>CAJQTU010000051.1:23-2465354 GCA_906901685.1 Desoria tigrina
CTGTGCTCTAACTGTGCTACGTCTTGACGTCAGTTAGATAAATTGAGCCGTCTTCATTGAATCCGTTGTAGTTGTGTCTGATGAAACGAAGATTTTTAATTTGTTACGGTTTTTAATAACTTTTAGTCAAATTTTGAAATAGGAGCATCGATACAAACCATTTATTTTAGACTCCATGATCCGATGACCGCTAGGACTTAATTCTTTATATTGTTACATTTAATTATATTATCTAATAGTCATCGTTTTAAACCAACACGTCTACTACTTTGCGTTGGGTAATGTTGCATATCTAACGTTCTTTAGTGGCCTTAGGATCAGTTACAGTTCGAATAAAAGGTGAAGGTTGCGTCTGATGAGACATAAATTATTGCTTCATCAAAGCTAGAAATGTTATTGAGGTAGGAATTTGATCTACTTCAGAGAGTTTCAGGATTAATAAAAACGCATTTTTTTAACAGGTTGCTATTCATTGGGTCACAGTCATTAAGACATTCAATTTGGAGGACATTTTGAGCGTCTTCTTGAAGATAATTTAAAGCCATTGATATTGGACATATAGATAGCTACAAGTCCTGGATAATCCAATAGACATAAAGTCATCAACGAACTGATATCTGCATAATGATAACCTTCCTTCGGCTTGCCGATATAATGACAACTAGATGGTCTTAAAGTCACTTGATTTATGCTTTACCAAGATAATTCAATATGGTATTAAACTCAATTAAACTCGCATTGGCTGGCGAGTTAAATTTGACACTGCTAAACGGCTATAATTTTTTAATTAAGATAAAATCCGGATTGTGAGATAGCGACTAACTGTTAAATAACGTTATTCATGAGTTTAAACCATATAATGACATTCTTTGCTAGTTTTAGTTTTATAACAGTAGTTTCATTTGCATCTTCAAAGTCTCAGTCATAAACAGATTCTAGGCATTCAACTCGAGACCCTTCTTGAATCTATGAAACTCTGGGAACGCATTCTTAGTCAACTATTCCTATTCTAAATTACAGAGTTAAACTAAAATTTATATAACTTAATTTTAAAAAAACTTGACGTTCTACTAGTTACATAAGATCTTGCGAAATAACCCCCTTTAATATCGACAGCATTTCATGCCGTGATTGTTAAATTACTATGATTCTAATTTCTAATGATAAAAACAAGTTAATTGTACGCAGTCGGTGAAGGGCAAGGTAATGGAAGGTGAATAACACAGAGATTCGTAATGTATCAATAAGATGCCCCTATTTTAATCTTTAAAATAACAGAACACTTATCGATCGTAATAACTACTCTCACACAATAGAACAAGTCTGTGAAATAAAGAATGGAGACTGAAATGGATTTTAGATCAGGATCAGTTTTAAACAAAAGCTCATATCCTTGTTTTACTCGTCTTTGAAGATGCTCTTAGAAGAGAACAAACTGAATCATACCAACCTAACTTTCAAATACAGAATCATTCGGTTTCCTCGTTATCATTCAAAAACATTATGCTATTGGGAACGGTGGTTATTTAATTATATCAAATCATTTAACCCCAGCTATGAATACAAATTATTAAATTTGAAGCTCAAATCTTTACCTGTTGTGCAGAAATGTAAGGATGGTGCAAAAAATTAGTTTTTATAATAATTTTTTAACTTATAATTTTGAGTTTAAACTGTTAATGTGATTCACAAGTCAAGCACAATCCTTGATCGACCACTGTATTGCCATCAATTTAAATTTGATTTACTGATTGGAAAGTAGAACAGGAAAAATGCCAGTGCTAACAATGGGGAGGTACTAATTGTTTGCATTGAAAACTTAAACAGATAAAACATTTAGAGCGTTGAATTTGTTAACGTATGTTTTCCCGGAATATCATAGACCCGGTACGACAGTTAAGGTTTGTGTCACTGTCAATGAAACTGTTCAATATTATCATTATTTTTCATCGTTGAAAGGTGATCCATCGGTCAACTATTTATCATCGTCATTCGCTAAAGCGACAATAAATTCAATAACGATCCGATATATCTCAATTCATCAATCAATCGTTCCATAAGTTATGACAAAAGTGCTATCAGCAAGACGATATTATATGATATGGTCGGCTTAGATAAAGAAATAAATGACCATAAAGGCTCAAGGTGAGCCATGGACCGGTTTAGTGGCTTGTACTTTTTTATGGGATAAATTCATGATCAAGTTTAAGTTTGTAGGTTTGCAGTGGAGTTGAGACTTTAATGCTTGGGACTACTCCTCAAATTCAATGTATATTCAATAGCATTTGTGAGTATTTCCAGCCTCAAATTCAGTACCTCAACCTACCCCCTCCGGAATTGTTTTGTTAAAAACTGATTGATTACGTCTCAAACTTCTCCTCATTAATCGAGAGTGGCATCAATTATCCTATCTCAATATTTATTAACAAGGGATAGAGCATCGTTTTAAAGAAATACGAATTTTGCCAATGTAAATTCTTCGAGCTCAATTCACTTAGAATTCATTTTAAACGTCTTTGCTTCAAGGCATTTATAAACTTTCTACCAGAATTACGAATAATTAATTTCAAGTTCTAGTCTAATCAGAAATGCAATGGTTCCTTCACTTAATAAATAAAACAGTTTTTACCATTCTAACTTCCGATAATGTTTTTTTCATATTTCAATAGGAGGGTGTTTTTTAAATAACAAGCCTTTTTAATAAAAAATATTTCTAAATGCTGCCTTAAATTAGCATGTAGAATTCTGTGCCGCTAAAGGAAACGCAAAACAAAAGTTTGTGAATAAGAATTGTAAACGCAGCTCAAGCCCTAATTTATCGTACGAGTAACTATTGTTTATTTCGTTTTTTAACCAAAACCATCTCATATTTCAATTTTCAATCATGCGATGCTAAATTTGCCAATACATTTGTATTTATTTATTTGAACTGCATTCATTGAAATTCTTAAAAAAAAAGTAGTTTCTTAAAATGTATTACTAATACCAGGATATTTACGGTAGAAAGACAACAGAACAATTAAGCATTATACTACGTTTACAATCCGGGAAATAACACAACTTGTATCACCTTGAACATCATGTTGTCCAGATAATGGCCAAAATAAATGATACAAGGACAAGCTGCTCTAATTTAGTTTGTAATTTGAAATGCGTCGGAGGCAATAGCTGAGAAAGCCATGAATAAATTAGAAGAGACTCGATCTCTCGACATGAATAAATTTTCTGTGCGACATTGACCGGAGAAAGCTTTCTCCAGAACAAACCACAAACAGAGCTGTCAGATTACCAGACAATGTTTTTACTGTTGCAGACTTGCTAACTACAACCATTTGCTGATAATTTCTCGAGCATAAAATTTGTAGAGACAGCTTGTTATTTTGTTTGCGATTCACCATTAGCACTCCTTGCGTGACAAATTCTAACCCCTCGATTCCTAAACTAGATCGAATCCAAAAACGCCATTTCTAGCACGCAAAATAACCACTACTTTCTGGTATTGTCCGGTCATCATTTGTAAAGTATATGGATCTTTGTGATCGATATTAAAATATAAAAATTTGCTAGTTAGTTTAGATAAATACATAATTGAAAACTTAAACTCAACTGCGACATTCTGTTTTTGATTATCCATGTAATTGTGGACGTAAGCTTGTACGCAGGATTCTGAAAAGCATTTACTAGAAAAAAATACGATCCATTGGACCGGGAATAAGTTATATCATAGAAGCAGACAAAGGGAAATTTAAGCCGAGGTTATTGTGCTTCCAATTGAATGTATAAAACTAAAGCCAAGCCGGACAGTATGTGTCAAAAAACTACGTTTTCATACCTCGAGCTTTCACAAGAGTTTGATGCATGTTGACACGAATTATATGTCTCCTTGTATTTTATACTGTATTTGGAATTCCGGGTTGTTTTCGGTTGTCAATTGTCTAGTTGGGCTGAAGTTGTGGTCAATCGTTGACTATTTAATATTCTTGCAAATTTCAATGGAATTAATTTGCCCTCGAATTTATATATAAATTCGATCACTTCGGAAATATACCCAACAATGTCTGGGATGATGAACTTTTAAACTGAGACTGATGAAGGAAGAAGAACTACAATTCATCCATTTAACAAGACATCTTAAAATGGTGAAAAGGTAATGGCTGATCAATTGCATCGGGTTACCCCTTCCTCAGTATTGATATTATGTTCTGTATATATAATGCCAGTATTTTCTTATTCCTTGCTGCTAGGCTTACGGTTGAGTTTAGTTAAAAATACAGGTATTTTATATGACTGGGTACGGAATTTCGTGAGGCTAAATAATCGCTACTAACAGCATTTCCCCAACCCTGTTCCCTAGTTTATTCGAGTGAACATTAAAACTACAATTTGGCAGATGCAGATACATGTACATGATCATCTTAAGTAAAAGAAGAAGTCATTTTGAATTTGCAGTTGATAAAAACACGAAATGGAACGCGAATGTTTCAGAAAGTGGGTTTTGACAATTGTACTCTAATTGTTCGTGCATTGTAAGCGGGTTTCAAATCAATGTCAACTCCAAATCCCATACAGATGCCATCTTTTTTTAAGCTCAATTTAAGACAAATTAGCGAAATTCAGTTCACATACACATACACACCAAACCGCATGCAAGACATTAACCAAGTAAGGTGAGGACGGTAACAAGGAGAGCGTAATAAATTCATACTGTGAGATTTATCATGGTGGAAATTCTTTGCAGATAATACTATCGGCAAACGAGGTTGACATGTAATTATTACAATTTTTTTGAAAATTTATTTTCCGTGGTTGATCATAATTTTTCGATGTTTTTATAATTCATTTTAAACGCCAATTTTACTACCACATTTGAAGAACTTCGCTTTTTTGCCAAGTTTGTAGAAAATATTGGTGTCTTCATTCGACTTTGACAAGGTTCCTATAACGGGGGAAGTGATTGTGATAGTTAGTGCGTCAATGGCAAATGTCTATATACTTTGTAAAAGAGAAGTGGTAGTTAGGCTTGATAATTGTGTTTGAATCTCTCAAACACTTGCCTAGTAGGTTTGAAGTTTTCGAGGTTTTAGAATAACGAGCTTGAGTCTTTTCAAAATGTAGGTCTCCCTTCAACTCACCTAATGACTTGATTTTCTGACAAAATCTCACTTTAATTCAATGTAGCAAATTATACTACCGTGCTGCAGGTCAACAACCCACGGCAGTGACTGCAAATGATGAATTAAGACAGCAAATAATGTGTGGAAGTTGATGAAGAAAATCACAACAGTACCGTGACAGGCTATATAAAAGTTCGTGATGTGGAAGACACACTTCCATATTGTCTCTTTGTTCATAAAATGCTTTCTTGTATTCACTTTCAATTCAGCTTTTCTATTTATTTACGGCAATGAAATTAGGGACTGCTGTAAAAACAGTGCTGAATGACGAAACCCACTTTCTCTAAAATATCCGAATTTTAGTGTGATGAATAAATAGTTTATTGTCTCTGATAAATGAACAGCATTTTTTTTCTTAAGAACAAATATCTTCGACAATGACGTTTAGTCTGAAAATAGAAATAGTGAATAATTTATGATTGTCGATAAAATCTCGATAAACCTTCGGGAAATGCAGAAAAAATCAAAATAGACGGAGCTTACATTATTTCCATCAGCCGGAAGTCGACTGATTAGTTGAATTGAAAAACGTATTAGCTTCTTATAGTCGTCATCTTCATCATGACGAAAAAAAATGTTTGAGTTCACAGTCGTGTCGTACAGACTAAATACCATATCTATGTCTATGCTAAATACAGACTGTATTTAGCGTGCTCATAAAAAATCAGCATGAATATTGACATGTGTAAATGTACCTATTTCCAAATAGGTTTATTTGAAGATTCGAACTCGGAAATATTAATTCGTAGTTATAAATCATCCCATTTTAAAAGTACTTTAAGTTATATGCAGTAACTAGAGCATTAAATTTGATTGACACGAAGTTGAAAGATGTTCCTTGGTCGACCTTACGATCAGAATCTTACAAATAAAAATATTAAGGGATATTAAATTAAAAACACGAACCTGATTTCGTTTTTAACGATACAAGATTATCCAAATTTTGAATATTGTCCATATACATATTGAAATAAGTAAATGCAAGGTCTTGAAAATAATTAAATTGAAGAGGAAGGAAGATGCATTTACGACTTACCTTTTCATTTATGTGCGTGATTAGTATTGTATTTATGCCTTTCTAATGAACTTTTCATTGTGCATGAATGAAGTGAATGACTAGGCATTGTAAAGTGTAACTAGTAATCATTATTTAAGGAAGTGTACCAATGAAAATATTTGCATGATAAAAGTGCATAAATAACATTAAATCGTTAAAGGAGGCAACCGATGACAAAGATTTATTTCATTTCTATCATGAATTCAAAGGGAGTCTTTGTATTAGTTCTAGTTTGAGTTTTTAAATCCATATATCTTGCATTACAAAGCCTTGCCCTAGCCCACCAAATCAATACTAATCAGGAAAAACCAAGGATTCGACACAGCTCAGTGGTTGTTAATAAATAATGCTCATTGTTATTATTATTGCACTTACATAACATCTAAGATATGACATCCATGGAGGTTTAACTTTCAAACAAAATTTCATTAAGGAACGGAAATGGTATATAAAAACGATTGACATGGCATGGCTAAACTAACATTATTTTTCCCATTTATTTTGGCAGGAAATAGTTCTATGCAAAAGCGGACGTGAATGAAAGTCAGGAGTGATGCAGATAAATGGGCGAAGTGACCCTGTCTTGTCGCAAGAAATTCCAATCGAAATAATACAAACCTACTTGTCCATTTCCAATGGTATTTGGAAGAAAGACGCCGAAAATGTTTGGAATGAGAGTGATCAAGCAATATTTATTGATTAAGTCTCTGCAGGAGGGATTCAAAAATCATTGATAGTTTATGCCATTTTTCTTTTTTAACTAAACAGCTTATCAGAGGGAAACCTTAAGTTACAGAAGTATGTATTATGTAAATGTTTAAGAGCTACTGAGTTTCACTTCTCGAGCGTAATATTTATGAGGATATTATTTACAAAATAATTTGATTTTGCAAGCCCCATCGTTCGTATGCAAGATCTGCTAATATTGTGAAGCTTAGGATTCGATACGGTTTCCAATCGAAGAAGGACAAGGAGTACTTATTTACAATCTCGTTCCCGTCGACTTCTATCCGTTTTTGAAGACCAAAGACTCCAATTATACAATCAACATTGGCAGTGTCAGTAATCAGTGAAGCTGGGATTTTAGCATAATTTAGGTATCAGATAAGGACACCCATCTAAGGACAAATAACTTAATGAGAGGAAATGCATATTAAATCTTTTTAATTTATCGCAAGATTTATTCCTTGGTTTTTAATTATTAATGGTAAAAATACTGACAGTAAAAAGACACGTTAAGCCGCCTCCGGACAAATTTTGTCAAGTCAAGAGCTCATTGAAGATAGATAATAGAACTTGAACCTTCTCTTTTGTTCAGTTTTTGAAAATTTAAAGACAGGTAGGTGAGCAAATTGCGCAATATCATGATTCCTTCAACTAATTACAAGTTTAAAAGCTAAGCGTAGGGTGTAACGTAAGACATTCTACAGAAGGATGGTAGAGGAAGGTGATGGTAATAAATAATACTTCTCATTGTGAATTAGATTGGAATTTCAAATTATATTGTCATCAATAGGGTAATTAGCCTACAGCTCGATGTGTACTTCGTGTGTGCTTAGTGCAAGTACATTCTTGGATTATAATAAAACCAAATATGCAAAATAAGTTTGAAGAGTAAATATTATACTACCGCTTTGGAATGCAATCTCGGCAGTAATAAAGTTACAAATACAAATAATGTTTACCGTTTTGCCATTTCCCATTGCCCTCCACAGCCAGCTTGGGCAAATTGCATTGAGATTCCTTCAACTTACTTTCTGAGCCTCTTTTTTGAATAGGTAAATTATGTGACCTTAAAAACTGTTTAGAACTGCTCAAAAGAACATGAATCATCATCCATCGCTCTTCTTTTGTGACAGCAATGCCATTTGTCCCAACTAGGACTCCACCAGCAGCAGTTCGTCTTTTTTCTTACCCCTTTTCATATTCCCATCGACTGACATGACAGATTCCTTTGTTTATGGCTAATCAAGTGAATGGAACGATATGGGAAATGCTTTGTAAGAGAGGATAATAATGCATTCATGATGGATGAAGTCGTATTGGGTATGGATGGGTGCCACTCAGTCAATAATGATGTTACGAATGTCGTCCATCGATAAGGTTAACCATTTGGCATCAGATTAATTTTTGTAAGGAAATAATGTTATCTATAAGATTGTAGGATAGGATAGGATAGTTAAAGGAGGAACAAGGCCGGAAGGATTAAATTGCCATCATTCTGTCATCCCTTTGCCAAATCATCTTTTCGTTTTTAATTCCTCCCTCTTCCTCGGACTTCAAATTGTCTACGGTTTGTGTTTTTTTGACGATTCACGCTTAAATAAGCCATTGACATTAAATAAGATCGACCCTTATTCCCATTTTAAATTGTGCAGATTTTAACCTTCAACTGCAAAAACAATACTTCGGAAGTAATCACCAAAACCATTCGTCCATCTCTGCAATTTGCATGCCAAGTCTAATGCCAAGCAATTTGAAATTGGTGAGCACACTTCGAAGAATTCTCGTGTTCGTGGCTTAATGAAATGAGTCAATTTTATATTTATTATTTGCTGCACAAACACGAGATGAGAGATGTAAAAAAATACAATATATATGCCGTTCCGTTATGTAGCGAGTAATGAAATTGAAATCTTTAACCATCTGTGTACCTATGTGTTTCTGAAGATGTTTTTGAAGATCAATTATTATTTTTCTCGGAAGGCCACGACTAAACGCTTGTTTATGAGTTTAGCTAAATAATGAAGATTGTAAAGTAACACCATTGCAGATGACCACCAATATCCTATAATTTTGAGGATAAGGACAGTTACAATTTTATTACAGTTCAAATAAATTCTGATCTCATGAACAGACATATCTACATATCTGTATCATCTACAATGACAAGGAAACTTACGAGCTCAGCGATTTGACATTTGCAGTGACATTTACCATTGAAGTAAGCTGATGTGACGATATATTTATTGTCACTTCATTTGCATAAAACAAGCTCTATAATGCATTTTGAAAGTGCATAGAGATCGGATATCTTATATATTTAAAAAATGTGTAACATTTTGAAGGATTAGTCTAACAGTGCTTTTTAAATTGTAAGTAACGTTTGATGCAAATTTCATGGCGGAATTTGAGCTTCACTTGGAAAACAGTGTGTTTTCAATTTCAATTTACATAAAATATCCATACTCGCCCGTCATTATTCTTGTTTTAATATGTAATCCCTGTCAATGAAACGTTATCATCATTACTTTACATCGGCGTTCACAAGGCAAAATAAAACTCAGGCTGAATGCATAACTGTATTTTCATTTATTTTCCAAACTTTTTTGTGACACAATTAATGAACGGCCTTTAAGGAAGAAGGAGTATTCCACACAAATCCATAGTTTTTGTTTTGAATGTGTCGATCCATGTTGTAGACTAGATTGCAAAAAAGACAAAAACAGCGACCCATTTAATCCTTGACAGTCCCAATTAGTCGAGTAGGTATTCGATGAGATTCGGAAATGGATCGATATTCTGTCAACTGTACAAAAGCATTCTTGTTCCTCCTGTTTCCAATTTCAATGAAAAGACTTTTGTTTTTAATGGTGTGGAGATAAAGACTGTCTTGCACTTTCCTTGTACCGTACGAGGAAATTCCATATCGTATCAGGCATGGATCCAAGAAATAATGAGAGTCGTTCGATACATCACTTATACCAAAGACAATAAGAATTTAGAATTAGAATTCATCCCCAGTTCACATTTGCTGCAAAGAAATGCAATGACCAAATTTTTATTGAAATGTCTCATTTGCGTTGGCGTCGTTATTTCATTGTTTTAGTCGAGCGGAACCTATGATACCCTTTTTTGTTTCTTAGCTAATGCAGGATTCAACAAACCTTTCCGCGTTCATCTGCCTGGGATTTTGCCTAAACGATGCAAGAATTCACTGCAACTGCGATTTGTCAAGGATTGTTTTTTAGATAACATCGTTTCCGGCACTTTTCAGTAGATGCTATTTAGCCTTAAGCAATTGTTGGTACCTAAATATTCAGACTGCTGAAAGAAATTCCAGGAATAATTTCTCTGTGTAAAAATATTGTTTCGAATTAATGAAATAGCTATGATTAGTAGTGACTTTGATATACATATATCCCAGGTAAATAATATTTTTTGAGAATTAGTTTAGCACAACCAATTGATAAAGACGTTTCGGAAACGAAAGAATGTGTAAAAAGTATTGCTTCTGAAGTAATAAAATCGTTATCATAAATAAAAAATTCTGAAATGAAAACTAAAAAAACCCGAGTCAATTATCTGTATTTGATAATTTTGTAAATATAAGAGAATTAAAAATGAATCCAATATGTAAGTTTAAAATTTAAGCCGGTGAAACTTCATAGCTCGCCACATTTTTTAAGAATGTTGATCTGATAACAAAATTTAAACGGCCATAAAAACAAAAAAGTATTAAAAAGGAAAAATATTGGTAATAATTAAATCCAAGCACCGGCAATGTCAATGTCAAAGGTTGCAAAAATGTTAGGTATCTCAAAGCTTTTTTATCACTACCGCATCTGTTTATTCATTTTTTAGGTATCATAACAAAGTATTTTATTGTCTTTACTGCTTGGCTCGTTACGCAAAAGATGATGGTATTCATTAAATTTTCAAAAATTTATAAAACTACTTCCTTAATCCGTATCTGATTAAAGCTGAGCATAAAGCACCATAATATGCCGATTTAATTGAAGTTATGAATCAAGTTGGACAAGCTCCTTTTTAATATATAAAATAAGTTGTTGGTAGTTCCACTTGACATTTATGGCCAAGTTAATGAATACCTGACTCCAGATCAGACTATCGCATTCTTCACAATATCTGAAAACCTTGAAGATCAAGCATCTATCATTTACTTTACGCACAATATTGGCGACTGGCGAATAAAAACATAATTTGATAGCTTGATCATACACCTGTGTTTTCTCTCGAGAGCAAATCTCGTTAATTTTAACCAGCTCCTTGTAGACCTAACGTCAGATTCCTAGCCAAAGGTCATAAACTTACAATACTACATTTTTCTTATTTATATTTTAGACAATATACCATTTGTTTAAACAGGTTGACCGGAGATATCAATAAATTTACTTGTTAGCAATCGGAAATTTGATACCCAAGTACGGATGTGAAAGAAATTATACATTGACTACTAAAGGGTCTACGTAAAATATCGTAAATTACAATTTAAGTGACAAAATAAGTTATTAAATTGTAATTCAGGGTTCTAGTCTCCATGTTACATTTAATTAATTACAGCCCAATGAGTAATTGATTAAACCATTCAATACCTTAAGGGAGGTACATTCTGGAGTGAATTTATATAACATTCATTAGGAGGTATTTAGAATTTACTCCGAGAGAGCTTATTTCGCGATAATCGTCTCACGATTCAAATTTGCCGATCCTGGGGGTTATCCGTATATCTGCAATCTGCAAAGAAATCTAAATTAACGCATTATCACATAAGCTAAACGTTTTAAAGATCCCCAGTCAACAACAGTATACAAAAATTGAGAATGAAATGTGGTATTGGCTATCTGACTCAAAATTTTTTCTAGGGGAGGCGAAAAGTAACCATAGCAACGGTTTCTACGGGCCAAGCCCTAGATATGCATTCACCCCTACCCCTCCAAAATTGATGATGACCTACAGCCTTAGCCCGTTGACCAAAATGGTCGCGGTTTTTTTATTCGGAATTGTCATCAAGCGTACATGTACCGGTCGAAGGTCAAAAGTTCAAAAATTATCTCCCTTCATGCTCAAAACTCAATTTTAAATTTTAAAATCGCTTAAAACCTCATTTGCATTGATCTGTCATAGCCCGGTTATTGAAATTATTGAATCGCACTTACTTCTTTAAATTCTGAAAAAAAGTTTTTAAAATTCTATTGATAATATTTTGAGATACGAATTTTTGAAAAAACCAGTTTGCAGAGAATTTTAATTGCACATAAGCTTAAAAGACACACATAAAGTATAGTTGCTTAGTGACAGAGGAATATTAAACCTACGTTTAAACATAATATACACTTCTATATCCTTTTATGCCAAATATAATCATAATTAGGTACTTTGAGAAAAAAATCACTAAAAAGAATGAAATAAAAAATAATTCCAGGGGAAAAGGGTTTCTAGGGGAGGGTGCACTTAAAACAATGAAACAAGATACTGTCTTCATCATAATTAAAATTCAACTGTGTTTATTTATTAATATCGAAATATCGCCACCCCGGCCGGCAGAAGAGGCTCACTTCCGACTACATTCAAATGTCAAATGTCGTAATAGAATAGAATGTCTATTAGAAAAAATAATTGAATTAAATTGGAATTCCGAAATTGGATTTAGATTCCTAAGCGTTAACGACAAACGATTTTAAGGACATTAAACTATGATTCCGTATTGTGATCTAAAAAACGAAAATTTTACAATTCAATGTCCAAAATTTAATAAAATTTCGGAGTATATTTGAAACTCTATTTTAAATTAGTCAAATGGGTCAAATTTATTGTCTTTTGTCGATCCGCATCCGGGTAGTACTTGATAACATATGATGCTGTCTGACCGTATTATAGATTTAGTATAGTAACATTTAGGAGCAAATGGAAATGGACTAAAGCTATGGAATTTCAATATTTACGGTAATTGAATCAAAAGTATCTCGAAAGTAACGTTGGATCATGTCGTTTGGATGGTTGCCCCTGCCGGCGGGGGCAGCGATATTTCAATATTTAGAAATAAACACAGTTGAATTTTAATTATGATGAAGACAGTATCTTGTTTCATTGTTTTAAGTGCACCCTCCCCTAGAAACCCTTTTCCCCTGGAATTATTTTTTATTTCATTCTTTTTACTATTGGAGTCCTTCATGAATTAGATATAAAAACAGATTATATGCTCTTGACTTAATATTTTAAGTGGATGAATTAGTTGTGAAATGGAATTTTAGTACTTCTTGATAATTAAATTCTGTTTCTTGGGTAAACCATGGTGAAGTCATTACCGATCATCTCGAAGTTAATCAGTACAAATTAGGGCACACACGTGGATCAAGTTTATAAACCAGCAAAAAACACTGAAATTAATTTCCATCAGTATAATGCTCCTTGATCTACTATCTCACTGTCACTTTGTTAATCTTAGACATTGATTAACTAGATTTTCACTATCTATGATATGCTAAATTGTTCTTCAAATGAAATTATGTTGTTTCTTTTGTTACGAAATCTTCATCGAGACACTGTAAATGTCTTTTCATATTTATCAAAAGAAACCACCTACGTGTGAGTTTATGGTTGGTTAACACTTACCCTAATATTCCAAAGTATTCCTCTTTGGTGTGATAGTAAGTTCTGGACATCAACTACTAATGGGACTTTTCTGTAAATGTCCTTGTCTCGAGTTCATTTCGAAAAGTTACAATGTCTGAATTGGACCAAAACAGAAGTAGATAATTCAATTAGTTTATCAAATCTGAAGAATGTATTACGATTTCAAAAGTATTGAGTATATAAAGGAGACGGCAATTGAATGATCATATTGTTTATATGAATCTTAAAATCTGATTCATTTAATCTAATTCACAATGAGCTAGTATTTTTTTGTGGACAGGTGGAGAAATCCTTCTCGCCGAGTTCGGCGTTTAGCATATATATGCGTATACTACGGATTAATTATCAATCCCTATAGTTTAGATAGTCACCAGATTTATACATGTCCAATTAATTTGATGGTTTTGTATCAGTTAGAATACTCGTTTCTTAATTTTTTTATTATACATGGTAATTAGGTCTGATTCTTCTAAAGTTCTAGCTTTTCCAGTTTAACTTCATCTTAATAGTTCCAGATTCCAGACCCCACATCAACACAACAAAGCAAAGATCAATCGTTATTGATGAGATCCGATCCAGTAAAAGAACACAACGTCACTATAAATTTAGGACCTTGTTGATAGCCTAAATATGCTAGAATTACTGCTGGAAAACCCCAATCGTATTTTTCACGCGACTATTCTATAAGGGTATACGGATGAAAGCGGCCCATCATAAGCGGCCCATCAAAAGCGGCCCATTATTAGCGGCCCTTACAATAAACGGCCCTCACAATAAGCGGCCCATGACTATAACCGGCCCATCATAAGCGGCCATGACATTAAGCGGCCCATGACATAAGCGGCCCATGACTATAAGCGACCCTTGAAAATAAACGGCTCCGAAGTTCAGAGGAACTTGAAATGTTTAATTTCAGGTTGATTTCATTTCAATATTTTTAACTCCTTATATTCATTTAAACTATGTATGTAATTAAATGTAATTGAATGGCATCCCTTCACATACCTCTAATTTAATTAAGTAATAAAAGAAATAGATAAAGATAAGAACCTTTTACTTTGAAGGAAAAGGTAATCGTTCCTTCAAAAGTATCAAAAGTAAAAATATTGAAATGAAATCAACCTGAAATTAAACATTTCAAGTTCCTCTGAACTTCGGAGCCGTTGATTTTCATGGGCCGCTTATGTCATGGGCCGCTTATGATGGGCCGCTTATTGCTATGGACCGCTTATTGCCATGGGCCGCTTATGATGGGCCGCTTATTGTGAGGGCCGCTTATTGTAAGGGCCGCTAATAATGGGCCGCTTAGGATGGGCCGCTTTCATCCGCAAATCTTCTATAAGGACTGAACCAACTTCTTTGTCAGCTAGTTAACCCTTTTGTTCAGGGTTTACAATTTAAATATTCACAACATTAAAAAGCTGTCCCATCACTATCCAGGGTTGAAAATATCATAGTACAGATGCAGACTATATATATTGGCAATACAATTTTCTCTCAAAATCCATCCACCCGAAATAACATTCTTACTTTTTGAAGCTTGGAAATAAATTATCCCACCCCAGGGAATCGATTCTTGCTAAAAAATTGAAATTAACGAAAGTTTGACATACTAAAATAATGCATTACAGCGAAAGTCTTTAATCCAAGTATTGCTTAGATTTTTTCTTGACTTTGTTACCTCAAAATACACCTCTACTTGAAAATAAATCTCCGATGAGTGTTTGAAATTTTGAATGATATTAAACAATAGATCCCAAAGGGACATATTAAAAAATATGCATGATTTACGGGCTTAAAAGTACGCAAATTACAGAATTGCGTAACCATAATTTGAATTTGTAAAAACAAACAGGTTGTATTTGCACAATTTTATCATTACATTGTTTTTGAATACACAAGTAAATCCAAATACAGATTGTGTTATTGCTAGAATTTTAGCAAAACAGTTAATTTACTGAAAAGCAGAAATTACATCTAGAAGGTTTGAAAATTTACAAGGTGCTTTTGTATTTCGCTCACCAGGATTTACATTTAAAAACATTTGTAACTGTGAACTGGTAACTGTAGCAAGCGCTCCCAACAGACTTTATACCAAGAATACCTTACATTACTCATCAATAATTTTTCGAGGCACTTCATTTTTTAAAAAAATTTAGAAACAATTGATATATGGCGATGTTTCAATAACTAAACGGTGACACGGAAACAACCCAAGAATTAATGATACATGTATGCAATCCATTGTTGAAAGATGTGGAAAAAGGGCCTGACATTTTTTAAATTAACTATTTATGATATCAACAAGGGTCAGAAAGAGGACAGAAAAAATATGTTATACGTATTTTGGATAAACTTTGAACTCGAAGACTTTCTCGTACATTCTTTTTAAGCAAAACGCCACGTACATATTTTTTAAAAGTAGTAAATCGATTGAGTTAACAATATAACATAGTTAATCTAATTAATTATTAAATACACATGAGATTAGATGGAAACGACAACTAGCTTTAGAAATCTTCGGAAGCCTGTGGGCTCTTGGCTTTGAATAAGACGGTGTAAAGTATTCCGGCGATAGCTCCTCCAAGGAATGGACCCACCAGGTAAACCTGCAAAAACGTATATTTTTAGTAAACATATTCATTTTCGATACTGTTTTCATTAGTTAAACTATTGGAACACAGAGAAGAATTTTGTCTGGTCCCTGGAACTTTGAGTAAATTGCCGAAAGCTGCAGACGGGCTTATTTTCAATTGCATTAGCAACCTTGCTTATTATAGATTTTTCACAGATAGTTAAACTTTTGATACATTTTGTCATTTGTCGGTCCTGGCCTTAAATTATCATTATTTTAAGTGACTGGTAATTGATATAGATTTTACCAATTCAAGCTCTATAGACGGATCATGCAGTAGAGGTTCAGCTTCACAATTACGGCCCCCAATGTAATGATACTGCATTTAAAGACTAGCATTTGTAATTTGTAGAGAAATATTCATGAGCCTACAAAAGGCATTTAGATGAAATATTTATTTTCCTCAGCCCAATAGCTTGAAACAAGCGATAGAAAAACGGATTGGACAAAATATGGTTAATAGTCAAGGTTGCATTACGTCTACGTTTTAATTCAGCCACTCAATTCTCTAAAAAATGCTGTTTAAATACAGTAAACAATTGAATAAATGCGGTTTAGAGTAAAAAGAGGATATATAGGCTTTAAGAAATACACAACAAAGTCAAAACTTTACTAAAAATGGCATGAAAATAGGCGTCACTTTCATTTATCAAGCATTCAGCAAAAGATATAGATGCCTTTTTATCCCACTGGAAATTCCATACCAGCTCGTCTAATTACAGACTCTGGTCTTAATAATGCTACGATCTAATGTGTTGTTTGATTAGGGACTCGTAGTAAAAACACAAAACCTTTAGGAATTCATAGAGAATTAATAAGCAAGCTTATGGATGGGAGTTTTTATCCAGAGGTATGGATTCAATAACTGTCATTGTGTCACTAAGCGTGAATAATGAGGATTTGCTGATCCTTTCCAGCCCTCCTAGTAAACTATTTTTTGTTATGCGGTTCACATATAAGTGCGTAGTCACTAAAACACTTGACTATACACATTACACGGACAGCGTTTTGGGAGTTACATTGACCAACATGGGGAACAGCCGCATTAGCAACCAATAGCATGACCGGAAACCACAAAGAAAACATGCGAGAATAGGAAAGTTATAATAAATTCGGTCAAAATTAATTGGAAGTGTAATTCTAAATACTAAATAAATCTACAGTATGTATATTATTTATTTCGGAATATGCTGTAATATTATATACCCAAATGTTATCCCACGTTCCCGTCAGAATAGCTGGTCCAAGAGTACGGGCAGGGTTCAATCCAGCCCCGGTGTATCCAATCTGTTTATTTGAATTAATCATTGTTAAAGTAAGGTCGGGAAGGTATGTAAATATATGAGGAAAATGTACTCACCGAAAGCAAATGAGAAAGGGTGACAGTCAGACCAATGGCAAGAGGAATGGAACCCTTGACATCGTCACGACGCCCGTCACAACATCCATAAACGACGAGAACGAGGATAAAGGTGACCATGGCTTCAACGATGAATCCTTGAACTGATGTCACTCCAGGTGCCAATGAATTTGCTCCGAGATGAAGTGCTGGCCATCCATCGGTACTAACGGGTGTCACAGCCTAATTAATAAAAGTTTATATGCTTAAGGATCCATGCTTAAGTTCCTGCGCAATAAACGCGGAAAATTGCAAGAAATGTACAGTAAACACCTTCTGTGGAATTACTATTTCAAATCTGGAATCTATGGAGTTTAGCATTGTAAAATGAAAATGTATTGTACGAATCTATATTGTAAATAACGTCCATAGTTCATTTTCTCCGCATGGGGACTTCATTTATTAGTTGGTCGTGTGTTACCTTTGAGGCTTGGGTGTTTTTAGTGAACATTGTTGAAAATCATATTGGAAATTGCATTTGCAAAGAATCTCGCTCAGTGTACATTTACTTTTAAAATCTTGAATGTTTTTATTTTGAGCTTGAAGAAGCCCATAATAATATCGAATTGACTTGACCTCTTCGGTAATCATGTTTAAAACACCTCGAAATATTTAAAAGTTTTAGGTTTAATTGACATCTTAAAGCCTCGTATATCATACACCAGCATTCAGATATCTCGACACACAAAATAATACAGACTTCTGCTTTACTTCAAGGAATATAATTGCCGTATCCTTTTGTCTATTTCATCGCAGGCACTCCAGAATGAATACAGGACGAATCCTTCATCAAAGAAGGACCTTGGATGAGATTGGATTTCATTAAAAGGAACTTTAAGAAATACCAAAGAAAGGCCTAAGGGGTTATGCTCCATCTGAAGAGATCGAAAATGCCTTCGTATCGAAGAGCAGACGAGAATATCACTTGTAACGTTGTAATTCTACACAGCCGGAGATTACCATCAAACCTGTATAAACTTTATAACGGCTAAATGTTAGAGCTTTGGAACCATCTTTTTTATATCATTGCAGAAGAACATACCAGAAAAGGAAACGAAGAAAGGGAAAGAATGAAAGCCTCGGGGAATGGATAATAAATGATCATCCTTAGACCGTTGATTTCTATTCTTCTCAAAGCAAAAAATATAAGGAACGGTTTTATCATGATAAGGATGTCTCTCTATAGAGATTCGCCTTTACAAATACGGGCAACACGTTTCCAGTCAGGCTAGGAGTATGTGTACTTGTATGAGCAACCTGAGACGTGCCGTTAGTGTGGGCTGTCTCAAGATCTTATTCCGATGTCTGAATTATATAATCCCGTAATGATTAATTTATAAAAATAGAATTAGAGGCTTACGTGAAGGAGAGCCGCACCGACGATACCTCCAAGGAACTGGGCAACCTGTGATTATTTTGAAGAAGAAATTAGTTTTTAATTAACATTGTATGAATCAATGAATATGACAAAAGATAATTCGCCATCAAAAAGTACAATAATTCCACACAGATAACGTACCATGTAAAGAACACCACGGATTAAGCTCAGTTTTCCGGAAACCAGAATGCCCAAAGTTACAGCGGGATTAATATGCCCCCCACTGATGTGTCCAATTGCCTGTCAAAAGGAAAAACATTTTATTCTATTACTTTTGCGAATATTTTTGTAATACATCATCTATCAAATTGTACATTATTTTACTCATAATTTGCTTCATGGATTCATTTTTCATATCGTTTAGTTCGATTTAAAAAACTCTCGAATATTTCTAAACACAAAAACATTAAAAGCCTTAAAAACTGATGTTTTAGAGCATCATGACTTCATGACTAATATATTTTTTACAACATTGAAGTTGAATGAGGAAGCAAAGTTTATGAGATTTGAACTCTTTTCCTCTCTTTCAACACATGTGGCTTGAATAATTGCTTTACTTAATCATTATTTATAAGCAATTAGTATTCTTACTTTTTACATTTCAAGTTTCAAGATTCACAGACTTTGAGACCTGCATGTAAGAATTTCTATTTTTAGAACCCGGACCCGGATATTTTACGAAGGTACAATCATTGCTCCTTTTCGTATCTCGTAATTCTTGTGCTTTGTCTTCAAGTAATAAGCCACACGAAAGAGATTCTCACCGAATTCTCATGTATGTATACTATTTTCCCCGTTTTATAGTTTTATTATGTAAGAATGGAGAGAGCAATTTTCGACTAATGATCTTTCTGTTGGATTTAAATTTTAAATTAATATGTCCAGGTTTGAACACCGCCTTGTATACAAAATCCAATATCCGGGAGTTATTATTTATGCAAATTGTTAACATAATTCGATGATTGGTTACATTTGAATAATTGCATTTTTTTGTGGTACTTTTTCAGTATAAGTATGTGATTTTTCGCTCCTTTTAAGCCTCTAAAAAGCATGCACCACAACAAATCCAATTGAATTGGTAAACCAGCGTAATTTCAACCTTGAGAACTTCATCTCTATAATAGACTAAACAACAATAGAAACTCACAAAGAATTACTATACTTTGTAATAGTCTTTAGACTCTCCAGATACAAAAATGACGGATCAAGATCCCGAGCAAGTGTTCAATGAATGAGTGATTGATCAACGAAATGTGGTGACATATTTATTTGTGGAATTGAATTTGATAGAGTATTGATAAAAATTGCATATCGTTTAAAAAATAAGCATCGCAGACGAGGAAGTCCACCATGAATGGAGTTTTGAATTTTTTTCCCTAACAGCTACACCAATTTGTTAAGAGTCCGTGTAAATTAGCTTGCTCATGGATTTAATTACAACTCATCCACGCCCAAATCAACCAACTATGTGCCCTGATGTATAATCATTCCAATTTCACACGATCCCATTTATGGCAAAATACACAAAGAAACTCACGACAGAATTAAAGTTCGCCTGGCCTGACACTGATGCTCATGTTTTAGGACTTTGTCACCGGTGTTCAAATATCAGACATCCTAGAAAATGTACAGAAAATTTTGAATTGGATATAACATGCCGATGCGGAATATTCCTTTTTCAGCGAAATCAAGGACTACTATTACTATCGTTAAAGAAAGCAAACATTTTGGTTACACTCATGAAGAAGCTCACCAAAAGGAAACACTCCAAAATTCGAAGCCTCTATAACCAGCAAAGACTAAAAATAATAAATCAAAATATCTCCACTTATCTCAGACTCTGATCTTCTGTTTCAAGATCACTCTGCTTGATCAAATAATAGATTTTGTTTTCGCTTGCTCCTCAAATCTTTACTTTTGTCATAAGCATGCTATAGCTTAAGAATTAAAAATTCTTGTTGTGTAACACAAAGTTACACGTGTTTTCTCGCATCATTGCATTGCCTTCACCTTGCTGGAAAAATCCTGGGATTATTAATGAGATTCTACTGTTCAATCCAATTCAATCAACTACGGATTTTATGTCAAATCATCCTCTTTCAATTCCTCCAAAGAATTTACGGGGGTTGTGTGCTAATACATTTACAAGTGCTTCTTTTGCCCTTCCATGATATCTCCCTGTTGGGTTCGAATGATTTTGTTTCATCCAGCCCTCATCGTATCCTGTAAGCGTTTCCAATTGCGTTTTCAGTAATGAAAAGGTATTTTTTAGGGTTCAGACAGCCTCATGCTGGATACACTGAGCGGTTGAGAAACAACGAATAATTCCTTTAATTCGTGGGATATTTTTTACCTTAATAGCCCCGTGTGTGCAACTGTTTCAGTCATTGAATTAAAATGTGTAATGTATTAAAAATCTGGGTATTTTATTTTCTATGCAATTCTGGCTATCTCGCATTTTGGCGTGTTGATTTTTTGCAACATTTCCCTTGAATAATGCATAGCTTTTAATGATCAACGTTTGTTTATATTAATACTGATGCAGGTGTAATGTTCCATAGCAGAGTTTCTTGTCGGGGAAACCTTACTTTGTACTCCGACTGAACCAGAACTTGGCAATATTATTGGAGTTTAGAAAGAAAATGTGTCAATCCAACAGTTTGCATCTCTTCTGATTGTTTAATCAATAAGTCCGTTTCGATGAGATTTTTGTGATCATGAATTTCAGACTAAAAAACACGGGGATGTTCATGCAGTGTTTCTAAAACAAACTCCACCGTGAAAACACAACAATGGAACTAACGTTGGCTTACATCTGTGCAAGGAAACCGCAGTGGTTGAATGCCATATTTGTGTTACATTGCTTGAACCCATTTTACTTACTCCATAACCCTTTTAGATCATTTTAGAAAGAGCCAGGAACTGCATTGTTTCACAGGTTGCCCAAGCATTAAAAATTGAGATGAGATGTGTAGCAGGGACTATCTTTCTGATTCATTTTGACGTTTGCATGATATCACTTCGGATCCCTGAAATTCTAAAGTTATTCAAAAACTGGTTTCCAGCATTTTTTCTCCAGATAATGAAGTCTAACAACGTATTTAGAGATCGAAATAATTCGACGACATGCGTATGTTGATTCTGCATCATGTTTTTGATTAACTTCTAAGCAAACTATAAGATTGAACGCATTGTTTTGGAAGCTAAAAGACGAAAGGATTCTAATGACCTTAACATTCAACATTCAGCTCTTTACGGCATTACCGCACTGCAGATGAAATGAACAAAAGTATAAGGCCTGAAATTGAAATACCGAGAATTCAATATGGCTTCATTCACTATATTCTTACGTATAATATTATTATTTTCATCTGCATTATGCACTCCCCGACTATGATAATCGCAAGACAACATGCCTTTAATGACCATGTCTCTAAATCTTAATCATCAAAGTAAAGGGTGTGTCGTCCTGCAAAATCAGGAAATTCTCAACTCGCCTCAAACGCCGAGAACCTTTTTTATGGAAAAGAATACAACGAGGAGGCATATATTACAACAGATAGCTTGTAGTTAGGCTTCCTACATGATCATAAAAATTCCGGTCTCATATCCACCATAATTTGTAATTCCACTCAAAGGCCTCTCCTTCCAAAACATTAAATCCTGCTTTCCTTTCCACAGACATGAATTAGCAATTTTCTATCAACGCGATAAGATAGCTCGTGACCTCACCATGTGGGAAAAAAACCTATAACATTTAACCCTTACTCTTTTCAAGACTTCCAGAACATTCTTTAACCAAAATTCACGTACTTCTCCAACTTCTAGTCTCTTCTCCTGGCTAGAGACTCCGTACATAATTCACAGAGAAAAACATTGGTTATGTCCAACAGGCTACAATAATAGATAAACTCTGCTACTGCACTCGGGTAACTTGGTAAGGAATAAGTAACCCTTCCCCAACTCCAGAGCGGAATAAGATTCTGATAAGTCTTTTCTTGATATGCATGATAATTTCTCCTGACAGCATAAGTAACGCAAAATGACTTCTGGGAGAGTGAACTGAAACCTAGGATTGTTAGCTTAAAGCCTGTGACTAAAATTGGGTAACCGTGAAAATGTGGTGGTGTCCCTTGATAAGACGTAATCATTGCATGTATGTTATCGTATAATCTTCCGGACATGATAAAAACGCAATGGAGAGGATACAAGTGCAGCATAATTTTTTTAAAAGAAGGTTAAGGGTGTGGGGATCAACTGACAACTCTAACTGTAGGATTTTATTATTCCATTATCTGACTGAGTTTGAGATTACTAACTCTGCATTGTTGCAGTACATTAAATTATTGCATGTGATGGAAGAAGCTTTTTCATGTCTTATGGGCTAGCTTTTATAGAATATTCTGTCTGAGGATAGGGCCTAAAAAGGACCACGAACTGTCTCGTTCTAAGAAGTTTTTGTTTCTAAAACCGATTCACATGGGTTTGGGGTTTGGGCCGTACTCGTAAATTCAATAATTAAAATCCATTGCATCATAAATTATGTGATCTAGAAGCCAGAGTTGACTGAACTGTCCTTTCAGTTGTTTATCAACGGGAAAACTGAGGATAAACCTGCGATGGATTTAGATTTTAAAATTTTTATAGAAGAGAAAAAACTTGATTTCGGTGATTTTAAAAATCCCATGCTTAAAAGGTACTGGAACTGAATATCTAATGATAAATATGGAAGATTTGTTTCCACTCGAAGGAAAAAAATAAAAACGATAAAAAAAATGCTCAAATGAGAGAGCCTGAATCTGAAGAAAAATTATTAATGAAGAGGCGTCTCGAGTCGGACATTTACAGACAGAAGACTTATTTCCAGTAGTTGTATCTCCATCACTCAATCTTGCCTACAGATTCCTATCAAGCCATGATCAAGCCAGAAGACGTTTTAAATGACGGGAACATGAAATTATTTGTCTAACTAATCCACTGCAAGATCATTAAGATATTCTTCTCCCATCTGAATGAACAACTAACCTTTCCTGAAAAGCAATGGTTGTAAAAGCTTTTACAACATTGTAGAAGTGTTACGTGTTAAATACACAAATATTCTATTCTTTCCTCCAGTATGTGGCATGTGATATGATGTGAGAAGGTGCAAACAAGCTCGTAAAGCAGGATAATGACAAGATTGTTAAATATCCATATTTTTCATTTAACTAGACAGCTTTACACAATTACACATGTTTTCACTCCCCTCTACAAAAAGTTAAATATTAGCCGAGCAAGCTGGTTATTAATGTGACTGGGTTTATGCACTATACTATAAATCTTTTTGCTCATCAACTAATCCTAATTTAAGACCCAGAAAGCCACACAGAAATAATTGTATATTCGTTTTTAATTATCTCCTACATTTAACATCCATATTCTAGATGAAATAAGGTTCTACAGTTTGGTGTACGCATGTATCGACGTATCGTTGACACCGGTGTACGAGTTTTAACACAAATAATCGAGGATCACCTCTAATATTGGAAAATAAATATTCTGTAAGGAATTTGATCGATTCATACCATGTATGTGAAGGAGAGTCTCTTTAAAAATTAAAATAAAATTAATGTAAGAGGATAGGGTCAATAGGATGATATTGCTTTTTTGACTCGTTTCAATAAATATTTTCTACTGTGTGTGAAGGTATCAAATATTTACTGCAGGATACAAAACCAGGCAATTTGTAAGAAACTTTGAGACTTTGATACTGATTCCTGAAATTTATGCTATTTTAAGAAATGCAGTTGATATCAATCAACGACAAATCGAGTGCTTAATTCCAAACTATCTTAACCACTTTTACAGTTTGTTTTTGTTGTTGTCTTTCTAATTATTACTGTTATCCTAGAAAATGTGTTAATGTGCTAATGAAAAGCGCACAATTCTTATGATTTCAAAATGTATCAATTTGCAATTCTAACGAGTTCACTGGAATTGGAAAGTACTTTAAAGGGACAGTTGTAGTGTCAATATTATTGTCAAAAGAACATTCAGAAATGAAATTTAAATTAATGTTCAATGCTAGGTTGTATAAATCACAAATACTAACTTTAATTAATGGTAATTTCTAAAACTGTCTTAAATAGCTCAAAAGTCTATGTTGTTGTTATGTACGAAGATTTCCGATCCTTTTTATCCTTCACAGAAATGAAAATTCCATTCTAATTGGTGAAATATTTTCATGTGTGCAAATATTGCACATAATATTTTCTAGGATAGATTTACTGCGCAAAAAGAAAGTACCATTCGGTAAATGTTTTCAGTTTGAAATGCAAAATCTATAAAACCTACATTAACCAAGCAGGGCTGCGACTTTCTTTTCGCTTTATCAAGCTTGTGACTTTTTCAGTTGATATGGTACAACATATTACTACTTTAAATGTATGAAATTTAGCTTAAAAATCTCAACATGAATTAAAACACTGGAAAAATCATACCTGAGCTGTGCCTGCAATGGTGAGACCAAAGGCAAGGGAGACTTGAGTAATGAAATCACTTGGAAGACCATCGACCCTGCCGTCAAAACTCTTTGGTAGACCCCGCGCGGCAGCGTTGGCAGACCCACAGCCGAAAAAGACAAGAAGAACCAGTCCCAGAAATTCAGCGACAAGGGCTTTGAACAAGGGCATTCGCTGTTCCTTCACTTCTCGTAGACCAAAAACTTCGTCCATTTTCTTGGGCATTTTGATATTTTCTTAAAACACGATTACAATTTAAACAATTCCAAACTAGAAATATATTAAGAATATTTCAAAAAATTGAAGCGTCAAAAGGGGTAAGTCGCGATGGGAAATCTACTTGGCACTCTGGCAGACAAAGACTGTTGGGTTTTGAATGGTTGCAACTCCTATTTATTTGTATTCATCCACGTTCCCCTTCCAGACAATGTTATTCTGGCTCTAGGTTAGATGTATGTACTACAATGTTACGATCTCCACTTCGGGCTTAATAATGTTATGTCATACTGAAGTTACACATTTTTATAGTGCAGAGAGTTAAGGGGATGGATTCGAAGGAATACATTTCTTCTATCTGATTTTAAACATGGGATTTTGAATATGTCGAGTTGTCTGCCTGATTTTTTATACCTTCGTTTGTCTTTCACCACAACAGATTGTTGCAGTATTAAATAAATTATTTCAATTGACAACGGACAAAAGGAATTGTATAATTCGTGAGACATACTCATACAAGTAGATACTTATGGTTCATGTTGGCTAGTTTATTCTTGATTAAGCATAACCACAGATCAATGACAGCATCGTTTTTGAGACAGTTATGACTGGACCCCGTTGGATTTTTTTTTTGGCTGTCAACTTTACATATTTGATTGTCCGTAACTGTTATCGTCAAAGTGCCAGGGTTGTTTTCTTTTGCTTCGTACTTAGCTGGAAATATTTTTTTTAAAGCGCTTTCAGCATTTGAATTTCATTTCAACACAAAATTCGGCAGGTTACTGAAGTCTTTAGTCACAACATAAGCAATTAACTAAATTTGATTGATTGGTTAGGGAGTGTGGATGAGCCAGGGAACGATGGTCAATTAGTTTCATTTTAATTACAAATGCTACAATAATTACAAATTTTGCATGGAGTCTGCAGAAACCGTCGGGACCCAACATATTTTGTTGTAAGGAATAGAGGAGACATTTTTGACAAAAAAGAGAATGGTAAAAATTGCACGTAAACATTTAATGCTCGAGCTCCAGTTTAGCCAAGCTATAAACGTACCGATAAAAAAGAGGTGATTGGTCCCATACAGGAGCTGTGCCAAGAAGTTAATCCAAAATAATCCCCGCTTTTTCAAATACAAAGTGTAGAATATTTCGTGACTAAAGCCCCAATTTTTGGTAAATAAATTTTATTTTCTTAAATCATGAAATGGATTTTTGCGAATTTTGGATGGTTTTGCATTAATATTTTGTGCTTCCTTAAAATAATTTTTGTGCATTTACATTTACTACAAGAAAGCGTATTCCCTGGAACGGAAGAGCAATTACAGGTTGCTTCGTTGTAGTTGAAAAAGTTTGTTTCGTTTACTCCATTTATAATTCTTAAAATTATAAACTTTTAGGGTTCTAATTACTAATTATCCCGTAGGTTTTTCTTAACAGTCTTAGCATCATACATAATATAAATGAGGGTACCCTAAATTATCTGCTTTTACGGTTGCTGATTAAGAAACAGATAAAAATCTAACCGGACATTACCAAAGTTCCTGCGTCAAATAATTGGAATCGGATAAATCTAGTTCATATCTGAAATTTTAGACATCTGCAAACCCCAATGGCAATTAAAACTATGAAAGGATATCAACCTAAAAATTAAATACGCTATAACAAAATAGAGTCCCTATGCAAACCTTCATTTAAAAACAAAATTTTGAGTATACCAAGAAGTGGGAGGGGATACAGTTCTGGCGTAACCAAATGAGTGGTTTGTAAAAATCAAGAAAAACCAGAAAATGATGAGTAACCCAAACCGAACCTGTTGTTTTGTAAATAACATGTTCTGGACCTTCATTGAGTCAATTAATGAACTCATAGGTTTTGAATCAAACCACTCTGTGACTAGTTTATTTTCACATTCCCAATAATTAGCCTTGAGTCAATTTGCTTTTAATGAATGACCTTAGAAATTTATCATGAATATTACGCTTTTCCGAAGTCCTTTGTTTCGGGGTAACGTGATGCTTCATGATGGGGAAATGTGTTTGGTTGGGTATTCATACCAACTTCATAGAACCTATTAAGAATGAGATTTAAGACGATAGCCTTTTGCTAGTTATAAAGAATACTCATGATGTAATCGTAGTTTAACTTCTTGTGCCAAAACATGACTTTATTTTCCAGCCCCCCAGTCTAGCATCAACTCATCATTTACTATTTACCGTTACCACTACCACTAAAGATTTGGGTACGGTTTAAAAAGATGGGTATAAAAATGTTTAAAAATTCACTGTTCACATTTGAAATCCACCCCGTATTTGAAATTGATTAACTGAACGTGGCGATATTGACAGTAGTTGTCTTCCACACAAGAACATTTTGTTCAATATTGACGATCACAAATTCTCAAACCCCGAATATTTTACAAGTACAAATAGTGTTAGAGAAAGAGTTTGGAAACATGAGACTTGACAATCCATGGTCTTTTTTTATACGGGAGAAAAGTTGAAAATGTGGTTATTCTTCATTGAACTGTGGTTTAAAGCCATTAATAGAAATTTACAATTTCCTCCAGGAAAATCCTAGTAACATGAGTTTTCTGCTTTGTACTGGTTTAATTTTGAATGAGCAACAAAAATTCTTAATTCATTTCTATTAAATGCTATTGACTTCCTAGAATGCATGATTCTTTGCAAGATATCTATTCTCTCATTAAAGGAATTTCTATTTTCTTGTCTCTCAATCTTTGATCTTGGAAAATTTAATATAAGTATGGACGCAATTGAGGATATTATGACTTATGCAATTAATTGGTAACTACTCATTATTTCAAAGCTATGCCGATTAATAACCATAACTGGAATGCCATTTCTTTGTTGACACGGAAGCAAATACTCAAAATTAGATTTGTAATTTGTAATCGTAATCGCAGAACAGGATTTAATTTTGCAAATCATTTGCCACAAATCGCAGTAAGTTTTGAAAAACTCAAAATTTTGCATTTGGAATCAAGAGTTAATGGGTTTAGAATTGTGTACAAATTCCGAACGGAAATTCATAAGGGCTGGGTGATTTAACCAGGGCCGATGGCAATATTCATACTTTTGTTGACTGCGCTGCTGCAAACTGTTTATATATCTAACAAGCAGGTCAAACAAGCCGACTATGGACAAGTTATAATCAGTTTGACCCCGTATCCTCAAATTGTAACTTCTCACAACTCAACGTCTACGTCAATCATAACATTCATGACCATAATTTGATCAATGGGACGCCTCAGCAAATTTTTTCTTAAATATTGACTCAAATCAGCAATTTTATGGCTATTGAGCACAATTCAGAAATGAGTACAGGCCAAATCATGTACTGCATACCGAAAGCATATCGAATTTGTAAAATGAGAGTAAATATTGACAGTCTTTACATGATATTTGAGTTAAAGTGATGATTAAAATATTCTTTTGAAAATGCGTTAGAAAATTTAATTTGCCATTATCTCTATTTCCCAAACAAGCTTTGACGAAATTCTGATTGACATTAGAAAAGGTTCGTGTTAATGCTGGAAAATAGCCATAACACACAATGCAAAACGGGATGATGATTCATTTTAGTATTTGTGGTAAGAAAGGCATCAGTAATTAAAAAACTATAGAGCGATTATGAAACTGATCTTCATTAATCATTTCATTGTTTGTTTGTTTGTTTGTTTTGGCTTTTATTATTGTGTTATTCCTTGTTTGGTTCATCTAGACCAGTCTTCCACAAGTAACACTTTAGGTAGACTGCCAGTTAAGGCTGCAGGTAACCCGTACTTAGATTTCCATTTGGTCTGTATGGTAGATACTGTGTTTCCACAGCAGAGCCAGTACAGTCCTCCCGTCAATCTTTATCACCGAGCCGATTACCCTATCTACCTGCTGAGAAAGCTTAGCATATCAAGATATGCTAAACTGCTTTGGAATTGCAGTCTCTCAGTCTTCATCAGCTTTTTTTTTGCCCAGACTCAGAACCGATAACCTTACGGTCACCCATCCCAAGTCCTTCGATTCAATCATTGCTTAACTTGAGACTTAAACGCAAGACGCTGTTATGAATGTTTTATGCCAGAGGAGAATGCTAACAGGTTCATGAGTTAGAGGGTGCATCAAAAATTGAAGGAAGGTCAGGCCAACAAACAACAAATATAATTTCTCAGGAAAAACTTCCTCATCTCTATTCACTTTTACTAACAATAAGACAACTTATGTGTTTTTTAAGATTATCCAATGTCTACCTACAGTACCTACCTCATATTGTTTTTACTTTGTTCTATATTGCAACACCCATTAATTGACTTTTTCAAGCAACCATACACCGATTAATATTACTTACACGTCAATCTTCATCAGGCCGATCAGGAATCATTATTACAATTCGATTGCTGGATTAATTCCCTGACGCTTGGATTTTAACTTTTTTACCCAGTTAGTTGGTAGGTTAATGGCATGACAAAGTGCACTGCGAAACGTGCCCGTTGGATCTAAATCTTATATTTAAAATTAAAGGCATGCGGCTAAAATAAATCAGAGTATTATAGTTTTGGCTATTTTTACAGTATTCATCTATTTACATTTTTGGCAATGTACCCCATAAAATGCATTTGGCGATGAAAATACATTGTTCATACTTAAGATTCGTCGCATCTCTTAGAAAATGGAATTAAAAAGTTTTTGCAGAACTTCTTCAGGGCCATGTCAACATCAACATAAAAAATGTGTTTACTCCGAAACTCCGAATCAAGAACAATAGGGATATTTGAGAAAATACTACGAAACGACATACGTTTTTAATACCAATAATGGAAGACAACTAATGAACAATAACACCAGGCTATAGAAAGCTAACAACACTGTAAAACTAAAAGGTAATTCCAAAATAAAGTAAATATCAGTAAAGGTCCGAAAGATTAAGGTCGACCCCGCCGTTTATCCAAGGGTTCCATGCTCAGAGTATCGTCTGAGACCCGTTCTTTGAAGCTGACTTGGTATAGAAATCCGGCACAAAATCCACCCATCATTGGCCCTGCCCAGTATACCTAAATGTTCAAAATAATTTTCATCAGCCATTTAGTTGAAATCATGCATTGTATCAATAGCATAATTTGTTATAAGGGTTGGCATTAGCTTCAATAAATTTTAGTAAATACATAGTTTGTGTGTGATCCAAAGAGTAGTGCAATAAATGGCAATAATGTTATACTTCTGCTTAGTTCCTCGCATATTGAAGGCTTTATGGTGAGAGCATTAGCTAATTAGAAATAAAACGGCTAGTCTAATACTATTAGAGGAAATAAATTTATTGCTTGGCAATAAAAGTCAATGTCTCCCTGAAGTTCTAGATGTATCATATCTCTCACATTATTTTGGCTATCCTATACAGTTGAGTAGCAGTACATTTTAGGGCAGCTTCGGTTAGTTAAGTTTTGGATGCCACTGGGCTACATACATACAACGGAACGCCATAATACTGATTTTAAGCTTAACGCTCCATCACTTAAAAGTCCTGCATTCGATATCACTCGATTTTGCAACTTTTGGAAAGGGGCATTTACAGGGGCACTAATTTTAATTGAAGCTCAACGAACCACAAGCCTGCTCCATTCAATGAGTGCTTTTATTTTTCCCGACTAAATCTAAAAATCGTACATTAATAAATAGCTTTGACATTTGACATATCACGAGAACGTATGCTGCTGTTGCAAGTTAGAACACTAATTTATAACAAGCATGGTAGTGTAATTTACATGATATTGGTATACTTACACTGGTAATTAGATTAGATTGCGGAAAGTGAAAAGATAAATTATGTGAGTTGTATTTTTTCCATACCCAATGATGCGTCCAAATTTTAGTAAGAACCGCAGGTCCAAGTGTTCGAGCTGGATTCATACTCGATCCAGTATATTGTATCTAAAAATAAATATTCAACCTTCACTTAAGGAAGTTAAACATTCTCAAATTCAAAAACACCTCAAAACCGCTATCAGCGTACTTGAAATCTAAATAGGGTTTGTTGAATTAGATATTTTGTTTTATGATAAGTGAAAGCATGATCTATGATATAGGTTTTATAACTGTCCTAATTTTATGGTGATATCCTTGATCGTATAACAACAACATCCGTTTACTTGCTAACCACAAACTCCATAGTCAATAGTACAAGTTATTTAACTTGAGAACATTGGAATTTCAAAATAATTATTGTGTATTGGAAACAAAACATAATTTTACTACAATCGGCAATAAATAAACACTGAAAGGACAACCACTCATGTGATGATACTATTAACTTTAACAAATCTGACGTTGGATTGAAGAATAGTATGCTTACTCTGCAACCAAAATTAAAAATGACTGCGAACTTCATAATTGCAAATAATGTCCTTAGGAACTTACAGCCATAAGATGACACACTGAAATCGAAAGTCCAATGGCCAAGGGTGCCGAACCTTTAACATCCTTCCTTAAGTTGTCACCGACACCACAAACCGTGAGGACGAGAACAAACGTGATTAAGGCTTCGACAAAGAGTCCTTGAATCGGTTCGACCTTACTGTGTAATAAAGTCATTCCCAAATTACCCTGTACATCTTCAGGGGTCAGGACCTGTTAATAAATATAAAACATGAATACCAGTTTAGGCGTAACGAGCCAATGAAACCGTCTCTTACTTCGAAAAATAATCATACGCCTTAAAATTCGTGACAAGTTAAACTTTCGCTAAAACCTCAACACCTCGTAATATCAAGATAAACCGGAATGTACTTATACCAAGGAGAAGGACACACTCAAACACAGATTGTTGTGATTATACCATAACAGAATGAATATGGATTGGGCTATTTATAAAAACACATCATTACTTTACAATTATCTAGTTAGATAATCATTTTGAATAAATTTACTACCTGAAGTATTGCTGCTCCACATATCGCACCAAGACATTGGAAGATGATGTAACAAATTGCCTTGAGGCAGCTACACTGTCCCGCTGCGACTAATCCCACAGTCACGGCTGGATTTAAATGACACCCACTTACGTGACCTATGGCCTGGAAATGAAATTGTAAAAGCATCAAGGGAAGCGTCCATTGAATGTAAATTTTTAAACTAAAAAAATGATTTCTCAATCGGAGATTGGAATCAAATAGCCGAAGAGTATATTAGGTTAGTCTGCAGACGCTTAACCCCTAAAATTTGCATTTATAAACTCGTCTAAGTAATTTTCATCCACACTATTTCAGATTTCAGGTTGATATCCGAAATTCTTTACTCTTCTCTTTAAGCGGCGAAAGACAATCTGATTGCCAAGATCCTCATGAGAGGTGAATGCCCTAGGTGGTTCGAGCCAAAATTCCTACATGTATTTGACACTGACATTCAAAATGAAAGGAAACGCATTATCAAGGAGGATTTGTTACACTCTTATTGTTCGGTAACAATAAAATGCACCTCCTCGGATGTTGTAGACAGTGGCATGTGCTGCAGTTGGAATGGAAAAGAAAATCTTCAAATGTATTTGCAGTTTGCCAACCTGAAGGATGTTAAAATCCCATCGGAACTTTGTATTCATTTACAAAATTATATTGATGCGAAATTCAACCGATTTTCAGTTTTACGTTCACTTTTTTAATCAAATTCTATATCAACTAGAAGATAAAAATCTTAAAGTTGATAACATGAGCTCAATGTATCGAAGATGTTTGGAAAAAAGTTCAAACTATATAAAACCCTAGTTGATTGTCAACCCAAGGGTAGTTATGTGTAAATGCAAGTTCACGATAAATACGATGCTCTACAGATCTCCCCCGGCACAACAATATAGTTACCTTAATTTTTTGCCAATGAAAAAAAAACTTTTTGTTTACGTTCTCGAGATATAATGCCACGAATGCAAGGCCTGGATCTGCAACAAAAACTTGAAATATACGATTTAAGCAAGACGTAATGTAATCAAGGATTCGATGGATTGCAGTAAATTTAAAGGTGGTAATCGACAAAAAGTCACTAGCATTGTTGTATGAAACTACGCATATCTATGTAAATCTGCCTTTTTATTTTGTTGACATACATACGTTACTACGAATTTAAATTAGCTATAAAAAATGGAAAATATTAAAATTCAGTAAACATCTGTCAAAACCAATAGAACTACCTGAGCCATGGTTGCAACGGTGACACCAAATGCCAAAGCAATTTGAACAATTCCAGGCTCGTAGGTTGGATTCCATCCCTTGAGACAGGATCCACATCCAATAAGAACCAGGAAAAGTGTGCCAATGAATTCAGCTGCCAGCATTCGCCACAAATTTTTGTTTCCACAAACGTCTCGAAGGCCCACAACGTTTGTCAAAGATATCTGATCCGATTTCTTCGGATTGAATGAAGAATGGGAAATTCCGTGATCTCCGTTTGCTTGGTAATAGATTGGCCCTTCGCTGTCCCCATATTCCGAAGATGTTAGCGGTTTTGGAGGCAAGGCGATGGGGCTTTTATTACGGGGTGCGTATTCCGGGAGAAGATCTTCCTGTTTAAATCTGACTGTTGCGGGAGTGACGGTGTCACCTTGTATTGGGACAAAACCGGACCCAACTTCCGTTAGCCGTTTTCCACCGTCTCGAAAATTTGACACTATTGGACTTTCACCCCTTGAATCGGATGGGAAAGTTGCGGTTGCCATTTCGGTTTAGATATATATTGGTATTTGAAATACTTAAATAGAAGAGGAAATTTAATTCCAATTAACCGTCACTCAAGTTAATCCTGTGTGGATGACTTCTGGATTAGTACAACAATTCATTCACTCGTTTCAAATCGAAATGAAAGTTTTATTGTCTGCGTATTTCATATCTTTCCAGGTATACGAAAGACAACAAATACATATTGCATTTATTTTTTTCCTTTGGAGTATCAGTAACTTTGACTAAAAAACTACATACACAAATGACGCTATGAGCAGCTTTTTTATTGTATACTCTCGCAGATGTGACCTATTACCTCGTTATCAAAGTTAATTCTGCATTTTAATTATAAAATTTGTAGTGGCATTGAAACTATCTTCACGTGTATCTAAATGGTCCTATTTCACAGAGTATTTTCTTTGTGTTTTTAATATTTTTAACACTTTAATCATTGAGAGCTGAGGTTTATAACAGTTTCGCGATTTATTTTTACGTTTTGGAATACTGCTGGAAAACCTTTAAAAGTGTGCTTTGAATCTTCGTAGAAATTTAAATTTAGAATCATAATACTATTTCTATTGATTTGGAATGTCAAAGTTCCACTGTGTGCCGTACAGAATATCATACCGAGTTCTGTTATTTTCCATGCAATGGCCAATTCAGTATCGTATTTGTAGTAAAAGTTCCAAATAGAGCACTTATTCCAACATCCGCATCCTATTTAATTTATTTAATCTCACAGTTTTGGGATAATTCGACAGTTTCCATAAAATCATTTTAACTTTAATTACTGTTTAAATTCCATCAATTTATGCAAAGTTAACAAAAAATGTATGTGTTAAAAACATGGAAAATTTATCAAATATTTTACGTAGTTTTTGAATTTACGTCTACTAATTTGGACATCGTGATTACAAATTATCCATAATTATCAAGCCATAATACACTTAGTTGAGTTGTACATGTGTTGGGTACGGATATGGATATGTAGGAATTAAATTGTCAGCCGACGCAGCTAATTTTAAAAATTAGGTCAGCAATGTATCTACTTATAATATTATACTGCTTGTTTATTCCAGTGTCAGATCATCAAATTCAATGGCCAGAGATCACAATAAACCTTCAAGTTATAACCCAGTATGGTCATAAATTCAATAGCGCCATTAGATTTTAATTTATAATGCAATTTTATGCCCAAATATTCCTTATAACGTTTACAGAATTTTTCAATAGTCACTGGCACAAGTTATTTTTCAGTGAGCTGACGGCAAAACGTGGATAAACCAAATGTCAACGAACAGGCCACCACCGAATCATTAACAAATAGTGTTTAATTTTAACCAAGGACGTCTCATAAATTTATAATTTATATGCTACGAAAAACAATTACAAAACCATGTAACTGAAACGCCCTTGCGAATGTCCTTTAATTTATATAGACAACAAAGATTCGATACTTGTATTTTATGGATTTGATGAGCAGCATGCACATAAAATTATTAATAAATATGCAAATCCAGATAAAAAATACATGTAGTATCCATTTAAACTTGCGTGCATTGAAGCAATTATAAACATGCCTGGCTGGGCCTAGCTGAAACTTTTATTTACAATAAGAATTTCTTGCGTTTGAATTGAAACTAATGAAAGTCAAGATATTGTAGGTTTGCTACGAATCATTAAACCTTCTCGCATGTTTCTTTAAGAAACTAGTCTTCCCTGGAAAATAACAATGACTACCGTGAATACCAGTATAAATCCCCGGGGACTTATTTAATCACACCCCTTACAACAGAGTAGGGAGCTCATACAGGAGAAGTTAAATCATGGAGAAATTATAATATAAATAGCGGTAAAGGTGTTAAGAACATGGAATCGATTGACATAATTTTACAAGTATATTTCTGAAAAACGATTTATATTAGAATTTAAATGGTTTCAGATCGCCTCCTCCATCAAGACCCCGAACATTTTTATGGAGTTTTAAGAACTTATCTCTACGTAATATTGGTCTTATCGATTTTTATTATTCATTCAAAGTTAATAGTTTTCAGGTCCGAGAGATATTTTATGCCGTTCTAAGCCCTTTCGATTTTGGGCGTAAGAGAAGAAAGATCACACTATTGACACTATTGCTTTGCATTGTGATTAGTCTTCATGACGCACAGAACTAAAGGCAATTTTGACAGTATTAATTTTTGACAGTATTTTGTTAATTTAATAGACATTGAATAGATTAAAATGTGCCTACTATTGGTAGTAAAAATATTTGAAATCGATAAGTTTAAGATGGAAGTTGGTTAGGATAGGGAATGATAATATAATAGACTTTGTAATTGTATATAATTTAAGTTCATAACAATAACAGTAAATTTAAACAATTTGTCGTAAATCTTGAAGTTACTTTTGGCTTCTGACAACAGGCCATAGTGATCATTAAGAATGGAATTATCATTTCCATCTTGTTGGTATTAATGGAGAATTTTAAGAATGCAATTGCACTTTGCACATCCTTAGTTTGGTGTACCATTGTGAACACTATGGCTACTTCCATACACTTTGAATTAAGGTAAATGAATAATGTTGCTAAATAGTTCGCATGTGATGGTTTTAAATTTTAACTATGTAATATTTTAATTACATACACAAACGTCATTCATTGACGACAAACTACACGCCATTTTTCATCTAACTCTTCTTTGCTTTTTTAATTTACTTTAGAGTTGAGTGCATTTCATATATTATGCATTTCATTTCTTGCACCTCCTAATAGAAATGTAGTAGGGATTACATGGCTCGATTTTCTTTTTGAAAAATTTTCCAGATAAAATGCATTCAAAACTAACAAGGGAACATTTCCAATTCTAACATCCTGATTGTTTTCGTAACTGTTTCGTTCAAAAGAGTAACTAATGTAATGTAATAAACCTTTAATACAGAAACCATTGGTGGATAAAATATATTTTAGGAATAATATTAAGTTGCCACAAGAAAAAATTAATTCTCCCACATAAAAATTAGTAAGTTCCCGTTTGGTTTCTGGTGAAATAATATTTTTTGACTCCTCCAATGTTGACTCTTCATCTCTTCTACAACAAACCCGAAAAAGGGAAGAAAACAAGGTTTAACGTAAAGCTTCTAGTCCTTGACCTCCGACCAAGTTTTTGCCGAATAAATTTTATGCACTGATGCGATGGTTCCTTTCATCTGAAATTGCATCATTTTAGTTGCTCTGTCAAATCAGACAGGTTGGAAACAGAACGGGATGGTACATCTGGGAAGGTTCCCTTGTAAGAGTTACTTAGAATAATTTTTATGATTCAATGTTGTTACTCCGAAAGCAGTCTACATCTACATTTATGAAATGGATGGCAAGCAAGATGTGTTATAGTCTTATAATATTTCACATTACTTATCGTTTATTTACAGTCAAAAATGCTAATTTCGGGATTTTAGGGAGACGAGAAGATTTAGTTAAAGCTACGATTCTTCGATTTAAATATCAATAAGAAAAGAAATTTTTGACATTGCAAAATGGTAATTATATCTTCACTGTGCTGTGTAGGAATAGCAATGGCTGATCTGCTAATTTTTATCTGACTTTTTTACTGTACTGTGGTGGTAGTGGTATAAGGTATAACCCTCGCAGTGAACTTGGAAGAAAACCATTAAAAAAAATTTCAGCAACATACTAATGTTTATTCTGAATCTTACTTGAATTAAAAATGATTTTACAATTTCTAATGTAATTCTACACATTGATGTACGAAGATCGGCGATTAACCATGTTGAAAGAGCACTTATGTGGGTACATTATTCCAGCCATCATTCTTTCCGAAGAAGATTGTAAACCGCTGAAGCATGGCGACAGGACACTGAGAATGACATACAGAACGAAACAAATCCCTGACAGCCACCATGATATCAAAAACAGCATCAGGAACCAAAAGATAGAATCAAGTACGTTTCCAAGTCGGCTTCCCATCTCGAATGCCAAATCCTTCAAACGGGTTTGCTACGGTTCTTTCTTCATCAAGAGATTAAAAAGACATGCTATTACAGACTTCAAAAAATTATGGTTAAAAATTCGAGTTCATTACCTCAACGAAGATGATAGGATGTTAGGAATCTTGAAAGTGGTTGCAAATGACAGAAAATACGATTTGGTCGTTTTAAAACAACAACGAAAAGTAAAATTAGAATACGATGCCTTTGATCAGAAAGGTGACAAATAAATGCTGGGTAGCGAATGTTGCTTATGAATGATTTTATAAAGTATTAAGACTAGAAACAATCTGAAAACAGTTATTATACTATTTAACGTAAACGTACAAATATGAACTTCAACCTGTTTGTGCATATATTTAGTAGATTGGTGACTCACTATCAGTTATACCCTTAGAGGATATATTATTAATGTTATAGTATATACTCTAAGGCTATTCAAGTCATATTTTTAACCATAGTAATCTAGAACAATCTAGTCATCGAGGGCCAAATAGCTTATAAAATGCTTGTTTCTCGCTTAAACTCTTAAGAACAGATGAATGATACTCCATTCCTAAGAAAACAGTTGTCAGTAAGTATGTAAGGTAGATAAAGTGGATACAAAACATGGTAGACCGGATTAAATAAATTAAGAGGTTTAATTTTAATTATTAGAAGTACGTAGTTTAAGATATTATATTATCAATACATCAAATACAAACACTCTGGTTAGGATGGATTATGGATAATAATGTATAGGTCTTAACATATATACTGCATATTAAACTACATTTTTATCGTGGACCTCATCGTAGCATATCTAATCACTTAAGATATAACTACAAATAAATCTACTTATCAATCTACAGTGTTTCCACATAGCACTTCTTCAAGTTTCGATGGTTGTAAGCTCAACAAATCCACTGGATATTCATTTTTAGGGTTAGTCACGGCTTCGTAAACTTTTTGATAAATTGCAACCAGTATTCGAAAACTTTGATGTTGAATGGTTTTCTTCGTTTCAGCATCGGTGACATGAATGATTTGAGGAAGCAGAACCGATTCGGGATCGTGAATCACATTGTCAAGTTTGTTCTGAAAGTAGAAAATCCAAAACAATTAATCGACAAAACTATAAGTTACAAATATTACTGTTTATTATACGTACGACATAAATTTTTAGCGACGCAGCATCCATGCCAGGAACATTTGACAGAGGTGTATCAATTTTTTCATTTAAAATAGTATATATATGCCCAATGCCCAACTGTGCTATTAACCAACTGCTCTGTTCCGAAGATAGACGATCAATTTGGGCGTTAACTTGAGACTTTAACGATTTTGTTATGGTTTGGGTATTTGGATAATTATCCAAGAATACATTTATTTTGTTTAGGCAATTGCACAGATATACGCCCTTTTCCGGGGACCCCAGTCTGTTGGCGACATCATTAATTTGGGATACCAATGGATTTATAATCATCTGAATTAGAGACTGAGCTTGTTCCGGAGATGTGTTTACGGTATCTCTGATTAAATCGTTGAGTAAAGTAAGGAGCATAGTTATGCTTGGCGAGGGAGTCAAGTCGGGACCAGGAGGACGATACTCGCCAACTTCGGCCTGAACCTAATAAACATGAAAACATTATAAATAATAATAATAGTACAAGCAATTTAAAATTATTGTATACACTGACAATTTTGAATTTCGCATTACCTGGCATCGTAACTGATTAATAAAGGTCTGGTGGCAAAGAGTAAGTAATTCTTTTAATGTCACCAACAAATTACTGCCAGGAAGCACCTGCAATTTAGCAATATTGGCCAATTAATAACACGTTCAAAACCAGTAGCTGCATGCATACAATTCGCATGAAATACCTAGCTCTTTACAATTTGATTAAATGCATAAATGCATTCACAATTGTCATTTCATTCATACTACCTACACTCTTATTTCATTAGATTTACCTGTTCAAGCGTCTCAACGTAAAATTGAATACGAATGTCAATTCTATTCATCACTGGACATTCTAAGCCTGATAAGACGGCCTGCTCCATCCTAACGTTCAGGGGACGACAAACTCCATCCATGATGTTAGATAAACAATTAGCTATTTTGTCGTCCAAATCTACAATGTCGGGTATTTGAAGCATACATTTAAAAATAATCTATAACGTGCCAAGTGTGCTTAGAATAAAATAGGAAACTTCTTATTGGTGCTTACCAACTGCTTCGCAGTGTTTTAACAAAATCAAAAGATTTTCTTTTTCGACAGGTATGGATTGATGGATCCAAGCCAACATATCACCAATATATCTTGCGGGGTCTGCACTGCCTTTGTGAATACGATAGAACACATGACAATTGGGGGCAAACCATATAACTAAATCTGTAACATGTCTCAATTTATTTCACAAAGTTGAGTACCATACCAATTAGTTCGATCCCTTTGATGGACCCTATTCCAGTCAGGGCGTCAATAAAACTCCGAACAACTAACGACCGTCTATGTGTACAATATTCGTCCAGAACATATCTAAAACCACAATCAAAACATTGAGACGTATATCTAGATAAAACGAATTGTTTTTAAGTGAGATTAAATATCAAACCAGTTCCTCAACATACTTTAAAAGCATGGGTCGGATTTGTAAATACGAGAGCGACCTGGACAAAGCCTCCGACAGCTCTGGATTTTCGACATTTTTGCAATGCCCTTGTGCCCATCTGTAGATTTTTTCTAATGCAGTTTCCTGTATAAAAAAAATAAACGGTTCATGATATTTTCGCCAAGACAAACAGTGGTAATAATTACGTCAAATGTAACGGAGAATACTGCTGAGAATGTTCTTGGTTTTGACCGATAATTTATTTTGCGATCTTGTTGTAAAGACGATCCAATGTGCAATTTGCAAATGAATATCCATACTAACAGTTTTACAATTTACCTGAAATAAGCCCATTTGGTCCATGATTTCAACAGCGGTTGTTTGGTGACCAATTTTCAATAGAATCGACACATTTGATTGAATTTGTTGTATCTTTTCAAAAACCTTTAAGTTTTACAAAGTAATGTTTAGCTTAAAATTCCGGCTCAAAACATCACGCTTGAACGAATTAGAATAAATATTTTCTAACCTTAAAAAACTCTTCGCTAAGTCCTGGAGCAGTGTTCTCGGTACTTCGTAAGATTTTCAAATCTTCGGCACTTAATTGGAATGCATTAAGGTACGCCTGTGCCAAGTTCCTTTCAACAACTAGCTTTCGTCGTTCTGCTTCCAACTTTGCAATTTCATCAATCAAGTTTCTTGAACTCTGTTTGCTCGCCCAAAGATTTTGAGTCATGGAATCACAAATTCCATGAAGCTGGGCCAATTCGGAATGTAAATACTCTACGCCGACCTTAATTTCTTGGAACGAGTTAAGGAATGTTTTGTACGAGCTGATTTTCTGGTCTTCAATAAGTGTTTTCAAATCTGGTCTGTGCTTTTTTCTTTCTCTTGGAGTCAAATCAAGGTCTTGTTTTTCATTAAATTTTGATATTTCCACTAAGCCTTCCAGCAGTTTCTGAATGAAATAAATTAAAACGTCAAATAGAATTTCCAAAAAATGCTTATTAATTGATCTACTGCTCCATCAATTGACGCATCAACGACCATGCTCAATGTTCAATGTTCTTTTTAATATATTAGTCCATCAACTATGAACTATATACCTGATCAGACGATATCCGCAAATTTGCAATTCCATTTATAGCTGTCTGTAAGTCCGGCTCGACAACATGAATGGCCATAGGTGCCGCAACATCAATGGACGGATTTATCTTCATTTTCTCGGTCTATCGAAATTAAAGCATCATATTTTGTATTTGTATTGTGTCTTGTATGAGAATGAGATATGTGATATATATGATTGCATATGGTGTCATGTATTGATGGATGGAAGATGGAACAATGGAATGAAGTGATTCCATTTATATTACACATACAACATACGGGTGGAAGAACAGAAATTAACAGAAATAAATGAAAATATCTGATATCTAAACCAAATTGACACGTCACACATTCAACGTTAATAAAGTTTAAATCGAATCAAATCACAAATCAATTTCATTTCATTTTGCATTTTCAAGTTTGAGACAAAAAAGTTAATTAATACATAATACTACCATACATACAGCAACCGTGTTCAATACCGATTAAAAATTATTTACCATCCCCTATCACCAATCACCACAACCACAGGTGAGCACAAACAGCACAATGTGTCATCCAATTATGAATTAATGATTTAAAAATAGTAAAATATGTTAGACTTGTTTGTACAAAAAAAGATTATTCGACTTCCAATTGCAATAGTTCCAGTTTAAATTACGTCCGATATGAATACGAAGTACGAACCTAATTCGTAGAATAAACCAGTCGCATGTCACCCCATACATTGGTTGTCCAATTATGGTTGCTTTAAACCAGATCTGTAAAAATGCAAAATAATCTGTAGCACACTTTCTCAGTAACAGAATTTTAATTGTTTAATTAATTCCTCCAAGTCTCAAATACCACCCTATTGCCTATGCATCATTACAAAACAACTAATGATTTTTAGATCTGGACTAACCAGAACTTCAACTAGACTTCAACTTCACTAGTCTGAAAAATTCTTCTTTGAGTTTTTAATTTTAGTCTTGCTTGCTTGTACCTTGTACGGGGCAAGTTAAAACGATTAAAATTATTAAATTTTTGTTTCTGAACTTATGGGACGCGGACGCGAGATATGACATTACAGAGAGGTACGACAAGACAATAGGTTACTCCAGAAGTATATTGGTAACAGGTCGACAGGTCGTAGAATTATATCTGGACATCCACAATTTTGTATTAATTTGTTCTTACCCAAGGGAGACTTTGTGACTCATGTTCGCATTGTATACATTATATTATGGACCCATAGTTTAGTAAATTTTTTAGATTGTCATCCAAGTTTTGGCTATGTTTTCAGGAGGGCACTTAAATTAGCTTTTCTCGAATGAAAGTTATGTGGCAAACAGTCCGAAAAAGTTGGCGAGGATTATTCGGTGGATAGGATGTTACTCTGGCTTATATAATCAATCAGTCATTCCTTCAAATGATTTCCCAATTCATTTTCAATTTTTTTAGCTGGCTAAGGTGGCTTGTGTACATATATTAGTTTTAGTGATTGCTTATGTATAGATTTATCTTTCTCGTAATCTACAGCTTCCAATAATTTTGAAATGAGATCGGTGTTCGGCATCGTTTTATTTTCAGAACAGATTCTTCGTTTCAAATGCAATTCGTTTAAGAAATTAGTAAAAAAGTAATGGTTGCAGGATGAAGGACTCACGGTGGTGCCTGGATATAAAAAATTATGAAATTAACTCGTGCACACACTGCACATGTAATTCTATGTGGGTGTTTGGTCAAAAAACTTTAAAGAATTTAACCCTACTCCGAAATAGAACCCCATTCAAAAACCTCAATATATATAAATAATATTTAAGAAATGAATGAAAGGTTTGAATATCAGTGATGAAAAACGGGAAAAAGTTACCATTCATTCCTTTGAAAAATAATCCCTACCCTCAGCCAGAATCAACCGATTTTGGGGGTTAAAAGACGTAGAACCCTAGGGGACATATTGAAAGAAATGCAACATCTCAGATTACAGTGTGTAAGACTAGAGTTATCCAGACTAATGAAATTTATTTTTAATTTTTCAAAAACTATGTTGCATCATGTAGAAATCGGTGAAATAATAATGTTCATCAAAATAACGAGGTCCTAATCAATCAGAATCCAGATACAATTACTCGAAACCATATATATAGAGACAAAAATCGGAAGCTTTTATTGCTCAAACGCCTTTCATGTGTTGCACTATTTCGAAAACGTTCAACCGCAGCAGTAGGCAATAATACAATATATTGTGTTGTGCACATTGTGTATTAAGAAAGAATCACAAAAGATTAAAATGTTCTATGACTATATTTAGAATCTATTAGAGTAATATTGAAGTCAATCAATGTGAATCAAAAGAAGGTCTGTGTGTTTGGGTTTGAAGAAATAATGTCTTTCATTCGAGGGTATCCATTGTTTCCATCCTCCCCGACGGGATTTTGGGATGCAGGAAGATTATCACAATATTTTTAAATCTCTGATCCATAATTAGTAACATTGTAACAATATACATATTTCCTAACTAAATATCTAAAAACAAGTATGCTCAAACGTTCTGGGGATTTGGAGTCATTTTAGTATTCTCAGAAAAACTATAAAATGGGTCAAAAAGATCATGCTTTAATTGTTTGTTAACCGCTTGATTTACCGTTATTATATAAATACCATCAATCGTAAATGATTAAATATTTCCTCTTGAAGATCTATTGCTTTAAACTCATCCAAAAGGGAGATATATTTCGATAAAGGGATCAATTTAGGGGATAGAGACATATGTAACATTATTCTGTTTAGTAGTGATGGGTACTAGAACTAGAACTAGAACTAGAATGCCTTTTAGTTCTAGTTTTTTGTCGGTACTAGAACTAGAACTAACAGAAACCAGAACTACTAAAATACTAGAACTAGAACTAAAAGTAAACTCAGAACTAAGAACTGGAACTGGAACTACCAGAACTCGTTGGAGGGTTTTAGTTCTAGTTCCATTGTATGTATAATGGACCTTTTCAGGTAAAATTTATTTTTATACGGATTATTTTTTCCTTGCTCCTACCCCAATACACTAACACCAGTTTGGTATAACACATCTTGAAATATAGGCAAAGTAGACTATTCACAATTGTCAAAATGCATTACGCAACCCATATTAAACCAATCCACTTTGATTTTTTTTCAATACATTTTTAACCATGGTGTTGAAGGATTCGAACACACGGATTGACTTGATCTTTTTGGAACACAACTTTGGACTATAGATGTAGATAACATAACTTAAAAACATAATGCTTGTATTAATGTTTATCATGTTAAAAAAATCCCGATCCCCCCCCCCCCGAATTTAAAAAATCAACGAAATTTTCATGTTCAAACGACGAGTTTTGGACCGACTTGGAAAATTATTGATGTTTTTCAACAAGAGTTGCTTTAAGTAAATGCCAGTTTTTGAAGGAAAATATATTTTTTGTTTTTGTCTCAATAGTCTCAATTCAAAAGGTTTAAAAATTTCAAAAAGTGCATTTTTAAACTAGGACTCCACATTGCATTTATTCTCAAAAATTTATCAGCCGGTGTTGGAAGATAAAAATTTTCGTTGATTTTTCAGCTTTGTAAAATAAAATTTAAACATCAATTTGGACAATCACTTTTTTTTTCAATAATGTCATTTACATAGTCCAACGTCTAAAAATCAAGTCTATCCGAGTTTGGCTTTTTACAACCTCCCTTGTTAGATATGAAAAATTAATGTGAAAATTATTACGAGAACATATGTCTTAGTCAATTTTTGGGACTGAATTTCGAAGAACAACAATCATTCTCGATCAACAAGGACTTATTCCGGTTATATAGGCTAATATCATGTGTTTGTTGGAATTTATGACAATTTCAATGACATTTCTATAAATAGAAAGTACTAGAACTAGAACTAGAACTAGAACTACTTAAGCGCAGAACAGTACTAGAACTAGAACTAAAAGAAATTTCAAAATAGGACTAGAACTAGAACTAGAACTAAAACGATTCAGAACTAAGTACTAGAACTAGAACTAGAACTACTAGAAAAAGCTAGTAGTACCCATCACTACTGTTTAGTAATCAAAAGTTTTTAAAAATTCAGAATCATTGGTAGTACACATTTAATGGGGGGTTTATTTGTTAATTTCGGGATGAACCGTTGTCGTCTAATAAGTTACAAATCCACCAGTTACGTAGTAATCATTGCTAAAAGAATCAATTACAACCTACGTCTCTTAACTTTGTCCAGACATAAAGTCTCTTGGGACTGAATGATTAAGAGCAAAGAGTGAGTGCAGTTGTATTTAATGAAGTTGTTATTGAGCGCCATTCATATTTCACTTATCGGAATAAAACGATAAAAATAGAATTGTTTTAAAAACGAGTTATCAAAGGATTAGACTCCAATACGTTGTGACTCCTCCATCGATGTGAAGAAAACGCAGGCAATTAAACTGAAACTGCTTGCTTCTATCTCTTCAAGATGATGAAGAATAGTGAATAGAGGCCAAACGATGATTTATTTGTTTTAGATTCGTACTTCCTAAACTCAGCTTCGTACTGGAGTAGGAGGAAGTAATAATGAGTTGTAAAATTATATACTGGATTTCAGGTTTACGAGCGACAGAAATACAAAGACGTGGGCTGTTCTCAAAAGATTTCAGTCTCGTGTCAGAGAGTATTTTCGTCTTCATCGATATCCACGCACGTCCCCTAGAAAAATCAACCACCTTCTGTGTAAAGCAAGTCTTGTTGAATTTTTCAAGCTCCACTTAAATGAAATTATGTTCGTATTTCCAACCTCACAAATCCCATTGCGACTATGTATCGTCAAACTGGGAACGACCGTCGTCATCTCCTCTTTACGGGGAAAGACGTCCAGATCTTCGTTTTCTTGGTCAAATTCGTCACATGGATTAAAATTAAGAAGGTGTGAGTGGGGGCTCTCAGTTTCAGGTATTTCCAACCGATCTAGCATCCTTGTTACTGGAATTTCATTTCCGGTAGGAATTTCTCGTGAAGGGATTGAGCTAGTTATTCAATCATAAATGCAAATTTAGACAAAAAAACCTCATTCCGCAGGCAAAAAAAACTTTGAACTTTATAAAAAAAATCGTACATACCTAAGAGTAACTCTTTTTCTCATTTTTGAGACAGGCTCTCCATTATTTTCTTCTTGTTGCGGATTGGAACTCTGAGAAAGCCGGATCACAGGACTGCTGGGCTCACTATACTAGAAACAAAGAGCATAAGATAAAGTTAAATCAATGATCGAAGGTGTTATTAGCATACCACTACCTGTCAATTAGTGCTCATAAGTGATAGACTGCTATTATGGCAAATGCATTTATTCTTGGCAAAAATATACGAATGGGTGGATGTTTACCTGTTTTCCCACAAGAATGGGACGAGGCTTGTGTCTTCTAGAACCGGAAGTTGTGGAAGGAGGTGGGGGTGAGGACGAGCCATTGTTTCCTCCAGACGGAGGAGGTGAATCGTTTGGAGACAATGGAGGAAGAATTGCTAAAAGGCGCTTTCTATCTTCTAAATAAAGGTCCAAAAGTTGTTCTACTTTTGACTCGATGTCTTCAACCTATAAAATAAATCCGAAGCATATACATTATTATACATGGATGATTCGAAGGCGACAAGCCGAAACCTAAATATTATTGACTGAGAAATGGAAGCGTAAAAGGAGCTTGGGAAGTCAATACATATCCTTAGTGCTGATATTATTACATGAGATGATGAAAGCATATAATATTAGTACAAAGTATATTGCACTCTAAAAACATTGGACGAAAATCCTGAAAGGTAGCTTTGAGAATGTACCTGTCTTTCCACTTTCACTATGCGAGCCGCGAGACAAATCTTGGAATCATAGACGTCTCGTGCCTTGGAGCCCTGTCTTCCTAGAATTTGATCCAATCTGTAAAAAGAAACGCAGATGATTTCACACCACGACACTACAACCTTCCGTATGAATGGGAAATAATTGCAAGTAGAAGTAGTAAAACAGAAGGAGCACAACACAAAAGTCTACATACGTGCCAAATGTCATAATAAATAAAATGCGACCAATCGATAGTTTTTAGTCTTGCATCTTTCTGTAGATTCGTATTGTTTTCTTTAATAATTTAAACGTCAATAATACCAGAAAGACGCTGACATAAAACGAAAATATAGATGGATTCAGCCAATGTTGGTTCACTCTGAAAATAGTTGTTAAAGTATAATCCAAATGAGTCTTTACCGTGCTTGAACGCTTTTGACCCTGCCGAGAAGATCCACGTGGCCTGCTGAGTACTGCTCTATAACGTCTTTAACATCATAGGGCTTTAGTGCCTCGCGGAACTTTTTACGGGAGACGAGGTATTTCATCTAAATCAAACAATCACATATTATCCTTACTTGAGACGCTTAGTCGCTAAATCTGCGTTAAATATGTTTGGAGATCAAGACCATGAATGATTGGGACTAATAAAGTAACTTCAGACTTGATCTGTCAGGTTGAGATAAACAGTTTATTAAATTACTTTTCTAATCGCTCTAATGGCCGCTTTGTGCCTTGGGTTGAGTTCCTGCCATCTCCCATCGTCATCTTCACCGCATAAGTCATGAAGTGACGACTCTTCGCGTCCTACGGAATCCTGGCTGGCACTCGGATGTAACCTCGGTGGAACACCCGAAATAATTCCCTGACCTGTCACAGCCCCAGTTCCGCCGCCAGCAGCATCAGAATCTCCACCGCTACGTCCACATCCACGCCCTTCTTTGGCCTGGAGGGACGGGGAAGGGGAAGGAGGCCGCAGGGACTTATTTCGACGAATCGTGGGCCATCGTCCCATCACAAAGGACGCGTTGTGCTTAAAGCTTCTATGATAAACGACAAATCATTATGTCAATCTCGATTTCCAGAAGCAGGTTGTAACTGCAAAGAACTTGCAATTATCTAGGTCATTCCACTAACTTTCACTTTGAATAAAACCGTTGAATAACGCATATAGCTATCCATTATGCTAGTCTACCAGAATGCGGAACAACGAGTACGGAGTCCAAGTAGATGATTGAACTCTTTGTCAGATCTATGTTAATGGACTATGTACCACGAAAGCATATTCAATTTCAAACGCAAGCCATTCTGGTTAGCAACTTAATCTATACAGGCTGTAGCGAGTGATAAGGTGTAGTTATTTACTTCAGTGAGTCAGTGTTGGTATCGTGATGACCCTTTGACAAAGAAGGAGCCCTAACCCTGGAAATTTTAATATAAGAGAATTCAAATAGACCGTAAAAGCAGTCAAGCTTGTATTGTGGCTTGTAATTCCAGAGAAGAGCTGTAGCCACATACATCCAATTAAAATCGGCACGTGTTATACGCGGACAACAAGAATTTTCGATATTTCGTATCGAGGCAGGATATCGTAACTAAAGTTGTTTATCGGAGAGGACTTTCAGACCTATTTTCATGTTTCGATTCTAACTTACAGCATAGTATGTCCAATTACGCATTCGTTATTCATAACTTGGCTCTCTCGGGCCTTTGCATCTTATTTTAAAACCTAAGCATGGAATTGAGCATTACTATAGAACAATCGAGAAAGTTACGCATTTACTTCCTGTTGTTTAGAATAAATCTGTAGAAAATAATTATAACGAATCACTTAAAATAATTCGATTCTCATAACAAATTAATTGGCATGAACGATGCACTCGTCGTATGTTATTGTGACTAAAATACTCTCTCGAGTTTCGAGAAACGATGATATATTGTATATAGAAAACACAGGAGCTGGATTGCTTCTATGTTTAAGCAAGAGAAATATTATGACTATTATGAGCGATTGAAGAGGCTATAATTTCATTCTTACATGTGGATGTGTTAATGGCATTAATGTAGAAAACATAGAAATCTACTTAAGGTTTAGATTCTAGTATGGTTATTGCTGTTTTTCTTACTTAGGCTTGTTGGCTGTTGGTAGCACTTTATATAAAAAGTGTATTAGTGGGAATGAATTTCAAGATTTACTCGAACATACAATCATTCCTCTTTTAAACCTTGGTTGTTTATGCGATATGTAATTGTGAATGTTTCGGCCGGTTTTGACAGTATACAATATACAACACAATATGGAATACTTTCTTGTTAATATTACTATTGCTTGGATATAATTTTTAGTTGAACCAGAATTTACATTTTTAATTAGATGTAATTTAAGTATATGTCTTTGCATAACAAAAAAATTAAAGTCTGAGTATGACTGTCGAAGATCAGTATGTTCCGGTTTCTAAAAATATAGCTTTAACTTTTTGGATTAATTTGCACGTTTGTAAGAAATTCGAATGCAATTCTCCATGCAGATTTTACTATACATTTCTCAATAAGCCACAATGAAAAGAAGTAAACCAATTTAATCGAAAACTACATCCAAGCTAAAGCATCAAATCTTTGACAATAGTTAATAAAAATCATTGTATAATTTGTTCATTGTCAAAACCGACGGCTGGGTTGTAACTGCAACATACAATTCAACGAATTAATTTGGTGGAACATTTTTGGGCCCACTTTTGGAACCACTACATTCTATATGTTCCATCCATACCGTCAACAAACCGTTTACTATGCAGAAGTCCAGTGATCCAATGTTTTAATTAAATCCTTGACTCTAGCTAATGAATGAATTACTGAAAAATACCACACTTTAGTCCAGTTTTCATCGTAAATAAGAAACAAAGACGTAGTAGGCATGATCAAAAAATTCCTTCAACGAATATAGAAGCTGCCTAAATGCAATTAAATGCAATTAAAATACCGGAAAAGTCCAATATTTTGCCCAATAATTCGCCGTGTTAAGAGATCTATTCTGTTAAGTATATTAAAAGTACAGCTAAATAGATCAATTCCCTTCTAACAATAGCCAATAAAACAAATTTTCGATCTTATCTTAAATCCACATCTTTTCATTTAACTGTCTCAATTTTAAATTGTATAAAAGGGGGTTTATAGAAAAAACAATTATAGTAAATTAAAACTCCTTGCTTAACTATCGTGCGGTTCTAGAATCTAGCCAGGCTATCATTAGCATTAATGTAGAACGAAGTGGTCTGGAATGGAAGTACTTTCACCTTTGATCAAAAGTAAACAGAGTTCTGCAGTCATGTCTCTAATCCAATCGTAACTTATGAGATCTTCTAATACCACGCATTTCGAATCCCTCACAGTTTATCCGTTTCCCATTTCTACTTGATATATAACCGCAAGAACTGAATAGGAAAAGCCAAAACGCAGAAATATGTTCCACTTTCCCTTTCATTTATAAAAGGATGAGTACTTATCCTGCGTAGCGGCTTGGGTGGCGGTGATACTTCGGAACAGATATACGATACCATACACCATACACTCAACAAGATTAGAGTCAAAGTGGCTTCCTCATTTCTCTCAATCTCTCCGAAATAGAGAGAAAGAGAGATCCCTAATATATTTCCAGATACATAAAATGACGCTTTGATCCTTTAAAAAATACAACTTCTTTTATATTATCTGGTTTTTTATTACTAAAACCCGTGTGTGCTCACCTCGCTCTGGTGTAGAGAGACTAGACATTACTACAGCTTTGCGAACTACACCAACAGATAAATATACCTCGGAAACCAGGAATTATTAGTTCTATACTTCGAGACTGAGAAAAATTCAGAAAGATGAACATTCGCTCAAGTTCCGAAGTAATCATGAACCGACTGCTCAAAAAGAATATAAAGTCAATCCACCCGTGTGCCAATGAAATTCTGTTTTCAGTTTATGACCTGATCTATCCGTTCCCCAAACGGAATCTGGAAACTTCCGTTTTATTTCATATCTCTTCCCTTCCTGGGAAACTGTTTTTCTTCTCACTGTTTATGACCGTCTTTGCACCAAACCAACCTATGAAAACCAAACCGGAGCTTTAACTTCTCTGTGTATTGGGCTATGTTTTCCGGTGCCGGATTACAACTAAAATCGCCAGTGGGTTCTCGATTCAAAATCCTCACAGGCCGATACTCAGTAAACCTGCTTCCGCTTGGAAGTTGGTTACGAACTGATTCTCATGTGTTTTATCAAATGAATGGAAAAGTGTGAAGATATTGTATATAAGGCGGTCGAAAACTGAATTTCAGCTGGAAATATCTGCTTCTATATATAATGATTGATGATGCTCTTAGTACTTATATAATGTAATGCCTTTATTTGTAATTAAACACAGCACCCAGTCGGGTGTATAGGTCAAGGGAATGGGCCGTTGGATATATTTTAATCTTGATTCTGGTCCCATCCGGTCAGTTCTCATAGAACTGCAAAGGTTTGTTCCAGACCCCAGGAGAATTTAGCACAATAAAATCCAAGTGATACCAAAATTATCAATAAATTTCCCATGAAATGGAACGGACAAAAAAGAAAAAATTCTCACTTTAACTAAGTTTTATGAGATCCGGGGACCAGGATGTCTTCCAACACCAAATACCACACGAACTGAAGAATGCGACTTGGGGATAAAATAAAAGCTGGACAGTGTGTAGTGATAGTGAAAGAAGATACGGTTTGTTCTTGCATCAGAAGAACAGCCGGAGGATAAGATTGAGATTGGTAAATGGTGCGTAAGCATTTTCCGTGTGATTCATTCTACTTTTCCAGTTTCTTATTTCGTTTCTGGATATAAACGAAATGTTTTTTGGTTAAATCCACGGTCCTACCCCTATTGAATCAAGATATCAAACTGAAAACTAACTATTCCAGACGTGGACACCATGGACTGAAGTCAAAAGCCAGAGTCAGTCTGTTCTCAAGTCTGAAACATAAAATGAAAATAAGCCTAAGTATACTTGAAGCTAAATACTTAAAATATTGAAAAAAATAGATGAAGGACTGAAAAAAATAAAAATGTAAAATTATATCAAACATGGACTGATCAATTTGTCTGCGTATAACCAATGCAATCCGTTATATTATAACCTTCAAAGGACACCAAACATTATGAAAGGTTTATTGATTTATATTTCATATTTGTATCCCCTGCATGGTGAAAGTAAGAATCACAGGTGCAAAATAAATATGACAGAAAAGTGCTGTGTGCCACAGCATTTGAAGAATAATTAGCTGGCTTCGTATTTGATGTAAAATGTTTCCCAATTAGGAGGTTCCATTTAGCAACAATATTGAATGCTACAATTATTTAATTAATGCTGTGGTCTTATACATATATTGCGGCTTATTTGTTCTACAATAATTAATTGCGAATTGTTTGCTCTATTGTGTAATTAATACACGATGCAAGACACACCCAGAACGAACTCTATGCACAAAGAAGGCCGAAAACAGGAAGTTTGGAAACCATTTCCTTGTATTGGAGCACGTGGTGGTGCGTGTTAATTCATACTTCTGTGTATGCTATTCATGGAAAATATAGGACCTACTGCATTTTTACGCATTAGTAATTATACTAATGGATTTAACCACACTTGCATTTTTGTAGTTTTCAGGTGTGGTTGATTACTTATTATCAGATCACCCCTAACTCGTGCATATTTGACAAATTTCTAAGTATAAATATAACCACACTTACGTTGGAGGGGAAGGTAAACGGGTCAAATGGATCTTCCAAGTTGCAACGGAGCAAGAGTTTTCATCTGCAGCGTAGCATCTCCAAAGACACTGAATCAGTGTAGCAGCAGGCTGTCTTCTTCGAATCATGTGCTTCTGTCTTTGTTGCTGCTGTACTTTAAGGGCGAATCCGGATCCTAATATTCCCTTTAAATATGAAAAATGTCAGTTAATATATATCTATGTTGTAAGGAAAGCATTCTTTTCAAGCAAGGAGAATTTAATATAATGACAACAATTTGCAAAGCAAGGACAAAAAACAAAAAAAATCAGAATATTATGTGACTTTTAAAAGACGTAACTGCCATGTACAGTCGAAGAAGTTTTGAATAGTAATTAATAAAAAAATAACTACATGATATAATTGTTTAAAATATGAAATTAATTATTAACCCTACTCCACGATTGCAGATTGCAACTACAGACTACCGAATAAAATATTGACGATCAGAACAGTTCCAATAACTTCAGCACATACGTTGAATTATAAGTTTTTGATTTCAGGAAGCTAGAACGTGAAAGATAGCCATAGGCTATTAAAGTCAGTGCGGCTGAAAGCGTTATGATAACAATCTAATCATAAATTATTCATGTTATTATTTTTGCATGCAAGTGAGCGGTTACGTGCGGGCGGATAATTCCGTGGAAAAAGCTCAGTTTTATGGAATCGTGATCCAGAAGAAGCTCTTTTCAGGCTCATTTAGCCCATTAACAGTTTTCGTTTTCAGATTATTATGTATTACCATCTCATCAATTGTTACAAAGACGCTGGTAACTTTCTCCTTTTTAGTATACGACTTTTACGAGGCAACATCTTTCTTGTCGACATAACCTACAGTTACCTTATCCTTCGACTGTATGAATTGGTCTAACATGCTATCGATTAATACACAAAAAGAGGTAAAAATATCCCAGTCAGTGAGTTGCGGAAAAATGATAGACTAACATTTGGTTCAACAAGCAATCAGATTAAACGGTCGAATGGCTCTTTGGGAACAATCCTTTCTTCTTCCATAACAAGGAGATCAGCAATCACCTTTCTCTTTGTAGTACCACATTATTTTCAAGTATAATATGGTTCTGTACGATCTAAACGCAGCCACTTAAAAGCCTCGCCAGTGATTGCAACAAATATGCTCGTAATTGTTCTGTTTCTTGTTCTATGTGAGGAATTCTTTCAAGCCAGTTATCAATTCTTAGAACCAATGACCTATTACCAAACAGGCCCGTATATTTCATGCGGCAAACAATCATATAACAATGATTTACTGTTGACTGTCCTTTTTCCTCGTATTAATGGATTTGTGACATTGCAGTATGAATACGAATGTCGAATCGTGGAATATTAAAATCGGTTACCTTACCATTGTATCTGTTTATCCGATCTAGAAAGAGTCTAAGTTAAAGTAGGGGTAACCGACGAACATTTTATTTTTTTTGGATGGATAGTTTAAATCAACATTTTATAAAAAACACTGAGTGAAGTTTAAAAATGGGAATAAAAAGCAAAGTTGTAGACAGTTCAAGAAAGTGTAATATGTGAAGTGAGGTTCTGTAGATTAAAAGTTTTTTCTCCAAAAATGGAGTAGCCCTGAAATAACCGAAACGTCAGATTGTATGTGAGAATTAAATTTGAAAATCCGAATGGGTAGGTCGAAAACTTTGTTGAGAACAGAGAAAAAAGTTGAGAACGTATAGAATTTATAGAAAGATGCTATTATTCAATAAAAGCTTCGGTTTAATATCGGACATAAACACTCTAACTCTGCCGTGCAAGCTTGATGTAGATGCGGCTGATGAAGATGGAGTCATCAAAAAAGTTAAAATAGAGTTGATCATTAGTGGAGGTACTGCGGCATTGTGATATTAATCGATAGTGGACCACTGCAAGTTTATTTGAATTAGCTTGGCCTTTTATATTCATGTTTTTACAAAAATTATTTTCTGTCCGTATATTATGTTATAATATTATTATGATTTGCCATGAAATTACCATTAAGGTTTTGATCATTTCGCGAACAAACTTCATAGAAGTTCTGGATCGAAGCATTGTGGTGTATGAACATGACAGGCATTGACGGTTCATAACTTAAAAAATACAATTTGAACGCATAAACTTTGCCCTTTGTCAAAATGTAAAATCTCAACAAAAAATTCCGTGAGTTTAGTGGCGTTACAAGGTTTGATTACTTTGAATTAAGCTTCTGTTTCGGTCATTTGAAAATTTCCCTTCACCATTGAAACTTTAGCTCATTTTTCATTTCCAGGTATTGAAAGGGCAAGAACAGATGTGTATAATTTATTGACCTTCCGAGTTTCAGCTGCATTTTTGTGATATAAAATTAAATTAGAGAAACTGTATTAGTAGTTTCCACCAGTTTCCAATTTACGTCAGTCATTGTGTAGATAACAATGTTGACTGAAACTGATCTGTTGAAAAATAGTGTTTGCCATTAATTCTGGTCTACAGATGTATGGTTATTCTCGATAGTAAGGAGCCATATTATTAACCAGATTCAGGATGCCATTACAAAACCGAACTGCGTAGCTTAAGTTACAGTTTCAATATCGGAATCTATTATCCCATATCCAAAAATTAGGCAAACAAATGTGCTCCTTTTCACTTGAAGCTAACACTCGTTAGGCTAGGTACTCATAAGAGTCTGGAGAAAGATTGATAGATGAGATGACGAAATTAAAAATAGGGTTTCATATTCATACGCATATGATCTGAGTCGTTGTCCTAACATGGTAATTAATTAACGGGGTATCCCATTTTGTAATTGTTTCGTGGCATAAAAAATCCATAAATTGGGATGGAAGATGACTTGTAAAAGGTCTACTAAACTTTTTTGTTACTAAATAGGAATAAAATGCGGGTTAAATCTTAATCAAATCGGGTTATTTCCGATTTTTTCCATCTCCCAAAAAAAAAATAATCCTTCTTCAAAACTTTCAAGATCCGGCCTTAAAATTCACTGTTTTGATTTTAATTGCATCACAGCATATTCACTGGAAACTAACGATCTAGTAAAATATCCTTAGAAATTCGGAGTACATTTTAATTAAAGAAAAATCTAGTTCGCCGCCTACCATTTATAACACTCAAAAACATTATTGTTCTTGCAGATTTCCTTTATAACGGGGTTTCAGAAGTGTTCAGGTGAATAATAGTCATTTACACTCTGCAATATAATTAGTGAGATATATATATGTTCAGTGTTTCATTTACTCAATAATTTAAAGTCACTGACGTGGAATGAACTGGCTAGCCAGACTGCTGGAAGTCAAACTGTCTAGAGCCCAGAGTCAAACATGAAACCAGAGGGAAAGCTCTGCGATTATTTCCGAGAGAAAGTCTTTCATCCTCCAAACTTTTAATGACAAATTGGCGCCCCGGCTGTTAGAGATAATCACAACTCAACTCACAATCAGCTATGAAACTTCGTACATTACGGTTCTCCAGGCACAGAGGCTTACAGATTTACAACTATTTATGCAGTACTGCTTAGCCAGGCGAGTTTTGGGAAGGCGTTACCAGTGCTTAATTTGCAACTCAACACCAAGGCAAAGCATGTAATACACACAATATTATTAAAGAGTAGAAAATTACGTTTGACTTACGGCCGGAAGTGCAAAAAAGGAGATGCCCATAAGGGCACAAAAGGAAGCGATGAGTTTTCCCATCCAGGTTGTTGGAGCAATGTCACCATATCCTACGGTACACAGGGTTATCTGCCATCAATCAAACAAAACCGTTAGCCAATATTGTTTGTAAGAAAATGTTCATTCATTCTGCCTCAACTGCTCTGAGGTATTTTTGTATTATCCTATGCACATAAACATCCTCAAATAGAATATGGTATTGCTGGGTGGTTGGAATTTATAACTTTCCCAGCCGATTTTACGGACGTTACATGTTCAATGTTGCAACGGAACGACCAGTTCGGAGAAAGTACCAGCATTCTATACTACTTCAATTGGTCGATTCTTTACAGGGTTATACACCCATTTCCCATTTATTCGCTTTCGATTCTGAGACCTTTGATTCTAAATCTCTTCACTGTATCTAGCTTGGGGTCAAGAATGCAATGACGAAGGAGATGAGAAGAGCTCTTTGTATTATGAATCGTACCTTCTTGGTATAATACAGACCAGTATATTTTCTTCCTTTGAACTTAAAGAATTAAAATAGTAAAGAATGCGGTCAAATCCAGATAGGGCAAGGAGAAATGTTTTTTGAAATGTTGAATGAATCGAAAACCTAAGAGAAGGAAATCTGCTGGAATCCAGAGGCAGTCAAGGAGAAAATGACCTAGTTTCTTCCATATAGGGGGTTTCAAGCTATTTTTCAGAAGCTTGTGGTTCTCATATTTTCAGCTCAATCTTTTGAAAATTCAAAACAAATTCGTTCGAAAAATAACAGAACTTTCTATTGAAATTTTAATTAAAACTGTCGGAATATAAACGTCATAAAACAATTTTTCAAACAAATTGTTAAAATCTTGTAGTTTCAGCATTTGCTCATTAACAAAGCTAAATACATACTATAATTTTTCAAATCCCATTTTCCGGTATTCACTATTGTTCCAACCGTAGATACAGAGAGACGCAACTTAATCGATACCCTTTAAATCGTAATTATTTTAAGCCGAGGGTTTGAGACTGCGAGACCACATTCTGATTGATTAGGAAAAAAGTGAAAGGATAAAACATACAGTAGACGTTCCATTCAATTTAAAGCTTCGAAGTAAAACACATTTTATCGTTACATCTAGAATCTAGCGTGAATGTAGAATCTGCTGAATCAGACAGTTTGGCGGGTGATCCTGTATTTTCTGCCAGAAAGCGGCTGTGGAGCTTAAAAATGATGAATTGCTCGTATAAAGCAGATCATAATGTTGCCGGAGATCATGGGGATTTAATACTGTGTAAAATAATACTTTCTCCAATTCTTTCTACAGAGAAGGAGAAAGCATTGCTTCCCAGAGCCTTGATGTAGTTCTGGAATTAATCTGTGCGTTGGGATTTTTTACTTAAAAAGATAAATAAGTTTCTCATGAAGAAATGAATATTCGGAGTCATACGAAAATGACTAAACGTGCTCCATGATTGCAATAATATTTGGAAACACACGACGACCTCGAAATTTACGATAATTTATAGTACATGTTACCTTTTTAAATAACTATCAAATATAGCTAGTTTAAATATTTGTTTGGAAAATTGCAAAATTAAAATAGTATCATAGTTCATGGTATCATCAAGGTACTTTGCATAAAATAAATTAGATTTATGCTACATAAATTACCATATTTACCAATACAGCTCCTCTTACTCCCTGTTATGACCGATACGAACCCTACGAACCTCTTGTTACTGATAAAAATTGCCAGCCAACCCAATCTCAAGAATGTTCTACAATACGGTGAAATAGCTAATGGTCGAGTAGTACCTAGCGTTTCATGCAAATTGCAAATGCAGAAGAAAGCGAGATTGATGTTTAGATGTTTTATCAATGGTACCAATTTCCCAGAATCGTGTCCCTGTTGTTAATCACAGGAGATTGGGAATGGCATGTAGCTCCTAATTTATTATGCTTAGAAATATTTAATTGAACGTTATTGTAAATTTCTGTTTTAGTTTTTGTACATTTACTATACACTTTCCTAAACAGAAGTACGAGTTATTTTCTCGTTACATGTTCGTACATGGGGGAAATCAGCGTGTTCCTGGGAACTGGTAATTACTCATTCCGTTTGAAGTCAATCATGCCCTTTCCTCCCTCTAATCTAATGCACAATAGAAACGGATTTCTAGAAATCGATAGCCGTGAATATTATTTCCACAAGCTAACGTGTCGACAAATGCTCATCCTCACTTATGATAATAAGACATAAAATACAGACTCATGGAATGGTTACTGTGATTCCCAATTTTATGTCCTCTTTGTTCCTATTACTCCTACGATTCGGCATTTGGAAATTGGAATAAAGGGATTGAGCATTGTATTCCACTCTAGTTACTCGGCAATAAATGGCCTTGCACTAAATAATTGATGGTCTTATCTTTACTGCTTCCACACTAACATTTATTAAGGGGTTGTAAAGTTAGATTAGGCTTGTTTATCTGCATCTAGCTACTGTACCCCGTCCTCAGTCTATGACTAACAAAAAGCGAATGGATTTCCTCTGAATTGAGAATATAAAAAAATCGTCAGTATATATTGGGGTAATGGCAGAACCTCTCGGTTCCGAACTTTTCATATAATTATAGAATTTTCCCTTTTAGCTTCTCAAATAAAAATTCACCGCTACAATGATTACATGGAATTTTAAATTACGTTATACTTTAACTTTCAGCAATGACTTTTGTAATGGCAAGCAATAATAATTTGGTTTAGCTACATTTAAATCGACTAAGCAAAACCGAATACGTCAATTTCATGATTTGGTGTATCAACCCTGCACAGCATGGGCAGATTATACAAAGAATAATATATATGAAAGGGGTTACAGAAAATTGTTTGAAAACTCATCAAGGCAAAACGTAGTCAGAGTGAAAGCAATGAATTCACGGTGCCACATAAACATAACACATGAAGTATTTCAACAAATGAAAACCGAAGGTGGTCCCAAGGCTGCTGTCGTCTTTACTTTTTAAAAGCGTTGATACTTTCATTTCGATTTACGGAAGAAAGGTGGAATTCACATTAATAGTTGTTAATGCTTTGAGCTTAAGACGGTATATTATATCACGGCTTTCATGATATCACATCACAAATTATTTAATAACTCAATAATGGAAATAATAGGTTCATCCTTGCTCCCGGTACCATACAAAAACTCCCTACTTTGATAGACAGGAAAGCTGCAAACAGTGGTTTTTTGGTTCAAAGCAAAAGGTGCCATGGAGTATGGAGTGGAAATGAAAGCGTGTGTTCTATTTTCTATTTCTTAAAATGTCACTGCCAATCGATTGTATTGTATCTGGAGAATAAAGCCTGAGAAATTTAATAACTCCGATGTCCTGGATTTCCTTTTAATTGCATCTGAAGCTCGACAAGTTTTCAAACCAAATACAAAGCTTCCTCAAATTAAAATCGGCGGAAAGTTCCGTGTTAGTAAGTGGTTTTTGAAATGCTACGAATATCTGTCGGATGGATAAATAAAATCCATCCAAGCTGCCAATCGGATCAGGAATGACATGGCAAATAGAAACACGTTTCTAAGAAAGGGAATTCGCTCGTATTCTGAATGTATTTAATTTAAAGAAAATGTAAAATCATTCAATTAAGCTAAATTCAATTACAATCATGGAGGACATGTAATTCCATTGATGCTCAATATTCAGCGTTTCGAATGATTAAACTTTCACATTATAAAACCAAACGGGTTATGTTGATGTAAATAACTCGGCCTGCTCAGGAAATTGTCTTTCCTCTCACCTCCTTTCTATTGTTAGTTTTTTCTCCAGAGAAAAAAATCCATAAATCTGCTAAAGGCATTCAATGTCTGTGTTTCCTCTCCGGGACAATAAACATAATTTTTTGAATCAAAAGGCACCGGGAGGGGATAGTAAAGCTCTCAAGGCAGTCAGTTACCGATTGACTGATCGGATAGAATAAAGAGATTTAAACATATTCTGGCTTCCTTTCCCAGTCACAGCTAACGCAATTAAATTCTCCATCCCTCCATTTGCTTCCTTCGATTCTTTTTTTTTTTGAGTCAAATGCACAAAGTATTTTCGTTCGAAAATTCTGCGTTGGATTCCACGAAGTGGTCCCATGCCGACTCTGAACAATCTCATTTTAGACATTATTTGTCTGAGAAATGCAAATTCCTTCTAAATCCGCTTCACGAAATATAAATAAGCGTCTACGTGTAACGATATTTTATACAAAATGAATAGTGTAAAATTCGATTCAGAGTGAATTAATAAAGTAGTTAGTGGTGCTTTTAAAATATTGATATTACTCCTGAAAAATTACACCCAAATTATGATTTGTCGTTATCGAGCAGAGCATAATATTAATTTCTTTGCTTAGCAATTTTGTGTATTCCTTGCTTTGCAATGAGCCAGAAATCATTCTTTGGATAATTAATATTTAAGTCTAATTGTTTGACAGGCAAAAACTTCTCGTACTCGACCATTTTAGTTTTTTTAGATACGATAGTAAAGACTAACGTATGTAAGCTCCAATACCCCAAGACAAGTATAAGTGGACCCCTGGCTGTAATAAAGCTATCAACAAACATCACGTAACTATTTTATTTCGGGAATAAGAAACAACATTCTCTTAATGTACGAAGTAGTGGGATTTGGTGATAATACCATTTTATCATTGAAACAGACGAGAAGAAAATTGAAAAATCAGTACTCACCACGCCCCACCATAAGGCCTCTGCGTAATTAGTAAATTTCGTTTGGTCTTGGTCTTTTTCTGCGAGGTAGACGAGGAATGAGGACAAAATAAGCCCTAAGAATCCGATATAAAGAGTCGTAATGAGCTCTTGTCTATGAGCCCAGACAACTGATCCTAATAGTTTCCAAGTGCCGCCTCGTCGGTCCACTCGAACCATTCGAAGAATTTGAAAAAACCGAAGACTTCTGAGAGCAGATGCAGCAAACACTTTCCCACTTGACCCTTCTGCTATCACGATTAAAGAGGCAACGATGGTGATGATATCTGGAAACATTAACATTTTTATTGTAACCCTCTCATACTTCATTTGTTGGAGGATCGTTAAAGCTTGAAAAAGGGGTGGGATTATTTTACAAATGTCAAGTGCATTCAACGCCAACTGTAAGAGGGGTCCGGTAAATCAAACGAATATTTTATTGCATTGTCAGAAATAATTTTGATGATTTTGACTTTCATGTCGAATTACAAAAAAATCTGACAAGTGACTAATAAATAAAACTAAAAGGGATTGGGTATTACTGTATTACAATGATTCGTTGCTAATTAGTTTATTCGTTTGCGAGCAAGTTGTATGTCGATTTGGATTATTGGGAATAATGACCGTTTCCAGTGTTCTCTAACTCTGGAGAAAGCTCTTTTATGCCGAGCAATAGTTGTGCCTATCCGATGATCGTGGTTTTGGTACGATCGGGTTGGGTTTCCCTGTTATCAGGTCTCATGAATGATGCCGTGCAAAAGTGTTAACAAGTACGGCACTGATTAATTTCAAGATATCTTGGGTAACTTCTTCCTACTTTACTGCTTTTTTGTAGCATACGTTTTCTCACAGACAACAGAGACTCTCTATTGATTATATTCAGCAAAAATATCATTTTAAATGCTAATTTATATGCTTGGAACAGCTACGTTTCACATTTATTGCTGTTTCTAGGAGTCGGGGAAGTCCCCATAATTCCCAAGGCTTCCAATATTTGCGATAGATTCAAATTAGCTAAAGCAGTTTTCCGAACATTTAGCCTCAAGTCCCACAGGTAGAAACTTTAAAACATGTGTACGTACATAAGCCATCCCCGTTCCTAACCAGCTCCCAGTTCGAATGAACATCTAAAATATTTCCATCAGCTTAATGAAATATTCATTTAAACAGATGGAAAATCATCCAAACTTGCAACCAGTACTTCAACTTTGTACACACGGAATTGAGCCAGACCACGATGATTCCGGTCCAACAATTTGTGTCGGGAATTGTCTCAGGCCTGAATTTAAAAATCAGATGCACTCTATAAAATCATCCCAAAGTATTCCCCGAATTGCAACAAAGACATATACACTATCCAGTCAGTTGTTGTGTAAAAGGAATGCCAATTATACTACTAATACAGAGACAGATATTGTAATCCAATACAATACATGAATACAGATCAGGCCACTGTGCCATTCAATCGATGTATATCATCCTTTAAAATTCCTCTTGTATCTAACAAAGTCGCACATTTTCAAGTACGTCTCTGTGCCTCAGACATTTCCGAAAATGCTGTCGTCTTGCTCTTTTAAACTCGACACAATATAGAAATAAATATCATGGTGAAAAAGAGACTTGGAGTGAACTCCTCGTAAATTGAATTATGGGATACACGGCGTGTTGAGAAGGCTGTTAGACTAATGGAAACGTATTGTACTGTTTAAAATCCTTTTGGAAATACAAAAGTCAAAAGCTGGAAACGGTGAAAGGGAGAGTCGTCTAGGAGGGAGACTGAGAAAGCATCCGCTTTCTCATAGTAAAAAGGGGAGAGTAAGGCTCTCGCATGAATAGTAATCAGGGATTGTAAAAGGTATGTGAGGAGGGTGTGAATTACCTATGATGCAGAAAGGACGTCTCATGAACCGGAGTCTTCCCATCGAGCCCTGGTATCGAGATCTGCATCCAGCAGCCCAAAGTCGCATCGTAAATTCTGTTGTGAAACAGGTCACCACAACAATCTCCATGTAAAATAAGGCCCGCGTTGCCTCGATCTCGTACGTTTCAATCGTTGAGAACACACTGAGAGCGAAACATCCGAAAACTAGGCAGAATCTGTTGAAGTAAACACATGCTATTAGTTTAGTGCGTTAAAGGGTCATCAAATCACGGGAGTTTTATATGGCAAACTACCCGTGACATAATATTCGATTAATTACTACTATTTTCTTTAATTACAGCACAATTTCAAATTGAAATTATTGTTTTGTTTTATATTTTGTCCACAGATCAGCTATGAGAAGGCTATTGTTGCCAATTCAAATCCAACTTGACGTTTTTTAGAAAGAGATAAAATTTGCCGATTGAATTGTTACAATATTATTGAATAAGAACCGTATTTCATTGATTTGTTGTATTTATTTATTTATTTATTTATGTCATACAATGAGACTCCCCTCTAAGAGGGACATTACGTCTCAAGGAGGTGAAAACAAGTCAAACACAAGTAGGTCAATATATATAGGATAATTGGTTGATATACGATTAATGATATAAATTAATATAAATAGGTGGTGTTTTCAGTAGGTAAGTTAATTCAGTCAAAAACATTTAGATAATCAGTAACATAAATTATTACAATAAAAATGAGTCTGTACTCTCATTTTCGGAGAAAGAATTCTCATAAAGTTGAGCGTTAATTACATCATCAATGCATGAAAAATCGCACATGTGCTCCTCATTTGCTGGCACTTCATTATTTTGTTTGGAAGATAAATGATTAAAAAGTAACACATTAAATTTTTTAATGGAATTTGCTATAGTGACCGTATTGGGTAGTTCAATCCATAGTTTAGACGCAGTGTATCTGAAGCTAGCCCTTCCCGTGTTGGTGTTGTAGTTGATAGCAGGAACAGAATAGTTTTGACTTCTGGTTTGGTGGATATTTATAGCGTCTAGACAAAGGTAGTTTTTAAAACATCTCGGTGCAGCTCCCCATAGTATTTTTCTACTTATTTTAAGTGTTTCATATTGGTAAAGGTATTTAGAGAAGAGCCATTTCAGATCATCACGAATGTAGTTTGATATAGATTCATACGGTAATCTATTACATATAAATCTAGCACATCGTTTTATAATTTGGTCAATACTTTTATAGGTTTTTTTGCACGGGGACATCCAAATTACGCTACCATATAATAGTACAGATTTAACCATGGAATTAATAATAGTTTTTTTGCTTTCTATACTTAAAATATGCTGTAATGGAGATAAGGACCAAATTATTGATTGGCACCTTTTCGATACATTTTTGGTATGTAACATCCAATCAAGGTTTTCGTCTATTGTTATACCAAGTAATTTTATAGATTTTACTCTTGTGATCGGAATTCCATCAATCTTGACAACAGGGTCTATTAAATCATTGAGAATTTTTGTATCAGCTATATACATGATTTTTGTTTTGTCGATGTTAAGTTCTAGTCTGTTGGATTTCATCCAATTACAAACAGAGATAAGGTCATTTTCTAGTTTCTGGACAATTGTACTTAACAGTTCTGGTGGACCACTTATACATAAACCAGTATCATCAACAAACATAATTGTTAGAGAGTTTTTTATACATTCAGGTAAATCATTCATCATTATGATGAATAATAAACAACTGATACAATTTCCCTGGGGAATTTCTTGGATTGTTGAACATTTACAAATATTTTCCGAGTTTAAACAGACGAATTGATTTCTATTAGCAAGGTATGATTCGATGAGTTTTGACTTTACACCATACCATTTTAATTTATGTGGTAGTATTGTTCTACATGTTTTATCGTACGCCTTAGCAATGTCAATAGCTACAAATATGGAGATATAGCCCTTATCTTTGTTCTCGTACAGATGGTCTGACAATAGGATCAAGGCGTGATTTGTGGAGTGCATTTTCCTAGATCCAAATTGGAATTGAGATAGTAGTTGATTTGATTCGAAAAAAATAGATAATTGTGTATATATAGTTTTCGCAAGTAATTTGGCTAAAAGCGGCTGGACAGCTATAGGCCGAAAATCACTGGGCTGGTTAGGATTATCGATTTTAGGGATTGGCACAATTTTGGATATTTTCAAGGCATCAGGGAAAACTTGTTTTATAATACAGGTGTTGATGAAGTTGAGTAAAGCATTTTTTATTGTTGGAGATTGAAAACATAGCTGGAGCATGATTGGGCATAATCCGTGGATGTCAGGAGAGGTCGAGTTTTTATTCTTCATTGTCTTCCAGGCGGATGTCATCTCGGTCAAGGTAATTTGTTTAAACTCAAAAGGTCGTAGATGATGGTTTATGAAGTTGGTGGGTTTAGATGGGAGAGGAGTTTTGAGTATGGACATATTCTCTGTGGATATTCCAATGAAGTACTCATTGATGTTGTCTGGAGATAACGACGACAGAATATTCTTAGGTTTATTTATGGGTAGAATTTTACTAATTCCATCCCAGAGGTTTGTTTCTTTAATTTTAAGGTCAAGCTGGTGTTTGGTATCATAAAATATGTTGCATTTAATCTGTTTGTTCAAAGATTTAAGTCGATTTGTAGTTTCACTTGAACTGGTCCTCTTATTTAAGTGGTAGGTCTTATCACGTTCTTGAATAAGGGCTTTAGTTGCACTGGAAATGTATTTGCGTATCGGGTAGTCTATAATCTGTATTTCAGTTTCAGGTACAAGCTGGTCAAATGCAGATTTAATTTGAGATATAAGGCGGATAGTTAACTGGTTTGGGTCATTGCCATCGTCATAAACTTGAGTTTCGTTAAGTTTTAGAAGTAATTGGTTTGCGTCAATGTTTTTAAATTTTCTAACACTGATTTTACGTTTGTTGTATGGGTCTTTCTTGAAAGATATACTGCACTGCGTGTGGTGATGGTCTGATATGTGTGGGTGATAGACTATTTTGTTTGTTATCATGTTTAATTTTTTTACAATTATTAAATCGAGTATTTTATCAAGTCTAGTTGGTTCATCGATGATTTGAATTAAGGAATATTCTTCAAGGATATCATTCAGGGGTTGTATTGATGGTTGGTCACGTAGATTAAAGTCTCCAAGCACATAGAGGTCATAGTTTAAAATCGATAATGATGAAAATAGAGAATTAAAAAATTCATAGTCTATTTGAAGAGTTCTTTTGCTATAGTCAGGATGTCTGTATATACATATAACTAGAATGGACTTGTTGAAATGGCTTTGGACCTTAATGCACAAGTGTTCAATGTTTTGGGATTTAGCAACTGTATCGTCTATGCTAATTAGTTTGTACTTAAGGTGGGTTTTTAATAAAATTGAAATTCCTCGTTGGCTGGTATTTGGTAATGCATCATTGCGTATTATATTGTAACCCATTATTTGTCTAAACTTATGGAAGGGTTTTAGTAAGGTTTCGCTAACACACATTATGTCGATATTACGGGTATGTATTAGTTGAGAGAGTTGGTGGAATTTTTTCCGGATAGAGTTTATATTTAGATGGCCAAGTGTTAGGGTAGAATTTTTAGAAGTGTTATTGGTATTTCTTACGTTGGTGTCAGTTTTTAAGTTGCTTCCAGTGAAGTTGCGTCGAAGAGAAAATTAGGAGCTTTATAGACTGATTTACTATTGCTGGTGGTGGATGGTTCTGCAGTGTCCATATTGATCTGTGAGCTATGATGTGTCGAGGTGTTATTCGCTGGGTCGCGAATTTCAGTTAGAATTCCGTTGATACATTTCAATGTTGAGGTGTTTGTTTTAATGGTGTAGTTCTTTAGAGATAGATCGCAATTTATTCCCTGTTCTTTCAATTCCTTGACTTTTTTTCTGAGGATAGCATGGTCCATGCGAATCGATTGTGGTAAATCCTCGTTTATATAGATGGGAGGTTTAGAATTCATTCTGTTTTCATACACTGTGTTGCGATCGAGTAATGTCACAAAACGAACTTTGATATGCCTAGGTCGATTTGCATTGAATTTACCAATACGGAAGGCAATATCGAACGCAATCGGTTTACCAACAATTATAAGGATTATATTTTCGATTTTACTCACTAGTTCAAAGTTAGATTCGGTGTCGGAGTCTGGTATACCGGTGAAAAGTAAGTTGAGCTTTAGTACTTCACGTTTTATTGATTCAGTTTCAGTTCGGATGTTGGATAGGGACTTCTGGACATCATTGTATTGCTTTTGGATGTCAGTAACCGTTGAGGATGTAACTTCGTTTGTTTTGGTTTGTTGGGTGATGAAGTTTTTAAAACTTTCAACAGTTTCCTTAAGTTCTTGCATACTATCCATCTTATTAGTTAGGTCATCGACTTTGTCTCTAATTAGAGTTTGATCAGTTTTGATTTGGTTTTGGTCAGTCTTGATTTGGTCTTGGTCTTGTTTAATTTCCCTAAGTAGTTGTAGAACCTGGTTATCAGATTCTTTATCCTTTAATTTTTTTGCAATATTATCACTTATTTGATCACCGTCAGTAATTAGCACGTCGTTCTTACGCTTGTTGGTATCTTTTTTTCCCCGGTTATTCATTATATTGCTTTAATGTTATAATACTGTTCTTTACTTTTATTTTGATATTTTAACTTTATTTCTTACTTAATAATTGGCTTAGTTTTGACTTGGGTTTAAGGTATTCAGGTAGCAGAGGATAGAAAAAAGGTTCTTTCCAGGTTGAATGACAGAATGAGAATTGTATCAGATATTTGCCTTTTAATACTGGCTTGTAATGATATTTTTTGTCAACAGCGATAAGCTCCAACGTTCAAGAAATAATAGTCAACGATAAGGTAAATTAGCTTGTACACCTTGAAGTTGGAACATATTATTATATCTCAATCCAAAAGAAACTAGGTTACAGGAGCAATAACAGTAATGTCGATTCCAGCCGATACGGCAACCTTCTAAGTATTACAAATAATGTATTTATGCCTACTTATAGTTAGACTTATTTTGCTGATACTATTTCCTGCATTCGATATTTGTAACATTTCACTAAAAGTTGTCTTCCATCATGTCACTTTCACTTTGCGTGGATGGACTGGCTGCAACTTGGAAAGAATATAAAAGTACGTGACTAGACTCTTTTTGTAAAATGTAGAAACAAATTAAACAAGTATACTTTTATATCAGTAGTTGTAAAAGTGACAAGTTGCCCCATATATATTAACATTGTGCTAAACTTTCGAAACCTTGTCTAACGCTCGCTAGAAAATCCTGTTGGGGAAAGTTAGACGGTCGGCTGTCCCCTTAAACCCTTCAGTTCCTACTTAAGACGCAAAGCTTTACGAATGCATTGAAAAGGAAGGCTGGGATTGTAACTCTTTAGATTCGTTAGCTCTCTAGATGTAAAACAGCACTCTCAGGAATGGCAGACATGTGTGCTGAAAAAGTTAACCTTTATAATAACACCGTGGAATGTATTTTTTAGGTTGCTCCAGTTGCTTACATGAAACTATTGTGCGGTTAGCAGCAATTAGTGTCTATTTTGATATCGGATTCATTTTGAGAGATTATAAAAGAAACCCTAGAAATCATATGAATGAACGATTTCTATAACCTTCATTAATCAAGAAGCTTCAAACTCTGTTTCGGTTTCAATCAAGATTATTACTTAGCCTGAGAGCCCTCAAACTGTAAAAGGAACATCAACAAAACCGATCCTTATGCCGGTTTGGAGAAAGAAGAGTTTAACAAAACCCGAGGAATGAAATGATTTGTATGGTTTTGAATGCTCATTGGATTGATCTATGTGATTCAACTCCCACTCTGTCTGATAGCCACAGGCCGGTGCGGTGGCCTCTTACTAACCAACGGGTAATCCAAGCAGAACCGTATCTAGAATCGCATCTTTCAAATCAAGATTTGCGTGTTTTGTGAGATTTGAAGCTTTACTAGTACTTATTGGAATTTACAGTTGAAATCCGATCAGAATGGACAGATGGACACGTCGCATATTTTAAGACTTCTAAAGGGGTTTAAAGTAATTTTATCTGAATAATTTCTTTTTCGCCTTTCTGCTTTCCTTTTATTGATTACGTGTAAGCGTAATAACTGTAAAAGCAAACCTAAGTTCTAAATATGCCCAATCTTTTGTTTTAGTTATACCAAAAGTAGATCATGAAGTTTTTCGATACTGCAAGCTTTCAGCTTATTGGATGTGACAAGTAGAAATTGATGGCAATAAATTCCAGCGTTACGAGGAGCATTGCTGTTATAAAATTCAACACGCTACCCTCAGCAATTTCTTGAGGATTCAACAAAAATTCCATTTATTGGCCAATACAGACCTACCAAAGCAATATTACCTATCCATGATATAAACTATGATAATTTGGCAAAGATCAGTAATTATTAAAATATGCAACTTTATTGTTCCACTGCAATCGGGCTTTTATATGCAGTTCGATTTGAATAAAAACTACCACCCCTTCCTGTTCAAATAGTAAATACGCCCTATCATAAATGGTAGAGGTTTGTTCATTATAATCGTTTTGATATTTAAAAATAAAAGCACCAGGCAGAAAGCTCACTATATGTCACAGACTATACAAATAAGAGTTTTGGAAGACGGGGGGCATTTCCTAAAAATAAATAATTAATTGAGTAACATCATGAACATAAATTGTGTAGCCCACCACAAACCCTACCATGCATATTTCATTGCTTCTGTGAGTAGTTGAGGATGAAGTTCCAACACACAATACAATGTGCAGGTAAATCTTATACATAAGCCAAGCCGGTTAATTTCCTTGCGAATGAATTAGCCAGGCTAAAACTCCATGATCCATCCGTCTGATCCTATTAATCAGCATTGGGTCTGGCAAATTGGTCGATATTTGAGAAAGTATCTTATGCGTATTTTTTGACATCGGCGGAATCAATAGTATTGATTAGGGGAATAAATGATGCATAAGCCATTTTAGTATTAACGAATTCCTTTTTGTAGTTTATCCCACCACCAATGTCCCGGTTTTAGTAACTTTTTGTTGTACTTTCTCTCCTTCCTGAGTTAACACGCTAAACACTTCTTTGTCAGGTAAGTTGTTCAAACACACTCCAGTTCCAGTTTTCCTTTTCAATCCCATTACGCCTTCCTGTCTCCCGGCCCAACCTTCTCCCAAACGTTCCGCCGAACAGCTGCGACAATGAGCTTCAAGTTGTCAATTTGAGCCACGAGAAGCTTGTTGGTAGGTATGTGTCGGTTTGACACGATTTGACATGTCTTGTAGCATATTGTCAGGTATTTTTAACACGGTGACCTATAGCCTCTTTTTTCCGTGCTTTCTCTTTTATCTAGCGTAATCTATTATATCATTATCCCTTCCCAGAGCGAGGATAATCCTCTAATTTAGCTATGGGCTCACACCTGCAGCTTTGCATTCACATATACGAGCAGTGGCATAAAAAGGAGTTTATAGCAGGCTGCATTACAGTAATTCTGCCTCATTTTCCTAGATAAGGACTGTGAAATAACTATATTAAATAGATGGTCAGGTACTTCTTCCTCCTGGCTTGCCCCATTATCTTAAAAAAGAAGTGGACGTAAAAATCCTGAATGATAACTCTGGTGATAAATCCGCAGTTAATTTGCCATAAATTTCCGTAAAAATTCTACCGCATATTGATTGGTCATAAAATCTTTTTATCTTCCAGAGTAGAATGGTTTGCAATTATTTCAAAGGATGATTCATGACTTGCCAACGATGAGTAATAAACCCATTTGAGCGTGAGAAACTAACAGGAAACTTGAAGCATATTTGAAGGAGATATTAGAAGAGTTCTTGCTTCCGCGTAGACACCTTCCAAGTCATATGTTACAGATATACATTATCATCTAAAGGATTATTATTAGAAGACGGCGAAGGATACGGGTTCAAAAGTGTGGAAGTGGCAATACAAGTAGCGTTACTCGGCCTAGCAATGATTTCTCCATTTCACTATTCGCCCTGAAACTTACACATAAACTTCCCATCGTTAGATCCAGAAATAAACATTTATCTGAACCGGCAAGCCCAGTTTACTCATACTTCGTTGAGCCTGACATTTCAGTAAAATCAATCTGCCCCCGCCGAGTGCAATCTCAACGTTTCCAAATCTATAAATTCTGTTGGATGCATTGGAAATATCATTTATTGTCGAACTATCCTCCTTTCATGTACAGATACATTATGATAAGGTTAGTTAATGAACTTCCAATAGAAAGCAGTATAATAAATTTTCAGATGGTCTTGATGAATAGATTTGACGTATAAGCCAGTTTTACGAATTCCAAAACCGGATATGAATCATTAATGCGTCCGTAACAATTCCTCGTAGCGTTTGTTTGGCACTAGCCATGTAAATAGGCACGAGACATTGGAGAGGTTTTGATTTCACAAAACGCTGAATAAACACTTAAAAAACGTCTTTCACGAACCTTTAAATAATGGTCGAATTCATTTCGTTGTTGTTTTAGTGGAAATAGTACAAGGCAAAGGTTTCGTGAAAATTATTTAGCGTTCATATAGTTCCATATTTATGTTTTTGTATAATTTTAGGTCGCAGGGATATATTTCAGATCTGTTTAGGGCCTTTATCAATAAAAACCCAAATTGTTTATTTATTATTTAAAGGTATTTACTAAACTGCTCCTAAACGTTTTATGTTTAGTTAATTGATAACTTAATAAAACCGTAAACCTGTATAATTGTTTAAAACAACAAGACAAGCATATTTATTCTATTCTATACACAACTTTGGTACTTTCCATTTATCATCCACAATACACATCCGCTTGTGTTTCTTTCTTTCCAGCAACCAGACGCAGACAGACACAAAGAAATCCAACAAACAAAATCTTCAAGGAAGACAAACAGAAGCCCCAAGCCTACCCCGAAGCGGTAAAACTAAGAGAGAAAGACCAGAGTCTCAAGGAAATGAATTTCATGAGGTTGAGCTAAATTATTATGTTATTCGTTAGGCCGCAATTGTTTTACTTAAACATGGGACGGAAAATCTAACCCGATAGGATGTATATTACTTGCTTGAGAGTAAACTAGCCATTCCTAAACCACTTATTTGTTAACATTGTGAAGGGAAGGAGTGAGTATATACAGACAGTAAAGTTTCATGAGGTCAGACTTTGAGCTAAGGCGTAGAGAGATTACTTCTGATGACTGGGGAGAATGCTCAAAACCAGAAGACAATACAATAGTCATTAATAGCCTCTGAGCCGTTGAAGTCCCCATTCCATCTCTAAAACAAATCCTCGAACGGTGACGCACTCCAGAGAACGTCTGCTACGGATCCATACCGCTTCTGGATTCTAGTATAAAACTGCTTGTATTTTGTTTCTACTCAGAAATTTATTGCATCATAGAATAAGTAAGTAGGGAGGAGCAGCTATTGGCCTCACTAATTCTGTTCAACACAAAAATACATTAATATGTCTATACTTTCTCTTTTTATCTGAGAGATTTAAGATATGAACAATTTGGTGGGACTTTAATGCCATGTTGTTGGTTGCGGTATACTCCAGCAGATTATAAGTATTCATATGAACTCTGGTGATGATTCCGCTAAAATTTTCAGAGAATTTTTCGTTGTTCTGCAGTAACTAAAGGTTTCTCTCCGAACCTACTCCAACATACGTTGTGCATTGAAGAGGTGAAAAGAATTGTATTTTACCCGAAAAAATATTTACTACAAATACATAGACTTTGGGCACTGGTAATTCACTTAGAATTCTCCCATGCTTGACATCGAATTAAGTCGGGAAAGAGATTCTGTGAAGAAAAGCAGCCCACATCTGAACAGTCTATTTTTCCTTAGTGCGGAATGTACGTCGAACATGAGCCGTTTTTCCAACCATTATATTACAGAGTAAAATATGTTTAGCCTTTGTTTTTCATTACCAGTTAGATAGAGTGGGACCACATAATACTATATCTACGCTGCGATTGTTGTTTTTTTAAGACTTGTGCCTCTAGGATGTTAAGTGACGAGAGAGGTTCCTGGAAATGATAGCCGAAAGATTTATCCCAGCCAAGAAGTACATAAATAAAACATTTTTGCTTCAATTACGTCATGGACTTCTGACGTAATGGATGAGATGGACAGTCAGGAGTTACACTCCATTTCCTTCTTTTTACTCTAGTATGGCGCTCTACCAAACGGAAATGCGCTATTTTTAGATTTTGGTCACGAAATCCATAATACGTACTCCTGGACCAACTTGTCAACGTTGGTTAAAAGATCCTCTGAGGAGAAAGCCGACCCGATCTTGGTCATTGCGGCGGATTGGAATTGAAAAGTAAACACTCGTGAGTAGTAGTAGATCACTATTCCTAGAAGTACGAGATCGTAAATAAATGAAGGCGAGCTCTTTCTGTTTAATGTTTATTCTAGAGGAGTAGAGTGTCGGCAAATTACTATTTACAGCACCAGCAGTGGTTTGTATTTGGACATGTGATTGACACTATTGGTTCAGAACAAAACAACGTAACCAAACAATTGAAAGCCGGATTCAGACTCAATCTTAGATATCGGTTTCAGTCCATGTGTACACATAGAATTCTGAAAGTAGATCAAATTTTCACAAATCTGCGCGTGTGGTAACATATGTATCTATGCACTTTCCCTGTGTTATTTAACAATCCGGAAATGCCTCGCCTCATGCATATAATTATGTTTTTCCTGTGTTCTACCACCCCCGAATTACATTATAGCAGACTGAGTTCCATGTACAAATTGCATATACCGAAATGATAGCTTATAAGTTCGAATGAAATTTCTACACATTCCTTTTTTGAAACAACACATTTCATATCAAATATATTCGTATGCAGAACATAGAAAGTTTGAGGTTCAAATAAAATGTTCTCGAGAGATCATTTAGTCTGGCAGTTTCACGTTAAATCACATGAACCTTTGTTACATTATATATTTCATAGCAATGAAAAACTTTCAAACTATTGAAGCGGAAACTAATAGTCGCCACTGCCATTTACTCAATCTGCAAGAAATATGGTCTGAAAAAGCAAGTCCACTGACAAGTATCCCTGAATTAAACCCTATTTTTGAGATAACCAAACGCTTGACGTTAGCATGCACATTCTGTAAAAATAAAATACAAAATCGAGAAAAATAGAAAATACTACACCTACTTTCTTTGTGAAAGTATGAGGGATGTGCCATTGCCGAGCCAGTCATAAAATAATATAATATCTCTTCTCCCACTCACTAACCAACACCAACACAAGGTACCTTATTACCACCAGGAAACTTTCCTTTGACTACTTGTCACCTTCAGTTCTTGTGCTTGACTCAACATTAATCTTGAAGTAACCACTAAGACAGAGTATTACATGTTAGTCCTATTCAACTCTCTCGCTCGCTTTCTCTCTGCACCTAAATACAGTGGTCTTGGCGTTATCCTATAAGGAGTAACGTGATGCCAAATGAAATTCTGTTTAATTAAATTCCATCCCATAATCTCTGTAATTGACTTGTTATAGTAGTGCCGTTCATCCTTTCTAATCGTACAGCATGACTTTTTCACTAGGGTCAAAAGGCAACCCTAGTTAACAGTAAATTGAAAGTTATCGATCAATTTCCCCTCGATCTGCTCAGATAGTCTGCAGTCTGCACCATAAAGATGAGCAGGAAAATACCAAGTACGGTTTCTGTAGAATTAGGGAAGGGAATAATACAGCACTACGACCGAGCTGTTAGCTATATATAGCTTTCTATTTGTAAGTAGGACTGAATGAGAGACGAATAGACAGCTTACATTACAATTCCTTTGAATTTTCTGAACCTTTATTTTATTTCGAAATTAATTAAGGAGGCATTGATAGGTCCTCAGGGCGAGCTTGAGATATAATCCAGCTAAATGAGTCTAGGGCTTTTGTAATTGGTAAGTGGGTTCAACATACCAAAATTAATTTGTGACGACTATACAATTACGAGACAAGGAGGCTGAAGTAGGTAAACAAGGCACAATGCCGACAGGCCTGTATTTGAAATGCCTACTGGGTGGAAACTGCTGGAAACGGAGTTCGTACACATTAAGATATTGAGATCTTTTTACTAGTTACATGAGATTCGGTTCTTGAGAAAAAAAATCGTAATCATTTTATACGGTATCTCAATATTCTTTCTCTCATTCAGTACTGCCAACTGTTACTTTTCAGGTCTTTCAATGATATTCCATAATTTAACAGACACGGAAGAAAAGAAAGTTTCGGAAAAAGTTTCTATTTACTCCGTCAATGTATAAATGTATATTCGTCCTCTTCAGGTTAGATAGAAGAACGATGAGTATTGCAAACTTTTAAAGAGTCTGCTGGAAGGTGTACCAAGAGGCTTCTGAAAGTGAAAGGCTAATAGATCTATAGATGCACAACTTCCTCCTTTCCTTCGTAAAAGTAATTTTGTAAACATATTATCCTCAAGTTTAGGACATTTGTAGACTTGTAGTACTGTTACTAGGAAGCCAGGAGCGGGTAACCGCCACCAAGGTCCCGTTTAACCCAGTTTTGATCACGATCACAGTTATCCGACGCTTGTTTTAATTATGGTTATTAGATTTTGAACAAGCTCAGCAGCTAGGTTAAAGGCCTTTTGACAAGGGTCGCGATGAACCGCTCCTGGGGTTTTACTGTGAGTCTGTCATAATTTAAACCCGCAACTAGGCTAGGACATAGACGTACTCATGCAATTTTAGATCAATAACAATTCATATACTCTTGTAAATGATGCTTTTAATTCCCATAACAGAGTCCTTTTTATGCTATCGAGAAATAAATTCTGTGACTAGGACTTTTCTCTAAATATAAAAGCTCAAAAAACAATTCAATGGCTGACATATTATACGGCTCTACTTTACATTAAATTGTTTGTTGTATGTAGTAAGCCGTCGTACTTTTTCATCGTCTAAAATATTGACCTATCAAACTCGAGCAGGATTCTGAAAGTAATCTAGTTTTGTATCGACAAAGACTGTACTTACTGCAAAATGGGTTTTCAAAAGTTGGTTAATAATTCTCTTACTAAGGTTTGTTGTGTAGACTTCGATCATGGTATAGTTTCAAACGTATAATAATATGGAAAATTAAGGATATGCAGCATGTGCGATATATAAATAAATAAGAGCTTATAGTATGGTAAATATTACAAAACATCTGGAACTGTAAGAAAGGAAATCATGAACCTCCAAAACTAAGGATATTCTACGCAAGCATATTTTTAGACGCTAAATGATTTTTATGACCGCTCGGTTATTTCGGTGTTTCTTCGTGTTTACATTTCAGGTACGTAATAGTTTCTCTACTTTCGTCGTTTCCTACTTTGTACTACACCTTATGTTTGGCAAGGTGCGGGCGGATCCCAAAATGCACATAATGTTTAGCTTGATAAATTGTTTTTTTTACCTAAGCTACGCAGATAAGGTTTTTATTTTATTAAGTGTTCTAATCCAGACGTAAACACTTAATGCATTTGGCTGTCAATGATGTCTGTCCTTCTATGCGACAATTCTTTAACGGGTTGAGCTAGGGTCACGACCTCATGCCTTTTGCTCTTATATCAAGCTAGAAAATTCATAAAATCAGCGAAACAACTGTCACTGATTATAATTAATACAACCTATTACCCCACAAAAATGTAATCTGTATAGCATAAAATTCCTTATCAATCACTTTGATCAACCTACAACCAATTAATTACCTAGTTAATTAATACATCCGGAACTAACCATTATTGAGGGGTATGCATAAAAAACGAAGAAAGGTCGGGGGGAAAGAGAAAGTCGAAAAGCTTTCGCTTTCGTGAAAAGAGAAAAGCAAAAGGCTTTTCTCGTTTTCGTACTTATAACCTTTTGCTTTTCACGTTTACCTTTTCTCGTGCAATTTTACCTTTCTCCGTGCAATTTTCATTTTTAAGTTCCAACAATCAAAATTAAAACGATACGAGCATTAAATTTTTGAATTTTTGACTCGTTGTTTATAATTGTTAGCAGGTCTAACAACGGACATGACCTAAAGTGAACACTAATTCATACAGGTAGTATATTCCATAGCATATACGAGTGATCGCACTCGTATATGGGTAGGTTCTTAGCGGAAAGCGGAACCTGACAAGGGAGGTATCTCAGAGTGGAACCTCCGATTGCCTTGAATTTTTTTGTGATGAAGCTACAACTCATACAAACGTAAACGACGAAAAAATTAGCGGCCCAATTTTATGTGTGGTATGTTTAAAAAATTGCCAAACATTGGACACTGAAAAAAATATAGCGAAAATGACAAACAAAATATACAAAAAAATCAAGAAAAAAATTAGGAAAAAGAAAATCATACTATTTTGTCATAATTCACAAGGGTTATGGAGAAATTGGGATGGGAAACTGTTGGGCAACGAGTTTGAGGGCTTTAGTTTGCGGCAGAGGTAAATTTTCTTGAAAATGACCTGAATCAAGATAGGGAGTGAACATTGGAGAACTCGAGAAATAACATTGCGCTTGAACGAGCACTTTCACCAAAAGCAGACGGACCTTTACTATAGGAAAAGAAAAAAAGTCGAGTTTTCTCGCTCACTTTCTTTTCTCACTCGAACTCTGACCCACGTTTCTGTCCGGCGTTTTCCCACCTGCGACATTTCCCACCCGGAGACTTCCCAAACCGGAAGCTTTGCATCCGGACATTTCAGACCCAAACATATCTAATCAGCCTTTTTGAATGACTCTTCCGTTTTAACTTCACATTTTCCAAGCAAATACATAACTAAATCTTCCAAGCAAAGACATAACTAATTTCCCCAAGCAAAGGTTAGGTTAGGTTATTTTAGGTTAGGTTAGCCGAACCCAACCTAACCAGGAAATTACTTATGTCTTTGCTTGGAGGAATTTTAGTTATGTCTTTGCGTTAAATTTTAAAGGGTCATACACTTTTTTTTGGATTTCGGATGCCTTGTTAGGGTGGGAAGTATCCGGGTGGGAAAACGCTGGGAATCCCTGATTTTACATAGATGATTGGGACAATTTGAGATTTTCCGATATCTATATTTCCGATTTTGAGATATAGGATGTACACAGTATCCTCTTTGTTTTCTCTTCATAATTCTCTGTCGAAGCAGAATTATGACCCGTGATGTAAACAGTTTTTAAATAATCTAAGCCATCCCTTGAAAGTCAGAAATTATTTCCGGAAAAAATAATAATAATATGCAACCGTTCCAGATTTAGAGTCCGAACGGACCAGTGGGGTTGTTAAAACGATGGTCTTTCAACATCGGGGTAGATTGGCAAAATGGGGGGGGGGGGGGAAGGTGACCGATATGTTCCAACGTCATATTTTATATGAGTGATGCTGCTGTTGGAAATTTCATGTTGATGGAAAGGCAACTAACGAGGGACGTAATGGAGAGATAACACTCCGATTGACTTGATTTTTTTGCGACGCAGTCAACCTCAATTTGGGCACTGATTTTTTTCAGTTACGTAATCTATATAGTCGTAAGGTGCGTCACAAAAAAAATCAAGTCAATCGGAGTGTTATCTGTTATCTCTTCATTACCTTAGAGTATATAATAAAACTTAGTTTTATTATATACTCTAAGTTCATTACGTCTTACGTCCCTTGTTAGTTGGTCTTGCAAACAAAACAAATAGCTGCCATAATTTATTTTAAGGATTTTAACCATATTTATACGTGTTCCGTTGTTCCGTACAAGTTGGGAAATGTTAAAAATGCGTTTATTCGATAAACTGGTCTCTAGACTGATGTGGTCTTAACATGAAAATTTAAAATCGTGCAAAAATCAAATTTCCGATGTGGTATGGAGCACATCGGAATTTTTTGAGAGAATCACTAAAGTGAAAAGCTTTTCACTCGGTTTTATGCATATCGTTTTCGGAGAATTGCACGAGAAACGTGAAAAGGTCATGCAATTCGGGAAAAGCTTTCTCCGGAAATTTCAAAAACGAAGAAAGCGAAAAGGTCCAATTTTTATTCATATAGAAACGACCTTTTCACGAAATTTCACCCCTTTTAGCTTTCTTCGTTTTTTATGCATATCGGCCATTGTCACATTCTTTATGATTAAGGACTATCAGATTGTCGTTCAATTCTGTTAGGAATAATATTTTGTCGTTCAACGAACCATTTCCATTAGCCATTGTAACAGTATGTCGAATTTCATATCTAATCGCCTCTAATTCATATGAATGATACAAAAATGATTCTGACCTCATTCACAATACTTCGGTATAACAGTTTGTAATGATTTATATTAATATGTTGTGTTTTCTGTAGTTCAACTTATCTTTATTTACAGTACTTCTGATTTGAACTAACATTCTAAGCATGAGTGTATTTATGTACTTTTTGCTACAAATGATGAACAATACTTATTTGAAGTTTTCTGACTTCAAATTCAAATATTAATGTGATATATGTACGATTCCTATAGGAATGGATTTAATACTTGTAGAAAGTGCAATAAAATTGTCTGAACGAAAATCAGATCAACCCCTGACTCATGCTTCAATTCAATGCTCGTGCGAATCCACTCAAGGTTCTTGTTCCAAATGTCACAAGGAATGACAGTAATCTTTCGACTCTTGCAAATCATTGGGGATTATTAGTTCGCCTCTGCACGTTACACCTATCCCTATGTATAATCCTTTAATTCCTATAAGAAATAATAAGCTACATTTATATGATATTCCTATTTATTGCAACCTTCCAGTTCTACCATTATCATCAACATAAATTAATTAGGCATAAGAAAGTCTCGTCGCTTTATTTTGTTCATTGCGATTTGCAATCTTAAACCTTTTTAAGGCCACAAGGAAACCGAATTGTAATAGATTGTGGCCGGGCAAAGGAATTAAGAAATTAAGACATCGTTTGGAATAATTAATTCTCACGCACTGGCACAAAACGTATAATGTCAGTTCTTATATAAAACCAAAACAGAAAAACTAACTCCAACTTCGCCTTTCATATTTCTTCTAAAATATGTCAATAAACGAACACAGCCCAAAAGGATTTCTTATAATGTTATATTGCATAAAGAAAGTTCAAGTCGGATAATCCTGCCAATATGCTTGGCATTCTGTTGTCGGAACACTAGCCATTTCTCGCTTCACCTTAACCACTTGAAATCGGAATATAAATTACATTTCAATTTTAAATACCACCAAAATGTCTTAAATGTTCAAACTGGAGACAGGAAATTGACATACATTTGCTTCTATTGTGTGTACTAAAACGTCAAAATAATAGACTTGTGAGAATTTTAAGTGGCTCCTCTCAGGCTTTCTCCTTTTATACGAAATACGATTTATATGACCCGATCCTTTCACCACTGCAGTTGTTTGTATTCCATAAAATACGCATAAACCAAAATATTATATACTGTGTAAAATATTAGGTCGAGTGAGTCCAGCCTTAATATGACTTTCACTTAGCCGTATTTTGACGATATTAACTCCTCTGTACTGCCTTACACGTTAAATTAAGTCACTCTTCGACATGCTGAAGTAAGGTCACAAAAGTGCGACTCGTTTCTAAAAGTAAAAAAAATTGCTACTTTAAATTAAAGTGATTAAATGAACTTCTTTCATGGTTAATGTACTGTGTCTGAAGTCTACAAAATTTTAACTTTTCATTCATTAAATTGTTTTAACGGAAGCCTTTCACGTGCAAAGCCTTATAGTTCCTTAGTTTTACTTACAAAGGGTCCATTATTTTTACTCGCTCCTGATTTATGAAGCAAAATGTTTTATATATACTAGAATCTAGTACGGAGGTCGGAAATAGCAAGAAAAGAACAGTTCATTTTAGAGTGGCACTTCCAGCGTTTCAACTAATGTCTAAGGGATAAAAGTATTTCATCCAATACTGTAGCGATTTAAAAATTGAAAATGTAAGCATTATTTGAATTATCTGGAAATGGACAGAATTAATTCAAATTGTGTGATAGCATTTGTGAGCGTTTGTCATTCAAATTTATCGAGTTCGTTCGTTAGTTAAACAATTTATTTATAAAACGACAGCAACATTAAATTGAAAACTTGATTGAGTTTTTTTAAATCCTGAAAACTCTAGTTCGAAATAAAATTCCTATGCTTATACTTTATTACGCGAGGGCTTTACCAGCAGATATGATATTCTTTCTGGCTTTTCTTCGTGCCTGAAAGTAGCCAGAAAACATAAGAAATATTGTAGAAATGACGTTTGCGATGTTCTCTGACAAGTCTTGTGTCTTGCTTTGCTTTACTGTTGAGCCAAGTCGGCAGTCAGTACCATCAGATTTAGATTGCTACACGTAGAAACAGCTTTGATGTAATTTTTGCCAACTAAGTTTCATTGTGGTCTAAGTGGTTTGAGTGTAGTGTTCTGCTGTCTTTTATGACGTGGTGCATTTCACTATTTATTCACTTCAAAGAGAAGTTCTGCGTGGAGAAAGGCAAGATTGAGTTTTATGTGTGAGACCTGACTTTGTCATGTCAGAATGTAATATATGATGTGTGCGACATTTAGCCTTGGGTTTAGACTTGACTTGGAATGCTTCCTTGTGTCCTCCTAAATCCTAATCCAACTCTTTATGTACCAACTTCAGGCCAACCGAATAAACGCTATCCAAAGCAAGAAACTATTGACGTTCTCTAATTAAAGATTAATTAAACTAATTTTGAGTTGAGTTTTGATAATTTTAGTTAGCAGTTTCCGATATTCCGATAAAAAAGGTCAGATTTATGTGGTTTCATCACCTATAGCCAACATGATAGTCTTAAACGTTTAAATTCAAACAATGATTAAACACAATCAGTAATATTTCTGTGCTCTTTGACATATCTAGAAGCGAAATTGCAAGTTAATACATTATTGGATATCTGTTATGCTTTGCATAATACCGAGAGCAAAAATGTCAGAAAAACCTGTCTAAAAATAAAAAAGTTTTGTGTACACAGATATAATGAATTCGACAAAACCGTTTCTTAGTTTTTTTTTCTCAACTTTATTTTGATGCAATTTAATGATCAAGAAATTTGGGCTTTTCTGTACTTTTCTGCATATGGCATGAGTTATTTTTTGCAAATGCATTACGGGAGCTCTCCCTGGATAACTTTTTAGACTTTTATAGATAGGTTCCCAAATTCATTCAGACGGATCCCTTGTGAGATAAAATGTTGGTTCATACATTACTGTCCATTCCGTCTCGATTGCGAAAGCTACAAATGTCCATGAATTTTCTATCTAGAATACTAGAATGTAGATACTATTTTACAACGGACAAGTCAGCTTCTCGAGGGATTATGCAAGCGTCGGGCCATTCCTGTTCTTTATACACGGCAAAATGTTTTGTCTATTCCGCTTGAATGAACCTCGAATGGACTAGATCCTAGGCCTGACACAGAAGGGATTTTATTTATGGATATATTCTGTTAGCAAATATTTCCTGGAATCCCTCTGCACCGATAAAATGTGCTTCACTCACTTGACCCATCTATTTCACTTCCGATATATAGATACAACAGATGAAAATTATAAGATTCCAATTGATACTATTCCAATTTCTACTAGTAAGGCCTATCTACATATGCTTTTGTGGGGATGTCAGTCTGAAAATTATTATGTATCGTAGATACATTATGCGAATGAGCTGGTGTCCGTCTGTCTGTCTGTCCATCTGTCCGTCCGTGAGCACGATTACGGGAGAACGGCTAGATATTTCAACATTTTTCTTTCGGACACTTATTAAGGACGTTTAAGCGGAGGTCAAGTTTGTTTGGGGGACATGTAGGTCAAAGGTCAAGGGGAGGAAAGGTCAAAGGTCAACGTTTTTCAAATTGTAACACCCCATGTGTGATACATCGATGGAAAGGTATTCTCAAGGGCTATTCAATGGTGTATATGATTTAGGGGTGGGGCGGTGGGGCTACCCTCTGACCGCTGGGGAGGGGTCAAAGAGGTCTAATTACAAATATGTATATGTGATACGTCATTCAAAAGCTATGAGCCAGTGTTTTCGAAAAACGTATGTAATTTTACTTTATGATTGGGGCAATGTGAGATTTTCAATAAATTATGTATTTTGAAGATTTAAAAACACAGTTTTCACGTTTAACATGTTCAAAAACAGTTTCGATGTGCATAAAACGTTATAAATACGCCACATGTACGATACATTATTACAACGTTGGACGGTTTATTTTAACCGTCGAATTGACAGTGAAATAGGGGACATTCGTATCCTCATATACAAGCCGTGGGATTGTTGAAGTTAATTGAGACCAGATTGCATATAAATTCATCAAGAACCCTGAAACGATGTCCAACTACGAGTTATGTCCAATGCTTTTATAGAAAACCGTTAGAATCCCCGTTTGATAATAATTCCTAAAATGAAAGGAAAGTAAATTCTTTGATAAACTTTAGATTCAACGGACGCTAGTTGCTAGTTGTAGTGAAATGGAAAATTTTGATTCTTGTCTGGAAACAAAAACCACACAGCATGAACAATATGGACATGAACAACTGAAAATTAATTATTTATTTCTGTTTGGTTTATGAATTCAAATACAACGAGATAATCAATCGGTTTCCATAATGAAACAAACTACCCCGAAGGCCATAAGTCCCAAACAAGTTTAAAATTAATCCCTGGTAATAAGAAAAGACATTAAGAGCTCAGAGTGACTTACATGAGTATATGGTAGAGTACTGCTTTAGGACCCCGTGGTCTTTCCAAGAAGTTGTATAATTTGCACTGCAACTTCCGTATCTTCGTATCCTTCCTGCTTGTCCTGCCGAAACACACAGAGGGACTATATTCTACCGCTCCATTCAGTCCTGAGTAGTTTTTTTTCCAAGAAGGATTAACCCCACTGATTGTGATTGTTTATCAATGTCAATGTTATTCCATGTTTGATGTTTGTGGTTTCAGACAGAACCGATGTCATTTGTAGTGTATAGAAAAACAATATTTGAAAGTTAGATTCCGGACGATACCTTTGCAGAATTTAAATTGAAAACGAAAGTGGCAGTCTACAAAACGACGTTAAATTGTGACTGGTTGTGAAATGAATTGCAATATACTACTGGTGGTTAATCAAGTGAAAGTAGAGAGAATTGCAGCTACAAACAACGGTGAGAGTGAAACCACAAACTAGTAGTAGTAGTGATAGCGATATGTACTTTGTCTGTACCTCATTGGATTTGTTGGTTCGGATTGGGATTTCAAAATCATTGTTAATTATTAGCATTTGACAGATTTTAAACATGGTTCATCTCTTTTCAGAAACGCATTTCAAAGGGATTACTACGGACTTGCGTTACTTGTATTAATATGCAGATTTTAAACCTCAAAGCCTGTTGAAGCATAGCTTTTTACGACTAGTGAGGAAGGGACACAAAATGTCAGTTTTAGATAAAGAAAGGGGTTTGTTGTTCTAATGGGTATTAAGCTTGGTATTTTGTATCCCGTATTAATCCGAGTCCAGTTGTTGTCAATACTTTTTGGATTAAATGGTAGGACAAGGACAAAATATTGATAATTTACGATAGGTATATAGCTGGTGTGGTTGATTGAGTTATTTTTATTTGAGAAAGTACATGCTCTATGGAGGTTAAGAGAGAGTGAAAGCTGCTGTTGGCAAGAAGGTATTAATGGTGAAAGTGAGTGTATCAAAGTTCAGTGAGGTTTACAAAATTTGATAAAAATGTGATCAAAAAGGATAAAAACTATCCACCTGAATCCTAAAGGCCGACCTAGAAGGCTTTTTCGCTGTTGTGTCAAACAACGAAAATTCGGATCCCGGATGGTCACGCCAATATTCCCAGGCGCGGAAGGGTCCTTATCCTGAGGGCTAAAGCATATAAAAACAAGTTCGTTACTTAAAATATTGTGGAGAACAATGTTCCTAGTTGACGACAAGGGGTTAGAACGACCAAAATCTACTGGTTTTGGAACAGATCCGTCCTGGAATAATTTATCCATGGGATTTATTTCCTCAATCTCCTTGTTGGAAGATGGGAAGCCGGTATTTATTTATATCTTGAAAAACTTATTCTACCCGTCAATTTCACTATGCTCAATCTTCAGTTGAAGATATAGTACCCCTTTCCTACTGGATAAAAGAGGAATGATTTACAACTACTCACACTTACATTAAAGTAGCCTTTGCAATAAAGTAAAGAGGTTTGAGTCGGATACGCTACTTTCAATAAAAGCCCTCTTAGTAAAAGGTCAATCTCATGTTTTTCGTCATTCTTTTGCAACAATCAAAGCAGCATTCAAGTGCCTCTACGTGGAAATTACGGGAAGAAAAGCCAACTCTCGGAAAACAAACATCCCAAAAAACGGCAGCCACATCCTTGTAAAAGGTTGTTCCTGATAATTACTACAAAAAACTAGCAAATTGAAAGTGAATCACCTTTAGTTTTGGCTCAAACGGTACAAACTACAAAGCCATCTTAGACATTATATTCTTCAAAGATACGGATACAATAACAGAAGGATAGTTTATATACGGATACTTCGTTTTGGCACAGAAAGTTATTGAGTTCCCTTTTATTGCTCGAATTATTTTGGGTAGTAAATGGAGAAAGAAAACACCAGATGGTTGAGATGATTATGACCTGTAGTTACGTTTTATTTTGACTACTTGACGGAAAAAAAGAATTAAGTTCTTCTCTGTGTATGCAACCATCCTCTCTCACATCCCCCAGCTTCTGCCCTACATTTTCTTCTCACTTTGGAGGATAATGAAAAACTTATTGATTTACGCCATGTAACTTTACACAACATCTAAAAAAGCTGCTGGATCATGCATATTGTAGACCAAAGAATATTTAAAATTCAGTTCTCCGAGCGGATCAAACAATTCAGGAGAAAATAAAACTTGCTCAATTTCACTATTGATTATACAAAAAAAACTCTGTCTATTTTTAAAGAGGGACTATTGAGTCCGCATGAAATATGGAATCATATTTTTTAAGACGGCCAATACATAATAAAACCTGTGCCTACAATCGACAGTTAATGAGTGAATGCTAACAGTTAATTTGTAAAACTAATATAGAAACACAACTTGTTTTGCATTTTGCATTGTACCGGATATAATTTTATTATCTTAGATTTTGGCTTCGAATCTCTTCATATGAATGACGGCATGCGTTCGTTTACTTGATTGTAAATGTCAAAAAATAACAAATACAAGAAAAAATCATTTTCTACAACGAAAATTGCAAATAGGATAAAATTGTGTACTCGCAGTAAAGAGGATTCTAATCGAAGATTCACGTCAATTACATTCCGTAGTAGAAAAAAAATACAATTTACTCAGCCCATCCATATGCATCCATACCTAATACCAGTGATAGGACAATTTGGAATACTTGCAGAGCATGAGGTTAACTCCGTATAGTACGAATTTCATATTTACAGTATCGGGAAACGGCGAATGATTGATCACCGTAAAATCGTTTCACGCGTTTTGAAAATATTCAAAAGAAAGATAAGCAGGATGAATACAATTCTGTACAGTTGAGCCCGGCTCAACATACATGAAAGCAATAAAACGGAACTCAATTGAATGCTTCATCTCACAATAAAAATCCCTCGAGAATTAACTGGGCCGTAAATCGTTACAAGACTACTTGTGAAAATTGACTTTCTCACTCAGCCCTCAATACGGAAATAAAACATGCATGGCAAACTACAAGTTAATAGTTAAAGAAGTCAACAAAAAAAGAAAAATGCTCATTTGGAATTTTAAAATTCGTAACTACGTACACACATATGGCCACTATAGGACAACATAAATGAAAAAAGTTTTCAGAAATGTCTCCTTGGCCTCATAGGGCTAAAATTATGGAATCATCTTTTGTCACCTACTTTTATTTTATTCTTTCTAAAATTTAAAACATACGATCAGTTCCTGGGTGACATTTTATTTTTAAATATTCACGGTGTCAGATATAGGTAAAATCTATAAAATAGTATGATTTGTTTATTCTGATTATTTTGATAAGAATGGAATATTGCAGTTTGCATGCTCCATGTATATATTTTCATGCATTGTACTTAGAAATGCTCGTGTATAAAAGATTTATAATAATAATAGGTGTCTGTATCTTTCACATATCCAAACGATACAACCTGATTAACATAAGTTAATAGTTGAAAATACCAATAAATCGAAGTAACGAAATACGAACACGATGTAGTGAAATAAGTTTAATTTACAGTTGCAGTGGAGATAATACTACGGCGAAAGTCTTAAAGCGTATCTGATTATTTGCATTGTTTTACAGGTCTTCGTATTAGCTTTAAACTTTAAACCACTCAACTTCCTGGAATACGTCTTTCACCTGAATTAACTGTCCCTGTAACGAGCTTCACTGCATGTGGATTTATCATGATATTCACGATTCATACCTTTTCCGAATAAAGCTATTATGTTTTTATTATCAAACAAATCTTCCTTTCAAAAGGCTTGATAAATCATTCCCACGAGGGTCTTACTTCTTACGAGGGTAAATTGTATTATGGGGTTTTGAGTTGCTGAAATATGGAATCTAGATATTTTCACGTTCTCCAAATCCTGATACCCTGGATGGAGCACCCTGGCATGACAAATAAATTGAAACTTTCTCATAAACCAAACAAGATTACCCTGTTTTCCTTTAAAAAAATAATTACGAATGTTGAACTTTCATTTTAATAATACTGTTAACATTCATTTATATGCTCTATTTGATATTATTAACGTGAACACTGCCTCATGATATTATTACCGTGAACATTGCCTCATTGGACAACTATTTAAAAAAGTATTTATTTGAATGCTGAGTTTATTAAAGATTTTCGAGAATAAAATTGTAAAAGCGACGATTTAATGTGCCTTTAGCTCATTGTAATTTTAACTTCCAGAGAAATTGATTACAATACTGTAGCTTCTCTTGGAAAATGGCATGTAAAATTGACCCCGAATTTATGTATGAACTAATAAAACCTTTTGAAAAACGTGGACTTTTGTCTGACACTAAATCGAGGAAAAAGGGAAGCAAGCATGCAGAGAATTGTTCTTATCAGGTTAAAACTAAAAGTACCAGAATTGCATACTAGAATATGACTCATGCTCGACAACTGGATATAAAAAAGCTCATGTTCCATCATGGAAATATCATAAACAGAAAATTTTCCAGAATTGAATTCGTATCTACATGTCATTCTATGACGCTCCAGAAAGCTTTCAGGTAAGGATTGTAAGCAAAATAGTTATTCATGCGAATGCGATACAGATCCAAGCTTGACAACGAAGGCAAAAATACATATTTCCCAGGTGTTTCCCACATAATAATATATTAGAATCGCTTTCTCTGAAAGAAAGTACGAAGGGTATGTTTAAAGTAACTATTGGGAATCATATGAACAGGGAATGGGGAACTTTAAATCCAAAATGTTAAAAAAACTAGAATAATTTTGACATACCATTCAGGATCCGTTTCACTCATCCTGCCGATTATTCTTCCTCCTCGAGTACTCGATAAACAAACAATAGGGGGATGCAGATTTGCACTTTTATTATGAAAACTGTCAATCACGCTGACGCATAGTCAAGTCAATATGCTTCACCTGCCTGTCTGTCTGTTACATCACTTTTATCGAGTGGTACAACAATTTGGAATTTAGAAAAGCTGAAGGAGGTCAGGCCGAATCGCTTCGAAACGACGGCTTAGTCGCCCTCAATAGGTATTTGACATAAATATAAGGTGGCCTGCTGGCTTTTGTCAAAAAGCTTTCCGTATTTACTGTCAGCTTTACGACACCACAAACCCTGCAGCGGACTCCGTACTGCCACTGTTTCCGTTTCCTTCAATGACTTTTTAGTGCGAATCCAGGACTGAACAATTCTCTTGGTCCAGCACCAACGAGGAGTAATATTTTATATTGCTGGGCCATGAAGAATTTTATTTTCTTCCTTAAAAGCAAGTGTCAGATTTCATGATGCACTTTGATCCCGGCTCAAATTCTCCCATTATTGTTGAGGTCTCTGGAAGAAGAATCCGAGATCCTGAATATCTGAAAATAGCCAAGGAGCCTCTGAATTTTACACTTTCCAAATTCCGAATCTTTATCTCCAGTGATGCGTCTTTTCTTTAGACACAATTACTCAATTACATCGTCACCGTCATCTCTCCTCCTCGAGAACGGTCTGAGATTGAAACAACCTTTTTCTCACCACCGTCATTTATGACCATTAAAAATAACGAATAAAACCAACTATGTGTACGTGGGTCAAAACCTATTTATGAACTAGCACGGGTGAATGACGGTGGAATTGGTAAGGGATCTATATTCGGAGGAATAAATCCTGTTGTATGTTTTGACGTTTCGTAATAATATAAATATGTCATGAAAATATAATCCATTGGAAGTTGAAATTTTTTCGAGTTTTCATTATGTTATTATTAGTATTTCACAACTTACTTTTTTCCGAGAATTTAGCTTCTTCAACGGGTTTGTATGTTGTGTCTTACAGTATTGGTGCAGGTTTTCAGGACGAAATACATGGTGTAATAGTCACCAGCACGTGCTAGGTTGAATTACTTAAAGCTGAGGTCGTGATACTCTATAACATCGACCTAATAGCTTGGTTCCTTGACAAAATTAAGTGGTCTAAACTAAATCTAAAATCCGGTCAACAACGCCAAAGATAACGAGTACTTTACTTTATTATTTACTGCAATATTTATAATCTCAGTGGATATTGATGTTTACTAACCATAAATTATGCATGATGAAATTTGTCACGAATCTCTGCGGATTCAATGCTCTGGGCGTTGTGTGCTATCGAACCGTTTAGTAAACACATATTCCTATGAATGCACTTCCATCGAGGCACTTGAACACTAGCCACACATCTGCAACCCGCAATTAAATCTGGGCTTAGTCTTCGAGTATCGAAACAGTTTAGTTGTGTTTATAGTAACCTTCAGCGCTTTAGCCAATGAAGGAGCTACTAAGGGACGTGAGCTTCAGGAAATGTCTTAAATACAGTACTTCAAATCACATTACAGGTCCAGGCCATTAAGAACAGCTTTTTACAAAAGAAATGCAAGAGACGGATGGAAGGAAAGTTTAGGAACGGGTGCTTGGAATTGAAAAATCTTTCCTCGTTCTCTAATCTCAAGTTTTCTGATCGTGCTTATATCTCAGATTAGGAAGAGGTTGCAGGGAACAGAGACCCAAACGTCCTGCCGGGATCAAGTTACCCAATAGATTTGTTTGCGTTTTAGATTTTTCCACAGAGTAATAATAATTGCATGTTGCTTAGATAAGTTTGAGGCACGTCTGACTGTCCTGACTGAAGAAAATCCTGAAGAGAAACCGGGTATTCTAGCCTCAAGCCCCTTGATGAATATTTGCAAGCGCTTGCGTTATTTTCCGTCCGTTCACTACCAGCCTCATGTTGTGCACTTTCCGATATCTCAACTGCTTCTAACTCTGAGGATAAGTTCATCAAATGGTTACATTCATTACGACAATACCCGATATGAATCATCTTTACAGTTTTTCATGAACTGTGCGATAGTAGTACCAGGAACCAAAAATATCTATTGCCGATATTTTGTCTTGCATCCCACAAAACAAGTCCACATATTTCAAGAGGTTACTCCTCAATGTTGTGCAGAATCGGCCTTGGAGGTCAATCCACCAGTAATTTAATAACCTGCTCTGAGTAATTGACATTCACGATTGATTTGTTGCAGTTGATTTTGTGCTGGGCTACTTCGTGAAATCAATGCGGTTTTATTAGCCGTGTAATTGATATAGGTATAATGTGAGACGTAGAGTACAAGAGTTATCATGTTTGGAAGTTACAGCTTCCGATTATAGCGTTTAAGTGTTTGAGGCATTCGACCTCTCAAGGTTTTTATTCAATTATGTCTAATTCTAATGTCTAAAAATGGTAAACTATTTAATAGAATACATTCAAAAGCATGGCTAAACTGCTTTCGGGAGAATTAAGGCATATTTAGGTTAAAAAGTATGGATATTTTAAAGTATTTTTGGGATGGCCGATATACTCGAATAAGTATAATCGATAAAAATGCATTGTTTTACAAAGCCAAGGATTTAATGGATTTTAAGAATGTCTGAGAATAAAATACTTCTTATATACGCCGATATGAATCAACGTTTTAAATGGTAAAAACTGGGGTGTCCACATGAATTACGGATGGGTGTAGCCGCGCCCATTACATTACTTAATTATTAATAATTAATATTTCAATTTCAAACTTATGTATAATTTGAGACAAAGCGTTTTTGGTAATATGTTGTGAGTGCTCTCTCGTGAGTGTAAAATCTAAAGCGAGCGAATGCGAAATGAAGAAGAGGAGCACACGCAGCAACAGACACTTTTTTTGTTCATGCAAGCAACATGCAAATTGTAAATTTCTCTGTATTTTTCCCGATTTAGTTAAATTAAATATTCTAAATTAATTATAACTATCGGTCTAATTTCCATTTCATTCCTATTCCTAGTAGCATAAGGTTGCAGGTTAGGGACTCTCCAGTTGAGGATTGTTTCGTGAAAGTTTGGAGTTAGGAAAGTCAGGAACAAGGCCAGTTGAGGCTTTGAGGCTAGAACATCACACATACAAACCAGTTGAGGTTTAAGTACATAAAACATAGACCAGTTGAGGTCAGATCATAGCTCCAGGCCAGTTGAGGTCATACACAGGGTTACAGCAGCTATCGAAGGAAAAGAGGGGAAACGCCCGTACATTTGGTCTTCGAACCCCGGATCGGTTCTTTGGAGGATTTCCCATTCAACCCTGTGGAGCAGAGTTATCATCCCATTGTTGTGGATTCAGTCGGGCTGAACTTATCAGTCATCGCTCAAGCGTGTCCGTGTCCAGACACCAAAAATAAAGGACACTTAATCAGGCAAGGATCGTTTAACTCCTATTATTATTGATCAAAACTAATTGTCGAAATCGACGTTATCGATTTCTGTTCCAGCCCGTGTGAAGCTGCTCAAGGAGGAAAAGCCACCGAACCAGCCCACACTTGATGGATGAAAACAGTCTTGATCGAAAGAGAGAACGAAGACAGACAGACTTCTATCAATCCGAAGACTTTAGAAAGAAGAAGCAAGTCAAAGAAGTCAAGATGGATCCTACCCAAGGAACTAGCACGGGCCCCTTCGCCCTTAGAACACCTAGCGTCGTGTCATCAAAGAAGTCAACGGCCGACAGTCACGTCAGCTCAAGGTCACACAGCAGCAGGCTACAACTTCAAGGACTTGAAATTGAGTTCCAAGAAGAGATAGAGAAGTTGAAAGCTAAAGAAGTTTCAATTCAAAATCGAATGAAGATGATTGACGTCAAGATTGCGAAAGCAGAAGAAGTGGTTCTAAAATGCAGAGAACATGCAGACCATCCAGATGAGGATGATAATGGTAGCCTCCTTCGGCGAAAACTGCGTGAAGCTGAAGACGAACTGCAAAATAACATCTATGACAAACAGCTGCAATTACTTCAGGATGAAAGTGAATTGTTCGACATTGAAAGTCGACGGAAGGCTCTACAGAGAAGGAGGGACCATGAAAAGGACATTATTGCCGAGGAAAACGAGCAAGTGTTGTCATCAGACGAGGAGGAGTCTAATCATTCCTTATCACAATTAAATGACTTGAGGTCTAGACAAACCGTATCTAATGTTGTTCCCTCTCAGTTTGAAACCTCTCCAGATGAACTGGAAAACGCTGCTATTGAAAAGGTAGCGAGAGAAAAAGCAGCTGCAGAGAAAGCAGAGCAGGAAAAACGAGTCATGCTGGAGAAGAAGTTAGCAGAACAGAAAGCACTCATAGCTAAGGGACAACAAGAAGCCAAAGCCCTTCAAGAAGAACATGACAGGAAAACCGCTGTAGCTCTGCAAGAGCAATTGAAAATTGAAGAACAACTTTCGGTGATGACCAAAGTTGAAACTAGAGCAAACCCCGTCACGCAGGTGCCTGACCTCCCAATGACCGGAATTGACAAGCTAGCAGAAGCTTTCAGTCAAGCGTTAGGACGAATTCAACCGGCAACGACCCCTCAACCATCAGAACATAGAATGTTAGCCCGATTGACTCATGGCAAAGATTTACCATTCTTCTCCGGACGGCCGGAGGAATGGCCCCAGTTCCTCATTCATTATGAAAGAACAACAAGACTTTGCAACTTTACCGATGAAGATAATCTCGTACGCCTCATGAAGTGTCTCAAAGGAGATGCTGCCAAAGCTGTTCAATGCCTTTTAATCTCATCAGAGAACGTTCCCAAGGCCATGAAGATGTTAAAGGATCGTTTTGGACAACCCGATCATATTGTGGAGTCCATGATTGCAAAAGCTAAGAAGACTCCTCCTGTGCAAGCAGATAAACCTGAAACTATTATTGAGTTTGCCCAAGCCGTACAAAGTATGACATATACTATGCAAGCTTTAGGATGCAAAGGACATCTTACCGATTCAATATTACATCGTGAGCTGATGACCAGAATCCCCCACACATTTAGAATCTCATACAAGAACTGGCTGGAAGAAAATGCAGAAAGGACTCAGGACTTGGAAAGTCTCACAACCTGGTTAGAAAAATTAGCTAGCCAGACCTACGAATTCTGTCCTCCCAAGATTACTTCCGAAGTAAAAGCAGTTCCACGAGACCGTCCATTTCGTGCACCAGGAAATAGAGGAATCTTCGTTGCTGAGGAAGAAGAAGCAGTGGCGTTCGTTAAGAAGCCACAACAGACAGAAAACGATCCGAGCAAGAAGAAAGAAAAAGTATGCCTGTGTTGTTATGAGACTAACCACAGGATCTTTGAGTGTAAAGATTTTTTGAAGATGGACCCGAAAGCAAGATGGAAGTACGTATGTGACAAGAGGCTTTGCTTTAATTGCTTGAATTACGGACATAGCGTTGCAGACTGCAAAACCCATAAATGTTGCCAACAGAACGAATGTGGTAAGCGACATCACACCCTCATCCACTTCGATCGGCCACAAAAGACTCCCCATAATGCTGGATTCGGCGGACACGTCAACAGCAAAGAAGCTACAAATCAGAACAAGACAATTTATAAGATTGTTCCCGTAATAATTCGAGGACCTCGAGGAGAGGTCAAGGGTTACGCAATGCAAGATTCCGGTTCCGGATTCACCCTTGTCGACCCCAGTATTCCAAAGAAGCTTGGAATCAAGACTGCGAAAAGTCCCTTCAGTTTTAACGGACTCGACAACAAGGTCACCGTCCCCAACTCCAGTCTAGTGGATTTGGAAATTATCTCAGCTGGTGGAAAGCAGTTCCACCTTAAGAACGTAAGGACATTCGACCGATTAGCATTACCAACTCAAACTGTCACGTGTGGTGACATCCGTAAGTGGAAGCACTTGAAAGGAGTGGACCTTCCCACCTATTATAACGCTAAGCCCATAATGCTAATTGGGCTCCCCCACAACCATCTCATCACATCGTCCGAAAAGGTAACAGGTCACGTGAATGAACCTATTGCAGAGAAAACCGACATGGGTTGGGTTTTAAGCGGCGGATCCTCAGCTAACAAGACTGCAGGAATCCATTCAATCCTCTTCGTTAATGGACAGGAGGGAGATGATCTTCATAAACTCGTGAAGCATCACTTTTCAACGGAAGCCTTTGGAGTGAAGATCGACAGTATGCAGCCTCGATCCAAAGAAGACTTAAGGGCAAAATCCATCATGGATTTAACGACCCGAAGAATTGGAGACCGTTGGGAAACGGGTTTACTTTGGAAGAAAGATGACCTGGCCCTTCCAGAAAGTAAGATGAATGCGGAGAGAAGACTTCGTACCATGGAGAGGAAAATGGATATCGATCCTGATTTTGCAGATCGGTATCTTAAGAAAATCGACGAATATCTGGCAAAGGGCTACATGAAGAAACTGTCACCGGAAGAAGCATCGAAAGAAGGCCCAAGAACTTGGTACCTCCCTCACTTCTGGTCAATTCAGCCACACAAAAAACCCAGATTGGTGTTTGACGCTGCCGCCAAGTCGCATGGGGTAAGCCTCAACGACCATCTTCTTAAAGGACCGGACCAACTTAAGCCACTTCCATCCGTCCTCTTCACATTTCGGCAGCAAGCAATAGGCTTGACTGCTGACATCAAAGAAATGTTTCACCAGGTGGTGATTAGGAAGGAGGACCAAGCCTCCCAAAGACTGTTGTGGAGAGGACTGGACCGGGTAAGGGAACCTGACATTATGCAAATGTCAGTGATGATTTTTGGATCCGCAAGCTCACCGTGCAGCGCTCAAGAAATTAAAAATAAGAATGCTTCAGAATTCGCAGAGGAATTTCCTGAAGCAGTTAAATCCATCATCGAGAATCACTACGTCGACGACCTTCTCGACAGCGTTGACACGGTGGAAGAGGGAATCAAGAGACAGCAGGACATCGTATATGTCAACGGAAAAGGAGGATTCTTGTCATGCAACTGGATGTCAAGCTCTCCAGAATTAATGAAGTTGATCCCTGAAGAATTAAGAGCAGCTGGAATGAAGAATCTGGGATCAGACGATACGACAACGGAGAGGGTGTTGGGCCTGTACTGGAACCCGACAACAGACGATTTCACTTTCTCTACCCAATTCCAGAAGATAAGGAAAGAAGTGATTTCAGGGGAACAAATCCCTACCAAAAGAGATGCATTATCACTTGTTATGTCATTATTCGACCCACTTGGATTTATAAGCCATTTTACTGTGAAAGCAAAAATTATCTTACAGGAATCATGGAGATCCAAGATAGGATGGGACGATGAGTTGCCCACTTCCAGCCATGAAAGTTGGCTAAGATGGATTGAGGAGCTACAAATCATCTCCAACTTCAGACTTCCGCGATGTTACTCACCTAACCTCAAGTCAGCAGATGAAGTCCAACTCCACATTTTTTGCGACGCTAGTGAGTCAGCATTCGCCGCCGTGGCGTATCTTAGAATCACTAATGGAAACAAGACTGAAGTAAGTTTTGTGATTGCGAAGACGCGGGTAGCACCGCTCAAACCCCTGTCAATTCCTAGGATGGAATTACAAGCTGCAGTTATGGGAAGCCGATTAGCACAAACAATTAAGAGGGAACACGACATCAAAATAAATCGTGTATTTTACTGGTCCGACAGTCGAACTGTGCTGTGCTGGCTAAACTCAGATGGAAGAAAGTTTCAGCAGTTTGTATCCCATCGTGTTGGAGAAATTCAGGAGCTCACCGAAGTCTCAGAATGGAGATGGGTGCCAACGAAAGAGAATGTGGCGGACGAAGCCACTCGAGGAAACAAGCCTACCGATTTTAGCCCAGATTGTCGATGGCTTAAAGGGCCCGAGTTTCTCAAGCTCCGTGAAGAAGATTGGCCAAAACCAAATGAAAGTGGAACCGCGGGCGAAGAAGTCGACCCGGAGATCATGGAACTCAGAAAGGAGTTCGTTGGATGCTTAGATGAAGAATTCATACTGCATTCCCAAGCCCAGGTACCAGAAATAGACAGTTCAAAATTCTCAGTATGGAGAAAACTAATCCGAGTTACAGCCTGGATCTTACGATTTCTAAACCCGAAGAGAAATCGAAACAATAATTCGACATCGTATGAACTAAAACCCATCGAAATTCGAAGTGCTGAGAAGTTTTGGTGGATTCAGTGTCAAAAGGACACATACTCCAGCGAAATTCGGCAACTCAAGAATGGGAAAGGAGTAAACCGCGATAGCGCCTTGTTCCAAGCATCACCGTGCCTTGATGAAGACGGGATAATTCGGTTATCGAGCCGAATCGAAAATGCGGAGAACGTCGGGAAAGGTATGAAAAACCCAATAATCCTTAGCCCCGACCACAAATATACAAGGCTCCTAATTAAACATTACCATGAGACCGGCGGTCATCATGGACAAGAGAGAGTCGCAAATGAGATAAGACAGGAATTTTTCATCCCGAAGATGAAGGTCTTAATTAGAAATATATGGAGGAACTGTCAGCAATGCAAAATAAGAAAAGCAGTTCCAATTCCTCCTCTGATGGGACAGCTACCGTCCATCCGGCTCAACTATAGGGAGAGACCTTTTGCCATCACTGGAATGGACTACTTCGGACCGATGACGGTCACTGTGGCTCGTCATCATGAGAAGAGATACGGCGTCCTATTTACGTGTATGAATACACGCGCCGTCCATTTAGAAATTGCCCATTCATTGTCGACGGATTCTTGCTTAATGGCAATTCGGAGATTTGTAGGAAGAAGATGCCAGCCCTACCAAATTCACTCCGACAATGGCACCAATTTCGTCGGATCGAACAATGAGCTGATTGCTGCCATGAAAGAAATGGATCAAGATAAGTTGACGCAAGAGATGACCACGAGAGGAATCGAGTGGCACTTTATTCCACCCGCCAGTCCCCATATGGGGGGGAGCTGGGAAAGACTGGTCAAGTCAGTCAAAATTGCTCTATATGCAATTCTTGAAGAGAGACATCCCCACCAAGAGATCCTGGAGACACTGATGGTGGAAGCCGAGCATATTGTAAATTCTCGGCCACTTACAAACGTATCTATCGACCATGATGATCAAGAAGCCCTTACCTCGAATCACTTTCTCATTGGTCAGTCAAGCAATGTTCAGCAATTCGGAAGTTTTGATGGAGGAGACTTGTGCTTACGCTCGAAATGGAGGAAAGCTCAAGCCTTAGCCGACATGTTCTGGAAGAGATGGGTCAAGGAGTATCTGCCCACCCTTACCAGAAGAACAAAATGGTTCGAGAAGCGAGATCCAGTGAAAGTAGGTGACATTGCCCTACTCGTCGACGAAAATCTAGTACGAAATTCCTGGCCCAAAGGTATCATAGTAGCAGTTTATCCCGGAAAGGATGGCCAGGTCAGAGTTGTTGATCTTAAGACTGCAAATGGGACCTACAAGCGACCGGTAGTGAAGATATGTGTCCTAGATGTTCGAAAACAAGATCAACCCGGTATCGACAGCGTTCCAAAAGATGAAGTTATTGCTGTAACAACTCGAGCAGCCAGCAAGAAAGAACAATCGTTCCAAGCCCAGGAGAAAAAGCAAATTCGGTTGGAACTACCCTTAGAGAAAGCCCGTCAATTAGGATTATTGACAATTCGACAAGAAGTAGCTGCCTTAAAGAAGTCCGGATGGTATCATAAAACGCTTGCGGACTACTTGGCGTCGGTCAAGCCGAAGAAGATAGTCAACAGCAAGAAGTAGAAACGCGGCAGTGTTTTAATTTTATTCCCTTCTGGATTAAAATGGAGGGGAGTGTAGCCGCGCCCATTACATTACTTAATTATTAATAATTAATATTTCAATTTCAAACTTATGTATAATTTGAGACAAAGCGTTTTTGGTAATATGTTGTGAGTGCTCTCTCGTGAGTGTAAAATCTAAAGCGAGCGAATGCGAAATGAAGAAGAGGAGCACACGCAGCAACAGACACTTTTTTTGTTCATGCAAGCAACATGCAAATTGTAAATTTCTCTGTATTTTTCCCGATTTAGTTAAATTAAATATTCTAAATTAATTATAACTATCGGTCTAATTTCCATTTCATTCCTATTCCTAGTAGCATAAGGTTGCAGGTTAGGGACTCTCCAGTTGAGGATTGTTTCGTGAAAGTTTGGAGTTAGGAAAGTCAGGAACAAGGCCAGTTGAGGCTTTGAGGCTAGAACATCACACATACAAACCAGTTGAGGTTTAAGTACATAAAACATAGACCAGTTGAGGTCAGATCATAGCTCCAGGCCAGTTGAGGTCATACACAGGGTTACAGCAGCTATCGAAGGAAAAGAGGGGAAACGCCCGTACAGATGGGTTTCTAAGTTGTTATTATTAATTCTAGCCAAATTTTCAGGTTACACTACATTCTTGAACCGACCATCACCCTAGAGGCGTTTTGAGGGATACGCCGGATGTCGAATTTTGGCGACGATTGATTTTTGAGTACAAGGACTACTGCTACGAGTCGAGATAATTGCAGGATATCAACAAGTAGAAAAGTAATAGGTTTATTTATTATTTATTCCCCCAAGTGTCCAAAATAGCAGTCAATTTTATTGATTGTTGGGTTCACGGGTTCCGCTATTTACACGTTCTATTTGACGTTGCTGAACGTGTCACCCGTTGCTGGCGAGAGTTTCAGTAAAGGCATTCGACTACATCACAGAATGTTTGGAATTTCATTTCAAGAAAATCCATCTTTTCCAAATTATGAATCGTCAATATAATTTGTATACTAATGGAGAAAGCTTGAAGATATTTAAAAAGAAATCAATTGTGTTCATAAAGCCAAACACATCACAATTGAATTACTTTCACCAAATTGGATGTACTGGTTGAACTCCTAAAGGACCGTCAATTTCCAGAGTCCCACAATAATGTGTAATGTCAAAAGGTCCAATAAATTTGATGTTCATGTGTCATGCCTAGCATTATAGCAACTTTAATTCCAAAATTGCGTCCTGTAAAAAAAACTCACCGTAAAAAATGTTTGAAAACGTCAAGTCCATGGCTTCCAATTGAATTTAATAGTAATGTTGTCTAGGATGTGATTTTAGTATACGAACGTCAGATGCTTGGCAAGTTCCTGCTAGTATTTCGCATCTTTTGGAAAAGAATTGATATGGTTATGTTTTATTAAATGGAAATGCGTACTTTCTGTAACGCAGTGTTTACCTTTCGTTGTGCGTTCTTGAAAGGCGGTTTAAGTGGACATCCACTGTTTCGATGTTTTCTTTATACCTTTAAAGAATTTCACAAGTACACATGAGTTGTAATTTAACGAGAGTAATTTAAAGTGCTTAGGAGTAAGTGTTCGGAAGTCAATGGTTGAAATTGTAAGTGAACGTTAGTGTTTCATTGGGAATTCGGGAAACAAAAGCAATGCCCTTGGAACTTGTTCACGCCTTCATTTTATTGTTTAATAACATTAAAATCCACTTCGAAATCGTATTTAGAGAAATTCAGATTCATGTAGGCAAATGCTTTGTAAATTCACTTTCCTTGTAGCATCGTTTTATAATTTCGATACGAACAAACATATTTTCAATCTTAGTCTGTTTTAAAACGCACAAGGATTATGACACGAACAAAGTTCACCATGTTATGGTCATGGGAGCCCATGATCATAAAATAAATGCTGTTTTCGTGTGATTCGGTGAAACTGTTGTATTTTTAGTATATATGTAAAGTTGTATATGTTTATTCGCAGAACGAAAATAGTATGTTATTATTTTAGCTATACAGGAAGGTATTGATCCGGTTTCAGCAGACATTGGATATTCTCAACAGCAATTTGCAATGAAACTGAAATTACTTAGAAATCAAATTTCATAACAGCATTTATAAGTACATGCTTCACTATATTGATTTACATACTCAGCAGGTCACACCGCACTAAAGCAGAATTATGTAGGTCCTGTAAAATGAATCGGAATAAACTTGACAGTTGACAGTCATGAAGTCCGTACCGGCAGTAATTGGTTCCTATGCGTGGCCCATAATATTAGCAATTCCCATTAGCAATACATTCTACCAATATGCAAGCAAAAGTATATGCCATATAATATATGAGATTTATTTGATGCATCAGGTATTGTTAAATTATAATTAACTACAATAATTGCTTTTTTCATTAACTTCTTAGTTCACTCTCACAACCAAATGGTAGCAAAAATAATCGCCTATTTATTTTTAGAATGGTCAAATACAAAATCAATGATATTATATAAAACTAGTTCATTCTAATTTCCCATTCACATATTTTAATGAGAAAAGTTTGGATTTTACAGGTTTAAAAGTATATCAGTAAATAATATGCTATTTAAATACATTTCAGTTTTACAGAGTTAAAGCCAATTTTTATGCAATATTTCCTAAACACCAAATATTTGTGCATACTCCAAAGAATTATATTGTTACCACTCCCATTGACAGTTCGATTTAAAACGAATCATCAAATTCACAATTTGAAGGAAATTATAACAGGACGCAAACTATACAAATCGAGACAATGATAAACTCCATAAGGAAACATATATGACTTATTGACAACAGAAACATCTTTTTTTTTGTATTTGAATGACTTATAAATTTGTTTCGTGAAATGTTAAAATTAGTGAAAGATAATTGCATTTAATCTTATAATTTTGATAATTCTGAGAAAGTTCAGCCATGTTTTTTACATCAAATCATTATCACAATAGAATAAAATACGGAGGTGCAAAATCTCGACAAGTTCTGATCTCACCACACTATACCAGATACTAATCATGGACTTAACCCGAAATGTCCCTCCCCGTAACAATAACATGTTGAAAACATACGGCAGTCCACGAGAAAGTGTGAACCGAAATCCCGTAATCCAAAATCCCGTCAGGCATTACTTCCTAAGAACACCCCAGAGAACCATTCCAACTGATAAATCCCACATTAACTCATAAAAAGTACTGCAACTAATGATAAGGAATGTTCAAGATGAGAAACGATCAGGATCTAAATCCGCTTGAACCATTAATATAAATAATGCTCTCTTAATGGCTAGGGAAACAGATGTGTCTCTGTTTATGAGCATTGACTTTCAGGATTCTCTTTGCGATAAACATTCTTCATTTCATGGAATGAAACCATCTAAAAGAATAGCCACCGTCTTAGCACAGTGCAAAAATCAGCCCCATACACTAGATTAGCGAAAACAAATATCTGTATTTTGGAAGGATAAACTTTGAAATGGCCTCATTCCGCAAATCAGATCGGCTCGAATTTCATTTCAGTTGGATGCGAAAATAAAAAAGATAAAACAAATGGAGGAAACGAAGGGATTTGCCTTGCAAAAACGAATTAGGGGGACATGAGAAGGAAAAGTATTACGATTATTGCCTCGTAATGTGACTGAAATTTAATCGCCGCTGCTCATTACCACGGAGTTATTGACGTCATTAAGTGGCAGATGACTCAATTATCATCTTTTCAACTTCACAAGGAAACTGATAAAGAAAAATCCCTCTGGAGAAAAAGTTTCTACTTTAATATGAATGAAGAAGGGAAATAATTTCGTCCGGAGCGGTGGTTGTTTCTATCTTTCTATCCTGTAAAAACAAATTATACGACCAGAAGAGCGAACTGGGAATCACGGGAATAAAAACTGATACTCTGTCAATGCTTGGCTCCAGGTTATGTAAAAGAACTACGTGACCAAGCTCGTTAATATTAATCTATTCCTCCATGCTCTGATTTTGGTTAAATCGATCCTTCTGCTGGGAAGCTATTCATCACATCTCAAAAATACTGGAATGGAAGTTCCGATCCTTCAATCTAAAACACGGATTGCGGATTGTGGTACTTTATTCTTTCGTGTTTTATATTAACCCTTTGGAGACAACGAAACTCTATCACAATTTTGTAGTTTCTGCTGATGAAATGCTGCGGCCCATTATGTCAGGTTTGTAACGTATATGTGCATCACCTCAATTGATTTTATAATGTATTGATCCTACGAGAAATTGCCGAGTTGGAAATTAAACAAAAGCAGTGCTTATGAGCTTATGCGGTTTTATGCAAATTTTACCACGAATTTACGGCCTGACTGAAATCCGACCATTGTCATTTTTTGCAGAGCAACCATATTCATAGCTTGTCAGTGGGACAGACGTGATGGAATAATTAGAATTCATGTTACTATACCTTATAATCTTCATATAAAACGACGAATAGTTGTTTCTAGGCTGGAGTATTGTGTAGCTAAACTATGGACGACATCGTAATTATAATGGGTTGATTTGCTGACTGCCATTGTGATTGTTAAGTATAGTAACTTACATAAAGCAAGAATTCGGGTTCTAAAACTGAACTCTGTATCATTTCCTAGACGCTCTGTTGAATATTAATAAATTTCGAAGATAAAATAAAGCAGGAAATATTTTTAGAAAGTCATGAATCAAAAAACTACATGGCTTTTGAACCTTCCCTGAACTATCACAGAAAAACTTCGCATTTTTAAATAATTACTAACTACTACTAGGTAGTTTCGAAATTTGGGTACTTTAAATATCAAGGACTTCCTAGACGCATGTTTTGAAGTGTAACAACAGAGTGTAAAAATTTCAAAATAATGGAATGTAATCCTGTGCAAAGAATTTGTCTGAATATTGAGCCCCTAAGATTGAAGGCATAAAAGGAAAGCGAGCTTACAGAGAAAGCGAGCTTACAGAGAAAGCGGAGGATTAGTGTGCGGTAGTCGAAAATATGAATTCTCCATACACAAATTTACAAAGCGTATTTCTCTACAGAATTTGGCTTTCCCCATCGGATTGAATGAGCTTAAGACCATCCACCTTTCTTTGTATAATATTTTCTTCATTCTATTAAAAACAATTTTGTTCTGCAAATATTTTAAATCTTTCAGATCCGGTGATCCGGCGCGAGTAACAAGTAACAACAAAAAGTGAGGCCAGTATTTCACTGCTCGCAGGCATAAATAGAGAAAGTAAGTCTACAAATTTCAGAGCCACAAAATCAAATAATATTTCAGGGAAGAGATTGTTTTAGTCAAGACATTAACATGTTTTCCCTAAGAAATCTTGGTAGGAGTCGTAAACCCAAATCATTCCATATTCTTTCACTTTATGTCTTCATCAAATCCCTTGGAAAAAGGATTTGTTTGGCTTTAGTTTAAAATAAAACAACGGGATATGACGGTGTAGTTGTGGTGGTTGATTTCAGCCCTTCTTCTTAATACGATTTTGATCTGTTTTATTATTGTAACAACATAACCTTGCTCCCTCCTCCCTCAAAGAAAAATAAATACAAGGGCTTAAGCAAAGGTTTTTTCAGACTGGGTACTTTTATTTTCATACCTTGTCGACATACGGAGAGGAAATAAAACCAGACGTTTTAAAGTACTTCTATAAAAAATGTTGGAAGATCGGATGTATCTGAAGACATTATAGAGACATTTGCTTTAATTGTAAATATGTTATTGCGGAAACAGAAACGTTAAATCTCTGTTTGTTCGTCCTGGCTATGTTTATGAATTCGAAATACCAAACACCCGATTTTTTAAACATTTTCGTCTGTAATGTTGAAAAATGACAAGGCATTTTACTTCTGCTTTTGCGTTCTTTTGGAAAATATAAAGAGAATACATTATGGATTTCAAATATCCAATAAATTCGAATCATTCTGAAGAAATGTTTGCTATCGACCCTGAATCTGATTATCCACATGAACTTTTATAGCATTTTCATGCAAAATACGTAACTAAAAGATCAAGTTAGGAAACGTCTACGAAACGATGCATGCTTCCTATGAGTCCTCTACACAACATTCGAATAGTGAAGAGCTTTCTTATGCGGGACTTGAGTACGGTTGTGGTAGATGACGCAATGTACATCTTTGTTCCTCCGACGCTGACAACTGAAGCCAAATCACGAGAATATTATTATTACCAACGGAGTCTGAAATGCCGTAAGTATTTAACGGAACCTAGAAATTGTAGCTATAAAAGTTATCTTTTGATCGATTTTAATGTTATATTATTTTTTTATCGTCATTAAATTCGTTCTTATCCTTAAATCTATGCATACTGACGAGTATCTAAAACATATACAATTGTGCAAGAGTTTTTTTTGGCAGTGACTTAAAAGTGTTAAAAATACAATTTTAAACCAACATCTACAAAGTTTTATGCTTATTTCTGACTTTATGACAATGACTATACAAACTAAAGTATTCAAAATATTAAAATATGCATTGCCAATTATACATTTGTATAGTAACAAAATAAGCAATTAGGATTTGCAAATTCCGTTGTAGTTGTAACTTTAATAGGAACGGTGGAGTGTGTGGATGCTCTGGCTAACTGCCATGACATTTAAAACAATATGATATTTTTATTTGACGAGACAACTTTCTGTATATTGCCATGCCCAATTTTCCTATTACTTGCAAGGGTTCAGCAAATTTTTAAAACGGTTCGATTGTATCACTTCGAATAACGACTATAACGAGACTATAATAACCCTCGATAGATTCGTCACAAATCCTGAGAGATGTAAAAGTGAAGCGTAAAGGTATCGGAAAACCACAAATAACCAATAAAAATTTAAAAGATTCTGAAAACAAAGCTGTAGTTCGAAATTTGCATGCGAATGTCTCATCAATTTGAAATTAAATGAATTTCATAAAAATGACAAAACTAGTTTTATCCCAGACTGCGTAAGCCTTTCGGAATTTATATGGTTATCAATCTGTGTCTACAATCATATAAACTAACATCGTCAATCCGCGATAGAACTCGTAAAGTGATCGCATTTGTAAGGTATATAAAATTCAGGATGTATGCAACCAGGTAATAATATTATTGAGACAATGATTCTCTTTGTTGATCTAAAACTGCTTTTTATGCGAAACAAGGAAATAAATACCGATCTTTATCTGATCAAGATCAATTTACCGACAACCGAGGCCAGTTAAAAAGTAAATATTCACGAGTTGTGACTAAATATTTGAATGAAATCCACTCTCGAACACATTAACCTAATGTCCCATGAAGTTGAGTTATGATTATCGGTCGCTTGGCTTGCTTCTTCGATTTTTTCTGACATTCTTCCTCCTCTTTGGATGTTTTGTTTCCAAGCCGCGCGGCACAGGATTATTACTCGTTTTAGCAGCTTTGATTTCATTTTCATGTAAATTGGTTTGAAATTGCACAGTGGCAAGCAGTGGGGGGTGTTTGGAAAGAAGTATCCATTTCAAGTAGGGGGTAAGGCAGGGAATTCGGTCATTCAAAAAAAATGTTTACAGGGATCGACGGACCTCGAGATGTTCTGATTGATAGATTGAACAAATTGTTTTGCGTCCAAGATGTAAAAACACTAACTACAGCAATTAATGCCATCGAAAAATGCTTGGCTGCCAGGTTTCAAAGTTTAAATACAACTATTTGCATAATACCATAGGTTTTATACAATTTGTTTGAAGTCGTTCATATAATCTGCGCTCCTTGGAAAAGTACAACTAAACTTTGGATTTTCATTTGATTCAGAGAATGAACTCATACTCTGTACTAATTTTAATTCCGTTGAATTTAAAATCAGAAATGTTATCACATCCTGCTTTCCGAGTTTGCATAATAATTAGGTACTGCCCAGTCTTGAAACTTTTTTAAGGTAAACCAAGGGATTGTATGTTATCTGTTATCTCCAATTGGACCTTGGATGAATCGGGACAGGAACATGTACCTTGTGCAGGGAACGAGACGCATGGTGGGCAATACCGGTTTGAGAAAATGAAATAAGAGGGCCGGACATTTATCTGAAATGAAGATCAACTTAATTTATGGGTTCTGTTTGCTTTTTTATTTGGCTGTATAGGGGACATTTTTTCCCTGATGAGAAAAGAGCCCGGCACTCCAAGTTAAAGTCACATTTACAGTCACCCACAGCCAAGTCCAGCCGCAGCAGCCAAGGACTCCAACCATATCATCTAACTTAACCATAGGAGATCAGTTCAAAAGAAATTTAGAGGAGACAAACCACAAGAAAACACATTCATAAAACATAATTCAAGTCAAAGAACAGTCGAAATTTATGTGTCGACTTGAACTACATTTTTTCACTGATTTTATCGGATCACTTTATAGGAGTCTCCCAAGTCTTTCTAGCTAAAGGCACCATCCCTTTGGATTTCCTAAAACACCGTCTTAAAAGCATCCTCGTAATCAAGTTAATGAAACCTCTCACACAACAAGGACACTAATGCATAGATTCACCCGGCACAGTACCATTACTGCCCTAATATCGCGCCTTCATTAGATTTAATATTATTAAACTTTAAATTTAAATACTAGCCCTATTTTACTTTCTTTAAAATCGAAAAAAATAGAGAGTCCTTGATTCCAGTTTCTACAATCGTAGCATGCAGGCAGATACTGTTAAAACAGAACTTACAAATACACTTTGATTTGAGAAGCCGTCGGTTGCCTGTTCGATTCGAGGGAACTAGAAAAGGCTTGAATCAGATAAGAGACAGATAGGGAAGTTTAATTTCAAAGTAAACTAGACTACTGATATTAGGATCGGATGACAAAGTGACCAAGCCCTCAAGCCCTGGTTTTATGAGACAGTTGATAGTTGTAAGAAAGGAGGAATTAGTATCGATTTGAGGATGCCACCAGGGAGAGGTTGACCAAGACGATGTAATAAATGTAACTTAACTGTTACCTCAGCTTTCATCTCTTGTCTCACCTTTCGTCCACCTCTTGTCCCGAGCCTCATAAAAATTATGTCTTATCTTCTCCTATCTTCCTCGCCCTCTTTTTTATCCGGTGTCGTACTAGGTGGCTACCTAAATGGATCTTATTCTTCCTGTACAGACACCCACTTCTGGTATGGGTCCTTCAGAGATTAGGCATTTAAGTATCGATATCATATGCTACACATATCTCTCCATGTTTTATAAAGTAGTCTACAGCCTACAAGGCAGGACTGGAAACTATTAACCCACCTGTGGCTTGTTCTAACTGCATGGTACCACTTATGAAACTCAAAATACGGGTCCTCTGCTAACGGTGGTATTCTTTTTACTGTAAGATTGTATGTAAAAATGAGCCGTTCGGTACCACCTGAGACGATTTAAAAAGAATTGTAGGGTTAATTTACTGAAGACACCTTTTATAAATCATTCCGTAGCTATGTTATGAACCTTTATATTTTGAATTTTGATATTATGTGTTATAGAATTGACGTGTTTTCTAGAGAACGGCGATTTTCTAAATGTTCCTTTAAGGTTTCCTAAATATTATATTTTGGACGATTTCAAAATCCACTAACACATTCATTACTGTAAAAATATTTAATTATTAAATAGACTCAAGGGATCAAGAAATCGTAAACAGAGTTTATGATGTTGACCAACAGCCAATCAAGCAAAAAAGTGTCCAATGATGCTTTCATTCGTCCAGAAATTATGTTCTTAAACTAGGCGTACCTACATAGTAAATCTACACAAGTATTTTCTAGTAATTTTTGCCTACAACTTTGTACCTACATCCAAATGATTTCATTAACATCAACTTGTTCGTGGCATAGATGTAAATGGTTTATAATTTATGAGGTAAAGCCCTTCATCAGCCAAATATTAATTGAAATTGAAGGAAAATGATGCAAAGGCCGTCTAGGTAGTAGCTCAACTGAACATAGTTGAAAAACTAATTTAATTTGAAAAGGAAGTCACTAATAAACATGTCCATTTGACAAGTATCTCTTATTTTCTGAATACTTAAAATTAAACGATAGGCATTTTTGAATAAAACATTAAACAAGAAGTGCCTAGTGCACATAGCAAAGGTCGGAAGATTAAAAAATGGTTAGCTGGGAAGAATGTGCATAAATTTACAAGAATTTTTCCAACACTCAAACGCACAGATATGTCGCTCAGTGGGGTTCTTGGTTATAATTTTCTGAAGAAACTTGTGAGCAAATTAGCCATCTCGGAAAGCCAGTTAGGCTTCGACACTTACCTACTTCTTCTTAGGCATTAGCAGGTGCTGGTGATTGTCTAAGGAATACAGCTTTTAAAAATAAAAATTACCCTCATGGACAGTAACAAATTTGTAAATTTTTTAAATTATATTTTTCTCACTTCATGTATTAACTCTTAATAGGTTTGTGCCAGGCCCACTATCACATAAATTCACTGGATTCATGTCAACAAAAATATTATTAAATCTCTTAAGTTGTATAGTCCCTGTTTGCGGTGGTAGAAGATGTGTCGACATTTTCTACTAAATAAAAAATTAAGTGAGCTCATTTAGTATTTTTGTAAATGTGCCTTTGTGTGTGTTCTTTTTTAAGAGAATGACTAATACAATAAATTTCAATATAATATGACGAGTTAGACCGGGAGAAAATAAATACAGTAGTAATGCGAAATAAATTGTTTCTAATTTTTTTTTTTACTATTACTATTTTATTGATCATACCATAAATGACTGAATCAATGAAAAATAATATGTCAAATAGGTGTTTTTAGCAAGGCATAATAAACATTAATTATTAAAAACATGATTATTTTGATTAAAATAATTCGCAATTACACGCAATTGGTATACCAGTATGATACAATTCATATCTCTAATATAATTAAACGTTTAAATAATTATGGATTTAGTATGCTTTTAGGCTAAAATTTATTTTTCAGAAATACTAGTCGTAATGATAGCTTTGGAAGACTTTGTCACTTTGTTATAATATTAACGGTTTATTAATCGTAATATATAAATTAATTGCAATTGCATTATCAAAGGTAGTTGTTGTTTCAGGCAGCCCTCATTTTTGAAAAACATATACCCTGACCTCCTCCACACCCTCAAAAAATAGAAAAACTTTGTATGTGCAAGTAGGCATTATCATTCCTTACAAACGTATGGATCCTTAGAGTCGGCCTATCAATCCTGAAGCTTGGGTTTTAATACTTTAGATTTTAGATCTTTTAATCGTGAGTATAATGATTGGCAAAATTAAGGATCGGTCATATTTAATAGGCATATTTATATGGGTAGTGGGCGCCTATAATACTACTTAGATTTAATGTTATATGATTATTTGCATTGTATTATTATGCGAATTTGATTCCTCACGTCGAAACGATTTTCAATAATTCCGATGAGTCTTTAGCTTTCTAACAATGATAGTATGTCGACAATTTACTGTCCAAACACGTTATTAAAGAACATTTAATATCCACATATTAGTAGAAAATGAGATGACATATAACGCATGCAGATGGTCACTAATCGCTTGACGTGGTGTCCGTTATGATTTATGTCATGACCTCTGTCTACTTTGTTTTTTTACTATTTGATGTGGGGAATTTTACAAGACATGAAACCTATCTTGTCTCAAAAATCAAAAGACAACTGTCCTCAACTGTGTAGTCTTTTTTTACTAACTAACTGGGTGGAGAAACTCGTTCACAATTTATTAATCATTTACAATGCAAAAATCAATCTCATGAATAAATCGTTGTAGTGTAAGAATAACAATAAGTAAAGAAGCCAACTGACAAAATGGCACTACGATTGACAGTGATTCATAAAAATGGTAATAATCTGAATTTTTTGTCGATACAGAACAAAGACTAAATTTATTTCTTATCAATTGAAAATTTAAACTGTAATGAGCAAAAATAGAATATCAGCAAGAATCTCAATTCGCAGTTTTGAAACTAAAGTTCGATTCTCATTGTAGTGCCTTCTAGCCAGCGCCTTTGAATTGATGTTGCGTTTTTTGGAATAGCTGTTGTAATTGTAAGGCTATGTTTTACGTATCGGTTGCAAATCTAAAAGTTTTGATTCGAAAACATATTGTAGACACATAGACTCATAAAATGTAATTCAGTTAGTGTAAGGTCACTGTCCCAGGTCCACTGCTTACAATCAGACTAATGTCTTATTCCATATTCGATAAGTAAATCTATTAAATGATTAAGCATAATATAATGTAGATCCTAAATTTTAATTACAACAGAGGAATGTTATTTATCATCCTTAATCTCTAGTAGAAAAACAATTTGTATAAATAAACAGATTTCCAATCTATAAATCCAACATGCCAAGACACAGACGTCACAATTCACATCAGCAGACAGGGAACTTTTTATGTGAAAAGCTTGATTTTATTCAGATATTTTCAAACCAGGTGGCCTCATTAGTAGAGTTAGTTTGTTATGATTATGTAAATGGTTATGAGAAACGAGACAAGCAAATGTTTCTACTAGTCAAATGTAGTAGTTTTTGTTCTTAATAGTTGTTATTCAATTTAACAACAGTACCACTTGCCACAAAATAACTTGATTATTAAATCTTCAAATAGTCTGAAATCTGAAGATTGACGACAATGAGTTATGTTGGTTAGTTGTTATGTTTTACCTTATGCCGATATCACGAAAGTGCAAAAAACCACTACCATTATTGTGTACACTATTTTAATCAAAATTTCAGAAGGACAATTTTAGTTGGAATGCGATCCGAAACCCTCGCCTCACGACATTTAAAAAACCCAGTTCAATAAAATAACTCTCTAGCGAATTGAGAGTGATGAAAGGTGACAAAAGCCTGTAAACAACGTCGTCTCAAAGCGAACTGGATTATTCAAACAGCATTAAAGAAATTCCGATTTGAACAGGACAAATCGATTACCTTAATTGTTATTGTTATGCCTTATTGTCTCAAGAGATAAATTGAGTTCATGCACACGGAGTTGAAGGGAGTTAGTTCCTTATCATTTACTCTTAAAGAACAGTTGTTTACTTGAATGGTTTCGAGACTTGTAATTAATCGATTGCAGACTCGTTTGTAATTAAATAAAAAAAATTAGAGGAAGGGAGACCAATCAGAACAGGGGCATGTCCAGCCAAGCGATCGAACCTCTTTCATAGCGTTAGTCACAACTCAGAAGTCATCGATTCACTATGTTAAACTACGAGACTTTCGACCAAGTCTCAACTGTCGTAAAGATTACAATAAGCACTTATGCATTTAGAATGAGCCTATTTACCGACATCAAAGCTTTAAAAACCACAATCGGTTGCTTTTGCACCAGCCGCAGCCGTTGATTTGGACGGAAAGTTTTTATAGAACCAGCGGCCTTATAGAATTTCTAGTTCAACTTTTACAGAGGTTAAATGCCAGGGAATGATGGATTGCGGCTATTATCATCCTTTGAGATAACTCTAGATACAATTACAAAAAATGAGGAATCGTGCCATGGAGTGAAAATGGACAGACATTTATTGAACTCCGTCACGAACATGTTATTCAGCATCCAACTTCATTTAGCTAACTCATTTATTCTGTCCAAACGAAACTCAATCATTTCGGTACAAGGAGTCCAAGGGGTAAACAGTGCCCCAATAGTGTAGGCTTAAATCGGGTTTAGAATTTGACTAAAAGTTTAAGATTCCTAGATTCAGTTGGTTCATTCGTTTGAATTCGGTGTCACAGAATATCATGATAGAATAGGGATACCAAATTCCAACTAATCATAACAATAACAATCCTTATTTACTTGTTTACGTAACAAGCAGAGGAACTCATTCTGACGTTTAAGAACGCAATTCCAATCTAGTTAAGGGGATTCTCTGTGACGACAGAGGCTAGTGACGTCACCAGCTTGTCCGCCTAAAGACTAATGTTAAACTTCAAATCGCTACTAGTCGCTCAATACTTAACCAATTTAGTTCGATTATTTTTCTAAATTATCACAATAAAATACTCTTTTATTTGTCCAGAGGAATTTTTATAATGTCTTGTTTTAAAAAATTCGCAATTTTTATTATCTGTCGGTTATTTTAACTTTTTATAGTGTCATTTTTTCAAAAATTCCTCTGGACAAATAAAAGACTGTTGTATTGTGATAATTTAGAAAAATAATTCAACTAAATTGGTTAAGTATTGAGCGACTAGTAGCGATTTGAAGTTTAACATTAATCTTTAGGCGGACAAGCTGGTGACGTCACTAGCCTCTGTCGTCACAGAGAATCCCCTCAAGACAGAAAGATGATTTATCAGATCTTCAACAGACAGACAACTATTCCATTCCATTATTGATTCCATTCCTGTGAACGGAATTCTAAGATTCCAACCAGTCAAAACATATGGTTCATTTTTTAAGTTTCTCCTTTCACATTCGACATTATTTATCTTGAAAATATTAGGGCACCGAATACCGATAGCTGTGATGTGATGTTATCCCTGACTTATTAAAGTTGGAAAATAATAACCTCTTTCAGCTAGAGGCCAAATACTGACTGGAACAAATATGATTTCAAGACCTTGTGCTCTGATCTGACTCAAAGTGTGATATTGAGGGTGAGAGAGAAGTAACATCAGTCGGGTCATGATTTAATTTTATATCTTGTTTTAAACCTGAACATCGATCTTGATTTGTTGCGTGCTGCCGTTCATTTAATCGCCAGTTTAAAATCAGGGCTTAGAATAAGCAATGATGTAACTGCCTAATTTACAGTCTGAATTTAAACTTTAGTCAACATAGCATCAATGTTAATGCAAACTAAATGTTAAATCTAGGTTCGTTTTTTCAATAACGATTTTGAGCTGAAAGATGAATAAGATTATCGTACTACATCGTTGTGGAACAACTAAGCGGTTTCGACGTGGAATTAGAATGTAGAAAAGCCGAAGGATTCCAAAAGCTGAAGGCAGGCGTAAAATTGCGATTTTGCGGATAGACTTAGGAAAAAATCATTAATCATCAATCACCATCAAAAACCTATCAGTCCCTCGGAATGAAGATGAAAAACGCTAGGATATATGAAATATAATGTGATAAATACATTGTAAAGGCTGGAAAATTGAGCCAACAATGAATGGAAAGGAAATGGTCTGAAATCTGAACAATCACTCAACACAAAAAGGGAATTAGGTGCCCTTTCATTTTCATAGGGTTATATTTTAAACGCTATAATGCTGTTCATATGGAGTAGACACGATCCCTTCGGCGGTTTTAAAATTCATATCAGATCAGGAAGGATATGGCTTAAATTCCACAGAGTTCTATACAATAGTGACCCAAAAAGTCAAAATTCTTTAAATCAACTGAGAAAGTCTCATCAATTAATAATTTCTAGTGGGGATCTGAGGAATACGATTTTCGTTCTGAAATTGCTGGCTCTGATTCTATTAGTCTAATTCAAAGTCCAACCAGATCAAATTCCACATGTGAAAGCAAATAGGAACAATTTTAGTGAATAGCCAATAACCGTTGATGATGGTGCAGTATTGTAGTGTAAGCAAGGGAAATTCGTCATAGGCAAAGCTTAAAATAAGGGTCCTGTTCACTTTTTAATCTCTAGGTTGACTCTAACTGAAAAGGTTTAGGTTTTAGATTATAGGATTTTCTTTGTTGGACATCTGGGAATTCGAAATGACGATCAGAATGATTGAACGGACTGTTCGCATACATATTGTTCCACGAATTGAACGGATTGACAGTTTCATTTCTGATTTGGCACGCAGTTTCTGACTTGTCTAAAAAGCAGATTAGAATGCAGTAATGATCTTAAAATCTACTCGGTTTGCTCCGTAATTTATTTATTCTATTTGACTCATGCTGGTGGAGGATGTTTTTGATGATGATTTGTGAATCATTCAAATACTTGAGTATGAATGATCAGGAATTGGCTTGGGTCAGAGATCATCCATCTGTCTATTACACTTCTCAGAGTGGGATATTAAACATTCAGGTCTGAAATAACTATTATCTATCAAAGAGACCTTTGCATAGTTCTTTAATAACCCCAGAGAACAACAGAGCATTAATTTGCATTTGCGGATTACGTAATCAACTCAGGTACTAAATGTTCATCGAATATTAAAATGAATTTATGAATAACATTTATAAGATCAAAGTTTATAAATTTTAGCATGTACCATTATAAATGACTGTATTCGATGTCATTGTGATGTGTGGTTGGGTCATTGTCGGAAATGGCTAGAAAATATTTCGTTTTTATCGCGTGATTTAAATCGTCACAATTTCCGTTTATTTAAAGGTCGTGACAACTGTGAATCCCTAGGTTAGTCACACTTAATCTCAAATCACTTAAAATGATAAAAAAACCAAAAGCCTATTTGTTGGATTAGTAGATTAGTTTTGACAAAATTCAATTAGTATGACCCATAAAAATACAAATTCTACAACGTCTATCAGCTCTATTAGCTTTTCAATCATACATCCTGAAAATACTCGGAAATTGTGGTAATTCGTAATTAATCACGATCTCTGTTTAAAGTGTTCTCTATCCCTGAAGCAAATATCGTCAATTAAATAAAGCCCCGGGCCTTAAGATACAAGTAACTCTTTATGGGCATTTATTTAGAGATCTACGATAGCACAGACCAGTAGAATACTCTCTTTTGAATCTTATAAAAATAAAATGTAATAAACGAGCAGTCTCTCTTACACACCTGCTTTTTCAAGACAAAGAAATAAATGCAGAAGTCGTTTATACTTTAAAGCGATCTTAATGAATTGTAATTTACAGTGTTTAAATTTCGAAAATAAGGTGGTGGTTTCCACCTGGAAGCAAGGTGTAAGTTGTAAAACATCCTACAGGCTTCTGAGTTTAATCGGCAGCAGTAGAAGTCTCGTTAAACAGTTTTGTTGCAAGTGGTTCCTGCTTACAAAAATGATCACTTCATTTTTACGAGGTCAATAATAGTCGATCTAGTTGATAAAATAATAAACTAGATAAAGAGCATGCATAGAAACTTAATGTCAATGCCCAGTCAATCAATTTAATTTATAGCCTTCATTCCACAACAGGAGATGATTTCATCGCTTATTAGCAGCTCCAGTTTTGCAGACGTGGCTGTAATGAGGAATTTATTGCGTTACAGATTTTATGCACTTTTAACTAGATCATAAAATTGAATTGGATTATTTTATTGAATACTTCAACAGGTTCCAAATATGTTTACATAAACTTGATTATTATTAAAATCTAGGCTCAATTCTTTTATCAATCTCTATCTCTAACATCTTAGTCAACGCGACCAAAAATCGAGTCGATATAATATTGCTGAACTGAATCTACATATTAGATAACTTTAGTTGTCGACATCATTATAAAGAGGAAAAAAGTTTGACAACTGGAACCAGTATTCCCAATGTTAAGATGTAAAGTGTTCCTATTACATCGACCCCAATCATACACAAATTCTACAACAAACGCCATACGCCATCAACGAAGAATAAACTAGGGACAGTCATAAAAATTTTATGAGGAAACCAAGAATCTATCACCACAGTTTTGAAACGCTTCCAAAAAATGAACAAGACATTCCAAATATTTTACCTTTTATTGCACGAAATTGTTAAAAATCAGTTCTGACTTTTAATTCCCTCGCCCTCTAATTCTCGTTTTCTAACATTCTCAAGGATAATTTGGTAAATAAATTATCTGAATGATAAATACTAAGAAATTGATCTATTGATCTATTTAATTCATTCTCACAACTCAACATTTTGTTGTGCCTGGGTTCTAATTTTACTCGCACAGAGATAAAAATGATTTTTAAGTGTTATGATGTTACGATAGGGTAGATTTTGTAAGAAAAAAAGCGAAAGAATGATATGAGAATTAGATACAAGGTGAGGTAGAGAATCCCCCACTGGCTAGTGATATGTAAAACCTTCCTCGTTCTGTTATGACCCCTTGCTGAGACGTAATTGATTTGATTTAGATCCGACATTATACAACGAGAGTACAAAAGATTTCAATATTACAACTGGAAAAATGAGACGCTCTCCTTAATTCGAATGAAATATGAGGAGCCATGTTCTTTCTAGTCCGATCCGTCAGAGTATAAGCAGTCCAAAATAAAATATCATTTATTCATTGCAAGTAAAGTCAAAAAATATTACATTCTTCATGTTCATTGTGCATTTAAGGCTTTGCATACATCATTCTCCGAATTACTGTCGGCAGAGTTTTAATGGTTAATACTCTGATCCGTACAACGATATGCGCTACAAGAACTAGATTAGAAAGGTTTTTGCGATTTCACGTTGTACTTTGTATATCTATCATTAGTACTTCCCCTGATTTCTCTTTACCAGCGCGAAAGGGTTTGTACCTGAGATTTGGCCTTGACAACGCCAGGTTTTTGTGAAACCAATTCACTTCCAAAAAACTTTTGTCTCGAAAAAATCAGATGCATCGATAATTTGCTGAAATTGACAAATATTCTTTTATTTTAATCTCAACTGGCTGAATATTCGATAATAAAAAAAACTAAATATTGGGGTTTACGAAGCTATTGACATATATATTCTCTCTTATATCGAAAAGAAGCTTAGAACATGGAATTGCAGCTAAATACTTCCAGTACTGCTACGCCTAAACTTCCCGTATGGGTTGAAGCAGCAATGATCGGAGGACTTGGTCTAGACGTTTTATACGGTCTTCCAGTTAGCCATGCTGTTTGGAATCAGGTTAATTGAATTCTAGAACTGAATATCCAGATTCTAACCGATCCAACTTTTTAAAGTCATGCACGTTTATGCGGTTATATTTCATTCTCACTTTCAGGTTACTCAGATCCAACCACGAGTCAAATCAACCTACTTATGTGTAAAACGTCAGTTAGGTCAAAGCTTGGAACGGTTGAAGCGAAGACGAAAAAATGGTAGCGTGGTCCGACTAGTTGCCTCCGTACTTCCAGAATATTGCTTCGCACCCGCTGATCGAATTTATGTAGTTCCACTTCCAATCGCTAGTAAAGAGCGAGGGTTCAAAAGAACGCCTTTTGAAATGACTATATTAGAGAATCATCGCTTGATACCAAATGAAGAGAACCTGATCATAGCATTTGAATTAGAAGACACAGAAAGTAACGCTGGAGAATTCGACGTCGTAACGAATAGTTTATTGGACGTTGAAAGTAATTTCAATGAATGGGATCCGGACAATTTAGAATACACTATTCCTGATATAGTGCCTGGGTTGGTCATCGACTGATTTAAAATATTTCATGACTTTATTTTTTACTATGCAGTCTTATCTATCAGCGCAAAAGTTATATGGCAAAAAAATTTTATACCAGGGAAAGTTCGCACGCCGTCCATTTCTCCACTCCTAAGCGCGGGGGAACAGAACGAAATGAACCTGATATTGTCAAAGCGGCCGATGGAGGTGCATTAAATCCCAACAAAAATTTGCAACAATTGATGGCCATGATACAAAACTTGGTGCAGCTTGAAGTTAATAAAACTCTACCTCATCCGTTGCTGCCAAAGAGCGTGGTTAAAATGCAAAATCTACCGGTGCTACAACAAAAATCAGAATCGCTAAATGATGACCTAACGTTTCCTTCGTCGTCGCCACCCTTGAGCTTATTGCGGGGATCTCAATCTCTCACAGCCGTTAAGAAAGAACAGAAAAAAAGGGATTCGACAAGTCCTGATTCTGCTACCGTCACACCCGTAGAGCGGCCACTAGGAATGGGGGATATCGTAAATGCTAAGCGCAACCTTAAGAAACTTGAAAGGTACTCAAAATATTAGTAAGAAATTAACCAGTGGTTAGGACCGTTATGAACTGACTTTTAATTAGGTCAAAAGGAGGTTCACCTATTAAAGTCTCAGCCCGAAAAACTAGCACGGACTTAGCGTTAAAGAATGTTCTGACTAAACGGTATCTTCATATGCATAATTCGGACGAAAGCGAAGAAGATGAAGAGGATCAAGAAGACGAAGGTTGGGAGTAATCAAACAATTTAAAACTTATGGGCAGGAACTTTTCAGATATCTTATTTATGGGAGTGCATTGATATGTTTATGGGGTATGGGACTTGCAATAATCTAGTTTACTTTGACAATTAAGGATTTAAGCCATGTATTCGTCTTTCTTTCTTTATTAAAAAAATAAATTTTTTCCAACTTTAATTTTGGGGTTAGCATTGAACAGAATCAAGCAGCCGTCGATTCTGAAAATCTGGAGAAAGTATAATATAATGATCATTAACCTTGTCTCTGGAATTGGATTTCTATAATGTCCTGATCAATGAGAACAAACGGGCATATTCAATTTAAAATTATTAAATGCCTAGGTATTAGTCTTAAATTAAAGTTTCAATGTTATTATCCGGTTTATATTCTTGCTAACTCCCGAAAAAATAATCGATTTTACACTCATTGAATAATCGACAAAATAGGGGTATAAACAAACTTTAGTTGATACTAAACAAGATCGCCAATAAAAAACAGGGATTCTAAAACTGTCCTTAGCTGAATTTCGGTCGGTAGCATAAAAACCCATGTTGAGCGGTCGATAACAATGAACTCACACCTTGTTACACATTAAAATGATAAGCTCGGATACCTCAACACATTGCCGGAGTACATGAACTTGACAAAAGTCATTCTTTGTTTTCCTATACATCTGTCTCCCTAATCTTGAAGAGGATGAGTTACGAGGTCACATTACATATTTTTTCCAATTGAATGCAAATGCAGAACGGAAGAATGAGATACCCAAACCCAATGGTTACTTCACTTCACATTACATCACACATTGTACACATTTCACCTACCAGCAACACCTTCAAATTCAAAACCTGGCTATAAGATGGGTTTTTGGGATGGTTCAAAGGGGAGGATGGGTTAAGGTCAAACGGATAAAAAAAAATGACATCATACAGGGCCTGGATGCAGGAGGGATATAGAGAGACGGTACGTGATACCGATGATGAACTACAGTTCCGTCGTCGTGTGGTGGTGGTTGATGCAATAAATTTCCAATTGAATGCATGTGATGAAGTGAAATGTTCAACATTTTGATTTCAACGGAAAGAGAGTGAGAAAGGCAAAAGGATTTTGTTGTGCTCCGGCCGTTGAATTCATGCAATGGGAGCAGTTTAAATTCCCATAAAGGCTCCACTTACATACAATAACTTACGTGCTGTAGATATTGTAGAAGATCAGGAATCTTGTCCAGAAAAATGAGATATGGGTGCGGATCGCGGATGCACATTATTTTACATCCATAGCTAAGGCACAGCTCTTGACTCTTTTTACCAAGGAAGAATAATATATAAATAAATCCATGCAGCATATATTATACAGGGTGTCTACGCGTAATGTCCCGGTGTTTGAAATTAGATTTCTCAAAAACTATTAGGCCGATTTTTATATAGTTTGGTTTTTTGAGTAGCCTGATAACTAGAAGGAATATCAGTGGGGGTCAGAAAAAAATACGACCTTCAATTGAATGTACCCATGCGGGTTTTGTAAAATGTCATAATTTTAACATAGGGAAGGGGTACCCCGTAACCATAGTCACGGTGATTGAACCCAATTAAAACCGTGTAGTGTTCTACCTTTTTGCTTAATTATTTCTTGACAACGACCGTTGCTAGGAAGGGAATGGGTACCCCTTCCCCATGTTAAAATTATGACATTTTTCAAAACCCGCATGGGTCCATTCAATTGAAGGTCGCATTTTTTTCTGACCCCCACTGATATTCCTTCTAGTTATCAGGCTAAATTTTAAATCAAACTTTATAAAAATTGGCCCAGTAGTTTTTGAGAAATCTAATTTTAAACACCGGGACATTACGCGTAGACACCCTGTATATATGAAATGTGTGTGTTCCCTGTTCCTTATTGTTCTTCATTACTGTTTTGTAAGTTTTGAATGTAGTTTTCAGTTTGACACCTTGCGGATTTATGATCTTCATTCTTCCTTCTTTGTCCTCTCCACTCCCTTTCACTTCAGGAGGAGTTCATGTGGGTCAATAACTCTCCCAGCCAACCGTTCAGTCCATGAAAGTTGACTATGTAAAAGATGCTCATCATTATATTTAGACTAAACTCTATTGATACGTTTTAAATGGAGGATTTCATTTCTTAGGAGAAGAGACCGGATAAAGGAGAAAGGTGTCCGAGGCCTTTTATGAGCCATCTTTTATGTCTCATCTTATAAAGTTGGCTGGAGAGTATAAAAAATTGTCTCTTGAGATTCAACTTGACCCAAGGTATGTTGTAGATTTTTGAGACAGAGTTAAATTTTAAGTTATGTCCCGACAAAGTGTTTTGTAGGCTTTAGCATCTCTCTCTCTCTCTCTCTCTCTTGGAGTTGGTATAGATTTGGTTAGTTATATGTGTTCAAAAAATTAGGAGCTTCATTATTTACAGAGTTTACAGAGGAAGAAGACACTGGCTGCGCGGTGTAGGACTACATAGGCGGAGATGTAGACAAGAGAAGAGGATCTTAAATTATTGTAGATAATTTTTGTCAAAAAGTGGACATTTAAATCTGTCAACCACGTTTCATTAAATATCTTTACGAGTTTTCTACTCCCATGCCAATCCTGCTGTGATTTGCGTTAATTCATAAATTAAGCAGATCTGTATTCCTGTTTTGGAAGAATTTCTTTTGTAGCCTTATTTTCCGTACTTTCCGCATGCGGAAATCAAGTTTACGCTTTGACAAGAATATGCATCAAACGATCCTAAGAAGGTTGCGTTATGGGATTTGAAATTTCAAGGTCAGTTTGGGATTGAAAAAAACAGGCTGATGATTTTGTTTTGGAGGATTTGGATTTGAAAGGATGGATTTTTAGAGAAAAGTTGGAAGGAAACAATGATTTATTAGATAAATGCTTCTTATTCAAAACAACAAAAATAACACTAGATTTACAAAGAAGGTCTTCCAAAGTTCATTAATTCAAAAAAATAAAGTGCAAATCACGATCCAAACAAGATCTTTAAAACTGTTGAATATTATGGTCCGATATCATAAATTATAGATCTGATAAAGGCCTCTGTATACATATTTGCCTCTTTGATACAGATCTTCACCTTCGTTTAATTCAAGAGGGAGGAAAAAGAAGTTCAATTCAGAAGGGTGAACCAACAATTACTTAACAATCCAAATCGAATCGGAATTGGTTTGGCAGACACTCTTCTGGGAGGAGATCAATTTGTATTTTCTAATCTAATTGTGTTTCGGTTGATCTGAATCCTAGAGATTATGCTGCATCATCTGACGCCCGTTTTATTACCACTACACTTAACCCCTTACTTATAGCTTAAACACTAAATGCTTAATATTCATTTAATTCTCCATCCAGCCTTCTAATTCACTTGACGCCGTAGTTCCATCATTGGCGATTATGATGTTCATCTGACTCGGATTGAAAGTCCAACGGAACTGAATATATTGGCTGGCTTGAACTTAAAAAAGTCTGATTCAGTTCTAGATGGAAAACTCTAATTTAATCAATTCAGAAGTAAATCAACTGGTTCCACAGATTTTTATACGATGATGGACCTTCCTTTTCCACGACTTAGCAATTAGCAAATTGAAGAACTAAAGTGCATCAAAATTCCATTTCCATTTTGCATCAATTTATACAAAAAAAAATGATTCAGAGAGAAGGATTTTGTTCAGTAGATCCGTCTTGGGTATTTTTATGAGAGGACCTTGCACGAATCAGGCATATCTCGAAGAAAATGAAACTGTAAGCAGTAATTATTTGGCTAATAGTACCAAATGACCAATCGACCTACCATGCAGACAGGTAGCCCAAAGGGACCGCTGCTTCGGCTTAAAAACTGGTTTGATCTTAATTTGTATCCAGATTATTTTGTAGTGAGTCTTCAGGATGAGCAAACAGAGGAGGTTTACAATTTCCACAGCTTCGTGGTTCCATTCAAAAATAATTAAATCCCATTATGCATTATTTAGACTAATTAAAAACTTTGAGATGGTTTATATGGAGTAGTAGTGCATGAACAAAAAATTCGAGCGTTCGTTTGCAGATCTGAGTTAAATATGATGATTCAAACATTCAAATGGTGCATAACAAATTATAGTGTATTACAAATTAATTTTTGGTTAATTATGGCTTACATATTTTAATTAGTAATCAACCCTATCAATTACTTCATTGCAAATAATCATTCGGTTTGACCTCCAGCTTGGAAGTTCGCAAGCTGGTAGAGTCTATTGCCACCATATTCTAACAATAAAGACAAAAATCTTTATTTAGTTGCTGTTAAAATTTAAAATGAATGAATACGACTAATTTATTCACCGCAGTTAAGCGAAGAGGTGATTAAAAGTTTACTATTATAAACTGTAAACAAGTGCAGTAACTTTGATTATTTATCATTAAGTTAAAATCATACTCCCGTTGGAAATCATAAGGATTTATAATCCTAATATCCTAAAAGCATCAATGATCCAATCTGGATCAATTTTAAAATCAATAACATCAACAGTTTATTTTTGAGATTCAGGTGGGCATATTCGCAAGAACTAGAGATTCACCAGATTGACTGGACTTATTATTGCCGTATAAAAATAAATAATCTAATTCAATTCGCACCTCCAAAATAAAATTACTATAATTTTGTTAATCCATGTATGAGATAAATATTGGCAAGAAAGCGAATCTTAGTCCACCATCAAATTATCATCCACTTCATATACTTACGTTGACGTTGCATTTGCATATTTCGACGACTATGGATAAAATAGCTGATACTCGCAAACTCACCACTTTTGAAAGATTCTGGATTCGTTCTTCTTCAATATATTCCCTGCATATTAAATATTTTTTACATTCGCAGAGTCTCGGCATTTGTGGCTGTGTTAATTTAAGATGATCTCGTAATCCAATTTTCAGCTCTAGGATAGATTGAATCGCAATTAGGGGGTGTATAATGTCGAGTAGGTAATTGATATTCATGATATGGCTCAAAGTGAACGTGGAATCACTGATAAATTCAGTGCAGATTGCTGTCGGGTAGGCAAGTATAACAATGTTGTTGCGGCAGTTTGACAGGCCCTAAGATTTATTACACCAATCTTGAAGTAAATCATTGGATCAATTAATTGAGTTCTCTTTCACCTTTCCTTTAAATCAATGCAATATGGTATGTCCAGTATGTAGACTGTAGCACTGGAAGCAGTTGCTTGTCCAGTAGAACGGAATTCGAAAGCATATTTAACATTCCTACTCGTATTTCATATGTAATTTTAAGGCTGAACTTATGAACAGCTTAAAAGAAAGATGATCTAGATTAGTATTCACAACGGCTTGATCACTGAAGTGAGTCTGATGATGTTGTTAAGCTTATTTCCACTGGTAAATATTATTTAAAATTCGTACATTAATGGCTAAGCCAGTTCAATGAAGCAATAATATTTTTTTTAATTGTCCAAATTCGGTCACTTTAGAGTGAAATGTTGCATTGTTTGTAAAGCAAGAGCTTTCAATTTCAATATTCTTAATGAGCAAACTCAAAGCATTCATTGAGTTTTTAAGATTTGTCAAGTCACACAAAATTGTCATGTAACTTCTCTATTTATTTCCTACTACTGAAAATAAAGACGTTGCATATAAAAAACTACTACGTAATACGTAACATAATAATTTGATAATAAAAACAACAGTTAAAAAATACAAAAAGGGCATCTTCGCCCTGTTGTTAATAAGAAACCTGATTTACAATTATTACTACGAAAATCGGATTCTAAATCAGGGCCGATGCCTTTACTGTGAATTATTTCCTCGAGCCAAGTGATGAAAAAAATCTTAAAGTGCCACTTCAAGTGAACTGTCATTACAAACATCATTAATCATTATTCGTGCATTTCTGTATCCCTTGATTTGAGAAACGGCATAACTTATCGTTAAAAAATATCGTGCCATGTGCTAATCAAATTCCGTCAGTAATTTCTGTCTGACCTGCCAGACACTTCCCTGTCACTTTCGGCGGCCTATTATTCGACAATAAAGTACGAGAGGAAATATGTTGACAGATATGGGAAAGGCTAGTACTCAGTTTAAATTGATTGAATGGGGTCTTTTAGAGCACATTAAAAGTACATGTGCCCGAAGCAAGCTTTTGTTATAAAATGAGACGGTGAACTTCTTCTTGTCGCCTCAGAGTTGCCGACGAAACATTTTGCATAATAAATGAGCAATAAAAACCAAGTTGAATTTCAAGGAGCATTTCTTGGACTTGTCAGGTTTGGTGGAGATTAGATTACTTTGACCGAAGTCACAGTATTTTTCAAATTGGACATGAGGGATCTGGACATGTTCCTTTGAAAGTGATATCAAACACTTATCTTTGATACTTTGACGAAAAAACGGCTAAAGTAATCCTGTTTTCTACAAAATATTAAGAACAGTACACGTTCAAACAACAGTCCTAAGTAGTATTTTATATCGCTTGGAGAGTGTCACCAGGATTTGGTTTGGGATGCAAAGTTGAACCTGGGCGTATCGTAATGACCAATGAAATTGGAATTTTTAAAGAAATTCAGTTCTTTAAGTGCACGTGCGATGAAAGTCAGAAACAGGATGGATTGTTTGAAGAACTTGACTTTTGATTGCCCTTTCCGACCAAAGAGACGATCCTCGATCTGTCTTTTCCTCTCCTTATGAATCCTAAATAAAGTAAATCCAGAAAAACAGTCACCCACGATGACAAGGAGAAGGCGTTCTAAAGTTAAAGTGGAAGAACGAATTCAGGTTTCCTCTTTTCCAACATCCAAAAGTGGATGGCATTGGAATTAAAAGTTGTTGAAATTTGTCTATGACAAGGACTACAATGGCAAAATCATGTACTCCACATTCTTGAAATTTTCATGAGTCTCCACTCCTTCGAAAAAATACCCACTTCAGTCGTTATCGCTCTAACAATTTTTGGTGATCCTGATTTTAGATTACTATTTAACAAAGAACCATTAAACTACTTTAAACTACATTTATGGGATTTAATGAAATTCATCTGGGAAATTCGTGTTTTGTATTGGTATTGTAAGAGTTGCATCCGACAAAAATGAATTCAATGCTTTGTCAAAGATAAGAAAAAATCGAATGCAATGGACTCCAGTGAAAAAGTCACACTAGTACTTAGTACATATTATATTAAAGTTGTAGAATATTTACCCAGCAATTTGTTTAACGGCTGAGTATGACATCAAAAATTTTATCCACGAGAACTGTGATTATTTCTAAAATAACTGAACTTAATTCGCATTTTTGTTGGTTCATTCCCAACTAAACTACAAATAAACCAAGAAAGAAAAACAAGTATTTATTAAAGAAAGAAAAATAATTTTTATTGCTCTCGGTTAATTATGAAATTTAAATTCAGCAGACCTTTCCTTAAAATCATTCCAAGAATGTTACACTTTTTAATTTCTTCTTTATATTACTATAATCCTTCTGCATAACCATCTCCTATCTGTGTATTTGTAATAAGCATGTCTTAAATTTGGTACAGTCCGTGAACAAACTCTCTTAAACTACGAGAAGCTTCAACACGAGAAACGATTGTCTTGAACATAGGTTATTTAGGTGTAGCATATAACTCGCCCCATTTATTACACTTTTAATTTGAATAATCTGTAAATGAGATTATCCCTTGCATACTTGTTGAATCCCTGTTAAATGGTCTGGAAAGTAATGACACTCCTATTCATCGCGGACATTTATTGCATCACTCTTCTTATTCAAATCATTTGAAGAGGATCATAGATGCTTTTATTGCGCTGGGATTTCAAGTATTTGCTCTTTGCCTGGAGACTGGGAAAGAATGCCAGGTATGATGATCATAATGCTTAAACTACAAGTTCTCCTTGACTATTTCGTATCATCGCATCATTGGAAGCAAGTTGGTTAGAAGGGAACCTCTTCAGCACGTCCATTGTTCAAAGGCTCGGAGAGAGGGACCCGGAGTTGGAACAACAATCAAGTTTATTTAATATGCAGTGTAAATTAACTTTATGCTTAATGACGACTACTTCAGTACGTAATGAAATTAATGTGAAATATGAACCGGAACAAGGAAAACTATTCCACAACAACAACACTCGGCTACGAATTCAACTGGATTCCTTTTTATGCTCCGCTGACATGTTTACGATATTTAGAGCCTATTTGGTAATGTAGTGCGGCTGTTTCTCATGCAAATTTCTCCAACTTATAAGTAGGTACTTAAATTTTAAATGATATAATAGAGAGTCGGATCCTCATCCGATGAGAAATTCAACTCAACTCCAGCCACCTCATCCGACTTCAGTTTCTCATCTAAATTAGTGTGAAGGTTAAAGGAAGAGGTGAACCTTTATTTTCGCCTACTAAACGATCATCTGGTAATAATCTTCACTAAATTGAATAGTTAAATCAGATTTCCACCCCATTTGTCACAGTGGAAAGTGGAAATGGTAAAGAATCCAATTTATAATTTAAAAAAATAAAGCATTATTCCACTCCAGTATTACTATAAACGTCGGCTCTTGACTCCTCACATAACATGAGGATGAGAAATGATATATTACCAGGTGTAAGCGACTCAGACAATGGACTAAAAGCCATAGTCCGTAGTAGTGTTAGTTGAGCACTTAGCAGGCGATATCGGTTCGAAATTGGAGTGACACGAACAATATGGTATTTGCACGTAGAGAGAGAAGGAAAGCCAGTTGGAGGTATAAACCAAGGTGGGCCAATTAGTCAAAGGTTTAAATGGATGAAGGATGAATGTTAGATCCAAGGAAATGCGGTGCGGCTAAAATCCTAATGCAATAAGTTTAAAACTTTTTAGCTCCTCTCTGGTCTTCTTATCGGACTGATGGTAAATGAGGTGAGATGAATGAGGGTCGATCGGTCACGGTAGTATGAGCTAATCCCATCGCCAACATAATATGTTGGCGATGGGATTAGCTAACATTAACATATTATGTAGCTATAATATAATATTAACATATTATGTAGCTATGGACCGACGGAGAAGTTCCAATTAGACAAGCCCTATACGGCCGTACAGGTAAGAGCGGAGAGCATATTAATATCCCGATGGGTTTTTATATGGAATCGGAATGTATTTTAATAGAAGAGATGAGATCAGGGAGGGAGATGAAATATGATGAAATAGATCTTGCATGGATATATTTTATAGTTGAGGTGCTTTTGCCTGAGAATAAGACTGATGGATCTGTCTTACGTTTCCCACTATTAATTCCCCACTACTTCGTATGGACAGCGACGTGCCATTCTCTAATTCTGAATTTATTATCGACAGGAGATATTACGATTACTTTCCCCAGAGTCGTAGCCAATCCGCGGAAATTGTAGTCCGAGATTGGAGACGGGCCTACTACCGGTTACGGGGATTGAGAAGGAGAGACATTTAATAGGAATGAACTGACGATGAGAGGTGAATAATACATTTTATTACATTAGTTCCTGCCCGTCTCTCTCTCTCCTCTGTGCAGTTATCGTAAAAAAGTGACATGATGGATAGATGGATGATAGATGATTGGGAAAGGAATCAGAGCTTTGAGGCAGCGTTAGCCACGGCACGGTCTCCTTTTAGATAAGCCTGATTTTTTAAAGCCAACAGAACTGAACCATTTGTCCGTCCTGACCCTCTCTGGCATGAAGTTTAAAAAAGCACGGAGAGGTTAATAGGAAGAAGGGGAGATTTGATAATAATCTGATTTGAATTTGAAATAAATGATAAAAGGTGGAAATCGTTTATCACCCGTTTGACAAGTTGCAAAGCGGGAGTAACCTGAGGAGAGACCACGAGCTTTTCATCTCGACCTAAACTTCCTCCGTCTATCAACTGACTCTCTTCTGCGTTCTGTTCGTTAGTTATCTGATGATGATCGAATACGTGCCACTTCATATCTTTGCATTTTTTTTAAATAGGAGTTGGGGAATTATTTAGTTCGGTTTGATTTATTCAAGTGAAATTATTATTGATGTTTAGCTAAAAAGGTTATTGGATTTCCAAGCTTCTTCGTTTCACCTTTTCAGGAATTTATTTTTACTATTTCTTTTTCGTTTAGTAATCGTAAGAGGAAGCTATTTAAAAAATGCAGAGTTGACGGAGAAATCTCTACAGTTTTGTTTCAAAACGGCTTGAGAAATCTGTAAAAATCATACCAGGGGTTATGAGAGTTTGAACATTTTGATCGATTCCCATAGCACATGCTAATGTAGATGAGGATTTGAGAGGAACAGTGAGATTCATGCTACGCTACTCCTAATTTTTCAGGTAAGCCTGAGGAGTAATAACTCATCCCGATAATCGGCCGTCCTTTGTTCTACTATCATCACTCATAAAAATACACTTTCCCATGCATAAAAGGAGGCAGAAGGTTCTTCTTCTGGGTTTGAATTAGGACAGAGTCAGCCTCAGAATGGGAATTTGAATAACTGAGCCAACCCAAGTCCTCTTCTCTTTGACTATGACCTAAGGTAAAGTTTTAAATTGAATCCTGCTTTTAAATCAACTCCCCACAACCAATGTTGATATATAGATTGCATTCCTCCCGTTGAACATTATGAAATGGAAGATGATGAGGACGGATAAGTGAAATACCTTTCATTGGGGACTGGGGCGCAGTGCACTCCGCTCGGTATGCATTGAAATTCAGAATAAATATCCAGAAAAAGTTGGAGACGATAGAAGAGAGAAGAAAAAAAAACCGTTTTTGACAAATCCAGATTTGCCGTGGTGATAGATTACTTCTTTTAGAATGGCTGATGCCACGCTCTGGACATTTTTTTACGGACCTTTCTATTCTCTGCCCTCATCCACACACATAAATCTCCGGCCTGTCTTCCGCCGCCCCAACTCAAAGAGACAAACTGAACTCCAGGAAAGAATTAGACAAGATGAACAAAAACGATGCTCCACAATCCCATATCCAACCCATCCATTGTCCAAGCTGGAGTTATAATAAAAAGTCGAAATGTATTTACAGCATCAACAGATCGTATTTTATTATCCGGCAACGAAATGTTGTTGTTCATAACCCGACGGACTTTGTACCGTTTAAAAGGAACATTGTTCAGCTACGTCGAGAGTTCCACCAAGCCTCTTTTACCACAAAGACAAAACGGAAAACAAAAAGGGAGTTTAGGACCAAGCCTTAATTTCGAATAGTCTGTAGGACGTAGGACGCTTCTAAAGATTCCGGAGTAGGCAAGAAGTTAGAGTACAGTTCTATTTCATTGAGGAATCGAAGCGTATTTGAGAACATATTTACGGAATAATCAGGCCTTGAGTTTAAAACACTAAACCAGTCCAAGCGCAGTCCTGTCAGTTGTAATCTGCATTTAAAAACAAATGACCAGGATTACGATTATGCACTTTTATGGATGAATTTAATCTGACAGTGAAAAATATCCATTGGCAGCGATTTTACTTTATTCCCTGACCTAGCCTGTCATGATGTTTTTTTTTAAGATTCTATATCAAACCTCATAGCGTGACGAGCTTTTGGGCAAATGAGATTAAAATCCCGATCACCTAATTTCAACATAAGCTGAAGGTGAAGGGAATGACGGCTAGCCTTATAAACTGCGACGAAATTAATTTACATACAAGGCTGTTATGAATTAATCTATAACAGAGATTGACAAGAGTTTAAAAAGCCGTTTTATTCTCGTACTTCTACAGCTTATTTTTTTTAACGTGACCTGACCACAGGAAAGAACTGCAATGCATTGTAAAGCAATTGCCAATATAATTTTGCTTGAATCTTGATGAAGAAAAATGAAATTCTGCTAACCAAAAAGGGGAAGATGTCTAATAAATTCTAGAGCATCAAAATCTGCAATGGTAATGGGAGTACTTTACATAAGAAGATTAGATAATCGGCCAGCGTTTGAGAGCTAGTATTTAGTATTCTACTTTAACTTTGTTTGTGAAGGTTCCTAATGAATATAAATTGCTTTCAGTGCTTGTTAATAGTTGTTAATAAAGTGATCTGCATTACTTGTCCGTATTTTAATCGCACCCAAAATGTATCAAACATTTCAGCCCTAATTCTTGGCTCGTATACTTATCGCTCTTTAGACATGTTCCTAACTAACTTCCTTCATGTGCGGCCTTCTTGGGCTATTAAAATTAACATATAGATACATCGTTTAGTTCTTGCAAAATTCCTTACGTCTCAAGGCGCGGAAGATGTACAATCTGCCATTGAACTTGATCTTGGCACTCACTCGCCTTGAATATCATATTTGATTCATTTTTTGCCCGTAAAATATACAAAATTCAGATATTGAAGGGTTAATTCTATCTACGCAACCAGCAAAACGAACTGCATGATCAATAGGAGTTCGATTTAGATCGATTTCCAAAATTAGAAAATATACAATAAGCAGGATTACACAATGCCTAAATTACCTACTTCTATTTTTACAACCGAAAGTAGAGCAGATTCAAAGGGCAAGGTTATGAGATGAAAAAATACCTTTCTTTTCAAGGGCTATAAACAATAATATAGATTTACAGTGTCAATACGATTGTCTTCTCCTTGATTGTATTGTAACCATGCAATAAACGGGAGTTGTAAAACTGTCCACCGGCTATTCTTCCAAATTTTCTCATAACCTTAAGATGGAAAAGGACTAAATTTAGGTGAGTTCTAAAAATAGGAATGTCTTTAGTGGAACGCAGCCTAAACGAGGTAAACTTAAAGTTGACTTTAAGTGTGGAAAGGTGAAGATGGACTTGACCTTGTTTCAAGTTTCCAGGCTTCTCAAAAAAGAATAGAACTAATCCAGGGTGTTCCTTTTCCCTTCATCCCTCTCTCTTTTACTTTAACAGAGAGGTGTTTCCACTTTATCGGAGTCTGATGGTGGCCTCATTTGTTGCATCATAATACCAGCAATGAAATCCAATGATTTGATTCCAACAATCTTTTGAGTAAACTCTGAAGAGGATCCTATTTTTAAAAAAGGTCGCTTTCGGAGTTTGACCATTTGACTTAAGAAGCCCAATGCACTCCAGCCAACCAACCCAGTGCCTTAGACTGAATGCTATTAATAATTGAAAGTGAGGGACCCTTCAGTGTGTCAGCGATAAATTTTCCCAGGGATGACTTGACACTGGAAAAAGATACATGCAAAGATAGTTCCAGAATCTGTATCTAAAAGTAGGATGTCCTCCGATCCCGATCTTCCCATTGAAATATGGAAACACGAAAGTCTCGTTCACACTTCATAAAATCTTCTCCTCTGTCCCTTTTATGTCTTTTTCATTACCTTAAACTCCTCAACTATTTCCTATTTATATTATTTCTTGTCCGTATTGGCAGCCACTTCTCCACCCGACTTCAATATTATTATTATCCGAGTTACGTATTCCCAAGGGCTTTTTTGACTAACGAACTGTGCCGAATTTTCCTGACTTCTTCAATCCCAAAGAGATTGCGACCTCACCTTTTGCTTTCTGTATCTCTTGTCCCGGAGATAGAAGTCCCTTTCAATTTTATTGTCATAATTCAACATCGGCCTTAGGAAATCCGACACGGTATCATCCAATTTTTGTTACCTATTCGTTTCGACACTTGGCTACCACCCTGGGCTTGGTCGAATTCCATTTACAAAACACAAAATTGACAATAATCCTGTAAAAAGGGATTGTATCGAAAGATTAAAAAGCCATTCCGCTAATCCACCGTCCCATGCTACTTGTTCTTTAAATGATCTGGAAACATTGAACGACGTATTTTAGTCAAATCAAACGGGCATAAATAAGCTGGGTAGGGCCTTAGGGGTAGGGAGTTTTTAAACCTGGGCCCTTTACTCCCCGACAAGGTACATTAAAGGAGGTTTTGTTCCTTGCCAATAAATATTATTCGATCTTTAAAATGCTCGCTCACTCCGAGTTGGATGATTTTATTTTTAAAATTGTTCCAACTGAAATTAGAGATCGCAAATCAATGAATTTTAGGATACGTTATCAATGTTTCTGTAGTCGCCATTGAGATTTTAAAAGAGCAAGAAAAGGCAAGGATGGGATTTTTGACGAATGTGTTCGTAATTAATGCTAGATGTACACATAGATAAGAAGAAGGTAGAGCAAATGCTCCACAGAGAGGTACATACGCGTTTCTTCTAACATCGCGTAAAGGCAGTTGCCCAACCCTTTTTCGTTAGCGACCCCAACTGAGAGTTCACCATTAAATGTTGCATTACATATGTTAGAGCTCGGGTCTAGGGATAATTTATATTTAATAGCATAACACTTTCTTGGTAATAAAATTGGAATAACACAATTCTAGTATTGTAAATGGCGAGGCTCATATGATTTACTCGGTTCAAATCCCCAAGCCGTTCAGAATTGATGGATCTTCTTTGCAATTTCCTTGGACCTCGAGAGCTAGAAAACAGGCGACCCACCAGCAAGCTTGTCACATAAGGCTCAATTTGTGAACAAATTTATTGTGGAAGCTGCCAAGGTGTGTGACATGCATTTTGATTTGATAGAGGCCATTAACAGCCAGGATTAATGAGTGTTTACGTGTCGTCCAATACAATGATGAGTTCAAGTTACCTCAGGAGAGAACTTCCTTGGGGAGTTATTTATTGGTTAGCCCACAAGGGATTCGAAAGATGAGTGTGTTTGTTTTTAGCCAAGATTTTGGCATACCTTCAGAGAATCGTAGGTGTGACACGTTCTAGTTCATAACATTTAATTATTCAAGCATTCTTTTTTAAACTTATGCCATTCATTTGCTATTTAGAATTATTCGATATGCCATTGTTTACGTACATATATAGAAGTATCATCTACCACTAATTACATCCAGACCCGTATGTACCAAGGCCCTAAATCTATAGCGACAAGATTCCAATGAGGTTGGATCACTTGCCTTTAAAATTTTCTCCTCACTTTTTCTGGGACTTGTTATTTTAGATTATAGATAACATAGGGCAGATAGGGTCCCCCCTTAGCAACTATGAAAACATGCCTCTTCAAAAAATGCCCACGGGTCACCCTTACCGCATTTTGGCAAATCCAAAACGTTAGGAAATTACCAAGAGATTTTTCTAAATTTTGACACCACCCCCAAATTTTTTGGAGGGGGCATTACAAAGTTATTAATTTTTCAACTGGTCCCAAAGAAAGTGAGGAGAAAAAGTTAAATACAAGTGATCTAACCTCGTAAAGTAAATTGTCGCTAAGGATTTAGGGCCTTGGTATGTACAAACTCATAAGTCAACAATTAAGGTATGCGCTAAATTAATTTCCAAGAGGAGTCAGTCCTCATATTTAACAATAAACTTCAGATTCTTTTAGCTGTTACATTTTTATAGAGAGAGGAGGTTTAACTGACCCATGAAATGAATGCACATTTAGAAAAGCACGCGGATAAGAGAAAATGCATGGTTGGTTTTGAAGATGATATTATTTCTGTTCTAACTTGTTTTATAGTTTAAACCTTGGTTATAATGTAGTATAAGCAGATGGTATTGAACATATCTGATGGTAATTTTAATACCGGGGGCGTGAAGTATGAATTTATTGCTATCAGGTATACAGGATGACGTATTATAAAATACGAGAGAAACCAGGTGTGGACATCGTAATGATATGCTACAAATGACTGATCCACCTTTTCCATATATTCAATTATCTGTTCTGCTAAGGAGAAGCTGAAAGTTGCTGAAAGCCTTACTGTTCCAGAAGATTCTTCAGAACGATATGATATTCATTAACACTTCGGCTTGTCTTTCTATCGTTCTATTTTAATAATACTACCACAACTACGGTTTTTATAAAGGGAGATTGAATTACCAGATAATATCAATCCGAATGAATTATACGTAGTGATTTTTTGCTACTGCTACATCTTGCATCACCCCATATGGACGGCTTTATTAATCCACGTTACTGGAGCTCGTCTTTTCTTGAATCAAAAAATGCAATTGAAATCTCAATCATTAACACTGATTTAGAAGACCGACCGACGGAAGAATGGAAGATGGATCGTTCAAAGAGGTTCTAATTTGTTAATGTTATGTTGCTATTGATTGCGAAGAAATTTTCTTACTGTTTATGTTAAAACAGGTCAGACGGATTTTCGAACCCAAGGTTATTTATACAGAGCTGCCATTTCATGCCTTAAACGATGATCTCAGTCATGTTAAATGTAAGTAATAGGATGAAGCCCAGCCAATCCGTGCAAGACATTAGGAACGTATTTAATCAGGTGAATTAGTTAGCAATGAGACTATGGGAGGATGACGAATGGGTTTGCGTATGACAATAAGGACAAATTAGGAAAGTAATTTGTATTCCAACATTGTCTCAATCCCTGTCTCTATATTTGCATTCAATGAATTTCTTGAGATGAAGCAACTAAAAAATTCAGGGTTGCGCCAGACTGAATTAGATTTTAGATCCGCAATCTGTCTAAAGTCAATCATATTTGGCTATATATATGTACGTTAGTGACGAAGGTGCATTAAAAAGCCTATGAGACTTTTTTCAATCCAATAATAATGGATGATGCTTTACTGGTCTTCGCAAACGGATTTGCTCATTCGTACAAGGAGACATAGAAATTCAATTTGGTCTTTCTTTACACTTCAAAATGTTATGATGGAAAAATTGTAAATTACATTAGTCTTAAGGTGCCTTCCTGTTATTTGCTTTACTTCTAAGTGGTGTCAAGTCATTAGTTAGTCATCGTAAGAAGAAAAAAATAATATAATTTAGTACACTACAATCTACTCACAACACAACCAGGGAATGTATAGCGCTTTTGCAATTGGAAAGAACGTCAAATAGAATGAAAGGAATCTTCCGTCCATCCCAGGGTTCCAAAACCCCAAAATATTGAGTAAAAAATTCCGAGTTGAGGTGTATTTAGATTTATTGAGGAGTTAGGACATCTTTAAAATATTCATCATTGTATTTATGTTTTTGAACTTCGAAAATAAATCTTTCAACAACAATAGGTTTTAAACGTAGGATAATGGATAAAACGATCACGGACGCATTAATTCGAGAAATCAATAAAAATTACGACAATTACAATTTTTTGAATTAATTAATGACTCAAATTCCCACTTTCTATAGAGTCCATGGTGCTGACATCAATATTGATTGGTTTATTCTTGGTTCCTGGCTAAACCCTTCCTCTAGGCCTGGTCAAATACAAATTATTAGCCATTAAATAAAGTAACAAAGTTAATGGAAGGAAGACGTTGGAAAAAATTCGGTGGACGGACATGGACTGAATAAAAGAGTAGATCACACAAAGAGACATCAGCACTGAACAGAGATCTAAGGTGTTTGAACTCTACTCTGCTGACAGACTTAAAATTCCATCGCCTCAAGATGGAAGAATAGAGTGAGAGAGGATTGGGATGTTTACTTTTTAATTTAACATCTTTCTTCGAGAAGAGGGTCTTAGGTTTTCACGTCTATTTTTATATCCACATTATTCGTATTAAACGTAATAAGCTAATAGCTTGCATTACTTACCTGTGTACACAACAAAATACCTGTCCGTTTACTTTACTTCATCTCGGCCTGCTCGGATTTTTACCAGAGCTTTTTATTATTTTTTGTACTCGAATAGTGGTAGAGTGACTCGTCTTCGAAATACATTTTTGTTTACTTTCCTCGTCGAGGGTTTGCCGGCATGGTGGCTCTAAATTTTTCATCTCAATGGATACGGATTTGTCATAATGGTAACGAAGAGGTAGAAATGGTGTTATCTTTTAGCGAATGATTTCTAAAAGCGTACTTCATCACGCCTTTAAATTAAATACAATTTCCTCAATGAACCGGGGTTAAGGGACTTTAGAATCTTGGTCGGAGATAATGCTTCTTGTCAAGTAGAGCAGCTAGTTGAGTTTTAAGATTTGAAGGCTCTAAACACGGACTGTAAATACCGATTTAAGATCCCCTGTCATTAATAAAGTATTGGCCACGGGAATTTCTCTGATAACATAACAAAACTTCACATATTTTGTCGAAAGTATTGTCAAACCAAAGTCTAAAATTTGTGTAATAGTCTGTCATTACAATCATCCATAGGTGAACGATTTGTAGAAGTTGACAAGAGATCAAGGGGAATTTGATTAATCTGAATTGATTGGAGAGAGGAGGTTATCAAGCTATTACTCCAACCACCACTTGACCGACATCGACAGCATCCCCATCCTCATTTTTTTTTATCGAAGCATGAAAAATTTGAAATGGATTGGATGATTTATATAATGCAAACAAAGCAAGTAAAAGGGTCAAGAGTGAATGGTTCCTTGAAATGTCATAAAAAATCCAGGAATAGGGAATCCGAAGATCGATCACCCTCTTCAATGAAAGGCGGTGGAAGACTGATGGATTTCATCATCTTGTCAAGAATGTTCCTCAAAATTATCATTGACATTGAACCCAAATAGTAATCTTCTTGGGAGGGCGGAGACTAACATTTCTACTAAAGAATATATATGTATCACCTGCTTTTCATTTTCGAATCCTTTTTTCACAGTATAGACTCTTATTAGACTTATTACTCGGTTATAGTTCCTTAAAATTTCATGCAGGTAATATTTTTACCTAACTTATTGCCTCATTTCATTTTTTTGGCAGCTCAATCCCACAATCCAGTCTCACACTCTTTTCTTTTAAGGTGTTGACAAAGGCGGCAGGCTTTGTACTCGATCTTTTTTAAAAAAATCTGGTATTATTATTGTAAGCCGTGGTGGTGGAGTGGAAGAGGGAATTGTAATAAGTAGTCTAGTAGTGGCAGATATTACTTTTAATTTAATAGGATCAGACAGGCCAACCCGGCTTCATAAATATTACAAGCTTTCAATGCACTTGTTGCTTCTGCTACATATAAAATCTAATACGATTTCTGGTTTTCATGTTAAGTACAACTATAAGTATAATAATAATTTTCACTTAATTTTAACATCTCGCCCTGTAGAGTAAACTGGAAAAAGGAATTTCTCGGAAGTTTGTGGTCTATAAAATCGTCCTGTATTATGTTTATGAATGGGGATAGAAGAAAGAGTAAAGAAAGGCAGAATCCATAAGGAAACGGGGAACAGACAGATCTGTTTTAAAGAAGATGGTTTAATGTTGACTTACTCATTTCCTGTGCTAATACGGGCATGTTATTAAAACCCCTTCTAAATTTTTAAACGTACAATGAGTACATTTTGAAACATTTCAGGAAGCATCAATTTGGTTGGTAAATTAAAGGGTCGAGGAAGCCTAAGTGGTTTTTCCAATAATATGGGAATTAAATGTATTTTGAATTGTGCATTTATATGGATGGAAGTCAAATAAATATCTGTTATCGAATAAACCGAATCACCTCTAGACAGTAAGCGAAATTCGGCAATAATAGCAATTTGTTCAATTATGAGCGAAATGAATTATCCATGAACAGTCTCCAAGTTTCTTGTTATGCAAGGGCATGGTTGAAAGTCTTAAATAAACCGTCAGACACAAAAACATTATCAATCGTGCCCTATCTGTAATTTGTTGTATTTCGAGACAAAGCAAACTGAAGGATTACTCTGAATACATACAAAGGGCATGGATACAATTGAATGCCATGTTTGTTTTGAATAATAATACATAAAGGATATATAAAAACCTTATTATATTGAAGTTGCATATTTAAACTGAATATTTAATGCTGTTACTGCTTAAATTCCGACAACCTACAACATGTACGTTTTAATTTTTAATAGATGCAATTCAAGAATTCAAACAAAAAATAAAAATTTCAAAAGAGGAAAAATCAGGAAACTGAGCTCCAAATAATTTGGAATAAAAAACGAGCTTATCTCAAAGTCCGTGATGAGGGAATGTATATGATAATCAAGTGTAGGATCAATCGTACAACTGAATGCACTTTTACTAGTTCATTTAATGTCCCGTGAGTGAAGATAATGTCTTCTGTGTGGGAACAAAACGGTTATTTTATTGCTCGACTAACATCAGTATGTCCAGTTTAGAATCATCGTAACCTCGTCGTCGGTAAAACAAAAGAGCCCAAACTAGTTCCATTTGTTCTGATATCTCTTCTCCGTGACTGCCATTCTTGAGTTTTAGATCTTCAAATAAAAAGTAAGACGGAGCAGGCTTTAGATATTTTTTTCTTCATGTCAACTTGCATTTAGTCAACCACAATGACAACAAGAGTGACGTGACGACGGGCATTTATTGCCCAGGAATTAGTAAGTAGTTTAGCCTCTGGAAAGGAGTCTTTTACTGGAACAATAAACCGTTGCAAACGCACATACGCAAGAGGTGAAACCTATCCGACACACGAAACATTTACACAAACTTTAACGTTTACGTTGTAAACGTTAACTTGTTAACTTTCTACACGTTAACTTGTTAACGTAGTAAACGTTTAATTCAATTTGTACACGTTAACTTCAAGTTGTACACGCTAACTGTAAGGTGTACACGTTAAAGTCAAGTTTTATACGTTAGCTTCAAGTTGCACACGTTAGCTTTAAGTTGTAAACGTTAACTTGAACTTAATTTAAGTTGTACACGTTCTCGTGTACGTATATAAGCTTCCCCAGTACTTGGCTACAATATAGCGTTGGAATCTCAATTCGCCCCAAATTGCGCCCCGGGGCGCACCCCGGGGTGAGTAGGGGTGATCTCGTATACGTATATAAGCTTCCCCAGTACTTGGCTACAATATAGCGTTGGAATCTCAATTCGCCCCAAATTGCGCCCCGGGGTGAGTAGGGGTGATCGCGTATACGTATATAAGCTTCCACAGTACTTGGCTACAATATAGCGTTGGAATCTCAATTCGCCCCAAATTGCGCCCCGGGGTGAGTAGGGGTGATCGCGTATACGTATATAAGCTTCCCCAGGACTTGGCTACAATAATGCGTTGGAATCTCAATTCGCCCCAAATTGCGCCCCGGGGCATACCCCGGGGTGAGTGAGGGTGATCTCGTATAAGTATATAAGCTTCCCCAGGACTTGGCTACAACAATGCGTTGGAATCTCAATTCGCCCCAAATTGCGCCCCGGGGCATGCCCCGGGGTGAGTGGGGGTGATCTCGTATAAGTATATAAGCTTCCACAGTACTTATCTACAATATAGCGTTGGAATCTCAATTCGCCCCAAATTACGCCCCGGGGTGAGTAGGGGTGATCTCGTATACGTACATAAGCTTCCACAGTACTTGGCTACAATATAGCGTTGGAATCTCAATTCGCCCCAAATTGCGCCCCGGGGCATACCCCGGGGTGAGTGAGGGTGATCTCGTAAACGTATATAAGCTTCCCCAGTACTTGGCTACAATATAGCGTTGGAATCTCAATTCGCCCCAAATTGCGCCCCGGGGGGCGCCCCGGGGTGAGTAGGGGTGATCTCGTATACGTATATAAGCTTCCACAGTACTTTGCTACAATATAGCGTTGGAATCTCAATTCGCCCCAAATTGCGCCCCGGGGCGCGCCAAGGGGTGAGTAGGGGTGATCTCGTATACGTATATAAGCTTCCCCAGTACTTGGCTACAATATAGCGTTGGAATCTCAATTCGCCCCAAATTGCGCCCCGGGGTGAGTAGGGGTGATCTGGTATACGTATGTAAGCTTCCCCAGTACTTGGCTACAATATAGCGTTGGAATCTCAATTCGCCCCAAATTGCGCCCCGGGGCGCGCCAAGGGGTGAGTAGGGGTGATCTCGTATACGTATATAAGCTTCCCCAGTACTTGGCTACAATATAGCGTTGGAATCTCAATTCGCCCCAAATTGCGCCCCGGGGTGAGTAGGGGTGAGTAGGGGTGATCTCGTATACGTATGTAAGCTTCCCCAGTACTTGGCTACAATATAGCGTTGGAATCTCAATTCGCCCCAAATTGCGCCCCGGGGCGCGCCAAGGGGTGAGTAGGGGTGATCTCGTATACGTATATAAGCTTCCCCAGTACTTGGCTACAATATAGCGTTGGAATCTCAATTCGCCCCAAATTGCGCCCCGGGGTGAGTAGGGGTGAGTAGGGGTGATCTCGTATACGTATATAAGCTTCCCCAGTACTTGGCTACAATATAGTGTTGGAATCTCAATTCGCCCCAAATTGCGCCCCGGGGCGCGCCCCGGGGTGAGTAGGGGTGATCTGGTATTCGTATATAAGCTTCCCCAGTACTTGGCTACAATATAGCGTTGGAATCTCAATTCGCCCTAAATTGCGCCCCGGGGCGCGCCCCGGGGTGAGTAGGGGTGATCTCGTATACGTATATAAGCTTCCCCAGTACTTGGCTACAATATAGCGTTGGAATCTCAATTCGCCCCAAATTGCGCCCCGGGGCGCGCCCCGGGGTGAGTAGGGGTGATCTCGTATACGTATATAAGCTTCCCCAGTACTTGGCTACAATATAGCGTTGGAATCTCAATTCGCCCCAAATTGCGCCCCGGGGCGCGCCTCGGGGTGAGTAGGGGTGATCTGGTATACGTACATAAGCTTCCACAGTACTTGGCTACAATATAGCGTTGGAATCTCAATTCGCCCCAAATTGCGCCCCGGGGCATACCCCGGGGTGAGTGAGGGTGATCTCGTAAACGTATATAAGCTTCCCCAGTACTTGGCTACAATATAGCGTTGGAATCTCAATTCGCCCCAAATTGCGCCCCGGGGGGCGCCCCGGGGTGAGTAGGGGTGATCTCGTATACGTATATAAGCTTCCACAGTACTTTGCTACAATATAGCGTTGGAATCTCAATTCGCCCCAAATTGCGCCCCGGGGCGCGCCAAGGGGTGAGTAGGGGTGATCTCGTATACGTATATAAGCTTCCCCAGTACTTGGCTACAATATAGCGTTGGAATCTCAATTCGCCCCAAATTGCGCCCCGGGGTGAGTAGGGGTGATCTGGTATACGTATGTAAGCTTCCCCAGTACTTGGCTACAATATAGCGTTGGAATCTCAATTCGCCCCAAATTGCGCCCCGGGGCGCGCCAAGGGGTGAGTAGGGGTGATCTCGTATACGTATATAAGCTTCCCCAGTACTTGGCTACAATATAGCGTTGGAATCTCAATTCGCCCCAAATTGCGCCCCGGGGTGAGTAGGGGTGAGTAGGGGTGATCTCGTATACGTATGTAAGCTTCCCCAGTACTTGGCTACAATATAGCGTTGGAATCTCAATTCGCCCCAAATTGCGCCCCGGGGCGCGCCAAGGGGTGAGTAGGGGTGATCTCGTATACGTATATAAGCTTCCCCAGTACTTGGCTACAATATAGCGTTGGAATCTCAATTCGCCCCAAATTGCGCCCCGGGGTGAGTAGGGGTGAGTAGGGGTGATCTCGTATACGTATATAAGCTTCCCCAGTACTTGGCTACAATATAGTGTTGGAATCTCAATTCGCCCCAAATTGCGCCCCGGGGCGCGCCCCGGGGTGAGTAGGGGTGATCTGGTATTCGTATATAAGCTTCCCCAGTACTTGGCTACAATATAGCGTTGGAATCTCAATTCGCCCTAAATTGCGCCCCGGGGTGAGTAGGGGTGATCTCGTATACGTATATAAGCTTCCCCAGTACTTGGCTACAATATAGCGTTGGAATCTCAATTCGCCCCAAATTGCGCCCCGGGGCGCGCCCCGGGGTGAGTAGGGGTGATCTCGTATACGTATATAAGCTTCCCCAGTACTTGGCTACAATATAGCGTTGGAATCTCAATTCGCCCCAAATTGCGCCCCGGGGCGCGCCCCGGGGTGAGTAGGGGTGATCTGGTATACGTATATAAGCTTCCCCAGTACTTGGCTACAATATAGCGTTGGAATCTCAATTCGCCCCAAATTGCGCCCCGGGGCGCGCCCCGGGGTGAGTCGGGGTGATCCCATATATGGGTACATTTGTACACGATATATGTATATTTTTTTATTTTTAATATGACAGGAAGCATATATAGCATATATCTATAGGTGCATTTAGTACTATGATGTGTATACACGGTGGTGGTTTTTTAGTATTGGGGTAGATGGGCAAAACCCAGGGGGTGTGGTCGATTTCGCCCAACTTCGAACTCCCCCTGCGTATGCATAGTAGAAGCATATATTCGAAAGAAAAATTCGAAAAAGTTAAACCGTTCGCGAGTTATCGTCGGGCATGCGGACGGACGGACGGACGGACGGACGGACGGACGGACGGACGGACACAAAACGTTTTTAATAAGAGGTTTCACCTCTTAATAAAGGGCGACCAAATGAGTTTAATGCTCGAGAGAGAGAGGAGGAAATCCATTCTAAATTTTAACATGCCCTTTCGGTCCGGTCCATTAAATTCCGAGATGTTCACCAAGATCAAAGATCACCAGGCTAGATGAAACATTTTACCCAGGCCGTATTTCATCCCTTGGCAGCTTACAACTCAAGAAGCTTTCACCAACAGGTATCTCAACTAGAACACAAAAAGCACTACATCGAAATCTACTTTTAAACCGGGAGTATAAATCCACTATTACTAATTCTTTTTCAGTATCATATATTTCTGGCTCCTTGTTCGAGAAGCACTTTTTTCCCCGATTTAGGTTTCTGATACTCCGGCTGCGATAAGGAACGTCATCCGCTGCAAAGTTCACCCAATATTAACCAGCTAACTAATAGGTTTAAGTAGAGAGGTCAAAACACTTTTTAATGCATTTACCATATCTTTTATAGAAAGATAGAGTATTTAGGCCCGACTGATGTTAAGCTAAAATGAAGAGGTTCATAAATAACTTATACATCACGGTTTTCAACACGATATGTCACTCATTCCAAAGTCACTACATGGATGGAAACCAAATCCATGTTTTCTGTTCAATTTTTACGTCTGCCTTTCTGCAGTGTCTATCTACCCGAAGAGATACTACTAGTTTTCGAACTCGTGACAACTTCTGGAGCCATTTTGTGAGAAATTGGACGACGGCTACCGTTTTGGAAACCAAAGCCTTATGACTTGTATTTTTGTGAAGGTACCAAGTGAGACTTATACAAATAGGTAACAAATTTTTTCGGTCCAAAGGCACTACAAATATGAGAATACTAGGAACTGAGTAAAGAATTAGCTGTAACATTTAGGATTGGAACTGAGGATGCTTAAAAAAATAATAAGGTCAAACTGATCATGGGAAAGTTCAGGTTGGTCTACTCCTTGAAATGCATAAGGTCGAGACTTGAAGGAACTAAACCAGAGTCGGTGCTTTTCTTCTCATTCCAGTTTTAAATTATGCATTCCTGAAATACCCAAGGACTCATGCATCATCCTGAAATATTCATCCCTAATCCAATTTCATGAAGGAGTATATCACGGTCAAAACCACTTTTCCAACTCCTTCGGTTCATGTTTTTCAAGACGATTGGTCTCAATTCTGGATTGGATCACCACCACACGAGACACGACTCATCATGATTTTTCTCCTTCAAGGCCAGCAATTCAAATCAGTGGTGTGATTTCAGTGGATGATGAAGTACCACGATGGGAGAGGGGCCCGTCAATATTTACGCCGCCAGCCCTTCCAAACCGATTTAATTTCATTAACCCGTATTCGTCCTCTAATAAACAGATCCGCTTTTCCCATTATATATCCGCGTACATGTTATTATGTTGATTCTTGACTACACATCTATCAGATAATGGTCCATCAATTTAGGTACTTTGCTGCTTGTGGCACAGCTAGACGAATTTTACGATTTTACGACTCTGTGTTGGAGAGAAACTATATTTATAGCAATTAGAACCCTAATCAATTTGGAACAATATCATGTACTTGCAATTGCATGCTTATTATTCTAATTTTAAAACTGAAGAAATTGTATTTTTTAATTTATTTGTCACAATAAATTAAATTAACAACAATATCATTAGCTATTTTCCTGCAAACAAAGTTGATGGTCAACCTAGTTTGTTGTAAGCTGACAGTTCTAAATTTAAGGTAAAAAATCCATTTATTATTGCAGACATTTGGCACGGATTTGTAGAGTAGTAGACTATTGCATGCACCAGAAAATTCTTTATTTGTCAATTATTCCAAAAAGATGATTTGCATTGGCTGTTGGCCATGAAGTATTATGTGAAACGCAGCATAATCAAAATAGGTATTTAATCTATTAAAAATTGATATTTGCATTTTTATTACGAGTTGGCAGACAAAAATGTCTGTAAAAACATGATAGACTTCAAAAATAATATTTTGTGTGTCAAAAGCTACGTTTGTTTTGTTTTCTATCCGTATGAAAACCTTGTTGGCTGTCATCTCGTCGTTACTTACCTTGCAACATGGCATTTAATTTCAGAAATCCAAGCTCCCAAAAATGGTGATGATGGGCTTACATGCACTAATTAAGTCTGTGATTTCCAGAACAAGTCGAGCCATAGTTGATAGGAGGTGTATTATTATTAATTTTTATAATAATATATAAACTCTATGATCTCAAAACAGCCCAAATTTGCCTATGAGATCCTCCAAATCAACAGTTGTACACAGTTTAAGATAGTAAACTTATTATAATTTTCAAGGGCATTTATTATGTTATATGCTATTGTGAGTCAATCATGAAAAGCCTAATCGAAGTCAAGCAGGGCAGTTGATAGTAAAATTCCGTCTCCTTTTATTTATTATCTGTTAAGATTCCGAAGACGGACTAATTTAAATAAAATTTAATTTAACTCAAGAGATAGGAACACAAAGAAAAAGGTCTAGTTGAATATATTTTGTTTGAAATCATGAATATGGATATGGATCATCAAGCGAGTCAAGATGTCAGTATCATGTCAATTTAAATAGTTTAACCTCAAGTTTCTCTGCTCTTCTCTCATATTTTTGACAGCCTTCTCTAGATTTGACAGCTTGTGCGATACCGTTTGGAGATGAACACAGCCATAATAATATCCGTAAGAGTAGTGCTTATCTATCTAGATGAATAGTTTAAAAGATGAGATAAATGTTTGATATATTCTGCTTCATCTGATACACTTCCATGTAAACGTGTCAGTCTCACGTAGGCGTGCACCTTAATCAAATATCTAGGGGATTCTAGATGAATTAGGTCTGCTTTTGTGGAAGAAGATCCAAAGGAAACCAGATTAAAGATTATCAAGGATGGAAATTTTTGGTATAAGATATGATTATGATGCCACAACTGACAACTGTAATGTACTGGTTAGAAAATCCATCAACTTGACCCTGTGGTGGGATATTTTATCTCAGTTCGCCTTATTTATGGTCATAAAGACTGTCAGGCGAGAATAGATTTCAATAGATGAGGAGTACTTTCTCAGAACATTATTTGGATTTTGTAGAAAAAATTTGTTTAAAAATTGCTAGTCTTTTCTGCTAAAAAATACAAAATGATAAATTCTAGAGATTTTTGAGTTTTGATTTGATAATTTGGAACAAGAGAGATTAACAACAATTTTCGTATCGTATAACGTGTTTCTGGTTCTTATTTCTTAAATTCTTTAATCCACGAACAAGAACTAAGGAAATGTATTATCGTCTAAATATTCAACAAACAAATAATGATGTCAAGTTAAATGACAGGGTGAACTTATAAAACAAAATCATTAGCAGGGTCAAAGGCAACGGTAACAAGTGGTATGGACGAAAGGTATTCTATTTCGGAATAAGGTTAGCTTCCAGCTTTTTTGAACTGTAGGTCAAATACCAATTACTTTTGTATTATATTTTGAGATAGTTATTTTTGAAAGCCGTATAAATGAACTGATTCCTTCAATCTTATTTTGATTTTCAAAACCCTAGTGAAGCACCTAAAAACTCACAAATCTTTCTCCCTTCACAGCAGGACACAAAACACTTGGTTTCATTAAAGAATCTAGGGTTTTCAAAACATTTCACATTTCCGAAGTGCCGGTGGTAGAAATTCATTTCGGCAAAATGGTACAAGTCTATTCTAGTCGACACCCAACACTACAAGAGCATCTTGGGTATCATGCGTTTCTTCCTGAAATTAGCTCGAAATCCTCATCGCGTATATGTGTCTAATAACAAGAACAACATTTATTGACCAAATAACTTATGTTAATGGTACATTTTAAAGGTAACAGGATGATTATTTTTGTACCTTCTATACTGCAGTTACTACTATTATTATTATTGTTATTACAGGAAAGGATCAATGGGCAGCCCGAGATAACTGAAGTATGGACATTTAAGATTATATATTGCAAGGATGATGATGATAGACACAGGCTGGGGGCTTCCTTAAATGAAACTCCAAAATGAGAATCCAATAGCCTCAGCATTGGTCTCTTCTATCTGTGCCTTCAAAGATCACCAGAGATCTTCAAAGTTCCAGGGGTGCCTCATCCCCATTTCTTGTTGTAAATACTCTCCTGATGGTCAATTTCTTCCCTGAGAATTTCAATTTAGACCAAGAACCTGTAAATAAAAATAGTGGGCCAACTGTTTGATTTCTAACACATTTTAAATTAAAAGTACCCAAGAAGAAGAGAGGAAAGCACTGGAAAATGTCCCTGGGAGTATTTCCAGCCATGAATTATGTCCGTTCATTTTCTCTTTGAGGAATCTCACCCGCTCTCCTACTTTCACATGGATGATCACTTTTTGCCCGGTTTGGAATCCCATGGACTATTTTATGGCGCTAAAAGCAGTACGAGTCCCACCTGGGAACACTCAGCATCGTTTAGAACAAAGTTGATTTAGTGTAATAGGAAAAGTAAACTGGATGAAAAAATTCTCGAGAACGCCGTGGATCTATCATTGCACTACAGCCAGTTTTTCATAAAAGAACTTCAAGCTTATTTACACTTTCCGTAATAAAACACGTTCGTAATTCAATTGATTCGGCATCTACAACTTGATTGCTGATTGCTAACGGATCGCATGTATATTACTTTACTGCAGTGCAGCAATGCCCCACTATACTATCATCACCTTTGCAGAAAAACTGCATAGCTGTGAATGCGAATGGATTTTGACATTTCGTCTTGACAAGATTTAAGACACGGAATAATCGAGTGAAGATTGAAACAATTAATTTTCCTCGGGCTAATTTATTATCCGAAGGTATTGAAATCCGTGCAAGGTTGTGATAATGTTATGTGAGTTCTGGTAATAAATTATTAGGGCACATGACCTCAGCTTTAAAACATTTTTGTTTAAACTTATAGATAGGATGGAATGTATCGTAGGTAGACTTTCTGCACGTTGACACATAGTAGGAGTATCAATGTCCAGGAATTCGGAATTGGTCATGATAATTGTACAACTTCTCCGGGCATCCAGTTTATTGTTACATTTACAGCAATTTCCAGTAGTAGTTAAGCTTAAATTCAATCCATTTTCGAGGAAAAATTAGAAAAAACCCGATCCAGACACGGGGTATAAATCCGCTTCAAAAGTCGTCAAGATTCATTTAAGATTGGAATGCCGAGAAAAACAAGTAATAACAAGGACGGGAACATGTAGATTAGTTTCGAACAAATAAACCTCATAAATAACATCTGGTCCATGTATCAGGATCAGAGAAATTTGCCTTTTCTAGATTAGATAAGTTTTTATCGTCCTTGCCTCCGCCACATCCTCTTACATGCTCCCCGTCTCATTGCCAAGTTCAGAGGTAGAGGAGTCCTGGGATGCTGATGTAGTCTGTCTCTAAAAACTAGCCTCATCGCTCTACATTTGAATTATTAGGCTTGTCAAAGTCCTGACCTTTATCTTTAATAAGGGCTAATTAGATGGAAATGATGCATAAGAATTAGATCGGAGTGCTGAGTAGCTTTCAATTCCAAAGTGCTGGTGGCATAGCCTAACAATCCAAATAATCGCCCACCCTAATAATTAACTCATTTCTTAAGTTCCCACAAAACTTTTAGGCCGGCTACTATTAAAAATTACCGTTCCCTTGTAATCCATATAAATTGCAATCCTTCTCACTACATTTAGATGTGCAGTGCATAAATAATTTTTTTAAGCTAGGAGCTCGTATTTGTTGTTTGTTGCACAGACAGACATGGAGGTACAGTAAAGTCTGGAGTAGAAGATGTACATGATCTTGAAGATAATAGTGAAGATTACTCTCCAACTCTCCATCAATATATTAATATCAAAAAAATTACATTATCCTTCTTCTTTAACTCCGATCCTCTCTTCCAACTTCCAACTTAACACATACAATAATGAGTAACCTTAATGTTGTCCTCGAGCAAGTCATATCGCGTCTACGCTAATCTACAGGATAAAGGAGATGTGTAGAATGATGTAAAGTTTACATGTCGGAGGCTTTCGACCCATCTTTAGGCATGCTAATCACGATCGATACACCATTCTTGACTTTGGGATCTGTAGCATGTAGCTCGCGTCCCATCAACTCTTACCAACACGTTAAAGGGAATTAGAATTCTGCAACGATGTTCTTCCTCCATTTCTACTACTCTTTTGACGAATCTTAAGCAACAATAACTTTTTTTAGTGTCTGTCGGTTGTCTGTGTGACAGTTGACAAGCCGTCGGAAAATGGCCACGTTGATCCTTCGTCAGTCAATCGTATTTGAAGCAGTTGCTTGACCTGCATCTAATTACGTAAGAATGAAAAATTAGCGATCGGATAGACTCTGCAATGACCTTTGGATATCAAATGCCGATATGTGGCCCTCACACGGTGACTGGATCAGCCGGATTGGACTGGTCTATCTACCAACAATCGCCAGCTATTTCATTTTCATGCTTCAAATATTCCTAAAAACTCACGGAAATTAGCAATTTAGATAAAATAGGGTAATTAAATGTAACACTAGGATCGTTTGGAAAGGGTTTAATGGTCAGAATATTTTCTAAATTTGTCATAATTTATGGCGTCGTAAATAATAAAAGATGTTTTAATAAAATTTGACGTTACAGTTACGGAGAGAAACAATGAAGTCTTAACCTCTGAGATTTGAGCCATGTAAGAATAGATATCAAGATTAAGAAGAGGCAGAGTACTTAAAGAGTCTGCTCACGAGAAATCTAGATCTTAGTATTCCGACTAAAAAAATGTTGAACAATAAAGTAAAGCAAACAAGAAAATTAGGAAAATACTGGATCTTTGCATGTTTTCTGCATATTATTACCAATAATGAGAATATGTAGAGAAGATGAAACTTAAACAAGTTGAGAGAATACATATTATTACTTATTGGTGGTACAAAGTGTACAAGTGGACTCCACAAGCGTACAAACGGGAGTCTAATGAGCTCCAAATTCATCTTATTTGTATTAAAAGTTTCAGTTACCTTTTACCCCATCCACTGACAACGTTTATACATGATATGATTTCGTATACATTTTTCTAGAAAATAATAATGAAGTTTAACGAACACCCAGGAAGACGACTACCTAATGTATGTATGTAGGTAAAGACAATGAAATGAAATATTTTATTAATGACTTTCTATGCAAAATGATTTTATATATGCTGAATTGAACTGAATTTTTAAATACTTGTTTTTTTAATATGAGTTTTACCTTGTACTGTTTTTTACTTAAATCAAGCCCCCTCCGTTAAGCAACTGCATTTATCTGGGAACAAGTTGGTTTTGTACAAATAAATTATCAATCATCTCCGTAATTTTTCTGTACACGATGTCGACCTTGTTATAGTTCATTTTAGTATGCGGTTTTGGATATCCTTGTGAGATTGATATTTGACAACGTAGAAAGAAACGATATAAAAAAACTGATGCTACTAAGCTGTAAATTTCTCGAATTGCCTCATTTTATAGATATTCATGGGTTTATAAGGATCTGTTCTGCCTCGAAATTAGTCAAAACAAATGACGATAGGCTGTGGCTGGTTGTAGAAGTAAACAATGGACTAACTGGCTGAGTTTTTTTAGACAAACAGAGGATGATCCATAATGTCATAAAAACAGCAATTTATAAACCAGACTTTAAGTGCGAAACCAAGTATATTTACCGGAATGTGGAGAATAAACATTCCAACGAAACTCTTTTCGGACACATAAATAAATGAGCCTGTCCCCTTTTTTATTACATATTGGTATACAATATAACCATCCACTGCTCTTAATCTATCTAATGGAAAACTTTAAATTCATTTTATTTGGAGCTGAAATTCCTCAGTTTCTTGTATTTATCATTTCAGACTGAATATACAAAAAGTTCATAAAATTTTTTAAATGAGCCTGTGATTCAGTTTTTCATATACTATACTTGAAAAATAAAATTCCAAACCCCGATACAAGTTGCAACATTTAAAAATGAAGGGAGTTTAAGTTATTTAAAGCCAAGAACTACAACTAAATAATTTCAACCGCCGACAAGTTATATTTGGCAAATTCTTGTGAACATCTTTCGACTTCGCAAAAATTAAATAAAAAAGCTATTCTCTAATTTAAAAAGTAATAATTTTTGTAACACTACAGAATTATTGTGACTGAAGGAAATACAGAAGTAAATATACTTTCTGCTCCGCCAAGGCTGATTAGGCTGCTCTTAGGAATTGCATAGTAAAAGTGGAGATGCTCTCTGAAACTGCCCATTTACTTTTACCTGAGATTTGAGACACACGGAGGAGAGAGGTTGTGTAGTAATCCTGAATAAATATAATATGAGGCAGATGAGCCAGTGGGTTGTTTCAGTCCAAAAGAGGGTAGTTCTTTAAAATCTTTAAAGCACATGAAGCCAACAAGGGAGGAAAGTTTCGGAGAGGGTCCCTATAATATTATGTTATACTTCTACAAGTACATGTAACGTGTTGGCTTGTACAAGTCTCTCTGATGTCGACTCTAAAAACTATACAAGAACTACAGGGTGGAATATCCTTACTTTTTGATGATCTTCTTTCATAGTTGGGCTTATGAGATCTGCTGTGCAATGCAATAGAACGTGTGGCACTGGCGAGATAACCATGCTTATATGTCCCTATAATCTATATGCACTAGCAGCACGGCAAAAGGTTGGATCTGATGTTGTTGGGAATTGAATTTGGTTGGGATCCCCAAACTACCTGTGGATTAATTTTCAGAGGTACCTTGGTGTCATTTCCGAGTAGGACTTGGTTCAGGATACTTACAACCGCTTCCTCACGTTCCGTTTAATCCAGATTTCAATTCTAGACCAGTCTCCTTTTAAGGGACTCCGTACCTACTCACTTTTACATAACAATACCGTACTCATACCACCCTTTCCGAGTCAATAGACACTTGATTTCTCATCATCGATACCTAATATTTTATTGGAGTATCGTAACAGTTCTTGTTTAATGAAATACAAGATCGGCTAATAATAAACTATTATATCGACTATAATACCGCCGGTGTAAAAAACGACTGGGACAAATTGAAATCGGATCGTTTTTTTCTTCAACCGAATCAAATCTATACCCAACCGGCGTCCAAGTATCGAGTTTTGGATCAACAACTAATTTGTTCCCGATTATAGCTATATAAGCCTTAAAGTGTGTCTTACAAAGCTAGCTGAAACCGACGGACACGAACAGTAAGAAGACTTGACAATATTTTGTCTCATCGGAGTTTTTAAAAATACACTAAATTATCAAGGGTTGACTTTGAGAAACGTTAAAAGTTATTAAAACTTGTAGCTAAAGCCGGTTTGAATGAAATACTTATTATCGGATATTGACAAAAGATCAATTATAGCGTGTGGCCTTTTGGGGAAAGTGAAAATCCTCTGAGGTAGGCTGAACGATACAAATTATAAATATTAACACTAAACAAGAGATTTACGGAACCAGGAACCGCATTTGATCTAAATCTCAAGAAGCACGTGGAAAACAACCACAGACAGTTTTTATTTCTTTGTTGTTGAACCATGAAATAAGAAATAACACGCAACAATTGTATCAAGATTCTTGTATACTCCGTCCAGTTGTGGTATCTACATTATTGTGGCCTGAAACTGAATTTTTATATTACAAACCAAGATAGCATCCTCAGCTTTATAAACTCTATAACTTGATACGTGCAATTATCGTAAGTGACAATAACGTGACAAACCAGAATAAGTTTAATTGTCGTTTTCGATTTTAATTGAAGCCTTTGGAATTTTGCAATAAATTACAAAACAGTAATAGAAGCAAAAAAGTCTACATATAAGAAATTATAGCCGAGTTGTAAACGGATTTACTGGACAAAACAAGAGTTAACACAAATCGAACAAAAAACTTACGTTTCAAGAAATTGATAAAAAAACTGTGATGATTGTCATTTAATTAGATCATGATCCTAACAAACCAACTCAAGAAAACTAAATAATACTAACTTTTCTGCTGCCTCGGACGTTTAAAACCGTCTGAATCGAGTTTGATGTTAGACCCATCAGTGTTTCTTCAAAATCCTACTCCAGATTTCAAGGTAAGAATTCCAGTCCAAATCTATTTCAAGGAATTCACCGATCCAAGTAAAAAATAGCCATAAAAAGTTTTAGAAATCCACCACCCCACACACATTCTTACAATAATTGATATCACGTTTGAAATTATTATGATCCATATTTCATCCTACACTTCTATTCCATCTTTCTAAGAAGTTGAGTCAGACTTAAAAGTTTGACGGAGAAGTCCTTAAATAAAACCTATTTATAACAAAGGCTGCTCTGCTAGGACTTGAAACTGAACCCTTTTTATGAAAAAATGGGCATTATCTAGAACTGTAGCATCATCATCGGATCGTGCATTGTCGTCATTCAAATTCATCTACTGCTACACATCAGGATTTACTCTCCTGATTACATATACGACTTACATTCGACCAGGCCTTAGAAGTCAAGGAATTTTCAGAAATATGATTTATGATGGCTCAGTGTTTCAGCACCTGGGCAAAGTATATTACAAACAGTTAAGGGAGGATCTCCAGAGGGAAAAAATGAGCCCACGAATGCTGTGTATGTGTGTACAACATAGGTACAACAAGTTCTTAGTTCTTGATCTGATCTTGTCATTCAAAATGAATGTTGTTAAATTGTTAAGTCGCTTGTCAGTTACGTCTCATTGTCATGAATTGTTGACTGTCAGGCGGCATTTAGCCTTTTATGCACTGTAGTTTATCCCCGATGGTAAATGGTTTAACATTTGATCTGGATCGGGAGAAATGTCAACTTCGTTGATTTCCCTTATTGATAAAAAAGGCCTTGTTGTTGGCTTGAGTTGAGGTTTGGGTTCGGACTGACGGGGAACATTAAGTCAGTTTCTTTAAAGCTGAGGAAATGAGATGACATTTTCGAGTCAACATTCCTTTTGACCCTTTACCTTCATTTTTCACGTTCACTTTCTGGGTTGTAAAATCGGGACTGAATGTTTGGGATGATGATGACTGTTGACTTTTTGAGCCACCTTTTGATTCTTTTCCTTGGACCTCCGTCGGGTTTTATTCCAAGGGACTCTCAATGTCCATGCGTCATCTCACAAACTTACATGACTTTGTTTGACGTCACGACATACTTGTTCTAGTTAAAGGTTTCCAGATTAAATCTTGACCTTTGATAAAGGATTAGAATAGAATGAAATGAGATTACAGGAATTCTTACTTAAACAATCAGGAATGTAACAAGTCTTAAAGTGATGTATTTTTGTTATCGGTATTTAGTGCACGCATTAATTATTGCATTGCAACATGTTGATTATACAAGACCACAAGACGAATAAGTATAATAATAAGTGTTATTGCAGCCGAGAATTTTATTGTTACTTAATCGAGGTATTTTGTTCAGGTAAGTTCATGCCTGCAACCACAAATATTTATCTGCTTCGCTGAGTTCTTAGTGTGGATTAAGAGTGGTTTTAATTTCAGTTTCATTGTTATTTTTAAACTTTTGGATTTGACATAATATTTTAAATTGCATTTTTATCACGGTTAAGTCTTAACTCTAGTTGTTTATAGTTCTGCTTAGTTCAATGACATAAAATCATTATGGTCTTCAACAAACCCATAATCCGTAGCGTGAATATTAGTTCAGGGGCACATTGAGAATTAAGCCTAAAACCTTCATGCAGTTCAGCAGAGTAGTTACCACTACCACATTGCGAAATCTTACATGCCTTGTAATACCAATCTCAAAATATTATTTTTATTGTGTGGGCCAGGAATAAGTTTAGTAGATTATGAAGCCAAAGCCATTTAGGGGGATGTTAATTGTAATTAATAGCCAATAACTTTACATGTTCCAAAAATGAAACAAGGCATTGAAATAGAGTGCTTGAGTCCCTTGGTCAAAACAGTATCATTAGTGAAGCAGGTCAAAACGGTTTCGACCAAAATGTAATCCAAGGGTAAATTCTAATAACAAGATAAAACAGAATGAATGTAATTTAAAGATAAAATTATACTAAACCTTTGAATTCAAGTCATTTTGTCACGCATCAGTCACTTGTTTACTGCAGTATCATCGGTTCATCAGTATGTAACCACTAACACTTATGATTTAGACAAACGATAAGTGAATTCAATTATTTAAATGATCTCCTTTTCGATACAAAATCCGCACCAGACGGACATTAAATCCACACATAAAATAAAATAAAATTTTTATTATTCAAAGCACTAAGCTGGCTGACAATAAAGTAAACAACTTTGCGAGTTCAAATATTCAAAAAATTATGGTTGTTTGTAGACTTTAGCGGCTTTAGACAAGTAAACAGAAATCAAGCTGGTTTGATCATTCAAGTAATATTTAATTGACTATTGACGTTAAGGATATGTTATAGATCCATTGTCATAATATAATTGATAAAATGGCTTGGTATCACTCCCAGACATTTAAATCTGCTAGTTGCATGCCATGCCAATCGACGATATTTTCTAAATTGTGTGATTGACTGGCTGCTATTACTTTACTCTATTGGAGGATGGGATTATGGATTACTTGAATTCAATAAGGATTTCTATTTCGTTTGTTTCTCTCATTCAGAGATTTTGCAGAGAGATATGATTTATTAGTCTTGATTCCCAATCTGTTTTTATGCCAAGGGAAAATCTGTAATTGATATCACGGAATTCTATCTGAAGCTAATCTGTATGATGCTAGTACTAAAAGAGATTCTAATGGGACCTTATAGTAGTAAGTAGGTACCCATGAGACCCGTTGGTTGAACACGCAATAATTTATACGTTTATTACGCATTGAAATACTCGAATTTGCATGCACTTGGCAAAATTTTTAGACTTTCAGCCCATTTCAAAGTGTCTAGAAGTGAGATCTGTAATCAGATTAGACTCATTTCGTCTGACGTCTGGTAGAAATCTTGGGAGAAGGAATGAAATAAATTGTCAAATGAGTATTTCATGTAAATGGACTAGTCCTATCATTTGTCTCTGAGCAAACGAGACCACTTACTGAACCTTTTTATACGAAAACTGACATTATCGCTGTTGTGCTTAATGCCCTGTAAACAATTTGTTGCTCCTTGTCCTCCTCTTCTTCGGCACATCAGCGAAAACAAGTCAAGACTTATGAACCTCACTGACCGCATTGCTTCCACTAATTATTACGAATTAAATCTTTCCCGCTGCCGTAACAAGTTTAATCTCTTAAAGGTTTAATCAGAGGAAGGCTAATCAACAGCTCAGAAACAACGACAGTTCGTCGAGATTTTTTAAAACAAAAGCTGTTCACAGGAACGGCCTCCCAGCAGACAGACGACGGATTCCAAGAACTGTCAAAGAAAGTAATTTACCCCCTTACAATTAGTATTTAAAAATAAGGCGTATGACACGAGACACGTTAGCAATGACAATATGACAAAGGACACAGGCCAAAGGGTTTGCACTATGAAATATACGGACGGATTGCTGATTTATAGCATTTTCTAAGCAAGGCAAATATACAATTTTGGTTTGAAGAGGTCTATTTGTTCTGTTGTTTACTCCATAATTAATTCTTTTTGAATAAACATATTTTCCAAATCCTTCGTTAGAGTAAAAACACTAGAAAACCATTAGGAGCTGTATCAATGGCTGGTCAAGTATAGGGACGGGAAAAAAGTTGAAAATCCTCTTTGTCGAAAATGACAATTGACAAATGTAAGGACAGGGAAGAGACACTTTAGAATCGAGATTGATTAATAGCAGATTCGGATTCTTGGCAGGGCAGTCCATGTGAGAAGATCGTCCTATTTCATTTCATTATAAAAGTGCTCAGAAGATTCTGAACGTCGATACACCTCCATGCTGTGCTCATCCACTTCTCCGTCTCTTTATCTCCTTTTTCATAAGTTTCTGAATGGATCGAATTACATCGAATTAAGGACAAACGATCCGTCCCCAATGTAACTTTTTTAATTCAATCCCTTGTGGCATAATTCAGGATTCTGAAGTGATTACCATTTGAATAAAAAACAACAAGCTTGATCCACTTGAGAAGGACAACTGGAAACATTGGCAAGGATCCTTTGTGTCCGAATCTGAACACAAAGGGAACTCATTTCCTTAACCCAGCCCAAGCAATCAGATTCATGACAACTTATTAATGAAAAATGAGGAAGGGTCTATCGACAATGTAATTTTTTTGATTGGGCCGAGTAGCAAAAATGCTTGTAACTCTGGGATTATTGTAACGAGTCCATAGTCCTCCTAATATCTATGGGACATTTCTGATTCAAATTCAAATTCTTTGGCAACGGTTTAGGGTTGAGTAGAGTTTGAGGGAAAAGTACCCTCTTTTCATTCAGAGGGAATCCACTCCTCGAAGATAGGTAAATGGGATAAATGACTTGAAAAATGAGATGAATGAAGAGTTTGGAAATCATCCCTCTCGGAGAGGAACTTGCCCTGCTACACTGTATATTCTTACTGTTGTGACACAGTTTTTACTTTTTTCGGTCCGAGTTGATAAATTCGACGTCACCCACTTGAAAGGATGGGAGAGAGGACGTGTCATAACATACAATGCTCTTGGCTTGATAAAATAAATATTGCAAAAAGTTACCTGAATCATTTTCGAAGGAAAGGGCGAAGGTACCCCAAGAGATCTGTCTGTCGTCCCTTGAGTGAAAAATTGAAGTCCCAACGAGTCCCTCTCTTCTCCATAATAGAAGAAAAAGAAAGACTTCACTTTCCACTTGAAACGTGTACGGAGAGAGCTCCCAGAAACTCCATATATTTATTATTACTACTACTAGATTTATTTATATCATTCAGCCCATGGTTCAAGATTGAAATTTGGAATGACATTTTGAATGAGAGCAGAGTATAAAAAATTGAAGCTCTTAAATGTAAAATCTCTCTTGAGTTTTTATGCTCTTATAGATATTACCAAGAGGCTAGGACCACCACCATCATCACAATCATCATTACCATCAACATCTTTTCATTACTCTTTATACTATGTACCTCAGCTAGGTCTACTTGAACCCCGTTCTCTGTTGTGTATGCAGTCAGTCATCATTATATTATTTCCATCTCTAAAATCAAAATCATTTCTAAATTCTTTTGGACTCTGTTGTAGAGGAGAGGAGCCTCTCAGACGACTCAAAACGTCCAAACTGCAGCGTTGGAATAAGGGTTGAAGAACAAGAAAAAACATATTTCGCTCACCTTCTTCTCTTGGATTGTTCGTCTTATTTTCCTCTCTGTCCGTCCATTCCATTCAATTTCAATTTGTTCAATTTCGGCTTCAGAAGAATAAGAGTCCCAGCCGTCTATCCCTTTCTTTGGGATTATTCAATCTACTTTGATTTCTTGTAATTGGTCAGAATTGGGAACCACCAAGAAGAATCCCAATCTTTTTGCTACTCTTCTTCACATTTTCTCTCCTCTCTATATACTTTTTGCTACAAAATTATCCTCTATTATTATCTAGTTCCCCCCACGGCGTCTTTCCTTCAAAAAGTCTGATGATGATAGGGGAAAAAACTCTTCCGTGTTGCGAATCAATTTGTAAGGAAAGGGGATTTGGAGTTCGATCGCTGCAATTCGAGAAATTAAATAGACTATAGGCGAGAAATTATAGACTTGCAGACAAAGAGCAGAGTTTCGGCATCAGGATTCGTAGGGAACGAGGGTGGTTGGTTTGATTATAGTACTCCCAATATTGCACGAGAAGACTGCTCTAGATTTCTAAGATTATTGGTTCATCCTGGGCCTGTCTGAAAGTAAAGGATTGATTGTGAGGCTAGGGAACATGAACAACCAACCAAAGATGGTCTTCTAGCTCGAGGAATAATGCAGCTATAGGATTCAGTTACATGGGATTGTGATAATGATAGGCTGGACCAAATCTTTTAGCATTTGCGTTTTGAGATCTCATCTGCAGAAGAGGGCATAAAAAAGCGTTCAATCTCAACTACAGAAGACGGTGTAGTTAGATGAAGACGGAGAATTGGTTTGGATTTGTTCTCTTGTGGTATATGATTGCGCAAAGGAAAGTTTAAAGTGAAAGAGCAAACACCTCCATAACATCTCGCCTTCCCCTGCTTCTCCTATTCTTTTATGGAATCGTGATTTTGCACTTCGCATTCGCATTACGAACGCTTTTATTTTATACGTACAATATTTTAGATATAGATTTTTTTTATTACTAATCCGACTGATCTTCGTTAGTCTTCCATTGCAGCGTTCGTTTCGGCTAAGGGAAGGTGGGAAGAGTGGGGAGAAGTGGGATTGCAACTGAAAGGATTCGAAATGATATCGACGTTTCTCTTAATATTATGTATATATTATTTATATGTGTGTTTCTGTGTAAGGATGACAGTCTCCTATTCAACCCTCATTACATTTTTTATCGTGTATTACCAGAGCTCTCCGTTTGAACTTTGCTTAATTCTCGTCCAAAAGACACCGAAGCTTTTTTGTTGAGATGAATTCGTTCCCCTGAAATGTGTTTGCCAATTCAGGAGCTAACCTTTTCAATTGTATGTAGATTTGGATGACGATGACGGAGGCAAGTTGAAAATTAAGGGTTTCGTCTGCCGTGTGTAAATCTTTTATTAAATATATTAGCACTACCAACCGTTAAAATTAGATGTACTCTGTCTTCACAACAATGTGATGGGATGGAAGAATGAAGAAATAAACTGCAGATCGTACGTAACTGCATTAATTTAGGTTTTGGTTGAAATTTTAGGAACATGTATGTTGAGTTTTAGATTACAAAATATGTAGAATATGTGAACTAGGAAAGTTAAACAACGAGGAAACTTAACCGTCCAATCATACCCATTTTTCGAGCTATTAAATAGAAAGAGCAGGCAATATATCATAGATCTAATTACCTCAAATTCTCGACAATTGGGATGACATTATACATGGTTGTCTTTGGTGCTTGATTGTGATAAGCTATTAGTGGCCTTGTTCGAAATCCTGTTTTACGATCTAATATGCAAAGTATAGAGTCGAGACTTTGCCGAAATGGTAGTTAAGGAGGTATAAGGAGTGTAATTATCGGATGCAACGATTTATTCTCCCATCGTTTTGCTGAAAGAGCGACTTGGTCGCTTAAAATGGATTTTTTCACTCTAAGCATGTTCGACTCTGTACCAGATAAAAATACGGTAGGCGGTATCTGTGTGTTTTATTAAGAGCAATTTTCGAACTCTTTTCCCAGTGTTTATTTACTGACCGACAGCATTTTGCGAAAATTGGATCTTCCGACGAAGATGGTTTATTGCACGCAACCTAGATTTTTGCTAAAGCTAGAGCAGCCGTGCTTGTAGTCAATCAAACCTGAGCCCCTCTTGGTGTAAGTAACGGTAATGGGAAAGATCTTGTAATGAATCAGAAGTGGCTATAATTTTAGCTCCGTTACCCCTTCTTACTAATTAGAGGCTTGGAGAGAGGGGCATTACTCTGCTTGAGCCTCAATATTATAATTCCAAGCTAAGCTCCTCTTTGCGTGCTTAGACCAAATAACTTAAGAACTCGTAACTAATGCTTGCATTTACTTAACAAACTAGAAACTGGAACAGTGGGGATTGTTAATATTCCTAGTTAGTATCTCTATATCGTTAGGATGTAAAAACACAGCTCAGTTCCAGATGTGAGATGGTTCGGTTTAAATGAGCTGGAATTATTACGTGTGAATCTGGTTTGGTTGCTGGTGTTGGGGCAGAATCAAGTACAGAAGCTGGAAGAAGGATTATGTTAGCATCGGGATAATTGCCAAATGAGAGCCCAAAGCAGAGCATCTTTTCCTCCTTCATAGGTAGTCCATTAGCTACAATTCTGGATTCAAGTCTTAATTGTAATTACCCTGAAGGAATGGAAACCTAAGGGATAAGGAAGGAGATGTTAACAAATTCATTGGAGATTTCAGGAGCCCCATTACTCATCTTCAGTGAATTTGCCCGAACAACAAGAGACAGATGAACATCTTCCGATATGAAGGCCTTTCAAATGATGTAACTGTAAAGTATGGCTGCTGGACAGGATAATGAATGCCATGGAATTATACTTTTATTGCTAGACTTGAAAAAAAACTCTGAATTAGTCAGGATTTATGAAATCATTTGGTACGAAGTAGATGCTTTTTGTCTCAACTTCAAGATCAATTATGCAAAATTATCCGACATTTCTCTTACCTGTGGAATTTAATTTCAATCGTAAGGGGTTAAATTATGTGTAAAATTGTATACTTTGCGTAAAAATTGAAATTGAAGGAAAAGTCATAAATCATGGAAATATTGAGTATTGAGTGGCAATTGAATTTTGGCTCACTTCTCACGTAGAAATATGGTGTTTTAATGCTGAACAAATTAACTATTTGGTCATAAATTTAAGGTATTGGATATGTCACATCACATTACTTCTCTTGACTAGCCCTTTAGCTTAATAATGTACAGCTGGTAAAACTCGTCTTCTAGACCACTGCTGTGGTGTATATAAAACTGAAAATCAATTATTGGCCTTCGTATTCTGGCATGTTAATTATTCTTCGTTGCCTATAAAACTGGTTGTTGCGGGTTAGTAAAAAGGAATATGCCAATGTTTGCAAAGTTGACTTGAAGACTTTAAGACAAATTCTAGAAATGGCTTGCTTTTTGTAGGTAAAACGACATTGATTTTTAAGATGCTAAAATTCAGCGGAAATACGGTATGTAGGACTTAATCGCATTGTGATATCACGCTGTTCATCTAAGGAAAATGATTTCAGCTATCACTAAATTCCTAAAAAGTACAAAACAAAAATCAAGAATCAAGTCGAGCTACTTTACATAAATTGAGGTTGTTGTTACGTTAGCCATTCTTTGTACGAACTAAAATAATTAGAAATGTGTTAATTAATTTTATCGGATCTAATTGAGGAGTAATTCCTCTTAATTCTTGATTGACACTCGCTCTCATAGTTCAGCAAGTAGCATATGTATTCTACCTTTTCAATAAAAAAATGTAAACTCTTCAAATTGACGTGATTCATTGTGAAATTGAGTACAATCGAATCCATCCCTTATTCCTCATAAGCTGTATAATTTTGTCAACGTTTCAGAAATTGCCTATAATTTAGAATCTACAGTTTTCCCCCCTGTCAGTGATTGTTGTATCTCATCGTAATCAGAGTTCGTGGACGAAATGTCGGACCATTTGATCTCTCATTGCACAATATGGTTGATTATAAAAAAGAGTTTAAAAAAACTTAGAACAACGATCTGTTTCTAATATCTTACACCTTGAGGCAAGTCATAAAAGAGATTGGACAAGAAATAGTCTTCATTTTCCGTAATGTACAGGGGTTGTAATTCACGAAGGATATTGCAATATGACCAATAAACATTCAAAAAAGCATTTAACTCTGCAGGTTGTCGGGAAGGCATAAGTTACGGTGATCAAAATGAGATGAGCTGACTTGAATTTTAGACACAAGAGAGGAATCCATTACAGAAAATACGACAGAAACTTGGAAAATCTCATCAAAACATCCCATAATTCAAGCGCTTATACAAAACAGTCGAGTACGCAAAATGAATGCAAAATTACTAAATGTGTAGAAAGATGTGGTACACATCACAAATCAAAAGCTATGATGAAGATGTGTCAAGGAAGCCTTGATAAGTGTGAGATTCATTTCAAAGAAGAAGACTTGTATGTTCAGTTCACTCATCGCTCTTGCCTTTTGACTCCCCTTACACCCGTACCATATCATCTTTTGCTTTGTAGGAAAATAGAGAATGCGAATCAAACAAATCAAATTAAATCAGCCAATATCAAATCAAGCTCACCTCATGCTCACCATGAACTCTCATCAAATCAAAAAAATCCGTAGGGGAACTGACAAAAGCCTATAATTTTTTCTTCACGAGTCAAATACCTTATTGAGATCGGAGCTCTCGAATTATTGCAAATCAGGTATTTTCAAATCCCGTCATTTTTATCCGTTTTCGAGGAGGCCTCCTTCAGTTCACTTTCAGATTCGTGTGTTGGTTTCTTTCTACTTTACTCTCTTGGCATTTCTTGAAATTAGTCTTGTTTTCCGACAGTCAATTAAGTACCCCATTCAAATTAGAAGAGGATAATGTAAGGATGATATATTATTACAGATTGAGTAGAATGTGAAACCCATATGCGTGCACGTCACAAATAGATCAAGTTTTAAATGTTGTTTTTGGCAAAATTCCTCCCTTTTTTATCCGAGTGATTGATTCTTGATAAAAGGCAAAGGGGTTTCTTTATTCTCTTAAAATTTAAGATCCGCAAAAGTACGGAGACCTCAGTCGTCTGCATGTCTTACCTGTTCATGTCCACCTGAATCCTTTACACTTTGCACAATTGTTCACCTTTGAGAGCATCAAGAGGTTATAGTAGTTATAGATTATATTATATCACGGCAGACTAAAGTAGCAGGTAAAATATTTTGAATTGAGTTGAAAAGAAACTGACTGAACTGGATTGGGAAATGGGATATAGGTAAAGTGGTAGTCTATAACAGTTTAAAGCGTTTCCAGATATTCAAAATAATATAATGAGTTAGTCGTATATGAGCACGCTAAGATTGTTAAGTAAGAAATCGTGTCTGGTCTAAGCATTGTAAAAATTTGCACCGATCTTCAGACCTTTGTTTTTTCTGTTGGAATGACTTTTCTCAAAGTTCAAGATATTATCATCTTCATTTCAGTGATATATTATCCATTGAAAAATCTCCGACAATCTAGTCCAGTTTGTTTAACGTACACTTTGTCTTACTTTTCGAGAAGAATGATGAAGTCTCTCAAGTTTTTACTTTTACCCGTACTGTATCCGCTCTTATGATCTCTCGTGCTGTAAAAATTCCTTCCATCCGACGGACGGGGGTTTGTCCAGTTTTTTTTTCTTCTCTAAATTTTTTCCTTGCACACGAGTTGTTAGCTCTTCGTTAACCAAGTCATGTAAGGATTTACCAAAGTCCAAAAGGGATGTTAATTATTGGTAGACATTCTTAAAACGTTATTGGTCTATAGAAGTCTGCTGTGAGAATGTTCTATTAAGAGTACTCTTGATATATCGAGCACGAAAACGAGTAAATTACAAAGATACCTTTTGAAAGTCATATTATTTTATTTATTGTGTGGACTACTATAAGAATCAATCAGGGAAATTCATAAGTTAACATAAAGTGATTCATGGTCACAGAACAGATGCAAATTAAATTATGTATCTCAGCTTGTGCCAAATACATATAAAAAATAGTTACCTAAATCGGTAAAAGCAGTTGGGCGTTTTGGTTAAGGATTCACGAAAGAGGAGATATTTGTTTTTCTGCTGTCATTCTGATGCTCCTTACGTCCTTCTCAAGTATCCAATAATTTACCAGAATTTCTAAAAAATATTTTTGATTTATCACATCTCTCCCATGAATATGATTTGATAGAGCAAGGCTACCACCGCATGGTACTGCAAATAGGTATACTATAGGTATATATGACATCCCTGCCTGCCTTATATTCCTTTTTTGGTTGTACATCACCACGAAATAAATATCAATAGAATTAGTGATTAAATAAACAAAAAAGTTGGATTTCTTCCTAATATATAATATTATGAAGATTTAGCATTTGGTGAAAAAAATCGTGTACTCGAAGAACGAGTTTTTACATTCCTTTGGCTTTGATTTCATTTACCTATTCAAAGTATTTTATTTTACTCATAAGTTACTCATTTGGTAAAGGAACTACACAAATGAACTAAATTGTAGGTTGTTGCTTCTTCAATTCAATAATAGGGGATGGAGAGTGGCACATCGTTCAAGAGATTTTGACATATCACGGAGAAAGTTCAAAGACCAAGGCCTCAATTCATGCAACCAGATTGGGTTCCATGAATAAGGTTTACCCAAATAATAAAAACTATACGGAGGTCCAACCACTTGCTTTCGAGTCGGTTCCTCTTGGCCCTATAAAAAATTAATAACGAATTCACGGAGAGGAAAAGTTTGTGAATTTATAACGAATGTCGGGTTCTGTATCTCGAACTTTGAAATACAGCAGAGTACATTCATACTTCTACTTATTGTTTCACACAGACTAATTGCAGCGTATTCAAATAAGTTTCTCGAGGATGGAAAGGATAGTAGAGGGGCTTGGTTACGAAAGAATTACAATTTGTACAGGATCGGCAATAGTGGTATTACTAGAAGAAGGGAGCAACCTGCGGAAAACAATGTAAAAAAAGATTTGAAATTTAGAAGACAGCGGAAGAAAGGTGAGCTAGTAAAAATTAGCTCTCATTTCAATCTCCTTTCATCTCCGAGACGATACCTCACACGTATTTTTACGAGTTCTTATGAACAAGTCGACTCAACTTCCACCTCATCATTTTTTATTGTTTTTTTGAACGATACCGATGATAATAAATATGTATCATCATCCCCATAGACGTCTCTCTGGGACTCTGTGTATTCAATTTAAACGTAACTAAAATTTGGTTCACCTCAACTTATGCCCGTCCATATTTTAAACAACTTCGTTTTACACCTTACCGTCTCCGTCGACCAGTCTAATCCTAAATCTTATCTTCAATCAACATAGTTTTTTCTCATTGACAGAACCATTGTTTTGAAAAGGGGGCAATCCTAGCAGATTACCACACCACCGGTACATATCCCTTGGGTTGAAGACCGTGTTAATAAAACGTTGTAAACGTTAACGAAAGCTCGCACAATTCATATAGATTGTCGTTCAATATTACTTATCGTGTTGCTAGATTGTAAAAAATCAAAATATCATGATTTACATTCACCTAGACGACTGCGTTTTAATCCAAAGTCTTTAGTAATTGTTCTATGATGAATTGATTTACATCCAAAAGAATATGCTCTAACTCGATAAAGATAGTTTCCATAACAAATACGTGAAGATACTGAATATTTGAGAATTGTTCCAAAAAACATTAGAGTTATATTCTATATTACTGTTTCCCAATCTGTGAATCCATGTTGCTATTTAAACCTGTACAATTTCGTTAAAAGTTATTTTATTTTTTCACAAATGCAATTAAAATCAATTTTATCAATTTGTTTAAATCCCGAGTACGGTTTTGAAATAATAGATTCAATTTTTGGATAAATTTGAACAGATCATGAAACAATATCATAAAATGCACCAAATTAAGGCTCTCGCGAACCCTAAATTATGTTTTGCATATGAAATATGATACCATCTTCAAAATATGATTATTGTTTCAAAACGTATTGCTTTATATAGATATATCATTCATGTTGTTTTGATTACCTATTTAAAGCAATAGAATTTTTTTTAAAACAGTTGGTATATAAACCAATACGATTTCCTCGAAAATCATATTCATGTTGCACAATTCATATCAAACCTCAACATTGTTTTAATTTTCGAAAAGGGGATAAAAATCATATATATAAATTTGGTATATAAACCAATACGATTTCCTCGAAAATCATATTCATGTTGCACAATTCATATCAAACCTCAACATTGTTTTAATTTTCGAAAAGGGGATAAAAATCATATATATAAATTTGGTATATAAACCAATACGATTTCCTCGAAAACCATTTTCATGTTTCGCAATTCATATCAAACCTCAAAAGCCTGCTTCCATCTGCTTCTGGCACTTTGCAATTTGTCTTGATTTACATTGAAAATCTGCTTCCATCTGCTTCTGGCACTTTGCAATTTGTCTTGATTTACATTGAGAAAAAGGCCGGACGGACAGACAGACGGACGGACGGACAGACGGACTGGTTGACTTCATTAGCTCTAAACCCTATTTTCAATAGGCGAGCTAATAAAAGTCAGACTGCCATTGCAAAATAATATTAAATTGTACAGGTGACGGTTGGGACTCCGAGAGCCTCTTTTTCTAGCTGACATTTATGTTTGTAACCCTGCTTATTTTCTGTGAAGATTTGTGAGCATGTTCCAACCATTATTACACTTTGTTCATTGGCCGTTTTAAGAGGTGCCAGGTCGTAATTGGATTTGTATTTTTCGAGTGTGAAAAATTGGCAGAAATCCGGTCGGGTTCGGAAAATAGGGAAAGTATATGGGGGCAAGGGTGGCCCTTGAGCGAAATTAGATGCCGTAAATGTCTTGAATATTAATGCCACCTCGAAGAAGAAAACAATCCTCAGAACAAATGAGGCATTAAAATAGTTCGTTTGTTGGATGAGAGCTGTGAGAAAGCCTTTATAATTCTTGTCGGCAAAATGAATTATTAAAAAACGAGATGCTACTATTTTCTAAAATGATTCTTTTGCATGAAAAAACTCTGAAAAACATGATCCCGATATTCCGTTCCTGAACATACAAGAATGGCTAGGTAAAAAACTAACCATGGTTTTTACTCTAGAATGAAGGTAGAAACACTTGGACCATGTTATTATGAAATCCGTTCTAAAATTTGCAGCGTTACTCCCAATTGAATCCTGTTTAAAATTTAACGATGAGAGGAGGAGTGGATATAGGACCACATAATTACATACTTTGGTTCCCTTAAAAAGCTCAACTAATCGAAAGTCGAAATGGAAAACCGATAGGGCAGTGTGAGAAAAGAAACTGGTTCATTTTATTGAGTTTGGCTGAGCTTCTTTAGGTGTGTGGACTAGTGTGGAGACGGTCAGGTGGAATTTTTTAATTACTACTTAATCAGGATAAGGCAAAAAATGGTAAAAATTGATATATTACCGAAGGAAGGTTTTTAAAGAAAAAGATCTACTTAAAATTGAAGCAGTTTTAAAGCTCTGCTCTTCAAATTCAGGTTTACGGTTTTTAATGCTGTAAAATAAAATGCTACTGATTATCTCCCTTCTGACACTTGACTCTCTTTTGACTCGCATTGCATGTATAGCGATTCTGAATTTTTTGCCTTACCATGTTTTGTTACAATTCATTAAATTTAGCTGATTTATTTGACGCTTTCATGGTTAAGAAACTAGCTTCTGTTTAAATAAATAGAACTTTTTCATTACATTAGAATAAAAGGTAGAAACCCAGACGTTTTTAAAGTTGAGATTGGCAATGATAACGAATGCTGCGAATTTCAAGTCTCTTTGAATTCGCTTCACTACAAGTTTTAAGAACCGAGGAACAATTACTTAGCCACCATCAACGGAATCAGCACCCTCCGCTCCAGCTTAAACGCTCCGAAACCCTCATTATTTCAAGACAATAGCCGATTTTACTCAATTCTCCTAACCAATCATTAGTACAATAACCACTATAGTTTGCCCGATTTAGATCCAACCTTCCAATTTCATTAAAAGTAGTCACCCCCTTTTAATACGCCTTTTAAAAAGGGAACAACAAGGTTCCAAATTCCAAGCCTTCAGCTTTCCGCCTTCCCTCATCAATACGGAAAATAATAGGTTCAGGTAGTCCTTATGTTTTATGGGATTTACACCATGTAGTTACAGTAGTGGACGAAACCTGGTATTTACGGTTAGCAATTGCTGGGTTCTTCATTCCTCGCTCGTCCTTCTTTAAAGATCAATTGTTAAACTCTAAATTGAGGGGTTCCCTTTGATACACTTTTATTTTTCCAGCCTCTCTCTCTCTCTTCATTGTTGTTCGCTTCACGTTGGGAGTCAATCGACAAGTGATCTTGATTTCAAGACATGTAATTCAGTTCATGGTATCATCATCATTACCATCATCATCAGCATTATCATCATTTCCTATCATTCATCCTGGGTCTGGTTTTTGCCCCAGCCATCAGTTTCAATTGGTTGATACTTACGAGTTCACTGATTTGCATGAACGTGAAGGCTAATTTGCTCTTTGTGAAAAAATAATTTGTTTTCCTTATTATTTTTTGTACACAATCTGTATCGATGATCGTGTGTGTTCTTCGTGCTTTCCTTTCTTGAGGAATTTTGCATCCACTACTAATGCCAGTCAATCATCTTCAAATGATGGAAAACAAATCATATTTCGCAGAGATTTTAGATGTAATTTTTCTTGAAATACGGCAAATAAAAACTTGAATGTTTGATAAATTCAGTTGAACATTCTTTCGTTTTAAATGAGGCAAACTCTTAGGTATTTCATTCCAGTTTCAGATCTTAAAATTAGGCATTTATGTTCTTGTGATTTTTTAAGAGGAATTTAATAAGAATGTTGATTCTTTTCCTCAGATACGCTTTTTATGAAACTGTGGGAGCATATTGAGCCTTCTTAATTGAATACATTTTAGACTCTCTTGCCGTTTACAGTCGCTATTATTTCATAGTTCTGCATGATGTGCTACAATATTTGGAACCGGCTGGAAGTGTTTAGCGGATAGACGAAGGGATCATATCATTAACTAGGTGTTTTTTGATTAGTCGGTCGGTATGCTTTGTTTTATCACGGGTGTTGCAGGTAAGCGGAGTCTTGTTTAAGTGGACTGCTTTTTATTTAACATCTTAAAACTTTTTGCAGCCTCAACGATCGCATGTCTCGTTAAGAAGGTGATGCTGAATCTGACATCCATTTCCTATTACTTTGAGTTGTGGAAATGGCGTATGAATTTAATTTACAAGGTGGTTAATAAAAAGAGATCAGAGCAATCTCGCAGCCTGTTAACAGGAATGGGGATTTGATTGTTGTGGAAAGGCTTCGAGAGGTAGAGAATTTCGGCTGTGCAGCCATTCTCCGCTTATCTCGACTTTTTTGTCAATTAGTGTATGTAACAAGACTGCAGGGAAGATCGAGTAGTAGAAGGAAAAAATCTGTTATTAATTTGTCAGCCAATCTTTCCTGACACGCGAGATCCTGAATTTGTGGATTTTAAAGCAAATACGCTCGTTTTCTATTTTGGTAGTTTATTACCTTAAATTATTATAATTTGGTGTAAAAGTTGTAATTGGTTCGTCTGAAAGGAATCTGTAAGTTAGATCAGCTATCTCTTTTGCGGTTAACATTTAATTGTGATCAATAGTATGATTACATGATTAATAGAGGATATAATTTAATTCAGTTTTATTTATTTCTTTGACGTTCACTTTAATTAGTGCCTTTTGTTCGTCCTCAACAACCGTTGATTGCCAAGGCATGGTCACAATGGTCACAACTGAATGTACACTATGCAGTATGGGTCTATATGCTTATAATAAATAAATGTAAATTGCAATTTCGTGAGTTTATATTCAGTCAGTATTCATTAATTGAAGGAATATAATTTATTGACCTTGCAGTTGCATTATTTTAATGCTTGCTGGCTTTTAATTCGAAAATAGTTTCTGTGATGAGACTGATGGAATCCATTAAAACTTATGTAGAAGACGAGGCCTCCCTGCATGATTTTAGACTCATCATCATCATGGAAAATACTTCAGAACGAAGGTTAGGAACAGATCAATCGACCTGTTGTTGTTTTCTGTTGTATTTAATCGTACCAGTAATTTATTTATCAAGTGTAAAAGTAGTTCTTCTTTAAAGTTGAGACAGTTTATACGGAGAATCCTTCCTTTGGCATAAAAAGTTCAAGTTTTCACGTATAAATGGGAAAGGGTAACTTATCATTACTGCGTTCAAACTCGAGTGGAGTTTGAAAAATATAGTGAGCAATCAACATAACATGACACGAACTCGTCAATCCGCAAATCCAATCCAATGCAAAATGCAAAGGAAACCGAAACCAAAAAATATTAAGATAAGTAAAGTACGAGGAAAGTAAATTATAGCACAAAAACATTAAAGTTAGTGTCAAGTCTTGAAATCAACTGGAAATAAATGAGGCAGAAAAGGATGCAAAGAATCTCAGGGTTCAACTACATCTCCACCAACAACAGGATTCAACTTTTCTCTCCTCCAAAACACATTCACGTTTATACTGATAACCATATTGTAATTTTATAAACTACGATAATGTTTATGGTTTGAAAAGTTCAGAGTAGCTTCTTCTACTGCATAGCATTGAGCATATAGTCTTCTAGTAAGTCCCTCTCAGTCGTAATATGAAAAGAATATAGATTTTGAATGAAGTGAAATATTGTCTTGTTATAAAATTAATAGGCAAGCAAGCCAGGTCAGTCCAATCCATGCCATACCACGCCGAGCCAATTAAGTTTGAGCAAGTGAATGAATAAACAATATGGATCTACAGTGGATTAAGGGGATTTTTATTCAGATTTTTATTCTTACTACATGAACGGAATTATGGCCGGAGAGAAGATGTCGAGAGATAAAAATTTCAATTACATATCATTCAACCATTTTTGATAATAAATCGGAATGTGTAGTCCGGATCCGGAATGCTGAGTTGTCTCAACTTTCTGATACATTTTAATACCACTTTTCGATGGAAAAGGGGAACTTTATTACAAGAAAAAAGGAACATAAAACCTTCGAGGTATTTTGATTATCGTTAATGACTGACTGCGTTTTGACATGAGACGCTCAATCCTTATAATATAATGATATCATACAACGCAAGAATTGCAAACCGGACTTGTAGGAACCCTGTTCCAAAAATCGCCAAAAGGGAGATGGTGATTGATAGGGGCATAAAGAGAGAATTACGAGCCCAAGAACTGAATGGAACAGGATGCGTGGGATCCACACGTGAAATATTAATGCTGACATTAGGAATAAATATCTCGTCCTCGACTCCGTCGAGATGATGAGGCTGGCCCGACTAGATCTGGATTCTCCGTGGTGAATCTCTGCATGTGTCATTTGTCAAGAGCAAGAAGCCACCCAGATGAAGGCAACTGGAAGATCAAGAATGAAAGAACGGGCACAGCTTCGGTTAGCTACTAATGCCACAACTACATTGTAATAAATTACAAGATATTTAAATGAGTCTAGTGTAGGCATCACCTCTCTCTTAGAAGGATGTAGTAGGCTCGGTTGTCTAATCTGAATTATTTCTAACTACAACTACAACAACAACCCACCTCATGTCTCTGACTTCAGAGGGGTGTTACAGAATTCCCTGAGCTGCAGATGATTTTTATTATTATAATTTAGGATAGGATTGCAAATATTGTAGTCCGGTTTAAGATTTATGAATGGGATGAAGATGAGCTAGGATAGTCTATACACACAGAGTCAACTAAGAGTCATTTTATTTTATATTCAATGCATGTCGTTAAATTAGATTATAGGAGCAACATTGCCTGGGTATTGTGTTCCAAACTGGAATGTTTGACAAGATAGGCGTAATTTTATACGGAGAGCGAGAGTATCATCATCAAGGAGAGGAGACTAATGTTTATTAAAATATATGGCCACTAAAGAGTAACTTTATAATCCCCTGGCCCGTTCATTAAATTACTAGATATTATTCCTGTCAAGTAGACTCCCTTGAGTTTGTGACTTTGCAGCCAGACTCGTATTATGTTTCCACTTCACTCTGTACTTGTCAAATCGGGAGGAAAATTACAGAAAGCAGAGGGGATGAGTTCCAGCCGATCTCATTTTGTCAGATGGATTTATTGTAACGTTAAAAATGAAACTAGATTCGTTCGTTGAATTGTGAATTAAACGATGCATTATTAAAGACGTAGGAGTTAAGATATGAGGAACATGATAATTTGATTTGGTCCGATCGTGTGAAGAAGCTCAGGACTACTGGTTATTAGGCGATACACTTAGCTATTACTGAATATGTAAACATCTTGTAAGCCCTACCCTTCTACCTACCAGCAACCTTGTAAATTCGTTATTTAGCTGAGGTTACAAGATAAACCTTTACGGCACCTGATAAAAATTGCATTGTCATCTAGATCTTTTTTTCTGCCCACCTACACTTCCCGTCTCATAAAAGCTAAAAACGTAGGATTTATTTGGTACGACTGCGTTTTACAATTTAAATGGAAAATATTATTCTGGTACAGGTTCTCATATCGCCTATTTTTATTATCTCTAAACTATTTTAAGTCCCTTGTAGTCGGATATGTTTTAAAAATTCTAGTAGTAACGTGGGTAGATAAGCGGAAGATCAATTAGCACATTAGATTTGATAGTTTTCGGAAGGCTTGGTAAGATAGCAGCATAAAAATCTTTTATGTATCACTGCTTAGAAAGTTTAGGAAGTTTAACTGTATTTTACTGAATTATGCTCAAGTAACGAATGTACTCGTAATGGAGATGAAGAGATTGTCGTGTAATAAATATTAAACAGTTACGCACACTATATACCAAGTCGAGGTACTCATCTTCAGTACAGATTCACGAAATCTTTAATTTTCCTATTTGGCTTGATTTTGATCACATATGTTGCAAATGTTTATGTTCCAAACTTCCAAAATCATTGACTATATAGTGGTAGTAGAGTAGGTTAAGGATTGGCTAGCCAATTTTAAAGAAAAATGTAGTAATAAAAATTACGAACTTTGACCGAAATGAAAGTACTTAATAGGAAACTAATCAAAGGGATCATCAAAGAACTAGTAATTTGAACGTAGAGAATCGTAAATACCAGCATTAAACTTTTAAATCTTCTCAGGTCAGGCTCGGTCCCATTATCTTTTATAGGAATTGGCCTAATGGTCATTACAAGCGAGAAGAGTACATAGACAGGGAAAGATACATTCGTAGATTGGGAACCAGATCATTTGTCAAATTGATTATGATGATTACGACTATATCTGTAGCCATATCACAGCTTATAAGTGAGAAGGAACTCGTTCTTTCCTCTTGATGGTATATCTCTCTCTATCTTGCAGCAGCTCATGTAATGCTCTATAATGCGAGCGCAAAATCTACTCACATTGTTTACCTAATTTCCAGTAGTAAATTACTACAATTATTGTTCTCCTTACGTCTCAAATCTGTATTCATTAGACAGATGGAACGGTTGAAGGAAAGGGACAAGTTCGTCTAAGAGAAATCAGCGTCAGTCCAAATAAGGATTAAAATGTTCTAGAGGTAAATTAACGGAGACCTTTGAATATGCAAATCCGTACAGTTAATTTAATGCTGCACTTGCCAAACTGGAATAATAATTTGCTAGAGCTTGTGAGTTGTCAACTATTGCTAGTTTCGTTCCATAGCTTGGAGGATATTATGCATTGTTCTTACTAGATTTTCATTTTACGTCCATATTCGTGTTTTCGAGCTTGTTCTAACACTTAAATCCTACCATGGGGTCTTAAGGTCTTGGCATGTAAAGATACGATTCCCTTGCAAAGCTCGTATCTCCTTGGAATAAATCTGACTTCGGTTATGAATTGTTATTGCTTTTTAGGAAATTTTCTCTCCAATTTATGGTAATGGTTACTGTAATGGTATGTAGGGACGGCGGAGTTGGTATTTGTGATCCAGTTTAGGGTAAATGGATATCAGGTGTCATGATTTGTTTGTTTTTCGTAGTCAAAATGATACTTCCTTATTCACGTCGCGTACTATTAAATGCTCAACTCCGAATTAATTCACTTCAAAGTTCTGTTCGACTCCGTTTGCCAAGAATGTTTCTCGACTTGTGCAAGCTACAAACTAGAAGAAGTGGAAAATGTATGGGGACGATAATTATGATTAACTCCGCTTGATTTATCTGCACAAAAGTCTTGAGGATAATTGGAATGTGCCACTGTATTAACGACGTTGGATTTTAAATGACGTGGAATTGAGCAACCAAATCATCACTGCCGCAGACAAAACATGTCGAATAAATTTCCCGTTGGAATAATTTAGAGTTTTGAAAGCCAGACAGGACAAGAGTTTTTAGAATGAGATCAAGTGCCAGTAATTTTTTGAAAATAAAATGTCAGCAAATATTAAAATTACGGTTATGAATAAACATTTGGAATGGGAGGGCTTTCGTTCGTGTGTATAGGTTATACGGAGTAGAATAATAGATGATCTTAAACTTGTAGGAAGAAATGCAGACAAAAGACTCGAGGTACACGAAAGCGATTAAATGTAAGCCAGACTCTATAAATTAAATTTTATTCCAACAGATTCATTCAGAAAACAAGGAAAATTGATGCCACCTGCCATCAAAGTAATATCATGTAGAATAAGAGAGTTGAATTATTTAATTCTTTTGTTGTAGCTTTTTATTTGACTGTATAGTCTGGTGATGCCCATCGCATCGGTCATAGTCAAGTCATCATCAACATTGCACTTTCAATCAAAACGTGGTGGTACCTGGGGAAAAAATTGTCGCATTCCTGCAAACAAATGCAAAATCCAGTTACAGTACAAATTGCAACAGGTCTTTAAATGCTTAATTGATCCTGATCCTGACAATAAGGTCCTGAAGTCCGTAATTTATCTCTTGTTTTTCAGAACGAATTCAGGTTATAACGAATATTATAAAAATAGGCAATTCAGAACAACACTTGCAGAACTAAGTACGCAGTCATTGTTTTCTGATTTCAATAAAGAACAACAATAACAACATTTAAAGTCAGTAGTTCAGATCCTCTTTTTAACAATGAAAAACAAAAGCCCAAAGTGATCGTAGATCATGAAAAATTGGTGTACACAAAACCGTTAATTTAATGTGCATCAAAGGTGCTAAATAAGTTCTGGCTGTCCTTAAGAAGCAAATGTCATGTAAAGATTGCTAACTAATAAGAGATTGGGGGCTTTGAGGATCTTCAGATGCAATCCACAATTCTAGTTTTGATTCCTGCATTTATTCAACTCTCTTAAAACATTTGTTTTTATCCCCAAATAATCTGATAATGCCATCACTTTTATTACCATGATTTGGAAAAGTTGAAGGCTTTGTTGTTGAATTTGACAAAGTGGCCATGAGTTATGTATTCATTTTTAAATAATTGGTACTGCTCACTTTAAAATAGCTCATCGTGCTCTGTAAAAAAAGTGGTCGGATGCGAACTAATGTAAGATCCATTAATATAAACTGCTGATAAATCTGTAGGTGCCAACGACAAGTAACCGCAGAAAACAGGCATCTAAAATGAATTACGACCTGTTTTACTTCTTCGCAATTTCGTTGTAGTCGATTGTAAAACCAGCGCTACCTTATAACTTTGATCCCAATTATTTCAAACACAACAATTATGGTAGCATGATCATAATTGGAAGCATCCGTCCTGTTAAGCCATCAAAATTACACGAGTACATCTGTTTTCGAATAACAAGCCAATTTGGGTATAAGAGTGGCTTGAAATGAGGAAATCGGATTGGAATCAACATGTTTTGGCAGAAGAAATCCAGATACACAATTAAATTAGCATGACCATCGATCTTCATCAAATAAATTGACTTAATAAAAGCGTCGTGGGAAAACTGTAATAAGCGGATATATATTTGGCGAGTTGACAGGACGGAGAGAGGCATGTTACCAAAGGCAGGTTTATTTTCCATCCCAAGAAATAGTAATTGATCTCGAATAATTGTGATAACCTTTCAAGAAAAATCGGGAAATCAGGTTAGCTTCTTTAATGGGATTTTTTTCTAACCGTCAGGAGATAATTGTTACTCATCGACCTTGTCATCCAGGATCTTCCAGTTGAGATTCTTAAAATTACCCTGTGACATTAATCTCTAGGATATGTGCTTGACTATTTGGCAAGAACTCGAATTTTCAGAATGCCTCAAAGATCTTAATCTGATCACAATAAATGAAGCAAAGATAAACAAATCCATTAGCCAAAGTTGTCAATCTCTGTGCATGTAGTAATAAGTTAGACAATTAATTTGGCTACGGGATTTTCTGGCTCTATCTTAAAGCCCTAGTTGGACTCATAAATTTCAAATGCCATTCAGGATAGCTCAAATGCCACAAAGAAAAAAACAAGTTGCCACCTGTTGACTATCGCATCCCTTCTTGTCATTTATATTATTACATACTTAATGCCTATTTACCCTCTCCATCTCTAAATATCCTGTTTCTTAAGCCAATGTAATTTAATGTACTTTCCAATCCCTATTTTTGCCTAATAACGTAAAATCTGAATCAACTTGAGCAAACCAATCTAAAGATCGTGTTTGGCAGGGACGCTGACCTCCGCTTCATTCGAGCATTCGCAAGGCTGGGACTGGGACTGGCTTTTGATAATTTATAGCTCCGTTTTGTCGTCGCGGAAGTTTGGAATTGGGAACCTTATGAAGTTCTGTAGGCTTGCATATAAATGTGTTATGTACTCCATAACTTACTTTAAAAAAGTAACTGTAGAAAAATGCATCCTGGGGATTAAACATGTCCTTTAGACATTTCTTCAGAATAGCCCTGTCCTCTGCCTTTTTTCTACAATGTCTTGTAACCTGTCTCTTGACGACGGTTGGCCTAAGTACCAAAATCCAACTTGAATTGGTCTGCTTATCTTAAGAAAAATAGTAATAACCCTGTAATATATGTGAATATTAAGACTGGATGAGTCTCATAACTTTAAGTTATAGTTACTTACTGATGCTCACACTTGGTCTATTACTCTGATATTGTTATTATGCATTCTGGCATTACTAAGTTACTCATCTTCTTCATCTCCGGTGGTCTCATCTTATTTCCATCTCTACTGAGATATCGGTTTCCTCTTTTTCATATGATTTTATTATGATTTCACAATAAGAATATAGGATATGTCCATGGGTCAGCCTTCTATAAAATGTCTGAGTCTGGCGCTGGTTCCATTCATATGCAAAATATCTATTGAGCTCCGACTGGATTGAAAAACAGGAGAAGGAAAAACAGTCAACAGTGCTCTAAAGAAAAGGATTCAAAAGGAGATGAGAAAAAATGGTTATTAAAAATCTATTTCATACTTTCATATATTAATCGATTTCTGACGTAATTATGGCTTTAAACACGCCTTCTATTCATAGAATTGGCTCCATTCTTCTCTTTTCCATCCTGTAGTTCAATAAAGATTAACAATTAATGCAATAACCAGGGTTCCAGTCCCGGCCACTCTCATGTAGGTTCAAGGTAAAATATGTTACGAGTCAAATTTATGACTGTGAGAATATTTTTCTCTTTGGATGGTGGATAAAAACATGCTTATAAATGTGAGCAGTTCTGGGCACCAAATGTTGGTACTCGGAACATTGATCTTAGACGCAAAAAAATGTGTTCATATATGTTACACTATCTTGAAACTGTATCAATTTTATTTTCCTCGTCGGTTTCTTAAAATTATTATTGAATTAGGAAAAGTTTTTTGGATTAGTTATAAAAAGTTTGTACACTAAGGAATGAAAAATTTAATTAATAATTGAAAAGGAATATAAGCCATCACATACTTGATACAATGCATCTCTGCAAGCAGAGACAAAAAAGTCTCTTTCGAATTAAAAGAAAAAAATCATCTCAATCTCGGAAAGTGCAATTTCATCCAGTGAACATCTAATTTTATTAAATGAAGACAACTAGACGAATGTCAGGAGAATCACACCTTCCACTACGAGAAGAGTGGTTAAAAAGCTGGTAATTATGGAGTGTGAGTCAGACAGTTTCATTCAAATTACAGCCCTTGTCGCAATTGGGATCTGTAGTGATAAACAGTTGAGCTGACTTAAGGCTTAGGAATGCTTAACAAAGAATTTAGACCAACAACGGCTGGACTGATTGTTATTTTTATGAGATCATGCTTCCCTAAACTTTTTGTCTTCTACTCGAGCACCTCGTATCCTAAAGCGCAGAAAATTAAAGTGTTATGATGATGATGTAATTAATTAGCTTGAAAAATTGGAGAACAGACGTGCGCTCTGATAAATTCGAGCTTTTTACATACGAATTACAAACCGAAGGTACTTCGTGCTTGTGTTTAAGACTTCGAAATGGATGACTCTTCGTGTTATATTTATGAGAAGTTTTTTTCCTGGAAGTAAATCGCTAGAGAGAACGAAACAAGATCATCGTAAGAGTCACTTTCATTTCGTATTCCCAAGGTGTTCTTTGATGATGATTTTTAGTATACTCTGCTAGTGAATAGAGCAGGTTGCATGCAGAATCGTGTCCTTCAGGGGGACCCATATTTCGCACAATCAGAATAAAAGAAGAAGATTAAGCCATAATCCATGCCATAAATGGCCATCAGGCTGTGAAAATGATCTACATGGTTTATTACAATCAGCAATTTGTTCTGTATTGAATTTATTTACACTCTTGGTAAATCTTGATGTTGATGATCCTCACAGCATTAGTACTATTATTGCCCTCCTCATGCCTAATCCCAACAATAATCGTAGCAAACTTCTTAAAAAGAATCAAGTCGAAAAGCCTCTTTCATCTTGTGATGTTTACGGTATCCGAGCCTAAGCTGATTGATGGAGATCATTGTCTCAGGGCACCTCAGATCACGACTTTCGCACGTCAGCGTTACCGTCTTGTCAATCTTATTGCTCTATACAGAGAAACCTTCCAATCCGTCCGTCACACTGTCTCCTGTCCACCACAGACTTCGATCTCCACTTGTCAAGCCGACAAGAACGGTTATTCTACAAAAAAGGAGTGTTATTAAGCCTGTCAGTAGAATTAGAATTAGGAAAGGTAAGTAAGTACAAGGGATTTGACGCATTTGTTCCTCAAGAGTTCTGCAATTGTTGGCAAAGAAGCTCACGCACACACCTCCAACATTAGGATAATATATTTATAATGCATCTTTCAATCGTTTGGTATCGAAAACTTGGCCGTGTTGTTGGTCGTGCTAGGTGGCATGGTGTTAAGATATTAGTAAATATTATGAGGTCACTCATGCATGGAGCAGGCAGATCGTTCATGCAAAAGCCATCCGCAATCAAGATTTATTTAACTTATGTGGTAATCCCGCTTTTATCAAGGAATAAAATGTAGCTAATGGCACATCAGCTCATCTTTATGCTTAGCACAATCGGACGCCGTACTAGGAGAATGAGGCGTGTTCGACGATATAAGTAATAACAATAATAATAATAACACAAAGAGAGATAAAATATATCTTCGAGTTGCCCTCTTTCAAATTGCATTCGATTTTTCTCCTTTGCCCGATGCATCTCACGTCCCGTCAATGTCCATTAATATATGGCAACTTTTATTACCGATTTTTGTAAGGGGAATTGCTTTATTATTTCTTCGTCTAAGCAAATCTTGGTTTACTTTTATGAGTTAATCCCATCCCAACAATTGATTGTTTGCTTTTTCAACTTGTTCAGCAGACAGATACGATCGGAACTCTCACTTACAATTAGTATGCAATAAAACAGATCTGATTGTGTGTAGAAATAGCTTCACAAATGCAATGAAATTAAAAGATCAAAATTATTACGAGGCTTTTTTTTCTCCTTACTTGCACTGATGTCATTTAAAATTACAACGATTGAATTCAGATGATTTAATGCAGGCTTCGTCAGCGTTTAAAATCTGTGCAGCCATAACACTACTACCGACTGCAATGTCAAAATACTACAAGACAAGGCAACAGGTAGCATGGTGGAATGAGCAAATAGGAAATTGAACGAAAACAGAAAAAAATGCAAAATACAAAGCAATTACTCTGATTCTCTGTAAATTAAGAAACAACCAGGTTAGTAGACGGTATAATTTATTGTCATTGTAGTTTACTATCATGAGTTGGAATATAGGAATAAAACGGTCCTTAAAGCAATAATTTACCTTCAGAAGAAATAATAAATATATACTTAGAGATGATAGTAATAGGGCAATTTTGTGCTAAAATTGATCATCGTTACGTACGTTACAGAGGCTTATACAACCACAATTTGAGTTCGTACCTTGAATACCGAATCAACGCTGAGATTTCATTGTGCTCGTAATATTATGCTACAGGGCAGAGCAGTTACTTTTATTACAATTTGTGGCTGAGTCAGAAGCATGTAATATTTTATTATTATTATGTAGTAACAATGAATGATATAGATTATCTGCTTTGATTTCTTGTTCCATCTAACCCTCGTACAGCGGAACTGCTCAGGGTCAATACTACGACTTGTAGTAGTGTAGTATTAATACTTAAAGTTGGATGTAAACAGGCACTAAATTAGGGCCAACCTAAACCAACAGATTCAGATTGAGACTACAGATTACAACAAGATGTAGAAATTTCCTCGCTTTGACTGTCATTCATGTCAGGGTTCCCATCTACGCATGAAGCATATTGCACTCATTGTTGATTAAGCCACCGAAAATGAAGTGACCATCAACTGTATCCGTATCACTTGCTGTTTCTATTGTTAGCCGTAATTGAGACTGGCAAACAAATATGATTATCGAATTGATTCAATTAATGTATTTTAGGGCTTGTCATTCCTTCTACACGTTAATGGACTTCCTTTTAATTAAAATAATAATAACTAATAATAAATATCATTTACTCCTGAGATTAAATAAAATAGGATAAACATTCAAAGTTGAGGGTCTTAAGATGTAATTGAAGCAACATTAAATGCACTTAATGTAAACTTGTTCCTAAATTGCATAAAACTCAATTAAAGGGACCAAGTTTTAAACTTGTTATCAAATCTCAAGGACGAAACAAACTTTGAATTTTGAATTATGTATGCCCCAATGCAAACGGATCGTCATTAAAACTACATCAATGACAGAAGACCATGACAATTACCTCTGTCAACTTCTGGCTTCAATGAAACAATTTAATATTAAATTACCCTCGAAACAATAAAATAAAAGGACATACACGTCAAAAACAGCAAAATTGTCGATTAGCTCTAGGCATAAAAAGATTAAGACTCGCAGACAAACGAAAGCGATTGGAATTCAAAAAGAGGCAAAAAAGTAACTCGATTGTTGTGTGCCATTCCTTTGCAATCTCGACTTTACAGCACTGATAAATATCATTTGAAGGTGACACATTTAGAGTAAGCGAAAAATGCAAGCAAATTATACTTAATTTCTGTCCAAGAGAACAGTTTTTCTATAAAAGTTATAGAATCGCGGACAAGTGTTGGCTCAGAGGAGCGTGCCATTTGTTTTAACTCATTGCATACCTACTTTCCATGCATTACATTTGAGCTGTAGGTACTTACAATTAGGGCCTGTCTTACAAATTTACATTTTATTACGGTTACTACGAATTCCTCAACATCCTTCTTGACACGACCATTTAGCAGTAATAATAATAAACTTGCTATTGCACTTGATTGTGTGTTATGGCTTTGTTTATTTGTAATCTAGTTTGGAATAAACATTATTATCATCATCATCAGTCCTTTTGCGAATCGGTCTTCGAGATCGAGGAGGTTGATAAAAAACGAGAGGCTTTGATTCCTTGTAACGCGGCTGGAGTGATATAGTTTTGTAAACATGTATCTTTGGCATTGTATTTTATCGTGAAATGGAAGACAGGTGTGTTCCATTGTCCTGGTATAATTTGCTCCTTTTTTACCTATTCATCGAGTGAAGTCAGTGAGGCTAGGAAAGAAGGCAAAAGGGAGGTATGTGTAACAAGGAGACAGGGAAGGTGATGCGGTGATGATGTTAAAAATTGGAAGATCTTTCTGAAATAAAAACAGAGCAGAAAAAACTGTACTCTCTAGCAGAATCGAGAGCCCGAAATAGAAGTACAATTACAATGGAAATAGAGACTGATCCATATAACAGTTTCCTATGTAGTAGGGACGTAGCTGGTCCACTCGGATTTTAAAAGCTGAATCTTCTTGGAATTCTAAGCAAAAAACGTGGATTTGAGTCTTGAGCAATACGGTCCTGTTGATTTTTTACAAAGTTTACCTTCAATTACAACAAAGATTGCCTGCTGGGCTTGCTTTACTCCAGTTCTTCTGTGCTATGCCTTACCTGCCTCTGCCTTCCTTTGCTACGTATTATTTTGGTGACATAATCATAATAAACAAAGGAAGTCTTGCCAATTTGTGCATACGCAATGATTACACGGTTCGCCGTTGACTGATTTAAATGTAATCTGCCTCAACCAAGGAGCCACGTGCTCCTTGGTCTTTTCTAATTGCAAGGGTATTAAGTATGAAAGGGATATTGTTAAATATTTATTATGATGAGATTTTTAATCCATTCATTGCATTATGGTTAGGATACTGATACGGTATAGGACAGGCAGTGCACAGTGCAGTGAGTCCGACCTAATAAGAATTGAACAAGGATCCGCTCCAATAATTTATAATATTGCACTCTTATGACATATTTTTTTTACTTTCACTCAAGCTCACCAAAAATCACTCAGTTGGGGATGCCCTTGCATAACATCATCTCTTTAGATTGTATTTAAATCCCCCAAAAAATGTTATTCAATTCTAGCTTGACTTAACGAGTAGGATCCGCTCTGTGAGAATTTGATTGAAAATGGAAAACTGAAGTAATAAATGAGTGGAGAGTATTAGCCTAGTTCCCACACCATCTTATAAAATTAGGAGGATTTGAATGCGTGCAGGTGTTGAAGATATCATTGAATTCAGTATAATTCCTTTTCAATGAAACAGATTTGAATCACAATGGGCTAGGTATTAAATTACCACAAAGCATAAAATCTGTATGATAATATTTGTGGTTTTACTTTTATTATGAGGTTGGAATTTTTTTCCCATATTTTCTACCACATCAGAACAGCAAGTCTTTGCTCCTGTAAGATTCATTTGTGGCTGTGAGGTTGTTGGTCAAAGTGTTTTTGAGTAATAAATTGAATCATATAGGCAGTAATGGATGTATATTAAACTAGACCACTTCAATTACGTTCAGTTGACACAAAAAATGTCATTTCGAATTGCTTAAGCAAGGTTTTCAGACAAGCTTCAAGTTTGCAATATGGGATTTCGATTTGCTTGGCCTGAGTTCCTGACATCATTCCCTTCTTGCGATATTTTAAATCTACATAATTTGTGCTGCTTTAGGGATTATGCTCTGATCTAAATGCCGTGTCTTACCCTATACGCTATACAGAGTCATAATCATAACGATGTGTAGAACACCGTTTATGTGATATTACGTCACTTCTTACCTACCTACCTACAAAACGAATGTATGTGCAGTTTCATTAATATTTACTATTAATGTTTGACAGAGCGATCTGCTAGACTTTCAGTTTTCATGAGCAAAAAGGATCTTCAAAAAGAAGGATAAAAAATTGACGAAGTCCTAATGACAAATAAGTAATAATAATTTAACACATGTCTGTTAACGCAAGCAAGTGAAGTTTGTGGTGGAAGGCTAAAGATGTTTTTATGATTTTTCTCCAAGGCAAAATATTTCGAGAACTATTGGGCTCAGAGATGAGATAAAAATGAATCTATAAGTAATTACGACTTTACCGTTTTTTGTTTCCACTTTCATTAAGCTTTGATGTTGTATTAAATGGCACGAAGAACCAGGTGTAAAAAACATATACCTATGGATATTCATCTAGTTTCTAGAATAAATAAATTCTGTACCAGATTACAAGATCGGAACGCATGATGAGAATGCCTCTAGGAGAAGGAAATTATATTCGAGACGATGAGGGCAAATGTTTTACTGGTTCTTTTGATCTGCGAGTATTATGATTATTATTACAACAGGTATGAGTCCAGAGTCAGTGTCAGGCTTAACAAATAATTATGTTTTGTAGGCTTGTTTGTAATACTGTTTGTGTACAAATGTATTTCTTGGATTACAGTAACGTGCACTTTTTATTACACATTCTGACCAAGATACATCCCATTATATACAATATACAATATTACCCACACCTCAACATTACAAAAGTTCCATCTGCTCTTACCTTAATATATATATGTTACCTGTTTATGATTCTAAGATCTCTTGGCTCTCTGTCCACATGCATTCCTTTCATATAATATTATTATGATACCAGCAAGCCATGTGGATGTGGGGGAACGATAACATTGCCGAAGCTAACCACCAACAAAGTTGCTCTCGTAAAGGTTGGTAGGTATCTTAATATATGATCTTGGAACACTTAGAAGGTAGTCTTTCTTGTAAAAATATGTAAAGAGGTATAGAGGTATTAGGGAAATGTCATTGAGATCCTCAGTCCTCATAATCAATTCGTAGTGAAAGGATCCATTTTTGTGAACATTACTGACTTTTTTCTCACTTTTTTACTCTCCCAAATCCCAGCGGCTAAAATGCGTAATATTAACAATCGGATTATTTTGGACACCTTCTTCGTACACGGAGCATCCAGACTTGAAACAGATTAGTAGATCGTACATACAGATCGTGGATATTTACTCCGTGGATATGCATCTTTGTTGACCCTTTTTTCTCCTCCGTAACTGATGCAGTCAGCAGTGTACGTAGTAATTATTCTGATTAATTTTTTGTGTATAAATTTGGAAAACAAGCTAATTGGATTGGGCTTGGATCAAGAAGTGTGTGGGAGGGTGTTTGATATTGTCACTACTATTATTGTGTAGCAGTCAGTGTTTGTGACTTGCTGTGGCTATATGTAATAAAGAGTCTTGTTGTAAGTGAACTTTGTGCTAATTTTTGGATATTGTTTTGTGCTATTTCGTAGATGAACCAACTGTGCAAAGTCTGTGGAGAACCGGCGGCCGGGTTCCATTTCGGAGCATTTACGTGTGAAGGATGCAAGGTGAGAATTTTTTTTAAATTATTGATTAAGCTCTTAATTCCAAACGGAGACAATAGACTATATAATTAGCTATGCACGAGTCCACTTGTTTCTGTATGCCTTGAGCTTTTCTTAAGTATAAAGGGAGACGTCTTGACAAATGAAGACATGAAAAATAGATGAGTTGGAGCCAGGCATGCGACCGATGAAGTTGTATATATGAGGAAAGCGTGGTATATAGTGGTGATTGGAAGTAAAAAAAAATAAGGCTGAGGTCAGTCGAAAAAAGACTCTCCAGAGTGTTTCCTTATCTTGTAATATAGTTGAAAGGGAACGAAAATAAATATTCATCGAAGTTCTCACAAGTTAGAGAGGTTGAAAGTGGACATAATTTATAGGTTCGTTCAGGTTTCAAGTCCGCCTTGACTTAAAAGGAATGCGGGATTTAATTTTTCCGAGGATATGAGCTAATTATACTTGCAAATTCAGTCAAATGAGTGGAGTATATGTTTTATAGGCTCAATTTTGGGCTCTTATATATGCTTTCCACATTCTTAGATATGTTTTTCTGTCCTCCTTGAATAATGGTACAAACAAGCCAAATCTGATTCCAAGCACAACCATGCAATGGTACATATTAAGTGCCCTGTTAAACTGCTAATTGAAAAGAGCTTGAACTCGGCCGTCAAATAATTACTTTGAATTTCTGTTCAATTGAATTGGATCCTGCTTGCAGACGGGAAATAAAATGAAGGAAAAAACAATCAGGGGAAAACAATTATCCGATGTCCATAATACGGAATAATGTGTATAGCAAAGGCTTTATAAGGTTGAATTTCAATATCCATGAATCATCTTTGAATCAAGTTAAATGAAACGAGTGGACCGAGGTGGTTGCATTTACTCAAGTAAATTGACGGAAGTGGCGGAAAATCATGTCTACGTGAATTCAGAATTTGGATTGGGTTTGAATTATCTCGGTATCTAATATGTAAACACGCTGAAATAGGTAACAAGGGCGTAACACCAAAACTAATTGAGTTGCTTTACATTATTTAAGAGTCACGACAAGGAGTTTTCCATTTCTGAAAGATGCAAGGGACTACAGGAGAAAAATTAGGTTTGCTTGAGATGTGACACTGAATTTAGGACTTTTTTGTATTGTTTTACTCAAATTCTGTTAAGTGGTTTAGCTTAAATGTGAATTCCAGAAAATTAACAATTTCCTGCTTATCAAGTTAGATATTTAGACATTACAACCAGTTTACCCCTAGTATTATGGACGTGTGGCACAACATTTAGATAATTGATTTTCAAAACTTGGAGGAACTATCCAAGTGTCCGTTATATTACATTCGAAAATGGTTCAAAACCAAAACCGTATATCTTTTATATGAAATTGTATCAAGTAACCTTAAAAAATCCTGTATCCTACTTATTTTTCTTGGTAGTTTTACTCAGATCAAAAATGTTTTGATGAGAATTGTCGCCAAATATGGGTAGAGAACTTCACATTTCCGTAGAACCAAAGGTCTCATCTCCACGGGTGACAGGCGTCGTTTTGAAGTTTCATTCTTTGAGAAGAATAACGATGAAGCTGTGACTCGAGCTAGGTATGCCAAACCCGACTCAACGTGTGGGTTTGTTTTTTCCGAGAAAGATACAACAATGAAATCGAGAAACTAATAAATTACGTTAAAAGAGTGTAGGGATGATTTAGATTAGCTTTTAAAACAATAGGAGAGAGAATCGCATATAATATTGATCTCAGGTAAATTAATTACAGTACAAAACAACGTACATTTGCAATTCAGAAAAGTAAAGTGACATTGGTTGGGCATTTGGAGAAGAGAAGTTAAAGTAATGGTATTCATATTTGGCAATGTCTTTTATTAACACTGGTTTGAATTAACGCCAATACCACCGTTATCTTTCCACTTGGTAGTGGGACATGAGTGAGGGAGAACAATCAAATTCTTATGAACTCTGGTTTTGAATTTTTATTGTTGTCACTTTTTTTTCTTGCCAAGGTGTTTGTTTGTTTTAATGACTACTTTTAAAGACTTGTAAAATTACAACCCAGTTTTTTGCATTAATTACGTTCTGGTAGAATGACTACTCCTAATTTAGACAAGCCTTAGTTTTTTATAGAGATTACTGTTACTGGTAGCTTATCGTATTGAAGACCCATTGGAAATTTTGGGAGGGGTTGATCATTTAAATTACGATTATTACCCTATTCCATTAGGTTGATCGATCAATTCAAAAATAGAAAATATGTTATGTAGCTGTGGAATTAAAGTTTAAAACGGACATTAAATGGGGCTAAATAGGATAGAAGTAAATGGCAAGAAGCATTAATATAATTCATATTTCCTCTTTTGTTTGACAGTCATTCTTCGGCCGGACTTATAACAACGTAAGTGGGATCGCGGAATGTAAGAATGGGGGCCGATGTGAGATAAATAAGAAGAACCGAACATCATGCAAATCCTGTCGGCTCCGGAAATGCCTTCAAGTCGGGATGTCAAAGTCGGGTTCGAGATACGGAAGACGGTCGAATTGGTTCAAGATCCACTGCCTCCTACAGGCTCAGGGTCATACGAATGGGATGGGACACAGCCCCGAAGCAAATAACAATAGCTCATCAGTGGCAAACAATAATTCTCCAAACAGTTACCAAAGTAGCTTAGGCAAGAGTCAACTCCCCTCCACGATAACATCTTACGGTTCGATGGGAAGCCACGGATCGGATGAACGAGAGAGAGATCGGGATCGGGAACGAACCCCTTCCAGCAGTGCCTCTCGAAACGGGACAAACGGCATCCCTCCAGCATTTACATCCCTGTCCAGCCTCAGCCCGGAGTCATTGTCATCTCTGAATCGAAAGCTAGCCAACTCCGATCTCGCAGATTACTTTAGAGCTGCTGGGATGGGAAGCAGTAGCATGAAACCCGGTAGTGGAAAGTCGATGTTTTCGGAGGATGACAGGGGAGAGGACATGTCGAGGACAACGAGATCTCCAGGTTCCCTCGAATCTCCCAGATCCGAAACTTCGGCCGATGAAGGTAAAAGTAGTACTCCTATGCAATTTGCAATGCCCCCTGGATCTCCTCTCGAGGTCAAGCCGAATGACCTCTTGTCCTTCGATCTAATCACAAGAGATTTAATGAAAATGGGATACGATCCCCTCCGGTTGTGGCCTGCCATGTTTTCCGCACAACCCAACCTCCATCAATTCAACCCTTATCGGTTCATGTTCCCCAATTTCCCTGGTGCTGCAGCTGCTGCTTTCCCCGGTGGGTTTCCACCGAATCCGAACGGGATCCCTCCTCCACTCCTCAATGGCGGAATCCATCCCGCAAAGTTATTTTCGGCCGCAAGTCTGGCCGAAGGTATCCCTTCCCCTCTTGCTAACTTACCAGGCAACTTGAGTGGAGCAAATCTCCATAATCCTGCAAGCCATTCCCCAAACAATAGAGCAAGTCCACCAAATCACACCTCAATGAGGAACAGAGTGACGCCGGTCGTGCCTCCATCGTCAAGCCTTACCCTCACTCCTCCGATTTCTCACCATGGCTCCGATGAGCCTGCCTTGTTCCCCCTGCAAAAATTACGGAATGTCCCGTTCCAGGAAAGGCCCATTGACTTATCCGCCAAGAACACTAACAATAATCACGTCGATGACATGTACATCGGCCGTCCTAAAAAGTTCCCTCGCTTGAACGGGAATATCTCAGATATGGACGACGAGGCACCCTGCGACAATGACTCCGACAATGATAGAGACTATAACTCGGATGACATTGAAATGAAAGATGAAATGAAGTCAGATTACGGGGATTCTGACCGAGACGATGACGAGGTTGAGGACCTAAGCAATGCAAATAATAATAATAATACCATGAAAAATGCCTCCCGTCGTTCCTCCTGTGGAAGCCGGAGTCCAAGTACTGAAAGGGTTGGGACACCGCTGGATCTTACTCGCAGTTCCAGTACTAACTCCAGTCCACCTGTCCCCAAAATCGCGGCGTGAATTTTTGTCTAATTTTTTTATCAAAGCTCAGTCATTCCGTTTCCAAAGTATATCTCAGTAATTAATGATAATAACGGTATTAATCTTGTGCCTTCAGTAGAGAGTTTTACGATGATAAGGATGATGATTGTTATTGGGAGTGACGGCCAGTCTATCTACATGTTTTAGGATCCCTTTTAAATTTTAAATGGAATGACCTCACAGTATAGAATAACAGGAATTCCAAATACGAGGAATACTTATAAATGGGAAGGTGGTGGAATTACAGAGAAAGTCTCGTGTTCTAAAATTCAAGATTTTTTATGAAGATGAGTTTTACAGTTAAAAGCTTGTGATTCGTTTTAGTTGTAGTTACTATGTTCAGTATAATATATGGTATTGAAGGATTTGCATTTATATTTTAATAATATACGTGTATAATTTACAGACGTATGTTTGTAGTTTGTGTAAAAAATATATACAAATTCAACTCAAATCGAAAGATATTGACACACTGGCCGTAAATTGCAATAATAGTGTACATAACAATCGAAAATCGAAAGGTCTTTTTGTTTACAAGTGTCAGGATTTGTAAACCCTATCCTACTTCTAGTATACTAAATCTTAAGTTTATTTTTTGGTTTTACTCCTCTGCTTTTGTGATAATAAGCACCAACAATTCAGCAATCTTTAATTTCGAAACGCACTTGAAATGCAACGTTTGATTAATGACATGTTGTCAACTACCTAACAATGCAAGTTATGGTCTTTGCAACTAATTAAGTATAAATGTAAAGTCACAAAATATCTAAAGCAATTCTATTAACCTTCATCTTTTTCATTTTTAAAACTCTGCCTTAAATTCACGATTTCCAGAAGTGATTTCCATTTAAACCATGTCTTCTGAGAACGTATTCACCAGCATTTTTTACCATTACCATTTTTGTATCTATTATTTCAAGGTTCTTAATTACGGAGCTCAGTACATTCTATTTAAATATGTAAAGCATATATATATTATCTAGATTTTAATTTATCAACATAGCTTTTAAAAAGAATACATTCCTGGTGATTTTCAGTGAAACACTTTGTACATCCAACTTGTAAATACAATATTTAGCAATCAGGGTTGAGTTAAATGAGTTATATAAAATAAGTATACATATAGTATTCAAGATGTTATAACTATCAATATTTTAGACTAGAATATTTTATTAAGTTCATTTTAGCAATTATTATGAAATTAACTATTTATACATATCGAAATACAATGTAATTTTAAGGATTTTACATCAAAGTCTAGATTTTGTGGTGAAAAAACTACGATTTGAAGATCGGTTTAGTGACACAAATACGGTTGTAATGTTTAATTAAATATAATAATTTGATGACACCTTGTTATTTACCTACGCAAAGCTAAGGAACATGAGAAGAGAATCGAAGTTTGTGTAAAAAAAATCTTCAAATTGTAATTGAAATAAAAAACATGAAATATATTTGACTATAACTATACTCAGCACAGAGCACCCTATTCCACAGTTTCTTAAAGTTGTCGAGGCTCATAATAACATCATACAATTCTTGCATTTCGAATTTCGGCATACATGAATAAAATAAAGGCACTTCGTGTATCCACGGGTAATCGTCTTCCCACGATTTTGTCATCCATCTGCGTTTTTATTTAGTTTTTATTATTGCTCATCCAGCATCCTTTCCCATTCATTGAATGCAAGCTACTTGGTCTCTTCAGTCCTCGCCGCTAGTAACGAACAGGCCCTATCATTGAGCCCATGAATATTGTCAACGCAATCGTAAGTAAGGGCAGAAAATAAACACATAAACGGGACCGAAAAAAGGATTTCCCTTTCGGAAGCTAAATCAGAGGCATTCTTCGAAGACATAAAAACGATCCATTTTTAAGAAAGGCATCACAACGAAACTGATCCATTAACAACATTATCCCCATACCTTTTTATACCGTAATAGGAAACACATTGATAATGTGCTTATGACTTAGGAGCTTAAGCTTATATAATACTCCACCTCAGAGCCAGTTGCAGAATAAACAGACGAAATAGAGCAAGGCAATTAACAAACTGTGAATCAAAATCTCATGAAAAAGTGTAAAACTTGGTGTCTGTGTACTTACTTACTTGCCAATAATAAAGCACACTGGGCTCGTAATGTCTCGAGTGATTAGAATGTAAGTTACATAATCGAAATGAACACAACGTCTTCAATTCCGAGATGAAGGCCATTCGTCACACTGTAACGCTAATCCAGTAAAAGATAAACCCCAGTCTTGCCTTTAATTTATTAGTACCGTACATTACACAAGAGTTAAAGGAGAAGACGAAGGATTCATCATAAAAATCTTAAGTGCGAAAGGGATTTCAGGTACTTGTCATCTCATTTGATTGCCTTTCCTTATACTTTGCATATTGTCATCATGCACAAAATCTATAGCCCGTTGATGAGGATCCCATCCTATTGATGATGCTCTCTCTGCTCAAGTAGACTCCTTGTAATCTGCTGATGAGTCGAGGAAAAAACTCTCCATTATTTATTTTTATACTCTCATTATCATTGAAAACCTTATTTGGCTTCCTTCGGTAAATTTACTTTTATTTCAATCCATTTCGACCATCTTTGCTCATGCATATAGATTTTATATAGGAGCAGAGAAGGATAGATTTGTCCTTTGCTTAAAGAATGACTCACATAATGATCCATCCCTTTGCTGATTATTGTATGAAAAAATCGAGGAAAAGAATTTGACCAAGAAAAAGAGACAACCTTAAAATAGAATCATTATATGATTTGAATGAAGTGAAGGTAAAAAATAATATCAGTACTAATTTTTTTATTGCATTGTAATTCGAGTAATTGAAAGACGGAATCATTTAGTAATAATTTAATAACATCCTTCTACTGGAACACGGAGACAAACTCGTAAAGCACATCACATGTAATAACATCAACCTCAACCAAACCCAAACCTTTCCAATTGAATTATGATCAAAGCCAATTAAGCCTCTCTATCCTATCTCTTTCATGAATCTGACCTGCTCCATTATAATGGCCCTGTACAGATTCATTTCTGTACTGTTCTACAACAATAGATAGAAATATATATTCTACGTTTTATACATTACAAGCCTTAAATCATTCGAGGGTCGAATTAAAACGGCATTTTGCTAAATCAAAATATTCGAGGCAAAGGATTAAAATATTTGATTTGATTAGACTATTTTAATTTCTTTCCAATCTAAAAGTACACGTGTATAGAAGCGGTGAGCTTCACGAGGAGGATCCTTTGCATTGAATTTAAATTCGTCGGCATTTTTTAAGGATTAGCAATCAGCAGGAGTTAAGAACAATTAATTTCTCAGTATGGGACATCTACATCTTTGCCGTTAGAAAATAGATCTAATTTGGCCGAGCTCAATTAAGTTATACCAGAGCAATAGGGCTAACAATTAGGACTGTGTAACATTGAGATACATGAATCAAAACGTACCTTACCTATCATAATGTTGTGGTAATCACGATCATAATGAACAATCGTCAATCGTAAAATTTATCTGACTTGTCAAGTCATTCGTAAAGATTTTTTATATAGGACCTGTTGATGGATACATGGCTGATTTTATATGGTTCAGGCTAAAGGAAAACGTCTGGTCTCAGAGATCATGGTAATGAAAACAGTAATGAATGGGTTTAATGCAATAAGTTATTGTGGACTTCACGGATGAAGTGGATAAAAAACGAGACTTCACTCTCCTTCTTCCTTGTGTATAGGCCAAGGTTCTCCTCGCTTCAGAGATCCAGATCAGGTGCAAAGGAACAACACGTACAAAAACTAACCCATTGTTACAGATAATGTGATAAGAAAAAATAAGAACTAAATCATACTCTCCTCTTTTTACAGCCTCAAGACAGCTCTGGTATATAGGCTATTACCTCATTCTGTGGTAACATTATAACAGATTCGATAATAGTAACAATAATAACATACAACAAACAATCCTTCTGGCATGTCTGCTGCTTATTGTAAACCTTGCTTGCAGTTGTCTTGAGATTTAAACTGACATTTCAACACTTGTTCCTTTATTTCGTTGCTTCTGGTCTGCTTTAGTTTACAATCTATAAGGCTGAAGGCTGCCTGCCTCTTTATCGGTCGTGTTAATTGTTTTTATTTTCGTAAATTCATAATATTTTTTGACACTAATGCTCAGGAGTAAGACAATGAGTTTGGAATGGTGAGAATTATTTTTTATCGAGTCAAGGTCTTTTTTACTAAACATAGACTTGATTTTATCATCCGATTCAGATGATAAATTTAGATCTTGAAACAGAGTAGATTACTGTAATAATGCTCTTTTTGGTTGAGGGCTTTAAAAATCTTCTTATGCAACTTCCTTCCGTTGACTAACCTCTTTGATACCGTATTCTGCATTCAAATTTGGGATGTTAAAACAAGTAATTGAGTGGACTAGAAAAGGGCTTGTGCAATGTTGACACAATGCGGTTTGTAATTTAGTCTGTCATTAAGTTAGTACACTTCAGATTTAATTATAATATTACATCTTACGAGCTGGAAATGATTGACGTGACAGAACTGATTCCGATATAATGTATAATTATGTATTAAATGCATAATTAATTAATTGTAAACGCACGTCAGCATAGCACAATAATTTTATTATTGGTTGAACGTTGAACTCTGAGCAGATCACTTTGTTGATAGTATCTTTCTGTCATGGAACTAACATTTAGGTCAATGTGATACAAAATGAGATAATTAAAGTAATAAGTCTGCTTAATTGTGTTTGCACAACTGTCGAATTTTTAAAGGATTTACGCTCTGCCAAATATCTTTCCAAGTATAGGTATGTCATGTCTCAGCCCTTCGTACATTTTTCAAGACGTCTATAACTCTATATATATTCCCTCTCTGACATGACGCAAGGTAAATATCTGTTGACAGCGGTGAAAAAGCATGTAATTTATTTCTTTGTTGTAGAAATTTATGAATATTTGATCGGAGATTACAGAGCTTGATTTTAAAATGTAAATTAACACATTGGATAATAAATGATATTTAAATCAATCAGATGGAGGAATGAGATATTCTCGTTCGTGATTTGATAACTAATCGAAAATATCTGGGTGCAACAACAGACATTAAAGATCTGATCAGGTAAATGCAAACACAATAATTATCTTGATATCAGGGACTTTGAGAACGATAACGAGGATCGTGAAGATTCTTCGAAAACATGTAAATATTTTCGATTCAGAGTAAAGTACAAAAAGGAGTGATGCGGAATTGAGAAATCATGACAAGCGGGATAGTAAGTAATGACTCCCTTTTCCAGACATCACAACTGAAGCCAATTAAAATTGAAGAGCTATCAAATCCCTACAGAATGGACAGGCTCAAAAGTTGAATGTGACATGTGACACTTAATTACTCCTTGTTTTAAGGGGTGAGCCCATTCTCGTAGGTTGGTTGGACTTAGTCCTCATCTGATTTGAAAAGTAATGGAAGCGTGCCTATGGATGATGAAGTACTATGAATACATTCATCATTGAACAATTCCTTCCCTTTCGGGTTTCTATAATAATGCAAGTTCAAACGTTGAAATGTTGTTGACAAGTCGGGAGGTAGGCGTTTAGGTCCTAAAGGACGGATATAATGCAAATGGGCACATTACTAGAGTGCCGAGTGAGGTATTTCAAAATTATCTCTATCTGATGCTGTGATTTTCCTAGCCGAGAAACGAGAACCCGTCCGTGTTGTCTCGAAATCCAAGATTTATTCAAACTAATTCAATCCCGTCACGTCACCGCACATTTCCATATCAAGATGACAATGATGGAAAACCTCAAAAAATCGAGACTAGCTGCTTCCAGCGACAAGGACTAGTTCAGTTCATCTGACTTACGACCGGATATAATGCCAATTGAAATAAAGACAAAAGAACAATGGACTAGAGAGAGAGAGAGAGGCGCGGATTGAAAACAATTAAGGTGGACCTAATAGATCTTATCTTCATTGCTGTTTTCAAGCAAAAGACTTCGGTTAATGGGATATCGTCCTAGAGGGTCTATAGACAGGCTAATGGAAAACAAGGAACCCTTGATGAACAGCGCAAGCTATTGCTTTTTAATTCGCATAACACTTGTTCATTACCGTGTTTTTGTAGACATGGATCGGACATGAAATAGCAATAAATGTTTTTCACTTTTCCAATGTTCGGACAAGGCAGGGAACATTAATTAAAAATAAAGCTTATAACTCACCAAGAAGGAACTTAACTGATAAACTGGTTGATCAAGTATAAGTATATGAAATAACAATTTAGGATGCTACGATGAAGTTTTCGAATCCGGGAGGAATCTACAATCTACTATTCCTGTAAATAAAACGCCCTTCATCAACTTCTTTTAATGATGGCTCGTAGAACTCCCCGAATTTGGAATACGTAAATAAAGGGTAAATATTGGAAATTGAAATTCTGAATCAATGTATCATTCCATCGAAATTGTTTAAATAAATCATTTAAGCAGATATTAATCTACCAACAAGGATGTATTTCTTTACCATCCTCGATAATTTAAGTCATTTAGCCACTTGTCCGTTTTGTCTACCTGCTTGTCAGATATTGAAACCCTTTCATTTACTCAAAACACACAGATTCAACAAGCGAAAACAGCCAATTCTTGGAGAAGATGTAAAATGTTTTTCTTTGATTTATTCCTGTTCCAAAATGCTTTGACCATTTTTCAAGATTCTTTGCTAATAATTCTTCTTACCAAAGCTCGAAGGTTATTAAGTATTGTGAAATGAATTCTGCATTCCTCTCTTGTAATAATACAGAAATAACTTATTCATTCCCAGTCACAATAGGACTAAAAAGGCTGATTAGCCGTAGATATGACATTTCCTCCTCTAATTACTCCATTTAATACGTACAGAATTATTCAAAGGAGCCCAGAAGGTCATACAGAAGTTGCAAAGCTATCATCTTCCATTAAACGAAAACCAATGACAAATAATAATGACATTAGAACGATTCCCAGAAGAGTTGAGTAAAATAATCTACAAGAAGTCATTCCGCTCTTTATTCCCAAATGCAGCGTCGTGAAGTAAAAGAAGAAACTTGTCTTCGTGTTTCATGGCAATTAGATCAAATTATAATAATCGTGAGTGGGAATGCCATAAAATCTTTACATGCTGAAGTCCTTTTGTACAAAATAATTTTTCTTCTCAAAGCTCAAACCCGCTCCGGATGATAAATATCTATTAACAAAAAAGTAAAGGAGGTAGTGAGTTGGTAGCTTTCGTAAATAAATGCAAGGCCGACGGTTGCCAATATTTCTCTTTGAATATAATACAATCTGCCTCAGAAGTTGTGCTACCAATACAAATACAATACAATTCATGAGCAACATTGTTTCTTGATGTACCACCAATATATTCCAAAACTGATTGCAAACTGGCATAATTTAATTTACTCGTTCCCAATAGCTTCCAAACTTCTATTGTGGAATTTTTAGGGAGAGATGAGTTGAATCGGGTTGTCAACTGCTGAGGTTGTTATAATCCATGCTCAAAATCGTACACACAAATGTGTATTTAAAACATTTCAAGGCGTTTGTCGTATCGTTAAGATTTCATGGAATTCAGATATTTTTCAAATAACCAGATTATGTATATTTCCCAATCATATTTCGTAGCAAATCCAAATTGAGTTAAATTCATACAAATTTCAATGATGATAATGCTCATGCTGACAAATACAAATCTAGTGTTATCTACACTATTATTGTCTTGGACGTAAATTTGAAATTTGGGCCAGAGGGTAACATGAGAGGCGATTCATGTATCGTGGACAAAGCCACTTATCCTGAGGTGACAGTTACTTCAACTGTCCACATGAAGAAAAGTGAACAGATAAAAACTATCCGGATCCGTAATGTGCCCTGTAATTCAGTGTAATGGTGACTAGGACCTTATAAAAACACTATTTGTGACCAGTTTGTTTTCTGAAACAAAGCCGAGTCACCGCTTCTCAATTTTTTCTCTAAAGAAGCAGCAGGAGCGGCTGGTTTCATTGAAAATTCAACAGTCGATGTCCAACCGTTCATGTACCCGTGGTAGATGATCACAAAGAGCGTCATTCCAAAGGCGATTAATGGCATTGAAATCTTCATGAGGAATGAAATGTCAAATTTCAACATGGGCCGACATGTGGACAGACCTGGTGAAGAATCTATTTTTTCCTCCTAGATAAAAACATTGATTTGATTGTTGGGCTGGATGACTGAGGTGATGGAGTTTCCAGAGGCCAATTTGTCAAGACATGTCAAGGAGGGGATGGGACGGACGCCAGCATCAGCCAAGACCACTTCCTTTCCTATCTATTTACATAAAAAAAAATACCAAAGTGTACCTTAGGATTTTGACTAAATTTGTACCTTATTAGTCATTTATAATTACACGACAGCATTTCTAATTCCTTAACGATTAATTTTCTATTCAATACGATTCAATTATCATCAAGCCCCGTTAATTGTTTCAGAGCAGAAAAATTGTAAATTATATACTTGGCTCGATTAAATTTAATTCGCTCAATTAAGATATAGAAGATCATTGGAGAGGGACTGATTAGCAATTTTGTTTGGAATGTGTACCAGTCTTTCATCCCATAAGTGGTACAAACTCATCTATTATCGATTGATAATTTACTTTTAATTATATTCTTTTCAAGCATTTAATTAGGTTTGTATCGAATTCAAAGGAGGTGGATTCATTCAAGGATGAAGTGATGCGAATTAATGCCTTCTTATTGAATATGCAAATTAATTTTGTAATTGGAGACAAAAGCAGTTTTTTCCCTTAAAGTTGGAACAAGAAATGATGAGGTTACTCATTGTCTTGTCTGCATGGCTCACCAGAATCTGTACATAAGCATAATTTATGCATAGCATGTCGAACATTATGTTATGATACTGTAGTATCGATCATCACACGCGTTGTAAATTCGTTGCGTATTCGTGAACATTGACGAATTAATTGTCACTGAACCGGTGGTCCTGTGAATTGAATAAAAAATCCCTAATTTCTCAAGGAATACAGCAGTGAACTAGAATTGAATACAATTTAGAAAAATGATTCTTTCTAGTAATCTGAAACGAAATTCTGCAATCAACTTCATTGAGACATAATTACTGTAATGTACCCAAAGAAACTATTCATTTGCTCAGCATCTTCGCTAATCTGTTCCCAATTCCAATATACTTGACGGCATGAAGAACAGGAATCTCTGCTGTCGGTTCAAGTTGCAGATATCATATACAGGGAGTCGATATCTGTATCGATTTCATGCTTTTAGAGATAAGTTTGCTTTCCGCCAACTACTATTAGCGTCAGTAGTGATTGATATTTATTAAGCTCTGATGGCCGATGCTTGAAAGACAAGACAGAAAAAATAATAGCAAGCAATTGATAGTCATCCGATCTAATCTCTTTGTGGTTTACAAGTGCACCAGCAGGTTTCCCCGTTTTCACTTAAATTAATGAATTTAAAATACCACTGATTTATCAGAAGTATATCAATCAGATTTTTTTTCATTATATCCTCGTGTTATAGATCGCGTGATTGTGGGATCATCAAATGGCCGATTTCTTGTTTCTTCTAAACTTTAATATTTAGGTGAAAGCCTATTTGAGACCGTGTACTATTGTGGTTTTTACTGTAGAAATGAATTCTACATTCTACCTAACTTACACTACTATGAGTATTTTTGATGAGTTTAAAAATTAATCCTGCTAAGAAGATATTAAACAAAAAAAAATAAGGAAGCATTGATAAAGCATTGGTTGATGATAAATTCGAAATTTATTTGTCAAGGCATTATTGTGACAAAGATACCACTTAATTTTCTGTTCCATATAACGTAAAAACTGTTCCAAAAAACTGTTAACAAGGATGAAGATAGTATATCACCATTCATTCAATTCTATGTTGTTGCTTTCGATTTTAGCCGAATTTTCGAATACACATAACCTGAGCAATAACTACGAAAGTCAAACGACCGTTTTATGAGTTAAAAAACAAAAATTAGAAACAATGTATTAATGTTGACTGCAAGGCAATATACCTACTGCTGAGAAAAGGGATGAATTTGAAGTCATTCGTATAGGAAGGGACTAAAAACTGGTATGTGATTGTCAAACTAATCCTGCGATGGCCCTTAATTCCATCGGTCATGTAGGAAAAGAAGGTGGACTTGATAAGAAAAAAGCTTGTCTGTTCCAACGATGAGAAAAATGATTACAAGAAGCAAGCCAAAGTGAAGCTGTAGCTACGTGGTACTTAATTCTCATTAGTGTTGTAAGCTCTCACTCTTAACTTGATTGGATTACTTTAAGGTTTGATCGTGATTCTCCATGGGTATTCTCATTTACTTAATGGTGATGAACTGATCTTTCTCCATCAAGGAAGGAAGACCACAAGAAGACTTGTGGTAATACGATTTCGTTACAGGTTGGCCATTGGTCTGCTCGTAATAATACCTAATACCCATCACATCTCTCTTTGTCCTGTCTGATCGCTCCTTTACTCAGTAATCTACATCCTTCCTAATTGAAAAAAAAACTCTCAAATCAGTCCAGTCCACTCGTCCGAATCATCATCCTTTGTACGATTCATTACAGCACACACAAGACGAACAAAATGATCCAACAATGGATCGTCCCATTCTTTGAGGGAATATGAATAAAAAAATAGATGAACTTTGTGTAGATTTTTTATACTGTTTTGATGGAGAAAATATGATCGAGGTTTGGTTGAATAGAGAGGACTGTGTGGCCAGAATCGATCAGTCATTATTTAACTATCTCAATTTATTCCACCTATTTTGAATTTTGTTGGAGCTGAATTGACAGACCACCTACTTCAAAGCACTTTATTGCGGAAAATCATTGTTTGGTTAAGTATTCAGATTTATGGTTTGTAAAATCTTTGTAAAAATACGGCTAATAACAATAGAAACGAAAATTGTAAAGCTGAACAGAGTGGACCTAGTACATGCATTCTAATTCAAACATACGATTTTTTTAGAATTTTCTGATAAATTGTCGGTACCAAACATACTATTAAGGACACACTTTATAAAGAAGACTACGAAATAGACTATCTATGTAGAAACTAACGTTAGCATTTGTTTGAAAATTTAATTTTACATCTCACAAAAGATGTTGATGATTTTTAAGAAAGATTTTGACTTTTTGTGGACACTGGACCGAGCTGCTTAAATTTTAATACGTCTGTAATTTTAAAGCGTTTCGATTTTCAAAGTTCGACAGTCGAGATCTAGAAAGAATAACCTTTCTAATTCTAATGCATTTAAACTTTTTTACATTTAATTATTTGTGCATGTACCGAATCACGATTCTTTCAAAGCAGAAATCTGGTTTTGGACATCAATGAAGCAAAATGGTTTTTAACCGCTTAGACAAATCTCACTTAACGAAATCTCAAAATGGAACTCCGGAAAAGCGCAAGAAAATGCTGCAGCAGAGATTGTTAACTCGTCGATTAGCTTTAAGATGAGTTTAAAATTGTGTATACTTATCAGCATCCATAATGTAATACAAGTTCATCCGAAATGTTTAATTTAATTTTTTAAATTATCATGCGCCATTATTTATAGTATGATTCTATTAAGAAACTGTATACCATTTCTGGTTCAATTTGAGAGTGATCTTTATTGAAACAAAAATATGTTTTTGCTTAAGGGAGAAACGCATTTTCCAAACACGAAAAATTAAGTGTTGAAACAATGGAAAACTATTTATTTCACGAGCGTAAAATGTGTAAAAATCAGATTATATAATGATTTCGATATGAATAAATTCAAATTGAAAAAATGAATCAAAATGTTGAATGTGATGAAAGTTCTGTTCTTGTCAGTTAATTTTCAACTGCTAGAAAATAACTAACTAAGAAAAATTGTTAAGACATTGAAGCAGATTGGATTTGAATGATTTTAAATTTTGTTGCTTTTCATTCATGAAATTTTTGGAGATAGTTGTTTCAGATGAATCCATCTATTCAAAATGGCAGTTGAAGAGATCGAATTTTGATAGGATATCAAAAGTGTAAATGCGAGACAAGACAGGTGAAGGAATATATCCAGTCAGTCATTTTTGAGTTGTTTTGTGTGATGATTTTCGAAAGACAGTGAATCCTGTAATATGAAAAGAAGTGGATTGAGTTCTGTGTGAAAGTGCCGACTCATCTGATTGACATAGCCTCCCAACAAGTAGTGTAACGAATAAATTACGAGAACTTCTCTTTCCAGTTCATCTTTACACAAAATCATATCGCTGAATCTCTGTCAATCATCATTAAGAGAAAGTAACCATCATCATTCCTTTATCTTTTCTAGACTAGATGAAATCCGTCCCACATCATATTACCTGTTAAATTGGCTTTTACATTTACTTTTATTCTTATCGTCATTTTCTTAATCATATCTGATTTGAGTCAAGTGTCTTTGGTTTCTGTTCAACTTTCATGTTCTGAAAATCCTTGCCGTTTATGTTGATTTACCTAAAAGTAGATATTCATTTTTAGACTTGATAGGCTGTGTTTTAAAAAATGCTCATCTCAATCTCCAATGTTTGATTAATTTAGTCGTTTGAATGTAGATGCAGAAACAACCAACCAAACTCAAGAAATTGAAACTACCAAGCAAAATCCATAGAAAAGTATTTCATGAAGGAAAGCGAACGGAAAATAAATTGAAAAGCAAACACGGGTTTTCGAACATTAAGAAATAATTCTAAATGTTCGACTTCTTTCATAATTTCCTACGCTTGTCTACTAACTTAGAATATATGAACCTACAACAATTACCAAACATCTACGCCTCAAATTATGCTTAAATTTTACAAAGCAATACTAATACACCCAATAAGCTTTTCTTCTCTAACCGAATGTACTCCACAATTCATTATGTCAACTCATTGTTCGCAAAACCATATAGCCCTGAGACACTTAGAACGAAGCAGTTCAGTAGAGCTAATTTCTGTATTTTATTCAGGAAAGAAGATTTACTTACAAGGTTAACCACTATCAACATCACCATCACAAGAGAACAAGAAGATCATTTTTTTTTCTCAGTTTTTCTGCTTTTTATGCAAATTTTACAACCTTTTGGACTCCAATCTGACTAACATTTTATAGACAGTGGTACGTGATTACGAATTCATCTCAATTACAAAGACAGCAATACGTAGTAAAAAATATGTGCAGGTGCAATATCTTATGTTCAAATAGGTCCAACCACAAGCCATGCCACATAAAATCCACAATAAACCTGTAATATTTATTTGTTTTGTTCTTTATGTCGTTCACGAGCTGATATTAAATTAGAAGGGTTTGAATTGGGATGCAATTTCAAGTTTTAATTGTTATCCCTGTTCTCAACTCTTTGAAAGGGAGCAATGTAATTTGGACTACAATTAATTCAAAGACGTCTTAATTATGTATCATCTTTAATGAATAACTTTTGGATTCCATCTTGAAATGATACTAATCAACTCAATGTAACTCATAAAATATGACCCTGTATGTTCCACGGTAAAGGGGTACAGCAAAGCACATCCTAACATATCTTTGCTGCTATTCATACTTTGTATGGGGAATGTGTGATCCAGCCTGATATTCCACGTCCGGATGTTTCTGGAAGTGCTGACAACACAGCTAAAATTAATTTATTCTCTTATTGTTTTTAATCCAGTGATGAATACGTTTTGATTGAGTCAGAGATGACATATTTAGAATAGTTTAATGGCAGATGAATTTCCAACAAATTACAAGACAACGTCCGAAGATCAGGCCACCCAGGAATTTCGATTCTCGTAATCTAAAGAGATTTAAAGGAAATAGACGAGGATTCAGGCATGTTGCCAGTGCATCAGAAATTGAATACCTGAACGGAGAGGCCTATAATAATATACATGTTTAACGAGGATCATCGCTCGCTCCCTTTGGCAAAATATCCCACCATGATTGGACTGAAGGTGTACGTAGGTATCCAACACAATAATATTAATTTTTGATTGACTTGAGTTGCCTAAACTAATTCTCTGGCTTGGAAGTCGGAATAATTAATGTGAATGCTGAGGCTATCACAGGTATCGTTTGTTGTATTGTTCTGATCTCATCGCAAACAAAAAGAATACAGTCATCCTTTAGAGTCTCAAGGAGCGTTTGCATTTTCCTGTCACTCTTATCCTCTAATATCTACATTCAAATGAGTTACACATGCATATTTTTAGTCCGTCCGACTCATTAAGTATTATAATGAAACTATTTTTCTCCTGATTAGACATGGTGGATTTTAGCTTTATATAGACATGGTCAAATAGGATGAGGATCTACACTTGTATAGCATACATATGCAGATGTTTAAGCCAGTTCTATTTTGTTTATTATCCTATTAACGTGTCTCGCCGTTCTTTATATTCATGTCTATGTGACTTTCATTATTGAGAATGAGTGATTAATACTGCTTTGTTTGTCGAAGTATGAACGGTTAATTTCTAACTAATAGTAGAACACAGAAAGCCTTCAAACCGCTTGTACGGATGAGTATTTAAGGGGCAAAACTCATCCCTGTAGCTTCTCATTATTCATGTAAAACTTTGTCCAAGAAATTAAATATGTCTTTGGCGATCCTTTATCTTACAAAATCATCAATTGATGACACGAGTAGCCTGTTTTTGTCCTTTATTAGCTCGCCTATTAAAAATAGGTTTAGAGCTAATGAAGTCAACCTGTCCGTCTGTCTGTCTGTCTGTCTGTCGGGCCTTTTTGTGGATCAAAGTTAAGACAAATAGGAGCAGCCATGAAGCAGGCCGGTTTAGAACGCATACAATTTTTGGCCTAAGAAGCGGAAAGACGCAACATTATGCGATCTGCTTCCATGGATATTTTTATGGATATCATTCAATTGAAAAGGAAGCATTATGTTTGATAGCGTTTATCAAATATTAAACACAAAAACAAGTTTCAACGTAATTTTTTTTTTTTTTTTAGAGAACTATACTTTTAATTTACTTATCACATCGTATTTAAAGTTACAATGCTCATAATAACAAAAACAATATTTTTGAAAATTCAAAATTTAGGTTAAGTAAAAAATTTCGTCGAGACTATCAGATGAAGGAACGGTCCCCATGATGGAAGCAGCATTCCCTCTTTGAATAGCTAGACTTATCCGCTGAATCAAATATGAAGTGGATTTTTTTTCGTTGGTTAAACCGCAAATGACTCTCCCGATTGATTTGATGAGATTCTTAGCGTCAAATTAAATAAAATTATAATATAATCAAATTCAACGTAATTGTATTGGTTTACATATAAAAGAGATATAAAACATTTGGAAACAGGAATCATGGATGTAAATACATACATTTAGAAACAATAACCAAATTTTATAGGTTTAACGTATTTTTAATGTGAAACACCACTTTAGATTTTGAAAACTTGTAAATTAGGTCTTTTTGCAATATTGCTTCATTTTATGTTCAAATTGATAGCAAACAGGATCTATATAGTTCAAAAGCATGGTTTTGGATTTAAACAAAGTTGATAAAATAGAATTCGACTCCATTTGTCGAACATGTAAACAATTTTATATCAAATTGAATTGGTTTAAATAGTGAAGTGAATAAAAACAATCGAAATTAATCATGATGGATATAAATCAATACATATAGGAACAATTATCAAATTTAAAAGGTTTTACAGTATTTTCATTATTAAACACCAAATAAATTTCGAAAACTCGCTAATAACATCTTTTTGTGATATTGCTTCGTAATAAGTTCAAATTGGTAGCAAACAGGATATATAACGTGCAAAAAATGCACTTGTCAAACATAAAAATGGTTTTTAACGTAATTGTGTTGGTTTAAGGGGCCAGAGTAGTTATCGCTATGGGAAAATGGGTGTCAAGGTGGGTACTTTGGGTCCCTTTATCTCATGAACCAATGCATCTAAAAATAATTGACAAAATACGTTAGAAAGATATTTTCAATCATCAAATTAAGAAATCATTTAACTGACCCTATGGGGTTTAAGGCGGCTACAATTTAATTATTACAAAATCATGTTTTTAAGCTTCCAACAAGCCCCCAGCCCGATAGGTTCATTATAGAGACTCGATTTTTTTTCTAGTGTGTAGACAATTTCATTGCAGAGGTGCATTGATGGGTCGAAATTACATTTTTTTGAAGCTATCCTATAGTAAATCGCGTTTTAGTCAAAAACAACGGTGTGTGGTTTTGGTTTTTAATTTTTAGCATGAAATCCTTACTACTTAACACACTTTTGACCCATCAATGCACCTCCGCAATGAAATTGTCTACACATTAGAAAAAAAATCGAGTCTCTATAATGACCCTATTGGGCGGGGGGTTTGCTGGAAAATTAAAAACAAGAGTAAGTTGCCAAGGGCTTCAAATGATCAGTTTTATGGATGGTTACTATGCCAACACGACATTTTACTATAGCATTCTTGTACCTTTTTCATCTTTTATCTTTATCAATTTGGTTGCTAGGAATGCAATATTTTTATCAAAACTTGCCTGCCTCTAAACTACTCTGGCCCCTTAAATAGCAAAGTGGATTAACATATTGGGAAATAGTTGTATATCTTTTCAATATATCATCATATTTATTATGCAAACAATAATACTCTACTACTTTTATTTACTCTTAATTCATTGTCATTGTGAATATGCATGTCACAAACAAGCCCATCAGTCGGTTTCATTTAATGTAGTGTAGGGTAAATGTAGGATTTGCAATGAAATGAAAACTTGTAAGAATTGTGCGAGCTGTCTTCGACGTTTACAACGTCTTGTTAATGTTTTATTTATATTTTATTTGAACAGCTACCTTGATATTTTAGGTTCTGTTTGTAGCCATATGAAGTTAAATCTCAAACAACTAGTAATCTGAAATATACCCGAAAACAACTGGTTCTTTAACTATTAGTTTTGAATTTGCTTGCAAAATTCATATCACCGAAGACGATTCGAAGAGTTTTTCTTTTAATTTTCTAGCTATTGTGATGATAATCGGTGTCATATTTTATTTGCAAACGAAAGACAACACTCATAATTTTCTTGAATTTTCGGAAATTTACGGATCATAGCGATTGCAGTCATATGCAAAGTTGAGAGTTTCCTTTCCAATATTTTTGTAATATGAGCCATAATCTACGTTATCTTTACCAAAGCATTTAAGATTTAGCACTCTACTATCTTTTTTAAAACTTACTTGCAAAGGTTCAAAAACTAGTAATGCACGAATGTACTCTTTCTGTTTAAAGTATTCGTTCATCAAAAATGAATGCTTTGCCGTTTTGACAGAGCCCATTTTACACCTTGTACAGAAATTGAACGGTCCCAAATTCCCGAGCTCCCTTAGTAATTGGAAGATTAGTCAAAAATGACATCTGAGATTTAATGGAGTTAAGTTGTCAAATTAGATCAAGTGAGAAATTGCCCTTGTTTCCTTGAACAATCCAATTGGGAAATGAAACAATTAAGTTTTTGTGCGAGTAACTCTCACTAATCTTTATAAGCTATTTTTTGTTGCTTGACTCGGGATCCTCCTGCTGCCTGACGTAAGAAGGTAAAGCTTGTTAGAGTTTGGCGAGAAAGATTTGTCTCTGCTAATTGCTAAAGTTTACAATTTAGTTGTAATTAATGTCTTTGTGTCATTTTTGGCTACAAGAATATCTTCAATCGTTATGTATCATTAGGAAAACATCCTTGAAACAGCTCATAGGATATATTCTTCTATAGTCCACTGAAGCAACGGCTCATCTACTTAAAGGTTCGTCGAATATTGTAGCAAATTCTTGCTCGTAATCCAACGTCCTCTAACTTTAATGTGTGCTATAGGCAGGCATTCAAATTAAAAGCCTATTATTGCAAACTGCATGTGTAGAGAGACGTGCATTTGTCAACTCTCAAGGATTGCGTGGCAAAAATCCCAAATTTATTAGGTATTCGTGAACCTTATAAAACTGACCACTATAATTCACACCATGACAAATGGATCTAAATTTCTCGCTTTTCTTCAAGTGACAAAAGCTATATCATTTACACACAAGACATCTTCTTTGTTGAGGGATTTGGAAGAGGCGACTAACCAAGAAATTGCATTACGCCATCGGCTTACAAAACATCTCATGTCAAATCCCTTAATTTCCTCTCACTTTCACTCTCCACTGACCATCAGCGTCTGTAATTCTGTAATTTGAGATGTTTCACTGTTTCCTCTGCAACATTTGGAGCTGGAGATCTAATTCTTTGTTATGGTTTCTTTCAACGTAATCTCTTGATATTTTAATCTCACAAAGCCATTCCCAGCATACTTTACTGTTACACATTACAATGGACCTACAAATTAAAGGTACACGCATATATGTACAATATTATATTATTGTCTGACAATAATATTTAGCTGGTTTGCTTTTCCTTAAATTTAAGCTGCTTTGCTTTTTAAAAGTCCTTATAAATTCTATGAGTTTGGAAAGGTACTTTGAGCAAGCTAAGTCAGATCTAGTTATAGCACGATGTTACCGCATTATAAAACGCGATATTGTAGTAATGTTAACCATAAATGTCTTTAACAACCATGTTAATGTAACAATTAGAGGAGTTTACTTGCAAGTTCCCAGCTATAATCATTACCTGCTTCCAAACCATTGGAATTAAATTAAAAGAATATTTAAGTTTAAGTCTGAAATATGTCAATTGATCAATTTTGTATTTAGATGAGAAACGTTCGTAGATCGATCAAAATCACAAATTCATGTCTCAGCCAATATGTTGTGTTACAAGTCTTTACTATTGATTGTTTCAATTTCGTTTAGTCTCGTTAAAAACAGCGTGCAATGAAACAAAAAATTAAAGTTTGTTTGATTTTAAATTTAAGATTGCAAATACTTCATAGGGCTGTATTCACATTTTAAATTAAAATAAATGAATGTGTTCACCGTGGTAAAAAATCACACCCGGTCTACATAAAACAGATTATAAATTTGTACGATCTCCACTCTCCAGACACCTGCTGTCAAATAATAATCTGTATGATTAAAGTTAGGAGTTTTTCATCCCCGAGTTTATAACGTATTTGGACCAACAGAATCCACTGTAGCAATGTAAACTACATGATAGAGAGTAACTTTGAATCTGTTGTTAAAGAACTTGGACCTTATTTAACAAAGAAGAGTAAATCATGAGCACGTAAAATGTTTATTCAGATCTGTCTGATCTTATTAAATCTAAAGATAATTTGTGGGTTTTTAAGCATCTTTCAGCAAACTACGGGTCTTGGTGAAGCTTGGCATGACGTAAAGGACTATGATGGAAAAACATGGCTCATAAATTACGATGATAATCATCTTGAGATATTAAATCAGCCCTCAAATCTGCACATCCAACCATCGCAACTCTTCACGTTATAAGCAATCCAGCCGATGGATATTTATCATGCCAATCTCATTTAATTTCCCTATTGTTTTCCAAGCTATATTTATTTATAACATTGTCGATTGAATCGCACAGATACTTAAATGTGACTTCATTATTCCAAAAGTTCTACAACCTTTGAATCGATTATCGATTTTTTTTGAAGCCAGGATGTTCCAAAAGATTGCAAACCCTTCCGTTTTCTTGGTTAAAATAAATACAGACTTTGAATTCGTCATAATATTTCAAGTAGTGTATTTTATTAATACAATAGAACTAAGAATAAATTGAGATTTAGAACTAAACTGCGGAAGACAAATAACCATATAGACATCCGGTTGCCCCATTGGCTACGGGAATATTTTATTGCCTGGCTGACTTTTCACTTGCTCCTCGTAAAACGTCATTGAAATCTGAACAAACTGTTACATTTCAGAGTTTATGAGGACGTTTGTTGGTTTTGCTCCAAGTTTAGTAACTTTTAACAATGGGCTTAATGCTGCGAAAGCAATTTGCACCACCAGCAGGACCTTCAGGGAACCAGAACAAGGATCAGGGTGAGTAAACAGTACACTCATAAATAATCAAAATAGGATGATATACTACTGCCACAATCTCGTAAAAATGTAAGGAACCTGGAAAGTAAAAGTGTTAAAATCCTCTAAGGAGACGGCCTGAGAAGATTACATCGTTTTTTTCTCTACTTGTTAGCAGGTTAAAAAAAATATTTGGGCACGAGGTAGAGAACAAGATACTTTGTACACTCCTCGGCCATACTCTACATATCCTAAAAAGTCATTCCAGTTAAGTCATAGAGGCAACCGCTGCTACCTAGTAAATTAGATTTACTATTAGAATAGAATGCAATAAGACTAAGCAGGAGACAAATTGAAGGTCTATCAAAGAATGTCGTATCCGCATTTCCAGCTCTATACTGATTATGGGAATGACAGGTGAGGAATTTTAGATTATCTTCTTCTAAGGACTCTGAGCTTACGCCAAGACACCAATACAGATGATGAAGCAAAATCTAAGAAAAAAGCTCATTGGAACATTTCTAAGATATTTGCTCATAACTTTGACTTCGTAATTCAAAAACCTATATAGAAAGTCGGTGCATTACATATCCAGATTTCAAACACCTTCCAGGTTCTAGAACATAATTTAAATGCACTTGAGACGGTATGACGCTTGCTGTGAGTGCATGGAATTCCTTCCCAGAACTCGTAACCAACTTAATAGACCCAGGCCTTAGAGAGTGCACTTACAAAGGAAATGAATGCAGTTGGCAACGTTAGGAAAGATGGTAATTCAAAAAGTTTAGAATCAGAGAGATCTTTTAGATTGTAGATGCCACCTTGAAGGTAGGTATCAATAAGATTCTATATCCCTGCATATAGGAACCTTTTATTTACCAATAAGGCACTTAAAAATCTTCTAGGATTCTTAAGACTGGTGGATTGGCACGAGTTTTAAGGAAAGGAGTCCGGCTCTTTTAGTTACAGCAGTAGAGGAACTGTTGTAATCTCTCTGAGTTTGGTGGTTTGGATTGGATGATAATATCTTTGGCGATGGATGATAATGGATAGCGTGCCTGGCTTGATTGATTGATGAGGCTAAAATTAATTCAGTAAATAAGCAGTTTCACTCCGACCCAACATGAACATATATCTTTCTGCTGTGTATGCTGTTGTTTTCCCTGGATTGATTATTACCATCTCTCGTCTTTACTTTTTGGTCAGCCACCTCTCTCTCTCTCTCTCTCGAGATAATCTCCTTTCAATTCTGATTCAGCTAGATAGTCCATCATTCTCTTGTCTGATCCTTGTTTTGTTGGTAGGAACAATTTCTTCATAAAGTACGCCAAGGAATTCTGGTCTACACGGCAATAGAGTATCTTAAATTATTATTACAGGAGACTATGGTCCCGCATGTCGAACCCTATTGGATTAATGGATATGCTAATTTCTAAGATAAACTTCCAAGAACTGTCTTTGTCCTATAGAGGTGATGGGGATTTGTTTACTCTGAGAATACAGGGGAAGAGCAGACGGGGTGAAGTCAAGGCTACGACATAAGAAGATGAATGATGAACCGTATCTCAAGAAGACTCGACCATCTCATCTCATATCTCTCTCCGAGTTATGAGTTCATGTTCTGAATTACAATTTCGCATCCTCAATCTGCATTTGACATCCCTTCAATTATTGAATTCAGTTTAGAGTTTAGACTCTGCTGACAAGAGGACGAGGGATCCATGTTAATGAATTGGTAGTACAAATAATAATGTATTTTTTTAAGATGAGAGCACTCTATTTGCATGAAATATTATTAGTGAGGGATGTGTGTATGGCTTTAGTTGTCGCTGTATAAACTGACTATAGAAGTTTGATTTGCGGTGGCAACTAAAGGCGATGGCAAGCCCAAAAATCTGAATCCAATAAGCCAATCCAGATAGCCTGACTTGACATTGGACCATTCCAATTTGCCTATTCATGGTATGTTTTTCAAGCCTACGTTTTGTTCCCTGTAGACTCTCCCTTGGTTGCCTCTTTATTCCATTTAATCTGATTTGATGTCCATTGTCCTGTTCTTTGATATCCTTTGTTGAATATCCAATTCAAAGTACAAACAAGCCTCTTGTAGATTAGAATTCTCTCCTCCTGACTGGCACGTCGTGTATTTTTCGGGATGATAGAATGTATTAGTACTTTGATAGTTGTGTTTTTCATGAATGACACCATGACATACTAAATATACAAAATCAGCACAGAGAAAAATTAAATCATGAGCTGAAATATTTCACATCGATTTTCCTGATATTTGTTACGAAGATATGTATGAACTTTGTGCTCGTGTGACCTCATTAGACTATATCGTGCGTTTAAAATCAGAGACATGTTATTTTTCCTATTAGCGATTAATATTTGTCAACATTTCGGCCTTCCAAATATCCAGTGAGTAATTGTTGTCAGCTAGAGATCGGGTCCTTTGAGAAGGTGATCCGATTACATTTCACGATCGCTGACTTCTGCCGATACCATCTGCGACTGTCGTTTGTTAAAGGCAGAGTAATAATATTTAAGGAGTTACTCCATCGTCTAACCTGATAAGCATCTTTGTATCTGTAAAAAACGCCTTGACAAGGGGTTAGTCAATAGGAAGCTAAAACCTATAAATAATTAGTACAAATACAAATAGTGCTTCCAATAATAGAAAACATCTCAATGAACGGCACGCACTCAATTGCTGGATTTTCTATTTAACCCTTGATCCATCGGTAATATTGATCCAAATCCCAAAATCCCGATTGACAAGGCAGGCATATGCATTTCAAAGGTTTCAAAGGGTTACTCTACCTCCATATTCCACATGGTAAATAAAAACGGGTAGGTCAAATAAAGATTATGGCTTTTTCATTCAACCCTACAGCACAATCAACACGGAAGAATTTATTTTCGAATCCCTTTCCGACAAACTATTATCACCCCATCCACAAACTGGGGATTGAAATTAGATACCCATTCAGGCAAAAGCCACATAAACATCAAAATATCCACATACCACGTATGAGTTACAATTACAAGCCGAAAACAACTGAACGGGGTACTTTGTATTTATGGGGCTGCCTCCATTATATGGATTAAAACCACAACAAGGAAAAGGGATTGGAATTAGGTTATATATAAAACCAAGGGATTAGGACTCCCGATTCTTCCTCTTTTATTCGTTTGAAACACTCTAGAGTGGAAACTGAGAATGTAACCATTCAACCAGTTTCCGTATTCACAGATTACGGAGAGGGACGAAGGATTAGGCAAGGTGAGTATTGCACATTAGGGGGATTTGCATTCGGATTCAAAGCCTTCGCCTGGATTCTTTTATGGGAAGGTGTTGGTCCATAACACTAGAAACAGGAGCTGATACACCGCAACAGAATGGATGAAAAAAATCGATTTTTTCGGAAAACAAATCTCTTCTAAATCCTTTCCTGTCTCAAATAAATAATAACTTACTCCGATCTCTCACATTGCACCCTTTGCTCAAGGAAATGTTCTTCATTTGGAGTACATATAAAAATTCATCCGCAATGAAATCAGGAAATCAATGGAGCTGAGATTTATAGTAGAGAATACTTAAGTGCCATAATAGATCTCCTGTGGGAAACAGATGAATAGGCAGCTATGGTCGAGAAAGCAGATCAGAGTGAGTATAGGTACTTACATACTCTAATAGATTTTAAACCTTCCTTCTGTGAATGAAATCTCTTCTCTGTGAAAGGGTTCGAGCGTTTTAAGCCATTACAGGAGCCATTAGGATTAAGATCTTGAATTTTTTGATGCAGTCTCGACAAAACTGCCCGATCGAACGAATTCAGCAGAAGATTTTCTAACGACGTTAAATCCAACAAGGATGCAAGCTCACAAAATACATATTATTTCCGTCATACGATATTGACCAACATCAGTTGAATTCAATTCAGTCTTGGTGATTGGGTTTTAATTAGATTAAATTCTCAGACGTCCCGAAATGCTCCTAAAATATTAAGATTCCGTTTAACTTTTCAATGGGAAACCAGATTATGAGACTATATGACTGTTTTTTATTGAGAAGCCTAGAGCTAGAGCAGGTTAACATGATAGTTAAGTAGTAAAACATGAATTAGGGATTTCGCCTTTGAGATGGAAAGATGTGTAATGATAATGATGAGGATGACGAGGACAAAACCATACGGAATCAGGAAAGTGGAAGAGTCAAAAGGAAGGATGACAGTCATCCCTTTCCATGAATGTCGGTAGAAGAGCATAAAAAACTCTCTAAATTATAGGTTGCTCAGCTCCTTGCCATAAAAAGTCATGTAAGTGTAGCACATAAGTCGAGTAAACTAGGTATCTTCAATCTTCCAATTGAGTCGGATTTGATTCAGTTTACCAAGTACTTTGGACTTTGGAGGCGAGAAAAAGCTGTCAATTTTCCGTCAGCTGAAAAACTGAACTAATTTCACGCCTCTTCCCCCTCAATACAGATAATTTAGCTCTATTTTCATAACACAAACGGCAAGGAATGACAGAATGTGTGAGAAAATATACAAAATTTATTTAAAACTTCTGTGGTTTTCAACTTCTCATCCAAAATAGTGTGGAAATCTAGACCAATTTAACTCATCTTCAACTCTACTTCACAACTTAATCGGTCTGACTGCTTTTTGTTGGAAAGAGAGATAAGAAAAGGGCAAATCGGAATTTCGAATAATAACGCTGTCATCATATTCGCAGAAAATGAAAGGTCTTCTCCCATGCGTATCATTCAGTATCATTCAGTATAAAAATAGCCAAATTGCAAACAACGCTTCTAACTCTTTGAGTTGCCCTTTTAAAATTCAAAACGCTTTCTGGGATTACCATACGGAACACTTTACTTCGTCAGTCAAATCTCTTAATCAAGTAGACGGACAACGGAACGGTCGGAAGAGTGTAAAAGAAACCCGATAATCCCATTGTTTCAGTCCCAGTAGGGGCCAAATGAGCTACAGGAAAGACGATAATCTGAAACCAAGACAAGGGGATTCTGAGGGATTAGGTTTACACTTTACAAGGATGATGAAAGAAAGTCTTAACGATTCCGCACTTGGAGGAAGGCTCATTACATTATAATACCTTGTAATAATACTATAACAAACGTCGCATATTTCAGGCCGTAGCTTGAACAATTTGTATTAAAATTTCCAGTAATTTTCTTGAAAATTAACAAAGCTGAACAGTTCAAGACAAAGATGAGTCAACGGAGGGGTACATTACTGTATTACTGCATATAAGTGACCATAATCCGTGTTGCTATATCCATTACCAATCTATATTATGAGAATATCGGGCTTGGGATTGATGAGACATGAGAAGAAGGGCTTAAAGTGTCGGTAAAATCATGTCGATTCTGTTAAAGTGGAGATGATTACAAGGTGGACGGATGATTGGAAGGATGATCTTAGGCTAATTTGATTTTTTATGTGCACCATTATATTACATATACCCACATCAACCTCATCATCATCCTTCGAGAACCCAAAGGTCTTGATGATCTCCTTTTTTCCAAGGCATTAATCTATCTAGACGAAAAGGAGAACCCGTTCATTTATGATTGCTCATGAATTGAGCTCATCATGCAGCTTTACTTGTAATATCCCCGTACCGCAAACACTTTAAGCCATGCAAAGATCATCGAAAGGCACTTTGGCTACAATTATCTTTTCGGATTATGCCCAATAAAGCGAAACTTAACTTCAATAACTATTTAAATATAATAATGTTCAATTTCCACTTTAGTACACATAGTTGCATTGCAATCATCTCCCTCTATTCATGATACAGAATATTTATATATATTGTCTTGTCTGTTGGGATTTTGACTTGGCAAGTTTAGAGAGTATACGAGAACCTTGCTCATGGCATAATTTGACAGGTAGAGCAATATTATTTTTACATAAAAATGGGGTTTTTCGCAGAATGCCATAACCCCGTCGTGAGTTGCCGACGAGGAATCGTGATTTGACCGGCTATGTGGATTAAAATTTTCGGGCGCGAGCAACTATCGCTAAATTATATAGCAATTATTCCATTATTATTGTTATTACGGAATCCACAACCCTTTCCTATGGAACATTTATCCGCCCAACCGTCTTGATTTCCGAATGATCGGCCTCATAAAATCCAAAGACGAGGCATCGGGCACATTCTTACAAATCTACATTCTCTGTCCTAGAATTTAAATATTCTTCCTTTGTAAATCCTGCCTTATAGCCAAGGCTCTTCTTACTTAAATGTAATCGTATCCGAAATTGAATTGAAAGCTGAGGATGTTGAAGGAATTTCTGGACTTGAAGTACTGCTTCTTGTCTCTCCTCGTGTCTCATATTCTACGAAATATCGTCAGTAAATAATATTGGCTGGACGGACGGACGGAATGAATGCAGTCCAACTCATAACTATAAAGCACTGAGAAATCTCAGTCGACTGTAAAATCGTTGTTCACGAAAACTCGAACAATTGAGACCTGGATGAAGCAAGCTCTCTTGAGAACTTTCGTCGTCAACACCGTCTTCGTCCAAGGAACGATATTCGTAGGCGACAAGGAACGATTGTAAAGGAAAGGTTCCTTAACTTCATGGCTTAGCCAAAGAAACCCTTTTCTTTTCATCTTTCATTTTTACTCCCATTTTATATTCGCTAGTCTGAACTTCTTGAATTAAACTCCAATTTGTATTGAAAGTAAGTGAATCAAAAATTCTGGCCTTATCAATCCGCTCTTTTATAGGGATGGACTTCGTTTAGTAACGGAGGTAAAAGTCCTGGCTATATCGTGTTTTTTGGACGACTGGGATTTAAGAAGGATTCCTAATTTGTATCACTTCAAGTTGTCATTTCGACGAGTTCTAATTCCATAAGTTCTACTTTCCTAGTCGAGCAGTATAAAGGGGGAGGAGTTAGTCTTTACTTTGCATTCAAGTAAATCTGATGATGGTTTGGTTTGAATTGGTTCAGTCATCAGTCTCCTTTTACACGGCCCATTCCTTTGTTGACAATCTCAATCTAATGACTTCTGTCCCATCCTGTCTCATCATCGTGTAGACTGTGGACCTTTCAGGCTTCACCATCATTATTCCTCCTTTCATCCGATCTTAATGACCAAAGGGAAATATTACTAAAAATCGACACAAAAAACTAAGAATTATGTTTAATTAAGAGGAGATCTCAAGTTTCATATTCATATGGGATGTTCACTTTTACTTGGTGGGATGGGACATGGGACGGATCGAAGAGATCTCGTTCTCATGAAATTAGACTTTACTTCTTTTTTTTTTACTTGCATTCTAAGCACGATTACTTGTTAATGTAAATCAAAACTGGAGCAAGTATTTAATACGTAATTAAGGCTTGTATTTTATTTGGAGGGGGCTATGTTGGAGAATTTATTTCATAACATCTTCTTCTACTCCACGTCCACCGTAGCATGCACTGTAAACGAAATAATATCATGAATGTAGAAAAATATTACGTAATGTATTTTAGTTATGAATATGAATCGCTTTGTCAAATGATTCTGAATACTCGAGCAAAACACCAGATAAACTGCATAAGCTACACACAAAATGATTAAGGACTCATCTCTTGTGTATTCATTGTGCATGGCAATTTTACTAACGTAACTTAAATTTCAGTCGTATTAATGTATGCCCCCCACATGAAGTACTCTACTGCCCCCCCACAAAAAATCGAAGTCTCCATCAAAGACAATTTTTCCAGAGGGTGTTCCATAAAGTAGATTAGCGAGTAGCGAATAGCGTCTGCCTTCAATCACTATCGGAAGGCCAGGCTCGGATGAAGGACCTATGACTTGGGTATTTTCTTCCTGCTTCTAATTTTCAATTTCTCTAACCATCGTTTGGACTAGAATTTTCTGGCAAATAATTGGCAATTTGTATCGCTGATTCGAACCGAGCGTCGGATTGAATTTCCGTCATGGATTTCAGTGTGATCGCAGGACTTTCCAAACCCAAACCGGAGAAGAACACAAAGAAAAATGCATTTTTCTTTTTCATGCGCCAGAGGAAACGGGAATTGGAGTCGGATGGATTGAGATTTCCCCGTGGATATTTCGAAGTTGCCAATTTCGTGTCTGAAGAATGGAAGGTGAGTTAATTAATTGTGGATTTATTTTTTTTATTTTCAATATACTTATTATTGGGTATTGTGTCCATCCGTTTATCCATACATAAAACATATAATAAAGTTTTAAACTATATTGACTGTGGACATACACATGTTTGCGTTTGTGACGTCGAGTTTATTTGTTTCACATTTGCTTGACGTGACAATCAATTTCTATTTAAACAGTTGACAGTTGCATATTGTTACATTTTCAATACTTTAGGAAATCCCGAAGGAAGAACGTCAGATGTACGTCGACATGGCGCAGAAACATAATGAGGAACGTGAAGCCGCAGCAGCCCCGACTAATGCTGTGGAAATGTTGTACGTCCTTTTTATGCTCATGTTTTTGTTATTCGTTGAGTATCATGCTGCCGTCGCGTTGTGATGTTTCGTAATTTCATTTTGCAATCAACGACTAACATCATTTTGTCCACCATTTTGTTAGGATTGTAAGCCTGAACGACCTGAAGTTACGAACGAAGACAAATAAATTTAGCAGGGAAACCGGAGAGAAACATGTCGGGGAATTGCTGGCAGACGCAGGAAATGATGTCAGAGAAATCCCGATCGTACTCTTAAATTTCAACGTTTACTGGGGATTGACCAATGGAAACGGATCGATGGCTATTCCTGCCGAAGTTGGTCTTACCGTTTTCAACTTGAAGGATGGAATCAAAGACTGCTTTTCAACCCTCATTGATCCTGGTAGTATTTTTATAACTATAACATCACAATTAACTCGTCGCGAGTAAATTCGAGCTTTGGACAAAATGAGTACAGTTGTAATATTTAGCATTGATTATTACAGGGGAAATAACAACGATGGACTCATTCAATTACGATATTAAGACCGATGTCGAGACGAATACGCAATTGATGTTATTGCCAGATCCAGATTACCACGAAGAGTTTCAAAATTACTCAAAGATATTGCAGCGCATTCAGGATTTCGTGAACCTTGTAAGCAAACAAGAATTGAATTGTCTTGAATTGTCCTAATTTAATTTTTTAATTGTAAACTAATTGGTATAAAATTATTAAGCACTCGCAATATTTTGGAGAACCTTACGTGTTTTGCCTCGATTCGGAGTTGGACTTTGCTGACGCCAGCATTGATTGGCTGTGTCAAAAATCGGGTATAGTAATAATAAAAAAAACAGGACGGCATTTCTAATTTTAGATTTTACTCAAATGCATTTTAATCGCAATTTGTATTATTAAAGGATACAAAAGGAATATCAAGATCCTAAGTTTGAATTCGTTAATTCAATTTATTTCACAAAATGCGGAAAGCAGAGTGGAAGTTGGTCGGAACGGTAGTGGAGCTTCTAACGGAAGTTGCGAGTCTTCAGTAACGTCGTCGCCGTTTGACCAATCGGAATTACAATCTGCGCTGGCAAAGAAAAAGGAAATTCTAGGAGCCCGTGTCGTATATCCTGCTGCTATTCCCGAGATTAGAAATGGAGAGTTCAAGCTTTCGAGTCATGTGGAGGAATTCCTTTCCAGACGAAATTTCGCATATTATGGAGAATTAGGATGTTTGTATCACATGGAGGTCCGCAGTAGTCCAAATTCTTGTATATATAAATCATATTGTAGAAAGCGAAAAAAAAATAAATGGACCTATATTAATTTTGATATTTTTTAACTTTCAGCTTGACGACGGAATTCACCATTGCTCGCAGAACAAGACAAACCGATATGCATTCAGCTTGCTGGATGCATTGACTGGTAACTTCGGTGTGATTCCTCGGCCCGGTCAACATTACCCAATGTTGAAAAACATGGAAGAAGAATCAGTTCGCCGTCGCGATATGCTGCATAAATGGGTGATTGGGGATCCTTCGTTTGTCGTTTACCTTCAGTTCTTTAAAAATGTGGATGGATTTGGGTGTCTGTAAAGTTAGGTTTGGCTACAAACAGGTATTCTCGATTGTATTCAGTACTATAAAGCTATTTGGCTGGAAGAGTATGAACAGAGCCTGTGTGTGGTGAAGTCATAAATCTCGAAATAAATCAGAATGAAATATTGTTTCGACCTGTGGTATACTGATGTGCATATGAATGATTAACAGGGATCTCATGTGAATACACTTCACCCGTTCCTTGCCATTCACTTTCGTTTGCATGGTTTTTTGGATTTTATTTATGAGGATGTAGTAGGATTTATACACGCTTTACTTCCAGCATGGATTTTACCAAAATTCACGAATTTTCCTTCCCTAAGTCCTATAGTACTGACAAGGTATGGAAATTTTTAGTTATCCTCCCATAGGGACGGTATTCCTGGCGATTCTGTTAATGATTGATGCATTTCGTGCCCGTTTTAAACACTTATTAAAATACATTTTACATCCTCTATTGTCGTTTTAATTTATAAGAGAATCGATACATGGACTCGTTTTGAGTCATTCTTTTCCTAATCGTACCGTTCAAAGATAGCTCAATGTTTGTCATTCCGACGAAAATGTCTCAACCACGGTCCACGCAGGAAGGAATGTACATCTCAGCCTCTACCAAACCGGAATGCCGGCATTCATATCTAAAAGGGAACATGAGATTTGAAATGAAAAGGAATTGCAAGCACCGATAACGATGCAAATGTGATTTTTTGTCACCGACGTTTTACGATGTAGTCGAGTCAGGGTCGAGCCATAAAACTAATTGTAAGCGCATCTTTCAACACATACAAGTTGGTCCACCGAATGCAATTTCAATTCGTTCGGAAATTCCTCAACACTAGACCGGCCGATTGTTTAAACCGGCCCAATTTCCACGTCATTGTACGGATTTCACCAGTAAATCAACCTTTCCAGCTACAGTTTCCATCAAATGGATCAATTTCAAAAGGAAACGAAAGCACTTAAATCCGATTTTTGCCTCAACTTGATGAAAAAGCTAGGAGGAACGGCCGAGGATGGTTGTGAGAAAGTCATTAAAATCCCCCTGCACTCATTGAACTCTGTCGCAGTCATTAGAAAAATACCTGCTCGCATTACTGTGGACAATGGGGACGGGTAGGATTTTATGATGACATGGGTGCACATAATATTATTTTTAATGTCTCTTTATTGCAGTTTGGGAGAAGCCGTTTCATTTATAGATTTTGCATTCATTCCCCTTCATGAGTTGTTCGTCTTCCCCCCGTACTCTCCGTATTCATTTAATTTCTCAACATACAAGTCTTCAACTCTGAAGAGTTCGACCATAACTGTAACAATAGCCTGCAATAATAGTAATAATCATATATAGGCAATAACATTTTAATAAAAATTTGTGAGTTATGGCAAATGGCATGGTTTTGTTTGAATTTGAGCCATGCTTGTTGGAAAACCAGTTGAAATGACTGTGTAGCATAGCGATGAACTCACGTTTTCTCCGAAAAATCCCAATTGATGCAACCCCATTGTAGGAATATAAATTTATCGCAGCAGGTTTACTTAGCAGCCGAAATTGGACCGGTCATAGTGGGGGCATTCATTATGAGATTGAAATTCATAGGAAACACGTATCTAGATACCCACACGAAGGGATAAATATCTCAGAGATCTACTATATTGGGGCACAAGCGAAGGTGAGTGAATCTTGGATCTTGAGACAAAAGGTAAGGAACGGAATCTTCATGAAAAATGCAAAGAGTGTAATGAATGAGATTATTCGAATTTTGGTAAGAGTTTAGCGATGGTGGTGGTGGCCCTGGTAAGTTACGTTTACATGATACAGGCTGGCTATAAGTGTTACAGTTTTTCGAAGGCAAAATATGGATTTTTATGGCCGTGGGAAAGAGGTAGAAAAAACGGAGTTGGTTTTATTCGAAACAGTGAACAGAATAGAAGTGTATATGAGCGTTATGAATTCTGAGAGACAGGTGGGCTGGTCACCTCCTTTAACTCTACTCATTCTTTCGGATCTTGTAGAGCGCTGTTAGTTCACTCTGTAGTTAGTGAACAACAAGGAAATTATAGCGAACGATTTACTTTGGTTATGAATGTATGAGACCAGGGGTTCATCCCTGTCTAATCTCTTCTCCAGCCAAGTCTTGGGCTTTCAAACGCTATTTCAGGGCCGTTTAACTCTAACAATTTGAATGCTTCAACTTTTGGCTTTCCACATTTACAATGAATATTTGCAGAATCGGTAATTGCCCGGGTTTTGCCCCAAATATTGTGTTTCCTCTTGTCGAAGTTACTTCATATTTACAGGGCATTAGTCACAAGAATATTTAGATATTTCCTTAAATAGACGATGATTTCGAGGTACGAGTGCAGTTACGGCATGAGAATATTATAGCATGACACTCGTTAATATTCCACGGATGACTGAGCTCCATGTAGATATATAGATTTCAAGAGCAAAACCACTTTTCCAGTCAAGTACAATACTGAAATGTGGAAAAAGTTGTAGCCGAACTCACGAAGTAGGAATCAAGACGAGAGGAGTCGTATTATTCATGATTCATCCCAACAAAAAGTTCGGTTTTGTTCACCTCCAAGGAATAAAGAGGATCTCATGAAAGCGAGAAAGAAGAATAGGAGATATCATATCAAAGGCAGACACGTTGGCACAGGACAGCCGAAGAAAATCATTTTTTAAAGTAAAGTATGAGAAATTAAAGGTAAATTCTGCCTGTTATAATATGTGAAGGAGTAGTAGTGCTTACACAAAGAAAAACCATAATGTATCAACAAAGAATTCGGTTTTGTACAGAGAGAGAGAGCTATGCTTTTGAAGCCAGTGAGCTTGGTTAGCTTTAAAGTCGTGACCAGCTCCCAAAAAGAACGACGAGATATGAAAAAATGTTGAACAGGGAGAATGATTGTCTCTTTTAAGTTAACAAATTAAAATTTATCTGGTTGGAACGCCTTCATTTTTCAGTAAAAGAACTAATATCACACTCGTAGCGAGGCAGGATAATGTTGAATGTTCTCTTTCCAATCTTCATAAAAAAGAAAAATTGCACCCATTTACGAAATTCGAGGAAAATAATATAACATGTTCTACTCCCCTCTCATCAACCTCATAATACGCGTTGTAATAAGCACTTAAAACTTTAACTACACAATCAACGTCCTTATGGGGTTCCTGTTTCGAAGATTTGGATATTATCCTTCTCCTAGTACTCAGGTTATCAACACTAATTAACGAAGTGGCTCATCTTCATCTTCCTTATTTTTTATATTCATTTTTATTTAATCTGGGAAGGATGAGGGTAAGGACATCACAGGACGAACTGAACGTAATGACTTTTTGTAGAACCAGACTTGTTGCCAAAAAATAGAGGATTTTTTTTATTCCTCTCTTGTCAGACATCTAGGCCTGATTGTTCAACTGTAGACCATAATTCTAAACAAGTGGTGGATGTAACTTGTAAAAAAAGCGATCCACTCTCATGAGATGATAATCCACAAAGAGATAAATCCCATCTCATTCAATTAACTGCTTGATTGCCCATCCAACTTTATTACGTATTATTGTTGTTGTATATGTAATAGAGTTGAATTCATCTGGATTCAAATCCCCGTACCGTAATACTACTTACTGACTTCCAATCTTGTATATTTCTTGGTCTTGAAGTAAACCAGAAGCCAGTTTAACCTCAAAAATTATGAACAAATAAAATTACAAAAGATTTGATAGAATTTAAGATGACATTTTAGGTTCCATGCTGACTTGGTCTCTGTCCTCCCTATCTCGTAGCCGTATTTTATGATCATTAAATTACATCAGTCTACCTTTCTATGTATTAGATCACCATATAGATATCACGTTTTTGAACCAGAACTCTTTTTTACCTTCTCAAATAACACGAAAACGGAGCCTTATTATTATTATTATTATTACTATTATGTTTATTATTGTACAAGATACTCGTTTTATAAGAAGGGGACAACCCGCCCATTAAAGTAATTTAATGAGACTCCTGCCTTGCAATTTTCCAGATTTTTGGTGTCCCATTGAGGTTGAAGTGTCTCTTAAATTTTACTCCACAGCCCATTAGCTTGACGCTGATTTCTTCTCGTAATCACAGATTATTGCTCTTCTCTCTTTGACTTCTACCTTTTTATACGAGGAAACTATGCATCGTTCCCACTAAATAGATGAGCCAAGATAAATATTCGCTCCTCTTCTATTAAGAGTCACCGGAGAGATGAGAGTGATTCGATATGTATAGTAAATAATAGCTACTCAAGAATAACAAGATGTGTCTCATTCTCTAATGATCTCTAGAATTCTCAATATGCTTCACTTTATTCAAATCTCTGATTTTTTAGCCTTATAAGACCTCGTCTTCTCACAAACAAATTCAATATCCATGTTTCGGAGCTAATAATATTATAATAGAGCAACTTACAGCAGTAATTCTCATATTATATTACAAAGTTTATTTTCAGGAGAATAAGTTGAAATAACTTAATTCAACAGGTGGTCATAGGTCACTTTTTATGAACTATTAAATAGAGGATTAAACTAAGAACAGGTCAGGTATAGAGTTTCATCCAAAACCCAGCTTATAAATTTATGTGAATAAGGTGGCACTTTCAGCTGTATTTTACTATAAAATGTCTCCTAAGCCAAGATTCATATCGTATCTATCATGTCCAATTAAAAATTGCAACATGGTAAAAGTTTTTAAAAATAACGCAAAAGGCTTAGGATCTAAAATATGAACACAATAAAAACAAATATTCGGTAAATAATAAATTTAATGGCACAAGACGTTTAATCGAAGTAGTTCATCCATTGGTTAAGGTAGGGTAGGGCATGTGATGGGATTAACGTGTATATGAATAAACTATTAAAATCTCCAATAATAGCAATTTCGGATAGATTTATGAGAAAAACATGAAGATTGAATCGGGGATGGAGGTAATTATATGGATCTAGATTAGTGTAATGAATCCCTCTTGAATGGGAGGAAGGGCCGGACTGTTTGGTAAACTGTCATTGGGATGATAAATAGGGAGGAGATTGCAAGTTGGCTGTAAAAAATGAGAACATTACCCACGAAGCATAATGAAATGTGATCCGCCCTCTTATAATTTATTTGTATCAGATTGAGGCAAGTCTAGGCTCTGTGGTTCTAGTCAGGTTTTTTTTATTATTGAGAGCTGCTGTGAATTACAATATGGATCACCCGAAGTGGTTCAGATATTATCAGTAAATTTGATAGGTTGTGCGATCTGTTGTCGATAAATGATGATGTTGTCGATGTGGAAGCTTCATTTTATTTATTTATTCATTATTTCTGCATCGTTTTATATAAATCTAGCGAAAAAATGATGGGATACTGTTTTGAACCTTATAAAGTGTCTTAGGATTCGACTGTGAACAGAAATACACCGTTTTAACTTGTTCGTTTTGTCGTAAAACAATCAGAAAATGCACTGCGAATAATTAATCAAATACCAAAAAATAGACATTTTTAAGCAATTGGCGAAAAGTCCGCAAAATGTGTAGTAGACTAGTAGAAACGCTGTATTTTATCATCCTGACATTTTTTTAGTGAAAAATTTAAAATGTTTAATACTTTTTGGAACGCCATTTGTACTTACAATTTTTAAAAGCAGTACATAGCGTATCCCTTGAAATTACTCTAACATACAATTAAAAATCTACAAAAGCACCAACATTTTCCACTTACCCTACCTTTGCACACACATAAATTAATAGGTTGTACATTTTACCAGTTATGTGCTATGTTTCTTTTTTGTCTTGTTATTAATTCGGTGCATTAATTATTCAATTTATTATTTAAATTGAACCAGCTCGGAGGCTCCATTTCACACCTTCCCGTGATCTAACATCAGTTTTTATGGTGTAATACAGGTAGCACAATGAGTTTGACTTATTTTTACAATTATAGGTTCTCTAGTTTGGGTCTAATTTATTTTATTTTCCCTCAAGCTCCATTATCTTTCAATCCGGTGAGTGGTTCACGTTCGGCATTCGAAACAGCCAGTTTAAAAGCCTGTGCATGTAAAACGTAAACTGGATGAGATTCAACTGATTCGATTTCGATACTGCCACTTTTGTTCATGAATATCATGATTACGTCCACAATGTGTGGCAGGAAATTAGACATTTACGGAAATCAAGTCAGCAATCAGTTCATTAAGAAAAATATAAAATTATAAGAGGCCTTTACCCTTTCCATAAAATTTACGATGGTCTGAGCCTAACAAGCCAAGGTAAGATATATAAAAAAAATTAAGGCACAAATTTGGACCGAATGAACCTGATGTTTTCAAGTCCGACTAAGACAACCCACTCGTACATCATCTTGGAATAACGAGTGATCTGTAATAATAGAGTATGGATTTTTTTGCCAGTGTATTTTACTCAAGACGAACTCATGCTCACGCCTCAAAAACCTATTCTATGTTATTAAACTAACTAACTAATAACTAACTTTCGCAGAGCTAACTGCTAAACCCAAGCACGATCAAACGATTGACCATACCAATGATCACAAAAACCACAGGCGATGTTTTAAAAAAACTAAATTAAGGCAAACTGCTGCGGTTTCGTTGTACAAAATCAGTGCGTCTGTTCTGTGAAAATCTGTTGTAAAAACCACATATCGCTTTTTGGTATAAACATTTTAAATATCAAAAGCAATGTCTGAGGCTAACCGCAGATGGTTGTATATCTAATCTGTAGATAATTATTGGTCAGAATTTGAAATCATTAGATTATCAAAAATAATTTATCATTAATGTAGAGACTGTGCTGTTAGCTTGGAAGTAAAATTACGCTTTTTATGGTATCGCTAAAATAGTCTTGTCTGCAGGTATATTGTTTTTTAAGTTGTAATGTAAGGCTAATTGCAATTATAATTTGAATTGTGTAGTGATGGATAAAAAGCTAAAATTTGATACAAAGAACAATGCAAAGTCGCTTAGTTAGTAATAAAGGAATGAATTGATTATTATGTTTACATTTCAATTTTTTTTAAATAAAAATGAAAGCCGATGTCTCTGCAACCCCTTTGAAATTAACTACAAGACATACACTTATATACAGTACTCATCTCATTTGGTGAGGTATCCAATTTTGTCTTCGAAACCGTTCCTTACAATTATACTGCTGTGGGCATTAATTACAAAAGAAACATTTCTACAGGGCCCGGCACACTTCAGTCAGAAGTCTTTATTTCGAATGAAGGTGCAGATGACATTTAATAATGATGAAAGATCCATCACATTTCTAAATGTGTATAACCCGTTTTTATTTCTAGACTCAAGCGGTGAAGCTAAATTTAATATTAGATATAGGCAGGTAGCTAATAATGAAGAAGGAACAATGAATCCCACTGGTTTGTTTTTACTCATTTTTTTGGATGCAAGGATTGATTGAATACTATATAGATTGCTTTGTCGAAATGAACTGGATCCTTGTCATTCGAGACGAATGGCTTTTTATCAGGAACGTACCTAAGTAATTTAATTAGTTTGCATGAAAACGATCCGAAAACAATGTGAAAAAGGCGGCGAAAAAATACAGACGTTTAAATAGCCTTTGATTTTTTACGGCACTGCAATTTATTTGAAATAGAAACTCTGATACATCCATCATGCGATAATAATGGCTTGATGAATTAATACGTATCCATCTCTCCGTCAAACCAAGAAATATAAAAAAAAACAAGTCCAGGCAACTGAGATCGGATCCTCTCATCTCTGAGATAATAATACATTTTCCATAATCTCAATAATCCCCATGTAAAAATGTGGACAATGAAAACTGTCGTTTCCTCCTCATCTGCATCATTACCCTCATCATCCTCTTCATGAAAGGAAATTAAATTAACACGTGCGGACAGATAGATTACAATGGCAATCTTTAATTAGTCCCAAAGGATTGGACCGGCTCCTTTTCCTTTGAGCCTCGTTGTAAATTAATTTAATATTTTTCCTAACCCCTGGCTGTGTGCTTGGTCGCAATTTAACTTGTCTTTGTCTCTTAGAGAACATTCCTTACAACATACCAAGACTTGTACATATTACTACTTATAGATTAGTTGGATTCATCCTGCACATAATATAAAGTACTCAGAGAACTGCGAGACAGTATGTTTCCATTGTTGTATGCATTTTTACCAGATATTTTGAAAGTACAGGAATAGGATTCGAGAAGCGCTTCTTCTTCTATACGTGTCGTTGAAGTTGGCTTTGTTCTTGTCTTTTATTTTAACCCATGCAACGATTGACAATATGTGTCTAATCTGATGTTCCTTGTCAGCATTTTTTCTGTCTTTAAGGTTTTGAAATAACATTTCTTCGGCTGTATCTAAGATTGCCGCTGCTGTATTGAGTTTGGTTATGTTTGAGCTGTAGATACTTTGTCCTGTGAGTGAATGCAATCACAATCGGACCGGATGAGTGACAGAACAAAAGACATAAAAAGTAACAATCAGATGACACCGTTTTTACTACAGTTTCACAGTTTTCATCATGAAGAATAGAGAATCTACAGTTTTTAGAAGACAATTGATCGGCACGGCAGGTAACAATTCTAGGATTGAGTGACAGGGAATTCCTTGTTCGGTTTTTTGAGTTTTCGAGTCGAAAGTTTTTAATTGTAGGATCTGGTTTTGGCTGAATAAGTAAGATTCACACATTGAATTTTACTGACATCAAAATCGGCATAGTACAGTTTAAAAAAAGTAATCAGGTTAGAAAATCATGAATAGATCAAGAATAGAAGCAAGCTGTGCATGACGAAAACTGCCGAACGCACCAAAATTATAATTAAGAAATAAATGAACTATAACAATGCTACACCAAATAGTGACTTCTAGAAACACGTTGTGATATGTTTTAGCTTAAAACTAGGCTTTTGTAGTCTTAAGTTTTTTTTAAGTTGAGTAGAAATTTGCAGCCAATTGCCGTCCGAAAGTTCAAATGATCATTTAAGGGCTTTATATATTTTGACAAATGATACCCAAAATCGGACGGAAACAAATTTAAATAGGATTACTTTACACAAAACCGGACAAAGGTTGCATCACGATTTAAATATTCACATGTCATTACATATCAAATATGCCCATTCACCATTGAAAATTTGAAAAGATTTGTAATTTCTTTCAACAATGAGAATTGACCTCCTGCATTAATTCCAATCCTAACGACTTGCTAAATATGACTCTATTCTATGGTCACTAATTAAACATTTTCAATCAAATAGCATACGAATCTTGTTACATTTGTGTCGAATATCCGTAATATATTGATTTTGTAAAAAGAACAGAGTTTCAAGATTGATTTTTTGAAAAATAGAAAAAAACCTACTAAAAAGCTACATATAAAGGTTCCATAAATTTAACCTGCACATTTCAATTACATACCAAAGTATGTGGCTCTATCGCAGCCTCAAACCAAATCTAATTAAAATTCAGTAATAAAAAACATTTAGCTGACGATGTTCCAGTGCGGTCAACACGGTATAATTTTAATAATTTACACGTTCCATATTGCTTATACTTCGTTGTGCAAAGGGTGTCGAAAAGCTGCAATTGTACAAAGGTGCCGACGTGGGAGGTGAGGCTATTCTAATGGAATTGTAAAATGAAATAGTTATTGTTATCATTGCATGGAGTTCCTGAAATCCTGAACTTGGATCTTCTCGGCATATATCATCTTAGACAGCTTGATTTGATGTGGAACGTAATTGGAACTAGAACTTCCAGTTCCTTATTTAATAATATATATAACTATCAACTCATCTCAAACCTCTACCGTAAAATACAACTAAACGTTTATGCAACTGGTACCAAACAGCATTAAGATTAGAAAATGTTGAGACAAATTGAACATGAGTTAAATTTCATCCGCACAATTTCAGGTTTCTCCCGAATGAAAAACTTACTCTCATCTAAATCTTCGAATCGGAGTATGAGGAACAAACACTGAGTAAAATTTACGGGCTCATAAAGAGCAAAGTCAATCTCGCCGACATCGGAGTAGGAGTCAAAAGGTCAAGTGCCCTTTTTTGCTCATTGGAGGTCGTAGGACGAAAATTGATTTCCACCAGTTGGTGGTCCATTTTACTACGCCTCTCTCTACACTTAATTGATCAAGCTAGTTAAGTCTTTGCGAGATAAACATAATTAGAAAGGATCGAATAGAATGAAATTTTAGTTAAAAATCGAAACAAAACTAATCGAACAATTTGATTTTTATGTATCAAAATAAAAATGATCTATGTAGATGGACTTAGTGTTCTGAAAACATCCTGGTGCGCAATTTTGATTTACAAGTCTGTTAAAGTCCCTTTACTTTTTGACTCGGTCCATAAAACTCGTTTCGTCTTAGCAAGTCCCATGTCACATGTTAAAGCAATGGGCGATAATGATCCAACCTTAACCTGAATCCAAACCTTGACTCGTATTCGATTTCAGTAAGAAGTAAATCAGAATATTTCTGAAATTAATATTAAATCAGAAATTAATTTTTTGATGAGTTGGTCGGACAGCAAGAGTAAACAAAAATGAATAAATATGGAGCACATGACTCACTTAATTTGCTCTCAACATCTCAAGCTTTGATTGTGTTTAAAATGACATGAAGTGACGCCCCTTCATCCTTCATAATCAGCACGAAGCAAGGCTTGTTTAAGGTTGCTTCTCAGATTTGTTTCGGGTAATCATTCATTTCTGCTCTTGTTCTCATTTTTTACGATCATTCTGTTTTCGCGTGAGTAGCTCCCGTTACCCTTTTACAAATGGATGGAAGCTTCTGTGTTTCAAAGCATGTAATCTTCCAATTACATATGGAATTAAAGTTCACGGGGCTCCATTCCTAACCATCGCCTTTCCCTCTGTCGACTTTATCACTTTCCTTTGTTTTATTTACCATCTCCATCAATCTAATCTTTATGAGAACCTGTAAATAGTTCAAATAGTAACGATTCTATTTAAGTAAGTACTTATCTGTTATAAATGTACGGAGATCTTATCGGTTTAACTTGCAGCAATTCTAAACAATCTTACCAACTTGACGATCCCATTATAAATTTTACGTTCACAATGTATCCACCAAGATTGATGGGTGCATCGTATCCGAATGGATTAAATTACACGAGAAGCAGTTTAACTACAAGCGTTTAATATAATTACTTGAAGGTATGACCATGTACAGTGGTTATAATGGTCTCGATCTGTCAGTCAATCCATCTGTAAAGTTACGTTTCCTCACAGCTTGGAGGCTAACATTATGGAATATGAAATGAGACGTGGATCGTTGATACCTGTTACGGCTGAAGGAGATTAAATTCATTAAAATTATGTGTATTGTTGACTGTCAGTGCTACTCTGGCCTTTGGAAATTAGATGAGCCTAACTTGATCTTTTAAGCTTTAAACTATTCCATCCTTAATAACCTGTTGTTGTGGTTAACATTTACTACTTACTACATCTGCCTTTTAGACGGCACCAGGATCCAAACTACAGCAGAGGGATTTGGGACTGACGTCTTCTACAAATCTATTTCAGAGCAAGTCTAACTTGACCTGTCTTTCGGTTGTCTATCCGTCACTTTTATTACAGGCAGATAGATAGTTCATGCCGTGCCATTTTGATAGAGTAATTTTTATACACTTCATTCGTTGGTTTAGAATCGTGAGTTATTCACAATATCATTCGTTTCATTCAATACTTCACATCAGGTCCCCGTCCATTTTAATTCGAAAGTTATTAGTATTCCTAGAAGATCGAGTCTTCTTCTACCTTATTCCTTATGCTCTGCCTCTCTCTGACTGAGCCGTTGCTTGTTGATTCCGTTTCATCTGGCTCAAACAAAGTGTCAGAATTGGTTTTTTGGGTTGAAGTTGAAGTCAATTCCGAGCCTCTCCTCATGTTTTTCCCCGGACATTGACATGGAAGGACTAAACAAAGAGATGTGGTCTCAGGGAACGTAAGCAGGAGAAAATAGGAGATGAGATTCTTAATTCGTATGCCAAGTGCGAGAGAGAAAATGTCAAATGGATTTCAAACGACGGGAGTCCGACGGGGAAATTTTTCGAGGTTGGGTTCTCCGGAGCAGATAACAAGTCGCTCTTTATTGGGGCTCCCAGGGGGTCAAAACACGCGTGCGACATTATTACAATACGGCTGTCCTCTTCTCTAAGGTTCATTATCTTATTACTTCGTGTATTTTCCAAGACTTTCTGGATTTGATTATAAAGAAATGTTCATGTCCCGGTGCTATTATTACTTTTATTATGCATTCACCGTGAAATGGACTCTCGGCTTGGGATACAAGACCTAACCGCAAATAAATTATTATCAGGTTTCTCGGAAAACATCCGACCGTCATTGCAACGAATTGTGTATTATGCTATGTTTGTTCATAGTAGAATGAATTGAATCCTGATAAGATCTGATTTCCGCTTATAGTTTTTATTTATTTATATAGATTGGACTTAGGAATCGATGTTAACTGTTCCTTGGGTCTGGTTGGATGTGATGCTTAAAGAATGCTTAGAGTTGCAGGGAGCAGAGCCCAAAAATCTTGAGATGCAAATCAACTTTGGATAAAAACTACCATTTCATACGTTTTGGTTAGTCAAATAGATCGCAGGATTATCTGAGACTAAAAATACAGGACAATTCAACCCATAAATAGGTTTTATGGAACGGAACAACAAAAATTACCTACTCTACCACATGATGTCACATTACCTCATGCTGCTAAATGCTCAAACTTACAATAATGAACAGAACATGAAATAAATTACTCCGTTCGTAGATTACATTATCTATGTAATTCAGGTTATTACTCTGATAAACCAACTCTTGAGAAAACATTTTACAGACAAGATGTTTTAGACGTGGGTCTTTGTATCCTTATTTTAAGAAATGTAACTTTCTTGTCAGGTATAGAAGGCACAGGCTGAAGAAAACTGGTGGTTTCTCTAATAGTAATAATAATAATAATAATAATATTAATAAAGCTCGGTGAGTCGTTCTTCGACGACCTATATTCTAAGTACATCCAGTGGTACAGATAAGAATGGGTTTCACGCTGCTTTAGTATATTTTTCTGTTCTTCTGCCATGAAACTTGGATTCCCTTTTTAAGCCCAAAATCAGTTTCTGGATCAAAAGATTAACATCGTTCTTTACTCTGAAGACATACGGGATCCTGCCAAAAGTGTCCTGCCGAGCAAATTCCATTACTGGTTTCAAAATCCCATATTTCTATTTTTTTTCGTCTCCCGTTCCTCGATTTCATAATCCATGAAGGTGATGCATTTTGGTTGAATTGTTCGAATACCATGTCCTCGTGTGGTTTACAATTTATTGGGCGTTATTGTCACAAAAATTTACTTTACTTGATCTGTTTCCTACATTGAAGCTATTTTTTGGAGAGATATGTCACGATTTATGAATTATAAGCTAAGATTGGAAAGTGAACCAAAGTTGGCAGGGACTGGATTTGGAAACACTGGAGGAGGTCTGTCTCATATTTTAAATTGGGTTTTAAGATACCTTCGATCTCTTGTAGATAACGTTGTTTAAAAACTGCTCAAAGATATCAGGACCAGGCATTAATTCCGCTGTGCAAGTTACATTCAAGAGCTAATAAGTTGTATTGTTGCTGTCAAATGCTCTATTAAAAATATCTCAGTAAAATATGATTTATTCTTTATATTTAAATTGTAGTTTATCATATGTATTGAAATTATTTTACTTATAAAACTGAATGCATTCTATAATTTATATCGTTTTTGAATTTGTGGCTCAATTTTGATCCATCTAATAAATTCGATAGTAGTTAGTAATGCTACAATTTTCATCATGCTTTGATACACAAAAGGAAAGAGAGATTTTTCCATATAATAGAACAGTACAAAAAATTAAATAACGATTGTTATTGATAGAATTGAAAAGATGAACTGGGAGATTGCATCATGATCCCCAATCATGATATAATTATCACGCTTAACATTGGGTGAATTATTTGTTCCTCTTTCTAGTTTATTAGGATCCATTGTGCATTTTCTCATTTCTCAAAAATATCCCAACAGCACATGCATTCGTATCATAACTGTAATCAAATTCATTCATTTGATTTGTGAAAAAAATACAAAATTGTACGCAATCCCTATTGTGCGCTACTCTTGTTTACGTTACAGTATAGTTGACAGTGTAGCTCCAAATCTTTAGATTCGAAACGGACTGAATCCTGTGGCTTGTGAAATAAGCCTTGTTCCGTTTTCCATCTCTAAACAAAATTATATCCAATCAGAGAGAAATTCAGACTTTGTGAGAACATAATGGGATTGGGTATCTACATCTGGGATCTTGTGTACGATTCTCTTTCTCTGTAAAAATGCAATTTTTAAATAGGATTAAGATTACAATGAATATAGAATCATAAATTTTAAGGCACAACATGAGTTCATCTCGCTTCATTTTCAGGTCAGTATTTTGTTCTCACGAATTCTGGAGGTGGAATATGGATTTCGTGTCAAATTCAGCTGAGAATTATTCTACATTACATGATTATATATATGGCTTTACATTATCATGGGAGAGCCTAGATCTGAATTTGACAGTTTAAATTTACACATTCAATCTACTCCGGTCTAATTGCATACTGATTCAAGACCTTCATTCCATGTGTATACGAAAGCTAGATAAGTTTCGAATTCGTTAGATAGATCTCATTAGATGTTGATCAGACTGAAAATATGGATGTGAGCAATGTTAACACTCGTATTTGTAAAGGATGTGCATAAGGCCAAGGTTTAAATCTACATCATCAATTCCTTCGTGCACTAGAAATTTTTACCTTTGGGACTTGAAAAGAATTAGTAGAAGTTCAAACTACGAATAAATTTAAAACTGTCGAATAATAATTCGAATAAAGTTACAGTTGTACTTCTACTATGTCCATAACTGTATCTAACAAAAATCAACAGATCTGACCAAGCTCAGAAATAATTAAAATTCAAAGCAGGATTTGTAGAAATGCACTCATATCTTGTCAGTAAATGCCATGGTTCGAGATATGGAAATATCAATCATGAATTATTTTTATTCGAAGATGGACCACGATGTTTTTAACGATGATCATCCGTCACTCAAGATCCGTCAAATGTTTGCTGTGTCCGAAATCTAATTCCATATCTCACGTAGAATAGTAATTCTATTCGAGGTCCCAATAATTTTAGTTTACTACTGATATACAAGTGCGGGGAGTTATTTTGGGATTTTTGGGTTGTCTATTTCACCACAATAATATATCTTAAAATCGAGAACCGCTCGCCGAGAAGCCATTATAAACAATGTTCGAAATGTTCGAACATTCGATACTTCTTTTGAACATTCAGCTATGGGTTTGAATTGAATACAAATCGTTAAGTAATGCGCTTTTCTCATGATTTAAAAAATTATTAACCATAAAGTTGTAGCTTTTATGCACTTCAACAATTAGATTTACACAGTGGTTGGCCGTGAGGCCGAATGGATCAACCGGAATGAAAATATATGTCCGAGTTTTAAGGGTCACTTCGCCCCAGTGAAACACAATAAAAAATGTGAAATGATTGAGTAGCTTTCCTACAAAGACTAGAAAGTCTACATTAGGTGACAATATAAATTTCAGATGATATCATGTCAGTCAGATGTATTTAAAATGCAGATGCTGGCCCTGCTTTGCTCACGAGTCATGTTTCTGTATTATTGTATTGAATCCCTCTCTCCTAGATTTTGCTTCCAGATTAAAATTTTGTAATTTTTTTCAGTTAAGTTAGAGAGAGAGAGGAATACTTTTACAATACAACCTTCAACCCTGGTTGACCATTTCGAGCCGAAAGAATAAAGACAAAATATTCCAGCATTATACATTTACAATTCTAATTACGTCAGACGGTAAATTTATAGGAAGAGGCCGTATAGAATGTAGAATGTTGAAGGCGGGTGAGATCACCTTGAGAAAGGAATGAATGCAGGGATGAATTTTGAATGAAGATTTTGGTAGGACACAAGGTAAGGTGATTGTGATATATGCCTGTCACACGACATGTAGCTGTCAACCATTTCGACATCTTGATCTCGAGGCCCTGCATCTTCAAACGACAGTTTCTCAGATCTATATCTCCGATGGTGAAAAATGAATTATTTGAGAAGGACATGCAGTCCCATTTTACTTTACAAACATTGTAGATGCAATAGCACGTGTTTTGAAGAAAGATAGGCTGGAGACAAAAGCTTATATGATACAATATATGAGGTCGCTATGCATTCAGTGTTTTAATAATCAATGTAAAATAAGCATGCGGCTAAATGCTTTTTAGAAAAACAAGTCCAAATAGCGTATCTGTATCGTATCAATAATAATATTATTACTAAACCTTTGGGCCTAACTTAATAATTCAACAGTGAAATTGATACAAGAGTTGGCCCTACTGTAAAAACCCAAGCCATAAGGCATCAAAGGATTGCGAAAATTTACTTTGGACGCTATAAATGATAAATGATTGGCTCTTAAACGAAAGGCATGCAAGCATGAAATGAATGTGGAATATATCTTGAAATTATGACGTTCTACCTTTTGCTCTTCTAATTCATATATGTATTTATGGTAGATTTTACAATTACAATTTAGAATAACAGACATCTCCGTAAATTGAAAAGGATTCGGTTCAATATATTATTCGCGGAATCCTATATACAATCTTCTCCTTGAGTTATATTATTGGATTTGTTAGTTCTTCATTATGTAACCTGTCGGAGGAATAATATACGTGCTGTCATAAAAGCAATATGTTTTCCCTTTTCAACTGCAGTAGGACTTGACATATGGGCAGTAGGAGATTGATGAGTCTTTTTGATACCATGTTTAGCTATTTCCCTTCTTTTAATAGACAACCACACGGTTGTTAACTTTTTATTCCTACATACTTCTGGCCACCAGGGGAATTGAAATAGAAAAATAGGCATACGTTACGTTTTTCGTTCTGATTTGATATTAAGATTTCCAGACTTTGCAAGCTGAGACCAAAAGCGGAGTTGGCTAGCTACAAAAAACTACAGACTCGATCCTTATGCATACTTGTTAAAAAACGATAGTAGCCCATTCGTTTTGTATATCTCTACTCGGTAAAAGCATTCAGTAGATGTATATATAGCAAAAAGTTTTGAATTAAAAAATAAATTGAAGCTCAGCTTGGCCTATGGGCAGAAGGAGTTTAAAATGAAGAACTGTCTGGCTGTGTGAACCGAATTGCGATTGCTGAATTCCTTGAAGTTATTTCAGTTACTGATCTTGAAACTGCTCGAGGTATTATAATTCAGCGGAACCGTGGGTGCTTGAGCTGAAAATGTTGGTTTAGCACACGGGAATAAATCATCAACAGAATTTATAAGTTGGTCTCTTGATGACTGTCATCGTGTTTTAATGACCGTTCAAGAGAGCACAGTGGTGGATCTAGAATAAAGATCATCACTGTTACTTGTTATGCTCACAAAAACATTTGAAAAAGTCACTGAACATGAGCGTGAAATCTGTAATAGAAAAACGGGCCAGAAAATAACGAAATATTTCATTTGATTCAACCAAGCTGAGTCGAAAAACCATAATAGTCCGACAAACAAGGCAGTCAGCAGAAAGAGTAAAAGCTTTTGCAGATTTCATACTATAACTTTGGTCCGTTCCTTTTACTCTACAAAAAGAGAGGATCTTACATCTAAAGGACAGAGTTGTAGAAAAAAGGGAATTATAACATCTAAACGTAACACGTCAGGAACCATGACCATGATATTTGCAATCTGAGAACCCGGAAGGGAAGGAAACAGTTTCGAACAAAAAGAAGCTAGGATTATGATGGAAGATCATGTAATATCAAAAACCAGCCATAATCTAAGACCAGTTGATAATACATAAGGATTTAAGGTAGAAAACACCCTACAATCATTAATTTCTTGTACAAAAACCACTGAACTTGATGTATGGCATTACGTTCAAGAAAATAAAAACTCGGAACAAAAAGTATACGAAATCAAGTTCCATTTCCAACAAAACAGATTCACAGACACTGTCAGTCTGATTGTCTGTTAAACTCAGTTTATTAGATTTTGATTGTTAATGATACGGGAAGGTGCACATCCTCCTGACTTGTGCCGGTCGATCCGTAGCTTCCAATTCGAATGCAATGTCCTGTCCTGTGGTCAAGGAAGAGTCATTTGAGAAGTAGCAACTGGTCTAAACGAATCTTTCAAATTTTTTCCCTTGCCGTTGAAGCGATTCCTACAAGTTCAATAACATCGAGGAAGGGAGTAGACATAATTCATACCAAAAAATCAAAGTTTATGAAATGATGCAGATTTTCGAATCAGACTATCATGATTTTAATAGTAAAAAATCATCCTTCTTCTAAAACATCCAAATCCTTAGCTTTTTTACAATAAAAAAAATCCTACAAACATGAAGTAAGAAAGGAAGGTAGGCTGTAGGCAGGTAGAAAAAAATGATTTCGTGAGCTCTGATATGATGATACACTTACTCATTGTATTATTATTATTATTGCATGTTCTGGTTCAGTCAGGTTTCGCTTTGTTAAACACAGTGCAACAATTCATGTCCTATTCCATCATTTCTATCCTCCTCTTTTCACGATGTGCTATTATGCTTGCCCATGCATAGCTAATAGTCTCCAAGGAACACACCTTTGGAATCACATTACATCCCAAGGAGTTCCTCCCATTCCTTTGCGAAAGTATATCACATCTTCCCAATCCCAACAACAACGTCAACAAACTACCTATTGTATGGAGATTTATGAAAAAATTTAAACTTGTCGGAGATACGGCCCATTAGTATTCACCTCCCGTACCAATTCCTAACAGGTAGTCGTCCCAATAATACAATGCAATCGCCTATCGTTCTTCCTCTATCCACTCTGTAGATTAAGCGATAGTAGTTGTGGAATAGGTTATAGTTAAACCAGAACGCTCTTATTCGTTTAGCCGCAAAGCGAACTCCTTTCTATAGACTGTCTAGTAACTAGACCGGCCTTTTTCTCTCAGCAAATCCCGACTCCCCACCACCACTACTGCCAGCATAATAAATCCCATTGTCATGCTCAGGCACAAAAGGCAGGATGAACTAGATGATATCGCTTTTGCCAATAGCAATTCCTTTCTAGTCTTACTCGTTCAATAAAAGTTAGCCCTATGCAATGTAACGCCATCAATTCTCCTTTTTTATAGCCTCTTCCATACCCTCTCGAGATGAAGATTAATGGATAGGATGCTAATTTTAAAGTCTATTTTCGCAGTTCTTGTTCTGCTTCATGCATTTGTAATCTTTGTGAGATGTCTAGGACCGGATCCACAAGCCTCCTCCTTAAATACTTATTATAGGTTTCGCACTTAAACCTGAACTGCAAATTGCATTCGCAATGAATTCATGGACCAGCAGGGCGTCCTTTTTAATCGACATTTCATCTCGGAGAGAAAAGGCTCAGAGTCCTTTATGACTTTGTCTATGATTGGATTCTTTCGTAGTTGTGTTATAGTTGGTGGCTGGGAAATAAGTTTTGCCATTAAGAGTATGTATGTGTAGTGGGACAAAAAACCGTAGATGCATTATTATGAACTCTTCTGAACTGAAATTAATGAATGAGTCCATAAAATTAATGGGATTCGAACAGAGAAGGCAAACATCATAAGGACTCAACAAACAAAACTGGTGCTTCTTTGATGCTGGTGATCGTGGAGGAGGAAAAAACGGGACAGCACAGAGACGCTGTACAAAAAATTGAAATAAACCAGGGTTTTATTAAAAAATGAATATGTCTAGAGGTGGCAAAAGGGTTAGATATAGGAAGTGGATCTGGTCCTTGTTGCGTTATTGTAGACTACGAGACAAAGTGCCGATACATCGTAAGGATGATTAAATGAATGAGAAAGGGTGTAGGGAATTTTTATTTGAGTCTTGTTGTTGTTGTATTCGTATAAGAGGAGAGAGAGAGAGAGTGAACAGGTAAGCGCCGATTTTAATTAGACTCCCTACGATGAGCGCCAAAGGAATAATTAAGTCCAAGTTTTTCCACTACAAAAATAATGGTTACGGAGCAGAAATTTATGCAAATTTCTTTGCGTTAGGAACCCCCAGCGGTGAGATGAACACATAAATCACATTAAATTATGGGAAAAAATTCTCATATTGCACACTTCAGAACAGAACAATACCAACAATAGTCTCAACAACAACCATACGGAGAGCTAATAAGAAATGCAAGGATATGGGGAATGTTGTAATGCGAGCACATAACTCATCCCTTTGGGTATTAGCCCAATCCTTCCTTCCTTCATAAAATATAATTTGAATCTGTTGTGCCCGTAATGATCTATAGGATTGAATCTCGAATCCACCAGAAAAAACATAGAATGTTATTGACTGGACTTAGTAAAATGGCTTAGATATGCAAAGTAACACTTCTCATGACTCATGAGATGATCATGATTCTATCCTGTGGGCAGATTTAAGGGAAATAATTTCCATCACTTTATTAACTCTGCTCAACCTTCGAAGCTCTCTGAGACCTCGAGTGTTATTGTTGATTACAAGTAGAAAAATCCGGATCTCCTAATACGGTTAAAGTAATGAGTAGTTATGGAATGGGAATCAAGAACAAGAATTATGTAACGCGGAGGGATCGCTTGTAAATAGAAAAATTAGAGCCGATCTCGTTTATAAAGCTGATTTCACACCGCAGGTACAGGATTGTACGTTTAAAGTGTGGGGCATACATATATGGATCAGATCAAAGGCGTAAATAAACGATTCAAAACCAGCGGACTTCCATATCGAGAATAATATTAAGATTGATTAAATGAAAACGACCGAAGATCCTGCAAATTATAGACCATTAACTCCTACGCTAACTGATCCCCATTACATTAAATTACTCCCAAACCTAATTTTGTTGAGGATTCCTTGGTAAAATATTGGTTCAACTTATCAACTATGGAGTCATGAAGAGTGCTTTGTAGTCGTTTGAATGGAATCACGTCAATTGGTTAATTTTTTTGACGGAACAGAATTTATTACGATAGAGCCGTATTTAAACAATGTTATTCATCAATAGGAGAGCCGCTGAGGTTTTCTGAATGCCTATTTATAGTCAACTTCAAGTACCGACTTTGTATCGCATCCCAAGAGTCATTAAAACTTAATTCATTTATCACAAGTAAAACACGATCAACCTCGTTTCCCGACATTTTCCAAGAACAGTGTGATACAGAACACGATTTCTGTCACTTCCTCGTCTTTTCACTTTGTTATTGACCTATAATTCAGAGAAACGTAGAATTGAACATTCAAATTTAATTTGACAAATTAACACAGTAATTCAGATTAACGGAATGGAGCCTTCGAAGTAGAAATGTTGCAAGGTGGGAACTTGTTTTCTCTTTTCGCTGAAATTTTACTTTGGCAAGTCTATTAGGAACATTTTGTCAAAATTAAGTTACACTCTGCCGGGATTTGATTCGTAAACTAGTTCAATGACTTTTAATTGTGAAAAATACTCTTAATTTACGAAATAAAATCGTATGGCCCGCTTATTCAAAATCTGGCCCATTACTTTTTGGCAAATCGTTAATAAAAAGTCACACTATTAAAATCCACGATATTAAATACTAAACTCCATTAAGCTGTCTTCGAAAATATTAAAATCTCGTTTCCAACTCTCCAACTGTGAATTGCATTTGGCTAAAAACTTCATGTTTCATCTTCCAACAAACCGTTGAATATATGACTCTTATGAGTTAGGATCGGCCTAACCCTTCTTTACAATATTTTAGGTTTGTAAGTTTAAGAAGTTTGTCATACAACGTCCCATAATTTAGTTTAATAAAAGTTTGAAAAAATTAAATCCTGGTAAACTTCCTTAACAGCTCATAAATTAGCAAAGAGCAAAGAAGACAAGGAACAAGAAATTTTCAAGCTCAGCGTGGATTCACACTTTGAACAAAAATGGAAATTTTTAGCAACAATTTAAGCAAAAAATGACAAAAGAATCAACGAGTATGTTTTGCAAACAGTTGACAGTCTCAACGAATGAGATAACGAATGGTAAAATCTATTTAACGCCCGATGCGATGTCAAAATCAACCACATCGCCAAAATTCATGCTGCTAAATCGTGTCCTATTATATTGCTTGGTTTGAAGTTGAACCAGTGATTCCGTTTACGTGGTTTACATTTTAAAACTTAAAAAGCCTCAAATCTACACCAGTGGAAAATTCAGCCGCCCTAAAATGCAAAAAAAAAACACGAAACTGATTTAACACCTCTTAAATTTAGAAACTCTACGAATTCTTCAAATATGCTAATTTAACGTCCTGAAACACAATGAGTTGAAAAGGCCATTTATTGATGACATAATACAGAATTTTATGGGGATGCAAATTTAGCCAAGTTAGAAGAAGAAACACAGCTGGTACACCTAAAGTTATTGTTGTTGACACCCCTTTTTGTAAGAGTTAATGAGGGAATGACTTCCCCGTGTACCCGCACATACAGTTTAGTTTTTAATTGATTTACAAGTACTTCATATAATTTTAATTTAATTTTCCTGAAAATCCTAACAAACAAAAGGTACAATGTGGATAAATTTTGATAAAATTTCAATTGGTACCGCAAAGACCGTGTAAAAGAAATAGTTTATAATTATTTTTTTCTTTGGAATTTTTGGTTAATTGTAAATTGCAGGGTGATACGACTTGTAGGAATTTTTTAAGCTTATATTCAGTTAGGTGAATGATTCCTTTTAGACGTTTGACATCACCGAAGAATAGTTCATCACTGAGATAGGATCTTGCAAAATTGTCTCAATGTGCTGTAAAGTACAGACTGTCCTGTAAACTTGGGCCATTAGCGTGTTATTGTTATTATCCCAATTCCAATTTAATGAGAAATTAAGCAGAAGAGCTATGATTATTGTTATTACATTTGGCTTTGTAAATTATATGGTGAGGTATGTATTTGCAGATATTCAAACATGCTTTAACTATTCTTAATGGTCCAAGACCAGAGTTACTTTTCTAATTTATGTTTCCAACATTTTCCTCTATTTGTACTTGAATTTACTCATCTTGAAACATGCTTGTTTGGCATTCCAAAAGTTTTGAGCCCTTATCTTTTTCAAATTTCTACAATCCATATTCGTTTGTCTGAGAGGATCCAAACGGGTACAAAGTCGAGTGACTTTCTATATAAATTTTGTTTTGGTTCAATATAAATTTGCAGTTTGTAAAAAAGCTTTGCTCTTCAGACTTCAGACAAAGAAAATTTATTGATTTTAATATAATCTGAATATTTTTTTATTTAGCTGGGTCAGATTATTTATTTAATATGCGCCATAATTTATGTCACTTGCCTTTAGGTACCTCTTATCAAGATGAAGCACTTGTTTCTAACTCAAAATTTCGTATTTGCGACGAATAAATTCTTTATACGAATATTTACTTGGAAGAGAAGAATGTAGATCTTTTCAGGTTCGACTTTGTATCCCTATTAATTGCTAACTTTTTCACAAGTTTCCAGGAACAATGAATAAGTAAAGTGCCTAGTTTGCATTGATAAATGGGTTTTCAAAATGAAAAATTAATCATGGCATTATAATTCTCATTTAACTGAACCAACTCTTGGTTGAAGGCGGATTCGTAAATGAGAGTGGAAGAAGTGTTGTTGACGTGGTGGTATATTCACACTGGAGAAGTCATTTGTTCCGCTCCTAATGGCATTAAAAGATGAATTTGGTTACAGGTTAGAGAAATGGCAATGGCAAGTAGAGTCTATTAAGAGCATGTAAATGACTCTTAATTGCAATTACTTGGAAATGAATGAGATGCACATTAGAATGAAGAGGAACTTGGGCTGCAAATCACGATGAGCGTCTCTCCCAACCGCAGCATGTTCTCATGATGCTATTAAGATTAACGCAAAGGAATTTGCCTGAAACAAACCGTACTCATGTTACGTTTTGTACCTCACTGTCTCCTGGTGTGAAAGGCACTTAAAACGCTAAAACGACTGTGTTTTCTTTGATAAAATGAACTGGAATCAGTAGGATATATGCAATCCGGATTTTTGTTTCATCCTGTTTTCACCCCAGACTCAAATGCTTTATCGCAGATATTCAGAATTCTTACCTCACTGCTTGTAATTTATTTGAAATGAGTTTTATGCTTGATCCTGAACTTCAAAATGATCCTCTGTTCTCTGATGTATTACGTAAATTTAGGTATTTCCAAACTTTACGGACAACAGAGACTTCATATTTAGCAGAAAAATAGGATTAATACAAAGCTCACTGTCATTTCAAAATTACACTTGAGTATAATCGGCAGAAAAGTAAATTAAATGAGTGAATTACGAATGATACTCCTTTCATTGTTATTGTTGGCATGCTCCTGAATAAATCCAAGTAGAAATGTAACTTTATTTTTAAATAAGAACAAAGGCTTTAAAAAAGCATCTCCCCGAGGGCATGGTATAAAAACGGGATATCATTTATTATCTAATATTATTAACCAACTCAACCACTAATTGGAAGAAATAGGGATGGCAGACAAGAGGGCCAAAGAAATCAAGAAATAGAAATTATATACATTCCAGGGAAACTTGACGGGCAGTCAAAACTCAGCAATCCAGATCAGATTCATCAACGTTGAGTTGTTAAAGTGAAGTATCACCACCATCACAGGTAAAGGTGATATCTCATAGGCCTGGAATGCGGATTCTTGTTTTTTTGTTCTCCCAAACAATAAATATTCGCGTGTAAGCATGCATGCTTTTCGAGATGAAAAGACAAGCAGACACAATGAACGGTGAGCTAAGCAATCATCCTATGTCAAAAAAGGTATCCATTCTACATTAAAAAAATCACGTTATAAAATCCTTCTTATTATGTATCTTGAGATCATGATTTTTTCAGTTTTGCCTGCCTAATCTCAAAGACGAACTTCAGACTTGAAAGATTCAGCATCACTTGAAGTCGAGAGATAAAAAAAAATCCACGGAACAATATAACCGAATAGTCTGGCCCTGAAAATCCAGATCTCAAAGTCTCAAGTCATACAGGAGAGGAGAGTAGCAGGTAGCCGTGGATTTTTCTATTAATGCTAATCTTCTTCTAATCTGTCAGATTCTGGGATGGGTTTGTTTCAAAAGTAATTTATTACACTATTCTCCTATAATTCTTCCATCTTCAGTTCTCACACAGATTGATAGAAAAGGCAAGGAGTGCATGGTCTAGGGCTATATGGAAGGAGACGGGGAGACGCACTACCAGAAACTAAATTAAAACATTACAAATTGAAATTAGTAATGAAATTTCATAAGGAAGCGGAGTGTTTTCGTGTTCTCTCAATCCCATAATTCAACTTCTGATGGAATGAAGTACCAAGGAAGAAGGACTGCATATTGTGCAGATAAATTTCCCGTATCTTATTCAATTTTGTCCAATTTGAGAGAAGATGTTGGGGATTATTATGCGAATGAAAATGCAAAATAAATCATTAAATTACCACGAAAGGCAGGGCAAGAACATGTTGTAGTGTAGTGTAACTTGAGTGGTCTCGAAAATCTTGAAAGCTTAGTCAAACGAAATCAGATTCCATCTCTCTCTCTCTTGAAAAAAGGTAGCTTTTTCATAATCGAATCGCTACAGCAGAATCTAATCTTTCTGAATATTTTGCTTTATTTATTCAAGCCTTCTTCTTGTTCAGGAATGAGGGATACTTTCAATTTTGAATGTGCATGAAAATATTATAGAAGATATTGTATTTTGCTTCTCATCCCCTCAAGTAGTCTCAGATCCCTCCATGAGATTTCTTACGAGACAAGTGCGATTAATTTTTTCTCTTCATCTTATAATACGTTGAGTTGAGAGTTTAAGAGATTGTGTTGTTGGTTAGTTAAATTCTTCCATCTTGTAGAGAGGACATTAGATATAACTCATCTCATCCTGTGGAGACATTAAGTTGATTTGATCGTGACAGATTTGCAGGTCGAGTTTTAGCTTAACTCCGTTCTTAAGTATACAAATACATACTTACAAAATATTCACATACTTAAATTCCACCACCAACCATGTAGGGAGTCCTTATTCCGCCTGATTCGTATGGCAGGGGGAAATTTCATGCCGGGAGTCGCCTCATTATTCTGTTATTATAGCAGATAAGAGGCACGAAAATTTTTAGTGAAATCTTTTAACAGAGAATGGTCACTTGATTCATTTTTCAAAAGGATTCATCATCATGAGCAACTAATGATAAGTTGCATTATTGGACCGGGCTCTCAGTTAGGACTTCAACCGAGAGGGCTTTGCTTCATTTTTATATATCGTCTTTAGTTACATCTCCTCTCCTTATCTCATGATACGCATCTTAAATGGAAGCAACTCTGAAGAAATGCTTTCCTCTATGGACTTAATCGATGTAACTCTAGAAGCCACTTGTCAGAAAGCAGTAAAAGTGGACGAAATTATTAAAAACAGAATGTTGTTGTTTTTCACTCCATCAAAGCTGTGCTCCTTTATGTAAATTTGCAATATTATCATGTTTTACTCTTTTATTGCATGTTGAAATAATATTTATTCCCTAAGAATAAGCTTGAGTTGAAGATCTGACAGAACAACAATGTTCAACAAATATATAATGTAGATATAAACTGCAATTATCACTTATTATTATTATTCTTTGAATAACAAACAAATTAATAAAAAGAGAAAAATATTCTGCTTAGCCGTCAGCAGATCTAGTTAGAATTTACAATAAAATACTCGAATAGGATACAATTAATTTAATGTCTTGCAATATTTTATTAACTTTATTTATTGGCGTTGTAAATTGGCTTGCAGGATAATAAATTGCTTTGCAAAACCTATGTGCATTGCTGCGGAGCCTAGGAACATCCAATTAAATGAATTTGTCACCACACACCTTCACCAAAGAAGTGTGATACAGCTGCAGCTCTTCGTATCAAGTTACCAAATATATTCATCTGAACTGGATTGGAATGAAATAGATATTGAATAACTGGGCCCAGCTTGACAGACAATTAATCCAAGTCTCATTGACCTGTCTGTCTAATAGGCTTTACAAAATGATACTTGACCACACATCATGTTACAGTGTCCTTTTCACCAACTTGAGGATGTCGAGAACTGGTAGGTAAAATAACATAATAAACCACCCTGAAACTCACCTGAAAAGGTATATAATAGAACCATCTGCTACGTGTGGTTTGAAAATCTGCATTTTAAACCAGAATAAGATGTTTGTGGATACGGATATGGCATGGATATGGATACGATCATACATTTCATCCATTCAAAGCATATTCTTGACATCAGCACCTACTGCTTCCATCACTCATATATGCTACTGCTTGTGTTTATGAGATGTTAGAGATCAAACTGCTAAGGGCACGCTAAAGTATATTTTCTCCTGAATGATAGCAAATGAAAAAATACGCACTATTTTAGATTGCTGCTGTTTTATATAATCGATTTCAAAAACTATTTTATAGATATTGGAACGATTGCGGAAAACATTGAATTTTAGTGTTTAATTTTTTGGAACAATCTACAGGTTTTAAATTGTATTTTTGAATCTAGTAGTTACACTAAAGAGTATTCGTCTCAAAATACATATTTTTGATTCGCCAGTAATAAGTTTGTTGCCTCAGTTAAAGGGTTTTAATGGCCCAAAGTCAATCATGAAATACTACAGGGAATGACAGGTTCTACATTGAGTAATACCTTTTTGCAACACGAACTGAAGTTTCTCATCCATAAACATAAATATTTAATCACCGATTTATTGCAAATAGTAATGAGCAAGGATAATTTGAGTTTGAGACAGAATATCAGGTGTGACCAATGAGCCAGAAGTTTTAAAGGCTCACCAGCACTTGAAAGAGCTCCTCTCTAAAACATATCCAATTTGCCGTAACGACCAATGTTTTCCTATTTATCATGCATGGACAACTTCATGTTTTATTTTCCTTTATGGAGCTCCAACAAATTTAGTTTCATTCCCTCTCAATGAGAATTTGCAATAGTTTTATGGGCAATTTTGTCTCAGCATGCCAAACCTACATTGTCTCTCGTCTTGCTTCAGCTAATTAGATTTGAATGTATTTTTATTAACAACCCTCTCGGCTCTCAACCACATAATGGCATTACCAACAAGCTTATTGAAAGGGTTGAAGAAACCAATAAAGATCCGCTACCGTCCGACACTTCCCTCACCAGAGAATGAAACGCTATTTTAGACTTCTTCAGTACTTTGTTACTCGTCTTTGTAATGTGGAAAAGATGCATGCATATAAGGCAACGATACAATTTGAATTACTTTCTCCAATTATCTTCAGTTGCAGTAAACGTCAACATTCTCCATGTATAGCGAACTAATTTACTAACTCCTCTACCCATGTAGTCGTTAGCATATTAAGTCTTTGCAGATGTAAATATAAATCATATACGATTATTAGATGGCCTCGTCCTTAAGTCAAATTCTTATGGAATAGCGTCCCCTTAGATTAAATCGCCATAAATATGTTACCCTTGTACATAGAATTGTATAGTCCTCAAGTCGGGTAAAACGAGGCAACTTGGGATATTTAGACAGACGGAGATAATTCTTATTCATAAACCACTGCCAAATTGTTCTAAATAACACCAAGCATGACAAGATAAATAGTTATTAAATCGTGATTCGTGAAGCCAATAAAATGTATTATTTTTATACGGACAGTAAGGCCATGGAGAAACTCCCCATATTGACTATGCAAAATTAAATTCCTTTGAGACTTACCGTACTACTTATAAGCTAACTGGAGAGGGTGAACGATATAAGCATCATTTCAATTTGCTATTTGCTTTCATGGATTCAACATAACAGTAATATCAGGGCAGAACAATACAATATTGGAGGTGCTGCTAATGTATATCGAGTTAGTTAGTTAATATACAGTTGAGTTACATAACAGAGTTCCATTTAAAAACGCTATGCTGGAGTAGACAAAACTTCAAAAACGAATATATTTCTGGTCTCGATGGGCCCCAAAAATGTTCACCGTAGTTAAAAGATACTAGATTAACTCTTGAAAAGAAGCCGGTGTAGATCTGGATAATTTCATTCATGCTAAAAACTGAATATACGTCATTATACAATAACACTCGGATGTTAGTATATTTCAAAATATAAAAACTATGAATTAAGTGTGATGGCTACTGGAAAACGTCGCAATGGTTTCATGAAAAAGTCTTTCTTTTCAAAAGAATTAAATATTTAAGTCTTTATTAAATATGTAAAATTGCATGGTTTTGGATTGAGTTACAGTCAATAATGTTTTGCCATTTCAAAATCCCTGCATTTCCAAAGTCAAAATCAAGTTTAAAAAACGCAAAGTCAAGTAAATTGCAGTTTATGAGCAGAGTAAATTCGGTACTGTCAGACCCGTCGATGAACATCCAAAGCTATTCTGCCACAAATCGATTTAAATTGAGATTTGTAAAGCTGTTTTGTGCACATCCTAAGTGGAACCCTCGATACTTTCCAGCACATCATTAAAACTCAGAGAACTAGTATAATTGCCTGAAATCATATTTCAATATCTATGCAAATGATGCCAGATTAACTTAAATTACATAGTCAGATTCAAATGCAACCTAGGATTCGCTAACATTCTCGATGATTTGCTTAAACAATATCTCATTATTTTACCATTAGTGCTCTCATAAATTCAAGTAGTTAAGAGCCTTTGATAAACTTGCTTGCGCCATTATTTACCAATTTCAAGACTCTGCATAAATAACAGCTATTACAGACTATAGCTCGACTATCTCTTATATTATGCCGATCAAATTCATAATTCAAGTTACCTCCAACTTAGCTTGATTTATTTTAGATTTTTTGTGAATAATAATAATCAGAGAATAATGATTTCATATATTATAATTCATATGAAATCAGAATTATAGGCTTCTGGTTTGAAACTGATTGCCAATTTCATGCAATAAATAACATACTCTAGCTACCGCAAAAGCATGGTTCAGTATTTTAAAAAACTAATATATTTATGATTTTTGGAATCATAGGAAACACTGAAAACCGTACTTTCATCTCAGGCTGGAAAACAAAAGAATTACATAATAACAAGATGATAGATCCTCGTTTGAATTTTAGTCTTTTTCTAGTAAACATCTTCAATTACACGACAATAACCAAAGACAGTCCTCTTGGAAGCGGATTTGAGGGTAAAAGCAAGGAAAAGGTGTGACACCACATGATGTAATACGACCACCTGGATTACCAAATTTAAATTGCGAAAGTAATTAAAAGACCAGTTCATAGTTGATGGGAGAAGGAGTTAATACATTTCTTCAGTTACTTTAAGAGGCCGGTTCTGCTGAGGACAAGAGAGGATCTCTCTTTCTCATTGTTTCACGTCATTCTAATCGAGATAAGATAATTGTTCTAGTACAGGAGAAAACTGCTATATCGTACTAAAAAACAAAGGGATTCCCTTCAAACCAGTAAGGTTCACTTCATCATTAGACTAAAACAATTGACTTTGTGGCTTCATTATCATCCTGAACAGGATTGAAAAGTCTAATAAAACAATGTATTATCCACACGATGATTTGCTAGTACAATGAGACGATAGATCTATGGCCTCCGAACAACGAAATCTTTACAAGAACAAGAAGAATAATAACAATGCCAAGTGGAATATTAGAAGAAAAAAAGTAGGAAGGCATGTTTCAGTAAATTAAAGCAGCCTTCTTTCTCGTAAAAGCTGTTTTTCAAAGGGAAGGAAACCACGATCAAGCGATGAAAAGGCTTTTAAGATGATATAGTGGATTTTAAATTTCAGTCATTACTCCATAATACGTATCTGTAGAACAATCCCATCCACTCATCCCTTGCCTGACCACCACCACCACCACCATCAAGTCATCAACCATCAACCACCACCTATCTAACTAATCCACCTATAAAGTAGTTTAGTTTAGTAAAGCAAGCTAAATTGCTTTGCCATTATTTTTTTCCAAAGTGGATTTTTAAGGAAGAAAGGGCCAGAGCTAGAGAGATGAGATGAGATGAAAGGGCTGTTGAAGACGAGTTGACTTAAACAACAGCCCTTGTGAAATATGGGAAAATCTTCGAGAGTCACGACGTGATTTGCCAGTGTGATTGGCTAATGCCACCCTGTCAAGAGATTCGTGTAGGGGAAACTTGAGATCCGATTTCTTAATTACATACTCCTCTCATGATTACCGTAAGTTCAGATTTATTAAATATCAAGATCTCAAAAACAAACCATTGAATAATCATTTCCATGAGAAAATACGGGCAAATACTCATAATCTCTACCTTGCCGAGTTACAATTAAAACTACAACTCTAAACTAGTTCCGTCAAGGAAAAGAAGAAGACTTAAGATTCCAACAGGGCTTGAATAATAAGATGGAATGCGGATCGTGAATTCCTTCTTGCTTAGAAGGCGAAATGACTGTATTATTGAGGATCGAGAACTATTAAGAAATTTTTGATTTTTCCAAGACTCTACTGCTTTTTCTTTAAAAAAATCCCAAACCTAGTCGGTCAGCCGATGAAATAAGCCTTCTTCTACACACGGTCTCCTTAATGAGTACTCTGTTGATCGACATCCAACTTTTTTTGCCATGAAATTTTAATAAAGCCCTCTTCGATATTCTATTGGCCGGATTAGCCTCTCTTTTGCCTTTAATTACCGATCGCTATTTTTATTTATCTTTGACAAGGCGAGGCCGACAAGAAGACAAGACAACTTGTTTCAGAGCATCTGCTACTATACACCTTATCAAGTCTCCCTTTCTTTACGAATAATCAAAAGGATGGATCTACTTAGGAAACATTATTTGTTCAAATAGAGCTATACACGTACAACGTACTGTCCAGAGCATCTAAGTGCTGATTCATTTTCCATCCTCTTCTTCGAGAAAGTCGAAGAAGCTCTTGTTGTTCGTCTTATTTCTTGATCACCTGCCGACATGCTGAGTTCACCTATTTTTTACCAGTCAACTAAATTAATACAGCTCCCATGAAGTCATCCTCTGGACTTGTTTTTTTCCTCGCCTTCCATAGAAAAGCCTTCTTCGGAGAGCAAAAAGATACGTTTCTAGAGGACAGCTTTAAAAAAGGCTTTGCATTAATACGTAAAGTAATAAGCCACCTTCGGAAGATGAATAAGATTTTAATATTGTTATATATTTTTTATTTATAGTCACATAAAGTTCTCCCCTTAAGATAATTTTATGACGAGATGAGATGAGTATTGTAAAATCGTTAAATCTCAGCAATATTCCTATTCCTTTAACCAGTACTGATTAGATTCTCATCTCTCACTCGTCCAGACTCTCCTATTCGTAAAAAAGTACTTTGTTTATTGTTGTTTGTTATACATTATATCCTGTAGAGTATCATATGATATGCTTGTCCAAGATGTTATGTATTCGGTAACCTGTCCGGCCTATTGAAAAAGTAATATTACACCAGCTTTTTTTGGAACCTTAGAATTGGATTTTGAATCTAATTGTAAAGCCTTTCCCTCTCGTTCACAGTATTTGGTACTGATGGATGTACATAACTGTTCCGTCTGTATGTTCACTTAATTTTGAGTATGACAAGCCGAAATCTTTTTCCATTAGTTGACGTGCCGATCGCTCCTGAGGGAGTCCACACCAATCAACCCGTGTGATATAGATGATTTTCATGGCTGAACAATTTTATTGGATTATCATTAGTTAGGGATGTTTTTTCTCATTTGACTTTCTAATTTTGGTGAGCGGTATGAATTTTTCTGTTCCTCAAAAGACCGGCATGGATCCATAATACCGCATCATGGCATTACATGTTTTAGGATAGGATAATAAATTGCATTTTGCATGACAATTGCCACCAGGGACTTGTGGAACAATCTCGAAAAAGTTTGCAGAATCTTTCTAAATATAAATTAATTTAACAATAGGCGATATTCCACAGAACTGGGAATGAAATACAGAAGTTGTCGTTGGAAAACATTTTAATGTCGGTGTCGGGAAGCATGTCTTACATTCATTGTGCTAATTAAGATATGATAGGAACATGAAGCTTAAAGGATTACACTTCCCTTTATTGTAAGCCTCATTCTAGAATTTAAGATTTTTAGAGAAAATTACGTGCTGATAAAATCACGTCATCATCACCACTTCAATCCACGGTATCTAAAGGGAGATACGAAATGATATGAATTTAACGAGGCTCATGGTGGCCTAATCTTTAAATCCTATCACAATTTTGATAAGTCTCCGATCAGATTGTAAAGAAGTGAAATCAAATATTCCGTAATTCCATCTGCAATACAACACTAGCTTCGCCATCAGATTATTTCTATTATTTAGCTTTTAGGCTCACGGTCTCCTCTCTCTCTCTCGTCAGTTCAAATTGTAATATGTAGGACATTGTACATGATATGATTTGTACTAACTAATCGGTTTCCCCTCGGACTGATAGAATTATGCAAGGGTAAATAAGCTCTTTTACCATTTTCCCATTACTACTCCTCAGAGCAAATCAAATTTGACCCAATTAGAAATGGAAATTTATTTCATCCCTGCCATTAATCTGCCTTCATCTTTATTTATTGCCCTATTCAAATTTCCATGCTCTGCAATGATCAGGATTTTAAAGGAAAATGATGGCCATTTCGAATGTTGCTACCTCATTTCAACCGTCCTCCTCCTTTACAATTATAACGTACACTTGGATTTATAATAGGACGCATATAATTACATGTTTTTCCTTGGGCTTCTTCTTCTGCATTGTTGGCTTGTAATTGACTTCGGGTTTTAATAAGCATATTTATAAAGAATAGGGGATATTTTCTAAGGCCTCTGTAGATGATACATTTCTTGGTAATTCTATTGCATTTCAAAACTTCCATCAACTTGGATATAATATAGCATTGATAACCAAGGAACTGTTAATGGTAATGAGTAATGAAGGGCTTACGTTACAAACCAAAGGTATCAAATAGTAGAGCTAATTACATCTGATTCTAGGTCCACAAATTAGACAACAAGATTGAGGGTGTAATTCAATCCTAAAAGTATTTAGGACCTTCAACCGTGCAAATACAACTCGTAATTATTATGAGAGGAACGGAAAAGTTCCTTGATGAAATCTGTTCAGCTTAAAATGAAAAATACCTCTTGTTTTGGTCAGTAATTTTTTTTTCATAATTACGGATTTTTATTTCTAATGAAAGCAGGGGGAGGCCAAATGAGTGTCGGAATGTGAATTATTGGACGTGTGAATGAATTATTTACCTCCATGAAAATACGAGTGAGAAAGCCTGTGTGGTTCTGAGAGCTTTTATTTTATATTTAAATCCCTGAAATTTCCAACGAGTTACAAAAGTTGTGTTTTAATTGAGAAAATCACGTTCATGCGTTTATAACGTATCATTTAGTAAATAGTGATTAATTCAATCCCCGTCGATTTCTGATTGTGCGGCACAACATATTTATGCTTCGTTAAGCGTTGAAAGCCACACAGAAATGTAAATTACAGTGATACTCATAAGGATTAAAATTTAAATTCTTTGTGCTTTGAGGTAACATCCCGTAAGTCCTCGTTATTACCTGATGAGAACTGCATATAATTGTTTTAATGAGTGCAATAATAATTACAAGAAACTCTGTTCGGTATGAATAATACCGGAAAACCCCAGTTTACTTTTTCTATTCTGAGAAATGTATTCAAGTCGGAATAGTTTGTCAATAACAGATATTATCGATCATCAAAGAAAGAAAGTACCAAGTAGTGATTATGAAAATATTTTGTATTTTTAGAGACTCGTCGAGTGGGGTTGGAAATGATTTAAAGCCTGCTATTATTTTTTAATTAATGAAATGTACAATTTATTGTGCGAGGTTCCGTCGCCCAAGGAGTTGTAAATGCAGAACCAATGTAAAAATACGCTTCCAAATGAGTGAATTGAGGTTGGAGTCAAGTATCAAATCGCATTCTAAGCTTGTCTTAAATGCTGTGTGAATTTCATCGTATCGCTGACAGAGGAGAAATTGCATATAGCTAATTAAAGTGGTTTTTGCAACCATAGGACAATATTAATATTATATGCAAATTACATTTTAAATCAACTTCTATTTAATAATCTATATTTGTAGTTCGTAACTTCGTACCAACATTAAAAAATGGGCCTTACATTAAGCTACAAAATTATGAATCAAACTTTAAATTTTGAATGTACGATTACATATCACACTATAAATGGCTGAAAAGTAAGCAAGCGTATATTTGAAACAGTGGCGACGTCAATAAATAAACAGATAAATCGACATCAATAAACATTATAAACAGTCACTGTAGATCTCTACCACAGATTCTTTGGTCCTTGATGGTTTCATTTCATCCTCTTACGAAGCCAAATAGCAACGTGATGGACGATGAGTTTTGCAAAAACTGATAGGCATTTCTGAATTTACGGGTCTACTTAATTAAATCGGACTGTTTTTACAAGTCCATAAAAGGTAAAGGCAAATCGGTGAAATAAACGAGAACAATATCAGCTTGATTTGGATTAGATCTGAAGATGATTCAGTTTGTTTGCAGGCCATTGCTTCCATGCAATTTACCATTCCAAAAGGAGTAAGATAAATGATCTGAAATGAAAAGAAATGAAGCCCATAAATAAAATTACCGAACCAAACCAGGTGAGAAGTAGTAACTGGTTGTTTGTAAAGTGTATTTTATGGTTTCAAGGCATTTATCTGATCTGTGTACAAAGTACATGTTATATACCTATCCTTATTCAAGAGAAGACGATGAAGCTTAGAGGTCTCGGAAATTTTGTGAAAAAAAGGAGGAAGGGAAGCTGATTTGGAGATCTGATATGAATTTTTCATTTAAAAGGGAATAAGACGAAGACCTTGTTTGCCTTAACATGACACCTACAGTCCATTCAGCCTCATATCATCCCTTCCATCGACGTTCATTTCTTTTCATTAACACGACCGCACCTGATTTATTTCATTAGATCAACTTCTGTTTTTTATCCCCTTTTTTTATTTACTTCAAACTGTCTGGTCCAAACTCTTATGATAAATTTTACTTCTTTTCTACTATTTTCGTAATTCCTTGATCTCTACAGGAGATTTAAATCCGAATATTTTTTACTCAGATCGCTTTACTTTAATCTAAGCTATTTTACTAGTCCTTCTGAAGCTGTCAGCTTGCATGAATAGAGCAATACATATTGTTTCTAGATGGGATGGGACATGGGATTATGTGTAAGAGGGCAAATCAGCAAATATTTTCTAATCAGATTTAATTAAAATATAATTAAAACACTAAACTTTGTTTTATCCTAAGTTGTGACGTTACAATTTTTGGTTTGACAAATTAGACAAAATCGTATAAGTGAGAAGTAAGCCCCATAATCTAACAAATGTAAAAGAATGGCTGAATCATACAGTTTACATTATTAAAATGGAGTGCGAATTCATTTATTAAACTGCTTCTCACGTTCAACTAGTCATCTATGATCTCTAATTAAGTGTCCATTTTAACTAAAGTTTTCACCTAATATTCTCATACTTCTATAAACTAAATTCGTATTATGACACGTTCATGATAACGCATCTCAAAGCTAGAAGTTATCACTTCGTTTAAACCTTTAACCCTTGGAGCCTTGTATTAGATTTAACATATTAATCGTCAAGTCAAGGCATGTAAAAATGATAAAGTTCTAGAAATTTTTAGCTGGTGATATGATATCATCTTCATCTAAAGCGTTGGACAAAAAATGAGGTGGACATGTACGAGAATTTTAAACGGCATTGAATAGGAACACTCTGGAAATGCCTTGTATGTGTGGATGCTCACTGAATCTAAAATAAGTGTAATATTTCAGTTTATGGGCTCTCGTCTTATCACAACTCATTGAAATTTGAAATATGGAGACACTAATATGCACATTTGGATTTATATCCTGACTGAGTTTCTTTTCTCAAGAGATGATATTTTCCTCAATACATTCATTACCTAATTCAAGTTTCTCGAGTGGAGTTAAAGAAGTCCATGATGGCTAAATAAATTCTTAGTTTTTTTCCTATTTCTCACAAAAATCCTGATGCACGTGCCAAATTATTCTGGTTTAAGTTAGAACACCTAACGATTTCCATTGAACGTTTAAACAAATCCTGGTGGGCACAAATTGCAAAGGATTATTCAATCCGGGAAGGGAAGGTGTGTTTATATTCTGTACAATGTTCAGAAAAATTGCAGAAGTTACTAAATTACCTTGATCTTTGCGATTCTAAAGCAATGAATTTCCGATAAATCACATTAACTCAGCCCCAAAGCTTGTTTTCACTGTCAGTACCTTATATATTCGTTCAGTTTTATTTCTCAATCTCCATCTGATGTACACGAAAGTATTCCGTGGCTTGGCTTTTTCAGCAAAATTTTCGTATCTACTTTGAAATGCAAATCAATTATTAAGTGAACGCGTAACTTACCAAAACTTGAATGAGTTTAAAGTATTGTTTTTAATTTTAAAGCTTTACTAATCACCTAAAAGATCAGGAGTCTCAAATTGTAGTGAAAGAATGAATGATTGCAAATTGAAAAACTGATGGTGGCGATGGAATAGATGGTTAAACGACTCGACCAGAAATGAACATTAAAAAGCAAGTCAAACGAGAATATTTTTTGATTTATTAATATTGCGTGAAGGATGTATATTTGTTTTGTTGCAGGACAGAACTCTAAATTGAAATTTATTGCCTGTACAAATATGGCATTTGTCCAACCTAATTGGTCGTTCAGCAGAGATTATCTTTAGTACGGCATTCAATTGTATTCTTTCAGTAATTTACCATTTATTTGCATTTCTTGTGCTTCGAGCGAATGTTACATTTCTATACGAACCGAGCTACTTTAAAGGTACGAGATTATAACCGGAGTATGCCGTTTTAACAAAACATCTAGAGTATATCAATCCAATACTTATAAATATAGACAATTAACAAACTTTGGCTACATTTTTCAGTATCGACTTGATTTATTACTTTATTTTACATCGAATAATACAAATAAATAAATAAACTGTAATACCCTAATCTGGGATCTACAAAAAAAAGTTTTTTTTGGATTGAATTTTTGAATCGCTATTTGGATTTTCCATATTACGAATTTTTAAAGATCCCTTCTTTAATCCTGCATTAAAGATCTATAGTTTCAATTGCTAAATATGTATTTACTCAATTCCATGCCAGTCTATAAACTTTCTACAACCAAACATCTTTGTTTCAATGTAAACCCGTCTCGTCATTTTATGCACATAAATAAAAAACAGTTTTTATAAAAGAAAAAAAATCTTAACCCTTACGAATCCACGTTCATGACTAAGTAAACTTTACATTTCATGTACACACCGATTTCGATAAAGCCCCAAAGCAATTACTGCTACTGGAAGTCCTGTTCCTGTTCTAAAATCTACAAGCACGATCAATACCAAAATATTACGGCTTCGATGAAGTCCATAATTTATCTACTATGCTTGCCAATTAAAATGACCATTACTTAATCAAAATGAATATGGATGATGGGATGTATATGAGCTGTATGACAGAAAACAAGAACATTGGCCAAAACATCGTGAAACATGGACATGCAACTTATGAAATCTGAAATTCCCATGCGGTATGAAACCCTTCAAAAACTGTATAAATCTTCAAAAAAAAAGCAGGATCTAAACTGCTTACTGGCCCAGACAGCACGAGACTCTATACAGACAACGATCCTGAGCCAAATGAGAATGCCATCATTTCTTAACAGAACAACAATAATTTAATTCGTCCGGATCGGAATTGACAGGCCCAAGATTTACTACAGGTTCTCACGAAGATCTTCATGTTCTTTTTCATGGAGTATCGGTTTGGTGGAATCCCTTCATGAGGAAGTTAGTAAAGACTGGTAGACAAGTGCATAGTATATGGCTTAAACCATCCCGATTTAAAACATTCGGTGTTTTTTATTTGCACTAATCCTATGGTCCTTACTGGTTTGTAATACCGAATAGAAACTGTCTTAAGATCTTAACAGGTAGATCAGTTTCATTGAAATGGGGATGTTCCTATCATTTCAGCCTTCAGTTCTACTGGGTTTCTAAGTATATTCTAAGCTACAATTTGGTAAAAATATGCTCATATCATACCCTTTGGGTACTTGCATTATAAAACAGTTCCTCAGCCCTGTCGTGATTCACTTGCTGTTGACTTTTTTAATCTGACCCAAGATGACCTAACTCAGAACCAAGCCCAAAAAGTCAAGACGTGAATTGCGTGTTTACTAGACGCTGTTTATCACGAACTCTCACTCCTCCAGATCGTGAGGTTTTGATTGAATCCCTACCAGATCATCTGATTTATAGTCACTTTAGGTAGCCCGTCCTCCATCCCCTCATCTGTATCTCCCCTTTTTTATATAAAATTATTATTATAAATAATAATCTGAGCAATACATATTGCACCTCGTACGTGCCTGCCAATTTATTTATTAATCTCCGTTTATGATTTGCATACCGCTGAGGTTTCAGCCACGACGATGCGAAGAAAGGGCCGAGAAAGAATTTTGTTTTTATGATACAGTTAATAATTAGTATTCTCCGGAGGTAATTCTATCGACCGAGAGCCGACTTGGATCAACTAGGGTTCGTGCCCGTCGATGATTTGCAAAGTGTGAAAGCCTTTATTGTTCCGATGAAAAGGTTATGACATGACTTTCATAATAGTACATGAGATTTTGGAAAATATATCACCGGCTGAAAGGCCGGCTTTTGAGGGGCTTCATCTCATGCATAATATGTGGATTTCTTCTCGATAGCTATTATTAGCCAAATGATCACTTGCTGCTCCATGATGAAGGAGAGATGAGGGTGAGGTCAAATCCCCACGACGGAGGAATTCCATTATCAAAACTGTCGGTGCGTTAGGATCGTTATGACATGCATGAAAGCGTAGATGTAAAAAAAATCATCAATAATGTTCTTCTCTCTTGCACTTTCTGCCAAATACCAATGATTCTAATTCTTGTTCACTTTTACGGCTTGGCTTGCGTCTCTGTGCATGAAAATTAATTTTTAAAAAGGCATAGTATAGGGGCACAGGAGTGACATGACGAGGGGTGTGTAGTATTGAACATCTAAGATTCGGTTAGTGCTTAGCCGGAATAATGCAAAGTTTGCAATTTAGTTATAGAACTCTGCGAAGGTAACTGCTAAACAAACAAGGTAGGATTTTAATTACATATAATAGTGTGTGCATGCGATGAACATTTTAATCCCGATACAGATATGAATTTATCTGAAAGCTATAAATCTCTCGCCTGCGCCTTCTTTAAGAAAAACTATCAGATAAAGCATAATTCTGAAAATCGTATACTACAGGGTGTCTCAGCCAAATGTGGACAACTTCATTTATTAATTTCTGGAATATTACTGGACCGATTGTAAAGCTAAATAGCTTAAATTAAAGCTAACATTTCAACTTAAAGATGAAGCATAAATTTATTAACATTAAACTGCTAATAAGGACTAAGGAATTCCGAGACTCGGGAAAATGCGATCACAAATCTCTTATCGTAAATTCCGATGAAATGATAACAATCATGACCACTTCTTCTTCACCACTATCACCACTGATGTCTTGTTTCCAAACTTTTGCACAATTTTGCATCTTTTTGAAAAATAAAAATTGGCAATTAGAATTTTCAAAAATGGTACTAACTAAAGAACAACGCTGTTGGTTAGTTAAAAAATACGGAGAAGTGTAGGTTTTTCGAGACGTTCAACGGCAATGGCCACTTCGATTTCCTGCCAATCCAACTTCATCCGTCACCACAATTTCATGAACGGTCCGAAGGTTGCTATTCTTGTTTATTAATCAAAATTGTCAAAACTGTTTCGTTCGACAGCGATCATGAGTTTTAGATGAACCGTGATTGTTATCACGGGGTCATGATTGTTATCATTTCATCGGAATTTACGATAAGAGATTTGTTATCGCATTTTCCCGAGTCTCAGAATTCCTTAGTCCTTATTAGCAGTTTAATGTTAATAAATTTATGCTTCATCTTTAAGTTGAAATGTTAGCTTTAATTTATGCTATTTAGCTTTAAAATCGGTCCAGTAATATTCCATAAATTAATAAATGAAGTTGTCCACATTTGGCTGAGACACCCTGTATAATCGACATGATCGTCCAAAAACTAGAAATCTCTGGGATTTTACAAACACTGAATTCTTATCATAAAACATAGGGAATTTCATCTACGTGTATTAGTATTACCAATTATTTATCAATAGTCCTTCAATTCATTCCGCATTTAAACTTATAAACACTAGCAGGATTTTGTGTAGTTTCTTCTAAAAGATTATCCTTTCTACATACGATTTATAAAATGCTGTATTCATGTGTATTTAGCTAACATTATGTTGATGATCAAGTGCAAGTGCTATGTGGCATGGATAGAACTAACAGTAGGGACTCACCTATACCTAATCCGTTCCTGGGGAACGGTATTCCGTTCCCCAAAAGGAACGGAATACCGTGCCTGGGGAACGGTATACCGTGCCTCGGGAACCGAATACCGTGCCTGGGCAACGGAATACCGTTCCCCAAAATTCGAAAATAAAATTGAGATTGGGGAACGGAATACCGTTCCCCAAATGCGATTTTTCCTTCCAAATTTTGGGGAACGGTATTCCGTTCCCCAGGCACGGTAATCCGTTCCCATGAAGTATGGATTGAAGTCTTTCAATTTTCTTCACATTTCATAACTACCTTCTCCTCGCTCTAAGGTTTTTGTTTTTTAACAATCAACCAGGCCTCTCGTTTAAAAAAATCGATTCTTAACACATATATATGTTGCCTATATAATACACTATACATTGCAAATGACTGTTGCATATTCCTAAAATTTTAATTCCTAAAACACTTTCCATGACCTTGTAGAATAAAGTAAAAATATTTTTTGGTCCATGGTCGCGCTCTATAATGCGCGGTCGCGGCAAGTTAAAAAGCCAAAAGTTGGCATTTTCATGCCGGAAAAGTTCATAAAATACTTAACCTGACCTATAGAATTCATTAAAAATACTTTTTGGTTCATGGTCGCGCTCTATACTGCGCGGTCGCGGCAAGTCAAAAAGTCTAAAGTTGGCATTTTGATGCCGGAAAAGTTCATAAAATACTTTCCATGACCTTGTAGAATACAGTAAAAATATTTTTTGGTTCATGGTCGCGCTCTATACTGCGCGGTCGCGGCAAGTCAAAAAGCCAAAAGTTGGCATTTTCATGCCGGAAAAGTTCATAAAATACTTAACCTGACCTATAGAATTCATTAAAAATATTTTTTGGTCCATGGTCGCGCTCTATACTGCGCGGTCGCGGTAAGTCAGAAAGCCTAAAGTTGGCATTTTGATACCGGAAAAGTTCATAAAATACTTAACCTGACCTACAGAATTCATTAAAAATACTTTTTGGTCCATGGTCGAGCTCTATACTGCGCGGTCGCGGTAAGTCAGAAAGCCTAAAGTTGGCATTTTGATACCGGAAAAGTTCATAAAATACTTAACCTGACCTACAGAATTCATTAAAAATACTTTTTGGTCCATGGTCGAGCTCTATACTGCGCGGTCGCGGTAAGTCAGAAAGCCTAAAGTTGGCATTTTGATACCGGAAAAGTTCATAAAATACTTAACCTGACCTATGTATGTATGTATGTATTTTTGAGGTGTGGGTGATTACTGATCATCAGTAACCCCCCAAGCCGCACAGGCCATATTTCACCTATTGCAGACTCACCCATAACACGCCTTTAATATGCTGACCCTACATTCCCCAATGAATCAGAGAATCTCCCCGACATCTTAATGAATTTAAGAATGTCAGGTAGAGGAATGTTATAAAGTTCTTCTGGGCTCATCGAGTGCGAGCCCAAAATTTCAAACCGTAAAATGGCATAGAATGGGCAATCCGTGAGGTAATGTAAACTCGTCTCACTGCCCTCCTCACATTTCATGCAGGTGGGTGAGCCCGAGATTCCTATACTACAAAGATGCCTGTTCAGTGTATTGTGACCTGTTATTACCTGTGTGATCAACCTTAAGGATGGCCTACACAAGGTTCGTAGATATCGCCCAAGTCCACTGTTGGGACCTTTAACGAACATTTTTGTTTGAGTGCATGTTTTACTTGTTTTCCATGCATGCGTGTGTCTCAAATGTGACCATCGACTTATAGCACTATCAACTGCTGATTTCGGAATGGAGATGTGAGGAATCGGACCACAGAATGCTACTTTAGTAGCCTCCTTGGCCAATTCATCTACGTCTTCATTACCCCTTAAACCAATATGAGATGGGATCCAGTGTAACGTCACTACACAACAGTTCCCTGCCAGTTTATTTAGAGCTTTAAAACATTCTCTTACTAGCCCAGCAACTGGAGCCGTGCTAACAAGAGCGTCTAAAGCACTTCTACAGTCAACAAAAAAGTCTACTTCATGCCTGGGTCTAGACATGTCCATTGAGGCTTAGCCTCGATGATAGCCATGACCTCTGCTTGAAAGACTGATGTGTATATTCCTAGTGGTATTCTTCCTTGGATATTTAATTCTGAGCCCAAGAAAGCCGCCCCAGCAAGACCCTCTAGCTTTGATCCATCTGTGTGATAGACCTCACTTTGAGGATGCATCTCTGGGTAACCGTCCTGATCCTAATGATATCTAGTCCTAATGCATACTCCGAAATGTCTCTCCTCAGAGTGAGACATCTTTTCGAAGTCACATGGGAGTTCTATTTCCGTAATCTGGGAACCAAAGCTTTCACCGATCTGATAACCTGACCTATATAATTCGTTAAAAATACTTTTTGGTCCCTGGGCGCGTTTTATACTGCGCGGGCGCGGCAAGGCAAAAAGCTAAAAGTTGGTATTTATTTTGATGTCGGAAAAGCGAGCGAACGAAAAAGTATTATTACTGTATTCTACAAATCATGGCAAGTGTGTTAAGAACTTTTTCGGCAGCAAAATGGCAACTTTAAGTTTTTTCACTTGAAGCGCCAGCGCAGTAGAGAGCGCGCCCATGGACCAAAAAATATTTGTACTGTATTCTACAGGTTAGGTTAAGTGTCTCAGGAACTTTTCCGGCATCAAAATGCCAACTTTAGACTTTTTGACTTGCCGCGACCGCGCAGTATAGAGCGCGACCATGGACCAAAAAGTATTTTTAATGAATTCTATAGGTCAGGTTAAGTATTTTATGAACTTTTCCGGCATGAAAATGCCAACTTTTGGCTTTTTAACTTGCCGCGACCGCGCATTATAGAGCGCGACCATGGACCAAAAAATATTTTTAATGAATTCTATAGGTCAGGTTAAGTATTTTATGAACTTTTCCGGCATGAAAATGCCAACTTTAGGCTTTTTGACTTACAGCGACCGCGCAGTATAGAGCGCGACCATGGACCAAAAAGTATTTTTAATGAATTCTGTAGGTCAGGTTAAGTATTTTATGAACTTTTCCGGCATCAAAATGCCAACTTTAGGCTTTTTGACTTGCCGCGACCGCGCAGTATAGAGCGCGACCATGAACCAAAAAATATTTTTACTGTATTCTACAAGGTCATGGAAAGTATTTTATGAACTTTTCCGGCATGAAAATGCCAACTTTTGGCTTTTTAACTTGCCGCGACCGCGCATTATAGAGCGCGACCATGGACCAAAAAATATTTTTAATGAATTCTATAGGTCAGGTTAAGTATTTTATGAACTTTTCCGGCATGAAAATGCCAACTTTTGGCTTTTTAACTTGCCGCGACCGCGCATTATAGAGCGCGACCATGGACCAAAAAATATTTTTACTGTATTCTACAAGGTCATGGAAAGTGTTTTAGGAATTAAAATTTTAGGAATATGCAACAGTCATTTGCAATGTATAGTGTATTATATAGGCTACATATATATGTGTTAAGAATCGATTTTTTTAAGCGAGAGGCCTGGTTGATTGTTAAAAAAACAAAAACCTTAGAGCGAGGCGAAGGTAGTTATGAAATGTGAAGAAAATTGAAAGACTTCAATCCATACTTCATGGGAACGGATTACCGTGCCTGGGGAACGGAATACCGTTCCCCAAAATTTGGAAGGAAAAATCGCATTTGGGGAACGGTATTCCGTTCCCCAATCTCAATTTTATTTTCGAATTTTGGGGAACGGTATTCCGTTCCCCAGGCACGGTATTCGGTTCCCGAGGCACGGTATACCGTTCCCCAGGCACGGTATTCCGTTCCTTTTGGGGAACGGAATACCGTTCCCCAGGAACGGATTAGGTATAGGTGAGTCCCTACTGACTAATGGAAAACGAGAAGAAAGAAAATAATATGCCGATATTTACATTCGATGTATTTTCTACCTAAATAAATATATTTATTAAGTTGTATGCAATAATGCAATGCAACAAACTCATCATATTTTATCTGTTAAAAGCCATCGCTAGAAGATGAAAGGGTCCCAAATCTCCATTGAAAACAAAATACAATATCTAGCGTCATTTTGAAAGTAAATGAACATTGTCGACGAGTAAAAGGAGGTTCATCATCATTATGGAGTCGAAATAATGTTACAAAACATTGTGAAATTCATACTTAAGGATAATTAGTGACACCAATATGGGGAATTGTGCATTAGAATTCGAAATAATAGATATAATACGAATAATAAGAATAATTCGCAATCTCGTCTTCATATAAATCCCATCTCAAAATCCCTTTAAAAATAAAAACAGCACGATCTCCTTTGCCGTGAAGAATAGTCCCGGTGTAAACTTTCACCTCCTTGTAATAAACTCCATTTATTTACACCTCGATAATGAATTCAACCGATGGGATATGAATATGGACTCTTTTTCAGACATCGTCATTTAAGACAAGAGAACAATCCTTCGATTTTCAGCCGTTTCTGCGTCTATACGGGAATTCTGTTGCATGTATGCAATGCACAATGGATAAAGATCTTAATAAGTTGATGACTGATATGTTGATCGCCTTGATTCCTTGAGTTCCATGCAGTATTTCAAAAGTCATCTTGATGACTGCTTAATAACTAACCTTTTGTTTCCATTTTAAAATCTGCAGTTCATTGACACATCCACAAACATATCGGACTGACTTTTAATTCAAGTGTATTCAACTTAAATTCCAAGGAAATGGATTCAATTGGGAACCACCATCCCATCTACATACTCTTTTTTATCGAGAGTCAATATGATCTACTCTACTGTCTTGTATTTTTAGAACCGTTGATTTTAATACAATCTTTCCGACGGTCTCAAGTTTAAATTTTCATTAGAGTATGAAAATTTGTATGCAACTGTCTACAAAAGCAAAGAACAAATAAGGCATTGCGATGAATTCTGAGCATTGATGCGGTATGACTTGTAAAAAAGATCTCAAACTTATCAACTTTAGAATTAGAGGAAAATCTAAAAATGAGATTATTCTCTGTTATATAACTAATAGAAATAGTTTTTAATCACATCAAATTGATCAAACATCCGTGTCATGAATATATTATCGTTAGCATTGATGTTGTACTTGATTTGACGATATGTTTGATGATGGATAGAGTATAATTTACAGTTGGATGTTTTAGAAATTAGAATATAATAAACAAAAGACGTTCTTATATTTTTAACGTATGCATTTCAATTTTTCAATCCGTCGACCAAGCGATAGGATTAATCTACTACTACCTCTTGCATTTAATATTTTTGAATTTCCATACGTACTGAAGCTGGAAAGATGAAATAGAGTTCGTGAGGATATGATGAATCAATTATAACGTCGGAGAGAGAGGTGTGAATAGTCGACCCCTGGAGAGTTTCGCAATCCGATAATATCAGATTAATTAACCCCCTTCTCTCTTATTCTAATTAAATTTAAACCTTTTCACACTCGAGAGGGATGCCTTCAAGGTGTCACAACAGAATATCATTCCAAATAATCAAATTCGAATGTTTCTCTCCTCTTTTCACCCCCTCTGAATATCCAACTCTTCTTTCAGAACTTTTAGAAATAAATAATACGGACAACGGAACACGAATGACGGATACATTTGTTTTTTGTTGCCGAAACGAACGAAGCCGTCCTTCTCCATTATTTTTTGAGGCGACGTATCACAAGTCTTTTTAAACACAATAATATTGTATTCTAATTGCAATCTATAATAATATGTAAACTATATCGGTATTCGTCTCTGTATGTTTGTAAGTTACTTTCGTAAGATCCCTTTTTAAGACTCGGGATGATGCCTTGGAGGGATTACGTGCGGCTCAGTTGCGGCTGGTTTAACAATTTTAAATCCCCATTCATCAAGTGGTTCATTTTCACAAGCATTGATTTGATTTAATGAGTAGACCACAAATGTAATCCCCAAACAAAGAAATTAAATGAGAATGAGAAGTGAAAAGACAATGGGCCTTAAGTGTCGATTTCGTGTCATTGCTGTATGCATATCATCGTTGGAAAGACGCCGACGAGGTTTTTTAACTTGTGGTCCTGTATGCATGAATGATATATATAATATGCACTTGCTTGTATTGCGTGATTCTAATATTTTACTCTCGAGAACTAATTGTGAGCAACTTATCTTTACGATGAGATAAGAACCTGTTGGAATGATTCATGTCTCCATTTCCCTGACTAATACGGTTATTAACAACTTCAACATTCAAGCACGAAGAGCCTGTTAAGATTAACACGTAGTGTTAATATGAAACTAGACGATTCAATAGGATAGAGAACGAAACAGTTAATGAAACGTACAAGTACAGGTAAAACTGACGAAGACCTAGATTATTTTAAACTTCCGATTCCAAAAGGTAAGCCAGGTTTCGTAAATTGTGTCCGTTTGGATAGATAGATCACATCACATATGACATATAGATAAGTATATACAAGTATATATAATGTACAAGCACATTTTTATATATTTACTAATAATCAAATGTTTTGCAAATGGTGGTTACAGTTTAATAATAATATTTTTGTAGTTTTGTAATAAAGAATATTCTTAACACCGGAAAAATTTACGTTTTTTCAATAAAACTTGTAGAAACTGAGTTTGTTTCAAATATGATTCAGTTACTGAACTGCGCCAGGTATTCACCCAAACTAGCGCCTCCATCCCTCTTTAACCAGCCTTCATTGAGTCGAATATTTTCAACCGCCTGTTGGACTGTCCTCTCAGTTCCAGGAAATCTTGTCAAATTATAAGAATCAAACACAAAATTAAAAACAATTTAAAAAAAATCCTAAAACAAACATGATTCAATGTTACTTACGGGTACTCATTGAAAAACTGGGTCACTTCCAGTGCCGCTTCCTCAGTTACAAAATTTTCGGCTATATATTTCACTAATCTTGAAATCAATCCACCACCCTGAAAACCAATATGGTAGGTATAGATTCAGAAAAAAATCGGTCAGTTTGTCAAGAAATTAAAAATAAAACTAATGACTAACCGGATATCGTTCTTGGAATAATTGTCGGTTCTCCTTGAAGAAATTCCACGCAATTTCTCTTCCAGCTTTGCTCATACCTGCTGATATGATTATAAAAACAGAGTCTTGACTGCGGACGTGTTCTCCAATAGAAAAATCAAGAACTTTCTTCAAAATCTCCGGATTCTTTGAGGCTCCAAGAGCCCGACCGATTCGATCCTTCTCTTCATCCATAGAAGATTCCCGATACATCTAAATTGTTAATACACAAATGTTTTCAATGATTACATAAAATGAAAACCACACTGTTAATTGATAAAATAGGTGCAAAATACCTTTATCATAGTGTTGAATGTGTCTTCATTACCACTAGAAAGAACCGCTTTATACACCACACTTCGAAGATCTGCTGGTACGGACTGTTCCCCGCTAACGTGTCTTTCTAGTCGTTGCTTAGCTTCCTGAATGGTTCGCTCATGCTCGAATGATGTCATTCGGAGCAACACCAAGGATCGTAACATAGTGTCCAAGTGACCTAATAATAATGAAATATATTTTATATAAAACCATCACAGATATCCCTATATTATTATTTTTTTAATCGACATGCAAATTCTAAAATTTCAAGACATACTTTCTTTATCCTTGGGTTCCCATCCTAGTTTTTCTTCAATTCCACTGAAAAGATGACGGCCAAAGGCCTTGAAATGACTGTGATAATCAGTGTAGGCAAAAAGAAGATTAAGTTTTCCAACAATATTACTGATGCTGGACCATACAGTAAAATTATCTTCATCTTTAAATGCCTCTAACATCTTCAACACCTAATTACAATATATAAAAAGTATTAGCGTCAGATAAGTCATATGATCATAATAAATGGGCAGTTTTATAAAATCGTACGTCAGTAGTTGAACTTTCCCCACACTGCACCATTGCATACAAGTCATCTAGTAGCGACAGACGATCCAATGGAGGCAACATTTTCTTGTGAATAGCGGGCAAAAACTCAAGAAGGAGGTCTGGGGAATATTGAACACGATAGTAACCAACAGCCCCGGGGTTTACCTGATAAAATACAGACCAACTCCATTCAATAATTGAGTAACTTGAACTTATCTTTAGATAAAAAGTACTAAAACTAATCAATTGGAATTGGAAACACCATTGATTATTACCTTCACCCATTCATTGCTGCGAATGTTTGGCAGACTGATACTAGCAGATTTCCCTTCCATGAGTGTCTCTCCAATAACGGCTTTGGGATTTGAAGAAGAACTGAAACTCAATGGTACCATCCATTGATAATCCTGATGTTCTTTGCTATGTTTCAACATGGGGTCAGCCCAATATTTCTCTTGAGTCAAACGCATCAATCTGTTCTCACCCTGCTGCTCCGATTGAACTCGAATCAATGGGAATCCCTGTACAAGTGCACATTATAGGAGAATGCGTCACTGAACTTTTAAATACATAGAATGTGAAATAAATAGCTAGCTAACCAACCATTTGCTTTGTCCATGTACCCATAACCTCTCCAACTGGTTTCCCACTTGCTTCTTCTAATGCTCGCCAAAGATCTTCTGTAAAAGTATTTTTGTATTGATGTCGCTTCAGATAAGCTGTCATTCCTTTGCGGAAGTCGGTATCTCCGATATAGCGATGAAGCATTCGAATAATAGCTGCCCCCTTGTTGTAAGATATGTCATCGAATATCTCGTCAATCTCCCGAGGATGTCCAACAGGAACTTCAATTGGATGGCTGTTTTTTAAACAGTCTAGCTCTAGAGCACGGATGTGGGTTTCTGTAACGAACTGCGTCCTGTTGACATCAAAAAACAGTTTGAAGAACAATATATTATACGAATCTACGATTAAATTCAATATTAAGTCATCTCAAATTCTCCTATCTCACCAGATGTCAAACTCCGGAAACAAGAAATCCACACAAAGAAATTCTACAAAGCTAGCATAACCTTCGTTCAGCCATAAGTGAGTCCACCTGTATCCATTCAGTCAGGTAAATTATTATTTGGCTACACTTAAGAAAGAATCAGAAATAAAAGAAGAAAATCATTGTAGATACATACCATTCCATTGTAACCAAATTACCGAACCATTGATGAGCGGCCTATAAAATTATTAAGGCATTATAGTAAAAATCATTGAATCTTTGAGAAAGCATTACAAATCTAGATTACCTCATGTCCAACTACAAGAGCAACCCATTGGCGGCTTGTTGCTGAGCTTTCTTCATCATCGATAAGTAAACACGTCTCTCGATATGTTATCAAACCCCAGTTTTCCATTGCCTGAAAGCCAATAAAAATAAAAGTTACAATCAAAATTATCATAAGCATTAATTAATCTCTAGTCTTCACAATACTTGAACGTACCCCTGTTCAGTTTAAGATTGGTTGGAATCCAGTGTCGAATTAGGTTATGAAAGCACAAAATTAGAATAATTTAGTTCCGAAATCTGATATTAGTAATAGAATATTTAAAATGAAACTGAAACTGCAGTTTTACCGGCAGAAAAGTCCGCAATGGCCACTAGATCAAGCTTCGGCAAAGGATACGCAATTCCAAAGTAGTCCTTGTAATACGGCAAAACTTTAGCAGCAACGTCCAACGCAAACCTTCCTTGTTCCTTTTTTCCTGGAGGAGTGTAAACTCGACAAAGAACTCCATCACTGGAAGTTGTTTCAGTGTATTCGAAGTCACCAATGACAAATGCCAGCAGATAAGTACTCATGATAGGAGATCTATCATAAGTAAGAACATGGAGATTGTTGTCTGGTGGATATGAGGAAGTTTCCTTTATGGGCTATAGGAAATACAGATGCAGGTATATTTAACAGGCAGAAATATGGAACATGTTAAAGAAATATACAAGGCAATTAAAAAACTCCAACCATGTTTGATAGAGCAACTTTGTCCTTCTCAACAATCAATGAAATGTCAAAGGTGGCTTTATGACTTGGTTCGTCCCAGCAGGGGAAACATTTTCGAGCATCTAAATTGAACCAAAATGATAGGTATAACGAAATACTGTAAATCCATGTTTACAATTGCTTTAGATTTAGTTTTTAGTTGAGCATACCTGTTGCCTCAAATTGCGTAACGCCATTGTACTTATCCTTTCCATCTGCGCCTTTGTATTTTGATCGATAAAAACCCTTCATTTTATCATTGATTGAACCAATGAACTCCAAATATAAAGTCCCTTGACCCAAGCTTAGTGGTGAGTCGAACTTAATAGTTGCTACTTCAATAGACTCGTCAATCTCGATACCAGAAGCGTCAAATTGCTGACCAGAGGCATTCTTCCAAGTGGCTTTCGAAATTTTGAGCTCCGAAGAATTGAGTAGGATCTCCTTCGAATTTTCAGTCAACTGGAATTTTCATAGGCAAGTCCAAATATAAATTAGTTAGACTTATAAAATTTATTTCACAGCTAACTTTTAAATAATGAAAAATAGGTACTATATATAAAATATAAACGCTACTCTAAAAAATGCAAGCGTTTTTTAAATATATATACTAATTTAATATGTCAGTAGGTAGGTTTATTATTTACTCACATTGATGTCTATGGATTCAGATCCTTCAAATGTGAAGTCCTCAAATTTGGGCTTGATGGTAAGAGAGTAATGGGAAGGAATCGCATTCAACGGTAGACGTTGAAATGGCTTTTCAGCCCCAGCAACTTCAGTCGCAGCAGCAGCGGTACTCATTTTCAATCCTAATGTAGTAATATTGTCTCTTGTCTTGAAAATCTAAATGATAGAATAAGCCACTTTTCGTTTTTTTTTCAAAATTGCAGTTCTGAGACCAAAGTACGTGAATTGAGTTTTTAAAGTATCTCGATTCAATTCGAAGTATCTCAATTCACGTACCTTGTTCTGAGACAACCTCCTGTGCTGTGTCCTGAGGAAAATACGGCCAAGGAAACCAAGAGTAAATCAAAGTAAATGAACCTTGTATGGTATCTATTTCTTAGACATAATTACTGGTAGTAAATTATTTCTTATACCTGATTTGGTTGAATGAAATTTTCAATTAGTTTTCCTTGATGGTGAAAACTTGAACTTCTATTGCACTTGATCCCTGGTGTTGAAATGGCTTGACAACTAACAAAGGGAGAGGAACAGAAATGCCTTGATTCTTTTTGGAGTGAACGAGAAACAAACAGCGTTCTCTGAAAATGTCGTATTACTGACAACAAATATCTAGAGGAGTGCATTCACACGTTCTCTGATAACTGCAATTGCCTAAAATTTAGACAGCAGTTAGCTGACGGAGGAAATGAGGAAACTGCTGGTACAGTAGTAGTTTTGGACTGATCCAACCAAATTACTGTACTGTGTACTGTGTGCTCTGTATCCTTTTTTGCTCGCTTTTCTCACTTTTTGTTTAAATTGTAGCACTGTAATATGAATACATAAAATACATAATGTTTAAAAATTAGAAATTCAAAATATGAAATACAAAAAAATATATTTTTGGCCTGCATTCAGCATTGCATGTCAAATGTATGTGTGCAGTGCACATTTCAGTATTGTGTATTTCATATTTTTTTGGACTTCAGACTTGGAATTTGATGAATGCCAAATAATAAATGCAGAATGAAATAAAAATAAAGTCAAAAGCATACTGCATACGTACAACATACAAAGATTGTACTACAAACGTAATGAACTGAATTACGTGTGACGTGATAAATACATGACACATTGCACATTGACATGATATTGATATGGAATTACAAATTAATTCAAATTAGAATACAGTGTACTGAATACATTACATGCATAACAATTGATATTGAAACGAAAAGAAAATCAAATACAAAATAAAATACATTAATACTATACAAATGAAAAATATGAAAATATACAAAATATGAAATATTGAATATGAAATAAATAGATTGTTATAAATTAAAAATTTGAAATTCATTACGCATTACACATTGATTACATATTATAACATATAATACATGTTAATGATGTTAATAATGTTGAATGTACTACATACTACATACTACATACAATTGCAATCATACAAATACAACATTGCATGAACATAGTACGATAGTACACAATAACAAAATATGTCCTTCGCCTTCATCCTTTCTCCTTTGAACTTTGAACTTACCATTTCACATTTAATTATGCACACGAGACCCAAAATTGATGTAAACGACAAACGATAGTTAAGAGTCAAAACTTTAAAAGTGGAAAATCAAAAACCAACCGGCGAATTTTTTTTTTCCTCCACCGATGTACTAGACGCTGTGAACGTCCCTCTAGTGTAGGTTGGGTTTGGGGACGATCTCATCGTCTACCGATGTACTCTTCCTTCCTTCCTCGCAATTAGCATCACTTTTTCATATCTCATGGAATGAAAAGGCTAATCTAACTTGCCACTTCACTTTTTTATACCCGCGAGAATTGAACCTCCGCATTTCACATCATTTGTTTAAAGCTTAAAGTACATTACATTCGCTTGTTGTGTGTGTGCGAAGCGAATATGATGAGGTGTGCAGCCACTGCACTGCGGCCTTGTTTGTTAATTTAATTGCAAATTTACATAATAATAAAATCCATTCAAAATTTGAAATTACACACAGCAGCATCATAGCACACATATGACATATAGCTCTAAGCACAGCATAGCATAGTGCATATAGCATGTACGTTTACTACTCGACTAACTCGACAATCCTGCCGATGATTTTTAGACGCGTTAAAAATCGTAGTATTTTACATTTGAACAGTCCCTCAGCTTGGAGACTCTATTCTAACTTAGGATCTTCGAAGTTAGTCAAGGAAAGTTCCAGCACGACCTACTGTCTTGATCTTGTTCGGTAAGAAAATCATGAATTGTGAATTGCCTTTCCTTTCACCTTTCACCTTTCACCTTTAGAAACCCTGAAACCAACAACAAAAACAAAAAAGATGGCAAAGTGCAAAGAAAGACGAAAGAAGGACAAGGATAAATTCAAAATGAATTATTGTATCGTGAATTTGAATTGCGAGAAGGTCCAACGTTTGAACATTAATTGAACTGTGCATTCAGCTTCATTCAGCAATTGAAATTGCACATTCAACATTCAACATTTGACATTGTATTGCATGCGAGGAGCTGAGCGGACCTTCCGCTCAGCTCCTTGACCCTGAACCCTCGACAAACCCCCACCCAGAGTGTGGAGTGGAGGTTTGTCGGGGGGTTATGGGTCAGAAAGTCAGAATAGATCATATACACGAGTGATGATTGATAATACGTATCATATATTAGTGATCACATCGCTCATATATGGAAATATGGATACGTATAATACGCAACATGAGAAATATTGAGCATATTGAGCACTCTTGCCCCACTGGCGTATTGGCTGGGCGAATCTTATTTCAATTTCAGCTTCGCTTGCTACTGTCCGTTCCGGTCCTGTAGCTTACTTATATTAAACTGTAGGCATATATCTTGTCTTAAAAAAAGAAAACTCTTTACAATTTATTTTTCTTTGTTAGAAAACATGACTACGAAATGTTCCTTTGCGCACTACTTATCCCAGATCCCGGGATAAGGACAAGAGTGATAGCAGTAAGGGCTTTCAATACTGAAATCGCCATAATCCGAGATCAAGTGTCACTGAAGGAAACCGGTTTGGCTCGTCTAGCTTTCTGGAGAGATGCAATTAATCAACTCTATCAGACTAAAAGTATGGGGATCAAGGACTTAAAGTCTGTCCCGAGGCAACCTACTGTTTTGGAATTGAGCAGGGTAGGTAGCGGAAAATTGCGTATGATTTCATCCACCCTGTTCTCCATCTCCTGTTAGATTTAGCCTAGAACATTAGATTAGAAAATCTGGAACAGCTTAATTGAAAGTTCATTTTGACTCAAGGATATATTATCAAATATGTTTTCTTGACATTGGATAGGTCATCCTGGAAAAAGACATTTCCAAAAAATGGTTTACCAACTTAGTGGATGGCAGAGAGCGAGTAATGTCAGATGTGCCGTTTAAAAACTTAGCCGATTTGGAAGCCTACGCTGACCAGACTGTTACCTCTATACTTTTCATGTCATTTGAAATGCTAGGTTATAACTTTTACGGGCAGTTGATAATTATGTAAATACTTCTTAAAAGTTTATTAGTTTCTTGCAAGTTAATATATTTCTACAACTGTTTTGTAGGCATTAAGAATATCGACGTCGACCACGCTGCAAGTCATCTTGGGAAGGCCATCGGCATGACTAGTTTTATCCGAAGCATACCTTTCAATGCTCAGCAACGTAGAGCACTTATCCCACAAGATCTAGTCATTAAACATGATCTATCTCAAGAAAGCTTTATTCGGCATAAAGAAAAGGAGAAAGTTCAAGAACTTGTATTTGAAATCGCTTCTCAAGCTAACATTCACTATCAAAAAGTATGCTGAGTCAATATTTATTGAATATAGTCCGTCCGTAGTCTTTAAAATGGTGAAAAATGTATGCTATATTTTAAAATTGGTTATATTTTTAGGCAAAGTCTTTCAAGAATTCTTTAGAAAAATCTGCACTCCCCATTTTTCTAAGCGGAGTTCCCACAGAATTATATTTGCAACGTCTGCAAGCAGTTCATTTTGATCCATACCACCCATCACTCATAAAGCGATATGGTCTCCTTCCGTGGCACTTGTATTTTAAAAAGCTGACGAGAAAATACTACTAAGCTGACAAGAAAATACTACTAACCAATCTTACTTAATAACTTAATCTTATCGCGTTCCTTTTCCTGTAGTTGATGTTATTATTATTATTAATTTAGTTAGAGGTATGCTACAATGCGTGATATTTGTGCTGATGAGTTCGACAATAAATATTGTTCCAGCCGAGTGAGCAGAGACAGAGGGTGTTTCGATTGAATAATTGGGCCAACAACACAATCTCACGCCATGTCCAAGATTACTTCGGCTTACAGAAAGTTACTTCCGGATGGAACTCTGGATAAGCGACCCTTTGAAAAAAGGGATTATGACAGAGTTGTACAGTACATAAAGAAGTCATTTCCAAAGGCTACTACCGTGCAGCGCGACATTGAGCAGACGCTAAAAAGGGTACTTTGAATGAGTAATTGAATTTTGTCAAATATCCTGTGACCGGTAGTCGGTACAATAAAAGTTGGATTTTTTATCGCATACAACGTTATTTTAGACTTTCGTACTGGGAAAGGGTGAAGCGAAGAACAAGTCCTTTACATTACCAAATCCTGTTGTAAAACCTACTAAGAAATCAATCAGCCGTAAAGCAAGGCTGAAAAAACAAAAGTTAATTCCGACGATACTTCCCTACCAGCATTTCACCCAACTCAATGATTTATGGAAAAATTATGTCACTGATGTATTAAAGTAAGTTCTCAAAGGCTCAAGTTATGCCAATCTTGGTCCATTATAATTATTATAAATCCAAACTAATGTTCGTGTTTTTAGAGATAATATGTATTTGGACGATATTCAACAAAAACTTAACAGAATTGATTTACATGGAGCGTTGATAACGGTCGTACATGCTAATTGTGAGGATTTTGGTGGAATTAGTGGAATAGTAATTAAGGAGACAAGGAATACATTTGTTGTCGTCACTTCATCAAACAAAACAAAGAGTAAGCACTCAACGATTAACTAATACATTCCTGCGGAACCAGGGTCAATGAAATAATTGATTGTTTAATTTTTTCTTCAAATGGTTTTATAGCTATTCCGAAGGCCGAGAACGTTTTTGATATCAGTCTGCATGAACCTCAAGGAACGATGAGAATTTCTGGTAATTCCTTCATAACAAGACCTGCTGAACGAACGAGTAAAAAAATCAAATCATTCATGGAGTTCGTTGGTTCCAAAGTGTATAAGGCCAAACTCCGGTATAGTTAACCCAAACCCTGTCGAACTATTAGTCGGGTTGGACAGACAAATGTACATAGGTAGATGTTTATGGTTTATATTTTTATTAATTAATCAATAAAATAAACAATATTATAAGTATACTCAAATATTAAAACTCGACCAACAAAACCCTAGGTAGTGAAATAAGGCTGCAATGGTTCTCCAACAATATCTTCTAGTTTTAGAAGAAGTTTTTGCGTCTCTGCTTCAACATCAGGATCATCATCATTCATTAGCTCAGCCAAGAATGGAACTGCAGGAGGTAATAGAGGCAGGAAATCTTTTGCAAGTTCGTGAGCGGCAGCTTCCAGGGTAGCTAGGACGTGTAGTCGAACAATTTTATTTGAATGGCTTGATTTAAATGAAATCAGTTCAATCAAGTATTGCCAGCGGTTAAGATCATTCGTCGCCACTGCTAGTTGGATAAGAGTATCCGTGATCTCCTTTATACCAATTTGTCCATCAAGAACGTACTCCGACTCGATCTAAAAAGGAATTAAAAATATCGATTTGCAAACTGGTAACTATCCAAATCCGTCGCCACAAATAATATACCATATTTTTACACTCACCATGTCCACTAAAGGTTTGACAAGGGAATTGAATCGGTCGGTTGTAACAAATCCTTCTCGGTCATTAGAAAATATGTGAAAGAAGAATTTGACAATAGCCTTGGTTAGTCTTATATCCTTATTTAAGACTAAAACTGCTGGATTGATAACGTATCCCGCAAACGTGACAAACAAACTTTTGAGCCTCTCTGCAGCAGCTGCACTAAGTCTATTCCACAACATCAACTCATTCATTAATTATATCTGGCCACTAAATTTAAGTAGTGTCTAATAATTAAGTTGCACCATACCTGTAAAAAGTTATTAGCCGATCGATATTGTCTCCTGCCCAATCAAAGATTTTGTGATAGAACGGTCTGAAGTGGCTTTCTGACAACTTCAAAACTATTCCGGTAATGAGGCAATCCAATATAGCGTCTTCCACTTTATTAGTTTCAGCACAAAGATCAGAATAATTTTCTTGTTCAATATTCAATATTGAAGATTGTTTCTCTCGATACAACAAGAAATCTTCCAAAAAAGTATCAGTCAACGTGTGCACAACCAGGGTAAATTCGGGCTTAGTTGTCGACGTTAGAGTGTCTCGCAATAATCGTACTAACGTACAGACTCCCTTCGGATCATCGTACACTTTAGCAAAAGCTCCTCTGATTGGCATTAAACTATTCCGCAAAGGTATTTTTGAAGCGATGCTTTTGAGAACGACCTTTAGTTTCTGCTCGAACACTTTACGCCTATGGTCAGCTTTTTCTCCATGGCCAAATTGGTTATTAATAGAAAGTACGGCCACCAAACTCTTCTTCAAGAATTTTGCCCCAACAAAAGATCCTAAATGTTCTATCATTTTGATAAGACATGTAATGGTACTAATGCACAAAAGATGTGCTGCCATGGTGGAGTGATCGCCGTCTGTAGTGATAGCTTTTTCTCCTTCTTCGTCCTTGTTAGATTCATTCAGAATTCCCTGTAGTTTTGCTGAAGCTTTAAAAGCTTTTAGTATCGCGGATGTTACACGATTCAAATTGGGTAGAATAAGACTTTTCAGACAAAATAATTCCCCAATGCAGAGTAGGGCAGAAGCGCAAAGAAGCTTATTTTTTTGACCGGTTTGATCGATAGCTAACTGAAATACAGGAACAAAATCATCTGGATGCAAAAGGGCCAGATGTTTTGCTATAAGTTTCAGTGAGAAAAACGATGTTTGAACTAATGTGGTCATCTCGTCAGTTTCAGGTTCGTTTCCTGCTATTTCTACTAATTCAGGCAGAAGAGTCAACAGCAATTTCAGATCAGTAAACCATTCCACCTATAAATTGAGTATAAGATTAGGTAATACTTTCCATAATTGTATTCAAGCGATTGGATTCCCTTTTCGTACTTCTAAAATGATATTTTTAACATTGCATACCTTCTGAAGAATTCGTTGATTTAACATTTCCATCATTTTCCTTTTGATGGTAATATCATCTCTGCGGAGGATCAAAATCATTACGTCGACGAAATCTGCCGGTGCTAATGCAAGGTTGACCTTGTCAATCACTTCCAAATTTCGATGAGCTATCAATCGGAAGATCTTCTCTTCATTCAAATTAGATAATGTTCTAGAAAACATCAAACATCTCTCCAGAATTCCGTCATAATCAAGCTTTTCCCTATCCAGATCTGAAAACTACAAGAACAATGAAAACGTTATTAGTGTAAGCGCGTTATTTTTAAGAACGAGAACCAAGAATTTTCACAATGCCAATTACCCTGCTACATATCTGCGATACCAACTCCAGCACATAATGTATTACAATGTGAACATCTCTTGCAGTTTCTTTTCTCCCAAAATCGATAACGGATCTTTCCATGGTCTCTTGTCGAGCTTTCATTGCGTTAAACTGCTCAGCAGTGATATCCTCTGTTAAGCATATAACAAACATTTAGACGGTAAAGTTAAAATTTAGAGTAGGAATAACAATAATAACACGTACTCTGTAAAACGGGTAATGTACAAAGAAAACTGTAGATACTTTCTACAGTACGCACAACGTCAGAGGGCTTGAAGCTCCACACAAGATCCACTGCAAGTTCCAAATCTGCGTTTAGATTGCTTCTGTAAACGAAAGCCATATCTAATGTTTTAATAAATTTTGTCAATGAATGTTTTAAAATACATAGATACTGTACTTGCCTTTTTCGGTCTCTTTGTAAGGCATTATCAACCAAGACGATACACAATTGCCACATAGTACTACCAGGATCTAATGTTTCTGCCAATGACGAAAACACAGGTAGCCGTCGATGCACAGGAATATCTTGGACAGCTGAGGTAAAAACTCGATAAATGCCAGCAGAAACCACTGACTTGTTTGAACCACCTTTTCCAGCAGTGACCAACGTTGGAATAATTGTAACCACTGTTTGCTGGATAAGCTGGGTACTGTATGTGTCATCTTGACGTAGAATAGAATTTCCCATAAAGGTAAAAAGGCTCATTACACCATGTAGAACTTGTTCCTAAAAAGACAAAAAACAACAATACATATTTAGAGGTATTACCTATATAATCTATAATAGGAATAAAAGGAATTAGCAAATACAATAAAAACTCTTAGAAAAATTAACTATGAAATAAAACGCTCTTACAGCAAACCGTTTCGCTGCATAGTTTAGCAAAATAAGTGCATGATGATGAGTTTGAGGATTTCTTGAGCATCGCAAACAATCGATCACCGAATCGACGTCAAAAATGAAATCTATTATATAAATTGGTAGGAGGTAAATTAATAAAATCATTAACATTTCTTTAACAATCATAATTAAAGAAAATATATTCAGTCACACAACCTTTAGGTTCCGTCTCGTCAGAATCTCCATCCTCTTGACAGCATATGGTCAGTGCAGTTAGTACCAGTTGCTTCAGATATTCAACTGGAGTCTGTTCCTCCATTGCAATGCATCTGATTGTAAACAAAACATTTTACAGTAGCCAAATAGGTAAACGAATAGGTATTCAATAAAAAAGACTTACATTTTTAATATTCTAAATAATGATGGAATCAGATTAATCTTTGAAGTCAGCCTTTTTTTTCCTTGCACAAATTCCAAAACAATTTCTGCACGGGCAGACCAGTCCCCATCAGAGTGTCGAACAGATTCCTTAGTAGGTTTAGTAATTTCGGAACTTTCGGAATTTCCAGACGCACTTTTCCATCTTTTTTCCATTCCAATGCATTTCAATAGCTCATGTGAAACTATTCCAGCGTCCAACACCCATTTTCGTACACAGCGCTGAATAGCAACTTTAACCTAGAATAAACATAAACCAGCATTAACATTCGACATGCCTGCATTTGTTAGACGTGGTCAACGTTTCACTGAACACTGAATACCCAGATTAAAATATTAAATAAATCTTAATCAGTAACTTGAACTAACCTCCGGGGATTGACATGTCAAACATTGTTCTGTAAATAGTGCGAATATTTTTTTCTTGGAACCACTGTCGTAACTATCATAAGTCTCGCGGTCAATCTTTTTCAAGACAATCTTAGATACGTCATTGTGTTGTAACGACTCCTTAAGCAACTCTTCGTCTACCGTTGAACTGTCATAATAGCTTAATAACTCCAATACGAATTTCGATTTTGGGTCCATTCGTAATAGTTGTTTCGTTATTGGTCTCAGTTCTTGGAACAGCTACAATGAATACACAAATTTAAATTATGAGTACTATGACATCGCTTTCAATTATTGACTATGATAATAATCTAAGTTAGAGAAATCATACCTGACTATTGGAGTGTCGACATAGTGCTAACAAAGCAACCCTTTCGGACTCATTAACACTTTTGTCTACCAAAGTTTCAAGATACCGTTTTCTGATACGAACAAAATCGTTATCGTCTAGGGCCCGACTTATGACAGTGACTATTTGTCTGTAAAAACAGTTATCAGCTTAGCATAGAACTCAAAAAATAATTCTGGATTGAAAAACAGATAAGTTACTAACTCGTTGTCTGTCAATATCTCTTTCTTGAACTTCAAGATGTAATTAATGAAATCTGTAATATTCTTTTCTGCAGTTGATAAACTTGTCAGAGATTTTAAGCATTTGAAGCTCGATGATCGAATACTGTAAGATGCATCAGTGAGACCTTGAGACATCAAAATCTGAATAAAATTCCACGAATCCATGCTATATTTCATGTAATCTTGTTGGCTCTGAATGGGATTCTTCTTGACACGTTTGATTGGGCTGGATGGTGGGGTACCAGAATTCAACCCTTTCAACTGACTTCTGGTAAGCGGTTTTTGAGGTTCAAGGAAGTTGTTTTCGAGCCCCGCCGCAGGATTTTCTTCTTTTTTAGAACCAGAGTCTACGGTCATATTGCGCTGAATAAACGCTGTTGCAAATTGAATCGTTCGAATCAAGAAAAACGACTGCTCGTTTATTTCCTGGCTACTAACAGACTGATTTTTATTTTTGAATGCTTGTCTCAGCGTATCTCGCCAAAATTGATATTCTTGTTCCAATGTGTCGAAGCATTTCTGAAAGTAATAAACATTTGTAACTAAATTACATTGTAAAATGTTTAAATACTCATATATGGTGACTATAAATATATAAAATTAAGTTTTTACCTTCAAGTATTTAGCAAGAAACTTCATACATGCATCTCGACTTTCTAAAGTTTCGGCAGATTTCCATACAAATTTTAGAACGTTATATATACTTTCGAAGTCCCTAGTAGGTGACCTGCACAATGCCGTTAAAACCAGTTCGATGCTGAGTATGCCCTTCTTCTCAGCACTTTTTAGACATCTAGAAAAACTGCTGTCGTCAACAGGAAAACTTACTCCACTGCAACTTGTGCAATCGAAATCGTTCTAAAAAGGTTACAAAATTAGGGCATTCGCCATTATGCTTAATGTTTACAGGCACTTTGTTTTTTGTATATTTAACTAGTATGAAATATTGATTTTATTTGATTACCTTTTCTACAAAGTTTAATATTTGATTTTCAACATCTTCTGATTTCAGTAATAGGCAAGCAAACACAGCCTGTGTCACAGATCCTAGGTTGGAAATCAAGTTATACTTGTACTGGTCGTCGCTCTTGGTAATAAGCTGATACGAAAGCTTGCTCATGTCATTCGACGTGAGGACGTTTTTTTCATCGACTAAATAAGAGAAAATAGTAATAAATGTACAAAATTAGATTTCAGAACTATCGTAAATCGTAACTATATATGTTAATAATTGAATTTGAAACAAACTTGGAAGATATTTCTTAAGAAATTGATCGGTTGCTGCAAACTTGGTCGATAAAATCGTTCTTGCAATTCTCAACTGTCCGGGTTTGCGAGGGAATAAGAAGGGGATAATGACATTCATGATCTAAAAATTAAATTAAATTTTAAAATTCCATTGATTAGGAGATATAAATATTTCGTATAACAATTATTTTCAACCTCTTGTTTTAAGTTCATTTTATCGTCATCCAATGACTTTGCTATGGAGCACAACTTCTGAAGTCCCATTTTTGTCGACTTGACAGATACGTTACGTTTCACTAAGGAAATCAAACCTTTCGATACAGTTTGCTTCGTGAAAATTTTTTGAAGGACGCTGAGTTTTGGTTTTAGAAGTGTGATTAGGACATCAGGACTATCGTCTAAAAACCTTGGTAAAAGAGCGAGAGCGGTAATATTATCATCCGGAATTAAAGACTTAGTCTTGGCATTTTTCACCAAGAACTTAAATTTCTTATCCTTGCTGTCAAGAAGCAGCTCGTCCGTAGTAGATCGTTTAATCGCTGCACGATTTAGGAGCTTCTTTACTGATTCCGCCCTGATTTGGGAATCAGAGTGCTGGGATAGCACAATGAAATCTTTTCCCGTTTTAAACTTGGCTAAATCCGAAGAAAATCTATCGTCTTTCTTACAAGCCATCTCAAATTCTGTGGGATACTCTCTTTCGAATGTAGTCAAAAATGATTTGATACATTTTTTATTGGTCCCAGAACGGTAGCGTAAGTAAACATTGCTAGAAATTTACAGTAATCAAGATTAATAACATTAAAATAAATCTTTCCATTTTACCATGTACAATATTTTTTTTAAATCAAGATATACCTGAGAATTTCACTTCTAACTTCTGAACTCAGTTGAATTAACGCGATCCAATGAAAAACTTCTGAAGGAGTTATTACATTTTTTCCGTTTTTTGGGTTTACATTGTCGATAATCAGTCTGGATGCCAAAGTGGAAATGTTCCAGTTTTGGGATACTTGAGCTAAGTCTAGAAGAGTATTACTAAAAGTAGCCCCGGCTTTGAAAATCCAATCTCCTCTAATGTAGTTTATCATAAGATTGATAAGAAGGTATGTCTCCGTTAGCTGTGACGAAGCTCGATTCTGTAAAAAAAAATCCTTCGATGTGAAATGCGAAGATTTAGTTACTAATTACAAATTACTTTGTATTTTAGCTTACCACAATAATAATTTTGAAGATACGTTTTAATCCAGTTCCAATAAATTCAGAAATTTCAGTGATTTCTCGTCCACATACAGCCAACATAGCCATAACCACGTAACACATGGAGTAAATCTCGTCATTGTTTTTGACATCTTGAAAATCATCATTGTTTTGAAGACCAGCTAATAGGTCATAGATCTTGTTCATGATATTCATGGGAACCATCTTCTTCTTCTGCAGTTTATGTCTCTCTCCGTGCATGTAAATCTTAAGTTTATTTAGTATTCCAACAAGAGTAGATGCCATAAATCCTAGGTAAACGCGTAAGTTCTCTGGATGGTTCTGTTGAACCTGGAAAAAAAGTTATACATGTTGAAGCATCACCAAACTATCATTTATATGATTCAACTAATCCCAGCTTCCAGTAAATTAAAAATAATGTTAACTAGATAACATACGTTTAATAAGTGATCAAAACTCTCAAAGATCCACAAAATAAATTTTGGATATGAGATGTCAAAAAGCGTAGCTTTTCTCAACGGTGCGCCAGACTGAATACAAGGAATGAGCCATTCCCATTGATAATTTCCATGAAACTTTTCGACAGCAAGAACCTAAGAATTAAATTGATTAGATTGAATTCACAAATTAGATAAACTGTGATTTATAAATAAGAATATATAATTATTAGGTAATTGTACCTGGATGACCATGACAAAGTTTTTAGTGTCATAGTAAGGCAAAATGCATCGAAGGATATCATCCACATTGAACCGTTCAATGTGAAACCTGTGAAGTAAAGTTTACACTTAATTAAAATATTCATATTTACATACAAGCATTAAGTTCAAACTTTAATTAACTTGAACTAGTTTTTGTATGTATGAGAAAATCCTCAGCAGAGTATTTAATCTTGAGCGTGTGTCGTGTGTGCGAGATATTAATAAAAGTTGTGTTAGAGCAGTTTGGGGTTTGTATTTCTAACTAATTTACCAATTTACCTGTGGACAAGCCATTCCATGGATTTTAGAGTCGCTTTAAGCATAAAATATGGACTTATTGCCATTAAAAACTCTAGAATTGCCACATCCAAATTCTTATTGACTTCAGAGTCTTCCACTGCTCGTTCTAGTTTTTTAGAACTTTCAGCAAATATTATTGATTCTCGGAAGGGAATAAAGAGGCTTGGATTAATCGAAATCAACTCATTCAAACCATCCAAACCTAAAATAGAGAAAGTAAAGATTTAGTTGTTTATTGAACGTCAAATGTTATAATCACTTTACTAGGTGTATGCAATTGTAAACTAAACTAAATAATTACCAATTTGATAAAATGTTTCTCGATCATATTTGGCCGCATCTTGAGAGGAGAATATAATTGAACTTCGTCGACGATCAGGTATTAATAGTGATGAAGATGGAGCCGCCAAAGATGTCAACTGACGCTGCAATGAAGTGGCCATTTCGATAGATCCTGACACTGAGGGTTCTACCGCAGCTTACGGCACCCTACGAAACATACGGTACTTATATTCATTTTGTTTTGAAAAAGCATTGCACGTTAATACACCGGTCTCAACAGGGAGGGACCCCGCCCGCCGACAGGCCTCAAAATTAAAGAAGTTTAGGGTATGACATTCAAGGCACAAGCAATCATGTGAAGGTGGAGGTAGACTATGGACTAGATATAGGGATGTGTGTGTAGGGCATAGATAGGGTGGTTAGGGTACTACCGAGCTATAAAAGGTCAATCAAAGGTTCTGATTGAGTAAGTAGAAAGTATAAGTATGAAAGTAAGTTTGTACGTACGTACGTGCATCATACATACATAGCACATATAATATGCAATGCATTGTACATACTAATCAGAATCAGACTAATCATTACATTTGACATTACAAGTGTGAACGTGAAGTGACATGTGCTTGTTAGCAGCTTAGCACTAGCTTCATGCTTTCGTTTGGTTTTTGTTTTATAGTGTATGTAGTCACTACATTACTACATACACTATAAAACAAAAACTTAACTACACTACATTGTAGTGTAGTTCATAGTTAAGTGTAGTAGGTTCAAGCTTTACCTGTTCTGAGTCCTCCCTGCAGGCCTGCACCTTGACCTATATCCTACACGTTGCACGTTAAGTTCAGTTTAATTGGTCAATTAATCAAAAAAATGTTCGATTTATCGGCTTTTTTTTAATAACTCGACCAACTTGACTTGGACAGTAGACAGTAACCTGCATGCACTATGCAATTTACCAAGCACATGTAATAAAATTTGAATTCCGCAGATAAAACTTGAGCGGGAATGTTATTTATCCTGTTGCTTGAAAAAAGTCATCATTGATCATTTAGTTTATCTTATCATTGTTGTAAATTTGGAATTACATACATAGTGATTTTTGGGTAAATTTTCAAATAAATGCAAAATGCAAAATGGCAATCATATCATGAATCAATAACAAATCACAAATAATTGATTGAATATATCAAATTTCATAGTTATTTATTATCTTCGGCCTCATTTTGCATTATTGAATGCCAAATGCTGTAATTTTGTTGGATATGCAAATATATATTCAATATTGTCGTTTGTCATTTGTCATTACACATTGTGCATTGCATTTGCACATATATCTGCAATCTGTGATCTGAGTATATAAAGCCAAAAGCAGGAGGATTACAGATCATAGATTAAAGGCAAAAGGTGAAACTGGTGAAAGGGTGAAGGGAATGAGATGTGAGATGAGGCATGACACATGAGCACATGAGGATGAGGATTCGACAGTCGACTGTTGACTGTGGACTGAAGAGTTGAACTCCGCTTCAACCTTTGACCTTCAACTTCCACTTCAGTTGAAGAGGATTTTTTATTATAGTATAGTCCATCCATAGTCAAACCAATATTGAATATCATTTACTTACTGCATATACATACATTGTTGAGGCTATTCACATGCTATCAACTATGCAATATTAGGTTGAGTTAGAGTTAGACTCAACCATTTCACATTTCAATTTGGCATTACTCATATAATATCAATGTACATGCATGAGTAATGATGATACGTATAAGTAAACCAGGACACAGGAATAATAAATGACTTTTAATTTGGTGTTGGTTATATCAATAAAAAAGTGATCTTGGAGATTTTCTGACTTTTAGTAGTTATTGACACTCATTTCATTAATCATGATGTGTTGTCTTTGTGTATAGAAAATGTACAACAATCCAGCCGACTTGCCACCGTCGACGAACCCCGAGGAAAGAAAAGTGATTGTACAGACAGCCTCAAAACAATCAAGCGCTTACAATAATCCGTGTTTAAAGGTAAATACATTTAAGGATGACATCTGTCATATGTAATACTTGACAAGGGTGAAGGGATATAATCAGGAGGATTCAATTATTCGTAGGTTTGAAAAAGTATAAATTCAAAATTTCGAATAATTGAACCCTCCAAATTGCAGATCACGAATTGCAAATAAATAAGTTAACGTTTGTACGTTTTTTATAGGAGCAAAAACTGTCCTACAAGTGTCTATCCGAAAACAATTATGCGAAAGAAAAGTGTGAAGTCGTGTTTGCTAATTACTCTGCGTGTCGAGAGTTCTGGGTAAGATGTTAAACTGATACTCCTAATCCATGTGGATGGATTTTAAAAAAACTTGAACTTCGAACAAAAGCAATCCTGATTTGTTTCATTACCTTTCATTTTACTCTCAATTATTAAATTCTATAGGATAAGGTACAGTCGCACCGGCGAATCAATGGAATCCGACCGTTATTGCCATGGCCCGAAGATAGGGAGAGGGTAAAGAAGGAATTCATTGAAAAGTTTAACAAGGGTCATCATAAATTACCTAAGCGTTCAAACAATGACAATGCTGATAGATAGCGGCGGATTTACGGAAGAGATTGCGGTGATCCTAGTCAGATAGTAAAATATTAATAAATATCTAGACCCAGCACCCAGCCAGTAAATCTGTAATATAATATCAAAGCGTTAATCAGTTATATGGTGCAACTGTTAATAATTTCTCAACGAAACTCTTCACATAATTAATTTTCTAGAGAATAGGAAAAGCCTCAGTAATTTGAAATAAAGTACAGTAAACTTTATGTTTGGAAGGTTTGGGATATGAATCGGGGTTTTGTATATGATTTTATTTTATTGGTGTGCTATGCTTTCGATCGAAGTTAATTCGGAAACTTGCGGAAATCTCAATTTAATAGCACGGTATTTTTTAACTTATGTCTTACACGAAAGCATGCCAACTCGATACAGATTCGTTTTTAGGCAAGTAATGTTGCTACCTATTGAAATTGATTAAAGTAGTTCGTATATATTATTAGAGCGAAATTGTTTTTTAAATCAAACGAAACTAATTCAATAGATTGTCAGTCTGGTTTATTACTGTTTTCTTTTAAATCCATTTTCAAACGTCATTGATATTTATGTTGTCGCTACTACTATACTGTTACAAATTGGATTCACATTTAAATACAAATACGGAGTAACGTAAGGTTATTACAAATATGACGATGCTTACAAATATTAGGGGTTCTCGTCTCAGTATTAAATCAAATGCCATTCATCCATCACTAAACTATCTCTAGTTTTAATAAAACCAATCCTGGAAGTAATTAAAATTTAGTTATATCTAATCACAATGATTGATGCCATTTGCATACAAACACCTGCTGGGTATTTTTTAAACACTTGGTATAAATTTGCACGCGTTACGGATACGACCAATCTTTAATAAATCATTTTAGATTTTAGCCGTCGTCGAGAAATTTGGGTCCCCGTTAGGATTTTTACAATAACTTTTGCTGCAAAATATTTACGTTTAAAAAACGCTTGATTTTCGTCGTCCAAGCCCAAATGAAATAATAAACCGTACTATATAACAACGGAGTTCCACCATATTGTACCCTGGACGGTAGACAGAAAAGTAAACCGTCATTTGAAATGCTTACATGGTCATTCATGAACTCCAACTGTTATCGTCATCAAAACAATTTATTATTTTGGGTGTTAACTTTTAATATTAATGTAAGGTGATAATGTGTAAGATAACTCAATTATAAAACGATAGATATTAACATATAATGCGTGCATGTGCATACATAATGGACAACTTGATTTCTGACCAATAGTGGCGTCATTATACCGCACTAACAAATCAATTCATCCCTAAAATCTTAAAACACCTTTAAATGTTAAATCGAAAGAATATAAGAGCCTGATAGCCGTACAAACAAGCATTATCGCTAAAAGAAGTCACTTAAATAATATTTAGAAAAACGTTATCACAAATAAGTTAAGACATATAATTAAGTAGGGATACCGTAATAATTATAATTCCTATTAATCTGCAGACGCCTCACTTTTCCCCAAATAGGTCAATTACAATCAAAGTCATAACTTTTCACAGGCAAACAATCGTTATTGCAGAAAAGCAATATTCTTGAAGGTTATGGTTGATTTGAAAAGGTAAAGTTGGAAGGTATTGCTATTAAACTAATCGAAGAATTATTAGTATATGATGAAACATATTACCTCTGCCCTGTCTTCCTTTTAATTTAACGAAGGAGGTAATTAGATATAATTAGGGCTTATAGTTGAGTACGAAAGGTTTATTAGTTTTTGTGCGATATACAATAATAATAATATTGTAAAAAATAAGGTTTTGGTAAAATACTGGATTACAATAGTTTTCATGCGGGTATTTAATAATTAAGTATACATACATTTTACATTCAGTAACATCATCAGAAACCATTTGTTGCTCCCGACTTTTGCTAAACGTTCTCTTCCGTCGCTTTCACTTTGCTGCCACCATTTCAGCATTTCTCGTAATCTTGCACCAATATTATTTGTTTCTGTCTTTGTGATCATCGCGGTGAGGAGCGTATACGGCCACCTGCATATTTTACAGTTTGTAATTCTATTTATTACTTATAAAATTACGGATTGTACAATCTCTACACCCTATTTTCCCTTTGACTGGAGAAAGCTCGAAGCATACAAATGATCAGTCAATCGCGATTGAGGAAAGGTGGCGAGAATAAGGATTTTAGGTGAATGGTTGAGGGGGGAGAGGGTGAGGATGGAGGACTTATTATTTAACGGAATAAGTTCCGACACCAATTTATAAATTAGTATATACCCTCTTCAGTAAACAGACTACTAATTTTGGTCGAAGATACCATAATTACATTACATACAGAGATGATACTATACATCCACTTGTGCAATTACGGTCACTTCACAAACATTGGCCTTAATGTTTTGGGACTAGATTGTCCTTGTATGTACATGGTCACAACCCATGAATTAGAGCCAGTCTTACCATCATGCGTAGACAATGATAAAGACAGATTATATTTAGTTGTATAGACATTTTACCAATTAAGTACATATCATATCATTATTTAGTACCAATCACCTATTAAATGCATCAACATCGCACTGGTCTACACAACGCTTTTAATTACATATAGATATTTCCTACGTTCTTATTTTCACAGTCCTCATACTTTCTTTTATAAATGTTGCCTTGTAAAATTGTGCAAACGTGGATAGATCTGAATGTTGACAAGCTACCTCATATATAAACCCACCATGTATTTATTTCTGATTTTGGTATTAAGTATGTACTGGAAACTCGGACATTTAATTTCTGACAAAACTAGATCAAATCTCTTTGTTAGAGAGGGTTGAAACAGTCTATAAATTATAGCTAACCATCGAGATGACGTCTTCCAGTTTTTCGATTTGTACATAAAATATAACAACATTGAATTTTTTGGCGTTTTCGAATCTTTGATTGAGTCAGGCTATTTAAGTTGTTGCTAGCTGTCAATTGCATGTTTTTTTTGTTTAAATTTATTTTGAACAATTCTTAAAATGCACGTATTTCTGTGCCGAAATGAAGGGAACAGTTCACCTGAGTATATCTGTGACTTATTTTTAATTTAAAGCAAAGAAATAAGTGTTACTCCACTGGACTTTCACTTTTAGAAAAGTATCTGCTAAAATTGTACCATAGTCTGGACACTTATTGTCCTTTATATTTTAATATTTTCAATAAATATCGACCATCGCCCCTCTACACTTAGCAACTATTTGAAAAATGTTAATATAGTAGATTGAACCTGTTTAAGTTCGGTGATTTACTGTACATATTAACATTATCCTTTGTCCTTACTGTCGCAGTTTAAAAATTTGTGAAGAATAATTCTATCGTATTCTATAACATTAAGTAGTCTTTTGCTGTCTATTTTTCTGCTCTCTAATAATTTCTTAGGCTCCCTAATATTTGTCGTCGTTTTCATTCTGTTCTGTACAAAACTACGCTCTTATTGGCCAGTCTATTAGGATAATCGTAGATGAAGAAGCATCTCTAGTTGCCCGTAATAAGTCTCGCAGATTATAATGCATAATGGCTTCCTTCAGGGGTCAGGATCATTCTTAATCCTTCTAAAGAATCATATGAATTCGAAGTCGGGTAATCCTGTATATACACAGTGTAGAATCGTTTCTTCAGCCCACTGACACTTGTGGCTCAGAGAGGATAAGCGTATTAAATGTCGTGATTAAAATGAGGCGACGATTTGAACGAATTAACATTCTGTCCAAAATATTCTTGAGCCTTACTCCCATCAGCCAATAACTAAGTTAGCGTATAGATGTCCGTAAGTCCATTTTGAATCGTCCGGAATTATCCTTATTTTTTCTGTTGAGCAATAAGTTTTGCGTGTTATTCTTTAGAGGAGGGACTTTGCATGAGTGTCTGTGTCATTGTTATTACGCCCGAAGCCCATTTTGCTAAGCCAAACCGCTTGAGCTCTGTAATACTTCACTGCTACGTGTCACTTGAATCTCCAGCTATTGAAAAATATGAAATACTTAGTATGAATTTATCTGAGGTTAGAACGATTAATATAATTAGTACCACCAATAATGTAGGAATAGCAATAATATAATATAATGTTCCTACCTGAAGATTCAGACTCAGAGGAACAAGAGCCAGAGGCAGCGATACAGACCTCGACGGGGAGAGACCCTCTTCTACGACCTGGCCAGTATCCTCCGGTTTCTGCAGTCATTCCACAAGATCCTAGCTGCTCTATTAGCATTGGTGTCTTCCACATTGAAGATTTTGTTTGATCTGCTGCAAAAAGCTCTGGTCCACCTGAACTTCGTCTCTTCATTGAAATTACAGTGTCGTCTTCACTATACGGAAAAACTTGCAGCCATTTATAATCAAACGATCCCTCTAGATATTCAAGATTTGTTATTTTCGGGCATATCCGTTTGTATTTATCTGGATTAATTAATTATACATTCATACCGGCATTGACCGTTTCTAATGGAAGAGAACCCCGTCGTCCTGTCCTGGAAGCAGACGGTTTCTTATATTGAGGAATAGGTCTCAACATGGCTATACAATAATATATAAAATAATTAAAACTCCAAATTTTCACAGTTAATTATAATAAAAATTATTCGCATACTTTGACGTAATAGATCAATGGGTACTGAGCCACGTCGAAGTTGTGTTTGCACTGTAGACCCAGTAAACGCAGTAGCGCTGCTAAAACTTTGTTTATCGTAACAGGAGCTAGTGTGGTACTGTGTTGGATCTGACCGTCGATCTTGAGCACCCCTGCAACCCAAAGTAAGCCCTGTCGTGGGAGCAGAGCCTCGTCGAATTTGTAGCCTAGCTCCGACGACTCCCTGAAAATAATCTTATGTTTAATATTTGTAAAACAAACTGACTATAGCAGGCAGTTCAATAATCAATAATAACAATAATAATAAGAAGAAGTAAATACAACACAATGGGTATTTTTATTCTCCGTAAATAGTCCATGTTTGAATCGTTCATTCCGCTTACTTGGTGACTTTGTTGCGAAAATCGAACATCCCAGCGCTCACAAAATCCTTCAAGATGTTCCTCTCGATCCAAATCGCAGCAAGCAGTTTCGTCTGGTTCTTCTTCAGTCAGACTTTTCCATACTTTATTATTGCGCCACATGAGTAGACCTGCCAAGCGATTGTTGCTTGAGGGTATAGAAGTTGTTACCGTATTGGAACCAGTATGAGATATTCCGCTTCCACCAGGAGACGAACTAGAGAAAGAACAGTCCTCGTCTAGCGACCCTGTGCCCGCTGGGTCGAAATTTTCTTTCTGATATGAAGAATCTGTCTGTGTACAACTGTCAAATGTTTCAGCTTGAGTTCCTTTCTCAACCTGTTTGATACTTGTTGAAGATTTCTCCACTATCAACGTGGGTACTTCCAAATCTTCACGGATTTCTTCACATCGTTGTATGTCGTGGTCACCGCTAAAATCTTTATAAACTTTTTGCTCCTCGAAATTGCTTGTATTGCCATGAATTTCTTCTAATTTGTCGTCACTACTATTTTCATCGTCATACTCATCACAGTCATCCTGTGGTTCATACGTTTCTGACCCACCCAATCTCCCGGTGAGGTTGTAAACCTCGAGAGGAAATTCTGAACCATAATCACAGGGATCGAATGAACTATCATATTGGTTATTGCTTGGATTGTCTGTTTCGTTCTGTTCAATGTCAAAATTGCATGAGCCACTTCTTCTATACGGAGCCCCATCATTATCATCCGGAACTGGAGGAAACTGCTGTACAAAGATCTCCAAGGGACTGCAACGTTCAAATTATAGTTGTAGCTCAGATATACATTTTTACATATTATAATTTGTGTTTAGTAATTCAATTAACTGATAAATTACCTGGCTTCCGCAGAACTTCCGCTTAATCTATCAGCCTCTTCAGAGATTACTTCACAGCATTGCATAATACCTTCATTGCTGCTTCCACCGCTTAACCTTCCAATTCCTCCTTCTTCGGCACCCGTTTCAGGACTTTTGTTTTTGTATCTATGTTGCGATATAATTGAAGAGGATGCCACCGCAGTGGGACTGATCGCCGCTGCTGCCGATAAAAATCTCGGTCTGTTGAAATTACTACCACCTTCCCCACCATGAATTCCGACAACTGAAAATTACAATGAGTATTTAAATAAAACATTTTTTTTTCTATTTTAAGTTTCAAATGGGGGAAGGGGAAGGGGTTTCTATTCTCGGTTTTTTAATATAATTTTTTCGATAAATTCGTAATTTTCACGAAAATAGTAGTTAATTCCTTGCTATGTGGCATGCCATTTTCTCTCCAACTGTTCAATTTTATGTGCCTTTGAACTTTTGAAGGGGTTATGGATTACTATTTTTTCTTAATAGTTGTACATGGAAGATGGGTTCTATTCCGGGAGGCATATATTTATGTAGACAGATAAGGCAACCAAAGAACGGAAAAAGTAACAAAGACCACGACAATATTTAAGTTTTTACATGAACTGACTCTATAAATCTTCATGCAAAACTTGTACATTGCTTAGACAATTATAGCTTGAATAAATCGTACCTCCTCACCGATAATATTACCTGGACATGTCTGTTGTCGTATGAGGTGTCGGCGCTGCTCATCAACTTCAATGCTTTGTTGCAAAGTGACATGAGCTACACTCGGAGACATTGAAAGAATGCTGGTCGGAGGACAAAGTTCATCCAAATCGGTGGCTTCAAGCGTCGACCGTCTGGGGCTATTTGAGGATCGGCTGCCAGGTTCGGGAAGACTGTAGGTGAAATCGAGAATCTCGTCGACGGTTGAGCTGCTGCTACAGCTACTCTTTTCCCCATGATGACCTAATCTCCCTGGAGAAATGGGTAACTCTGGTGGGCTCGTGGAGTCTGCCCGAGGTGAGGTTATGGAAGAACTCAGTTCACTTTCACCCTTTGCGCTAAGTCTTTGCAAGTGAAGGATTGTTTTGGATGGAAAAGCTCTACCTGGGAGAAGGCTACCACTGGGTAAACTCTCACGCCGAATTACCGTTCGTCCTACCATACGGGAGGATGACACAACATCACTTATATTTAAATTACTGTTACTGAAACCACTTCCTAAACCACCCATTGTACTAAGCAATTGTGCCGACGGAACTTGTATTCCCATTAACCCTGTGGCAATCGAGTGCCGTCGACCATCTGGTCTGGGGATACCCAAAAATTCACTTTCCTCAATGCTATCGTCACCCTCGCCCTCAATTTCACGCTCTCTACTATCATCACCTTCCTCACTATGTTCTGAATCACTGGCGGCGGTTATTGTGGGGTCGAACCTTACAGACCGAGGCCCAGCTTGACCCGAGTTCGCATGCTGTTGGTCCTCCCTCGCTGCTTTCGCAGCGATTCTAGCCACTCGAATCGTTATCGAATCAACCTCCTCGATGTTGTGCTGAGGAATCTCTGACGCCTCCGTATCTGAAGCCTCCGTCCGCGTTTCTTGAGCCTCTTCATCCGCCAACAGTTTGTTCCACTTGATCTTGTTTAACGCTAAATTATTCATCATGGTGGTTGATAATGGGGAAGTAAGCATTCGGTGCCATTCGTTAAATAGGGGTTGAACAACGAAATTCAGGAAACCTGGAACATAAGAATTTGGTTAAAGTTTCAAGGATTATATGGTTTGGAACATTGTAACTTGGGAAATTGCTTAACAGCCTCAGGCATTGAAGTATGGATCCAGTTAGACATATTATAGGATCGGTTTTCACTTAATATGAAGGTTAAATATGACAATCTACCTTTAATGCTACCACTTTCACATATTGTCTTTCAGAAGCTTCAAAAAGAAAATGTACCAGCTAATTTTGGTTTTAATGCAACTCAAATTAAAGCCAGAAATCGGATACACAACGTACAAAGTATAAAATAGACTATCCTTTGTCAAGCTCCCTGTGCAATATATTCTCATATTCATAGTTGCTTATCAGTTTGGTAAGGCTACATATAGTAATCCAGCCCTCTAACCATTATTGTATTTAGAAATGGAGCTTAGGAACATCAAAGAGTTTGTCTATGAAACAGGTACAAAGCTTTTCTCTGTCCTACTTCAGAAGCCTTTGGTGAAAAACTAGATCTTTCTCGGATTCTGAAATTAATTTCGATGGAAATCAGAGCTTATGGTCTGGTATCTTGAAAGCTGCTTCAATCATCTTACATTGAATAGTCAACAACACAACACTCAGAACAAAACATTGATGAAAACCCATGAGCCTAGAATAGAAAATATAAGATCCCAAATTTTATCGATCCGCTTTTAAACTGGGATACCTTATTTCTAGTCCACGTCTAAAATGAACTGGAGTAAAAGAAATAATGCTGCTTATTTATACGGAAACAAGTCTTCCATACTGTAGGAGTCAAATTGGAATAAAAGACGTGAAGCCAAAAAAAAAACATTTTTAACTAATGACCTAGATCGTAGATAATTTAATATGCTTTTCTACTAAACCTGTTCAGCATTAATGAGCTTTCTTCCTTACTTTATTTAAATCAAGCAGTTATGTATTGCCAATTTGGCCTTGGCAAGTGTACTAAGATAATGTTGTTTACTTTTCACGGCTTTAACCAAATTAACCCTTCAGCCTGGGATAGCGTTGTTCCTTGAAAAATTAACATATTCTACTTTAATTTACATGTCTTTATTTGCGGAATTGTCTTGGGAAACCCAGATGTCTAATAATATGGTCGTGAATTTCTTTTAGTGTACTTTAAAATCATTGTTGGAGTAGGGGTTTAATTAGGCGGGGAGGGGGAGGGAGGTAATAATTTGTTGTGGGACTTATTTTGAGAAAGTACGTTTAATAAAAACGGTAGCTCAATTAATAAGATTGCTAGACAGACTTCAAAACTTCCGTTTCCGATGTTAAGAGATTCCTTTACCAAAAATGATGTCGCCTAGCCTCAAAAGGAAAAATCGATTAGCCGATATTAAAACCTATTTGGTGTTTCAACGGCAGAGTTTAGGATGTTATCATGACTGTGGACTGACGAAGGATGGGATCATATATATATTTTCCGTTCTCGTATGATGTATCGAAATTTGTTGCTTCCGGTGACATGCTGTTCTGGTACCTCAGATGGATGAGATTCTCTTTGTGATAGTTTAACCCGTATATTTTATATGATACATACGTTGTATCTTGTATGTGTGTTTTGGTATGGTTGATAAAAATGAACCTTCCTCATAATGTATCTGTTACATCACATCACCGATCAAGACCTGAGTATTCAATTTCCCCTTGTCACTTATTCTGATAAGACAAGTTTAAGTGCTCTCTTGAAACCCCATGTATGTAGAAAAACATGAAAATAGAAACCCTATCAAGAGAAAGTATATCTTAGCATATTTTAAGCACAGACCAAAAGTTCTTAATCTCGATCCAAGTGCCCATCCTTTTGAGATCAGAAGTTTTAAAGAGAACCATGCGATATTACGACAACTGGCCAGTTGCGATTCTATATATTCGTGTTTTGTTAAATCTCCCCTTTCAAAGTGCATTAAGAAACTTTTTAATAGTTTTGAGTGAGCATTGATGTTTAAATTCCTCACGCTACAAACAAGCAAGTCTCCATTCCAAGGGTATCAACAAAAATGTAAAACTTTTAAGAAGTGTTATATGAAAAGAACTGTCTTCCCAAAGCTCGGCAGAAATGGAAAGATTACACGGCCGACGGAGGAGAAAAGAGAAAAATAGGAATGTATTTACCAGTCTGGATTCTGGGGACGGATGTGGAATATCTGTCGCATAGTGATGTGACGGGTAGACTTAGCTGTGAAAGTAGAATATAAAAGCAGTCGAGTGTTAGAGAGTATGAAAGCATTAACGATCAACAAACTTCAGTTCCAGACCGAATAATAAAAACGAAATGAAATCCAATACCTGTCTCTCATAATCTCCTTGGCGAAAGAACTCCTCGCAGACTTTCATACTCCACTTCCTCGAGATTTCCCACGGTCGGCAAGGATTACAAATATCTGCACACTTTAGAGCAATTTGAAGAATGAAGTGCCGAACGTCTGGAGAGTCCATGTCGAGAGTATTCGTATCAATGTAGTCCTGGAGCAACGAACAGGAATGGATTAATACGGCAGAATTATTTCATAGATTATCAAATTAAATACTAGGAAATTGATATCCTTCTAATTAGAAGGATAATGCAAAATGAAATAACCGACGAGGTCGAGAACAAGAGGCCGGATGTTACGTTCAGTCTGCCAATATGCAGGCAGACTGATAATTATAAATGCCGGAAAATTAATCATGAACTTAAGGCTAATTATTTGAGGAAAGTAAATAATACCTTCAGCTTATCCAGGAACTCCCTTTGACGCGTGATATCGGTTGCTAGAACGAGAGACCGAATTTGCCATTCCACTTCTTGAACCAGCTCAGGGCCCAGCACTGCACTAACGCCGCTCTCATGTAAGCAACCCATCGCCGACCTCCAGTGATGATTTTCCAATACGGATGAATTCTGGGATTATAATTTATAATGTAATAATTAGTCTCATTACCTTGGGAAATATGAAACGGTAAGCAGAGGGATCAAAATTTAGCTTCCTCTCATCTTCAACTAATTAAAATCCATTTTCAAGTCGCCATTTCGTCTTATGAATTTGTATTTTAAGATGATTTCATGGATTTTCATAAAAGTACATCACAGACAAACCATTACACATGATTGTACATTCCTAATCCTTAATTTAAATTTTAATGCAGTTTTCCTGAACAAATATTTGCAATCTTTTATCCACATTTCGAGGTTGAGATTCCACAAACCCCCGACCTAGGAAATTGCATCATTCATGAATATGTAAAGTAATCTAACTTTCTCTCTCAGTTCCCAATTAATTACAGTACAATTCGCCGGATCAGCAAACATACACAGGGAAATATTATTAAAATATGCAAACGACAGCTTGACTTTTCTAGCAGCAGCAATTGAAAGGCTCGTACATTCCATCCAACTTTCTTGGCCCTTAACTATAATCGATATTTCATCAAGCCGGGTGGCCGACTTTCTCTTCAAAATTTCTTCCCTAGTCTGTCATAGGTTGGGCTCGTCAAATAGGCAAACACACCTCCTTATATAAAGTAACCTCATTTGCTTCTTACGTCATATTATTATTACGTGACATTTACTCTCGAATTCCTAAACTATTGTAACATGATGGGGAAAAAACTGTCATTACATATTATTACATATTCATTTTGGAACTTCAAATAACGCTAAGAGTGCCGATTATACCCGAATATGCAAATACTTAGTATCCGCTTCGAGCCAAGTGTTGCGTTTTTGTCGTGAAGGAATTCAGGGGGGAATAAATACTATTATCCTAATCACTAATGGTATAATTAAGCCTCATCTGTCATAGCATGAGGAAAATGTAAAATGCTCCCAAACATTAAGCGGACATACAAACTCGGAATTCGGGCGTCAGTCCAATACTACATAACTGTGTAGACTTTGGGTTAGTAGTGCCAAGTGAAAGTAGGGAAATGACGGGGAAAGGCCGGATACAGTGTACACTACACGTCTAGTGATCTGGTTCTCTGTCCGTATACGGGACCCCAAGTTGGAGAGAAAGGGAATTACGTCATTGGAATCCACGTGTAGGTGCAGAGGGCTTCGACCAGCAGAACTGCACACGCAAAGTTCTACGCGTTTATTGTACAGGCTGAAATGGGTGAAAGTTATCCTCCCAGTATCTACAATCTAACTTCTAGAATCTCGTCCGACTTCAAGGCAGCTGGAAGTACGTGAATGTCGACGACCTGAATTGGCATAGAATAGCACAAAGAGAGGGTTAACCCCCATTTTTGGAACGATCATCAAGCCAACTTTCGGGGAAAGGTTTTCCTAAGCAAACTGACCAAAATACATTTTTCGAGGAGGTAAATTTACTAATAACACCGAGGATTTGCTACCCATCCTTAACCCATTAGTATGCAAATATTGATATACATTTATGATTATCAATGTAGAGCAAAACATGCAAATATATTTCTTCAGTCGAATCCTACCTCCAACTAACCATAAGTTGCTGAAAGTTTGAATAATAAGCCAATCGCAATACTTCCTAGGAAATGTAGACAATAGTTGTAGCGTTTAGTATTAGAAGAGTAATGGCATCCATACTTCTTGCAACATATATGAACATTGAACATAACTAGTAGGGTACAAGACTATGCTACTACGAGTTTTTGGAATATTATCAGTAGTGAGGCTAGGAGTGGAATCGATTTGCTTCTTTTTGTCTGTTTCTAGATCCACATTTCGGTAGTTTTTTTTAACAGTTTGAGGGATTCCACAAAAATTTAGGTCAAAACATGCCCATCAAGATAAGACAAATAGTTTGATTGTTAGTGTTCTTTCAGCTAGTTGTAAGAACTCCGTATGACTACTTCTCCGAATGGAGGGAGTCCTGAGGGTGAAAGTATTTAGAAGGAAAAAAGAATGACAGGGCCATGAGAGAAATCACTGCTTCCCTTTCACTAGAATCCGAAACTTCTCATTTATCACTTGCAGTAGTTCATACTTTGTAGAACTCTGTTCCAGGCCGTTGTTGCAGTAGCAGAGAACATCTCATATGAGGGCCTATTTTATAAGGCCATTCGGAGTGAAAGGAAATGGAGTGGTTGGTATTCAGAAGACAACCTCTTGAGGAATACAGTTAAGCTACTGCGTTTTTCAGATTCCCATAAAAAATATAACCGTTGGAGTTGGAGGAAAATACCCATCACCTGCCGTTTTACGTGTTCCTGATCAACCCCTCCTTATATAGATCGTTCAAGCTACAATGTGATTAGAAGATGAAAAAGATTATCTACAATTAGATGTATTTACGATTTTCCTGCTTATTTCATTCTTGTTGTAAAAAGTCTTATCTTGATTGCTTTTTAGATGATAGAACGCTTTCCAAATCGAAGGATCAACGACTTCAATGAACTGGAACAACGAGGCATAATCTCTATTTATTTTACTTTGTTTGTATCGATTTCGTCTACTAACGAAAGATTTATTCGAAACTAAATAAAAGTATAAATATTGATCAACGAATAAGATAAATTCCTCCCAATCCGTGAAAACTATGCAGTTTAGTTGGCTTCATGGATATCTAATTCCTTTCGTGGGATTCTGCTTACGTATGCATGCATGCATAATCATTAATTTCTTTAATTGGTTTTTACTGACGTGTTTTTTAACTGGGAGGTTATTTACGTGACTTTTGTTCATTTAGCTTCCTATGTGTAACCTTTATGTCCGAAATTGTACGTGTTCGTACTCCGTCAATGACTGCTGGGAACTGTTAATTCGATCGAATGCCAACCCATTTATTTACGCGTTTAATTGAAATATGGAACCTTTACGACTTCCCTGAAGCAAATACTGCGCTTGACTATTTGCATATTTAAAATTAATTGACAGTAGTGCCCATTAAAACTCCCAGTCACCGGCAAAGAATTAATGTTTAAATCCTAATGAAGGTTCTCCGTTTTCAAGAGCATCAACTACACCATGTCCCATTCGAATATATTTATGGCAATTCCTGAATGCTGTTAAATTCGAAAGTTGTGCAATAATATTATCACCCTTGATTAATAGTAGGGATTGGTATTTACCTTGTATAAGGCTGCTAGATGATTAGAAGTTGCAACGAGGAAGGGTTGATTAACACCAGGATGATCTAGGTCATGAGTCGCAGCTGCCAAAAGGGCCGAAAGAATCTCAAGTGGCGTCAACTTCTCAAGGATCATACTTTCTTGGAGGAAGCAATGCATGGCTTGAGTGACGTCTGCTGCGTGTACAGCATTGTGGTACGGATTTCTCCAGTGATATCCGTCTTCAATTATGGCTACAATTAAAATAAGTCAATTAAAACACATAAACCAATTAACGTACAAAAAAACGGAGCCAGAATATACTTTTACGCTCTCGTGATAGTGTATAGTTGATCTTAACAGAAACTTTTGCGATGCGATGACTAAATGCTCTATTTTTGTAATTTTAGAAAGTAAAATCCGTAAAACTAAAGAGACCGGAATCTAATCTGCTGCAGCATCCATCTCTGAAATTACCTACCATTTTCATACTCTCCTAGCTTTTATCACAGCTAAAAGGACAAAATACCGAGATTCTGTACTTTGTACCGCAAAACACAATTTAAAATATTGAGTCCACCAACATCAAAGCTGTTGTCACATATTGCAAATCAGATTGTGCCATAAAACCCATTAAGGACCAAGAAAGCAAGTGTAATCGTATTACCATCCCACACAACCTTACTTTCTATACTTGTGCTTGCAAATGTTTGAAGAACCCTTTGCTAATTGTAATTTGTAATGCTTTCAAGCAGGATACATTTTACGGGGGAAATAAATGCGTAACACATTAACCAGACTTCCGTTCACAACAACCTGCTAAACTATTTCCAACACATAAGGGGAAAGCATCAGAAGTTCGAAATATAAAGCTTTGATATATTTAAGCTATTTAAAGACTCCGGAGAGGAACGTCATAACGGGAATTAAGCCTTAAAATGATCTTTTTGCAGAAAAATCCCAATCAATTTGTGGAGAACAACAGAAAAAGTAATAGCTTCGGCATCAATGAAACGAGGTATCAAAAATCAATTCGTGGTTTTTTTATAAAGATGTTGAAAATTGAACTTGTGTGGCTACAGGGCTTTCTCCATTCATTATATACCGTTTTTGGTACAGGCTCTAGGTGGTAGGAACGATTTCATATGTCTCTTGAAAATCACGAAGGGAGCATAAGTTTCATCTAATTATAATTGGTTGCTGGAGGCAGGTAAAAGGTTTATGGGAAATGAAATTTTGTCGCTTGACAATCCCAGCTACTTCCATAGCTCTATTTGCCCGAACTTCAATCCGGATCAGAGAGATGTTATATATATCATTGTGTCACGGGCATATACATCTATATAACGTTAGCCTAGATTTTTCAATACACACGTCACACGTAGAGGAAAAGTCTATTTAATAGCATGAAAGGGAAAGTACAGGGCTCCCTAACGGTGTCCGGCGACTTCCCTTCGCACATTTCCCGTCTGGCGACTTCCCTTGGCACATTTGCCTTTATACATACTTCCCGTTATGGATACTTCCCGTTATGGATATTTCCCGCTATGCATACTTCCCGCTATGCATACTTCCCGTTATACATACTTGCCGTTATACATACTTGCCGTTATGCATACTTGCCGTTATGCATACTTCCCTTTATAATATTTTTGAGGTTTCGACTATGCTTAGTCCTTGTAGCATGCAATACAACCTGGATATTCCAGTCATCAGCAGAAGGTTTTGAGGAGATTAAGCATTTTTCAAACTGAAATTCATACACATGCGGTCATAACTGTCAGTAATATTGATAAACTTGTTAATAAGTTACTGTTTATAATAATATGATTTTAATTAGATTTAAATGCTACCGATATGAGAAACTTAGAGTGCGGTTCCCTCTTGTCCTCGTTCCCTCTTACAAATGTATGAGGCTGTTTAAAACCATTTCCCCATCCACCACAACACCTCATCCCCCATCAAAGGACTTCTGGAAATTCATAAGGTCAAGGGGGTAGGTCAGCCGAGTTACTAAGGTCAACTAATTGTAAGTGAAATACATAATAAGGACTGGAATATCCAGGTTGTATTGCATGCTACAAGGACTAAGCATAGTCGAAACCTCAAAAATATTATAAAGGGAAGTATGTATAACGGCAAGTATGCATAACGGCAAGTATGTATAACGGCAAGTATGTATAACGGGAAGTATGCATAGCGGGAAGTATGCATAGCGGGAAATATCCATAACGGGAAGTATCCATAACGGGAAGTATGTATAAAGGCAAATGGGCCAAGGGAAGTCGCCAGACGGGAAATGTGCGAAGGGAAGTCGCCTATAATCCTCCCTAACATATGGCAGAGTGCCTGGAGAAATAGTCGGAATGAAAAAGGGCCTGAATGTTCCAGAAAGATATGAGAAAGATCGAGGTTGAGGAGAATCGAATTCAATCATGAAAAACTAATAATAATACATTCCTCTCCTACTCTCCCTTCTCACAAATACTGAAAGTGTATTAGGTACGGAAATTCAAGTTATTGGCCAACCCCCCTTACCCCCCCCCCCTCATTCTGACAATAATCCGGACTCACAAGGACTCTAAACCCCAAACGGAAAAAGTTTTGTATTCAATGCAGCTTTTCCATCTTCCTCATTTTATGAATTTGAAATGTGAAATGACAAAGGTGAACAAGATCAAAGCCGAGAGCTCGTCAGGAACCACGGAAAACGGAAATTCCTTTGACATTTGGTTATCCGCCGTTATTATACAGAACGTTGCTTGTTTTTCTACGGCAATGCTGCGCAGCTAAAGATATGGAAGGTATGCTAATTCATAACTCGGCACTTGGAGTAGCTGTCAATTCTGTCGAAGTCATATTCTATTAATGTTGACTTTAAATGTCACACCCAAATGTACTACTTTCTTTTAATACTCAACGGAAAATTATAACCTGTCAGAGCATTCCCTTTGAAGTTTTAAAAAGTTAAGCCATAACTTTGGCCGAAAGTTTACCCTTACAAATTGTTTTAGAGTCAGTGGGGAATTATAAATACTCCTTTCGGTCCTGGTCCTTTGATTAACTTTTGGGTGTCTGAACTTCCCCGAGTACCTTTACTTCACCCTTGTTACATTTTGCAGTGCTAACTGGTTTGAAGCTAGCAATCTGTACCGCAAATTTCTAAACTTAAATGTATTTGTTTAATATTCTATCCGAAATAACTACTCCAATATTATATTATGACGCCAGAATCAGAATACCCGTTGAAATAGTCAAAGGCCATCACGTAGGGAATGCAGATGGCAAACAATATTATTGGGTCGCTAATTAGAAAACAATTTAGAGCTAAATATGGACCGATAAAAATGGGACTTGGCTTATGTAATTCAAACGGCATATAAATAAATGAGATTACACTTCAGTTTTATCTTGTAGATTTAAGGTATTTATGTATTGGAAGTTTGGAAGAATATGATCCTGCATACTTGTCCCATAAATTAACAGAATTATTAATAGGTTCACCAATGTTATTTGAGTCTCTCTAAACATGAGGCGTTAGTGAAGGAGTCAGTTGGTAGTACAGATTGTTATTGACCCCCTTAATGACTCCACGTTTATCTTAAACGCTAGCAAATGTTATATTTATGATGCTGATCTGATTACTTGCAATTTGAGCATTTAGATAATCAATGCACACATAAATTAGCAACTCCGAACGAATGATGATATTACATTCTATTAAATATATGAATAAATCAAGTGTACTTACAAAATACTTTCCAAACGATAACGGGGTCCAGATTAAAGTGCTCCAACAATCCATATAGTTTGAACAGATGAACACATAAGTTAGGAAGTGGACGGCCTGCAAACGAACATCGATAATTAGTTGTAATTATTATAATATAAACAATAGTATGCAAAAAACTGCATCGCATAGATATGATTTATCATAACATCATAATATTATCTATCACTTCGATATATCGTCATTTCATTAATAAGAACTGTTGATGAGTGATGAGAACTTCGCAAAAATGGTAGCAGGTAATTTGTATCTATCGCATATTTCATTCAAATATGCAGACGTTGATAACTATAGTATTTAGCGCGTCTGGTAGCCCTTTTACATGGTAATTGGTCATTTAGATTGTTATTTTAATCTCAATTATTAAAAAAAATTCTCGTTAAAATCATTTAGTCGCGGTTGAAAGTCATTACGCAGTGGCAAACTTTTTACCTCATTATGATTAACACTTTTTAAACATGACCAATGTACTACGAATTGATTAGTAGCTTGTAAACGACGGAAAGTCCTATATGTAGTTTGTTTACAATCTGTTGAGTACTGTGTATGTAGAGATCATACCGAAATACATACGCAATACAAATGGTGGTGATAACACAACCAATATCGAACAGGATTGAATAATTAAAGGTGAACATGACAATGAATATTTCGAGATAATCATGTGTTAAAACGGAAATTTCTAAAAATAACCTAGCATGAATTGCAAATTAAATACTGAGATGTTCCCTGCCTAGTGCCTACGTAACGTAATGTTAGCCAGACTCACACGATTGAGATTGGGGAATTGCTCCAATTATCGAAGTTGAGCCCCATTACGATAATTATTGTCATCGACGGCTCAGCTCAGTCTTCTTAATCAACTTGCTTCAAAATAAGTGGGGTACAAACAAAGCAATATGTAAGCCTATTCTTGATAAAGAGCATGTTGTCGATATAAATGAGTAGAAGACGCTTCACCGGAGGATCAATCATCATTCAACCGTTCGTTATTAATAGAACTAATACTGAAAATGGCTAATATTGATATTCGGCTTCGAAGGTTTTATAAATTGTGTTCGTCCTAACGTTGCTGAATGAATTAATATTTTAAGCCGAGGGAATCAACGGAAATTAAGTAATCACTTTTCCTAGACAGTGTATGCAATCCAAATAGAATTGATTATGGCTTTATTTTGTACTTTGTACATAGCAGTCCTCCAGCTTTTAATAATGGCCATAAGGGTTGATTATTTAAATTTGCGAAGGCAGAATTTGTAGGCCTGGAAGTTTAGAATAGGATCACATGCTCAAACCGTGAAAATTTTTATACTTCCAATTTACTTCCAAGAAGGTTTTTTAAAGAATACACTAGCAAAGATACGGGATCTTAAAACACCGTCGCAGTATTCATGACTAGAATAGAAAAGAAAGTTGGAATCAATCTTACCTCCCGTCACATTGTCTAGTATGAAAGCGTTGAATTCCCAATTACTAGTTCGGTCGAGGACGAAATTTGTTTGATAGGCTGACAGGTCATCGATCAGCGTAGGATCCTTGAATAAGTGCGTCCTAACGTATTTCCGTCTTCTTCGACGACGTTGCACAGTGAGAAATGGGCTAATGACCAAAGAAATAATCAAACCGTTAGGAGTTGCTCATTTCAAAGAAAAATTTTACAAAAAAAAATTCGGATTAGGCTTGTTAATTTAGTATATTTTTTGTTAATAAAGAGATTGTATTTGACAGTCTCAACTTACCCAGTGTGCAACGGACGGTTCGGACGACAGTCAAGGGTTTCCAGCAGAATCCATTCTGCATCTGATATGTCTTTCTTCTCACCTTCCCCTTCCATTCTTATGCCTGGAGAAATAATCCAATAATCCATAATTAATTAGCATATTGACATCAGAGATTGGACAATCATCGCAAACTTACTGCCAGATCCTCACAAAATTAAACACACAAATTGAAATGCTACCACGAAATTGGCTTGAAGTTAGACTCCTATCATAAGAACTTCATTCAAAATAATATACGCTTTCAAATTCAAGCAGAGGTTAACAACACGTTTCCTTTCACGCCTTTAGTACGGAAGTCAACCCGCTTCCGAAAACATTGATTTCGAGTTCGCACGTCGAAATATTTGTAAAATTCTACTCAGGAGCAAAATTGTCACCAGGAAGTTCTTCTCAAACCGAGGAGATAAGGGAATTCACAAATTTGGCAGCAAGATCATTGAGGTCGAGAAAAGGGCCTGTATGAATATGGACAAGATCCGCTACACTGTACTTCCGCTTTTTTACCACTACAACTAACTACTACAAGTAACGCAGAATTCAAGGGAAAAAGAGAATTTTGGGAATTCCGATCAGGTTTCCTAAATAGTGAGCAAAAGTCGAGGAAAAGTTGCTGATGGAAGATGCTTTCTTCCGTCTATCCTATTCCCATCTCATAATATAAATGGCATAAGCTCATTTCTTTTCGAGTAAAGCTTCTTAAAGTCCTAGGACTCTGGGGAATATAGCATCCCCGTCCACTCATCATGACTTCCTTCTTCATCATGTCTCACCACTGAAACTACACGTTTCTCATACTATATTCGGTTCGATCCGATGATATAGTAGCTAGAATTTCATGACTTCAACCCCTTCACAATATTTGATTTTAGAGTTTAGACCTCCATCACTCAATTTTAAGTCCCAATTCCTTAACCAGTATTTCCCTCAAGGATAGTTGATACAATGATACTTATTGTAAATAGTTTTGAAAGTAGAACAGAGCTTAAGGCTTGTTGCATTAGACTAATTAATTTTAATCTTAGACAAGAGCAATGGTAAGGTCTCAGTACTCTCAGTCAATAAAATCAATTGGGTGCTCCTTCAAATAATTAAGCAGCTCAGGCTATCAACAGACGGCCTGAACCGGATGAATGAAGTTAATTATATCGTAACTATAAAAATTGCTCAATTATATGACTTCTGAATATATGAATCACAAAATCTATTTTCGGAATCCTTTTATTATGATTTTATTAAATTCGGAGTTACTTAACTTCTGTCTATGTACTGTGAATCTATGATCTAGGTTTCGTCTTTAAATACGAAATCAATTACTACGTTATAAACTGCCTGCAAAAGAGCCATTAACCTGTGATTGTGATCGGCTTGCGAATAAATTGATACTGATGTTCCCGCATGAATCCTGTTGTGTATTGAAATCCGTCAAACTGAACTTGTGTCAAATGGAACCTTAAAAGCTGGTTCGTATTCGTATGCGTATCCGACTAATGGTAAATTCTTGGGGTCAGTAAAATTTTACACTTTTTAATGACAAAAATTGAACGATGATAAATAGTTAATAAAAACAATATGATTGTGTTTATCTTAATCCAATAGTGTATTTATATTGAACATTTAATTTTGTATGTTGTACACCAAAGTCTGAAGTCAGAGAACTAGTACAGCTTTAATCTCGTTGTGAGGTCTATTTATTCGTTTTAAAATGTGAGGATGGACGAGGTGTAAATCAATTATGCATCAGTGTAATAATCGTGCATCATACTGATTAAAAACAGATTTCTCATTTTAGCCCTTCGCGTAAAAATGACGATAGTAAGTTTAAAATTATTCCGACGAAAAGTTATGACGTTATGATTCAGAAAGTAGAAAGTATTAGCGTTACCAATTTTCGCGATCTACTTCCCGTAAATCTTAAGTCCAAAGCAAAAGCAGGGCCTGTTCTGAATTTATTTTAAGGAGTTAAAACTGGATTTCTGTATTTTTAAATTTACCCATCGTCTGTATAAATTAAAATTATAAAAATAATTTAATTCTTATCGTAGCGGTTTTGTTTTTGACCTAATTTATGGAACCTTTGCATGAAAAAAAATTATATAAAAGTATAAATATTTGATATTCCGACGGCAAAGTACAGACAAAGATAATGAAGCGGCTATAAGACTTTGAAATTAATTCATTAGGAACTGCTTCAATTTAACCACCCGACCCGTCAGTCAACTGTCAGCTATCCGTAACTAAAGTATAAATACACTTAAGAGTTACGATCGAATTTATACTTGAATTATTAGGGCTTACTTCGTGTTGGCTTCATAATCATAATATTACACTAGAGCTAGAAATGTGTTCCCTAATTCAAATCCTCAAAACAGGACAGGAGGACCTTGTCGTTCAATGAATAACCTCTTGTGTCAAGATAACTGATTCGTATCTCTAATCCTCACAATAAATAGATGTGCTGTAGCAATAATTCTAGATCCAATAATAATATCATGTCCTTCAGTTGTCTCATTAATTGTATGGCTTTCGCAGTCTGCAGTCCTTTTTGACATGTATGCAACACCAACAACACACTATCGTCTTTCTAAATGAGACGAGATGTTTTAAAGGTTACTTCCAAGACCTATACAATACATTGAAGGCCGACCTACCTCACAACGGACAAATTAAGTTCATCCCATTGACGTCAACTTGTTATCAAATTTTCTGTCTCCGTATTAATACCACATCGCCAGACGATATTCGATATCCTTTGTCAATTTAATGACAATAATTTATTATGCTAAATTGCTAAATGTCGAAGCAATGGTTCATACAGAACAAATGTCATAACTTCTATCCATTGCTGTTTATTCTTGCACTTTTCAGCTCATAGTATCGATATCATCCACATATATCCTTTAACATGTACTTTCAATTCCAAACCATTTCTGACTTCTCATTAGTAACACGAGTTGTAATCTTGTAATAGTCATAGCGAATCCCTTAATATCTCGGATATCTTGTATTAAATGGGACTACTGGTCCATCGTGCAACCTTACCACTTCAAGGATTATATAACTAGAATCATTAATGAAAAGAATTATTATCATTATATTATGATTACGACTAGGACGGCGATTTACTTTAGTTTACAACTGCAGGGGATTTTACAATTACTTAGGAATCCGAAGATATCCAAGAAAACGGGGGTTGGGGGGACCGTTCTAGAGAGTCGGAGAACGTAAAACCAGGACGGGTATGGCCGCAATTATCATTCCCATCTCATCTCTACGGACTTCCTATTTCAATTCGTTATGGGCCATTTCATTCCACTTTATTGGTCTCAGTTTAATTGATGCTATCGTTTCATGGGAAGAGCACAAATTACCCAACCAAGAACTGCTGCCTCAAGGCATCAAGCACTAATATAACAAACCGACCCAACTACGGGGTCATAGTATAGTAGTGAATGAATATGAACGTACTTGTTTACATGATTTTGTTAATACAGATTTAATGAAGAATTTTGGCTTGAGAGGTTTTAGTTTTCTGAATGTTTTAACGTTGCTGAAACTGATTTGGAAAGGGCATTTGTAATCAGTGTAAGCCCATATTTTCCTTCCGAATCCTCTAAATTCTCTAACATTTCCCATATTTCCCAAGAAAAACTAAAGTAAATAGATGAGATTGCCCTAATCGGCACCAGGGATAGCGCATATTTGTATGCTTAGAAAATGGGCTCGTTCATAGAGCCGGAGTTTGGAAGAAATTTTCTCAGTATTCGCCACCATTTTCAAGCAGGATTTGCACATGTAAAGATTTTTGAATTCGAATTTCGAATATATTACTGACTTTATATGCCGCATGCCTCCTGCAAATTCAAAAGCTGGGAAAGTTGGGTCCGAAGATGTGAGAGATGTGAGAGGAGAGTGGGACAAACAAGTTAAGAGAAAGTAAGGTGAAAGTCAGAGGGTATGAAAATGACAAAAGGAAAAAGTTAAACTTGACTCTACTTGTTAAAATGACGGCTGGTTGAATTGGGGAATTGGAGAGGTTGCTGCGACGGAAACTTTCCCTGTAATCAGCATTTTTTAACCTTTTTAACAAGAATAAAGAGATGAATTTGAGTTCTCTCGGAGTGATTTTGTGTATTATGTTCAAACGAGCCACTTGAGCAACTTCTGTAATGATGTGTTTTTCAATGAGACGACTTTCTCCTGGAACAGTTTCCTTTCCAGTTCCCATACATCTCTCTCTCTCTTCAGCCATTTCAAACTTTAGTCTTCAAACGACTCGAACACATATTGTTATTATTTCGAAATCGTAATTTCGGTTTCTATAAAATTAATGGAATTCCAAAATTTCTTTTCAAATTACACTTTTTGCATAGGAAAATCAGAAGTAGCTCGTACTTTTACTTCAAATCTCTGTGCTGTCCCGACACTTTTTCACACATGGTTGGAAAAAACCCGCATTTTTTTCACTAATTTTTAAAGGCTTTTCAGTCCCAGTCCATGTGCATCAATACACAGAGGAGGATTTTACAACATATTATTTGCCATCCTCAAACTAGAACTAGTTTGGACTTAAATACTTGATGATAATGAGGAAAATGGCGATAGGGTTTAGTCCTGAATTTATTCCTCCTTTTATGTCTATTCCAATTTTTTGAGTTGATAATCCAAACCGAATGATTTAATGAGGATTTTTAATTCTCAAGATTGCGCTCATTCAACGATATTGACAACTAAGGCTCGACTTGACTTTCTACGACACGGGAGGACTTCAATAAAAGTATGATACCCACTCTAAATTTATTTGGAAGGAGGATCCTTGTTAAAAATATAAACGAGGACATGATCCGACCCAGACTCGTTAAGTCTAGTGGAAAGCCCCTCAGTTTTAGAAACGGAGGACATAAATACGGGTTATTGAATAGAATTATTTTTAAGGACCTGACGGAGCTCTTGAACGTGAATGTAAATGCAGGATGATGATGATGATCTTTTCCCTAACAATAGTAGTCGATACTTTAATGTCTTTGTATTGAGTTAATTGGGATGAAATTCTCTCAACTGGAGTGGGACGACCTTTTCAACCCGATGTCCTTCGTGGATATTATTATTTATTTCGAAACTCAAACTACATCTACAAAACTTACCCTCTAACCTTATGCTTTTGTACCATGTCTACCATTTTCATTTTTCAGTCATTTTATTTTCACTTAAAAGAACTTGATATGTTTAAAAACTAGAAAGAGAAATTTATACCGGAAATAAAATACGTACTGTCTTTTTTTGACCGATGCAGATGAGAAATGAGTGACGGTACATTCATATCCCTGTCCGTATTGCAAAATTGCAACAAACATAAACTTAGAGATCAGAGAGGTAAGTAAACCTTCTTCAAAGGCTCTTGCAAAAGCTTAAGCGCTAAATTATTAATCACAGGAGTCATCCCAAAAATTCCAACGTTGTTTTTAAAGAACGCTAGCTTCAATTCCCCCCAAAACTCTGTTTCACATGGGAATCACTGACGATTTCACCTTACTTGCTACCGTCGCGTCTAATGTTACAATTCCATTCTCAGATAAAGTGTCGGATGTGTCAATACGGATCCTAAAACTGCTTGGGAGAATAATCACCTTATCGATTACCGTTCAACTCCCTCGCGCCTTAGTTTCATGGGCTGAAGTTCATTAGGCACTTGAGATAAATGGGCATTTTGATGATGACACAGTAGCAAGCCCCTTGCTTTTATAAATCCCGAGGGAGTCTAGAACGGATTTCTGGAGTTTGTTAGATTTCTCAAAATAATATTATATTCAAATTATTGTTCCAAAAAACGGCACTTCCTCTGCTTCTATCAGTCGAGTCCATTCTTGATTGAGTTTATTCAATCAAAGCTGCTCTATTGATTTCCGAAATATCTCTAGTCAGACTCAACAGACCGTAAATATGAAGTTACTAGAAGTAAGCTAATCTCTATAATTTGTAATTAGGCTCTACCCATTTACTCAACCTTCAGCGATCATAGGCAAATAAAGAACGCTTTAGAAAATTGAAAATTTCGAGTCTTTTCATACACATTTCCTGTTGTTATTCAGTCTGAATACTTTTGTTATATATTCTGAGAGAAATTGCTTTGAGTTATGGAACAGTTCGAGCTGCGATTGGAATTGGAGCTGATTCAATGAAATTTTCTCACGTTCCATGAAATTGTATGTTTGCATTGTCCCTGGAAGGGATTTTTAATGCTAAGAAGCATTGATTCCGAGCTTCCTGTTTATCAAACTGTAAACTAAATGTCAGATCTACTCTCAACCTTTCCACTCTAAATAATATTTATTGTAAAGTTAGGTAATGAAACTTGTAACATCAACAAAATATATTATTATAACTGTATTATGTTTACATGTTCCAGATTGTTTCTTCCGATTGAAAAATTCTGTTTTCCGTTGTATTTAAATTTTTAAAGGCAACATCGCGATAAAAGCACTACTTTTTTTTGGATGCTTTGTACATTATTACCTGAGATACAGACAAAAAAATATCAAACAAAACTGAATCCAGCAGTCTCATTTCTGTTGATTGAATTTCAATAACATCAACAAAAATGTACAAAAAATACTAATGGCCGGAGGGGATGCGGATGATGCGACTTATAAAACCTTCTCTTCGAAAGAGTATGTAAAATGTTATTCAAATATGTGGATGTCGGAGCAATTAAATATTATAAATTACACTGCTTCCTGAATCAACAAAATTGATGCCATGTTCCTGGTTATGACTGTCAAATCATATATGCTAATATCAATACTTTTATAGTTCTGCATAATTTGCCAGATACTTTTTTAAATGAACAGTATACGTGGCTTTGCTATGGATTCATTTAGATTCGATGCAGACTCTTCGGTTATATTCATAATATTTACTTGTGACTTAAGAATTTCCTAAGTCATTTCTTCAAACTATGAATAGTTTAGATTTTGGAACTGAGATTTTGTGCTGGGAGTTTTTCATTCTCTATTTATTATTCATTTGAATATGTCTCGGTTTACTTCCAAAAATCATAGGGTTGCTGATTTAAAGAGATTCAAAAACCTAGCTAGTGAAATCTTAAATCCATCAAACCCATGCTCATGCTCATTACTAGCAAATCAATAATGTCTATCTCAGCTTTAAGAAAGAAATTCAGAACTTTACATTGCTAAAGGTGTTCAGTTTTTTGTTTACGATAATCCAGATAGAAAATGGTAGTGGTATGAATTTATAACGACGACTAATCAGATTTGAAACACCAGAAACAAGTAACTCGGCTAGAGTTGTGTAGTCCCTTGTCTTTCTCTGGGCACAAAATTTCCAGAGCATTATGGATTTCTTGTCAATAAATAATGGCATGGAACTAATGACACACCCAAGCCATAAGAAATTCATTAAAGCTAATGAAGCTGAGTCAACTAGAGTCAAAACCAGTGGACCGAGACCAAGTAGCTCGTCGTTGCTAAAATTCCCAAGGTACCTCCAGTTTGGTTTCAACGGAATGAGATGAAAAAGGATTATGGAGGACTAACAGATTTCCAATCCTCTCCCTCTCCCTATACATAGCCTACAGAAGCAGCAGTTTCAGGTTCGAAAATTGACGATTCTGCAGAGGCCGAGGAACTGTGAGCCAAATATTCTCGTCGACGTTGATTGCCTTTGGGGTCTACAACGCAAATCCTATATTTGCTCATTTACACCCGCCCGTATACTGAATTCAGAAGTGATAATGAATCAAAGTGATGGAGATTAGTAAAATTAAAATAGAGGAGGACAGGAAAGCAAACGAGTTCTGAATTCATTCTGCTCCCATAAATCCTGAGGTAGGAATGACAGATGTAAATGTACACAGCACTTCAAACGTGTACGTATGTGTTTTAAATATTTTCCTATTTACTTTGCCTCTGTTACCTACCTTTTTCCGACTTCAATTTGAATATCAAAACACACTTTCACCAAGCATACAAAGGCATGCCATTCCTGCTCAACTTCAAAAACAGAGAACTTTGTAACATTTGCTCAAGCTTCTATAGACAGACGAGAGAAATATATGTTTAGGTTTGTATTTATATGCATTACAGCAATCCCGAATGTATGGTTATCATTTGAAATCTGAGAATATCTTTCTATCTCTTCTCCTACGAGTTGAATTGCTGTGCTACTAAACTTTAAGGACTGTTGAGGAACTTGAAACTAGAAGATATTTTGTTGTCCCGATCTTGAAGGGTTTAAACTCGAAGGAACATGGATTTCCAATTGTCACAATTCTGTCTGTCTCTCTACTCTGCAATATAGAGTTACAGGGGAAATCTTTCTAAAGTCTTCATTTTCATCAAAACTGATTTTCCACCCGCATCATTGGATGTGTACAATCCACTTCAAATTTGTACAAGAAGGGATCCTTGAGCGAGCTTCTCAAATGTTTACTACTTTTATTGCTTGCGAAGGAATCCCATTTACTCGGTAGTATTGGATAGGAAAAGAATGACAGGGAAAGTATAAGCTCTACTACCATAAAAGTCAACAGAGTGAGAAAGTTTTTCAAACAACAAGCTAGTCTAAAAGGAATAGAAGATTGTTCTTTGACACATTTATCCACCAAGTATGAGGAAACATTCTTACAGCATTTGATATGCTTTGGTCCTTGGGATTCAATCACCGAAAGCGTTTGTTCCGTTTTCTTAAATTGAAACCGAAGGAACATGCAAAACAAAGGTTCTGAGTCTACGATGACGTGTCTATGTTTTCAAAAACAATCCGGAAATTATTTTAGAAATTAGTTGGGCTTGCAGTCTGGTAGGTCTTTGAGTAATTAATTTTTACTGCTATTGAAGATCTCTTTACTATTTTAGCGTTGCTTGCTAATTTAGAGAAATAAACAGAAACTGCTCAAATTATTTGCGATTACGATTAAAGAGCATCTGTACATTGTTCTGAATTGTATCGCTCAAATGAGTAGAACTCCTATTTCTAACACGGAAGTCTTTAGATTCTCATTCAATGAGAAACGTTCAAAAGTAACCTGTTCAGCAAATGTAAGGAATTTCTTTGAAACAGATCCGTAGAAAGATCAAAGTAAAAAGAGAGAGGAAAGTGGAAAGTCAAGAAATAAGTGGACAGAAGAGCCCACGTGTTGACTATAGCATCGGATTTTACGAATGCCTGAACCCTTGTAAGTAATTGAAATAGTACCACCGCTTCCAATCAAATTTTTGATTGCTTCGTGAAATTGGATCATATTGTGCGAACTAAATCTTGTGCAATTAATTTCCAAAGCCCTTATACGGTAATACGGTCCTTTGCTTTGTCACTTCTGCATTTTGTAAGTAGGTCGGACTCTTGCCTATTCATGCCTCTATCAGTGGACTGGTCATCTTACGATAAATAGCCACACACAGACTGTCATGTAGTTAAAAACTATCTGTCTAACGTACTTAGAAATTAACCACATTTAGCTTCCCTGTCACATTGCATTGTCCATGAGACCAGCAGTGAGCAGCCAGAAACCCCAATACCGTTGGGACTTTACCGCTGCTACATCTGCTCTTAAGGGAGAATTAAATTCCACGAGAGACAAGGACCCCAGTTTATGTTAAGTCTTTTAAAGAAATGAAAGCTAATCTTATAAAGTACTCCGCGTCTTGACGGTTTTGCCCCTCCGCCACTCCTCTGCAAATTGAAATAGAGTGAGTGGCATTATATGATACAAAAAATCGTCAGTCATTTTAATGGGCTGGTGGATTTCTGAAATGAAATAAAACAAGGCTCCGAGTACGTGACGTTCAGGCTAATCAGCCCACTTTCTTCCCTCGAGTTTACAAAGAATTTTCCGAGTCAATGGTTCAAGGGAAACAGGCTTTTGAAGTACCAACTACAGCGCTTCGTCCGAGAGTAAAATCTTCAAGGCATAACGTAAATATTATACTTATCTTACCCGTAATACGCACATGTGTCTTCTCTCCGTTTCTTTGAAGCCTAAAGCCTCTTCTCAAAGTTCCCATTTCTTTTCGTTTCTTTGGCAGAAAATGTACCTGACTAATGTCAAATAAAATATCCTTATAATGATGAAGTTAAATTGACAAATAAAAACTACAGACTTGACTGCAGACCCCTTGGGCAGCCTCTTTTCTGGCACAACAGATTATAATATATCAAACCCTTTCTACCTTCCTTTAAAGTATAATGACTCTAGAGCCTATCCTCTTTCTCCAGTTGCCGGCTCTGTTTATACTCCCATTCGCTATATACACAGTTTTGTGTCAATTTTCGTCAGCAATAAGCATTGTGACATTTACAGTGTGTGGTTTGGAATTGTTCAAAGCAAAGCGCAAAGGGAGAAACCGATGGAAAGGAAAATGCTTTTGACTGTTTTAAACTGATTGCCTCTACACACTTCCTTTGCAAAATATATATTTATTTACTTTATTCGGAGAAAGTTTTCCCTTTATAATTCAATTCCGCCACTCTGACTCTGACCCGTCATCAATTTTGACAATATTTAGGCGAATTGAACCTTAGAACAGAAGTTTTGCATGTTCGGTCCAAGTCATCTAATAGTTTCTAGAGTCGACTATGGGGATGTAAATTCGGATATTTATTTTTCCGAATTTCAGCCATTCATATTTTATTAAGCGTTGCGAGTAAGAATTGTATAGGGAAATACATATCGGTCCATGGACTTGACAAGCTATATGAAGATATGTAGGTGTGCACTGGATTTTTCTCGTCCTTGTGTTACTTTTTCTACATGCCTGAAACTTCAGTTACCCTGATCTGATTCAATGTTTCATTTAACTGATAATTTTTGCAGTATTCAATGGAATGGTTCCTTATCCATTGTCGCACTTGCTATCCATGGACGGTGTACTTTAATGAAAATTCCTGTTGAAGCTATACTGCGATTTTAATAAATAAAAAATGCCTCAGGCACGAATGTATTTGTGGGCTTGATCGGTTCTTTATGGCATTTCATGTACGGTAATGGGTAATTAATTGCTCAAGAACTAATACTGTTTTGATTCCTAATAATTTAACCATTTTTAATACCGCATATGATCCATTTTTTTATTTAGTTTGAAATCTGTTTTCTTACAAAATTTACGATGGTAGATTCGTCAAGTTCTAATCGAGAGAATCGATTTAATTTCAGTCAACTATTATGCTTAGGATTTAAAAATATAAAATATTGCTTTTTAGTAATTCATCTTTACTATGTCTGAATCCTCTAAATGTTATTCTTTCAGTTAATCATGCTAACTATAATTTCCACGCCCAATTCTGACTGAAGAAGTGAAAAGAAACAAAGACCTTGCTGCTTGTCGACTGTCATTGATTAGAGCACATATATCAAGTGGAAGGATCTATAAAGTAATTCAGATCACAAGTCACAAGTTCTAAGTTCTTATTTTAGTTTCCATTGTTTCCTGGCGATGAAGCCGATCTAAAGCGGTTTTGCTTAGTTAGCTAAATATATGGTTCGTTTGGTATTGAGATGTAATTACGATATGTTCGCGATTTTGTAGACCATTTATTAGTTACATGTTAATCCCCCAACCCAGCCATTAGAAGTTAGCAATGGAGCCAACCTTGGATTCACAAATTGTGTTCAACTAATCACTAGGCTCTGTAACTCTGTAGCCATTGAACTGGAATTACCTTCGTAATATATATCATTTTATTAAATAAGTACAGCCCAACCACCTTGAACTGCATCGTATGAAATTGCATATGCCATCAGATATTTCACCCGACGAGTGTTAAGTTACAACGCGTAACTTACGAAGAGGAATACTACAATTGGTAGCATGGAAAGAATAAACTTAATTAGTTATTATTCATTGTAGAAAGCTATTAATCGAACCCAGACTGAAACCTGAAACTCAATACCCCCATTCTAGACCGGTCTTTGTACATACTACAACTGCTATTTCTGAAACTTTTACATAATTGAGAAATAAACAATCATTAACTGCGTAGAACCGTGAATAATTAACTTCGGTAATTAATGCAAACACGGTAGTTGTATTAATTACTGGAATACCGACGATAAGAGATCTTCCCTCAAATTGCAAATATTTAAAAAAGGTGTTCGCATTCTTATTCTACTACGAAGAAACATGCCGAATGCGCACTATAAAAGCCGCAGTTATCTAACTAATGAGATGCCAAGTCCAGTGAGAGTTTCAACCCGATAGACATAAATGTACTTAAAAAAATAACAAAAAATAAAGAAAAAAATTTCTGATCATAAAAACCCATGTCTCAAAAATGTCTTACTACGCTTCCGCGATTTTCGCACTTATACTACAGAGGTATTTGGTTCTGGATGTGCTGAATATGTATATATGTAAATTAATAAGGGTTAATTACCTGGTAAGCTGATATTGATTCCATCCGCCATATCGCTACCGCGTTTCTTGAATTTTAGCCCCTGAAACCAAGAACGACAATTTTTGAAATTTGGGCATCCACAAGTCATGGTTTTTCGCATCGCAGTAAGATGGTTTATATATTTAGAAGCATTCGAGTTTTTATCGGTTAGATCAATACGATAGCAGTCCGGCTCGAAATTGAACAAAGAACTGCAGAATTCGAAGATTCTGAACAAATTCTAGCTTTACTAGACATACTACTAAAAACTGGCATTCTCAAGTCTCGACTGTCTCTGTTTCCGTAGTATCAGGAACTACAGTAGTTAACAAAATATCCTCGAAGCATTAAAAATTGTTCAATCTGCAGTTATATTAATTTGAATACTCCTCTAACTTGCATATACATTCGTATTCCGAGATTGTTAACATTTTGATATGTAATTTCACGGGTTCCTTATCAAGTGAGATGAGGTAAACATTAAATGGAGCGATAATAAAAGGCCAGACCTGCTTGTCACTTTGTCTAATCACGCCCTGACTACATACAACATGCATTCCATATCATTCTTACTTATCCGTAGAATATTTGGATTCTTTACAGATGGAAATAGGATATAATTAATATAATGTAACAAATTAGAACTTATGTAATTCATGTATCATAATAATATTTTCATGAAAACGGCCTTGAATTATTAGTCGCAAGAAGAAAAAATGTATATTTCTCGCATTCGTTTGGTAGTAGCACGTTCAAAGAAACCAATAAGACAAAATTTGATATATAAATTGATCGTTTTCATGTTTTGGTACTATTATACTAGAAATTGCATTTATATCGTAATTACACAAAGATCGTTTAAATTCTATATATAGATTAATTAATTTCAACAAATAATGACTATATGATGAGATAGTCAAAAATGCAATTACAAACGGAAACACTTGACGTAGGACATATTTTATTGACTTTCCATTTTCCACATGCTCTGACCTTCATCATTAGTAACTTTAATATACTTTAAATCGCAATTTTGTAAATTTCACTAACAATCCCTTGTTTTATATTAATTTGGACCCGTAATAATTTCTCATGATAAGATGAAAACCTAATATTCCGGAATACATAAAATACTCCAATTTCAATTGTTCTATAGAAATAATATTATCTTTAGTTTTTCGTTTGTTAAAGTAGTTAAAGTCGTTAATATACACTAATTGCGGTCGTTAAACAGCACTGTTTTTTATAATTTCCATGATGCTCAAGGCAGATTGAAATGTGGAAATTTATAAAGGAATTACAATTCATAACTAAAATCAAGGTGGCACTATTATTGATAGTACACTTTGCTTAGGAGCCATAGATCTTGACCCAAACGGCAGATGTGTTGAAGTAGCTTTTGATTTTATCAGCCAACGCTACTCTTGAATGCCTTGCAAGGTCAATTAGGATTTTCAATGGAATAAAAGATGCATAAATTTAATTTTAAAGACGATTTCAACATAAAAAAATATATATTGTGAACAGTAGAATCATGTAGCGGGTCAATAAACATGTGGTGAGTGTATTGCTTTTTATACCAAGCACAAAAGCTGATTACATCTTATTCGCATCGTCCACAATGGGTCAATATAAGCTATTGAAGTCATTATTTTGAATCCAAGCTATATGGTACTATTTTGAGTCTGATCTGATCATCAGATTTTACACATATGAAAGCCTACTTTAACTTTTTAGGATTCTCAAACCGTTTGATATAAAATCGAATTGGAGTGATTCACGCTGAAACTGACAAATCGAATAACAAAAATGTGCTCTGTTTAGAACACACAGGATATCAGTTAGTCTGTCAAATTGGACCAAACTAATGTGCACAAGGAATATTGAGATCTGATTAAGAGAATCGATACTTATCATTGTTTTTTTTTAATTTATAACATAAAAGCATCTTTTTTGTAGAAACCTGTACAGAGCAAACCAAAATTGAGGTTTGAAACCACAGCGCAAGAATACGCTTGATATTTTGACATGGATCCTGAGAATGCAAGAAGTTCAAATAAATAAGTTTTACGACGGGAACATTCGGAACGTAGGTTTAAAAGCTACCTTTCTAAATCACACAGAAATCATTAAATTCAAACATTTTACTACGAATAATAAACCTGCATGTGTGGAACCTTGCACTGGATGTAAATAGCATTCATAAAGCAGTTTAAAATGTTCAATTCCACTCCAACTTTTCTGAACAAGCAATTACGTTTTACGTTGGATGTGCAAGGGTGTTGTGCTGCGGTAGAAGATATTTATTTTATTCTATTTTTAAAAGTAGGTTTGGCCATGCACAGCACTGCAAAAAATCATATGCAATAAATGCTTCCTGTGCTACCGTCGTCGTTCTGTGAACTACAATACAGGAGATTCAATTTCAGCATTGCACGTTGAATCAGTCAAGTTATATTTGGCTAGCAAGGCAAATTCCTTTGAGGTCACATGCAATAATAAAAACTTTTTCCTTGTGGAAGAATATGAATTTCAAATAAAGTTTATAAGACCTGCACTGCCATTGATGTTCTTTTCAAAGGACACGCTACTGAAGTAATACTTAAAATGGGATTATTTTTATTATTACCATTTAAAATATACTCCAGCACCTCTTTCCCATTTAATTGGCCATTAAAATATGGGGGACAAGGTTCTTTGAGTCTCTTAGAATTCACTGGTAGGGAACCAGTAACCACATAAAAATGACAGCAGTTGTGAATGGGTGAATAGGTGAAATTTAACACCTTTGGCCTAATTGCACATCATTGATCTGATGAAATGACAGATGGTATTTTTAAATTCAACTATATGATATATGGTTTATTAGTTACTTTCCATATCAGAATATCGGAAAGCAAAATTAGCCAAACGGTATTTGATTTTTCAAAGTACTTAGGAAGTCCTTCCAACTCAAATTGATGCTGTATTTGAATCCTGTATATTTTACAGAAATATCAAAACATGCCTATTATAAGCAATCAAATACCACGAATGCGTCAGCATCCCCTTGCTATAAATTTGATACTTTACTAATTATGTGTGCAATTTTTAATTGCCGGAAGGCATTGGTTTTCCATTAGAAATAATTCAGAGTATATTTAAGGCCGGCCAGTCACTCTCATCCAGCTACACAGTTTTAAGACTTAATTGATTACAATTACGACAACCGATCTTACTTATTCGTTGACAAATTCCATACTTTAAACTCTATATTAAATATTGACTGTACATCTGGAATGGATTTTAAATTCGTCTATAATTTCGTTAGTTTCTCCAATTATTCCGAAACTTAATCCATTTTTGTTTACTTTCGGAGACTTGCTCAATTTAGTTAATTATCTCTGTAATTTAATTATCCTTTGGATAACCCTATCCACGGGCAAGAAGGATTTCAATTTCAATTACTATCGTTTTAAATATCAGTGGTCTCCTGAAACTGGAGAGCATCTTTCCATCAGAAGATGTAACATGTAAACACTTTGTAAAGTACAAGAAGTTTCACTATTCGACTTCATTTGAATCGTGGACTCGGAGTTTTAATTTACCCTTCACCTCCATCCAAGCCAACTTTTCCATCACAATTACTTAATGCTTCCTTCTTTAATTGCAAACACCGGAATAGGGTGGGATACAATGAAAAGGATCCGAATCCAATGCTACAGTCGAGAGTGGAGTCTGGACTTTTGGAGACGCAGAGTCATCAACAACTGCTTGTTAAAGTAGGACAGACGTCGGGGACGAGACAGAAGGTGACAAGAGAGATGTCACATTCCTTAATGCAATCAACAAGTAATTTAAATGTGTGCCTGCCTTTCCCTCTAATCTTATTTCCCGTTCCTTTTTTCCTGTTCCCATCCCTCATTTTAATTCTTCACATGGAATGATTCCTCCGTCTAATCATATACATATACCTACCTATTCCTCCGTTCCGAGAAAGAAAATACGATTCACTGGAACATGTCTCCCCCAGGGATTTGAGCAGAAGAAAATTAAACAACTTCTTATTCTATCTACTTTGCCCCTTCATCCTTCTTACAAGACATTCTTCCTTATTCGTCTCGTCGGATTGTCATTGCCAATTTATGGAAGTCTGCGTGAAGGATTTCAAAATCAAACTGGGGATGCATTATGCATGCTCATCTCAATTGGATGTATATTTGTAAATTCGTGTGGCAAGACCAAGAAGGAATACAAATACTTTTACTTGATCGTCTCTCAAAATTGAGAGTTGATGAAGTCACTTAAGCATTAAGAACTTTTTGGAAGGAAGGACATTATTTCACATGTCTTGTTACTGTTGTTACCAAGAAAATTAGTACATGATTTCACTTGGAATGAAAGGTCTGCATCATAGCGTGGGTGTCTCAGTTTTGTCAGGAAATGTATTATCAGTCCTGGATCTACATTTTCAGCATTTTAAGATCTCAAAACTACGTGGCTGGTGATTCCTCAGACTCATCACCCGTCGTCTCTGAACATGTCAGATTGTCGAATATCAGAGATACATTTCCGTACGTCTTCTATATTATTCAGCATATATTATATGCTGTATCTTAAAAGGACAAATCTACGGTTGAAACGGAATGTAGTTCAAGATCTCTTGAAAATTGGTATAACTTAAGTATAGCTCAATAACTTAAAGTAAATAAATACGTACGTGCATAAAATTTGTGCTAGTTTTTTGCATGGTCCCTCGAACGAGCTGTAATAAGTATGAAGTGAGGAGCTGTCACACAGGGAGATAAGAAAACTGAACGCACCACCACTGTATACAAAAACTTGGATATTTTTAACTTGTTTTTCAGTTTCAGCTTCTTGTACTTGCATACCAGAACACGGAGGAAATGATCAGAGGAACCGGCACAACCGCCTTTAAACCGGAAATATATTAGTATACAAATCCATGAATGTCACTATGCTTATTTTTGCATACGAAATGGAATAGAATCCCGTTTATTTTTCTCACAGGTTCAATAAGGAACTTGTCGCTTCAGGTATCGGTATTCACAAACAGATTTTAATAAAAAACCAAAAATAAAATTTTCTACTTCACTCTTTTCCAGATACAACACTTCCTCCAACAGGTATACGTTGAATTACAGATAGAAATGTGTGCTTTTACATGGAGCGAACAGGAACTGATTCATTAAATTAATGATTGCGAAATTTGTACAATTTGTAAGTGGAACAACGCACTGGAAAGTTCATGTACATAGTCAAAAAATACAACTAAAATTAGGATACGGTACACATGTGAGGTTTATTTGTAAAACATGTACACAATGCCACTGAATCCTCTTAACTGAATTAAATTGGAAAATAAAAAAGCGGAAATCAAATAACTGATATACTGAGGAAATGACGCTACGAAGTGAATCCTGAAGCTGTTTTAAATGACAAAGGAATAACTAATTTTGAGTCAGCAAAAACTGTGTTTGCAAAACCGTGTATGCATTTTCATACAGCAAAACATCATCAGATAAGAGACTAAGTGGGATTTGAACAAGGTGGGAGTACAAGAGTTGACAGTCGAAACTGGCCTTAGGAGGTATCACAAATCACAACTATCCTAAAACGGAGTTTAACTGTAACTAATGCTTATGATGTGAATGTCATATATAAAATATAAGTCGCCGTAATAATAACCCTCTCATTATAATCCCTGAGTTCTTGACTGAAATAATAATCATGCAATGTACCTCTAGCTCGAAGGGAAGGATGTCCTCCTCAGAAAATTATTTCGATTCCCAAGATGTGATAAGACGTGTCTATTCTTCCTTCTCATTATCTTATCTTTTCCAGACGTAAATAACCCAAATTGTTGTTAAAACACGTACATTGAACTTATTAAGCCCTGCTTATGTCTGTTAAAAGTTCGATTTCTTCATGTAGAACCATTAATGGTTGTCCCATTTACCCTACAGTTACACTCTAGAACCCTCAATCATATTTCACTAAAACGGACTAACCCTTAAGGTTTCCGAATGTTCTCAAGATCAGGAATCAGATTCCTCTCCGACTTTGTTAAAATCACAATCTCAACTTAATTTTCACAATCTATCTTGGGTTCTTATACGTTCTTTTTAGCATAAAATTGATAAGAATGGTTACTGTGGATGGAAATTGAACTCGTAGCTTGGTAAATGTGTGGATCCTCGTTCAAGGAAATATTAAATTAGGAAAGTAAGAGCAACCTTGTAGTTAACTCCACTGCTGATAGTAGAATGTCTAATATCGGCTCAGAAGTTGTAGTATATTCCCAGTTTTCATCTCATCGTCCTTAAAGTTAGATAGATATTATACAATAGTTGTGTAGTTGTAGCAAATGCTTGTATGGCATTTACTTCGTCTTTCGACTATATTGAAAATATATTATAAAAGTTATTCAACACACCAGATGTATCCATGTTGGTGTAATGCAACTACTTTGCTTTCATGTAACTACACTTTACTTCGTCCCAAGTTGCTGTCTTCTTTTTATTATACTAATCTATATCCCTAAATTTCCTAATTTTATTTTTTACAACTTCCAACATAACAAGACCTGAGGTCCTGTGAACCGTACGACTCGCTATCAAATCACAATTCTCGGCTTGGCCTCGCTTTTTAATGCAGATGTAATATCATGTTCATTATTACATTATCACATATTATTATCCCAACCACATCCCAAAACTATTATGTTCCCCTTTCGTATAGTATTAATGATATGAGTTACGATAATCTGCTTTCGTGAAAGGGCTTGGATATATTATACATGATAGGAAATGCACATGCCATATTCTGCTAATTCGGAGTAGATCGTGTTTTCTGTTCCATGAAGTTTCTGTACTTTGCCGATGGAACGATGTACTATTCGATTCGGTCCAGTGATTTCCGACGCCGAGTCTACATTGGATTGACTGTCCAAAATTTGCTCAAATTGTATTTTTTATGTTGTTGAGACTGAGAGTAATTTCAAATTCCGAATTTAAATTGCATTGGGTAAAAATCCATGTATTCTTTGAAACAACATTTCCTATATTGTAATGCGTTTCCCAGCAATTCCTTATAAAGCAAATTATGTAAATAGTTTAATTATTGAAATTAATAAGTTATATAAGAACTTTAATTATAGCATCACTTAAACTACACTTACGACATATAAATACGCGATAGCGGTTAAGGAAACTGGTAAAAAACATAGGAAACCTCTTTGTCTGGTTTAAAGATAAGTCTTTGGTTTCAAGCTTCCAATTCTTGAATATGTTTTTTATCTTTAAGATGCATCAAGTGTTAACCTCCATTGGCCCTTGACATCTACGACAACCCAAACCGTATAATATTTTATCTTTAAATACTGCCAAGTCACAAAACAATAATGGCATTCACACTTTTGAATCGTAACCTTTTCGGTACAAGACTCTAAAAATAGTTCAGAACAAGCCACATTTTAAATAGAGACTCAATAACGTGTTACGGTTATTACACGCTCGGCAATGACAAACCAAACACGGCGAAGGAGAACTTATGCGGAATTGATTGTAAATACTGGCGTTTCTTATAAACAATATTATTCAATCAATAATAAAGTAAATTATTCACATGAAATGGGCCGTACTCCATTGACTCATTATTTATGATTTATGAAAAGCTTCAAATGAAAACATTAAACCCCTTACTATTGCTATGAAAGTTTCGTAATCCTTAAGCATCATTATGTGTTTGTAAATTGCATGTTCGTGAGAAAAAGTGCAAAATAATTCATGTAGTACTACGAGTCTTGATGGGACCAGTTTTAAATAACCTCCGTTTTAAAATTCATATAGTAAACATGAAGATTTACACAAGTGCTTTAACAAACTTGCTTTCAACAACTCTTGCTGAACTACAAACCTCATATTATTTGCACGTGTCAATGTTAGGAATTCAATGAAAACTGGGTTAAATAGAAGCACAAAACAAACTGCATGTGCTTTGAGAGAAAGGTTGTATAGCAGAAACCACAATAAGCGTTGGCTGGAAATGTGCGTTTTGAATTACATTTTTTCAGACAAAATCTATATGGTCTTGAACTAATAAAAAGTTAATTGATCTAAGCTGATACTGTTATATTTTGACCGTGACAATTTAAAACCCACAACCACAACGGTCATTCATGAGATATCAATTTGACTTTTGATATGATATAAATTATCAGTCTGTCTGGAAATGTGACACCTGATATCATTACATAACCGAACCTATTTTAAAACTCAATATTTGTTTTAATGCAGTGGATGCATATTTTTCTCTCTGTATTATAATTAGCCAGGAATTCTTGTATTCTCATAATTATGTGCCAGAAAGTTGATGGACATGGGGAATTTAGTTCAACCTTGACTATACCCACCTTTTGCCAAGAACATGTACCATCCGTAAAGGAGTCTGTTTTTGGCAAAGTAATACTATTCTTCATAGGCATTTATAATTTTAAAAGACAGTAAAAGTAGTTCAATTGTAGAGTCTGAAAGTAACTTAAGTTATTAACTTGCACTTATTTACGTAGGCAGACGTGAAAATTTTTAGTTAGGGGACAAATCATCATTGCATTTTAAGGGGAAAAGCAAGCTTCAGTACTCTCGTAAATATTGACCCGTTAGTTCTAATCCCCATTTAGAACCTGGACCGAGTTCGTCATTTCAAGAATGTTATGATTAGAGCTAGAGAGTGTGGGTCGACAGGAATATATGAATGGAAATTGGAATATACGGAAACGGAAGTAGAGGTTTGAGTTTACATTAGTCACCCTATTTACATTTCTCATTATAATAATATTATTATAGACTATTTTATTGAGTAGCAGAGGATTGACCATAAACAGCTATTCAAAACAGGAAAGGTTCCATGAATGTAAGTTAGTGTGTGATGCAATTACGGGAACAAAATCAATTCCAGCGCGAGTTAAGTTGCCAACAACGCTTCGTGTTGTTGACTGTAAATCCATCAATAAAAGCTCGTTACTTAAATAACCTATCAGGCTTCCTTCCTTATTCTTTATTTCCAATACACATCTAATTTTTATATTAACGAAAATAATGTTAATATGCAAGGATCCATAATAGAATTATTTAGTATACGTGGCATTTGGAATTCAAGAATCAATGTGCTTCTGGTTCACAGTTCGCTTCACTTCACGGGTGGTACTTTACCTGCAAATCGATGACATGAATCTGGAACAATGAATCGTGTTAACAGAAGTGTTGCCAAAATATTTAGCGTATTTTATTTCTGCCAAACAAAACTGTTTACCTACTTCTATGGCTTCTGGCTGTTCGTTTTTTGTCATTTTTTTCTTTGGCTTCCTCCAGTGTAAAGAGAGTACAAATAAACCGTCCAACGAATGTACTGATGTATCGTAGATATAACGTTTTTACACCGTTTCATACACATCGAAACATGTTCACAATGAAAACTGTGTTTTAAAATATTAAAAATGCATGAAATATCGAAAATCTCAATTTGCCTCAACCATAGAGTAAAATTACATACGTCATTCAAAAGCACTTGATTATAGCTTTCGAATGACGTATCAAATGATTAATCTCAATTTGCCCCAACCATAGAGTAAAATTACATACGTCATTCGAAAGCTCTTGATCATAGCTTTAGAATGACGTATCAAACGATTAAAACAAACAAAATATCGAACATCTCAAATTGCCCCAGCCATTGAGCAAAATTACATACGTCATTCGAAAGCCCTTGGTCATAGCTTTCGAATGACGTATCAAATGACTAATCTCAATTTGCCCCAACCATCGAGCAAAATTACATACGCCATTCGAAAGCCCTTGATCATAGCTTTCGAATGACATATCAAACCATTAAAACACACAAAATATCAAAAATCTCAAATTGCCCCAGTCATAGAGCAAAATTACATACGTCATTCGAAAGCCCTTGATCATAGCTTTCGAATGACGTATCAAATGATTAATCTCAAATTGCCCCAGTCATAGAGCAAAATTACATACGTCATTCGAAAGCCCTTGATCGTAGCTTTCGAATGACGTATCACACATATATGTTTGCAATTTGACCTCTTTGACCCCTCCCCACTCGTCAGGGGGTGACCCCACCCCCAAATCATATACGTCCTTCGAAAGCCCTTGATCATAGCTTTCGAATGACGTATCACACATATATGTTTGTAATTTGACCTCTTTGACCCCTCCCCACCCGTCAGGGGGTGACCCCACCCCCATATAATATACACCATTGAATAGCCCTCGATCATAGCTTTCCATCGATGTATCACACATGGGAGGTTGCTATTTGAAAAAATGTTGACCTTTGACCTTTCCCCCCTTGACCCTTGACCTGCAGGGCCCCCAGACGAACTTGACCTCCGCTTGAATGTCCTATTTAGATATCCGAAAGAAAAATTTCAAAAAGTTAAGCCATTCTCGAGTTATCGTGTTTACGGACGGACGGACGGACGGACAGACGGACGGACAGACGGACGGACAGACGGACGGACAGACGGACGGACGGACGGACACCATGTCATTCGCATTATGTATCTACGATACATAATAATCATATATTATTCGATCGATACCACGAAATAGTAGTCGGTGCTTGAAAAGTCGGAAGTTCTGCGTGTGATGTGATGACAGCTCAAATAAAGGGAAAATATATAGTAACAAATTTGCTTGGGGCAATGGCCGCGATCTCTTTGAGGTAGGAATAGATCAAAAGAAATGTGGATTTAGAAATCATTCCATAATCTATTTTGATTGTGTTTTGAACAATATGATAGGAAGTTTGATAAATGGATATAATTTATAAAAATTGCAATTGCTAATGATACTCAATTTTCCAAGGTTTCTGAAAGTTTCGATTTCTTGTGTCAATTTAAATTAACCATAAGAAATTAAATTGCCAGGAGTAGGTTCTACTGTGCCATGGTAGTGATGGTAGTATTCGATAAGAAAATTTAGATTTTTGCAACAGGCTAAAATGTTCAGTAAATTCAAGGTGCAAGGATTCCTTCCTGTGCATTCGTATAGAGGCATATAGACAGCCATGAATGATTCAAAATGTTTCGTGATCTATTTCTAAATTCTGACATCCATATTACGTTTTGAAAGGGGAAACAATCCGCACGCCATCCCGTTCCCGTTGTTGTTTCAAAGTGCTCCAGGGTTATATCTCAATTTGTAATTTTACTTGTCACTATAAATTGCCCTACAAAAATATAGTATTACAAGTTCCAACGGCTTAAAACTGATAGTTAGTGTTTCTCATTTCCAAAAATACAATGTTTCTAGCAGCTCTATCTCGGATTTATTAGGTAGTACATTGATGAACGATCCACTGAAAAATTAAACAGAAATCAGCGCTAGTGATTCAGGTGATTTTTTTTTACATGGAACTTTAATTCGTTCATGCGATTACGCGTACCACCACAAGTCATTCCAATTTCAAGGCAAACCATCTAAATCCAATGATTTTTTTGATGATGCCAAACCAAGTTAAAGCTTGCTAGATAGAAGGGAAAATTGTATCGTTACTTAAACCGATTAAACTGATACAGTAAGTAAAGAAAAGCGGAAAGGCTCTCTCATATATGAATCAGCACGTTGGGAATTTATGACGGTGGCTAAAGTATTTTTACGAGATGTAGTCTAAAGGGTACTCTAACATAAAATAAACCGATGTAACGGGCGTAACCAAGTGTTGAAAACATCGGGTTTCGCACCCTGATGTCAGTGGGGGTGGTCCTGTATACGTCTAAGATGTCATATTACTCATGAGAATCGTTTAAACCACATATCTCAATTTCCCCAAAAAGCTGAGATTTCGCACTCTGAATTGTCGTTTCAGCGTATTATCATGTATTGATGATAGACATAGAGTGTAATGTAAACTACCTAAGCGGTAGTCTCAAAATATGTCAGTGAGTTCTATGAATTTAATGCTTTTTGTGGGGGGTTTATTTTATGGGGGTCAGGGGGTGTGACCGATTGTACCCAAATACGAACTAAGCCTTGGTTATGACCCAAGGAACAAGTGTACAAAATTTGGTGACTCTAGGTCAACGCAGTCAAGAATTAAGCTTTGTAATGTGTTTTGGGGGGGTTAATTTTATGGGGATCAGGGGGCATGACCGAACTGGTCCAAGTTCAAACGTAGCCGTTGTCTTAACTTGCACAACATGTGTATGAAGTTTGGTAACTCTAGATTAATCCATTCATTAGATATTGTTTAAAATGTGTTTTGGGTGATTTAATTTATGGGGGTCAGGGGGTGTGACCGATTTGACCCAAGTTAGAACTTAGCCTGTGTTAGGACCCAAGGAACAAGTGTACAAAATTTCGTGACCGTAGGTCAAGCCGTTCTCCAGTTATCGCTCGGACAGACGGACGGACAGACGGACAGACGGACAGACGGACGGACAGACGGACGGACAGACGGACGGACAGACGGACGGACAGACGGACGGACAGACGGACGGACAGACGGACGGACAGACGGACGGACAGACGGACGGACAGACGGACGGACAGACGGACGGACAGACGGACTTGTCGTTCGCATAAAGTGTTTTCAACACTTAATAAAACATCGGAGGGACATAACAGCTTGCGTTCCGACATCCATTTCCATTCTTGAACTGCAGCTTTAGCCGAAAATACCTCGAAACGACTGTTTCTGTTGTCTATATCTCCTGATTTATCACTTCCTGACAACGACAATGGACCCGTTTTATTTCTCTACCTCTTCGATTGTCTCAATAATTCCGTGACACATGATTCCTATTATTCCCCCTCCATCTTACATATAAATGGACCCTGAGTAAAAGGGCTCTTTGTATTTTGTCAATATTCAGGAGAAAATAAAAGAAATGGCAGGATACAGGATATAGAACGGAGACGAAATAGGTTCCAATACATATAATATATATGTATATATTATGTGCATCATAAAATTCAATGACTTCGTCTTCATTCTCTTTGATGATTCTCTGGAGATTTCTCTTATCACCGCGTCTTCAGTCTCAAACCGAAAGTCTGGCCTTCATGACGTTACTCAGTATTTCTGAACATCATTCGCACGGGATCCCGAATAATTTCGAATCTGAATGTATCTCTTCCATACCTATACGGTATAATAATACGCAGATTGTGTCTTGTGTGTATTTTTCTGGTCACACAATCCTCCCTCTTTCATCGTGGATTTTATCGGAAGAAAGGTGTGGATGCCAAATCGGCTGACACATATTTCTACATAAATAAATGTGTAATTAAGGTTCGGCTGAAAGGACTCCCCGATTCCGATAGAATAAGTGGGGAGTCAGGAAGGTATGTATTATACGGGCCTTTCTTCTGTTATATTTCATATGCGACGAGCAGTCCAACAGCAGCACTCTGCTGATGATGATACATGTATACTGTATATGAAACCGGGAAATGTTCGAGATGGCTGCCAAAAGACATCGTATCGCCATGGGTATTTAGACGAAAAATTTATGACAGGTTCAGTTCCTTCCTTTTCTCAGACTCTGCTGCCTCGTACTGCTTGGATGGTTAGGTTACCCTTGCGAAATCTCTAATCTTGACTCATATCTACTTTCTCCCAGAAATGCTCCTTCTCCGTGACATAAATCCCACCGCATGATCCCAAGTAAAACCGGGTTGCCCCAACTCATCCTCATATATGCTCCATGGAATATACAAGGAGAGTAAATATCAATAATGTATCATGTATACGTAATCTTGCATTCGGATTCAGGGTGGATTAAGGATCCTAAACCTTTACTCTTTGTTTTAAGTGAATATCTTCCGGCTTAGTTGGATTTAGTTGGAGAAAATGTATATGGAGCATGGATATTGCAAATATTTTCCGTCTCTCGAGGACCCCACTCTGTGACACTGAACATTACGATAATACTGCCTATTTTGGTCACCCGGCATTGATCATGGAGGTTATCGAGTCAAGAATTTTAACTAGAATTTAGCTGCATTTGTGTATTTTAGGAAATATTTTTTACAGCCTTCATCGCTTCTTTCCGTACTCATTCGGCTCTCTACAACATTTTTTGATATTCATTTTTGTTTTAAATGTTTAATTTCGAAGATTTCAAACGAATATCTACAATCAACAGAAACGACTGTGCTCTGTAGGCTTAGGTTGAAGTTGTTTTGTCTCTGATCAAAGTCCCCGTTAGAGATTGATAAATAAATACAAAGTAGGCTACTTCAGCTCTTTCAAATGAAACGGCCGAGTCATCATTTGTTCTATTTCTACTAAATTAAAGCGAAATGACAACGTATGCAAATTTATTCGTTTTTGCTTCCAAGCCCAGTAGCCGTGTACTAATGTGTATGTATATTATAGCTCTATATAAACGCAGAATAGAAATGTCAGTAAATATAGCATAGTACCCTTGTTTTGCAAAAAAAACCTTTTATAATTGTAACTCTTACGAACAAAACCTTTCTCGTTCGAGATCCCTGATTATGAAATGGATCAATTGCTGCGGAACATACAAGGACAATTAAGGCAGTCTATTTTATCGTTTTATCTGATTCTCCACAGTTCAAAATGTTCAAATGCAACTACTTCTGTTCGGCTAAAGATTTGAAACTACGGAATTTCTCCAAGGCATTCTACTATTCAGAATTTATTTCAAAACATTCAAAACTAAACTAAAACAAAAGATTACCACAACAATAGATTAAGAACAATAAATATACGCAGTATAGGATCGGAACTTTGAGAAAACTCAATTCAATTCCTTTGAAGTTACTTAATTGTATAAATCGATCTTTTATAAGTACGGAGCGGACATTTCATCATGATCAAGGTTAAAAATACATTTCTCAGTCGTACATTTCATAAATAAAACAGTCTCCAATAACCCAACAACGTAGCAATCTATCCCCAAACAACAGAGAGAAAACCTCTAAGCTAGCTATCAATGAAAATTGTCAGCAAAAGAAAGCAAGTAATAAAATAGCACAGCTATTGCAAATCATGCCATTCGTCCAACAATATTGATTTACACCGATCCGCTATTCGAGAAGCCTAAGTTTCTGATCCAATACAATGTTGAGCATCTTATAGTAAGATAATAGAAGCTTCAACGAAGATGAACAAGGAACACTATATATTCCTACGGGATTATTTTAGGCGGAATTAGGACACGCATAGCCAAACTGAGAGAACACATTACTAAAAATACTGGAAGAATACAGGGACAATGTCAAAATACTGCGTCGTTCTCTCGAGCTCTTTTTCTTTGGGTGTTGGGTTCTTTTAGTCCCTGCGCTGAAATTATATATTAAACCAGCAGCCTAGCTTACTCATACTGTTCCAGACTAATTGGACATAGTAGGTGAAAGTCGTTGGTAACTTGTGAAAGTGATCGTTATTTTCGGGATGGATTTTTAAAAGTTGTATATATTGATTATTATCGTTTGATTGAAGGATTTCCCTTATATTCAATCAAAAATCGAATCAGAAGTACGTTTGTTTATGGTTATGGAACAAATCCTGCCCCTGATCAATTCAATGCAGGACTTTAACTATGTTAAATATGATAAAAACTACTAACATCAAATCAGGGTCATATTGAGATTCCATCCGGCAAGGCAAAACCTATCCACCCCGAAAAACTGTGTTATGACAATGAACCCCGGTCCTGTGCAACCCTAGTGGTTAACTGTTCTGCCCTAACACTCGTAGGCCGAGGAGCTATTTTGGGCTGGGCTCTGGGAGAAAGAGCTTGTATATTTCGCATTCATTTCCGGGTGCCTTCCACTCCCACTTCGACCGACCGAACTCCGTCGATACTTTCCCAACATCTTAGGAGACAGGCTGATGCATAGCCTTTCCCTTTGTACACCTTCTCTCTTATAAGACGGATTGGGTAACATTACTGACACTCCATTTGCTTCCTTGTTTACATTCGGGGAAATGAGAGCCGTCCTTTATCTTTATGTCGTCTCTGCTCCTTCCTCATTGTTCAGCCAGGGATCATCATCACGTCGAAAGGTTTTATGCAGATCCAGAGGAGGTGGGAGGATTTGATGAGACTTTCGTATCAAAGGGAAAGTTCGTGCCGTCCGCACATAACATTACTTTCGGACGGATGATTGCCATAAAAATTGGAAATGTTTGTAAAAATAGGGAGGTGTGTCCCGTCCTGTTCACTGTGCTAATATATTTTTAGCCCGTTCCAGTTCCTCCTCCCGCTCATCCTTCATTCATTATTCAGGGATTCCCGTGAGAAGGAAGACATCGACTTTCACCCATGAATTGTCCCATCATTCTGGTGGGAGTTGTTTCCTTGATGCGGGATGGAAATTAAGTGAATCCCTGCTTTCGTATCGGGACTCGTTAAGTTTGGCCTAAGTATAATGATGATTTTAAAAAGCCTCCATCAGTCCTCATTGTGCAATAAAGCTGAGTGCCGCCGATAGGACCGATATTCCGGTCTTTATCCTAAGCTGCTTGTTTAGGAAAATGACGTTGGGCTAGGGTGGGAAATTAAGATTACGTTTTATCTAGAGCCGATAAACATTGAACTGTTTGGAGGGCTGCTGGGAAAGTGTGTAGGAAGGAGTGTAAATAAAGTATTCTTCTTGCAGAGTGAGAGATTTAGTAATAGTTTGAAATTGGGATGGTTAGGACGACGAGGAGTTTGCTACTGACAATATTCAGGCCTCGTTGTCATCTACAAGTAATGCTTTTACGGGATTTAGTTTAACACTGTCCTTCCTTCCGGTAGCTTTACTTTTATAATTAGTGAAGTTGGAAAAACAATGAGGGCGTAAGTCTTATGAACATTGATTAGAAGTGAATGTATGTTGGTCCATCACGTCCTTTTCCGACACAAGTTACTCCCAAAGTTGGCCGGTAATTCAGTTATAGAAACCAATTTAGTCCTATTTCAGCCCTCAATACGGAACTTGTCAAACTGACTACACAACTCGGAGGAAATTTTCCCGTTCTAGAATGTGTAGAAAGAACATTGCCGATCTGCAAGGCTCTACGTTCCCTGTTTTCCAGTAGTGTTATACGAAGCGTGTACTAGTCTATATAATATTATCATGTGCTTCTACAATTTTCTCTAGGAAACGAAATAAACCCACTTAAAAACTGCTGGAATGGAAAAATAAAACAGGGACGTGAAGATAGGATACTTGACAAAAACTGAAGTACTATGGGTTCCGATTTTTTACAAAGGTCTCGTACACAGGCAACGATACTAAAAGGGCTCGAGTTAGTATATATATTAAAAAATAAAGTAACGGCTTGCCGACAGGCTACAAACCTATAAGGAAAATGATTGCATTGGCAGTCGAGAATATTTTATATGCAATTTGGATGGAATGGCGTATACATTTATAAAATATTATAGAGCAAGGAGGGATCTCTTGCTTGGGCTTCTACTATTTCATCCAGGAGGAAGTCTAAAAAAGAACAGACATGATTACTTTCGAGATTTTTTCTCCTGAGCAAATATTTTTTGAAGAAGATTAGACCCGGAAGCAATCACGGGTTTACTATTCGATGGACAGATTCGCTCATATATGAATTGAAGCCCCTATTATTGTGCAGAAAATTTACCTTCCCTATTTCCTAGATTGCACTAAAATTCTATCTTCTTTCGAAGTGTATCGTGAAAAGCGCTCAAGACTCAACGCACCTTTCTCTAAACCGAGTTTTCTGTAAATGAAATCGGCTATAATGTTATCTCCCTTGGGAAAATAGATAGACTTTTAGAATATATATTTTACACATTTATGTGTTTTTTGCTACTTCGAAGCGTAAACTACACACAGGCGTTATTGCTGTCCATAAGCAGAATAGGCGGTTTAAACAGATGTCAGAACGGATTGAAACTGGCATGCTTTCTCCAAAATATGGGTACCATCGCGAAAAGAAATTACCATAGCCAAAATAGTATCCATCGATAACTGTACTAACTGTACATCAACTGTTATAGATACTCTTTGATATTGTGATAAACTGCAGAAACATAAAATAATTCTATTTAACTTTATTCTTAGATTGGCAACAATCATTATAATTATCCAGAAAGCTAAGGATAAGTTGACGGATTTGTATCGAGTGCTTGAAACTGGTGGGTTTCGAATCAAGTTAGAACTACAGTTTCTTCCCTTCCCAAAGCCTGTTTATGGCCATGTGGTTAAAAGCGTAATTTTACGATGCAAGTAAAACCCGTACATCATTCTTGGATGAGATTGGTGGGCAGAGAGCCCTCAAATATGTTAAGGCCTACTTGAAATCATCCGTCCTGGCTTTCTTGGGAGTTTGTGAGACAAGCTAAAATTGAACGGAGTAAAAGCAGACAAAAACCTGCTTTGTATATTACTATATATTTACCAATGATCCTCCGATGCTTTTCTCGATAAAGATGGATGACTACAAAAGAACAAAGGGGATCGATAGCACTCAACCGTTTCACCATATTTCGTGGACGTTACTCTGGCCAACTACAGACCATTCATTCGTTTTTATTATTTTTCATCTTAAATGCAATCTTCCTTCATTACTGATTTTGTAAACTATAACGGAAAAGATATGAGAAGTAGATGAAAAGTAAGCTACTCGTACTAATGTTTACATCCCCAACTATAAGCAATCGAGCCATAATCATAAACGACTTGGAAAACGTTCCAACTTCCCCGTTTAAAAATGCTAATAACCATATTCTAACGTTCCATCAAAAAAGCTCTCCTTTGGCACAGTTACTGAAGTATTCCATCGGCACATGCAGTTCCGTTCATCTTTAATATGAACTCAAGGATTATTTCTCAAAATCTCCTGACTTTCAAATGTAGGCCAAAGCATGTAAAAAGACTATGCATCGGCTCTGTATTACATATAGGTTTCAGATAAACTGGATCCGTAAAAGTACCCCGGAAATTCACAATCCAGTGCATCTCCCAGTTGCAAAAGAACTTGGATGGCCTCCTTCCCGGATTTGGCATTAATAGAGAATGAATTATAGTTCAAAATCCTCCAACTCATTGTTCCTCTCAGGATTTATGATGACAAAAAGAAGGGAAGGAGATCCGTTTTCGTGTTACTTGAGATTGGCTATATTAATATTAACGTGGGATTTCCAACCCAATATCCCAAAGACAGTTGGAAAGGAGAGATTGAGGGAGCCTTCATTTAATTTCTGTTACACATTCATATTTACTCCGAAATGGAGTTGTTGTTACCGCCGAGTGGGAAGTGGATGTATTGTGGATTGTGGTGAACTGTTGGAGAAGAGTCTCTCTTAACACGAGCTTCAAAGTTGGGATTTCAACAGAGGATTGGGTGAAAGTAGGGAAATGTAAATGAGATTGTGACTATGACAGATGTATGCATTAGGGCATAGGACGGACGAACTCCGTCTGTCTCTTCATAATATGAATGAATCAGTGCCAGTGCCACAGGACTATATGCTGCCAACAGCATGCAACCGTTATAGCTTTCTCTTTAATGCTTTCTCCAGAGCAAGAAGAGGAGAGAACTGCGTACATGTTGTAGACTTGTACTTTCACCGGCTTACTTTTCACTTTTACAATGAAATAACAAGGAAGAGGACGAGGAAGGAAGTGAATGTCTGCAGTTGTGAAGAGGCTTCTTTTATTGCATTACTTTTTCGGCTTCCTCGACTTCAAATCCTCAACAGCCAATCTGTATGGGAATTGTGTAGTGGTTGGGATCCTCATCTTCCTCCTTGTTGGCTTTTTAGACGTAGACCTAGTGGTAGCTTTGGTTTGTAATGGGTTTGTATTATATTTGACTTTCAGAGACGTTCTACTCACCGAGTATAAAATTATTTTACCCACATCAAAATGAATAGTCATGATTCTTTGGATTAGCGGCTCGAATTGCTGGTTGTTATGTTAATTATATGTTCTAGTGTTTGGCGTATGTTCTTGAAGGCAAATTTTTAGGCTTGGGATTTCTGGCTTAATAGAATGATGAGAAGCACAATGGAAAAATCTTGGATTGTCTTTAAACTCCTCTGTATTTGAATGGTTACTTAAAACAACATAGAAGAACAAATCTGAAATTCGACAGGATTTGAAAGCATTCATAAAAGGTGGCTTTTAAATTAATAAAGAAATGACGAAAATCGACAGTTAACTAATTGCTTTAACATCGTCAGCTAAACTATTATTTTTGTCATATTTCTTGAATCTTCTTAGAGATCAATTCAGATTTGGATTGGAAAGTTTAAACATAACGAGTTTATTTGGTTTAATGTCTTGATAAGCTGCTCGCATTTGCGATAACTTGAATGTGCTCCGCTTAGTTATAAATTAGACATGTAAAATGTAATCAGTATTACAAATGATTTAGGAATTAGAAACCTGGAAGGTATTAAAGTTATTGCGAATTGCTATGCTTTTAATTAACTTCAGTTCAGAAGTTATTTGGTATGTAGTAAAATAGCCAAGTATATCAGTGTGGTGTCTACAGTCATTTATGAGAAGAAGGGCCTAAGTTCTTACACAGCTAGAATCTTTGGAAATTTCAGAGCACCTGCAAAAGCAGGTGGTGGCAATCAACGCGCAGACACTGACAAATAAAATGACTCCCTTGAAAATACACTAACATGTAAGATTCATGGATTGGTGAATTTTGAATTTAAATTGTTAATTTAAATGTTCAGTAAATAAGTAAGTACTGCGGTCGTTATTTGCTCTCAAAGTATCATGTACAACTTCAACGGATTATGTACTAAACTAACAAGACAAATTGCTTAATCTTAAATGAATTACAAGAGCAGTCAGTGTGAAATCACATTTTAGTTTCAGTTCAGTTCCCTGACTTTCAGATTTACTCTGTTACTCATCCTGCTTCTTCTGGATAAGATTAAACTTGCCATATGCCAAATTATTCATTTCATTCAGTGCTACAAATGACCATGACACAATACTTGACTCATCTGAAATAGAAGATCTATGATTAATCTTATCCTACAATAAGGAATTCATTTCCAATTTGTTTTTCAGATGTACTTAAAAACCTACGCACGTTTTAAAGGACATTTAAAAACCTTCGCAGATTTTCCGTAACAAAAGCCAACACCTTATAAATCTAAACGTGTTTAAAACTGGAACAAAATTTACTTTTTTATTTCACAGGATCTTCTTCCTTACTAATGGGCATCTGCATGAAGACATCCTCTTGTGATTGTGTTTCTCAAAAAGAGAAAGTTTTCAGGAATTTAAATTTGGGTTAATAAACCCACCTACTTTAAGGCAAATGAAGTGACAGACAATGTAATGGGATTGTCAAGAAGTTTGAAACTCGCTTCGTGTTCCTTCATATAACATTAAAATTAACTGTAGACTGTAGGGGACTCAGCCCTCCAGAAAGCTTTCGTATTCCTGCAAGGAAAGTTGTTTCTAAATTTTAAAGACTTATTTGTATGCTGTACTTTCTTGCTGAAGTTGCAGAGGGTCGCAAGATTCCATTTGGATGCCTTGCTTTTCTGCAGTACTATCCCTCGATTTTTTAACCTACCTGGTTCTTTGTAGAATTAAATTCAATTAGAAAGTGGGTTAGAAATGGTACGCCATGCTCTCTAATGGACGTAGCTCACTATCGCAGATTCTAATTAGGGATCCAGGGTTTTCGAGCAAGCCAAATCCAACTAGTTGACTTCGAAAATCTTATACGTAATCCCCTTGGGTCTTTCGTTGCCCTCATTTACTAAATCACGTATACAGGGAACTCAAGACGCCGTGTTTTTACTTTCCCGTAGCCCTTGTCATAGTTCCCTTCATAAGTAAACATTAATGAGTACGTCTTGGATTTAAAAAATAAAAAAACTTTTTCGTATAACTGGGGAACTATCTTCAAGTACAATTTCTAGTGTACCTTATTAGCAGGGAGCTCCTGATTAAAATTTTCTTCCGAGACATTTTAATCCTTCAGTTCTACGCTTCAATTTTGGCTTATTCTTCAACTCATTTCGTGATGTTCTCTGCCTTAAATTGGCCATTTTTTTCAATCTCCCTAATGAAAGGATTTCCGTAATTAAACCTTAATTTCGTGCCTTGTGCATTGTGACGCCTCATTTTTGTACTTTTTCTTGCCAACACGCATCACTGTTTTTTATAATTTTACTAAAAAAACAGGAATAAGTAACCACATTAAAGCGAGGAACTGCATAGATTGACAGGCGCATCCGGTCGCATAAAAATTAGAGGTTAAGCTTTTATATGTATTCGTTTATGTTGTAGTACGTTCTCAAGGAGTAACATTATGCAGCAGATTCAGATGAAAATACAACATGTGGCAAAGATTTTTATACGAAATACTGTCGATGTCACACTGCCAATTTGGGATTTTTAACGAAACGCTTAGTTTAGTTCAAGGCGTTGTAAACAACGAATGAACGGGAAATGAAGTTGACCTTCAACAAATTTGCACAGCTTTGCCCATTAAGGTATTGACCATTTCAATGCTTTAAATTTAACTGCCAAGGAATTGTAATTAAATTCAACTCTAGGAGTCCCTATTAATATATGTCAGAGTTGGAAGATGTCATTTAATATTATCCACAGTATAGTGTGTCATTATCCTAAGTCTGAAAACTTATTGAATCTGTTTTTCTATGATAATCGTAAACCGTAACAAGGTTCAATGTTGCCTAGAATTCCATTAGTTCAAGTTTTATACGAGTCATCCCTTCTGCCGAAAAAATATAAAAAGCTTCATTTTCGATGAAGTATTTGACGCGACAACGGACATTATTTCACGCACCCTGTGCAAATGGTGAGAAAAGCAGTTTAATGATCTCCGGAACTGTTCGTTACTCTGAAGAGAGAGAAAGGGAAAGTTCTGGTAAGAATAATGAACCACGTGTCCATACCAATAAGGATCAAATGCTAAAAAATTGAGTGCAGCCCTTTTAGCTCACTCCAACCTCCAACTTAATTAGAGAGACAAAGTCAGATAATAAAGGATGTTAGGGCGGAAAGTCGGTTCTCATACTCGTCTCCAATCATTCAGCGAGATTGAGAACGGGATCGACTGCTCGTCAATTCCATGAAGCCTTACACACTAAACTTGAGATATGTCTTGAACCTCTTCTCAAGAAACTTTCTTCCACCTCCGATGGTTGAGGAAGAAGATGAACGTTACTAAGGAACAGGCTCTCTGACGTAGGCACTCTGCGTCAGCCTTAACCAGGTAGCATTGGTTTGTCATTAAGGCATGGGGCTTGTAGATAATGAGATGAGAGACTACTTCATCTGCAGGGTGCAGGTACGAGGGAAATATCTACTTTCACTGCTTTCTAATCGGCTTAGCTCACCAAAGGAAATCAGCGAGAGAGGGGATTGAATTGGAGGAGTGGAGTTTATATGTATTTTGAGGGCTTATCTCCTTGATGCCACAGTGACAGATCCTCATTATGGAATCAAAAGAGTTTACATTATTAGCCGAGAGCATTGAAGCTCGAACAATATAAAGGGGCTCTCTTTGTACAAGTGGAGGAAAAGCTGAGGAAGATTTAAAATCGGAATTGAGTTGGATTCTTATTATTAATCAGTATGAGGAAACCTAAACTACCTTGTATGGCTCGGCTACCGTCGCCGATCCAGCTTTCTCTCAAGTGAACTTGTTAGAAAAGTGGAAGTTGTTTTAATCCCGGTCTGAAATCCGAGGACATCGTATAGCCGAATATAGGAGACTTTTGATTGGCTCTGATATAAGCATATATGGATTTGTATTCTCGTCATGACATTTTAAACCATACACGATAGTTTACTATCCTTTTAAGACATGTTGACATTCAATATTTTTCTCAGGTGGGAAGTAAACTTGTTAGAGAAACTTTCAGGTTTTAACAAGCCCGGATTCGGGGATTTAATGGGGTTTCGCAACTAAGGATAAAGTGGATGAGAGGTCGGGGGGCTCGCGGAGGAGGACCGGAACGAGGCATGGAACCTCATTTTATTTCGGATAAGTGTATTGTTACCAACGACAGAGAGGTTGGTGGGCAGGGGATTGGAAAGAAGTAGTTCTGAGAGAGAGAGAGTTCTGAAGGACCAATAAAACTTCCGTAGTTTCAAGAGTTGGGCCTCTAAATTGCTGTTGATTGAACGGTAATCCCTATTTGAACCAATTTCTGTCATTTGGATCTGTCAGGATAAACATTTGTTAGTTTGTAGTGGGTTCAAAAAAGTTGAAAGTTAGACCAGTTGTCTAAATCCTGAGCTCTTTTGCGAAACCGAGGCTTAGATTTTAGTCACTAACCAGTTTAGTCCCTAACAACTCGCATGGTGAAATCGGGACATGGAAATGTCCAACTGATTTTGTTGCTGAAATTGAGGAGTTTTATTTCCTACTTACCGGTGGCTCTATTATGACGAAACTTTGAACGGAATATCGACCAGGTCGGCAGCCCAACAGCATGGCAGAGGTAAAAGGAATCATCGCTTTCACCGCCTCCACACTTATTCCACGATGAGGTAGCTCTGGTCTAGTTTCCTGAAATTGTTTTAGAAAAAGTATTTGCTTTACATATGCAGACATACTATTTACGAAAATACTCAAATGATAAATTATTTCTTGTTGTTCTGGTAGTTTTCAAGTATCAGTAATAATATGGTCTTATGAACTTCAATAATTATGAGGTAATCATGAAATTCCGTTTGGAATATTTGGACGTAGCACTTTAGTTCCTGGAATATTTGTGGGCTTGCACAGAACGTTCCAAGTGCATTCTCTAAGCATAAATTACTTTACAACTTCATATCAATAACTTATAGGATAACACATCAGAATGAGAACAAGAACATGTGAAAATATTCATGCATAAAAAAACTAAAATTATTTTCTTTGAAGAAATTAGCAAAGCCGGAGCAGAGCCAGTATTTAATATTTTAAAACCCGGAATAATCAGAAGAGACTAGGATAAGGAAAATAAGAAAAGGGGTCCTCTCCAAGTTTTTATTTAATTTTAGCTTGACCTCGTTTCTTGCCATGTAATCATTCTAGAGGAGATCAGAAGGCTTTCTTGCTTGATCTTGTACATCCTAATTTCTGAAGGGAACAAATTTGATCTGTCTATTTCTCTGCCATTTTCTTTCATCCTTTCTTCTCTTCAGCGTTTGATGAAAAATTCCTGCCATTCTTACTTAATATGTTTCGTATTGTCCCAAAACGCACGACAAACACGTCACTTGTGTTTATTTCAAATTATTTTTCTCCCGAATAAGAAAGCGCAAAAAACAAACTTAAAAATACCTATATAATATCTGACCACCGACACTTGCAAGAGACGCACCTTCTTTTCTATAGAATATAAAATCTGTGACGTCAGGCCTTGAGTAACTCAGAGAATTATGATTCAGACACTAAATGACCCATGCTGACAACGATTACGATCTCCCGTCATCACATCTCCACAATGCCAACAAGACCAATATCAACAATAGCTAAATTCGGAATATTTTGAAATGATGATAAGTATATAAGCCACTCATGCATTTAAAATTTATTTGCTCAAGAATCACCATGTTGCTTGTCGGACCATTGTCTCGTCCCTGTTACAAAGTTTGAAATCAACTTTCTGCACAACATTCCTCGACAACGAAGAGAAAGGAAAGGGCTAACTTTTTTATGAAAGTAAGATGTTCCTAATTTGTTTCTCCGATCTTGTGAAACTGAGAGTAGTCAAAGGAATGGTTACAAAGGCTGAGAAAAGGTCATAAAAACCAGAGAACTGTGAAATAAAAAGTGAATCCTATTTCCTTCGAATGTTCTTTCTCTCAATCCCCTGTCTAAGTGGGCCGTACCAGAGAATTAGAATGAAAAAGGGAGTAGTGTAGCAGTATTGCATAATAAAAAGGAAATTCCGAGAGGGTCCTCTGAGTGGTGAAAGTATAGAGAAAGTCCCTCTGCAAGGGGATACAAAATGCAAAGGACTACCACATTTTGAAACTCAAGTATCAAACTGCGAAACAATTCCAAGCCTCCTACTTTATCATTGAGACGGGAAAGTAACTGAGAATAGGGAGTGGGGAAAGTGGAGTAGTTCTTCTTGAGAATTTAGAGAGGAAACGTGGAAAGAGATGAAATTAAATAAAATAAAATAAAAAGGGAAGGTTATATCTGGAGAAAGTAGGGAACAAGTTAAGTTGCAAGTTGAGTCATCATGAACTTCTGTCAAAGTAAATAAGTAATCACTTCATCAGAGATATACTCTTCCACCATCTCTCCCTTCCGCCTCTAATAAATTGGTTGCCATTTGCTATTATTATTATTTTGATAGGACTCAACCATCGTCCTAATAATAATATCCACCAAAACTGAACGGCGGAGTTAACTCCCTCCTTGTAAATCTTATTACTTCCCGTCATATAACGTCAACAGACACTTAGGAATGAAGTGCCCTTCAATTCACTCAAACTCTGGATACGATACAGCCTATTATTGACATATATATTACAGCACTTCGGTTAGGGATCTCTCACTCGTACTGAACAAGTCGGAAGCTTGCGTGGCGAGATGTATGTGGGGTCCGAGGCAGAATGGATACACTGAGGATTATAATGCTCGATCGCGGACATCGAAAATTATCCTAGTCGTTAAATTCAACTTTTGATCTAGAAATTTATGTTGGCCAAGAAGCTGATAATTGTAAGTGTAACGTAATGAATTTGGACCTTATTTGGATACGGATATGGGAGGCAAGTTCAGGAGTGAGGCTTAGGTTCTGTAAAGGGATCTCAAGTTAAGCAATGATTGAATCGAAGGACTTGGGATGGGTGACCGTAAAGTTGTCGGTTCTGAGTCTGGGCAAAAAAAGCTGACTGGAGACTGAGAGCCTGCAATTCCACGGCAGATTAGCATATCTTGATAAGCTAATTAATCTCAGCAGGGAGGTGGGGATATGGCTCGGTGTAACTAGTACGGTATCCCTCTAAGAGCGAAAGCTGCCTTCCTATCTATTCCGTCCCCGGTGAGAGACCAGCTTCGGCTGAACCGGTTATAGACGTTAAAGAATAAACAAACAAACAAACAAAGATTTCAGGACCAGTTTAGCTCACATGAATATTATTTGACCTGTGGAAGTCCTGAGTAATGAATATGAAGTTGATCAGTAATTTTAATCTCAAATTAAATTGTTACGTTTCTAAACGTTGCAAGGTTCATAAACTGTTAGGATCAAACCGTATTTTTGCAAGCACAACTATCATAAATGCCTACAATCATTTTGAGTATTCGGAACTGTGTAAGACGTCTCGGCTCAAGTATGAATATTTCCAAATTAAGTTTTCAATTTCGGAAATGAAAAAAGCCCATAGTGACTGACTGACCTACTGCGAGGAGCTTAAAGTTTGGGTAGTTCCAAAGATTTGTGAGGAAGGCTGAAAAGGCAAAAAGAGCTTCGTCAGATCGACATGAACAGAAGGAGGATAACTTGTTGGGTAGATTTCACATCAACTAGGGCTCCTCTCAATCTTTTTTGCCTTCTTGGACGGAGAGACGGAACAGACATTTTCCTACAGGTTTATGCACTTTACAAAATGATTCCAGTTCTTGTAAGGCTAGCAGACGATACCTGCGTCATGAATGGTCTCTTACATCACACCAAATATGAGTTCCCTTTCCTTTACAAGGCCTTCCACACAGGGGCTAAGGGAAAGTAGGAGAAAGAAGAAGCATAAAGAGTTCTGCTCAATCGACTCGAGTTAAGAAAAGGGATCTTTCTTCCTTGGGAAGTTCATATACTCTGTTAAGGAAGCCATCCCTCTACTTCTGATTATAAAACTTGGAGAAATGTTATTTAACTAAGGCTCAGTTATCACAAAACCTGAATGCGGTACTTTTCTGTACAAATTCCGAGTGTGTGCCTTCACATCTCCACATATAATTAATTTTTGCAGAAAAATCTTAGAACATTTCCCCGTTATGCGGTGTAGGCACTATAACCTGTTCTAGGGAAGCCTTCTGTTAGGAGACCTTCTCATCCAATTACTTACTTTATTACGTTTCCCAAACGGGAGGGAAAAGCATTGGGTAACCTTTTTGTGTAAATACAAAAAATACTAAAGGAATTTGCTGGGATTCATTCCTCTTTGTTTCACAGAAATAATCTTCAAAAGATTGGGAAAGTTATGAAAGGAGTAAGACCAACTTTCATTTTCGCGAATGAAAGATTTCAAAGACTCGGTGGAAAGTAATGTTGGGGAGCAGATATTTAATTATATTGATAATGAGATTTTTCACACGAGGTAAAGGATCATTGGTTTGTATAAGACATTTGTCACTGCTACCTGTCAAGCTTACGCTTTCAGAATATGGAACTGGACATATCAGGATTCTGAAGATGGAGATGGAACTGTTTTTGGTTTTTGGATGAAAAGATTTGTGATGTTCAATCTTAGTCGAAAGTACCAATTTACATTCAATTCAATCTTCATTTATCAAACTAATATGAGTGTTTCGGACTCAATCTAGATTAGACTATGAGGAACGGCTAACTTTTCTAGAAAATGGCGAGGAATAATTCTAAACGGGAATATTTGGAAATATTACATGTTTTTGAATAATATTGTTGCATACGGAACACCCCCCTCGAATCCAGTGTGTGTGCCTACGACATATGAGTCATTTGGGGATTATTCCCGTGTTTCGTCTTCATGCCAGAAATAGAATTTACATTATTAACATGATGTGATAATTGACACGGTCGGCATTTATTTATTTTCCTTGATAAGTTATTTGTTCTGGTTCTGAAAGTCTGGTAATTAGTACCTGCTAATTGCTCGATGTGTCAGTAAATTCTCCGATAAGGTAGATTGTCACAAGTATCGACATTCCCATACTAATTTATAATTCATCCTCCGGAATATCGAACAATTTAACGTGTCTGTGTCTATTTTTAGAATGATGTGTGGTTACAGGTGAAATAAATATATAAATATTCTTTGCAATCAAAAATAGAATGAATAAGCCACACTTATCTTTTAGTAGTTTTGATTAATTCGTAAACTCAAATTATATTGATAATTTAATAGGTCAATGCCGATGGAAAAAAGTAAAACAGATATGCATTAATGACAAATTTATTTATTTTTATATAGAAATTCTCTCCTAAACTAAACTAGGCTAATATTGAGGATAAAATGTAGATCAATTTATCAAAAGCAGTGATCTACTAACTGCTTTTGGTTTGAGATTTCAATAAGCTCGAGACATGCCCTTGAGTTTTAATACACACTTAAAATGACACCTAATTGCAAGTGGAATTAAGAAAATGATTTACATGAAACTGACATTAATCGTCGCTCAGTTATTGTCGTATTAGCGGGCAATGCCCTTACCCTTCTTATCGGGAGGTAAACAATTAAACTCGACCTGACAAGAATCAACCTGCCGCTTCCTTTATAAATTGATAATTGAATGCATAATTCACTATAAAGCATAGTAACTTGTGGAATATGGAACTCACCTGTCATTCATTTCATGCTCAAAATGATTGTTTAAGATCCTCAGTCCCTGAGTTGCATTTGGAGAACAATTCTGACGGAACGAGGAGTTGAAGACAATTCAGATGGCCGCGTAAGTAAAATCTCTCAATTTGAAACCAGCACGGCTAAAATTCTCTACACCGTAGCATATTCTATTATTCCAGGTTGGAAGTGTTCAGTGACCAGGAAGTTGTCACCGGCGTAGGTAGGTGTTAATTTACAGGAGAGAAACGTTGAAGTAAGCCCCTTAAATTTTTAAAGACTCGTAATGAAATCTTATCCCGGAACTTCATTCAATTATGCCAAATGTTGCTGTCATACAGGAGTAACAGAAGACTTGCACATTCCCCTTCTAAAACGGCCTATAAAGGCTGCAAGGAACAGTGCCGAGATGTCATCGTCACCTTTTAATTGGGTACTTCAAGTGATAATGATGTTTACGATAATGATTATGACAAGCTACGGTTAGATTCCTTCGTTACAACAAATTAGTCACGGAGATTTTGCTACAACTCGGAATACATTTAACGAAAGTTCACTCTTCTAACTTTCCATATGTAGCAGGGCAGCCGTCTAAACCATTTACAACAATAATATAAGTTATCATGGCATGCCGGTTGGAACACTTGAAATTTAAACGCAGTCTCTTTATTAACTTTGGAATGGTATGAATCACAGCCTGTCAGAGTCGATTTGTCCTAATAATTATCCCAGAAGACAAGGTTGATCTTGAACGGAGACAAATGAGGGTTTGAGTATTACAAATTGCTTGAGAAGCGAAACAACTCTTTGTTTACTCTTACTGTTCTGATGGTTAATTAATAAAGTTTATGCTTATACTCGAGAGTCACTTTCCCTATTGAGAGGAAGAAGGAGGAAGGTCCTTTCACCAGGAAATATATTTTTGTTTAGTCTCTGAGAAGAAACGGCTGGAAGTTGCCTGATATTGAAATAACGGATATGACTGCTCTGGTTGAACTGTGAAGTAAACGAAATGTCATCTGTTTTTCGGGTTTCCGGCCCGTTCGGTACGAGAACAAGTGTCCATGTGTGGTGTGTATCTACAGTAAAAGTTAGGAGAGGAACAGGGCTGTTGTCTTTGGGCTGGTTTCACTGCCTTTTCCGTGGCAAAGCTATTCTTCTCAGGAGAGAAAGTAGATTAGTTATTTTGGAAGAGGTGGTGCGGTGTGAATGGGACTCGTGCAAACTGTACGAGGATACTGGCTTAGTCCTGGACTTTGTCAGGTGATAGTAAACTAACCCAGTGTGTAGCTCCTGGCCCTTCTATTCATATTCAAGCTGTAGGGGACTTTCTCCGCTCAAGCAGCCATCGGTAGAGCATGAGGAGAGAGAAAGCGGAAGCCAAGTCTACACGGGTAGGGAGTAGGTACATACTGTAGTGGTGATGTTGGTGGAAGTATTGGGTAAGTTTGGCTATAGTAGGGTCTCTATATGCTCTACTACATTTACATGTGTACTTCCTATGCATACAACTTTCAAAATCATTGGAGGACCTTACAACGTTATAAAGGAGCCTTTCCTCCTTCTAAATCGTATGTATTGGGTGAGCCAGAAACAGCAGGTCGAGGGAGTTGGCAGGTGATTGTTCCAACTTTCTATACCATTTATAGAGATATACGCGACGAGAGCTAGACTGGGAGACGGTGGTCCAGGAAGGAATCTAGAGGGGAAAGTAGTGCGGGACTTGCGCAAAATTTTCGGGGATTTTGCAAAATCTATTCGGCTCCAGGGTTCGGGGATCCTGTAAGGGCGAGCGGTTTAGCTGGGACGAGAAGATGGATTGGAATCGTGTATTGAACACTAAACTCTTATAAGCCCAGAGAGAAGAGATCCTCATTTCTCCCACTTTCTCTTACTCAGATTCTAGTTGAGCTAGGCAATCTTCGGAAAAGTCCGAACCGGGCATTATTACCAGCAGCAGCCGTACATCGCCCTCAATCCTCTTCCTTCTCTAGTACAGTTTCTCACACGTAATATTTCAGCTGCGTGCTTGGAGATTGGACGGGGGTGGCAGTGGTGTGTGCCCAAGCCGTACTACTACTGCTTCGTATATATATCGGACTGATATCCCCTCTCTCTCTCTCAGTGCCCCAATTTCCTATAATATATGAATCAAAGGAAAAAGAGGAATGGTGTAAGAAATAGGAACATCTCTGTCTGAATCAGTCGATTCTAAAAATTCCAAACCCATATGCTCTGGAATATATGGACAGGTCCAGTCCGACCCACAACCACCACAAACTTATACTTGAGGAGAAGTCACTTATGTACTCTCTCACCGTGTAGATGCAAAGAGAGATGCTTAGATCGTATAAGGAGTAAAGCTTGGACATAAATACGTTTATTCTTTGGTACTTAGGCTCCGAGAAGCAAAAAGACGAGTATAAGAACCAATACTAGAGGAAAGTCGCTGGAGATCTCTCTGGGATAGGAAGAAGAGACGGCCTGACTTTCATCCCCGTTCCGATTACTCTATACACATATATTGCATAAGGAGGTTTGGGTAACTTTCTCTTTTCAGACCTTTCTCTCCTATGTCAATATTTCCACATCCTCATATACGTTCCTTATTCAAATATATGTGGATCTGTGTACGGATACGAGGAGATTGGAGGCTAGAGAAAGCTGGACCATTTCCTGGGATAAGCTATAATATATTATTGTGGATTGTGGGTGGGTTGGTAGGGTTGAAAGAACCCTACAAAAAACTTTCCGTCGTCGTCATGAAAAAATCCAATATATTCCTTACAATATTGTCTTGAAGAAATCTGGGCAGAGGGAAGGGAATTGTATACAATGAGGATCGTTATCCTTTGTTGTCCCTTACTTGCACTACTCCTTAAAAATGTAATATTCCAGCGTTGTACAAATACAAATATTTGCCTGCTTGATGAAGTAGCAGGATTGAAAACTTATACTTGATTCCTAAAACATGGGTTTGTAAAAAAGGCTGGAAAAAGTTCTAATTATGTAAGTATTGCTGTGGCATATGTTGTCACCAGCACCGTTGACCGTGTTGGGCTCAAGAATTTATAATTCGTAGCTGTATTTCACATTCTGACATTGCATATGTTAAAGTTTGAAAGATTGATTAAACAATTGACCTCCCGTTCTACTGACCTACTCATTTTTATAGCACTTTAACGAGCTTCGGTTGAGGTAGCACCTAGAAGTGAGTCAACTATGTACAATATGCATTTTTTAACGCAGATGAACAAGGGAAAATTTATAAACGGACTAACACTAACAATATTGTGCATATTGAAGAAACTTGTATTATACATATACTCATGGAAGTAATGTTTATATACAATATCGCTTTGTGTATAATATTTCGTCCGCAGATGTGTATTACCTTACTGTACCAAGACGGTTCCCGGATTTTTAATGCTCATTAGCGTTTCTTTGTTTAAAGCATGCCATGAACTGCTGTATAGAATCAAACTGATTCATATCACACCACACAGATGCATTCATGAGAATTTTGGGGGAATAGTTAAAACTTAAATATTAACAATTAAAAATTAATGTTCATGATTACAGTAAGAAAGCGTTTTAAAACGAGATTACGTTTAATTGTGGTAGTGAACATGACTACAAATTGATAGAACATATCCATGCATTAAATATTGATCCCAAGCTACATACATATAGTTTATTTTCAGTAGCCCCTTAATTTTCGTGCATATATTTATCACATCATAATCCTACATGAAAAGAAAGTTTTGCTGAAGAAGAGTGTCCTCATTTATTTAGTCCCAATACAAATTTAAGGCGAAAGTCTATTGAAAGTATATTGGACTCCTAGGACAAAAATCTAATATTAGTTGTATCATATCGTTCCAATTCAAGGCAGCTTTCAGATTAAAACATTTTTGCCGAATGTTTCGACTATAACTTGCTTGTCCAGTAAAATGAAAATGTTCCTGAGAATTCAAGATCCATTATTTTCTACATTTTCAGAGATATCGAAATAGTAAACTACGCCAAGCTGAAAAATAAAGGCATTCCTTAAGAATCCATAAAATCAAACTATCAAGCTCCCAGTTCCCAGCCTGTAAGAAGGGTACAAGACGCTGAACTGGTAATAAAGCCCTTAGCGTGCGCTATTTTGTGTGCCACGATGATGGCTCCGATTCCAGCATTTCCAACGCTATTGAAATTGAATATCTCGAAGGCAAATCTCCCGTTCCGTAATAAGGAGAAGAAATCCAACCATGTGGAAATTCCAGTCGAGCAGATCTTCCAAAGCTGGTACACTGAAATTAAATCCTTAACTTCTATTGGACTGGATCGAGTTCGGTTATGACTGTAGAGTCTAAACTCTGACAATAAGATACACAGAGTCCTTATCTAAATCCTTTGAGGACTGTTCGTAAATCCTGTCTCGCGATTTTTTTTCAAACTCAATCCTAATCAAATCAATATTCACTCCGAACCGCTTGGGAGGGGTTTAGAAAATTTTACTCTTATGTTTTGGAACATACAGAAGAAATGGGAACGTACCCATCAGACCAATTCAAAGTATGTGGACTTTAAATGACTTTTGATACATGCTCTTGCAATATAAAGAAACTCAGTTAAAAAGTATTTAAAAACGTACCATACTATGTGGAACGAGCATTTACGTCTTCCACTTTCTCCATATGCCATAGTCCATACGCTTCAACATCGTAGAGGGTACAAAACTGTCCTAAAGATTCCTGCATCCTATATATAGCCTATTCTACTTTCACAATGCAATGGAAAGAAGCTTGTAGACGTGGGAGGGAAAGCAGGTCCTTAATTAATATACAGAGCACTAGAAGTAAAAAAGGTAAATATCAGCCAAGCGAAACTAATGATTCTTGAACTTCCTCTTCCAACCCAACCAAATTCTAAAATCTTCTGAATGAAGACCCACTCGTCTAGTTCTCAGAGAGAGAGGAACCTTATCACATTATGGTAGAACGTAATAAATATCAAGTCAGGGAAATATGTCAAGTGTGTGCATCATCCTAACTAATGGGATTCCCGATTCCCCTAAAACTAAATTATTCTGCATAATATGATTCTATATACACGTTTCCTCTGGTTCATGAAGTGGAAATGATAATACCCGATCCCACAATATTATAAATGCTGAATGTCGATACATCTCGAATCAGATTATTATGAAACTGCTGCGCTGGGTTTCCGGCGTGCGATAGTAAAAATAACCTCAGGCCGAGTCGTGTGGAACACCTTTTTTACAGATTCTTTGGGTAGGATCAAAACCTTATGGAGGGCTTTCTCGCCCGGTTTCTTGGAAAGCAACTCTCCATTGGTAATTTCTCTTATAGAACCTATATAGAATATATGAGGATTGACAAAGGAGAATTGGAGAAAGTAGTGAAAGTAAATAATTTAGTTGAGAAGCTCAACTATGGAAAAAGAGGGATTGGTTCCAGTTTCTAGGGATTTACATCCAAGAATTCATATAATATTGTAATAATTTTTTGTCCATGTGGAGAGTTTCTCACAAGATTTACTCCAATATATCTTCCCTTACATAAAGAACCCACCACTTCCTTGTTTCCAATCTCTTTTTTCGTCGTTTTTTCGATTTTATAAGTCTTCTTTCGTGTAGGAGTTTATTATTCTACCTCTTCTTGTACTTTCTGTTTGCAATACAACACTTCGGCTGTCTTTGGACAAAAAATCTCATTTTCCCAAGATAGGAGCATATCATATCCGATCTCACAAAATGGAGTTGGAAGCTCTTGTATGCTTAGATGTTCGTTGGTTCATTCTCTGTAAAAGACGGAGAATAAAGATGAAAGAAGCCCTGAAGTTTTTAAATTGGTTGTAAGTACTACTATCCACCATATTTCTACATCCGACATGACATCCTTCATCTTCTGCTCATCCTTTCCCTTTCCCATTTTATTTGGCTGTAACGAGAACAATGGAAGAACGTGTTGGACCGAAGCATTCTTATGCTAATTTCCAAAATCGGTCCTTCCTCTCCCGTCTCCAGCCAGGCCAGGAAGTAAAATCCAGAGATTCGTATTATTTGATATATCTTGAACTATAGGTTATTTAGAGGGACGTAAGTTGGCCGGAATATTTGAGCTAGTTTTATGCTGTTACCAAGGCAGGTAAAGTTGAATCTCCAAGGAGAAATTTCGAATAGAAGGTAAGGACACGTGAAGACTTTCGAAAAAATAAACAACTTTTTTCCTGGGGACACTTGTCCCCAGTGACGTCATCACTATGGCGAATTTTGGCAAAGATTGTGCAAAAATCCTCGCAAATTCGGAGTTGCAATAGCAGAAAATCATTGCGAATTTGAAGAAAGCTTGCAAAAATTCTTGCAAAATTGCGGAGTGGAAGAAAATCATTGCAATTTAGGTTTCCATAGGCTGACTGGGCTGAGATTTTTGCAAAGTGAACTTTTTCTACAAAAATACTTCACATGTCCCTACCTCTTTACGATTTTTCATTTGAACTGCCTTGTGCTGTTACGATTTAAGGGTTTGCTGGAGAAAATGCAACTTTTAGATGGAGGAAGCAGATGCCTTTGGAAAGAAAGTACAAAGCTACGCAGAGAGCCCTTTGGATTGTTGGGAAACTTCGTAAAGATGAGCCGATGATTGGATGTCACTTCCAGACACTTTTTCGATGATAGATTTTTCTTGTGTTTAGGATTTGAAGCCGAGCAGGGCATAGCCTTAAACCATGGAGCTACTCATCAATATAGCAAATTGGCAAGTTTCGTCTTTTACTTGATTATAGCCGAAATCGGAGGATTTTGTATGTAAGATTCAAAGGAAATCAGAAAAATTTAGATCGGTGTATGGATATGATACGCATAATATTTTACACCTTAACTACATTTGTTAACGCATATTTTTTAATTTTCTGTTGAGTCTAGTCACAACTACTGACTATATCTTACATTACCTTGGTTTTGACAGAATCGAAGTGGAGACACTAATTTATTAATATATGAAGGACTTTAGCACTTATTTAAACGTTTATATTTTTTTTATTCAAGCATACAAGTTGGATACATGGTTATGTTTTTAAATAACAGTAATAAATAACAACCTAACTAACTGGATACTGGATCACGTGTACAATAACGATATAATAAAATAACATGAAAGCAATAGAATATATCATTTTGAACTAATCACTTTTAATTCATATCGCAGTTATGGAGTAGTTTGATCTTGTCAGTTTGTAATATGAATGGCAGGCTTGGTTGAAGTGGAAAATAATTATTGTTTTATTGATTTCGATCACGGAGGACTTGGATTCCAGCGTTGGCAGGTTCATTTTGAGATGGTATAATTTGAACACGGTTTGTTTTCTTAAGCAAATGTGGGCCAAACTGTATAAAATATTTGTTAATAATATAAGTAACATAACATACCTAATTTGATGGTCTACACAGAACGAATTAAATCAGTACAAAATATACAAAATGCAAAGTATTCTTACAGGAGCATCCTTTGCAGAGCCCACAGAACGTCGTGAGAGAGTATCAGTACTTGTCTTTGGCTTGGGGGATTGTGCATGTACCAATTTATTCCGTTGATGTGGCCCCAGATCAAATGTGTCATCAAATCCTCCATTCTCTTTATCAACTAGGTCTTTATCATCATCGCTATCGTCGGAATTCTGCATATCGTTGAACCGTTTCGTCAGAACAACCTTTAAATCCAAATCAGTGCTATCTCTTCGAGCTGGAGCTTTTATAGGTGTTCCTCCAGGTGATCTAGTTAAAGATAATTCCGTTTTTAATGTGTATTCTTTTTAAATCTGTTTGGTTTGAGAGATGTAAATAGATGTGCATTAGCGTGGAAGTACCGATCAACTCTTTTAAGGTTACGCTTGGCATTTATGACATCCGCCGTTGCTGGTGGGCCCAGGGGTTTAGTTGCCGCAGAACCACCACACTCCTTTGGCCCCTTTTTGACGATAATGAGAGGTTGAGATGTTAGGCATGACAGCGAAGGCATTGGAGGTGGAGGGGGCGGAGGTGGCGGAGGAGGCACTGGGGGACCATTTCGCGGAGCTGAAGCGTGTATAGCGGTAGAAGAAACAATGCATTGGTTTTGGATTTCAACCATGCTATGCATCGGCATGGAATTGGTAAAAGTTTTATCTACTTCTCGCCTGACCAAAGCCTGTAGCATCGCCATCAATTGTTCCATGTTTTCGTTTTGAGCTAAAACACTAATATCATTTCCTTTGACAATGACAGATTCATTTCGCTCATTACGTAATTCTGTTTCTCCTTTCTTAGGAGTTGAAGAATTGACAGCGTGCAAACTTTCCCTGTAATAATATAAAGAATGGCTATTATATCATGTATCATTTGCTCACAAAAACAGATATAGTGTAGTAAGAAATTAATAATTAAGCCCAACGTCTGGCTTAAACTAAAGTATTAAAACAGGAAACTGTTTTATTCTAAATTGAAGTAATCAAAAAAAAATATAGAAAGGTAAATTATTTATATGCGTATAAAACCAGAACGAACCCAGGAATTAGATCAGGGATTGTGAATTCGAAGTTATTCTGTTCCCAGCAGTCAGCATTACTTGCAACATCTAAGAAGTCATCATCACCATCATTACTCGTACTCTCTGTGTCATCCTCTAATTCGAAGGCTATAATCAGATCCTCGTCTCTTGTTGTCAAACCATGGATATCCGTCATACAGAGTCCGGTTTTTTGTTCCTCGTAAATAAACCCTGATCGCCCTACGAGGGGGGAATTGTTCACATGCGGCACTATATAAATTCTACCAGCGGGTCCAAAACAATAATCCGGAAGAACGGTAGCAATTAATCTGACCACACTTCCATTTTTTCGTTTACGTGTCAGTAGTCGTTCCAGGCGTTGACCCACCTGACTTTTAGCAGATAGATATATTGTTTTAACTCGAGGCCGGATTTGAGTCACCTAAAATTAAAAACAGTTCAGTACTTGAGATACTACAGATACTTGAGATGAGGCATTTCGATTTGTCTACAAACTGCACATTTCTTTCATCTTTTGATCGATCAAGTACAAAGATGTTTGATAAAGGTTTGGGCAGTGGCCCGCTGTGCAGCTTAAAAGAGTTAAAAGACCAAGAGGCTAGTGTTAATGCAGGATTCGATTTTATTAACTTTCGCTTGCAAATCTCAAGTTCGAGGTGTGACAAAATGGTGTAACTCGCCTAAATTAGTGGCTAAAATTCGTGAATTTAGTATACCTGATTCCAAGCAGCACGAGCAGCTGGAGGACCGTAAATAACAGATAGACCAAGTCCTCCAACGATGGCTGCTTCAAGCCAGAAGGGAATTTTAGGTACTTCGGCGGAAATATTTGATGGAGCTTCCATGTTTTGAAGTTTTTGCAATGTAGACGCCGCGCAGATTCACCGATGCGAATTTTCAGTACACACAGTAATCTTAATTTCCTAAAATACAACAAACAACAACCTAAATGACATATTGATTATCAGTTCACAGTATCATCTAAATCTAAATCACAAATCGACTACATGCGCGGGTGGAAAAACCTTTGCAACCGAGTGTTAGCGTTGCCGGGAATTTTTTGGGAAAAATCGGGAAATCAGAAAAATGTAGGCAATTTTTAGGGAAATTTCTCTGACTTTTAAATGAAATTGTTTGAGGAATTCCCCATACTTCGTAGTTACTTGAAATTGCTTCGAAAAATTCCCATTTTGACACAAAATTCAAAATTGTTTGGCATTTGGGAAATCTGGATTTTTTTAAATTGGGAAATCAAAGCAATTCTTTAGGAAATTTTCCCGTTTTTCCCGAAATTTACACCCATTTTTGTTTTGCCTAAAAGAGGTTACCAAAATCGGGACATTTTTTTAGGTTGCCGGGAAGAAATAGTTTTTTCCACCATGTCCACCACCATGTATTATACATGCAGTAAAGACGAAAACAACTAATTTTGTGAATTGTAAGCTACTGCTACGGCATAAGGTCAGGATACAAGAAAACGTGAAACATTTTATACGATACCGACATCGGCAATCGGTATTGTTGTGTATTTATTGAAAAACAAGTGACAATATCAAATATCTAATATAAAAATATAATACGCAAGTCGCAATACCCAAGACACAAGAAAAGAAATCAACAAAAGACTGGTCCGTGTTAGACGATGAGATCGTCAAACCCAACCTACACTAGAGGGATGTTCACAGCGTCTAGGTCCGTGTGGCCACCAGTCGGCAGTCACCAGTACACGGTCGCTGGACGGTCGCGGTCTTTCAATAATTTTTACTCTGAAATCCAAAATCTGATTATTACAAACACATTTCACAAACCATCCGGAACACGGAAATAAATGGGAACACAACACAAAACACAACACGGAAGGATTTCTGTGGATTCCGCTGCTTTTTAAACTAATCGTAAAAGAAAAAAATGAAGAGGAGGCGGCCAGTAGCAGGAGAGTCACCAATAGAATGACTTCTGAGAATGGAGGTGTGGATCTGTTCCAAAGCTGACGAATTAAATGAATGAGGGAACTTTTTGGCTTCCAAGGCGCCAAATGAAATGAAGGAATCCGTTACAGATTTATTATTTGCACTTTTTCTTTCATCTTCTTTTGTCACTTTTCATAGCGTGATAGTGTGATATTCAATATATAGCTCAGTCAGTCTCGTTGGTATTCTCAGTATTTGATATTCTATATTTCACAACTGGCTGCACTACTGTACTCTCATTCCATTTCAGATTTCACATTCACATTCAACATTCTAACAGAGAATAAAATCAAAAATACTTCGACTTTTTAACAAAGACCAAAGACTGTCCAAAAGCGTCCAAGACCAAACCCAAAACCACAAACACTGAGACTGAACACGCCGGGTCTCGACGTCGACACTGTGCACTGAATGAACTGACTCACTCCACCGTCTCCACCATTGCCAAGGACCGCCATTCATTGCCGCGCCACCATTCACCATTGCATTGCCAGGCACCAGTGCACCAGGGACAGGGACCAGCAAATTCACAAATTAACTTTTGACCAACCAACTTTTGACTTGGGACTTGGTGCTTGAACTTGCCCGACCCGACCGCTGACGCCAGACCAGACGCTGACATTATCGAACGACTGCATCAAAGCCAAAAGCCAGCAGTACACAGTAACAGCAAAAATAGCAGTATACATAATATATTCAATATTTGATATTCAATATTTTTGCAATTCACAATTATTTTTTTTTCTCAGTAGCAGCAGTAAGCATTAGTAAGAGTAATTACAGTTGCAGAGTTGCAGCTCCACCCCAAAATTCACAATGAACCCAGCTGCAACCGATGAAACAGCAGAAACTGCCGTGGAGCTCGAGACTACGGGGACCATTCCAGAGTCTTCAGTGAATATGGTTCTGGATTTGAACCCGGAGGCTATCAGACCTCCTGTTGGGAACATTCTAGAGTCTGAGACAACTGGAGCGATAGAAAACAATGTTCCGGTATTCGTGGGGGATACGACTGTTGAGGAGAAAGTCTATGGTGTTGAGAATATTGAAGTCGAAGGCATCGAGTCCATGCGAACTACATCTGTAGTAGAGAATATTCTACAATATGAAGCAACCACGGATGTAGAAGAGAAAGTCATAAATACTGAAGCAGATGATGCTAAACAAGAGGAACAGGTAATAGAAGAGGTGCTTCCGTCAATCGATAATGAAGTAGAGCAAGTCCAAGAACATTCCACTACTTCAGTGGCAGAAAAAATAAATAACCCTGAGACCGTCACAGCTGGCGATCATGTCGAGAATGAGGAACCCAATAGCAAAGATTCGTCACTCGAGGAAACCATGCACTCTCTTTCAATTCGCGAAAAACAAGCAGATCACTTTTTGCATGAAGACCCTAAGATGAAAGTTATTGCCGAATACCTTAGATTGGCAACTCACAGCAAATCGAGCCAGGCTTCACTAATGCAGGTAATACAACGAGCAAAGGGTTTTTATAGTTTTTATTATTTCTTACACGTGTGTACATGTACCTTTTGAGCGATAAATGCATATCAATCGGGAATCGGGATCATAAAATGAGTTGCTTGATGTTTATGTTTGACTTTTGACTTTTGACTGGTTTGGCCTGCAGGATCCTGTACCGTTGGGATATCTAATCAACTTTGCCACGGAGGAATCGTCAGTAATTGTTACGAGTGCGTTACAAGTATTCAAAGTTCTCGTGGCCAACCGTGGTAACATTCCGACCCTACTGAAAAATAAAAATTTCGTTTGTTCCCTGAAATCCATTTCAAAGTAAATTGATTTTTGTTCTTCCATTGTTTTTGGCTGCAGTCACAATTTTTAAATCCCTAAGATCAATAACCTGTTTTAAATTTCAGAAACAGCAGCTTTTCTCACGATATTAGAAATGATGCCTATGCAATGCTTCAGAAATTACACAATACGAGAGCCCCATTGGGTGAACAGTCAAATACTACACGAAATGTAGGTAATACTAGTTTAACCCAACAATCAGTAAAACGGCAGATGAAATCAGAAGTCGTGCAAGGTACAAAAAAACAGAATAGTGGGATCGAGACAGTGTTACTGCTTAGCCCTGCAGTTGTAAATCAGGTATTGCTTTGTTTGGATATTAATATAAAATTGTATTTTGGCCTGGTACTAAGATCTTAGGTACGTAAAAGTAAAAATATTTTACATGAAATAAACATTTCATATTTTGTTAAGCCATGTGAACGCCACAGAGTTACCAGCACTCTAATAAAGGTGACGGGAATTCTGTCTGTTACCTTTAATCGGGCCAAAAGTACGTGCATCATTCGAGGCAAACGTCACGTCCCACCTGAGAACTTTGCCTCTGCAGTGGCAAAATTGGGCTACGAAGTCTCCTGGGTCCACAAAAACGAAAAGAAAGAAGAAGTATGTTTTAATACAAATTTACACAGGATTATTGATTAGTCTAATGGCATTCATCGCTCGAAGTTTTAAACAATAATGAATATAATACGCATCCTTTCACAGATTGTGACGCCATTTGAGGTGGATAAAAATGATGGAAGTACTTTGCAAGAAAACTTTCCCGAGTATTTACCTGAAGAGGACGAGGTAGTTCCGGTAGATGATAATGCCTTAACTACCAATGCTGCACTTGCAGGAAAAAAACAGACTGATACCGAACGTGGATGGTTTTCATCTGCAAAAAGTTTCGTTTCGTCGTCATTCTATTGGTAAAATTTCTACGAAAATACCTAGCTACATAAGATTTTTCTTATATACCTGCCTTATATGTAGATTGTAGTTGTGTTCATAGTTCATTACGTAAATAGAATATTGGAATACCTTATTATTTAGTATTTCGGACATCCGTCCGATAAAACTAAATAACTAATAAGTTTGTTTCAGCCTAACAGTACAATCCTTTTTTACTGCTTTTGCGATGTAAACTTCAATGGTTTCACTTCAATAAATAATAATATAATAAAGAACTACAAATATAAACTCGAAAATTAATTGGATTGATTGATTTCCCATAAAAGTTTATTACGCCAAAAATATAATGTATTTTAGACTTCAAATTCGGAAGTACCACAAGTTCGCCACATTTAATTTTTTAATAAACTGTTTATATAATGTTTAGCGTTAACCAAGGATTTCGTCACTACTAGCTAACGAATGTTTTTACATGATACCATTACACGATTAGATTACTTTTACTTTAGAAAAATGACAAGAGAAACAAAGCGGAATGAGTATGAGTTGCATATTGGCATAGGTAATCGAAAAACCTCCAATAAGGACACGTACATTCGTGACAGCTCAACAAATTTCATTCACCAACAAACGTAGCGACCGTAGCGTTAGTTAGCTAGCACCTGTAGGTTCTGTTGAATTGCGTTTTTGTTGTTTCACCAAATATTCGACAAGAAATAATATATACATACAATATATTAGGCAGGTATGGGCAGGTGTATCTGGCTATGATGGTATCGTATTAAAAAACTGACAACTACAATTAGATTTTCATTATAAAATATAGCGAACTTTTCCAGCGTCTCATTCATCTCAACTAAAGGTCTACGATCGAAAAATATTAAAATGGGCGAGGAGACCGGTGTTAACCTTTAACCCTCCTCACCAAAGCGGAATTACAAATTAAAATCACTTAATGAAATAAATACGGCCTATTTATTTTTATATTAAACTCTAAAATCTGTTGCTAGATGTTCTCGTCGAGATTTCAAATCGATTACTTTGGATTTAATAGAGAACACGTAATTTTTTTTAATTGGGTGAGATAAATTTAGATTTATACGTATCGGATTATTCGCATTGGTCTAAATATGAGAAGAGGATATGTACCTCTATATACGATACTATGATGTATCTTACACTAGATATATTATAGTGTCAGTTTACAATAAGAATTATGGAAATGACAAATTCCAATTCAATATAAGCATATCTATAATTAATTACATTTTCGTGCATCTAAAATATCGGTCTTCATTAATCATCCCATGACCAGTCATCCGATTTTCGAGGAGATACCTTAGTTCCAGCTCCATTTCCATTTTTAGTTTTAGACGATGAGTTTGCAGTCTGATTTTGATAGCCACCGCTTCCCCAGTCATTACCCCAATCTTCCCATCCACCATCCGGTGACCTAAAATAGTACCCAAAGAATTGAATTTAAGTAATTCCTAATTATAATCTAATATCTATTAGATTGTACAAGGTGAAATACGTTTTTAGCTTACATATTGTTAGATTGGGTATCTTTCAAAGAACTTCGTTCAGATGGAGAATATTCGGGGATGGGATCGTGACCAAAATTTCCAGATGTGGAACGATTTAGACTAAAAGCGGATGCTGAAGTAACCATTCCGGATAGTCCATCTTTGAGTCCCTTTCGACTAATTTCGGTAACCTAAATATTAAAATACAATAAATAAATATTGTTTAGTATCTTAAACAATCTGAATATAATTAAATTTTAAAGGTAATTACGCCATATGGCGAAAAATATCAGATACTAAGTTTTGATCATGCTGTACTCAGCCAATGTAGGTAGTCATAAATCATCATTTACAAAGTTTATTGGTGAAAATAGCAATTAGTAATGTCTTACTTTATCAGAAACTGAACCTCCAATTTCAACTGCTTTTTGCGAAGCAATTTCTCCAAACTTCATTGCATTTTCTCCCGCTGTGGAAGCTATTTTAGTAGCAGCTAAAGAAAACATGCTCCAGCCTTTAGTTAGGGATGAAAGAGCGGAATCTAGAACTTCGTTAGATTGTGCTTTTGGTTGAGGGTCCATTGTATAACCAAATCCGGTATATCGTCCACCTTCTATATGGATGAAACCAAAGATCAGCAAATGAATTAATTAAATGTGCAATAGTCGTTTAGTATTATGTAAATGTTATACAATAATAAAAAACAAACCCGATGGACGTAAATCTTCTGGTCTCGAGGAATTTTCTAGTTTCTTTTTATCCGCAAAATTCAGGTTTCCGCTACTTGGTCCATTTTGATATGACCCCGATGCGGGAGAGTTATAGCCTCCTGCTCCATAATCGCCACTTTGATATCCACCACCACCACCACCTCCACCGGTGGAATAAGACGAATTGGAATTATTAGCAAATGCTGGAGTTGATGTGCTTTTTGGAAAAGATTTTGACGAACTGTTGTTATTGGCACTATTGGAAGCTGATGAACTAGAAGAGTTAGTGTTCGATTTTCCGGATGCTCTACTCTGCTTAACTGTCTTTTTAGATTTAGATTCATCCCATGTTCCTCCTTGTGCTTCTGTTTGAATCTTTAAATAATAATACAATTAATACGCAAATAAACAGAATATTGCAACGATGATACGATATAAACGTACGCAGTTTTACACATATTCATATAAAGCAATTAATTGCAAATCCGATTATTACAATCCAAACTAACCTTCTCTCTGTATAGAGCGGCTGCATTGCTATTGTACTTCTGCTGAATTGACATACTATCGTCCCAGTCTCCTTGTGATAATAGGAAGTCCTTGAATTTTTTATTTCCACCAGCCTATACAAACAAAATATTGTATTTTTATTTTAGAACGAATGCTTTTTGAAGATGATGATCTCGGTAATCTAATCGGAGATGTGGCTATTTTGTTATCTGTCTCTTGGCTATTTTCACCTTCACAACTCACAAGTCAACCAAAGGCATGTCACATGTGCCACAATTTAATTTTAATTTGCAGCAATTTGTGAGATAACTATATTAACATTATTAACTTAAATACTAGTCTTCATCTTTATCTTACCTTCATCTTTTCCAATTCAATTTCTTTCCACTTGTCCATCGTCACGGACCTTAACCAGTTGGAAATTCAGAGATAAAATTATGATTCGTCTGGAAATGTGAAATGGTGAATAGGTGGAGTATCAAAATTAGGACTAGGACAGGCTTAATTACCTAACGAAGCTAAGATGAACTCCAAGGCCTCGATGCTTTCCTGAACACTCCAGACAAATCCAGATTCCATAATTTACTGACACCCACTGAGGATTATGAGCATTACATTCGAAACATTTCTAAACAGAAAGACAAAAATATAAAAAACGACATAAAATCAAACCCAATAAAACTCGGGAGTCGCATGCACAGACAACAGATGACAGCTACAAACTGTCCAAACTTACATTATTTTCGTCCTTGTGACGCAAATCCTGAAGGGTCCTTCGACTTTTAGGACTGGCCATTACTTTTTTTTGCCTTACTTGTGTTGTAAGTCCCTTTTAATCTTTGCTTTGGTCGGTCGGTACAAAGTTGAAGTTTGAAATTAAAAGTATTTCTCGGCAGCAATCAATGTGCAATGCACAATGGAATTTGTGAAAGTTCAGATGACACAATGATGGCAGACAAAAGATTCTGATGGAATTAATTTAGAAAGGCAAAAGGGGTAGTCTCCAATAATTCAAATCCCTCAGGCTCAGCCTCAACGCTAAGGACTACAGAATTAAGGTCAAATTCAAACCCAATGAGAAGAGAAAGAGGGAACAGATGTCAAACTTTTAACTTGAAAGGTCGATGAAATGTCAAGGAAGGAAGGAGACAAAAGGTCCAGTAGCGGAGACAGTTGTGTTGTGAGGAATAGGAATGTGGAAATGATGAGGATCCGGAAATGAGAGGAGTGGATCCCAATAATCCCAAATCCCAATCAAAAAACGTGAATTGATAGCTTGTAGTTCAGACAGAGAATTAGTTCGTGAGATTGACCGAATTTTTGACTGAAGTTGAATGAATCCAAATCTAAAGAAGTGGGACAGATAGAGAGACTTTCTTATCAGAAGCACTCAGCAGGCAGAACTGCAGAAGAGGACAAACTATATAAAAGTCTGTCGAAAAAGCAGTGTGAACTGTGAACGTGTGAAGTTAGTTAGAGAGTGGAGCAGTTGGAAGGAAAAGGTGGCTCAATGCCCCTTCCTCCATTACAAATTGCAAGGAAGGGAAGAGGCCATAGATGACGGAAGCGGCAGGGCCTCTGACGTGGAACCTTATCCCATACATACCTTCATATACGTTATGGTTACATGGAAATCATAATATATAATAATACAGATTAAGGGGGGGTTTAAAAAATATTTCATGTCTTAAAATGACCACTCATAGATACACATAACAACAAAAAGTTAGATGCTGACATTCATCGAAAGTCTAAAAATATGCATATTGCTTGGCAGCGCAAGCATAATGTGGCTTGTTGTCATAGTAACCGTCTTAAAACCCCATAGCAACTGTGATTTCGACGTACTTTCTCAATGTCATGAAAATGACGAAAAAGTGACCAAAACCGTTTTACGGGGGCAACACTTCAGCCCTAACGGGTCAACTAATCGAATCGAATTTTTTTTATAAATATTCCTCGATAAATTTCTAATTCAGTATGATCATTAATTTTTTAATTCGCTTTTCGAACACCTTAGAAAAGTCAAATGAGTAAAGAAATCTAGCCCCTCCGAGGTTGACAACCTGTTATTTTTTGATTTTGCAAGAAGGGTGAAATAAAATCGAAAAACTAATGATCATACTAAATTAGAAATTTATCGAGGAATATTTATAAAAAAAAATTGATTCGATTGGTTGACCCGTTAGGGCTGAAGTGTTGCCCCCGTAAAACGGTTTTTAACATTGGTTTAGATAGGGAAATCAAAATTTCCATAGTTTTTTAAACCCCCCCTTAAAGACCAGAATTTACACAATTTTCTGACTAAAATCCAACTTTATTCCTAATTTAATGATAGTTCTGCCTTATCATGATGTAGGATTAATGTCAATGCTGACATAAAATTGGGAATTAAATCCTAATTCTTTGTACTTGTTGCTTGTATATATTTTTGTAGTTTGTTTGCTATGATTTTTCGATCTCGCAAAGCTCAGACGCTGAGAGAGACGAAACACAGATGCTATCGCCATAATAGCGTCCTTTTTGGGCCCTTTGAGCCGATTTAACGGGATTGTATAGATTGTCTGTCGTCTGTCTATTCCTCCCCACTAATAAATCTCTTATCTCGGGGTACATGAATCGAATTAAAGTGTTAAATTGCTTTGTATGATAAATATTTTAATAAGGACGCTTATTTGTAATTGCCGCATTTTTCAGTCTGCTATACGAACGAATGGTTTTGATGTCGCGTTCAGATTCAGATTCAGAAGTGACGGAGCATTACATTTATTTCACTTCTTCAGAAGTTGTAACAGGTTTGTAAATTCGTATTTAGCTAAATGAATATAAAAAGGACCTTTTTATGGATTCGTGATACTCTATAACCCAATGTCCGATATATTTACAAGATTACTCATTCAACTTTCAAGTATGTAAAATTAGAAAATGGCCGATCGACTTTCAAATTAGGGAATTGGATTGGTTTGAAATCGAAACAAGCAATTAAATGAAGTGAGGGGGTGTATCGGGGCGGGGGGCAATTCTTATGAAAAAGGACAAATATATTCTTCGTCAAATTCTTTAAAAAGACCCCTTTGTTGTTCGTTGACTTGGACAAGTCTTTGGCTTTTTTGGTTTCAAAGAATAATGCAGTAGAAACATAAAATGAAAGAACCTTGTATAATTTTTATTTTAACATATTGAGGGGCGTTTAAAACTATATGATTGTTTATAAAAAAAACGGCCATATAGTGTGGCCTTAATGAATCAATTGTCATTTATTGAGGGGCTCAAATGTTTCATGCTTAGCCTCCGTTACGATTAATATAATTAGACCCCATAAATAGATAAAGCGGAAGCACGAACTCATTTCCAATCATGAATGATGTCGGTGAAGCCTAATTGGAATTGGTTTACGGGGTTTTTGAAAAAAGAATGCTCCCCTGCTGAAGCAACATTATTACAATCAATAGTTTACAAAATAAACGCTGAATGTGTTAAAAAGATTCTGGAAGAATTTAAAGTTTTGTTGTATTTTTAAATATTTTGAATTTACTACGTAATTACTATAATTGAATACAGCAAAAATGGCTATTTCGATTCCTTCTTATTCATCTTATTCCATACGATTAAAATACTGTGTACTGTATTAAAAATCATTTTGTGACATAATTATAACGAACAATGAAAGGGTTTTTCGGTTTAACAGGTATAATACTGAAGACAAATAACATTTATTTAGTTTTAATAATAATGCAACTGGATGAAAATGTTTATTCGAGGAAGGTCAATCAATAAATTATTATGTAGAAATATAGGACTCGCTTTCATACGCAATAAAAAGCAGGGTCGGGTGGGGTAGGTTGGAATATTGAACCACAACTTTTACCCCAAAACTTAGTTTTAACATTTAATATTGACTATTTAGTATATAAATCTACCCATCACAATTTTTTTTAGCAATTCTGTACTGTGTGTACGATGAATCCATGTTGTTTCTGCATTCTGTCGTGGAAATCGATGTTTAATGACAAAAGAGCAAAGACTAATTACTAATTAAAGGACGTCTACATCCACTTCTCCGATGCATTATGTGTCTATCAATAATCATTGACTATCCCAACAACTACAAATTACAACTATATTGTATGCTTCGCAAATATCCATAATTCGATAGTATTGGCTCTCTGGCTCTTTTCATGCACATTATCTATCTACTCTAAATTGCTGCAATTCTCTTGTTCCGGTGACTCTTGCATGCATGGCAAGCTCTTCTGGGAATCTAAATTCAGTTGGACATCAAAAAATGAATAGAAATCGGGAACATAATAAACCTGTTATTCTAAACTACATATTGTAATATTTGATTTCAAGAAATCGAATTAATTCGACCTTTGTCTTCTTCTTCTGAGTCTTCCGTCGCCGTCGACCCCTTGGCGTGCATTGTTGAAACGAGGTCCATTCTCGAATCTAGGGAAAATTGCTTCCCAGCCATCACCATTCCCTTAATACGACGTCTTACCACTGCTGAAATTTTGGGTACAAAACGGTTGAAATACGAACTCAAATGGAATTAAACTGCAGGTTAATCAAAGAAATCGACGAACGCACGCCTTGAATGTTATACCTGGGGAACTTTCGTCCATTTCACTGAGCTTTAGTTTCCGAGAAAATTCCTTGAACAACTCATTGGAGTCGAAAATAGCTGCAAATGATCCGTTTACGATCTTTGGTGACATTGGGGAATTGGCCAACAAAAGTGACGTTCCAAAATGAGCATTTCGAACTCGGGTCTCCGCCAATGGGACCTTTCTTGCTGGAGCCATGGGAATTTCCTTAGCTTCTTCGTTAGCGAGTATTGCACGCGCTGTTTCCTTCACCACTGCCCAGTCCGTACATATATCCTCGACAGTAGTTTGCGGAGACGTGATTGTAAAACGAATGACATATCGACCCTATAATGAATTAATTGTACACGTCAATAATTAATTGTACCGTTGGGTTCCTTCTCAATAACATTTCGAAAGGAGTTAATTCCTACCTTTAGTGCTGCAGGAACGCAGTGAATTTTTCCAGACGAATTGAGACGTTTTAGTAACCTGCAAAAAATTAGCTGAAAGTGTATATTTTCAAGAAAGGTATAAGATATTTAACAAACGTCTCAGTAAGTTGATTGTCTCCTCGAAGTCGGAAGCAAACAAGTCCAAGATGACGCTTAGCTGGAATTTCAAATCGGCTATCTGCAGCTACCATCGCTTCAAACCTTGCGGCCAGGCGGACGCCCTAGAAGGATTGGATGAAATATTTTGAAACTGTTTAATGATGCGAAACACATACTAATTAAATGGTAACATATGAACAAATAAAAATAGTAATAAAAATACGACCTTTCGTATGTGCTCTTGAAGACCCTTCACACCAAAAGATCGAAGAACAAACCATAATTTCAAGGAGCGAAATCGTTTGCTCAATGCAATTTGCCAATGCTACAGTTCAATCAATACGCAAATAAGTTTAGCTTAATAAGAAATAAGAATTAATCTATAAATAATAATGCACAAACCATATAGTCAATGGCCATTCCAGAGTTTTCATGCTGTAAGTACAGAGGATCCACGTTAAATGTTCTATGTAGCGCCCCCGAATCTTGAACCTGTCGATTAATGATCAATTTAAACGTTAAAAATCGTGTTTCTCGGAAATCTCTCAAACTATAAAAATTGCATTTGGCATGGATATTCTAAGATTTAACGTGGCACTAATTGTGCCAAACCGTTAGACATACCCACATAGCCGTGCAGTCAAAGTGGACCATGAGCCATTTAGAAGGGTTGAAAGCAATCGAGTTAGCATTTTCAATTCCATTCAACCAATGTCGAAATTCTGGACAGATGAACGCACTAAACGAGAGAAAAACAAGGGTTTAATTTTATATCTATTATAATTATAACTGGATTCATCATAAGTATAATTAAATCTGGAATATGTCATCCCTTCATTTGGAAAATTACATTTTGAATCTTATTATTAGTGCTCCAACGCTCAAAGTAATATCCTACACTTTTTACGCGTAGTGTAATAATACACCCTACCGTATAAATTGCTGTTGGTATGCAGGCTATTATTTATTTATTTATTTATCCTTCAGATTTACATCGACTGGGACCTGGGACTGTGTTTATAAATTATACATAAAACAACACTTACAAGTAAACCGTAACGGCCACGATATAAAAGTTCCATATTATTTCATTTCGATATTGTTTTCGTTAGAAATTATTAAACAGACTCACTCTACTGTGAATTTAACCACGGGACAGGTATATCGAGGGATTAAAAAATAACTAAATACATACAACATAGGTAATAGTCGGACGAAGTTGTGCCAAAAGTCTAGATTTCTTGAGAAAATTTATATTGTATGGCAAATAAGGCCCAAAATAAAAAAATATCATATAATTAACAATAAGTTGCAGTTTTCTAGTTCTAATGCTGTATAAGAATAACATTAAAAATTCTTGACCTTTTTCAGTATTTCGTAAAAAAAGATATGATTTTTTAAGTAAAGTTTATTCTATAAAACAGCCAATGATAATATCGGTACGTTTCAGAAGGAATCAACCAACCCTGCATAAATTACAAGAAATACAACACAATACTTTCTCACCTTCCAGCATAAGCAGCATCCACATGAAGCCACAGATCTAAATGTCAGGGAAATGAGGTGTCAAAAACAAGGGACAGAATTCGTAGCCGTGAAATTGAAATCTCAATGCTACTACTCATAGTCACATTTAAATTCAAAGAAGCTTTAATGTGTCGACTTATAAAACGAATCATTATGTATCGCTTCCGAATTGTAGTTTTTGTAAAGTCTGGAATTTTTCTTAATTGAAATTACAAATTGGAATGAGATATTAGTTGTTATTTTAAACTTTAGGAAACTTCTCCAAATATAAGCCTACTCAAAAAGGGCTAAATGGAGGTAATCAAACACCCCCACTTAAATAACTGAAACCCAACGATTAAAGTAATCGTCGGTCTAGTTAATGAGTAGGAAGTGTTCATCATGGCATTATTATGGCTATACCAAACCGGAGGATTTAATCTACAAATGAAAAAGAAGAAATGAAAAACAACTCATACTTTCTTGACGACAGACTTGTCCAAGCTCCAGTAGATTATCAAAAGCACAGGATCCAGTAGTACCCAGTGTGGCACACACCTAAATAATGAAGTCCCAAGAGACCACATCTTTTAGACATCATTATATATACTGGCTTCTAGTGGGAGTTTAAAGTGGCTTTCCCATTCATTCAAAAGGAATGAAGAATTTGGTGGTGAAACCGAAACAACAAAAAATTAAGCTCCAAAGCATTTTGATGTGGATATACCCAAAATGGAATGAGTCCAGCTTCCCGATCCGTCTTCAGAGCCTCCGACAACACTTTCCCGTCAATGCCCAACGTCTCGTAATCGCTCTCTAGATAGTGCATTCGCACCAACCCTATCAAGCCTGCTTTCTCCACGCTAGAATGAGCCTTGAAAGAGAGAGAAATGCTTGAGTAGAAGAACATCTTGTATTAATTAGTTATTTACAAAGATTGTAGCTAATATATTATACTAATAAGCCATATCTCCTTCATTATCTTGCTTCATTCACGCCTACATACAGCCAACATATTCTATGGCATTTTCACAAACTTTCACTTACAACATTTCATACTAAGCGTGAAGTTCATTATTCATAAACTGTTCAGTATTTTCGTGTGGATTTTTACGTTCAGACTGAATCATGTACTTCTCAAGAAGTGACGCGTCAGGCGGTACAATATTTTTAGACGAATCTTTGAAACAGTTTTGTATGGATTTATGTAAGGGCATGTTATCTTGTTGCGGTTCATGCATATTGTATTTATAAAAATAGTCTCTTTCTCTTCTGCTTTCTCAATCCGAAATATATGAACAGATTAGAGTTTACCGAAACCCGTCCAGACGCTTGGTACGGAAGGCCTTCTTCTAGAGGTTCAGTCAGGCAGTGAGGAGATTGAGAATTGTGGACGGATATTCAAAGCTATCAACTATACATACGGAGCAAATCCTAGGTGTCTTTCTGAATTGTGTTGAGGGATGAGTACATCGGATATTTTATACAATCAATTGTATTCTGTTTCATTCAATTCAAAGACCCACGACGACGAAAAGCCTAACTTCTCCGACTCAACTTCTTCTTGTTTCGTGAATTAGAACAGATACAACACAACATACTGACAACATTCTCCAATTCAAACCAAGAAATCGGAAAAGCTAAAGAGCTCTAGAAATCCTAAAAATCCGCATCATGATGCAAAATTTCATCTATTCAACCAATATTTTACGACAGTACTAAATTCCTACTATTTTCACCCAAGATTCAAAAACATTATTGATTATAAACAGCCACTTACTTGATCTGAGCAGTATGCAACAAGTCTTGCATTTACTTCTGAAGCAGTCAAATCTGGATGCGACTCTGTATTTCGTCGAATCGCTTCAGTTCGACCTGCCATGAGGGCAATGAACGTGGCTTCACTTGCAGTTGTCTAGATAAATATCACGATGTTATGTATAAAAAATAGTGAAAAAATTTCATCTCTACTATGGCTTCTTAGCTTAGATGGTTTCAGAGGTTTTTAGAAGGAGATTTAGCCATCGGAAAGTTAGGTATATTTTGTGTCAGGGAAAACATATTCCCTGTGGTCAGAACGTGCGGACTCAATTCATGTGTCCAATTTTGGCTGCAAAGCATTAAAAGGGAGTGCAGAGCGGAAACATAGTTTTTGTTATTTTATATAATTGATTCAAAGGAGTTTAAGTTCCGTTGGATAATGGGTTAAGAGCTGGTAAAGTTCTGGAGGTGAACGGATATATTCGAATTACTACTTTATCGAGTAACATCACAATCCTAGAATGTACAATTCCTAAGTGGTTTCAAAGATGAGTGTAAAAAACCAACACACTTGAATTACACCTCCGCCAAGACTGTCCTTCGTTGAGTGCCAAAATACCGGTGGGAGTCCTATCATTTTCGCCAACCAGTCCATCACTATCGTTTCCAATTCTGTGCATGCTGGGCTCGATGCCTGTTTAAAGTATGAAAAATTTAGTCTATATGGTCCAATGAAAATCAAGTTTCGCTAAAAAAAAATAACGATTGCCATTGAACATTATAACTAAAAATCCCTATTTCCACTAGCATAAAAGTGAATATAAAACACATTAACCAAAAAGCAATTCGAACAGTCTACAAAATATAAAGGAAAAGGAGAAAGCATTGTCACTAATTAAACTACATAATTTATTAGATCTCTCCAATATGCTTTCGGGCGGACCGTTCTTAATGTATTTAACGACTCAAGACAGGCTAAATCTCAACAGAATCAATGTTGTAAACTTGAGGCTCTGCGATAAAAACTAGAGTATTGGAGTAGTGGAGAAAGTTGCTGACTTTCATTTTAAAGTATCAATGTGCCCCAAAGCGAGATTTCGTCCGATATCAAAGCACCCCAACCAACCTTCCCAGCATTACCATCCAAGTATTCAACCCCATTCAACCACGTGAAAGTTCTGAAATCAAGGGGTTGGTTGGTACTGTTCAATAAATTTTTTAAAGCAATAAATCATTGGAGTGAGTATTAAAATTACTGGTTTATCATTGATAACAAAATATGCATCATTGTTTTGTTTTTTAAATCACTTGATGCATTCCTATAAATTATTACTCTTTGAATTCTCTATAACGGTTGTCAGGATTGTAAATGAAGTAGCATATACCAACAATGAACAAATGCGAATTAAAATAATTGAAAGTGTCTACTCACCCATGTAAATCCAATACAATTGATGGCATCGGCCAGCATATCCCCTAATAATGACGCGTATGAGTTCAGGGCTGGAAAATAGGCGTGCTGAAAGTTTTGCATCAGTAACATTGTTATTTTTCAGTATGAGAATGCGAGAAAATCAAAATTTGCGAAAAGTCATTTTTCATACCATATGAGGACTTTGCCAATGCGTAACCTGTAATTAACAAATCGAATTTAATTTAAGCTGCTTTTAAAATTTATGACAAGCCGATGAAAGCAGAAGTCAAAGAGAAAAGTCTTCATCCTGGTTGTGAAGTTGTTGAAAATCAATCGAATATGTTTGTAACAAATGACTTCATATTGCCCCGTGAAAGTCTTCTCATCAATTTAAGTGAGATTCGGCTTCTGAAAGCTGTAGATTTACCCCAGGAAGGACAATTCGTTGAAAATCGTCGAATATTTCTTGAAACGCTTCTCCTTCTTGTGGTGGTTCATCCGGAACCATCGGCTTCATGTAACCCGGTTGAACCGCTGGGAAAACACGCCGGGCTCGAATCCCAGTCAAATAGTCAGCGATAAAATCCACTAACTCCTTTCCTGAATAATTGAATACGGCTGTTAAAATAGGCTTTCGCATCTGGGATTTCATTTCCGGATAGTTCAATTAGTGAGCTTCCCGACGCCAATCAAGTCCATTTGACTTAAGAAAGTCTGGGGGAATAATGTGCTTCAACTCCCTTCACAGACTAAAAAGCAACGTTAAGTAAATACCTCTCTGTCGATACTCCTCTACGTCCATACTTTATCAGCTCTCCACAACGTGGTCTTTAGATTTTTATGGCCACACTTATAATTGGATTAGAACCCTGTCAAATGTAAACAATACAATGGATTACATATAGCTTCTTCTCCTGTCTTAGTTGCAAAATAAGTGCTCCTCTACTACGTGTAGGTGGGTGGGTCGGTTCCTTTTTTGTTGGGTTTTCATTCTTTTTCTAACCATTTGCGAGACTAATAAAACAAAATCTATTCCCTCAACTCAACCCTTGTAGACAAAAAAGGCTCATTCAACTCCGCATTTTTTGACGGCCAGGAATGCGAATTTAATTACTTTTGAACTTATTAATAAAATGTTTACATGAACTTCGTATGAATTATAACTTATAGGAGTTATAACCATGCAGTTTTTTGTTTTTTTAATCGCCCAATAAGTGCAACTATCTTTGGAATTTTTACAAATTGAGTTTAAAAATTATATCTCTTTCGTATTCATTCTCTATTTAGTACATTTATTGAAACATTAAAGAGCTTTCGGGAAATCGTGAACGAGCATTAATTTCTGCTCCTCGGGATTTGTGAGGTGAAAGTCAACCCTAAAAAAGCCAATATTAAAGTTCTGACGAGTTGTTTTACAGAATTTTATTTTAAGTATTAACTATAGACTCAAACCCGTTCTCAGCAACATATTAAATAAATAGTAAATAGCGGTTTTAAAATTAGGGTATCCCTCTTTCAATTCATTAAGCTATGCCATTCCAAAATGCATAAATAAATAATTACTTGCCTTTTAAAACTATGTCCCAAGCCTCGTTAATGAAGAATTATAACTTATCTGAATTCGGTGATCGAAAATCCATTATATACCACTAAGAATTAGGTCAGAATATTATGGAACACCACATTCAACTGAATCCCGTTCACGCTGAAAGTTAATTACTCCGTATCTTAGCGAAGTCGTTTTTTTTAACCAACAGGGTTGGTCGGCTTAAAGGCTTACAATCTTTTACTCCTGTATTTTGATAATTCGGAGAAAGTCGGTGGAATGATTGGAACAGTTCCTAGGCTGAAGCACCCTAAAACCAATACCAATGAAGTTGGTCTGTCGGGATGAGATTACAAACTTGTACTGAGTAATAATAGAGTTGTAAGAAGGTATTCACAAAATAGTCTGACACAGATACTTCAGCATTACACGGATTGAAGAGAAAGTCGTCCAAGCAGAGCGGATTCCCTACGAAGGGAAATAATGCGGTCTATCCGTCTTGCTCCCTAACAAGACGAACTGGGTGTTCTGCAACAAAGCCAAACTAAAAAATAGTATCACAATGAAGTAACACGGTGCTTTTTTGGGGTTCGGTCGGGGTGGCAGAGAGGAAGTCTGCCCTCTTATTTATTCCAACTTTTCGGGAAGCTTTTTGTGGGAAATGAAAGACTACTTTTTCCAGCCACTCCGACTTTCATTTGTTTTCTTGGCTCAACAAGTTCCAGTTCCTGAGGACTTTATTTTCCTTGAGCGGAACTGGGCTGGGATTGTACCTTCTACCTCATCTCGTTCTTGCCGAAGATTACGTATGTGTTGGACTCGAGATTTCTTCTGAAATCCAATCTATTCGATACAAGGGAATCCTTTATCCTCTCAGAGATTCTTGTCAACAATAGGATAATTGAAACCTACAACTGAATGTATTCAAAGTTTAGGATCTAAGCCGCGTTTGATTTGATGACCATTGGAATTATAGTTAAACCTTTTTGAGGGGTTGGTCAAATCATCAACTTTTCAAGTTGATTCATCCAAGTTATTTTTAGCTTTGCATCTGTTAGAAGGATTCGTGACTTTTGTGTACAAGGGATACTTTATTTGATGCTGCATTGCTGCTGTTGGCTATTCACTTGTTATATTCCAAAGAAAATCCTGATTTTTTAATGGCATGAGTAATAACCGTGAATTTTTAATAATGGAACTAAAACCAAATTTTTGTAGAATCATATAATTTCCGACACCACACCATCTGATTTTTTAAATGAACAATGAGAAATGCCTGACTTGATCATGTCATGAACGTTAGAACCAAGGCAACTAAAAGACTAGTTTCCCTAACAGGTAGCCTGACTTGGAGAGATTTCGAAAAAAATATCCATATTTTCAATTTTGAATTCGTCGTCTCCCTGCCGACGAATTCCATGCTGAAACTATTGCGAATTCCATTGAAAGAACATTGCGAATTCTCTGCCATTCAAAAACTATTGCAAAATCCTTGCTGAAACTATCGCGAATTACATTTTTCCGGCAAAAAATGTGGCAAATTTCTTGCAAAAATGCTGGCAAATATTCCTTGACTATTTTTCATTCATAAATCCGATCAGATTTTCATTCATAAAAATATTTACTACGAATTTTACTACTGGAGGACAAGTGTCCTCCAGTTTTGAAAAAAGATGTTTATTTTTTGAAAATCCTTCAAGTCAGGCTACCTGGTAACAGAACTAACTAAATTAACTTTAGTTGCCTTGCGTTAGAACGGTTCCAGTCGAAATTCAATCGAATGCAATTTTCCACGGGTACCTACCAAGATGCCTTGACAACGCTAGTCCCAACAGGTGATGACAAATGGAAGGTTTTTTTTCAAAAAAATCAGTTTGAGGGCAAATTCTGGATTTGCCCTCAAACTTCCTTCATTAACCTCCCCACCCTGGGGAATTATTAAGAGTAACCATGGTGCTAGGCTTCATCTAGAGGTGAGGTTGTCATTATTGGCGGCGATCCTTGCGAAAAGCTTGCCATTTTCATGCAAATTGAATGCCAGTCTCGCCATTTTCAGGCAGATTTCTTGCGAATTCCTTGCCATATTTACGCGAATGGCATGACAATTTCTTGCGATTTCAAGCCAACTGTTCAATTTTGTTCCAGTTCTATGCTGTCATGGTAACGCCTGTGGAAATTAATCCCTCGATTTCAAAAAGTTGAAAGTTGAAGTTTTTCCAAAAACCCTTCATTTGTCATAACCTGTTCCAGCGCCGGTTGTCAAGCAATCTTGGGTACCTACCAAGGTCTATATACTCTTGGTTTCCTGGGTGTCTTTCTTTCAGGAGGTTGTGCCAGTAGCTCGATTTCGAAATTCCTATTTTTGTCTGGGGGAAAACAACCTTTTTAGCCCGTTTCTACGGCAATTTTGAGCTAAAATCTGACGGAAATGCAGAACTTTCAGAAATACACTCAAAACGAGAAAGTCGAAATTGGTCTGTTGGAATCGTGATTTCTCTAGATTGCCTTTACTAAAAAAATATAACCGGGGTATCAAAATTTAGAGAATTGTCTCTGCTACAAATCTAGTGAAGCAGTTTTTCAAAATAACGCTTCACGGATTCGTATCGATTTTTTAACCGCTGCTTCTACGCGTTACGAAGATGAAAGGCAAACCCACTTTTCATTTAAAATCTGAACTTTTTTACTAAAATTGCCGTAGAAACGGGTTAAAAAAGGTTGTTTTCCCCCAGACTAAAATAGGAATTTCGAAATCGAGCTACTGGCACAACCTCCTGAAAGAAAGACACCCAGGAAACCAAGAGTATATAGACCTTGGTACCTACCTAACCCGATTATTCGACTCTAGTTGGATAGTATTGCAAGAGCGAAGAAGTCGGCTTGACAACGAAAAATCCAACAATCTTTGGAGTCAAGAATTTTGAAATAATTGCGGCGCTTGAGTTGTCTTGTTTCATATCACATCTAGGACAAAGGCTAGTTTTGTACCCACTTATATTTATTTCAGAGAAAATTTTCAACGTCATACATCATTCATTGGCTAACCATTTAGCAAGAAAATTAGAAACAAGTATATAGCAAATTAAATTTATTTCCAGCTTTTATCATGTCGCACTGGGCAGGACCTGATGGTTATTCCGGTAAGAAGCTTCAGAAGTATAGCGACTAAAAATTACTAATTATTTTTATAAAATCTTCAAACAACAAACAAGAATATGCAATATTGAATTTGCTTACACTTCTTTAACAATTATCGGTATGACCATCTGTATTTAATCTGTCTCCAACCATTTTGTTGGAACCAGATTATATAACCCTAGGTCAAATCGGTTGACAGTTCAGTTTTACTGCCTTTCCAGAATCGACATTTTCATTCAAAAGATCATTATATAAAGCCCTCAAAGTCGAGATAAAAATTAGTGCTTGAACTTGGCTTTCTTTTTGACAATGTAAGAACGATAAATAATTACTGAATTTTTAATTTTTAGACCAAATCCCACTGATTCGTTCTGACTCTATTGATGATATACTCTGCTGGAACCCTGAAGCCACAATCGTTGTACAACCCTCCCTGCAACCAGTTGGCTACGTCAACGACAAATTCCCGTCTAAGTACTACGATCGGCCAAAACCAGAATTGAAATATAAAGTTGGAGAAGAATGTGGCGATTCCTTCGTTCAACCGACATCATTACAATTCTCCTTTGAAAACAATGCTGACGCGGTGAATAGGCGGATTACGGACATCATCAACCAGTGCCGATATTTAGCTTCCAAACAAGGGATGGATAAACAAGAACTCATTGAATCTATCAGGAAAGATGAAATGGAAGGGAGGAACTATATAAAGACAATTAATTCAAATTCTATTTGCGGTCTCGAATATGTGGATCCGAAGGGGATGGAATGGCAAATGTATCCTTTTTGGGCTGGTCAATCGTCAGAACAGGACCAAATCTCACGATTGGCATGTAATTCCAACAGTAATCAATACCAAAGTGAGCAGTCACCTCGTCAGTCACAGTTTGTTGATTCAGGCAGTAATTTCGCGCATCAATCTTGCAGCGACGCTTTCGTACCGCGCCCACCTACTCGTAGAACTACAGCGGTGAGATCCTATCCTCAAAGTATAGCTCAATCCGACTCCGATTCGTCTGATTCCACTTCAGATGAATGTGACTCCGACGTATCAGAAGCGGATTTTAACAAAATGCACAGTAAATGCGGAATGGATGATACTATGAGTCAAGTTGATGAAATATTATTTGATGACAATTACCCTCCGATTCGAAAATCAGGCAGACTAGACTTGGCCTCACTGGTTCCGAAAACTCCTTGCAACTTCCAACTCCAACCTAACCAAAAAATGTACCAATCTGAGAACAAGATTGAAGGATCTCCCGAATTAGTAACAAGCTCCGAGGACGATGAGAATTCAATTAGGGACTGTGAAGTTGTAGAGTGTGTCCAAGATCCAAGGGGCTTTCTTCTTAAGAAACGATTTGAAGCATCAAGGAAAGCATCGGTTTCATCCGTTTTTGGAGAATTGGAACAGTACGATATGATGCTGTCGAGTTCGGATGAAAAGCGGTTGGAAAAGAAGTTGGAGAACCATGCATCATCCCCTTCATTTGTTCCTTGAAGTTGTTACGTGACGTTACGTCCACCTATTTGGTAAATTCACTCCAAGACAATTCTTCTAAGCGAATTTAATCAGTAAAAAGTAATTTAGAGCTACTACTTGTTGTTTTTCTAGCTCTATATTATTACCCTTATATATTTTAAATTCCTCCAACCTTAAATTTTGAATAAACACGTCCGAGGATAGATTTTACTAAAATTATACATATTTCAAATGCGAGATCAAACTGGCCGTTTAAAAACTTATTTCTTTGATAGTAGTAATGTGAGATTTTAAAACCCGACAATTCGAGTGTGCATCAAAAGGCGTATGTCTTTTTTATCATACTCCCACGCCAAGTCCCTATATATATGTTATAACAAGATTCGTTTGGTGAAAGCTAGGGGAGAGAAAGCAGATGCTAGTTTTGTACCCGTACGAGCTGTAATGTTTATTTGACGCCACCTGGAAAAAATGTAATTCTATTCGTTCTTATCCAGTGATGTATTATGTGAAATAAAGTAGTATATTGACTTTGACCAATTTGTTTATGCAAAATCGAAATTGCATGGAACCGGAAATTTTCATTTTAAAACGATATTTTAATATAAATCCTTTACGGTATCTATTTTTCTAAAATACAATATTTATTACAAAAGAGAATGCTTGTAGACGCATCACTACACATATCATAGCGTATTTAGTTCTAACCTAATTGTAAGGAACTGCATTATTCGTTGTTTTGAGAATCCATGAGAAAAAATCCACATAACCGATCTGGCTAATTATTGGAGATCGTTCAAATTAAGTCTGTTGTCAAGGGTAAATGTAATGAACTTGGCCACTTTTACAGTCGAAATTTTAAACTTTTGGATCCCACCCGTTTCAATGAAAAAATTAAATGAATAAACGGAAACTTGTTATAAAAATTTGCTTCTGATTGAAATTGCAAATTAAAAAGGTCTTCAAATAACGTGAGCTAATCCAATTTCCATTACCCACGTTGCTATCTATTTTTACCATTGCACAACGCATTTCACAATGGACTCGGAAATAGAGAAACGGTTATTCGACATTCCTCCTGGGGTGGAATTTCCTTTGGAACTTTCGGTTCATCTTAAATCAAAACTACATGTATGTACATATCCTCGGAACTAGATAATTAATATAAGTTCCATATTATCATGGCTTTTTACCTACAATCTTTCCAGGGAGTAATGGATCAAAATTGGCATTTGAAACGACACATCGATTACTTGGACAAGGAAGTTACGGAGCTTCGGAAGTTTAAAACTGAAAATAATCAAGATCTTTCACCAATAGTATAAATAGTCGATAAGTCAATAATGTCATGAATTAATTTATGCACAAATTAAAAGAAAAATAATTTTAATTCTGATCCTATTTAAAGGATTTCGACAAAAGCACATCATCGTCTCTGATGGCATCTAAGATTGTTGAACTGAGCAAGAAAAACAGGGACATGACTGCTCAGATTGAAAGTATGAAAACCAAGATGAAAAAACTAATGTCCGAGATCGATAAGCAACGTCCTTTGCAGGTTGAAGTCAACCAGAACAATATTGAAGATGATCAATCCCATGCTGATTCTGGTATACATTTATAATGCATTTGTATATGTGCAGCTTTAAATATTATATTCAAAGCTATTTAACAAAGTCAAACTGTTCGATATAATCCTAGTCTCAACTTCAAAACCTGGAGAAGGAACAATTTCCTCGTCTCAGCATTTGACACAGCTCACCAACAAAATGATGGAGTATCGTCGACAGTGCCAACAACTAAAAATGGAGCTTCGTTCAGCACTTAGGGTACATTTTACAATCTTTTTTAAAATTCGACATCGGCACAAAAATTCGTAATTACTAATTCAGGATTCATACACTACAGGCATTGTCTCAAGAGATTGGGGAGGGGGTAACTCCACAAACCGTGCTTAGTATGACGACTAACAATTCATGGCGTGGAAGGCAGCAGCAGATAATTAGCCTTCAACAAAAGGTGGCCGACCTTCAAATTAAACTGTCAAAATCTAACAATTCATCCGACCTTCCCTCAATACCGCACCAAAAACATGGATTTAATGGCGAAGGAGACAGTTGCGCACCCCTTGAACAGGTTGGCTCGGTTTCAAGGAAATCTAACTTTTCCTTTGGATCTGAGAAAGCTATGTCAAGTACGTCGACTTCCAGTATGTTTTCGTCTGTGACACAACCGCATCGCAATGGCCTTCTTCAACATGATATGAGAAAGTAGGAAATTAGCCCATTAAAATAACAAGAATATGCCCAAAATAGTAAGAAAGGTATTTATGCCGGGTTTAATTTTACAATTACTGTTAATCAGACAAGAGCAAATCAGCAAGCTGACTCACCAGCTTGAAAAGATAACTCAGGATCTTGGTAATCGACAGCAAGAATTGAAGTCAAGCAAAGCACGCATTCAAACATTGGAGTCTCAAACGAAATCGTTTAGGAGTCAGATTGAAATCCTGGAATCCAGATTGTCGGATAAAGATACAGAATCTAAAAGTTCCTGGGTTGAAATGAGTCAATTAAAGCAAGAGCTGAGTGGACTTAAAGATCGCGAGAAGCGCAGTCGAGACAAAACTAGCTTGGAAATCCAGGAAGCTAATCGAGCGTTGACACGGGTTGGTATTTCATTTGTGATTTGTCGCTTTGGAATTGAATTTATCTGTTTGTTCTTTTAAGATTGTATTGTAAGGCCTCATCTAAATACCGATGGCCAGTTTAGATAATAGATAATAACAGTTTATATAGATTTAATTCATCACTGACAATTATCTAACATTTTCTTCCTACATTTTCAATTTTCATTAATTTCAAGGAACGAGCAATTGTAGTAAGACTGCAAAAAGTTATCGCTGAAAAACAAGAAGCGCTGCAAATGTCCGACGGAGAAATGATAGAGCTTCGGAATAAACTAGAACTCTGTTGTTCAAACAACAATGTACAAGGGGGTTTAAATGCAATAGATAGGATCCAGGACTTGGAAATGCAGGTATGATAACATAATGTAAAAGCACTAGATCTATCATCATTTACCACTCAATTAACCACTTCTTCTGTAATTACAGTTAACGCTTTTATCTGATACGATTGCGACGGGTGATAACGAACGACAACGGCTCCTTGAAGCAATGAATGGCGCTATTACTGAAACGGAAGAGGTACGGCAAAAAGTAGTCCAAGCTCAGAGGAAATCAGTAAAAGTGTTTACGGTTCTGCAACAAGCGGATAAGTGCATTGACGACTGTCTCGATGCGGCACAAATCACAAACACTTCACTGCTTCAAGAAGTTGAGAATATTCGTACACTAATTAGGGAACTAAAAACAGGGGAACTGTACAGCTTCAATCCCGAGACCGATACGGGTTCTGTCAAGAAACTTAGAACAAAGTACTTAAATCTTTTGATGCTCGACTAAAGCAAAACCAATTAAAATGTTTAATAATAATACTTACAGAGCATTTTTATTTTCCGTAGGATTGGCGTTCTTAACTCGGAAGTTCAAGTTTTACAAAATAGCTTACAAGAATTGGCAGTTGCCAGAAAATCAGACCTCGATAACTACGCCAGAATTAGTGAACAAATGAAGAGAGATCTAGGAGCAGTATTTAAGGAATCTAGTAACAATAAGCGTTAGTATTTAAAAATCTATGCATAAATTAGTGTATTTCTTCGTAATTTTTACTTGGGCAGTAAAAATTTAAACCCCGGATTGAATATAAGTTTTGTTGGGTTTGCCTTAATCCTGTTGTTAATTTGGCGTATATAAAATGTATCGCGTCTACCTTTATGCATAATATGTAATATGCCAATAATTAGGGAAGTCCATTTTTGAAACCAAAATTTTATTATCATATTATATTTATCTACTCTTTTACTACAATATTCATATTATAATGCTTGTCAACAAACTGTAGTTTAATCAAGACAAAAACGCAGCAATTAGTGTTGCGAATGCTTTATGGAACTTCGAAGGAAGGAAATTAAAGCAGGTGTATTTCCTGGCTGTTAAACAATGAATTTCACTATTTGGTGGTGTCCGGAGGTGAGAAATAACATATGTAGTATAAATATATTACGTTTAAACTACAAACTACTTTAGAAGCTGAGTTTTACTGGCTATAATATACTTCGTATAATTTATCGTGTTGAAAAATTACTAGCCATTCTGTGATTTAAAAAAAAATTCTGTAATCACTTAATAAGATTTTTTAACAATTCGCAGAATGCCCAGTTTAAAATGTATGATTCCCTCATCCAATATATTCTATTTTTAATTACGTGTCGTTTTAATTGATACATTAATGCAAAGTAAAATTAAGGTTACCCAAAATAATAACGAAGCGGAAGTCATAAACCGTTTCAAACTAGATTTTTCCAAAAGTATATGGTGAATCAAACCAACAATTACAACTGTTTTAGAACATAAATGATTATTGATATATTTTATGTTTCATATGTACAATTACAATAGTAAATCAATGTAATCTAACTAGTCGTGTAGTTAGATAGTTGCTAACATCCTACTGCACATCACAAACATTTCCAAGCAGAAAAATATAGCACATCGTGAAACTTATTCTACCCAATGATCCATTTTTACTGGATTAGTTTGAGTAATTAATTAGAATTGTTCAAACTTTACATTGGTTTATTTTAAGGTTTCCGAAAATAGTTCAAGAGGTTCTAGAATCCTTGAATACGAGTGAAAAAATAAGATCCTTATATATTTTGTTGCGATATTCTATATCCCCCAAAACGCGTATACTATAGATTCTTGACCTTTGAACTTTTGTTACCTTGCACCTTATTTGATAAATTAAAATCTGACTCTGTAGATACATAAACTTGAAAAGTAAGCCGTTCAATTAATATTTTACGGCAAGTACCGTAGTCTAAGTAAATGAGATACATTATGATAAATGGCAAATTATACGAGTCGCAGAATTATTAATAAGTATATACAAGATTATATACAAAACCATTTAACATATCCGTAAATAACGGGAAGTATTATACTTTTTTAAATATTAATCATTTACAATCTATCACAATTTACAAATTATCTGTTGGTCTCACTAATCTTTTGAAACAAAATTTACTATACATTTCTAGTGCGATTACTCTACCTTCCGAAACAAACTCGGAATGTTATGTTAGGTCATCCTCTTTAATTCACAGTACTTTTATTTACAAGTCTCACTTATAATTTTTTTATACAATGCTTCTTAAAAAATAAATTCTACAAATATACAAACCTATTTACAATTACCTATATATAAATTGGATATAGGACGATATCTATCACTATAACATATTTCAAATAGATGAAGGACATCTGATAGTAAATCATATCCATAAATATGAACCACAAGGGTTACAATAAATTTACAAGCTAATAAATTGTTTTCGACAGTAAACAAAAAATATTAATAATAGTTTAAAAATGTTGAACACTGTATTTTTGACTGACGCACTTAACGCTTCGCGTTCTCACTTTTGGATAAGCTAATATAGAATTTCTAAGTCAAGTACTTGTAGACTTGTAATTTAACCACTACTCACTAACTAAAATTCAAAAAGACACTTACTAATATGATGACTTAAAGACTAAGCAATCACGATTGGTTGTACTTGCAAAAACATCTCCAAAACCATTTAAATGACCATTTAGAACGATGTTAGTACACAGTTACACAGATATTGTAAAAACTAAAAAAGACTGGATTTAGTTACCTATTTAGAGATTTGGAATCTGAACACAGTCTTGATTGTATTTTTTTTTACAAATTATTCTAAACAAGAATTACATTTGCAAGACCTTTTTAATGTCTAACTATGTTAAGAAATATAAGCTAAGATATGTACCTCAATACTTTTACCTTAATGTAAACCTATACCTAGTCTATGTAATTAAGTTAAATCTCATCGGCGGAATGTAAAACAGAACGGTCGTATTCTTAATTTCAGAATCAGACGACAAAAGCAGCAAATGGTTTTCTGTAATAATAAAAAGAAAATGTAAATTAGAAATCATATTTTTTCTTACAAACATGATTTCTAAATTGGATGTGGGCAGACAAGTATGATATTCTTCACTTACAAGAAAAATTATCAATTTTAGATTAAGTTGTTTTGATCAAAACAGCTTGGATTGATATAGTTTATCAACTCGTTGTCGGTTAATTGAGATAGTGCATTAGCAAATGTCCCTTGATGGGGTTGTAACTCGCCTCCGATGAAATTCGCTGGATTCACAACTCCGTTTGAAGTTGTTACTGGAGTTGACTGGCTTGAAACAACAACAGTGTTGTTCATGGACATGCAAAGATTTGCAGTCGTTAGTGGCTGGGGCTCAACTTTGATTAAACTTTGTCTCATACAATCTGTAACGAGCAATGGCGTGGCGTTAACCGATGCTGTCAAGGGCATTGTGTTGGCGTTGACATTGCTCAATGAAAGAGAGTTGTCGGCTCCAGGAATTATGAAAGAATTCGTTGAAGGCATCGATAACTGTGAATTTGGAATTAACTCTGTAATGAGCTTTTGATCAGTGTTTGCCTCTATACTACTCGACCGAGTCATCAACTGTGGAATGCCTTCCGAACTTAAGCAACGAATCATGGGACTTGAAGTAAATTGAGGAACACATATCCCCTGTTCTGCGAACGTAACAGGCACTGCAGAAGTAACGGGCTGAACATTATCTGTTGGGAACTGCAAATCTAAGGGAACGGAAGCTGGTACATTGATGCTCGAATTTTGACTCATTGGTATAGCTATAGGATTGTATGAAATCTCTGGTTTTATGGACATGATAGATGTAGCCGACATCATATCTGCGACAACTTTCTCGTGTTGACTTTGCTGAACGCTCTGTTCCAGTATTGACTGTAATTCATTTACAACCTGCCTTTCCTGGGCCGATGTCGTAGGAACAATTGTGCTGTTGCTGAAATTTAACGGTGCAATGGGATTTAATGACGTTGAGACAGCCCCAAGTTGCTGAAGCAGTCCTGTCGGGCCTACAGTAGGCTGACCGTGTTGTGATTCGTCATTAGAAAGGCTTGTAATTGAAACTGTAGAAAATATTATAACTTAGTCCAAGGCTTATAGATGGAAAAGATTAATATCGATATAGAATGCTACTCACGTCCATCCGTTTGCGACGTTCCGACCGAGCTCATATTGATTTCATCTCTCTGGGCCAATTGCCCCATAGCCTGTATATCCATTGACAGCAACTGACCATCATCTTTAAAGAAAATGTAATTATAATTTAATTAGACCCTATAGGAAAGGCTGAATAAAGAGGAAAGGTTTATGGAAACTTACTTGACAAAGATCGTGTTAATGTATCCGTGTTCTGAGTCGCGAGATTTGAAGGATTGCAAGTCGCTGTTGCTGGAATTCCGTAATGAGCTAAAGACAAGAATGAATATTAGATTTCCCATTCCTCGTCAACGCTAACGACGTAAGGTCGCTTAATTAGCTCTGGAAGGAGAACCCCCTGTAAACGATTATGCAAGCATTCTGAACTGCCACCTTACTTGAGCCTGAGCTTCGGGTTTTTTGCCGAGAGACTGCAAGTAGTAGTGAGTTTTTCATGTAGTCTTTTGAACACCAGAGATCATCAACCCCCTCCCTCTAATATCTAGACCCCTTTATGACATAACATACATGACAGTTCAAAGCGTCTGAATGTTCCAATGCTTGCATAACCAGCTTAAAACTTAATCGAGCTAATGGACGGACCAGGCCTGTAAGAAAAGAGCAGAATACTTTCGTTGTGGTAAAAATGTGTGGTATGTGTAGTAGGGGTATGTAATCAAGGTCCAATCTAAGCCTATGCTTGTCTATCATCTCCGAGAATGTGTAATCCCCACAATTGGAATACTTTGGAAATCACTCCGTTCTATCCCTAATTCTAAACGTTAGACCTAATTTAATGACTATAACGTTTAAAGCTAAATAAGTTGGATCATAAATCCGCAATAAAATTTCTAAATTGCTGTCTCAACTTGAGAAACGTATCTTCGACCGACACGTCAATGTAACAACATGACTTCTTCCTAGACCGAAAGTTGTCGAAGTTGTCCACCCACCCAGTCTGGAATTGTGTTGTGCATGTACCTTAGACGACGCTTTGAGAAAATTCAAATCAATCAAATAAAAGTCCCGAGTTTAAGGAAATGTGTGGATTTGTTTGTGACAAAACAATGTTTTAATAGCGTGCGAGTGGCATGAAAAGTTATTTGAAAAATATTCTGTGTTGAAGCTGAATTTTCTGTATTTATCAACGGTATATGAATATCTTTGAAAAATTTGTTTTATGAAATTGATAGAAAAATAAATTTGCAAAATCTGTTATCTGGTTTCATTTTAGGATTAGTAGTATCTTCGCAGAGTTTAATTACAAGAAAAGCTTCAGTATATTGTGCATGTAAATTGTAAACTGCTTGTTCTGTATGTGTTTTGAAAAAAGTATTGTTTTTTGAAATGCAAAACCTGCGGCACAAGGGCCAGGGTCAGAGGTCACGAGGTCTCGCCAAACAAGTGCCTGGCTGTTTCGATGCGGAGATGAACTATCAGAATCCCTGATCAGATTGAAAATTTTGCTAAGGGCAAAAAAATGCAACAAAGTCAGCTCAAGATCAGCGTCTGACAATATACTCACCTTATTACACCTTATATTCCCCAGTCAGTGTACGTATAGGTTTTTTGTTCGAAAACCTTCAAAGGAAAATGTATTTTACTGCTAACATTTTAGCGAAAAACTCTTATTAAAGAGGAAATGAACAAATGAAACATACACCGAGGAATAGTAAGGTCGGGTCAAGACCAGCGTTTCCATAAATTGGGAAATTACTTGATTACTTCAGTTAGTACAAGCTACAATTTATGCTGCAAAATCTGGTGTACATTAGGAAGATCTTTGATCCTCATCATTGCATATACATAAAAGTTGGAAACATGTACGGAAAAATACATTTGGTTATATTTGAAATATTTAACAATAGTTACATCAATATATTTTGAAAAAATACACTGGTCTTAGACCCCAATTGCATTTCAATAGCCCTTTAAATTGCCATAAGCAATCACCAATCACACCCCATTCATTCGACCCAAGAAACATACCATTCTGTCAGTGTCCCTAATCTCTCACGAATCTACAGAAGTTGATTTGATAGCTACAAACAGATGACGAAACTGCAAAAAGACGACAGTAAGTTCCAGTCCAGGATCATAAAACTCGAGGAATGAATGAAATCAAGAGGGTTGAGAATCAATACATATACTTTTGTCCAGTTAAATGATAAATAGAAATCCTCGTTAAAATATGAGGAAAACTCTACGACGTATCAATAAATACTTGTCATTGCGATAGAACGTATTTCAGAAGCGGAACTGGAATAGCACTGGACTCTTCTGTTTTATTTTTATATATTTATGACACTGACAGAGAACATTCATACGAATACCGCATCCACACGTAAGAGATTGACCATGTTGTTCGAATTTTAAAATCATTCTTAAAGAAATCTGTAGATAAATTACAAGGAAAATACATGGTCGTTTCCTTTCGAATATTTTTTTTTTTAAATTTAACCGGTGTTGTAGGTTTAAATGAGAAAGGGAAAACACATATTAGTTCACATCGAAATTATTTCAAGACTTGAATGAATTAAGTTTATTGACAATATTTAAGTGAGCGTAACAAGCTCACACGGAAATTGTTTTGAAAACATGCTAGTAATAGTGGAAATTTAAATTGATTCTACATAACCATAACTTTTGTGTTATTCAAGTTACTCCGGTGAAACGAAAACTTCAACCCTGAGATTCTGGAAAACTGGCCGAAAAGCAAAAAAGAAAGGTCTTGAGTATTTCATCAAAACACTTTCTAAGTTTTTGATCACTATTACCGACAGATCGATAAAAAATACATTTCCAATGTACTGTTTGCGATAAATAATTCCAGACCAGAACCTCATGGAAGTCATGGTCAACCTCTAAAGCACTAACTACAAAGCTATGAGGGCATCATTGTTGTTTTGTCTTACCAGCAGATATATTGGGCAAATACGTGAACCTATGTGGTTCACTGTGCTTGCCTCCGGAGACAATGGTAACCTTGCATTCTGCTGGGCTCGTCGTGTTTTGATCTCTGAACGGTGGAACTGGACAAATGAGATGATTCTAAAGAACAAATAGAACATTGTATTGTTTCATTTTCGAATTGTACGAGTATATGCTGTATTAATCAAGATTTCCATTATTATCAATCTTTCGTACTTGTTGCAAGTAGTCTTTCAAAGGCTCAGCAGTGCATTCCCATATCGATCGTCCATCTTCATCATCCTCATGAAATATGACTTTCGTATCCTTCAAAAAGTTCTTCCCAACGACGAATAATTCTAATCCGCCTTTGACCGGACAGTCGTATAGAGACTGTTTGCATATCTCTGGCAGACCAGGTGGCTGAGCTGGAGAAGAATTGCGCCATATGAATAACTTTAGCAATGTCTAAGAGGAAAATATTCCATTATCGAAGAGTTTAGTAACTTACTGCAGAGAATTGGTACGGAAGATATCTGAAGCGTTTCCTCCATCCCCGCAGAATTGATGATTGTCGTTCTGAAGATCATTCTGCATTTTGTGGACTTCTTCCGACTCTGTGATGCGTGATGGAAGGGGAATCTTTGCTCCACGTCGACATTCCTCTCCTTCAATATCCCGACACAGTCACAGCTACAAGGATACGTACAAGTTATTCACTTGAAGGACTTGATGTAACATTAAATACAGTAAATAAATTAATGCGTATTTTTCCTTACCTAATGACCATATCTTTTGAGGGCTCAAACTCGATTTCAATAAGAATCGTCCCCTCGATCTTTTTCTCAAGGCAAGGGGTAGAGCTCTTTCCTGTTACTTTACAGGCTTGATAAAACATATGAGGGTTGACCTTTCCTTGGTCAGTTCCAATGAAAATCTGAAGTGTAGCTGGCTTGTCGTATCCGACCAGCTTGACGGAAGGAAATCCATTTCCCTTCCTGTCTTTGATTGCCCCTCTGGAACCTTCTGTTTGATATCGGGCACGGTGCTGTTCCTCTGGTTGGGCAAGGATTTGCAATTGAGTCCTTCCGTCTCGAGAAAGGGAGGCGAGGGACGACGTCAATGTGGGGGCCATGCCCGGGGGAAGCCGTTTCCCGAGACTTCTTCCATTCTGATTTTGATTTCTGAGCTTGAGCCCCGTGATTTTAGCTTCAGAGGTTGGAGGTTGTGGGGGGTAACTGAATCTTGCCCGTTTCATGGGAACAGGAGAAACCGTGGAAGTGGGCGAATTTTGGGAGCCAAGCATAGGTTTCATTAGATTCGGAGTCGTGCCTTGACTACCCATGAGTGTCAGCGACGTATCTGTTGAATCTGGGGACCTTTAGCAAAAGGTAATGCAGAAAAAATTACTAATTTGTAAAACCATACAAGAGGCAAAGTGAGAAAGCTACGATTTGTTATTAGTATTATTGCAACAATATCTTGTCTAGTCGTGATCGTGAACTCATTTAGAAGCCATGCAGTTATAGACGGTACTTTCATGGAATTTCGTTCGAATCACAATGTAGTTTTTGAACAACGGATGAATAACAACTATCCGAAATAATGATTACTCGGGAATTCCTCCCATTAAACGAACTTCATCCATTTAATATTTTTAATGACTAAAAAACGATCCCTTTTAAATGTAATTCAGTACAATTCCGACGTACGTCGTAAGGCAAAATTAGTATTCCAGAAGCGATGGAATTAATGGAACAAGAAATTATTGAATTCGACGTTTCTAAAATATTGAAATAGTAAGTTTCACATAATATCATATTTTGGATTCGCCAGACTCTGGAAACCGTTTTTCTAACTGTTATAGCATAAAAGAATTAAATCATACTCACATCCTCATGTTGGAAGGGGGGAATTGACTTTTTTCGGCTATCAACAACTTTCCTGGGTTAAAACTATGAACAGCACTTCCGACCGTATTTCCTTGTTGGACTAGTCCAACAGGAAATTTTTCTTCTGTTGAATCTTCAAAGGACTCCTAAAAATAGATACACAGAGCATTTACAATTTAGATTTAATGGCTGTTCATGTTCAATACTTTCGGCATTCCAATCATTTTCATAGACTAACTACCTTTCCAAGCGAATCATTCTGCGCTGTGCACAGAGAAGGCCCGAGAAGAGGTGAGAGGTAGTAGATAGATATAAAAAGCATTGTATTAGCAGTAGTGCAAATTAATATGGTATTCCAATGCCCCAGCATTGCAGTACTTTCCCTAGGGTGCTGTATAGTTTTATTTAATACGTATTCGCCATAATTTCAGCAACTTTCTCTGGGAATACATTAGGGATTTCAACTCGACCAAATCACCAGACAGACTACTTTCTTTCCAGCTTCTTCTCTAATTAATTATTCCGTTGTTAGATAATTGGATTAGAAGGAGGAAATCAATTACGATCGGCGACATGCCATCGCTAGCTAACTAATAAAGTTGCATATTTTAACCATTGTCGGGAACTCTTTCCTTTTAAAAAAAATTTAGTGAACAAAAAATACAACGATTTTGCAGATAAGTAGTAGTAATTTGCGTTCATCGTAAGCTAAAGTTTATTATTCATAACTACCGGCAAGCGATTGATTTTAAGTTTTTCCAGACGAAGTAGAACTAATTTACTGCACCATGCACTAAGCAATAGTTATTTTATAAGCATATTAATCTTAAAATCATACTGCATTTCTTTACTCCTAAAAAGCTTGCCAATTATTCCGATCAAGAACCGTTTGGCCGTCATTCCTCATTGAATTTCATATTACATTTAATTTAAACACCATCGTTCTTAAACATCTGGTTTTATATCGCATTATCTTTGGATCCTTGTTTATCAATCCAGAGGCATTAAGCACTGGATAAATACAATTTTGTAATTATTAGCTGGCTACTTAACCTCGTATTTTACTTCATCGGCATTGAGCATGGATAATTTTGTACGCATGCAGTACTCACGCACTATATCATTAAAGTCGTCAAGGGTTTTAAATGTAAAACAGTTAGAGATAGAGCTGATAAGAAATTGAATTCGAATAAGACTAATTATTGATCGGAGACTATATTATTATCACGTATTCTTTGAAGCATTAAAGCTTTTAATTAATCATTGATGATTAACCTGCCTTAAACATATCAAAAAGCAGCATACTTTTCAGGTTGACTAGCCGTCTCAGCCTGGAAGGCATTCAAATTCTATAACCAACCACCAACGGCTGAACTTGTGAACAGCCATTTTTACAACCTAATTATAATCATGATTATGGAAACAGGTTTTGGTTGACATAAAGTAAAATCTTGAACATAAGGATGCAAACTAATTTTACGTCCATAAGTCCAAGTGATATCTTACCATACCAAACCATATGGACAAGACAAAGTACAGTTAAATAAATTCTTGGACATCTACAGTCTACAACGCACTATATAGAACATGTATGTATAATATTCTAGTTTACAATATGGCCTACGGCAACCTTATCAGATTTCCGATAACCGAAGAGGCACTCCTTGGAATTGAAAAGCTATATTGTAAAGAGCTCAAGCCAACGATCCTCTATGTGCTATGTTTTGTGATCCTCATTCAATATTCACAATTTGTGATACTGGAAAATGGAGCATGCACCTATTACGTTGGAACCTCTTTCCCAAGATAGCACGATATATTAATTACTAATTCACTAATTACTGCCACCAAATGACGGGTTACAAGATGGAAGAAATCTGAATTCCTATTCTCCATCTTAAAAATGCTTAAAAACTTGCTCAGAAAAAGGCTTCAATATTAAGACAAGCAAGGATTGGATGTGTCAAATGCTCCAAGCTCCAACCATATCTTAGAGCGGTGGGGGATGTCTTAACAGAGGTTAATGTGAATGCTAATTAAGATAATTATTTTATGCATGTCCTTAATTATTTGCGTCAGCTTACCCTTTTCCGACAAGAAGGAGGGAATCGTGGGATGGAAGCGACTGAAATGTTAGAGTTGGAATTCGATCTGGCCAGACGAGAATCTTCACTGCACCAACTGAATTGAGATTCGGATGAATTAAAGTCGCATCCGACACCTGAATCATTCGAGTTGCTGTCGTTTGAATGTCCTCCGTAGTCTATCGTAAATGACAGGGCTCGCTTTCCAAACCGTCCTTTTCCTGTTCCGTATTAATTATAAATAGATTGTCAATCATTAAGAAAACAAGTGGACTATAATAGATCATACTAATGTAAAGGAGTTTCTTCGTTCGGAATAATAGATTACTAACTTGCATTATATAAACCCTATGCTTATATATATATGACATTTATTAGACAGAATACGATGTCTAAACTCTCGTCGTACTGACCTTGAAATTTACACCATAACACAGTATAAGTGGTTCAAATTGAAGTTCACCAACTGAGCCGTCTGTGTTGTTGAATAATTATAATGCCAATTACATTTAATAGGTAGTTACATTCCCCTGCTTTGATGCCTCATACTCCTACGCAACAAGGGCCTTTATGGCTATAGAAAGGCTGCAGGCAAAAAACAATGCTTTTTTAGTCTGAAATTTTCGAATTTATTGGCTTTTGTGTAACGGAAAATATTTGTCTTAAAGGATTAGGGAGAAATCATAAACAGACGATTTAGAGAAAACCTCGGTGTACATTTAACGGATGCTATTTTATTCCTAATCGAATAATTATAAATTAGCGACTATTAGTTGATAATTAATTTAATTTGGATCATAATATAGGATTAGGTTTGAATCTACTGTGATAATATTATTCCCTATTGTCATTTAGAAGAATAGCCAGTATTTTATAAATTCAGGCATGCATCAGATATTAACATATGTAGCATGCTTAATCCGTTGCATGTAGTCTGTTCAATGTTTAAATTAAATTGAAATGATATTCAGATCGGGATGCTGCTCCTATTAAAAAATTGGGAAACGTGTTCCATGCCAAATGCCATTGCTCCAGCTCGAAAATTACAGTCGAGTTATGTAACTGGTTTATCATAATGACTGGCGCTTGATCACATGAACAGGTAATATGATTTTCTGGCAGTATTAAATAATACCTCGATCCAGGTCTCAGCTATTTAAAATGATCTGCAGTTTTTAAACAACCTATTGTTCAAAGAATTTACTCTACCGATTGCTAGCGAATTCCACGCTGTTTTAAAAAACCTTTACCCGTACATATGTAAAAAACCTCGTACTCGATAGTACTAAAGACCATGCGGTTTTCTTTAAAACTTTGAAGGCTTTCTAATGATTACGGACTGTAGAATAAAAATCAACTTTGGCTGAGAATTACCTGAGATTTGAATCGCAATATTCGTAATGTATGATAGACGATAGAATATTGTATTATCACATAATATTAGCGACTTCTTTACTTAATGTCGATACATAAATATTTATGAAAATCGATAGGGTGTAGGGTTATTGAATCACCTTGGGCATAATATTAATGATCTGCTTGCTGCTTGTAGTGAAATAGTTTTATTATTCGCGATTGATACGGTAAACGAACACTGTTGCCTTGTTGCAAATTAAAATATGTAAGCAATGAGCGAAAAGTCACGGGGTTTTTTGTTCAACCTCCAACCTAATTATGTTGATGAATTTTTAGTTCCTATAAAGACTTGAGACAATGGCAAATGGCTATGTTTACGGGTTTCTTCCAAACTCCAAAAACCAAACAATTCTATTTGAGTTAGATTTGAAACCCAATAACAATGCTATCCAATCAAATTGTGTTTACTCCAATGTCTAATCGACTCCTTCAACCTCTCATAACCGATAACAAAACCCTAATACCCGGAAATACAATTAATTAGGCCACTGGCATTTATAAGCATTAATTTTTGCGGAGTTTCTCCCTGAAATAGGCCGTAGAGCTAGAGAAGAGACCAATTGGTTAATTTTCGCGGACCTCTAAATATAATGGATAAAGTTCCAGGAATTAGAGCAATTTACTTTAATGGTCGTCTAGAGTTGGAACGTTAATCTTGTCGGATAATGTCGAAGGAACAGGAATGCGTTTATCAAGGGTTCTTGTCTCTGTGATTGAATGGCCAATTTCCTCTATTACTGTAATGACTCTGTAGTTGTAATCTTATAATACAATACATATCTACTACAAGTGGATTCGAACCGAAAATCCCGATTACTTCGACTTCATCAGTAAATACCATCTTAATATAAACAAGGCTATTATCTGCCTCTCTCAAATGTACTTTGTTCCTTCGGCTTGATAGCAATTGGGCAAGTAACGAAGGCAGGGATATATTTAATTGACACAATGCAGGAATTGTAATCCCCATTATTCCCTGTTTTCAAAAGCTCATGCAGTGGGCTACGTGTAACATTAAATCCTTCGCCCCTTTGGCTTATAGCATTCCATAACAGTAGCAAATTACTCAGTAATCATAAATATTTATTGAAAAATCACTAAACCGTGACAAAAAGTAGAGCAGCAAGATCTCGGAAATTATTATAGCTAAGAATTAATATTGATTTGACTGACCTGAAGGCCTGGAATGGCTTGTGAGTTCTGTCAATTTACCAGGAGTTGAAACTGTAAAATTTGAAGTATCAAAGTCCCAAAAACCTGATTTTTTCTGAGTTTTATTGTAAACTGAGGGCTTAAAGGCTGTAGTGGGTCGCCTGAGCTTCATATTTTCTTCAGAGACTGTATGGACTGTCAATTAAAACAAGTCCACCACACGGTTTTCCAATGGGTAGTTTTGAAGTGTCTTAACGAGTCCCTTTTGCCTTCGGCAATATCTTTCTTAATATGACAAAGAATAAAAAGGTACATCATATATTAAAAGTGCTAGTAAAATCAGGACAGTGAGTTTTGGGTACTTTAACACAACTTGAATGCATTTCAGTAGTAGCTAAATAGCTATTTTAAATCCTCCATTTCCTACTGGACTGGATGCAATCCGATATAGTCAAATCGGTACATCCCGAAGTAGCTTTCATCAATATCAACTCCTAACGAATGAATTATTGGCCATTGACTTTTTATAAATTAAAAAAAACGTCAATCACTTGACGATTTTAAATATTTACTTACAGACGAAAAATCCGACTTTAAAAGCGCAAGTAAAAAATGTCTTGGAGTCGACCGACGTATTGTCCTCAACGTGTTACTGTTACTAGGTTGGATTGGTTGGCTACTACTGCAAGTTTAAACGAACTACTTAACCCAGCAACTACCGAGAGTTAAACACTCCTCTTTGAAGAGGCTTTGGTATTGGTTATGATGAGTTCTATGAATAATTCTCTCCTTCAGAGTCAGAGTAACATGTAAGAATGGCTCGATAGGATTGAATAGAGAATACAAAATGGAAATTCAGATTAGGTTGGATCAAGGTCTTCTACGCAACTGGAGTGTAGTTAAAATGTTTAAATCCTCTTTGGCCCGACTTTTATAAACTTTGGATGTTCCAAACTTCGAAGTAAACAAGTCGAATATTGATGATACCACCACCATGGCTATTTGGCTATGTAGTAGCCAACTTAACTATTATACGCTTGATATTATTCTTCTACTCCACTCCAGTAGAATAAAATAAGATTCAATCATGTACCTATAATTTCAACTAGGCCTGCGTCTTCCTCTAATATTAAAGGACATGGGAAAAGACAGCAAGGGTTATCTTCTTAAAAACAGATAATAACGATACGTTAGACTAACATAATATTATTACTTAACATTATGATTCCATCTCCCCCACAAGCTCTTTTTTTATAGTCAATTGTCAATAGTTACATTTCATAATGATCCTATACGGTAGATTGGAGTTACTCATCCAACCTCTTAAAAAACGCCGTAGTTTGAGGATTTTTATTATTGATTTGATTTTAAGTTTTTTTGTCACGAAGCAGCCTCATGCAATACGAGGCTGTTGTATTATTTACAAGTTCGGTGGTAAATAAGTGGTAAGGCGGATATAATGTTACACCGCGCACCGATTGCATTGCTGGCTTTATTCTTGGCAGGTGGATAGACGGATGATGTTGATGAATGTATGGCTTAAAAGGAATATGATCTTCTGGAAGAATCGAATATTGATCTTTCTATTCATTAATGTCTTATGATGACGGAGTCTGTTATAAGTATGGAGTTAATATTAATAAACAGTATTAAATATTGTTAATCTGGCAAAAACTTTCCGGTGACCGATTTAAGTTTAAAGATTATTCATGTTTTTTAAGCCAAAGGTCTTGTTTGTATTTGCTGTTTGTTTAGACCAATGAATGTATCGATATTTAATTTTGAACAAAATATTTTGCTTCTGACAGCTGACCCTAAGAGGTCAGATGCTCTAGACAGGAGTGCAAATTTCGGAAGGTATGGACTTGAAAATTAGGTAATTGAAAATTTCCCTTTTGGTGTAGAGCTATTAATATGGAATGAGCTTGGAAATAATTAATAAACACGTATTAAAATAAATTTAGAAGTCGGGTAGTTCAATAAATTCGATAAAAATATACAATTAGCCAACTTCCATGTAAAATCATGCTCGCAATCCAGAAACAGCAATTCTATTGTCTTAATACAATTATTATCACAATATTAGAGATATATTATAAAAAGTTACCTGATTACGATGCGATCTGTACATAATGCAATTTAACGAAAATCAACACTAAGCTTTCAATCATAAAATATACAAGAGTTGCATTGAACAGCATGAAGGACAACCGACAATGTTACGGCTTATTTAATTGTTCGTATCTCTTATTTCGGGTACATAAGCCATGTTCTTTAACCTAATTAAATTGAGATTTTAATCCACGACATTAAAAATCACTACAACATTTGACATCATGCAAGCAAAGCAATTCCATTTAAGAAAAACTGATTCATGAAGTAAAACTTTATCTGAAACGATTATCTACAATATTCTAAAATCTTATAGCTTTCATCTAATGTCATAATTTCATTCATGCCAATAAAGAATTAGCATGTATACTTTTACTTTAGATTTAGATCAAAAGATATAGTTCAAAGAATCCTGAACGCTAGTAGTGCGTTTAAACTCAAAGGGGTCTCCGAACAGTTTTTGCATTATTTATAGGAATACGAAAACGAGGTCTCGCTCGCTCTCTTATCTACAATACTATAACTTGGAGTTGAAAACTCAAAATCGTAAACAACTTTGAAGAAAGCTTATCCTCCTTCATTTCTTTATTTGCTAGAAGTGTAGGGTAAAGTCATACCAAGTCAACAAGTCAAGTTAGTCGAAGTTCTCCACGTGTAGAAAATTAATATTCAGCTCATATGCGTTTCCATTGAACTCCTTGTCCTTATGATAGACAAATGTACATCTTACAAAATAATATAATGAATACCCACAACTTGTGGTAAAGTAAAATTGTTAATGTTTGAGGGATTCGAAATGAAAGATTTGTAGGTGCTCCAATCCAATACTTTAGAACAAGATCTGACTATTTGACTGAACTAAACGGCAAACTAAAAAATCATTATTTGTCGTGTGCATTTTATAGGGGGCTATTTATCGCAGAATCCTTCTTTTCTACTTTATTCCATGTTTTCCAGAACTGACTGACTCAGTCTGCTACTTATTGGAGTTGACTAAATAAAGTAGATTTTACTAATGAAGTAGAGCAAAATTTAAAGCCTTGTGCTATAGTGCTCTGATAATACATGTAGCATGGAGGCAGATATTAGAAAAGTAGAATCAAAGTATAATATTATTTTTTACGTATATATCATTCATAAAGCCTCTTTAATCTAGTCACGTTACTTGACAGTCAACAGTGGAAATCGTGGAAATAGAGGAAAGTAACACTATTTTACTTCATGGACGCACTACGCATATCCTATATTCTTGATCCTTGCGATACAAACAACAGCCTAGTTAATTGATGATTAGCTCATTTAGTTCAGTAGCATTAGTTAAAAAATAAGATAACAACAAGCATTGAACCAAAACTTATGTATTTTGTTTTTGTTGACAGGAGGAGGACGGCAACTTTTTAATAAATAACTGAATTGATATATTATTCGACTGGATTTGGATTAACTAACATTGTTTACAAAGTCGAACATTGCTATTATACCCTATTTTTATAAGGTTTTTGCTCACGAGATCTGAGACAATCAATGACACACCTTCGAGTCAGTAGGATATCTCGGGTCATACGTGCTCCGTTGATGATGCTTCCCCATGCAAATAGCGTACTTTTCATAAAAAAATACGAAAAAATCTTGTAGCTTGAATAAAACGGTCGAAAGTTAAAAATTGTGACCTCTCTTCACGTAAACAATTTCGGTAACCTCAGCCAATGTGATGCATACATGTATTGCAGTAGGACATATACCTACATAAATTCCTGGAAACTACAACTAATTTACAATAACTAATTATAAAGATGATCCAATGCAGTAGTCTCTTGACAATAAGGAAAACAATACATCTCTTTGTTCAATACAGTACAACGTTCCAACTTCTTTGTTAACCTAATCGATATACAAACTCAGTATTCTGAATCTGATAGTTAAACTTAAAATCTAACTTCTCCGTTGACAATTTGAAGGATTTGAGAGTTATTAAAATTGTTGATGTTTATGCTAAATATAATGCCACGTGTATGAACGAAAGCCTTCTCTCATAATCCGCAGTCCTATCTGTAAACATCTTTCTAATTGTAAGCAAGGTTGCTCTAAAATGTCAAAGTTTATTCGTTCGAGGATGATCTTAAGACTCAATAATGACTGATCGTAAGAGTAAGAGAATCACAAATTGAGGGAGTGTCTATAATTTAAAGTCTCAAATTATGCCCTATATTTATTAATTTAATGTCTCGTTTTTAAATAAATTGCTATCTACACTAATGTGCTACCTAACCATACTACAATAGCATCCTGAGACCTGGACTGATCTTCATTTAAAAAAAACTTCAGTCGAAGCCAAAAAAATGAATTCAAATATCTTGTATCGATACAACCAGAATTGTTTATCGATAATGCGTGTTTTGACCCTATCACCAAAGTTGACTGACATTGAGTAACCGGAGATTCAGATGAAAATTTTTCCGTCATCCCTTGTTCCGATGATCATATTATTTACATTGACTGCTCATCGGGCTTCGCCAGAATATAAAACAACCGAAAAACTTTTGTATTTCAATTTAAATTAATATCAATTTCCAGGCCTGAAAGAAACATATTTTGAGTATTTGTGTAAGTGCTTTTGTAATACCAGATTACTCCTAGTCCTACTTAAATATGTATTCATTCATATATTTAAAAATGAATTCGTGAAAAGACATACAGTCTGCCATATACCGTAATACCTATCCTTCGTCGCAATTAACAAATCACTTTTAATCAGGAGACGAGGACATTTTCAAAGTCCAGGCAGGGCTTTGTCTTATACAGAATGTGTTATTAAGATTTGTACCCTGATATCAAAAGATGAAGATGAAAAACAGTTTATTTATACGTCCACTTTTTGCTAAAGGAGTTGTCTTGTTTGAAAGCAGGTTGTAAGTCCAAACTACAATGTTTTCATCGAAAATACCGAGTAAACAGATAGTGTTTTTGTTGACGTTCGTTTTATCCGATCAAAATTAGCGAAAAAGAGATCATCCTCGTGTATTATATTATAAGGGAGTGCAAGAGTCGCCTCGCGTGTCTATCAATGTTGACAACAAATACAAAGGTGGAAACAAGATTGTATGGTGTCTGTTTGTCTAGCCATGATCCATTTACTCATTGAACACCATACAGGTTGTAGTGAGGTTATGATTGCCAGTATTGAGACCAACGCACTATTTGGCATTTGACAAATAAAATAATAACGTCCGATTCGATGAGTTTGATTTGTTTTATGATAATGAAATTTAGATTCTTATATTTATGGCATGAAGTCAGTGGATTAAAAACAACATGAATTATCGTTTCAATATGGTGATTATGGCAGTGAATGATCTTTGCCTTGGCCTCGTGGATAGTTATCAATTGCCATGCTCATATTTTTGATCGGGCTTCACTGATAACAGAATTTATTGGGTCTATTTGTACCCACCGATTGGTACAGCAACCGAACCAATTTTTGGTAACGTAACTTACTTAGTTAGGTTAAATTATCGATAAAATATCTATTTGCTTAGGTTGTTACAGATTGGGCTATTTGGAACGATATTTGGATAAAAAAAAGTTACAAAAGCAGTGAGCATCCTAATTACTCACATTTTAAATACATGTACTTTCAGGGTCGGGAGTTTCGTAACAAAATTAGAGCCAGGCAGGAAATTCGGTGTTTTTGCCGTTACATACAAGTAGAGGCTTATTTCAAGATAATATATACAGATTTTTACCAAAGAACGTTAAAAAAGGATATGACAAATAGGAAAATATTTCAACAAGAAAATAATTCCTGTGTAGAGGATCCGAGTCGTTTATTAAGATGGGGAATTATTTCCAGTGCCTTCAATTATGAGGTATGGGGATTTATATTGGGGGATCAACCGCAAATCTTATCCAAATTTAGTAAATTTTCTAAAGATTCAAAGACTTTTGAATTTTTAGTACTGAAACAAACATTCTAGTTTTAAAGAAGATTCAGAAGGGATCAGACAATGGAATTCATTTTATTCCTCCTCAACTTTCCTCTGCTTTCAGCTTTTGTTATAGTGTACTTTAGACTAAGATTCCAAAACTTCTTTCAAACTAATGCTAAAATAATCTAATTTATTCAGCCGTTCTGAGATGTAAAATGCAAAAGTCAGAAACATCTGAAACGTTTTGGTCCAGGAGACTTGCCAAAAATCTTAACCAATATTCATCCGTACACTTTAAGCAAGCTGTAATTCGATTCTTACCAAATGACGCTGATGATTTACTGAAGTCCGTTAATCCCATCGAAGATGTAAAGTGTCTGATAGTGATAGTATCAAAGTCAGAAACCTGTTGAGTCGACCTCATCGAGGAAATCCTGGAATAAGACTGGGTTTCAATTTCTGTAGGGGAATTGGTCTATGGCCTCTCCACCCGGTAACATTCTCATAATTATACGGGTGACAGCGGTGACAGGTTATTTTCCCTTCCTCCGAGGAGAAAGCGTAATTTCTCCCAAGTGACTCCTAAAAGCTCCTAGCTCACTTTCAGGGTTTTGTTGAAAAGTGAAATGTAACTCTATAAATAGGAAACCAATACGCAATTCAACACAATTAATCGGGTATCAAAGTGTTGATAATTTTCAATTCACTCTATCTAACGATTCGAAATGGATTTTGATCTTATTTAGTAACTCGCTCATAATTCCTACTGACTGTATTTAAAATGTAATGAAATTTTTCAACCGAGATGTTATCTAAACGGTTGGATGCATGTAAAAATAATTCATTTCTGACTAGCTTGTCAATTCCCGATTCTAAGAAAGTTAGGGCTGCAACGTTAACTGTGAAAGGATTACAGATTTTTTTAATAGCTCATATTATTTTAATTTAGCTTGGAAAAATTCTTTGATACATATTTACATTATGAATGTTATGATCCAAGAAAATGTATCCATAATTTGTGAACTACAACTTATTGTTTGAGAAAAACAATAAAATATGTATTCGCTTGTCAAAGTATTTTCATTGTGCTTCGACGCGGCCCATTTCACGTTTCAATAACAGATTCATAATTAAATACATTGCCAATTCTAAGTGGTCTATTGTAATACTGGCAAGAAATTCCGTAGCTATCTTTTACTACAAATAAATTAAGGGCCATCCAAAAGGTTGCGTCGAATAATGCGTAACAAGTGCTTTTATTTAATCGAACGACTTTAGTTTTATTCAACGGCATTTATTTTGTATCATTCACGTTCTTTTGAAAGGCTGAAACTTTAAGTGCCAAGATTTTTTGGAATCTTATCCGATGAATAATGAACACCATGAACACTGAACTCTCCATGGAAAGTCGTGGATTACAAATTAAGGGATCGATCCTCTGGTCCCTGATGGGAAGTTATAATTTTTCCAACCTCCGAAACGATCTAGTTTAACATTGGAAGCATACATGATCGGGGGGACTTATTTTTAATGTTACAATATATAGACACTTTTCTATGGAACTTAGCATAATGAATGAATTTATACTATAACCTTGTTATTCATACGGAATATTGTTTGTTGTTGTAACCTAACCTTTCTTTGGGATAAAATGTGTTTCCTGTATTAAAAAGTTAAGATCTTTCTGACGTTCCAAACTGTAACACTCACTTATTCCAACTTGGCAATTTATCGAGACTATCCCAAGATCGGGTTAACACAGACACCAACACCGTTGCAAACTAAAATATAGACGTTTCATAGACTCTGATATTAATTGGTATTTTCTATTGCATTCGTTCGTCGTTTTGGATCTATGATTTAAAAAATACTTAAGTATAAAACTCCGCCCATTCAGATTGGACGTTATCGGGAAATATTACAAGTTACAGGCTTCATAACTTTATATACGAACATCTGAACGGTGTATATCGAACATATGTATATTAATTTCATATAATCATGATTTGCATGGTCACATTCTAACCGCGTGAACAAAGTACGGGATTCTATATAATGCATCCAGTATTTGCATATTTATGAAGTATAATTTTTTATATAGCCGCTGGTTTGTTATTAAAAATTAAAACCTTATACATTTAACATAAATTGTTAAGCTCTATTCATCCTCATATTCAGAGAACATAATAGTATAATAATCATATAGTTAATATGATATTTGATACAGTGGGTTTCACTGTCTAAGCCTATGAACACTTATTAAATTTTTCATTGAGTTCATGCAAAAATGGTTACTGCAAATGCTTAGTGCTACTGCTAAGATTCATACCACGTATTGAGTGGTTGACTGCGTTAAATTGAACTGTTGGACTGGAGCAACTTATTCAACTGATGAAAGCGATAAGATACAGCTTAAGTGGCTGGAATAACATTACCAGTTTGAAATGTTTGAATGCGATCGGTATGTTGAAACGTTGAATACAAAATATTGGCTATGTTGTAACAGGCGATTAATTTAATAGCATCGATGGAAGCCTTGCTTAATTCTTGCAGCTATATGACTGTATGACATGGCCGACTAGACTTTAGTTGGTGTGGGAATATTTCATTTTATAATAAATCTGGAATAGTGTATAATCTTATGAAAATATGTATATTATAATTATCTTATTTAAATTAAAAGTTGAATTGCAAAACATTGATTTACTTTAATTGTAAATACCGTAAATATCCTATGAATGTTGACCCCATGTTTATGTACCGCATTTGTACAAGGTATAAACTTATGTAAACTATTTTTTTTATTCGTGATGCATCTTTGGAAAGTTTCAAGATTTCTGGCTAAAAGTTACCATAGTTTAATCCGGAACAAGTTGTTTCAAAACCGTTTGAATATACATAGAATAAACAAGTTAGGAGATTGTCAGTAAATCGTAAACGATTTGGAAAATTTGAAAACAAGCATCACCGTTATTTTTGACAAGTCTTTATCCTTTAAGTGTTGGTTATGATCATGCATGTAGAATTTTACGTCTTCAACTATATTTAACCGTGGAGAAGGTTGGAATTTTAAAGATTTTAACTTTATATATATGAAGCTTAGGAATAAGAACATCTGCAATACTTTCGAATTAATATGCGGCTAAAGTTTATTGGTGTCATGATAAAACTGTTTTCTTTCTTTACATTGAATTGAAACAGCATACAGAAACACAAAATATGTTCAGAAAATATGTAACATTTATTGATTTCTGTTTAACGCATTCATAGGAACGATATTTAAAATAATATATGCACAGAACAAGTTAGTTTCGTTTTGCATATGTGATTAAGAATAAAATAATTGTTGACGGATGTACACGTACCTGAATGGTAATAATATTGGTATTACATGATTTTAAGTTACCAACTAAAGAATTTTATCAAAATATAATATTCGTCGAAGAACTGAATACGAATGAATTAAAGCGGAAGTAACGAATCTCACTAACTAACCAAAATTATAAATTACACAAATTCTTCAAAATATGTACTCTCGAATCGCGTATGCTTGCTGACACTGGTGGCAAAAGCTTTTTCTTCCCGGCATGCTATAATAAGAGGGTTTGCCACCAACGCTTGCATGAGCTATATGGGTTGTTAAAAAATGCGGAACTTTACTGTACATGCAAGAAATAAAACCAGGAAAAATAGGGAATGGTAAAGAATTTAGCACGATGAATGAATTTACAATTTAGATAGATTTTGATAATCAGAGTTTCTAGCAGATATTTTAACCTCTCATGCAAGAAAAATTACAAATATTACGAAGAAGAATATAAGAAGAGCGAAAACTTTTATCATAAGCCATCGATTGGACGTCACCGATTTGAAGTATTTTAACAACTCCGTATGCGCTGCCTCCACATTCATCTCCGCGTCCTCCACATTACTATCTATGCGTTGGACCACTTCTTCTTGCTCTTTGACCATCATGGCCAATTGTTGGAAAATTCCCCCCAACTCCACTATAGTTGATTCTATAGACTGCATCGCATCTGCTCTACTGGATACATACGATTCCTACAAAAATTACAAACGTCGAAAATTGAAATATTACGGTGTATCAATGATCTACATTGTGTAAATTAGGTGGTGTCAAGGCATGAATAATACGTCCAAATTTTGTGAATCCACTGTTAGATTAATAAATGAAACAAACTTACAGTCTCATCTTGCGCAAAAAGCTGGGCCTGACGATTTCTTAGTGAACTGCTTTCTCCAAAATCAATGGCTACATCTCCACTAGTGTGATTATCTTCCGGGACTAAAGCAGATCCTGTTTCAAGAGAAAGGTTAAGATGTTAGAATTTATTACAGAGACTTACATGCTGATTCAATTGAATTAAAGCATAATTGCCTTTGTAATATCCTGTTAGGGCAGATGGAGGAAGCGATGAAGTTACAGGACCCTGAGTAAATTGATCTTGTCGGGATCGTTGTTCTTTAAGGTTCTAAACAGCCAACAAGATGTTTAAAAGTTTAAAATCTTTTAATTGAAGAAAATGCTATTTATATGACTACATTAGTAATGTTTACCTCGGTTCGAACTTGAAGAACATGCTTAAACTCATTGGACATAGAGGCCAATTTTGACTGAAGGCCGACAACCACCCCTGAGGAATGTGATTGCAGATGTTTTCCATTTATGGTGTGGTTTCCACGTGCGAATTTCTGAAGCTATATAATATTATAATGTTAGAATTTCAACATTAATAATCTATCAAGAAAAACAACATTACAAAGCAAACTTACGCGAGCGATATCTTGATTTAGTGCGTTGATGTCCTCTTTAATAATAAATGTCAATTCCTGGATTTCTACGGATTTGTCGTCAAAAAGAGATTTCCGTTTTGCCACTATAAACAAAAGTGAATCAGATTATAGAACTCACATCGTTTTGATAAATCACTGACATTCAAAGAATAAGAGTAATACTTATGTTACTTACACAGGGCAAGCTTTTCCAGTTTACTATAAGTTTTGGCAATATTTTTTCCTATCGACCTGGGATAATAATATATGCAATAAATTAGTCATGAAGTTATTCGATTTAACTATTTTTTAAATATAATTAAATTTTTACAAACTTTGCAATCCGCATAAATTCACTGTACTCGTCCAAATTTCTATTGACCTTATGGTTAGCTATACTCATGGGATTAGGCTGGCGAACTTGAGCCCGGCCCTGAAGTGACCTCAGGGCGGATTGGAATTCCGCAGTTCTATCACGACCCATCGTGTTTTCTTTATCTTCTTCGTCCCTCCAAGACGTGGAAGTGTACGAAGACGATGAAGTGGTTCCAGGGAGTAACTTATCTGTGTCCGTGTCCTCTGATTTTGAGCTTCCTCGACGTCTTCTCGTTACACTCATCTCAATCTCATGCTCCAAGTTTATTTCCTTGTTTACAGTTACAGCGTCTTCTTCGGTAACTATGTAATGCTATGCCCCGCGCTGTCAAAAATAAAGATGAGACCAAAGAATCGAATTGTCCGCGTCCGGTTTGATTGAAATATTCCAAGTAAGAATAGTAAGAATACAGAACTATTATTTGTAGTTCTACAGTTCTCCACTTATTTTTAATCTGAAAATCGAGAATAAAAGAGTTGTAGTACATGCATTATGACATCGTAAAGTATATGATTAATAAATCAAATCAAGATAAAGATGAATGAATGATATCAGATATTGATTCGTGATTGAGCGATGTAATTTCGTATTGAATTTGTAATTGTAATGCATGACAATTTTAATTCAACTTCAAACTCTGAACTCTAAGCACAAAGCAAGCTCAGATTTCTTATGGATGTGAAGTTAGCATTATAGCAGTACGAAGTTAGCATTATAGCATTATATGCGTGAGCCTGGCATTATAGCATTATAGCATTATATGCGTGAACCTGGCATTATAGCATTATAGCATTATATGCGTGAGCCTGGCATTATAGCATTATAGCATTATATGCAACCTGGCATTATGGCATTATAACTTTATAACAAGTTTCTTAGCATTAAATCGTACCATTATGTACTAAAATAATTTCTAATGACTTCAAATCGTAGCATTATGGACTAAAATCAATCCTTATAACCCTTATACCGTAGCATTATGAACTAAAATCAATCCTTATAACCCTTATACAGTTGTATTATGAACTAAACTCAATCCTTATAGCCCTTATACCGTAGCATTATGAGCTAAAATCAATCCTTATAACCCTTATATCGTAGCATTATGTACCAAATTAATTTCTAATTGCTTTAAATAGTAGCATTATGAACTAAAATCAAACCTTATTACCCTTATATCGTAGCATTATGAACTAAACTCAATCCTAATTACCCTCATATCGTAGCATTTTGAAATTAGATCTTTGATAATGACCTTTAAATCGTACCATTATGTACTAAAACAATTTTAAATGACCTTAAAATTGTAGCATTATGAAATAAAATCAATCTTTTTAACCCTTATATCGTAGCATTATGAAATTACAGCATTTAAATTGATATATTTATTGTTAACAGGATCATTAAATATTAATAAGCCAGACAGAATTGATAAAGTGATCTTTCGTGTATGGTGTGTACGGTAATAGTCTGTCGGGAGATAACCCTTTGTAGATGAATTTGGTTTTGTTGACAACAAACACTGTTGTAAAATGTACGGCGCAATATACAGAGTAAGCAAACACTCGGAATCTTTCATTACACAGCGTAACGATTGCTGGGAAAAGCGAGTCTGAGTTATTGTTTCTAGGAAACGACAACACAACGAAAGGAATGCTCCAACCGCAGGCCACGAATACCATCAACTTGGGTTTGGCGCTGAACAGGATTCACATTTTCTCATTACAACTCTGTCGTTATATAATCGAACATATTGCTCAATTGAAGTACCGTCTAATCCAGAAATTGTATTTATTAGAGTTTCTAGTGGTAACAGGCATTTTGCATTTGGACTACGGGTATGTTGTGTCAAAACAACCAAATGATCAAAAGAATTAAAAAACCGTGACTGTACCAAGTATGTTCCCAGGTTGTATAACTTTGGGAGAGAGATTTAGAATATCACAACATTCAATTTGCTTAGCCTCGTTGAAATTGAATTCGTCTATCTTTCGGAAACTGCGAATGAACTGAGCAACGGTCACATCTGCAATTCCCTGATGTAAATTCAAGTAATCCTTTGCTCTGTTATCCGTTTTGTACAAGCTGTTGTAGAGGCATTGTAATCCGCAATCAATGTTGCAGGTATTGAATAGCGTGATTTTTTTTTCATCGAAATCAATGAATCCCCCGTATGGAATTAGGATGAACTGTAGAACTGACATTCCAAAATGACGTAATGACGATGGCATGGAATTTTTACTGTCACGCCTATCCTCTACTTGGTCTTTGGGTTGTTTCTGAGAATCGTTTTACGTTTCGAATACAGTTTTTTTGTTAAACAATTTTCGAATTCCACTTGTAGACTTCCTGGCAGTTGGTTTAAAGTCGGCTTCCAGTCTCCTATCAGGTATTTTTGAGTATTAATCCACAGTCACAGAACTTAATTTTCCATTTTTGAATTTGATTTTAATTTATAATGATCTTAGAGTGCATATAAAATTTTGGCAATACCGAACTTTTATTTTCCAGGAAGGTTAAAAACTGTAGAAATAGAACTTCAAAAATAATCGTAGGAAGCCGTTAATTAATACCATTTGTCATTATTAGTGCGTTATCATATTTTCTTGTAGTTCGCTAAAATAAGTTATGGTTAATATTATATCTAGCGTAGTTAATATTAATGCGTTACGTCCACAACGTTATGAGTTTGTTCGTTCATAAGGGATGACTCAATCTTAGTTTTATAGCTAAGTAGGAGACCAGATAAAAAAATTTGCAATTACATTAAATTATCTTTACTTGTCGAATGTATGATGAAATCTTGCTATTGGGTACTTACCTACCAAAACACCACTTATGGTGTGTATTTAATAAAGAAAATCTTTAAAGATATAGATTAGGTATTATTTCGTACTTGAAAAACTATTCATAATAGATTTATACTATATTACACTATTATATTATTTGATTCAATTCTTCAGTAAACTTCTTTTAATCTATTTCATTGTTACTGTTACATTTGCTCTTTAAATATGAGACTACCTTCTATTCAATTTCGGACTAATTACAACTAATATTACCAATTGGTTTCAATTAAATCTTACTGGTGTGTATAAAAATTGATACGCAATTATCTGAAATATAGAAATTAATCTTTTGATGTACTTGTCAGTAATCCTCTTAATTATTTAATATTACAACACCAACTGTCGTTATTAAATTTTTGATTTTGACAAACTGGTACTGCTATACGTTCATTTATTATCTACCAGCTAGTTATATTATATTTTTATATACAATTTAAAGTCATTAGAAATTATTTTAGTACATGATGCTACGATATAAGGGTTATAAGGATTGATTTTAGTTCATAATGCTACGGTATAAGTGTTATAAGGATTGATTTTAGTTCATAATGCTACGGTATAAGGGTTATAAGGATTGATTTTAGTTCATAATGCTAAGATTTGAAGTCATTAGAAATTTTTTTAGTACATAATGGTACGATTTAATGCTAAGAAACTTGTTATAAAGCTATAATGCTATAATGCATGCCAGGTTCACGCATATAATGCTATAATGCTATAATGCCAGGTTCACGCATATAATGCTATAATGCCAAGTTCACGCACATAATGCTATAATGCTAACTTCGTACTGCTATAATGCTAACTTCACATCCATAGATTTCTTTACACTTTTGACCAGTCCTTACTCCTTAAGTCCTAATCTAAAACATACAAGATCCATAAAAAAAATCTGGAATTTGGAATTTAATTAGAAACAGACATCAACTATTCAATATTGTTGATTGTATTAGAAAATGTCAAATGTCATGTAGAAATACGAAATATGTCTCTAGTTGCTAGTCCATAGTCACTGACTGTCACTACACACTAGTGTAGTTTTAGAACAATACAATAAGAGAAGATACTGAATGTAATTAAATGTGTAACAGTGTAACGTAAGCAGTAAGTATGAAGTATGAAGTATATACTTTGTACTTAACTGCCAAGATAAGACACAAGACACAAGGAACAAGATAAAATTTAAGTGAAAGTCTATCACAAAATTCAATTAATTCACAATTCAATTCACAATTCACAATTCATTTCCTCTTTGTGCTTTGCTCTTGCCTCTCTATAACACTATAATGTCAAATGTATAACATCAAACATCTAACGATTCTAATGTCTAACGCTAACCCTCAACAGCTCACCAGTGCACAGTTACAGTCATCATGCAATGTATAACAATTCAAATCAAATATCAAAATTTTAATATGAATTTTAAAACTAACTAAACTAACTAGATATATTAATTCATAATTACTTACTTACTTTTGACTTTGTATTGTATTAGCAGCTCAACTTGACTTTGTAAACCAGGCAGCTCATTCCAATTCACCATTCATTTCCACATACCAATCATTTACCAAATAAATTAAGAATTCACCTTATCCTGTTTGCTATCAATTCACAATTCCCAACCCCAACCACCAACACTGAACACCAACCCAACTATAAACTCCCACAATCATTTACGAAATAAGCCCTGTTCTTGCTAGGTAGGAACTGATGACGTATTTAACTTTGCGTTCACAGATTCACACGAATCCAACATCCAACCAACCCAATTGCAATGCAATGTTATTGTATTATTAATCAACTGCAGTGACGACATCAAAAATGAACTAAACTAATTATTTGGTCTACGTGTCCTCGAAAAGAGAAGGGGCCCGCTCAGTATAAAATAATACATTCTCTATGAAAACCATTGAATTTCAATTCAATCATCCAAATATAAAACTCACACCAACGTCACAAACCCACCCAAGTACTAGATCACTAATGCATTCTTTGTTCAATCGAGACTTCGAGACGCTTTAGAATTCGATAGCTGGAAGCTGGAATGTCCCATCTTTATAAAACCATCCATCTTCAAAAAATTAATGTTACCATACGGAATGATTCTAATTTGGGATAGTTTGTTTCAATGTTCAATCAATTCAATCTGTCCGAGAGTACCGAGAGATGATGGATATTAACATGTTTCGGAACTATATTATTATTTCGAGGTGGGGACTTGCTCAAGACTAACGTGTAGTTCAGGTTGAGGGGAAATACATTTAAAAAATGACTAAAATACATGCTTTGAATCAATTCAGATAGAAGTTATTGCTTTAAAAGTGGATTATCTAATTCTATCTGAATTCGTTTAGACACGTACATACATAGAATTAACCGAACAAACCGAACATTTATGATGAGAGCACCAGTTCCAAGTTCTGATAAAGTTTTGCCATTTTTGGTTAAAAACCCATGAAAATCAATAGATACGAGATATCCAAGCGTCCAATGCTTAACGATTCGTACTATTACTAACTTGTCGATGATTTTTAATCACAATTTAATAATCGAGAACTGCTGGTAGACAGGTATCGATTACTTTAATCGCATAGATAAACAATTATTGAAGACCTTGCACAATACTGAAATACACTCATTACTAAATAGATATAAGCATTGTCCAGTTTGCAGTGTGTAAGCTATTATTGTCACTTTAGGACCATAACCCATGCCTTTGAAGCTTGGTAATCTATAACTCATGCTATATTTTAACCCTTTACTTCTAATAAAAAAATTTCCATAATGGGTTGGGTTTAATCAAATGGGAAGTAGCATTTAATTTGGCTCGTGTTAATAGCATAAGTTAATTGAACATTCCCATATTTTGTTTTATTTTCCATTTCGAATTTAAACTCCTTTAATACGATTGTTCGAACAAAATGTGCCCGTAACTGGTATTTGCGAATAATTGAAGACGATACTGGACGAATGCATTAAATGAGTCCGTCTCAACAGCGGGACATGATTCGCATGATTAACTAAAAGTACTTTCAGAATGATTTGTCTGTGGATTCGGTTGACACTATTTCCAAGCATTGAAATTGAAATACAGAACTTTAATTCTGTAGTATGAAAAAAAATACAATGGCCTTTGTTTTTCAGTCTCAGTTGCACACACGATTTCAAGGGAATTAATCATTTGAATACCTTAGATTAAATTCCATGACTTCAGTCTACAGAGAGGGATCAATAGATCTCGCATTTTAGGAATTCGTACACAAATTAGGGTACATTAGTTCACAGGGACTAATTATTATTACTGTTTTTCAAAACATCATTCATGGTATAAAAGCGACGGCTCAACCTTCAAATTCAATCATTGCATAGATTAGAACAGGTTCTTGCGTCTCCCGTTTTCTTGTTCACGTTTACTATGTTCCGATTATTTCAAACTTTGGTTTTACTATATCCCCTTTTCGTGAGTGTTTTAGGACGCTTTAATTCTAGTAATCCGTTTTCCCCGTCAACATACGAAGAGGAAAGAATACTTCCATCAGAAGGGCGACAGTACAGCAGCATCGATAGTTCGCATGCAAAATCATATCCTAGCAGTTATAACAGTATAAAGAGTATAGGAAAGGTGGGACTTGGACTTTTATCTGGAAATCGACGGACAAAAATTCGAAGAGTGGAACACTCTCCGTCTGTAAGCTCCTTAATTATTATTTCTTTTAAATTGGTACAAACCGTGATTGCTTGATGCGATTGATTGGAGCTTTATGTACAATCAGACTTTGAACACGTATACATGCATATTTACAATGTAAATGTAATTTAAAGAGGTACCAATTTAAAACTCTGAAATTTTTGACCTCTAAAGGAACAGACGTCAGATTTCGAAGATTACGATTCAGGAATTATAGAAAAGCCGATACTTTACAACTTTGATTACAAGTACCGTCCGATGAGCATGGGTCATCGTGGTTATTATTATGGTCCTCCGTACAGTCATCATATGGCAGATCATGGAGCGGAAGGAAAGGAAGCGTTGGCTGCTTTGACAGCATTGTGTATCGGTGTAGCGGCTGGGTTAGGTCTCATCGGTCTCCTATCGGGTTTGCTGAAATTATTTCTAGGACCTTTGGCCTTTGGAACGCTTTTGTCCCTTTTACTAGTATTAGCTGCTCCAGTGCCGGTAATCACGAATGGGAAAATGCTACTCGCATCGGTATCCAAGATTAAGGGGCTGAGAAAAGAAGGTCTTCAGGTAATTTTGTAACTTTTATATTTTTGAGGAACTAGTTTATAGCGAAATGGTTTCATATTTTCATTTTTATAGGACACTCTGAACGAGATTTCCAGAAAACTGCCCAATTTGAGTATAACTCCGGCAAGCAACGTACTGAATTAAAATTAGAAAGATGTATTTAATAATTTAACCATTAATTAGTTCAATTGTAGTACATTTCGTTTTAAGCGTTAATGTAGTTCCTACTTTTATAACAAACTAAATCATTGAATGATACACAGCACGCAGAGGTGTGAATACCGGTTCAACCATGGAGGTTTATTACCTTCCATAAAAATAAAGTGTACTTGGTAACTAATTAAACATTAACGGTAATTAAATTAAATTATTGGTAGCATTATTATTGAATTTTAACAGAGTTATGATGACTTACAAATATTATACTTGTTTTTACTGAAATCTCAGTGTACCCCTAATTAGTATTAATGGGTAATAAAAGCTTTCGCTTCGAATTAAAAAGCTCAATTTTTCGTCAGAATTGCATTGTTTTGTCTTTCAAGAATGATGACAATTGTTCCAACACTCAGTTTGGAACCTTTAAAACGAGGCAATTGATAATAGCATCAGGTTCAGGACATGGTCAAATTACAAGACGATCTGTTTGGTCCACAACATTCCGCCTGTTTGCTCTCTTGTCAACAGCAACTTTTGTAGCCTTGTTCTATAAAAAGATTTACAACAATAACGTCCGATGAGTATAATGATATTTTTAAAATAAACCGATGTAACGGGTGTAACCAAGTGTTGAAAACGTCACCATAATTAAACCGAATCTTAATGTCCCCCAAAAGCCCGGGTTTTGCACCCTGGTGTCAGTAGGAGTGGTCCCGTATCCGTCAAAGATGTTCTATTACTCATGGGAATCGTTTAAACCCCATATCTCAATTTCCCCAAAAATCCCAGGTTTTGCACTCTGAAATATAGGTTCAGGGTATTATCATGTATAGATGATAGACATAGAGTGTAATGTAAACTACCTAAGCGTCAGTTTTAAAATGAGTAAGAGCTCTATCCTGGCGTTGGACTCCTACATATCACTATTCTGTTTGATTTAATGGTTTGTTTTGGGGTTTAATTGATGGGGGGCAGGGGGTGTGACCGATTTGACCCAAGTTCGAACTTAGCCTCACTCTTGAGCCAAGGAACAAGTGTACAAAATTTGGTGACCGTAGGTCAAGCCGTTCTCCAGTTATCGCTCGGACAGACGGACGGACGGACGGACTTGTCGTTCGCATAAAGTGTTTTCAACACTTAATAATGTTGTTGATTGTACAAACGAATCTCGGAATCTCCGTCTTACCCTTCTTCTTTCTCGGTAGGATGGCTTCTCTACATCATTAAGAAAATGTCTATGATTGGGATCAAAGAGCCTGCCCGTTGCATTAGCTTTAACGGAAGGATATTGATTGGGCCTATCCAACATTAGCGGTCCAAGCTAAAAGAAAAAAAAACCCATAGGATAGGAACCGGCATATTTCCCGAAGCACTGCTTTTTTATGTATAACATCAAAACATAAGGCTACCCACCGGCACTTCTTTCCAACCATTGGAGACCCGAATGTATAGACGCTCATCTTCTTCTACAAAGGATAGGGTTCCTGGTGCACTTCTTACAATTTTCTAATTCAATGATATAATTTAATTAGCTTTAACTTCTAAGAACATGATAAAGTTATCAGATGCGTAATCTTGTCAAAAATCATAGAAACTTAAAACATCCAAGGAACGATACTTTATAAGTAAGGTTTAAAGATTTGATTGAAATGCACTATTTTAGAAAATGACGAAGGAAACTTTTATTTTCCGTTAATTTTGTAACTTACCATTTCATATTCATTTTTAAATATGCTAGCGCCTGGTACCATTGCAAAGTCGGGGAAATTTCCTGGTGGACCTGTTATAGAGATATGCAAAATTATGATTTGCAGAAACACTAAATTCGTATTAAAAATGCTGTAATACAGCAACAAAAATGCTTTCACCCCTCTCTCCCATTTCGCCCTTCTCTCCCTGAAGAGAAAGTCCCGGTGGCCCTGGCATTGGAATGATAATTGGACCACGAATTTCGGAGCTTGAGGTTTGTGAACCGAACTGACTAGGTCCAGAACGACCAGGTAAACCTCGTACACCTGGAGGGCCACGGACTCCTCCCGGACCTCTAAGCAACTCCAAATCCGGAAGTATCGCAGGTTCCCCCTTAAGCAGTTTAAAAAACATTCGAATCTCACAATCTCATGGTCAATAGAGTTTAATTCAGAGCTGTGATTAACATTTCCGAGTTGTAAACGAACCTTTTCTCCTTTCTCTCCTTGTACGCTGAGTCCATGATCTCCTCTGCAATAAATCACAAAAATGCATCCAGATTATACAGTGATTGTCGCCTTATCGCCGTTAAAAAATTTATTGTTAAAAGATTTATTGTTAAAAGGTTAAATTCCATAAATGGTCTTACGGGTGTCCAGCTTCCCCAGTATCTCCTTTGGATCCCCTTCGACCTAATATGGATGTTTCGAGTTAGTAAACTTTCGTGCTCTAAATAACGCTTTATTTTATAAATATCGGATTATAGACAGTCAATATTAGTACCCAAATCCAATCTAATCAACTTTAAAAGATTTTAGCAAGATTAAATTGGCAGGTTTCAAGTACAAAAACCGACTTTGTTGTATCTCTAATTAAATGCAGTTGAACATGGCTTTTACGAAATCGTATAAAGTGTAATAATTACCTCGCTTTCCCTGCTCCCCTTTTTCACCCTAAAAATTATCGAATTATGCAGCTGAATTTATGAATGAAAGTCAATTTTGGTTATTTAAAATTTTGCAACAATAAATGTTGGTGAAAGGGAGTAGGCAGTACCTTCACTTGTATGTAGCTACCTTCACGAAGAACCGTGGTAAATGCTGTTCCCACTTCACCTTTTTTGCCTTGGACTCCAATAGGTCCCTGAAATGACACAGTGGTGATATTTTTTATTATAAAAGCTTTTGTTTTCCGTTATAATTTCTAGAAAATATTCGTATACCGGAAGACCACGATCGCCTTTGGTCCCCTTTTCGGAATCGTCTAAACTTCTATATCTTGGATAATAGAGTTGAGATGTACCAGGTAGTCCCCTATATTTATTATAACAAACTCTTTTCACTTTCACTCTATGGAATCAGATTACTAGCTAATGAGTTAAGAAACGTCTTTCTCAATTTGCATTTTGGGATTTCTAGTAAATGTACCTTGGACCGGGTTCTCCTTGTTCCCCCTTTAAACCTTCTCTTCCGTGGCGGCCGGGAAGACCTGGAAAAAAGGGCTTGTTACAAATCGTAATGGAATATCGATAAGACAAGATGTCGAGTTGGTAAACGGCTCAAAGTTTTATCAAACACCTGGTGGGCCAATAGCTCCTTCAGGACCTCTTTCGCCAGTTTTTCCTTGAAACGCCCAGCTTGTCCTTTGATCCTGACCTACTGCCTAAGAATTATAAAAAAATGAGACTATGCTTTTTTATTAAAAATTTGATGTTGACGATAATAGAGCTTACATTAATAAAACTAGGGAGTTGTGTAAATATCTCTGAGTAATTACATCGGCATTTGTCATCAGCTACGTCCTGAAAGAATTACAACCCTTCAATATTAAGAAGTTCTAATCGCCAGATGGATGTTAAGTTTATTTCGGGGTAAGGCCAAAAATATGCAAGGGCAACGATCATAATTTTTTAGTTGTAACCCTAATAATCTATGATGATACATCCTTGGGAAACCGAACGCTATTCGGCTGGAGATTAAATTCAAGCCTGTATAGTAGCACATATCCATTTATTTTTCTGCATTCAAAGTCAAAGGTCAAACAGACATACAGCTTGAGGGAAACATGGTTAAAAGTTGCAAAGAAAATGCCAATTACTATTCAACAAGATAAGTCGCCTTAATCTATGGTTGGGGTAACTTAAGCATTTAACACTTTGATACTCACAGTGCATATAATTTTCAGCATTTTCAAAAATAAACTTTTATACAAGGAGCTATCCTCAAACGTTTCAGTATACATAGAGGAATATATCCCTATATTCCTGTTGTCGGAACAATCCAATCCAATCGTCCTTTCAATCCGAATCAAACGTATTCTTAAAATGCGATTTTTTTTTCATAGGATTAATACATTAATAACAAGCTAATTGAGTCTCAAATGTCTGGTCTGTCCTTTAATTCCTCTTTTTATATGCATTATGTTTTCAAGGAAAGCAAGTCAATAAAAATGCTTAAATACTTTATTGTAAATATACTTTAGTTCATTTATAAGTTCAGAGTTTCAGTTTACGTTTCATTACTTTTCTAATGATTTAAGGTTACGAGTCAATTTCTGTTTTGATAATGATAGCCAAACCCCAGGATCTCCCCCTCATTTTTTCTTTTCCATGTTGCATTTCTATTAAAAGTTTAGATGTTACATCTTTTCAGAACCACCTAGACTTTGCTCATTTTCTTCCCTTGTTTCTTGTACAACTGTAGTTTTCCAAGGGTAAATAGCATCATCATACTTGTTCTATGAATTTGTTTTAAACAGTAAATTGGCTAATGTCCCATAAACCCCTAGGGATGAACTCAGCCCTCTGTCAGGATTTTGACTTTGAGTGTCGACGGGACCCCTGATGCTTGACAGCTCCTTTACTTTATAACCCTCAGGCTCTCATAAATTAATCCCAATTTGTGGAAATGCTATCTATATTGCATAGTAATAACCTTTTATTTTTCACTCCATAAGCAAGTCGTGATCTCATTTCCACGTGAAGGTTTTTACAAATTTATCTGAGAATTTTTATTTCCTCTCTTCTTGTCCAGTTTTCTAGAGTCAAATTCTATTACATTTTAAAAATACACTACAGCATGTATACTTAACCCTTTAGTCAAATATTCAAAATGGTAAGTACGAAGTACAGATCTTATGTAAATTACTGAAGATGAGTTTCTCGATTCAGTTGTAAACAAATTGCATTCGCTGCATTAAAAATATAAACATGAATGAAGAATGAATGAACCTTATTTCTTATGTTATATATCTTGCTATTATTCTAGAAAAATGCAAAATCTTTGAAAGCTGAGTGAAAAATTATAATTGTAATCACAAATGACCGTAAGGGACTGCTTTGAATGGGAGGAATGACTAATAAATTGAATTGAACATATTTTGTTCCATAAAGGAAAGAGAGGCGAGGAAACGGAGAGTTTATAAGAAAGATGCTTTTAATATTTATTACATTGAGCCCATATTGGGATTCAGCGTAGAATTAAAATGTCTTTAGATAGATTAATCCCCATATATAGGGTTTCCACATGACGGATATATATGGCAAATTTTTCATTTGCCAGAGTTCATGATTCTGAAACCGTTTGGCAAGAAATCTAATTGAAACGCACGTAAAGTAAATAAATTTCAACGGAATGTAATGTCTTTGTTGTTCTAGAAGAAAGACAGCATAAACATTCTAAATGATAAAAAACCTTGTCAAGGATCATACGGTTAATGGCTTAATTAGTAAAACAATGACCTTACAAGTGACTTTGGCGAGTATGAATAGCTTCCCAGGACGACTGAAATGTCACCAAATATGACTGATACAATAATCACATTTAAGATGAACTTAACTCCAGCTTCCGCAATAGTTGAGCTCGTTTCATGAGCCATCATGAGTTTGGCGATGTCAATTGGAAATATTTACAAATTGCTTTCACCCAATGCCGAGATTAGAACCAAAGAAATTAAGTCAAATTTTCTGTTGAACTTAAACCAGCAAATCTATTTTGAGTTTATTTAGCAAACAGAAAGGTAAGTTATTCTCTGCAAATGAGACCGGAACCTATAAAACTTCTACTGGGAGACCTTCGTAAAACTTTAGTTGTATATTCTTTTAAATGAATTATACATGTCCTCGTCAGGTTTAGAAACATAAGTAAGTCAGGGCAGGACGCTGGAAACGGAAAGTTTTGCAATAATCAACAAAGGATATTTACATTTCCATTTTCGTACTTATGAGATATTTCTTGCATAAAAAATGAAGTCCTAAATTCAGAACCACTTAATATTTTTACAACTTTTTACGAGTAACACAAACCATATAGGTCAAACAAATCGGAAACTGTCAAAATCGAAAATTCACAACTTCACCCTTGAAAAAGTAGGAGTGAGAGGAACAATAAAATCCAATAGTTGCAATCGCAATGTAATGTAACTAATATGTAATCAAACGAGGTGTGACTCGACATACGAATTTGACAAGTAAGCTAACTATCGTTAACTAGGAACTTCGTTTTTTAACATTTTAGTTTTGCAAAACGATTAGATGATCTGACTTTTAACAACACAACCCAGCTTGTGTTGGCTCTGAAAGAGTATGTAGTTTCACGGACAACTGTCTAATTCTCAATCCGTGATCTTGAGTTGGATACAAACTTACAAACAAAGCTTTACGTTTCGCGAGGCAGTTGTGTGGTGTTAACAGAAGTTTCACTCAAGTCTATCTGCTATGCGCCGTACATACTCTTTGATAAACCTATAAAATGATAATCAGAACTTCATTTCAAAACGAACAAAAGCAAATACATAGGGCATGAAGATACTGTATTAAAGATGACCATGTTCAAATTAATGAATATATACATACACAGCATTACTACAAACAGACTACAAATTAATAAAATATATGCAAGGGGAGATAGGCTTATAACAAAAAAGGTGTTAAGATGAAGACAGTCTTTTTTAATATAATAAACCGTTGCAAACGCACATACGCAAGAGGTGAAACCTATCCGACACACGAAACATTTACACAAACTTTAACGTTTACGTTGTAAACGTTAACTTGTTAACTTTCTACACGTTAACTTGTTAACGTAGTAAACGTTTAATTCAATTTGTACACGTTAACTTCAAGTTGTACACGCTAACTGTAAGGTGTACACGTTAAAGTCAAGTTTTATACGTTAGCTTCAAGTTGCACACGTTAGCTTTAAGTTGTAAACGTTAACTTGAACTTAATTTAAGTTGTACACGTTCTCGTGTACGTATATAAGCTTCCCCAGTATTTGGCTACAATATAGCGTTGGAATCTCAATTCGCCCCAAATTGCGCCCCGGGGCGCACCCCGGGGTGAGTAGGGGTGATCTCGTATACGTATATAAGCTTCCCCAGTACTTGGCTACAATATAGCGTTGGAATCTCAATTCGCCCCAAATTGCGCCCCGGGGTGAGTAGGGGTGATCGCGTATACGTATATAAGCTTCCACAGTACTTGGCTACAATATAGCGTTGGAATCTCAATTCGCCCCAAATTGCGCCCCGGGGCGCGCCCCGGGGTGAGTAGGGGTGATCTGGTATACGTATATAAGCTTCCCCAGGACTTGGCTACAATAATGCGTTGGAATCTCAATTCGCCCCAAATTGCGCCCCGGGGCATGCCCCGGGGTGACTGGGGGTGATCTCGTATAAGTATATAAGCTTCCACAGTACTTATCTACAATATAGCGTTGGAATCTCAATTCGCCCCAAATTACGCTCCGGGGTGAGTAGGGGTGATCTCGTATACGTACATAAGCTTCCCCAGTACTTGGCTACAATATAGCGTTGGAATCTCAATTCGCCCCAAATTGCGCCCCGGGGCGCGCCCCGGGGTGAGTAGGGGTGATCTCGTATACGTATATAAGCTTCCCCAGTACTTGGCTACAATATAGCGTTGGAATCTCAATTCGCCCCAAATTGCGCCCCGGGGCGCGCCCCGGGGTGAGTAGGGGTGATCTGGTATACGTATATAAGCTTCCCCAGTACTTGGCTACAATATAGCGTTGGAATCTCAATTCGCCCCAAATTGCGCCCCGGGGCGCGCCCCGGGGTGAGTAGGGGTGATCTGGTATACGTATATAAGCTTCCCCAGTACTTGGCTACAATATAGCGTTGGAATCTCAATTCGCCCCAAATTGCGCCCCGGGGCGCGCCCCGGGGTGAGTAGGGGTGATCTGGTATACGTATATAAGCTTCCCCAGGACTTGGCTACAATATAGCGTTGGAATCTCAATTCGCCCCAAATTGCGCCCCGGGGTGAGTAGGGGTGATCGCGTATACGTATATAAGCTTCCACAGTACTTGGCTACAATATAGCGTTGGAATCTCAATTCGCCCCAAATTGCGCCCCGGGGCGCGCCCCGGGGTGAGTAGGGGTGATCTGGTATACGTATATAAGCTTCCCCAGGACTTGGCTACAATAATGCGTTGGAATCTCAATTCGCCCCAAATTGCGCCCCGGGGCATGCCCCGGGGTGACTGGGGGTGATCTCGTATAAGTATATAAGCTTCCACAGTACTTATCTACAATATAGCGTTGGAATCTCAATTCGCCCCAAATTACGCTCCGGGGTGAGTAGGGGTGATCTCGTATACGTACATAAGCTTCCCCAGTACTTGGCTACAATATAGCGTTGGAATCTCAATTCGCCCCAAATTGCGCCCCGGGGCGCGCCCCGGGGTGAGTAGGGGTGATCTCGTATACGTATATAAGCTTCCCCAGTACTTGGCTACAATATAGCGTTGGAATCTCAATTCGCCCCAAATTGCGCCCCGGGGCGCGCCCCGGGGTGAGTAGGGGTGATCTGGTATACGTATATAAGCTTCCCCAGTACTTGGCTACAATATAGCGTTGGAATCTCAATTCGCCCCAAATTGCGCCCCGGGGCGCGCCCCGGGGTGAGTAGGGGTGATCTGGTATACGTATATAAGCTTCCCCAGTACTTGGCTACAATATAGCGTTGGAATCTCAATTCGCCCCAAATTGCGCCCCGGGGCGCGCCCCGGGGTGAGTAGGGGTGATCTGGTATACGTATATAAGCTTCCCCAGGACTTGGCTACAATATAGCGTTGGAATCTCAATTCGCCCCAAATTGCGCCCCGGGGCGCGCCCCGGGGTGAGTAGGGGTGATCTGGTATACGTATATAAGCTTCCCCAGTACTTGGCTACAATATAGCGTTGGAATCTCAATTCGCCCCAAATTGCGCCCCGGGGCGCGCCCCGGGGTGAGTAGGGGTGATCTCGTATACGTAAATAAGCTTCCCCAGTACTTGGCTACAATATAGCGTTGGAATCTCAATTCGCCCCAAATTGCGCCCCGGGGCGCGCCCCGGGGTGAGTAGGGGTGATCTCGTATACGTATATAAGCTTCCCCAGTACTTGGCTACAATATAGCGTTGGAATCTCAATTCGCCCCAAATTGCGCCCCGGGGCGCGCCCCGGGGTGAGTAGGGGTGATCTGGTATACGTATATAAGCTTCCCCAGTACTTGGCTACAATATAGCGTTGGAATCTCAATTCGCCCCAAATTGCGCCCCGGGGCGCGCCCCGGGGTGAGTCGGGGTGATCCCATATATGGGTACATTTGTACACGATATATGTATATTTTTTTATTTTTAATATGACAGGAAGCATATATAGCATATATCTATAGGTGCATTTAGTACTATGTAGTGTATACACGGTGGTGGTTTTTTAGTATTGGGGTAAATGGGCAAAACCCAGGGGGTGTGGTCGATTTCGCCCAACTTCGAACTCCCCCTGCGTATGCATAGTAGAAGCATATATTCGAAAGAAAAATTCGAAAAAGTTAAACCGTTCGCGAGTTATCGTCGGGCATGCGGACGGACGGACGGACGGACGGACGGACGGACGGACGGACGGACGGACGGACGGACGGACGGACGGACACAAAACGTTTTTAATAAGAGGTTTCACCTCTTAATAAGGGACTTTGTCTTTGTGAAGCAACATTTCTGCACATCCAGGCTATCCAGAGATAAAAATTTGAAAACATCATAAAAGGAAAAGTATAAAACGGTTAGGGGATATCCATAGTAGTAAAGATAATGATAATGAAAATTAATATGGTGGCTCGCATGTCTCATAATCAATCTAAAGTAAACAGTCCTGACATTAGCAGTTAAATCGTGACTCAAATGCCTTAAGAACATATTCGTACGTGATTTAAACACGACCCTCTGCAAGTGTACAATGAGTAATAAGTAAGTGATGAGCAAAATATATGAATACGCGGCTTTAATCCACTGATATTCGTAACATCGCTTTCACAGTATCACCGTGAGACATTTGTCAAATCGTTTTTGCGTCAGAGTAATTTGAGACCAAGAGGTAAACAAAATAATAAAAAAGCTGGATGAATGACTAAACTGATCAGCATCAATTGAAATGGTTATTACTCTTTTCCACCATGAACGAACCAATCCAAGATATATTTACTGGAACTAGTTTTGAAAATCCATGATTCAGAACTCGACAAAATGGTCTAACTTGCCGAAGGAAATGTAAATGTCATTTTATGAAACCGATAAATAACCTGACTGATTTGTGATTTAGCGATCCGTTTAGATAGAAACTGTAAGCAACCGATACATTATATTTTTTAAAATATAAACTCCACTCATGTTCTTTTCAAATATTTAAAGAAATTGTTACTCCTTCTGCTACAATATGATCCTGTTTTTTAATCTTGTTTGAATTGTGAGATGTAAATCATTTTGTTCCTATAAATTAATCATGAATTTACAAATGCCTAAACTGAAAAATACACATACGTAGTGTCAGTAGTGCGTATTTTTATTATTACTGTTGAAAAGAATTTTTCACCTGGAAAAATGAAATAAGATAGACAATATACATCTTAAAAACATAAACGTAGTTCGCAAATAATAATATTAGATTTAACTAAAACCATACATTCCCAAGAATATAATTAGCAAGCGCATTTTATGTAAGGAAATTGCTTTTCTGCACTTTTAAATATCGTCACGATTTTATTAACAACTGAATTCCTTGAATGCTAATCTCAGTAACCTGGAAATTTTTAAACGTCAAGAAAAGTTCAAGAAAAGTCTACAATTAAGTTTCATCTTATCTTGATTTATGGCTCCACGTTTCAGTAGTCAAAGTCAAGCCTGTCATAAAAATTATCTTTCAAGCAATAAATAACCAATAGCGCAGTGAGAATCTATTAAAGTCTTCATTCTCATAAGCATTTGTTTACATTCTAGATAGTCTATAGTCTTTGTCTTTGAGTTTGTTAGAGAGGCCCGGATGGGGAAAGATGAGATTCCTATTCTTTCAGACTTTCAGAATTTTAAAGCATACAGGAATAGTCAGAGAGGGTGGTTAAATGCATTCCATAATCTTTAATCCACCGATGAATCTAAACCCTTTCTCTATAAAAAGTCGATACACCCTGCTTGCCTTCATATAGCATTTGTATCTTATCTATAAAAGCAATAACGTAAAAAGGGAATCAGATCAAAATACAAAATATTGAAACATAAAATAGTAAATGATGTCGGGGAACCGAAAGATCGTGTCTGGAATTGGAGTGGAATCATGGGTCTGGTTCGGAAAGTGAGGAATAAAAATCCGAAGTTTTCCCCTCTTCCGGTATCTCGGGACTCGACTGTCACTTTCGTTAACGACCCAGTTCTCGGCTCTGCTGACTACTGAATTGATATTCAGACATGAATCCGATGCATCCTCTGCCAGATTTCGGATTTGAAGGGGGGAGATGTATGCAAGGCACAAGACTAAAGAGATTATGCAAAACGACGCTAAGGGATTTAATGTGAGAGGACTGAGAGGAAGTCCAACGGTTGAGGAAGTGTTTAAAGCAGTTTTGTAATGCTGAAAAAGCAAAATCTTACAACTTTGTGATAATCTCGTAAAACACAGTAGGGAGATGCATATTACGTTTCTAAATGAAATTTCTTGTCTCAAGAACTGCTAATAGACTGACTTGAGAGCCGGATTAGAAAAATGAGTGACGGCCTGGCAAGATCCTAGAGTTGTTCGCTCATAAAATTTCAACATAATATTATTTCTTGTTGAAATGAGATGAGCAAAGATATTTTAATAGCCGTTTAGCCAATGCTGATGGAGTAATGTGTACGTAGTTTGATAGATACGGCTTGCTGGGGGAAACTCGTAACAGTTTTGGTTATTGTGCCGATTATCATGGCGAAGGAATGACAAAAGGCAATGCAGTAGATTTTAAACCTAAGATATCAAACGACAATCATATAGCTTGTTACATTTTTAATTATAAGCCTCTGGTCTGTGGTATTGGAGAGAAGGGGATTTCTCGGGCTTCAAATAAGTTACTCCTAAAATAGAAGAATTCTCGAAACTGTTAGGCATTCCCTTTACGCCGTGTTGTTTTTTAGACGATTACGAAAAATAGCGTGGGCTAATTTTCTGAAGAAATTTGTATTTGACTTTGTAAAAAAGCTTGGGAGAAAATGGTTTAATAAATAAACCGTCCAACGAATGTACTGATGTATCGTAGATATAACGTTTTTATACCGTTTCATACACATCGAAACATGTTCACAGTGAAAACTCGTGTTTTAAAATATTAAAAATGCATGAAATATCGAAAATCTCAAATTGCCCTAACCATAGAGCAAAATTACATACGTCATTCAAAAGCACTTGATTATAGCTTTCGAATGACGTATCAAATGATTAATCTCAATTTGCCCCAACCATAGAGTAAAATTACATACGTCATTCGAAAGCCCTTGATCATAGCTTTCGAATGACGTATCAAACGATTAAAACACACAAAATATCGAAAATCTCAAATTGCCCCAGTCATAGAGCAAAATTACATACGTCATTCGAAAGCCCTTGATCATAGCTTTCGAATGACGTATCACACATATATGTTTGTAATTTGACCTCTTTGACCCCTCCCCACCCCTCAGGGGGTGACCCCACCCCCAAATCATATACGTCATTCGAAAGCCCTTGATCATAGCTTTCGATTGACGTATCACACATATATGTTTGTAATTTGACCTCTTTGACCCCTCCCCACCCGTCAGGGGGTGACCCCACCCCCAAATCATATACGTCATTCGAAAGCCCTTGATCATAGCTTTCGAATGACGTATCACACATATATGTTTGTAATTTGACCTCTTTGACCCCTCCCCACCCCCCAGGGGGTGACCCCACCCCCAAATCATATACGTCATTCGAAAGCCCTTGATCATAGCTTTGGATTGACGTATCACACATATATGTTTGTAATTTGACCTCTTTGACCCCTTCCTACCCGTCAGGGGGTGACCCCACCCCCAAATCATATACCCCATTGAATAGCCCTTGATCATAGCTTTCCATCGATGTATCACACATGGAGGGTTGTAATTTGAAAAAATGTTGACCTTTGACCTTTCCCCCCTTTACCTTTGACCTCCAGGGCCCCTAAACGAACTTGACCTCCGTTTGGATGTCTTACATAGATATCCGAAAGAAAAATTTAAAAAAGTTAAGCCGTTCTCGAGTTATCGTGTTTACGGACGGACAGACGGACGGACGGACGGACGGACGGACGGACGGACGGACGGACGGACGGACGGACGGACGGACGGACACCAGACCATTCGCATTATGTATCTACGATACATAATAAACCGTCCAACGAATGTACTAATGTATCGTAGATATAACGTTTTTATAACGTTTCATACACATAGAAACATGTTCACAGTGAAAACTGTGTTTTAAAATATAAAAAATGCATGAAATATCAAAAATCTCAAATTGCCCCAACCATAGAGCAAAATTACATACGTCATTCAAAAGCACTTGATTGTAGCTTTCGAATGACGTATCAAATGATTAATCTCAATTTGCCCCAACCATAGAGCAAAATTACATACGTCATTCGAAAGCCCTTGATCATAGCTTTCAAATGACATATCAAACGATTAAAACACACAAAATATCGAAAATCTCAAATTGCCCCAGTCATAGAGCAAAATTACATACGTCATTCGAAAGCCCTTCATCATAGCTTTCGAATGACGTATCAAATGATTAATCTCAATTTGCCCCAACCATAGAGCAAAATTACATACGTCATTCGAAAGCCCTTGATCATAGCTTTCGAATGACGTATCACAAATATATATTTGTAATTTGACCTCTTTGACCCCTCCCCACCGGTCAGGGGGTGACCCCTTCCCCAAATCATATACGTCATTCGAAAGCCCTTGATCATAGCTTTCGAATGACGTATCACACATATATGTTTGTAATTTGACCTCTTTGACCCCTCCCCACCCGTCAGGGGGTGACCCCATCCCCAAATCATATACGTCATTCGAAAGCCCTTGATCATAGCTTTCGAATGATGTATCAAATGATTAATCTCAATTTGCCCCAACCATAGAGCAAAATTACATACGTCATTCGAAAGCCCTTGATCATAGCTTTCGAATGACGTATCACACATATATGTTTGTAATTTGACCTCTTTGACCCCTCCCCACCCGTCAGGGGGTGACCCCATCCCCAAATCATATACGTCATTCGAAAGCCCTTGATCATAGCTTTCGAATGACGTATCACACATATATGTTTGTAATTTGACCTCTTTGACCCCTCCCCACCGGTCAGGGGGTGACCCCTTCCCCAAATCATATACGTCATTCGAAAGCCCTTGATCATAGCTTTCGAATGACGTATCACACATATATGTTTGTAATTTGACCTCTTTGACCCCTCCCCACCCGTCAGGGGGTGACCCCATCCCCAAATCATATACGTCATTCGAAAGCCCTTGATCATAGCTTTCCATCGATGTATCACACATGGGGGGTTGCAATTTGAAAAAATGTTGACCTTTGACCTTTCCCCCCTTGACCTTTGACCTGCAGGGCCCCCAAACGAACTTGACCTCCGTTTGGATGTCTTATATAGATATCCGAAAGAAAAATTTCAAAAAGTTAAGCCGTTCTCGAGTTATCGTGTTTACGGACGGACGGACGGACGGACGGACGGACGGACGGACACCAGACCATTCGCATTATGTATCTACGATACATAATAACCGAATTCTATTGTATAGAAACATATTAATTCGTAGATTTTGTCGTACTAAAAATATTTTTTCCTATATGCGGTTTAATTTCCGTCAGAAAATGAAGATACGTGTTGGAGAAACTAAAATTAAGAAATGCACCATAAGACAGAATTCTATAATTCTCTCAATACGAGAGTTTTTATTTACAATTTATTGACAACTTTTGGTTGCCATTTCTAAGTTAAACATTGTACAATCTTGTTAATATGTATGTATTTTGGTCTGATATATTTGTAATATCTGAACCCCAACGGTGTTTTGAGTTAGCTTTCAAGTAACACAAAGTAAACGCCAGAACATAACATAAAGTAGAATAACATATCTATTAACTATTAAACTATTTAATACAGTACTACCTACTACTCAAAATTTTCAACCCTTAAAGGGGTTAACCCCGTTTGCTTATAATGGAAATATATCTAGTCAAGATCAACAAGATTATTGTCTTAAAATATGATAGTTCGGGGGTCTATGGTCTGTTAAATTACAATTTGTGACGTTTATGGACAATGAAGTAAAATATCATAACTTCGGGATATTCTGCATACATACACTATATACTACTGATTGTTTTACAAAAAGCTACATTAATAAATGAAACAAATTGAATTTGTAGATACCTAAAAAATCCATGCATGCTTAAAAACACATATTCATCAAATGTAAATACAATTACTCAGCTCCATCGTTGATAAAGTCGTAAAAAGCTAATTATTCAATCATTTGCACAACATTTTTCTACTGTCATTAAACAGTTTCATATTGTCGACATTATTATTAAGAATGATTGCAGATCTGATAACAATCAACGCCAATTCTACAAAACCTTTAATATTCCGAACTACCAGCATGTGCTGATGAATTCTACAGTCCCAGTGGATTTGTCAAGTGAGCCCAATCCTCATCGTATTTCTCCAACATCTTTTTGTGATGATGCATATCGAATTTAAAAAATTTGGTTTTCGATATATAACCCATTATCTCCTGTTGATACTTCTGAACCAAGTACGGAGGAACCTCAATGCATAGTACAATGAGTTTGTTGTCACAAGTTTCCTTTCCCTGATCCAGCATGAATTTGGAGAGAAAGTCTGCAGCTAATCCATACAGAGTCCCATTGCTCGAAGTCCAACTTTTACAACTTGCTGTCATGGATCCTCTCCCATCCAAGAAGGTTCCGTGCCAAACCATATTGTGGTCCCTATTACAATAAAACCGTAAAACTAAAGTAATGTGCCTGTCTAGAGCCGATTACGAGCGAATGGCATTGGTGGTAAAGGGGAAATGTTGTGTCAAAATTCTACACTAAAATTAGAAAAGCACATTCAAACGAATCGTGGCAACCTTTTGTTTTACATGTTATGTTCAAGTTCAAGTTAATAGAAATTTTTCTCTGAGAATATCTATTTTTAAAAAATGTAATTCATACCAATGGTCACTGAAAATGATGTCTTTCCCCTCAAAAGAATAAATACTTTTCATGGGTGACGTTGAAAGGTTTGCACTTTTATGAAATTTAATCTTGCGATTAAACACATCATCCCAAGAATCGTATATCGTTTGATTCTTCCAGTTCAAAATAACATCCTTAGGGTTCTTCACGAGGGACTTCAAATCCATGTCTCTGGACGACAGGAAAGCCCGATAAAATCCCGGCACCTTGGCTTCGTATGCTTCCTTTTGACATTGAAAGTTGACAGAGTCAATACCATCCATGTTCCCAGTCCATGGATTATTCAGTGCTATAAGTCGGAGTTTCGATTTCTGAAATATGACGTGCAATTATCATTGAGTTGTGTATTTAGTTGATTAGCATAATTTGAAGGGTTAATCGGGTTACAGACGCCATTATAACAACAGTAGATGACAATGTAACAATATCATGTAAATTATAGTTGTTTGAATTAAAATTTATCCAATTACTTTAGGCTTCTGGATACGATGCATGGTATAAGATCTCCTTCTGTGTCTTAGAATGTAAGGAGCATAATTCTGCCAAAGAGAATGTTTGCTTGACAGGTCTTTCTTCTTAATAGTTTCTCCCATCTGATTTGCATGGATATAATAAAAATTATTCTAAAGTTTTTCGTCTAAAATCATGGATGTTATACGTTAGCTTCTAATTTCCTTACAAGAAATGGAGCCCATCCATCGGGAACGCGACCATAAAATACATTCTCGTCTATAACGTAGGCTATTGTTCCCAGTTTTGTAAACTTCTGTATCTGCGGAAGCAAATTAGCATACAAAGTTTATGAAACTTCCAGGAATTCGATTTTGGGTTGTACAGGTTGTACTCAATTCGGAATTGTTTACTATTTCTACTTCAATAAACAAATAAACCATGCAATTTGAAAATAAAACACTCGGTGGAATTCAGAAGTCATACCATCGCCCATAATTAGCTCAAAATCATATCAACTGAATCCTTCAAGGCAAGGGTGTAAATATTTAAAATGAATTCTAAAATTTTTTTGATTTTTTTAATTGCCCTCTCATCGGTGAGTGCCGGTTTCTTCGAAGCTTTCAAAACAACTATTGCGGACGGGTGGCAAGCCGTTGGAAACGTTGCCACTACTGTTCAATCGGAGTTGGAATCTACCTACAATTCGGCTGGGGAATATGCTTCTTCAATTACTAATGGACTGAATAAGGGCTATCAAGCCGCGGCTGCAGCTTATACGGAAAGCGCGCAGGCTGCCTACAAAAAATCCGTTTCTGATTCAAAATAAAAATGAAAATTCATGGTACTTAAGCTACACTGTTAAACCCATTAAGAATATTATAAATATTTATACTTCTCTAATAAAGGGGTGGTAATTCTTATAGGACTGCCTTCTTACATCATTCTATTACAAGATTCAACCCTACAAAAATTATTGAATGTCTGGAAATGATGTAATTGGATATCAGAGCAGGATCCAACCAAAGTAGCAGATGAAAATTTGAAGAAAGCAATAAAGACTTAAAAATAATATAGGAAGTATATAACAACGTTTTCCATTTACTTTTTGAAGTTCCATTTTGTTATTATACGTGAATCCAGAAGACGAGCCTGTAATCAAGTCATAATTATCATTCAATTCAAGGTTCTTACTTCCACAATTAAAAAAATATTATTACTCAATTAATGCTCACCTGGATTTCCTGAAAGAATGAAACATTCTTATATTAAATGACGTTTGAAATAAATTCATTTAGAAAAAGTTAATTTTGCACCTACCCTTAGGACCTGGAGGTCCTGGTCGGCCAATATAATCCTCTTGAAATCCCTCCCCCTTCTCACCTGTAATCAGTGCATAACCCAGAGAAGTTAATTTGCGAAATAAGTGATGGAGTAACCCAAATCAGACAAAGATGAACATTTTATATATTTGGTTGAAAACATTAACCTTTTTCTCCTGGCCCTCCCTTTAAAGAGATACCCTGCACATATCTCAAAAATTGTAATTAAAAAAACAACATATGATTTTAAATTAGAATCGATAATTAATTGAATATTTTCGAAACCATACATGTTCACCCGAATCCCCTTTGTCCCCCTTTGGTCCTATCAATTTGTAATAGAATTATTTTATTCTTATTTTTCCTAAAATGCCATCCCCTTAACCTCGTATTTCAGCATATCATACTCATTACCTGTTCTAATTTACTATAATATATGACAAAGGGTAGAAAGAACTACATTTTACCTGCCGTTCCAATAGGTCCAGGAATAGCCGGTGGACCCTAAAATTTATTATTTGCATATTTATATCATTAAACAATAGTATGTTAAAAATGTTTGGATATTTTGGAACAAACCATTGGTCCAGGGAGTCCACTGTCACCTAAAGAAACAAAACAAAAAGTCAATCTAAAAAAATCACTATGTTGAAAATCTACATATTTCTCCATTGGAGCAGTATACTGAATACTTGCATATACTGAGAAATGTACGGTTACCAATTTTGGATAACCTTGATTAAAACAATCTTAAAAAATGGTTTAACGTGCTTACCCTTTATTCCTGGCATCCCAGGATCGCCCTGATTTAAATATGTGATTAAAATAAAGCAATATTGTCTATAAAAATTATTATATATTTGTTAACTAACTTTCCAGCAGCTATGTTTTGCTACGTTTACGTCGTAGCGTTCGCAGATTTGTTCCAAATATTCTGGTGGTATTATATCTGGATTTTCTTCCACAATTCCCCCTAAAGATAAGATTGGTAATCAAAAACTTAATTTTATTAAATCATTAGGAATTACAAAAAGCAAAAAAAGATGTTTAATAAAATAAGAAAAAGAAATAAACTAATAATGAATAAAATTGTCAAGGTATAAATGCAGTTTCTGTACCATTTCCAGATGATGTGTCCTTACTCTTTTTGGCATCTTCGTCGTCGTCTATAAACGTCATATTGGTCAATGCATCCTCACTAAGATCAAATTTGAAGTCCTCGTCGGGTTTGCTTTGGGATTTATAATTGAGCTCTTTTGTAGCAATTTCCGATCCCCCCGGCTAAATAGGCACATTTATTCACAATATTAATCAATAAATTCTGAGATCCTGCTATTTATTTCCGAAATCAATGCAAAATGTATTCTAACCGAATTTTGTATTTTTGAGGATTGAAGTGTTTCTTGTTTTCCAGTAACCGAACTTCCATTACATAGTAACAAAAACACTGTCAAACTCAGTAGTTTGTAGTTCTGCATAATATTTGCCTAATTATTAGAGTCAAGAGTTCATATAACTTAATTCGGAAGCGTTATTTTGATGTTGCGTCTTGCGTCAAATAGGAAGTGCGTGTTTAAATCGTGATCTTAAGTGATCTTGGGCACCTTCTAAATGAAAATGACTGCAGTTTCTCCAGAGACTCGTCATTCAATTCATGATGAAAAGGCACTTGCACATGGAATATGATTCCAACGATGACCTTTGAGTTTCAATACCTTACATGGCATTTTATGGAACATTTCAAGACTGGATCGCTTTGCAAATATCACATCATCATTGTGTTTCCCCTTCCTTTGGTTCTGCATGTGCAAAGAAATCTCCAGGCAGACAGAATGTTATTATACGGTAGTCATATTGTCATTAGTAGAAGCTAAAATTGCAGGCTTCACTTATAATAGTTCTGTATAGGTGTATTATACTTTCGTGGGAATGACATGGACTCTATTTCAATGGAATTTTAACGCAGCTAAATCACTTATTGTGACGACGAAAGGAAATCTGATTATGTTTACGGTGTCATTTTTGCACTTTAGATATGTCTGTCCTGAAAGCCATTTTAAAAGGGTTTAATTACAGTTTAACATCTGCCTTCCGTGTCATGTCCAACGTTGAGTCTAACATTATTGATCAAGGAATATTTTATAATGTTCAGTAAAACCCCGGTACCCGGCATCCTTCAATGAATTTTCGAAAAAAAATATCCCTAAAAATTTAATTGATGTAATACTTTAGTGAAAACATATTATTATGTTCTGTAAATTCCGACATGCTGAGTTTGGACAAAAGCAAGGCCACCGAACCGACTGATTTGAGAGAAATTAAAGAAATGTTGACATTTTCAACTTGAACTTTTATCTTAGAATTACAGATAATAATTCAGAATGGATGCGCAAAGTAGGATAGCAGGCTGCCAATCTGCTGATGTTGAGAAACTCAAGTGTAAAATTCATGTAAAATTAAAGTCTGATCTATTAAGTATGAATTTATTTTACTTCTCCAATTTCTAAACGTTAGATGCAATTATGTGTATCGACCTTTCGATTGACTTAGGAGAAAGCACAATATGCTGACGAGTAACTTAAATAATTATTTTTTAAATAAATGTTTTCTTGGCTATATATTATACTTTGCGATTTATTACTCTACAAAAATGGCGAATAAATCATAATCTACAATTGTTCAGATAAAAACGTATTGCGCATAAATAATCTAAATAAAAATAAATTATAATATTAGCACTACTCCATTAATTTACTAACTAACGAGTTATTTGACTATCCACAATCTTAATTTGTCCTATACGATTTTGACAGAAATAAATCATAGGATCTTATAAAATGTGGAATACAAATGGCAATGCATCTTTGAATTAATATAAAAACAATAATTACCGCATTAACACTGGTAATACTAAACTTAAAATCTGTTTTTAAAATGCACCGTCAAAGTATTTATACTACTTATAAACATTGGTACGGATATAGAGCAAGGTCTGAATATAAGGAGTCAACTTGATTAAGTTCTTAAGTTGAACTTGCAATATAAAAACGAATGGTACTTTTAGCACTTCTCGATGGCCGGTAATTGTAATATGTACATAGTCATTTTGAGGACATGCAGTTCTTCATCACGTCGAGGATCTGTATATTTTCTATAAATGGCGTAACATCCCGTTCATCATGATATTAGCTAAGGCCCCACGTCTTCTTCTCCATTGTCCGACGCACATGGAATAGCATTGTAGTAATTTCAACCAGTTTGCTGTGGCTAGTTTGTCCATCCCCTGTTAACAGATCAGTTAGTTAAAGGATATCAATACTTACAATTTATAAATAGAGTTTAAAAAAACTGCTCAAGAATCTAATGTACCTGAAGGTAGTATGTATTTTTGGTAGTGATCTCGTTGATTTCGATCATTTCCTGGAATTCGTTTTCTCCTTGAGATATGACACATTTTGAGAGACACAGTGGTTCCTAAATATTTCATTAAAGTCCAATTTATTTTACACGTTTACTGTATGTATATACGTTTCAGAAAACCACAAAACGTCTATTTTCTCTGTAGAACTCTCAGAAATAGAAACGACAAACTCACCCGTAATAAACAAAATCTAGTATTCTTTACTCTGACTAGAACCAATTTTACTTCTTTGACTAAGTCCTCCGTAGGAGGGAAAAACATGTCTCGGTCCATTTTCTGTTGAAGTCCCTCCAGGTCCTGAGTTAAAGAATACGGAATATTGAATTAGATTATGACAGATTTATAATTGTTATACAGTAAAAACATCTTGCATACCTTTCCGCGGATAAGGAGACAGCCATAAATCCCCCTCAAAGGTTTTCCGTTAAAATGGAAAACGCCGAGTTGATTATCAATGGCACATGTAACATCCGGCAATGTCGACCAGTCTAGAACGTCGATGGCCATCTAATTAATTAAAAAAAATAAAATTATAATTATGTCATTTATAAGACTCTTACGCAGGCTCTCTTAAACTGCCAGTCTAGTTAACTAACTCACTGTTGAAATTGAGCTTGATTTAGTATCCGTTTCTGTACTTTTCAATTTCTCATTTTCTTCGTACTTTATACTTGTTTCCCCATTATCGGATTCTACAGATAATGCTAAATAACCCATTTTCCCGATGGTAAAATAATCGAATTTTGTAATAATGAACAGGAAAAATTGTGGATGACACAAAGTTTTGTTATTAAGTAGATGTGAAAAGAAAAAATTGTATCACAATTTCAGAACAAAAATGGATCAGGTCGAAGGAAAATTGACTACTGATCTAAATAGAGCCTGACCCATAATTTAAACGTGCGAAGATATGTAGGAAACACATCATTTCTAAAGGCAAACATTTAAACTAGCAGGTTTGATCCATTTATAAAGTGAAGTATAAATAAATAAATAGGTGTTATCTACAATGTCTGTTCAAGCAAGGTATCGTGAAATGCAAACACCTTTCTTTGATAAAAGTCCGTGAAAAAATGCCATAATCTACTATGACTGCGTAAGATCAATATCAATTCATAATACGGAAGTCGGATGCTCGTCAATACATTTTATTTCAATATTTGCGAATATGTTCTTTTGTCCCAGTTGCTTCATCAGAAGGGCTACTTTGAAACGATTTTATGGATGTCAATGCGGAAATTTTTTCCATAATATGAATCAACGTTTTGGCTAATACTGAAGTGAGTAATCATAATCAATATTAGATTTTTGAGTCAAATCATAAACACAAGGAATCCGATCTAGTTTAGAAATACAAATATCTAATGTACATTTTCAGTTTATATATAGCAAGTCGTGAAAATTGTAACGAAAACAATAATAGTACGAGTAATAGTGGCCGGAACGGTGTTGATCGTTTCATTCATTAAATTATTCTGTTTAGGATTTCAGTCTACTAAAGTGGTTTTGTCCGATAACGCAGATATGAGAACGTAGTAGATTCGTGAATAGTGTTCCATAAGTTTCAAGCGATTGCAAATATTGCAGTCAATGAATACGCACTATCATTTATATCATTTGCAGTGTATATTAGTGCTAATAAATTCTTCTATTAATTAGATTTCATCAATTCAATATTACTGCAAGACAATTAAATTACGATTTGCAATCAATTATCCCTAACATTGCATTATATGCCGAAGTAATTTGAAGCGTAAGTTACAAAACGAATTTAATTGTAATTATACCAAAGATATGAATCAAAATCTAGGATTAATCGAATTTAAGATGAACAATGAAATTACAGTTTTAACAATACAAATTCATTAGAAAAAAATTAGACAATGTAAACCTTTTCGCTGAAGTGTTTTAATTTTTAATATAAGAGTGGATTAAATTATGCTCTGATTTTTAAAGTTACCCTTGGGGTAGGCTAGCAATACAAATCATATCATTAAGTTATGCAAGAAAACTAATTAGTAGTCTAACTCCCCACTAATTTCATACCGACGACTGAAGAAACGACTAATTCAGTTGGAAATCAATGAGAATACTCCTCGGGATGTGCAATTGCTTTTTAGTGAAAGGCAGGCTTAATGATTTATTATCATTTTACTAATGAGTTAGATAATCTGTACCTTTCGAATGCTAACAGCTGCACCGTCCAGGTCAGTGCTCGACCTTCGAGGTACAGGAGTACTACTGCCGTTGATGATTGAGATTCGTCTCCATAACTTTACACTTGCAACTTCTCTGGTCGACTATAAATGTCAAATAATTAAATCAATTATCTTCGAGAAAACCCTAGATTTGACTGAGAAATAAAGCGATAATAGCGTTGGGTTCACTTACTTTGTTCATGTGTTCCAAATGCTGCTCAATTTTTTCATGAGCAGATTGTAAATCATCACGAGAAAAATGGTCCGCCGGGGTGACCTTCAGAAGCCGGGACAACAGTAATGGATACCGGGTAACCCGTTGCACTGGTACCTAAATAATGCATAATATCATCGTAATTAAAATCCTATTTAATTACTACCTAAATTTTTATTATAAATAGTGTACAAAAATCGCTAATATCTCTGATTTTATGATCAATTTACAGCTAAGAATTAAACATTTGAATCTTGATTTTACTAATTTCCATCTACATTTAGATTGATAATATTTCATTTGCTAGTAAAATGGAATTTAAGTCCACTTATCAGCAAATTTAAAACTTCATGATAAAAAGTACTAATCTTTACTAATCATAAACTTAAAACAATAAACATCCGGCATTTAAAAACAGAAACTCCGTTGAAGCATTCCATAATATATACATGCTTATGCCTGGCTTTTTAGGATGAGTTAGTTACGTTCATATCTAAAAACGGGTCAAATTTAATACCATTCTAGATAATTATGATATTAATGGTGCTTCAGCTTGAAAAATAATAAAACTCCTATCTTAATATTTAAGTTTTAACGAAGACAATAACATCAGCCATCTGGATCCGAGGCTCCTTAAATGTTCATTTGATACATCTGTTTAAGTAGGATAAATTAAAAACTGTACATTTCTCATATATTTGGAGCAGATAAGATTTGGTTACTCCTTGTAATTGGAAACCGATCTTAGTCAGTAGTTGTAGACACGAAATTAGCTCGAATTGGGAGGATTTCATACTACCATATAAAGTAGATCTACTGATCTACAGGAGACTGAAGATGCAAGTAATTTAGATCATGTCATCCTAGAAATTCACGAGCGTCTCTACAACTTCATATTCATATTTCACAACCTGAGAACTAGGCGGTTTCACCTTGTCATGCTCCTGTTGTTTCATCAATTGCATGTAAGTATATTCTATCGTGATGCCAATAAATACAGCACTTCCCAGAGAGTTCAACGAAAGCAGATTCATTAGGAATTTTGATGATTTTAAACAATTACAAAGAATTCGCATTCATTTACATTTACAACTCAAAATCAGAGTAACGGCATCAAATATTGTCAATGTCATCCACACCCTGTAGAGATATGACATACTCGACTTTCTAAACATCGATGGTTCAGATTCCAAAACGGAACTATTGAAATCCATATGTACGAGTTTTTTTATCATTAAATCATTGAAAACATCGGAGATTTCCTCCTGAGATTTCAATTCGACTGTGGAGATACTGGATGCATCCGTTTTCTTGCGTCTTTAGAAACTACTGAATTTATCGGAGAATGTTTTTCTATCGAAGGTATGCGTTGAATTTCACCGGAATGTGCTCATCTCAAAGGACTTACCATTAGGAATGCAGGAAGATTCATTCTTCTGAGGACAGTGTTTTCCATTTGTGAAACTCGCAGGAAAATCCGAAGGAGTTCCTTCTCTTTCTCAAGTTGTGCAAGTAATGCACCAGCGTTTGCCTAAAATGAAACAATAACTTTTCAACAGTCATCCCATCACGATCATGATCTCATCTTTGTTCTATTAGATTGGAACTAGATACATGTATCCTAGCCATAAATAACTAATGCAATGCTGCGTGGGCCGCCGAGCAATGCCAAATTATTGAAGCACAGACATTTTACTTGTAAAAAATCACTGAATATGCAGCAGTTACTTTAGGTAATTGTGTGTTTAAATTGCAAAATGAATCACCATCTTCGTATTAATTAAGTAAGCAATTTATTTGCATGCAATACAATCTGCATTTCCTTCGAGAGGTAAAAAAACATATATACTCCCGTGTGAAATTGGGTTTAAGAAAATAAATGTTTTGGTTTACATATTCGATGAAATATAGTGCATATATTATTATTGACTTTAAATTGCTTGTTCGTTTATGTTGACCTCCTTTTTAGCGAAGCAAAACTAAAAGAAATTGCACACAAATAGACATAAGAAATTCCACCGAATTTTTTAAAAGGAAAGTTCAGTCTTAAAACTTTACTCGTGGCCAATAAAAATTTCAAGTTTGGCATTTAATTTTGAGTAGAGTCTAAACATATGAATTCATTGTCAAAAAACGAGCTGTCGTAATAAAACGCAGGTAATGAACCATTCGCTCGAACTAAAAAAATAGTCAAATATAACTACAAAACTTCTAACTTTCAAAGAAATCCTTTCTAATAGAATTGAACCCTGATTACGTTAATCAAAAATGGACAATAACAGTTTACCCTCGAATAAACTTGTTGGACACAATGGCCTCAAGATCTACTTCGTGCATGTGTGAGCAAGCAAACCTTGTTGACAAACCAAAGTATAAAAGGAAGGAGGTACAATTACTGTCGTTTATCGTTAAAACGTGCATTGAATGTTTCAAGAAAAGTATGAAAAAATTGGTTATTCCATGTACTTTATTCAATGTCATTTTACTAATCGTCTGTCCTGAGTAAAATATTTTCGTCACAGCCAACTGTGATAATTGGGAGCAGAAACCAGTTTTGAAAGATCTTCAAAACTGCAGTCATTAGTTCGAAAGGGTTTTTGATTTGATATTTACTGTAGAAAGTCGGTAGTGCACTTAATTGGTCCATCACTCTTTGAAAGTGAAATTAAAGCAAATTCACACGAACTATGGAATATGGGGATGAGTTATGGGGAACGTTGAACGAGATTAAACGAATTCAGACATTTACTATTCATTTTTAACCTACTTCAAAGTAATCTCATCCGGCATACGGTCCCACGACTATTTTAGAAATGAAAAGGGAGATAGATCACAGGGTTTGACTGATTATTACCTGGCGGGTGCAGTAGGTTTGGAACGTTGTCATCATGCTTTCTCCAATGTCAAGGAATATTTTTCCGACATTTACGGATGTCAGATCTTCATCATTCCGTTCTACAGCGGCGGCTTGAAGGTCGGTCTTGAGCATTATTGTCAATTGAGAGCTAATCTCCATGAGTTCCACAACATTCAGAAATATTTGATCCAACTGATCTTTGGTGAGGAGACCAGCAATCTGAATTGGCTTGTAGAATTCCTCCGAAATTATTTTTAAGTCTCTCCCATATTTCATCTCTGTCTCGTGGATCTCGGTGATGATTTCTTTTCTCTCATTCCGCTTTCGATTACATGAGATACACAAAGTTCCAGGTGGGATTTCATCGTTTATGCTGGCATTATTAGCTGCATTTGAGGATGTCTCTTCGGGACCTAGAGGAGCGTCGTGACAGTCGGGGCAGAGCTTTCGCAGTATCAGTTTACTGGCAGTGGGTAACAAGGATCCACGATCGGATAAAGTAGTTTGGCTTTCTATTGCATTCGCAACTGCAACTAATGAGTTGGATTCTGATCCGACGCCAGAATCGTTTCTTTCTGATTCGTTACCTTTCTTCGATGATATAGATGATGATTGACTGCCAGAAGAATTCTGTGATTTTTTAAATATTTTTTATTGTCTTTTCATAGAGTCGCATAATGATGGATTACAAACATAAGAGTCTTGAAGATAGTCGGATCAACTACTACCAAATCTCGAAAAATATTTAAACGGCATAAATGCATTAAAATTAGTCTACAATTTATTCTTGGTTGGAGATAACAATTATCAATTTGACACACTTTCAATACTTACGAGAAAAATTGAAACGGAACTGAAAATTAAAAAAAGAACGGTGACTTGGCTACTTAAATAAGTCTAAAAAATAGTGTTCAATATATTGACGGATTAGATAAGAAATCAGAGCAATGAGATAAGAATATTCTGCTGAGAGGGATCATTAAAATAAATATAAACATAGAAAGTGGTCACTTACCGAATCAGCCACAGTCAATCGATCACGTATTGACTCTAAAAAGGAAAGTATTTCATTTCTTGAGGCTCCATCAAAGATGCTTTTAGCGTCGAATGCATCAGCATAGATAGGAGAAGTCGATCTATTCAAATCACCGATCTCTTCGTAAATGGGTTCCTCTGAAGTGGAAGGGCTACTCCCACTACTACCGCCGCTATCACTAGCTGATGGACTTGCCTTACTATGAGACAGGATTGATGCAGTTGATGAGGTATGCGAATTCGTCGATTTCATAGAGTCCAGAAACTTTCCTCTTGCCATTGTGATCGTTTCAGTTACGAGTTTAGAAACTTGGGTTAATTTGTAGTTTTCCTCGGCCGAAGAGGAAGATGCCGAAGCTGCATCGCTCCCGTTGGATAATGAATAATTTTTTTCGGAATTGTAGTCTTCTTCAACTCCTGAAGATTCGGAACTTGATGAAATGGGTGCCTTATTGGACCCATAGGATGAGAAATCTAACGGAAGCAACCCATTATTACTGTTACTGCTTGAACCTTCGGGAGAAATTATATTTAGTTGCGATAATTTTTCGTTTAATTCGCTTAATAGGGATCGAGTTCTGGTAAGAACGTCGTCTTCATTTTGACCCCGAGATTCATCCTTCCGGAGGGTTGATGAATGACTCCCGGAAGCATCATGGCTCTGATCGATGATTACTAATCCCTCTGTTCGGCTATCACTCGAAATGCTGCTGATGGAATTTCGTTTGAACTCTTCAGTTGGGGTCCTATTCATCAAAAGTGGAAAGGTCAGCAAGGGGAGTTCTTTGGATATCTTTGGTAACACAGGGGGTCCCTGAGCTGGCAAAGGAGGTGGAATCGCATCTTCAGACTCAGCCCCACTATCCGAACCATTCGATTCATTTGGGCTTTTTGTGAACGTTTGATTATTTCTCAGTTGAGACATACTAATAACGTCATCGTACAACGGTTCATTATCAGGGTCATCTGAAAGCGTTTCGTCTTGTTCCATGAGGTTACACAAAGGCTTGGTACCTGTCAAACCATTCCGGGCAGACGAAGATAAAGGGGGAAGCGTTTTCGTGGCAATAATGGACTGCTCTTTATCAACTGCAAACGACGGCACCTGAGACTGACTTGTTGGATTTGAATGGTAATAGCTTCGGGATGTATCAATCACAGAGTGGCTAGAGCGGATCGATAAAGTATCGTCATAAATGAAGTCGTCTCCGTCCATCGTAACATCATTTAACTTCATATCTCGTTTGGTACTGCCACTACCGCCCGAATTATTAGAAGCATTACTTAGCATTGACCTTCGATCGAAATCGATGCTCTTAATAGCATTCAAGAGAGCCCCTTTCATACTACTGGCGAAAGATTGCAGTGATTTCCCATGAGACGATCCTCCATCGGAAATGTCATTATAGAGGTTATCAACTTCTTCATCGATGTTTAGATCGCTTCCTAGCTCAGTAAATGTGTTTCTCTCTCCTTCATCTTCTTCAAGAACAACTGGCCGATTGTGAAATTCTGACAAATTCTTAGAAGGAAGATTGGGGGGAGGGAGAGAGGGCGGACAGGCAAGACATGGCAATGTAGATGAGACAATGTGACCCGAAGACCCTTGGGGAGGTGCCGGTGGCGAATTGGCCGGTCGGTCGGTCGAATTATCCTCAATGTTGGTTAGCGGCTTTCGGCTTTGTTTTCTAGAACTGATGGATGAGATTAAAGACTTCTTCCCAATCGATCCTTTGTTTGAGGTTGGATCTGCGGTGGAATGGGAATCGTTAATTACGTCGTCGTAAAGTGGTTCAGACTCATCATCGTCCACAAATTCATTCAGGGGTAGGGATAGACTCCTCTTGGAGTTCGAAGGTGACAAGTTGGCTGGGGGCAGCGGTGGGGCGGGCAATGGCTTGAGAGGTGCGGTTGCGGTTTTCGAAAGCGTGTCAACCGGCTGACTGTAGGTTAGAGGGGAAGGGCTTATGCTTTTCCGACTGCTATTCCCATTGTTGTCAATGATGAGAACAACGGATGTGGATTGAGGACGGCTTTGAGCAATCTCTGTGCCTTGAGGATTAGGGGGCAGTACTGCTGGTTGGCAAAACTGTTTTCTGCCATTGAGAAACTCATTCTGCGGAAAAAGGTCGGTTGCAGCATAATGGATTTCCTGTGTTGATCCGTCAGAACAATTGGTACTATTATTGTAGCTCTTATTTTTCTCATTGTTTATAAGCATCTTCGTAGACTCATAAATTACTTTGTCTTCGCTAATTCGTCCGATGTTAGCGGATGCGGGAGTAGTATTCGTAGTAGTAGTAGTAGAATAAATCCGAATTTCACTCACGGAATTCTCCTTTGTGACGATTTCAATGCCTTGGGATTCTGACATTGAATGGGAGTTGATAATATTATTTGTAGATTTGTCTATGAATACGTCCTGTTCTTGACGATTGGCGTGGGTTTCTCCATTAGTGTTATTTAGCATAGTTTCCATATTCTGTTGTGGTCTCTGTTTGGTGAGGATTTCATCGTTTTTATTACTATGATTATTACGAGCATCAAACTCTTTCCTGTTCGTAACAGTACTGGTGGCATTGGCTTTTGATTTTCGACCAAGTACTTTATCCAAGGCTTCACACCTGTCAGTTAAACTTTTACTTTTGGTGCTTCCATTATTTGCATTCATTTTCTTATTGTTATCGATATTATTATTTAGACTAGTTCTTGCTCCAAGAGGGGTTTTTGCACCATTTTTCTCAAAACCAGAAGTGCAATTTCCATTACCTTTTTGCCCATGTGAGTTCTGACTTTTTATCACACTCGTGGCTTGATTGTATGTAGTTTGTAATCCCATGGGAAGTGAAATCTCTGGTTTGGCTTGAAATCGATTTCCATTAAGAGCTCCATTACTACCATGATTACTACTTGTCGATTTTGATAGAGAACTGCCTGAAATTTGACCTGAAGAGGTCGACATAGACGATGCGGTCTTGAATGTTCTCGAAGTAGTTCTTAGCGTGAGTGGGGGATTCTGAGCTGAGGCAGTTTTAATCTTATTTGTTACTGGAGGTGGTGGTGGAGGATCTCTTGGCCTTAACGGTAAAGACCCAACCGTTCTGAACGAGTTCGATTGTTTTATAGATCTTGATGAACCAGGGGTAGAACCATTTCGGCTATCTTGACCATTTTGAGTTAAATTCAATTTAAAAGTCTCGTTCAGCGATGGCCTCGTTTGATTCAATCGAATTCGTGTGGTGTCGTTGAACAGTAGGGAGTTTGGGTTGATAATTTTCTGCTGCTGCGAGGATCCTAAATGAAATACAAAATAATCTCATGAACAAAACATACAAATGGGGTTTGGCGAAGAAGCTAATTAAGAACTAGGCCTTAATTAATAGTCATGTAATACGTAGTAATGAAATTGCAAAAAATAAACAAAGCATGCCAAGCAGGGTTCGGGAAAAACGGTTGAATTGCCCTAATGAATCCCCAATCGAATTTATAGAATATTGGGCAAGTCAAGGATTGGGTATTGAGTTCCACAGCGAGACTATTTCCCTGCCTCTGGTGATTTGGTTAATTAGCTGCATAAAATAGGTTGATAATAATTTACGCTCTAGCTTTAACTGACACGGTTTTTTCTTAGGCATGTTCATGTCTCACATGCATGGGTATTTAGCCGACTGCCGCTGTTACGCACTGTTACCTCGTTGTCGTCTCGAAAAAAAATATCGGGATGTCGGGATTTAACTCTACATTTGATTTGAGCATAAAAAGTTCTTGTTTTATCCATTCTAAATCACATATCTTCCTTGATGAAATAACAATAGGGATCAAAAATAAAAACAATGCATTTTTCAAGCACAGTTTTGTAACGGGAATTAAGCGTTAAGGATGAACAAATACGTCGGGCACGCATGCAAGTTATCGGCTGATTAGCGGTGCATCAGTGCATCATTGGGTTTTCTTGCAGTATTAGCTTCTAGATCCGTAACGTATTTTGTATTACATAAACAATGAAATAAAACATGTCACACGTTTGTCCTCCACAAGCGAACAATGTACGTTAAAACTCATATTTGGGTTGCCTTGATCAAAAATAAATTTGTGTTTACGTTGTCTTAAACCCCCATTTCAACATTTCTCATAAATACATAAAAGCAAGGATATGATATAAAAGACGTGGAATTACGAAATATTTTTGCAACCCTAACCACTTCTGGCAAGATGCAGATTTTGTTGCCAAAATCTTGATTAGAAATTCATATTTTAACAGGTACATTTCAAACCAATTAATTCGTGATGCCAATCAAATTTTCAATTCCATTTGTGATATTCTAGAAAATATTTAGATCAGGAGATTAAATTCCGGCTCTAGAAACGACAAAAGTTCAACGTGTAATTACTGTCACCTTAAATTCCAATCAAACTCGCGGCTGTTGATCTTATCTGCAAAATTAAATCCGGCAAGATATATTCTAGATATGCATTTGCATTCATGTTGTGCTTAAAATCATATATTACTTCGGTAAAGAATCTTTGCCATCGACTGAGGTCACTACATAAAGCATTGTGGAAACCGGCTTCTGTACAATCTATAATTTTATATTTAGGTGACGTATTAAACTTTTTAGTAATCCCGAATCATAAGATCATACATTCGAAAATACTAATTACTATGCATAGATATATAACCTTAGATTTACATTCTAAAATAAAATTTGAAAGGAATTTGATGAAACGGTATACTCATGGCATATATTATAAGTACATGAGTCTCTATTTTAATATTTATTATTGTGTTTATGAAAGATGCTGTAAATTTCAGCCTCATAGCTCATTAGCGATAGTTTTATTATTAGAGTCAAGTACTTAACCTTGGTAGATAAAAAATGATTTGAGATCGAATATAAAAGACATATTCACTCTATATTTTGTATTAATAAACCAATGTTGCCCCGCCTTTAGAATATCTAGGATAATTGCATATAAAAGCGGTAATAAAGTTACCTAAATGCATTTACAATAAGCATGTACAACAAGAAATACAATCCCAAAAATCACGCGATGACAGCAAACGCTTAGAAAAACGCTACATACCGATTGCCCATGGCATTACAATTAAATATTAATTGGAGCATAAGGAGCTTTAACTATTCGCTCTAAAAGATCGTTCAAACGATGAATTATTATTGATATATTAATTTGACCTTAGTTATCGATTAATAAATGGTTCCTTTCGAGAAAACAAAATTTTTAGTTGTTAATACCTTCGCCATCAAATCGCCATATCATGGAATTGGATAGAAAACAATAAACTACAAATATACTGTGATTCCTGTAATACAAAGCTTTGAAAAAACTATATTTTCAATTGTAAGTTTTCTTTGAAAAAGGTCTATGAGATCGTATTCATAGTTTCAAAGAAGCTATTTAATAGAGTTTACATAGTTTAACATCTGAAAACAATGCCACAAAGTATGCAAAAAGAGTAGATAAAATAAATGCTTGTGGGTGTCGAGTAATTTGAAATCTGACTACTTCTTGACTTTTACATATTGGAGACGGATTTCTTTTGACATTTTACAGTCATAAAACTTGAAACCGGAAATGTGAGGGATTGGAAGTTTTTATACAGTGTAAATTTGAACCGATTGTTTTTTGTATCATATTCTTTATTGAAAGTGTAAATTTAGAAAGATGAATGACTCAAATCTAATCTTACAATTTCCATTATGTAAAATATATGTTTCGCTCTCTATTTTCATTCATTTGTTATACTCATCTTGGGTAATTGTCGTTTGAAAATAAAGCCAAAATTCAAGCATTTCAAAACTGATTAGAAGTAACCTACAATAATGCAATCATAACAGTTCGTTCAGCCATGCCGATTTATTTTAAGGCCTAATAATAAGCTCCTTTTTGGTTCTGTTCTTTCTACTCTAGTAGATTTTTTTAACATTTTTGTGATAACATTTCAACAAAGGCAGAACAACAATTGTTTATTCTATTACTTTGTCACAACCCAACAAAACTCGAGAGATCAATGATTCGAAAAAGCTTTTTTTCCTTGTTAAGAATTACATCATGCCTAAAACCATCGGGGATGTAATTTAGCCGATGTTTAGAATACAAACAGAATGATCGCTCTAGTAGAACGTCAAACATTGGAACTGTACTCTAACATTTAAGAGGCGAAATGAAAAGATTCCACTGATAATGACTCCGCATTCCTCTCAATAAATTTCTGTGGATTGACAAGATTTTAAGGAAAATGCGGTAATGAGACGACGGCTTTGTAACTAATTTCCACAATGACTTTCCCTTTGATAGTGCGGCACGATTTGGCTTAAAATACGAGGCACTTCTAACGGTAAGTGTAGTCAGGAGAATCTAAATCCAAATGCTGCTGAACTGAAAACTATGAAGTGTTCAAAGTTCAATAGATTTCCGCATTGAATCCTGAATTACTTACTAACCTAAAACAACAGACAAGAGAAAATTGTGATGTGGAATGCTCATTAATTAAAGCAAGTTGGTTTAAATTGTCCATGATCGTTTTTCCTGATAACGAATTCACTTTTTAATTTTTCTAAACGATTTGTAAGCATCTGTACTCATGAATATTTATTAGTTAATTTGGTAACTTTTTTCTTGAATTGGCAGCCCCATGCATTGGATTTTCTGATTAATCCGACTTGGCATTTGGTGTTTTAAATAAGAAAAGTCGAAAGGCAGGGGATATAATGATTCGTTAATTGTCAGGGTAAGCTAGTAAAAACGCAGCCAGGCATCGGATTTCTTTCTATTAACTTCCTACATACGACAGGACTCATTTTAAAAGAATTTGACTTATCGTCTAGTCCTTTTAATCCCAACTTCAAACTTGATTCACGATCTGTCGACTGTGGAACGGAATCAGATGAACCATAACATGTAAGAAACTGTACATAACAATCGCAAGAAAATTCGGAGTAGCGTGTACATCTTCTGTCAATACAGTTACATAAAGTCAGTAAAACATCTCGGCTGAGCCAACAACCATGAACTCCTTGATTTTTTCTTCTGTTCAGATGTGATCAAATTTCACTTTTGAAATAAAAGACATACGTTGACAATCCCTTTCTCAGCTAGTTTCATCACAGCCAGCGTCGGAAATTTGATCCGGTAATCCTATCCGCATCAGTCATATAAATGCACCTATCTGATACGGTAGTTTTTTTCTCGTGATTCTTTAACATCTTTAGACAGAACAATAAAATGCGTCCCACGACGGATTACTCATTTAGTTGAATTTCTGTAGCAGAAATTATGTTTTAACATCAGGAAATGTACAATGCTATTTGTTACAATAAGTTTTTTAACATACCATTTATGGCTCTAATTTACTTCCTCATTTGTTAAAATTTACAAGAACAAATCAAGTGTGTGGCTTTGCTTACCTCATTCTCAAGAGGATTTATGTTTTTGTGAAATAAAAGATAGAAGGATTCTTCTGTGAAGAAGAATTTTCACAGTGGATTCTCTTTCCAGGCATTGTGAAGCATGTATAGGATATTAGAACATTTCGCAAAGGAACGAAAACAGAAATGCTTTTACGCTCTTTGATGAGAAAATAAAGACTTTTCTGCATTTGTCGCATTTATTTTTTTAGTTTTGCATTTTTAAAGCTTAAAATCAAAGTGTTGTTAAGTTTAATCGAATTATAATGCGGTAGAAGCGAGTTTTCGAACATCATTACTTCCAAAAAATGTAATGTAACTTACATTAAAAATTACAATTCAATTCCGTATTTGTGTGCGTAACTTTTCTGGTAGTCATAAGAAATAGCTAAGAATTCGAAAGGCCTGATTCTAAAGAAACTAATTTAATATCGTTCATATAAAATATTCATCCTGTAAGATTCTATTCGCCAAAATCTAAGTCCCACTAAAGGCAAGAATAAACTGTATAAGTTTTATACCTTCTCCTGCCACTTACTCAATTAAGCTTGGTTTTTAATGGACAACTAACGGAAACGGCAGTAAAAAAATAGAGTCCTTTCGACTAACTCCAACCTTATTATTGAAAAAATACTATAAAAATTAGCAATCCATAACAATTCCAATTCATGAGAATACAATGCAATGAATGAGGTTTCTCGACCTCCTCCCATTATTTGACAACGAACAAAAGGTAAACAACTGTAACTCGGTTGCATAAATTAGACGTGAAAACAGTAAGACCATATCCAAGTTTATTATTACGAAGTAAGTCTTTAAAGCTGAAAAGGAACTAAAGCTCACTAACTTCAAGTCTGAATATTCAATATCTCGTAGAGGATCTGAAATTTTTAAATTTTCTAACCGTACTAGGTGTAATAAAAGCTTACTCGGCAAATAAAAAGCACAGGGTGGCATATTTACATATAAAAAACGTACGCTGAAACCCTCTAAGAAAGCCAGTTAACATTGAAACCTGTAAGCCGTGGAAGTGGCATTCAAAGCTTTGTTTTTGTTTTTAAACAAGAGGGTAAAAAGGATTCTACCTTTGATACTATTCCTTTCGGAAGACGAAGTGTTGGTAATTCGCTGTGCCTTCAACATAGATGATGTAACACCATGGGTTGGCTTATTATTACTTGAATTGTGCAAAAAATGCATTCCCCGAGCCGAAGAACTGGTACTTGGGCTTATAGCATCAACATGAGATTGTTGAGAAGGATCAGGATTGCGGATGATCGAGCCAGTTCCTTGGGAATTCTTTGACGGAGACGGTTTTAAATTGCTTTTGAGATTACTCTTCCTCTTTGCAAATGTTGTCGTATTAGCAGAGGGATTTGTTGACGCTGATGCGAACCGAGACTGATCCTCATTAAGTCTAACTTCCCCGAGGTTGTTGACACTCTCATAGCATTTTTCTTCCCCATCAGCTTTATTGGCAGTTTCTTGAGCTTCGGCAGCCTGTTTCTTCCTAGCCGAAGCCAGGGCGAAGGAAGCTGCTTTCCGTGCAACTTCCTCCTCGAATGATGATTTGATTTTATGCTTTGAATCCTCCTTTGATTGATTCTGACTTAAATTATCATCATTATCCGCTAATCCTGATTTCCTTGATGAATTAGATTTTAAACTGACACTTCCACTTTCCTCGTTAATCTTAATGGGATGGTAGCGACCATTCATTTTAGTATCCTGAAATGTTGCGCCACAAGCTTCTTCAGAGTCATTATTAAATGCATTATTATTACCCTTAGCATTATCATCATTCTCCTCATTACGATCCTCCTCATTCGTGTACTCATCAGAGTCAGGTCCGCTGTCACCGCCACAAACAATCACTTTGCTCTGATCGAACTGAACCTTCTTCTTGGACGTTGATGCAGTGGATATGGAAGAGTCAAAGTAAATCTCATTGTAGGAATTATCCGTGGAATTTGATGGACTTCCGTTTGTATACGGGGTATCGTAGACCCGCTCCCGATTTTTCAGGATCGGCTTGACATAATCCATTCCTCCGGAGTGGGAAACAACTATTTTAACAGCAAATTCCTTGGATTTATTAGATCTTTGACTGTCTGGCTGGGGGAGGGCACTGCCATTGTTGGGCTCATTGTAGTCTTGTTTGGGACTCTCTTGCAAATTATCATGTTCTAGTTCCTCCTCATAAATAACTTCCCGTAGTAATTTGCCTGGGTTATTACTTCCATTACGGCTCTTCCGCCGACGTAATGCACCAAATTTGTTATTCGTTTTACCGACAGTACTTGTGATACTGTTAGATTTATTTTCTGGGGAAGGGATGGCCATTTGGATTGCTCTGTTTTGGCCATTTTTAATATAGCTTGTTGGACGCTGGGGGTTTGTCATAGGGTTTCTAATGGCACTTTTCGACTCGGGCCTAGTGGATTTAGTATCATCTTTAGAAAATGCCAAATCCGAACTTGCAAGGTCAAGTGTACGATCGGTGGTGGTCACAGAATTATGAAAAACATATTCTTCGAATTCCACACACTCATTTTGTGAAGAGTCACGTTTCGCTATTACCTGTGGATTGATCCGTGTAGTCGTTGGTTTTATGGAAGGTTGGTTTAAGGCACTAGTCTCCTCGCCTGAAAAGCCTGATCGAGTCCCATTATTTTCATGGTAATTATCGTAATTACCATTGTTAAGGCCAGCATGAGTACCGTTACTATTTCTTTGAAGATGTTGATTTTGGGCTTTGAGTTGACTGTTTCTTACATTTCCTGTAGCTTCATGGGATAGCTCTACAGAACCTTTGTTTTCCTTGTTGGGCAGGGGCTGATTTCTATCACGATTCATCGACACGTGCAGATGTGGACGCTTTTGTTTCGGTAGTTCTTCCTCTGACCATTCATCTTCGGACTTGGGCTTCTCTTGCCTAAATTGACTATTTTTGCTTTGATTCTGGGAAACGGTGCTACTGGATCGACTACTAGCCGAACTGTAAGTACGCCCGTTGGAACTGTTTGGAAACGCGGAGGATGACGTTGGATTTACCTTCAGATTGGGAGCCATGTAAATCCTCTGCCCTGCTATTCTCATGTGACTATCGGAAGTTAGAGCGTTGTCACTCAAGTCATCACTGGAAGAACTCAAGGAATCGTTAAGATCTTGGCCTCCAGTATTAGGGCTCTGGACTCTGCCGTTTGAATTTTTGGTATTCCTATTTTGAGCTTTCAAAAGTTGATAGGCATTTACATCAGTTGCTAAAATACTTGGTCTTTTGACCACTCCACTTGATGTAGGTTGTCTATAAGAGCCAGCATTGGAGCTTTTAGAGGATTGCATACTCTTTACGCTTATAGTATCATTATTGTTGACGGCTCCTGCACTTGAAGATTTACAACTCAATCCATTGGCTTTAGACGGCTTTGAGTTACTACTTTTAATTTCGGACAAGTAAGGGACGGATGTGGATTTTGATAGGGATGCGTTTCTGTATTGGGACGATTCGGGAATTGGAGACTTGGGTTGACAATTTAATGGACCTGTGGAACGGGGCCTAACATTACTCGTTGTATTAACCCAAACATCATAGGGCATGCATTGCCTCAAGTCCCACTCTGAATGGTACAGATCGTCGTCCTGATAGTTAGGGACTGGACCAGACTCATTCGAAAAGTTCCAAGACTGACGAGATGGCTTGGGCCTGACCCGTACTGACGCAGTGACATGAGGAGGCGGATCCCGATTGATTTCGCTACAACTCGCAAAAATATTCTTCTTGTCAGGGAAGAAGTAGCTCGACTGCATTTCATCGGGACTAAATGAATTGGAATTATGATCGTAAAACCCATTACTGCCTTCTAATAAATTCCCATGACTTCCTACTAAAACTTGGGCTCCATTAGAATTTGTAAACATCTCAAGCCCTCCCGACGGCGAGGCAAATGAGGGTGATGGATTATTATTATACCCTCCTAATCCCACTCGTAAGTCACTTGGTCTTTTTAAATTATCGAGACTCGGCCGTTTCTTTACGACTTGTTTCAAGCTCTTCCACGTTAGTTTTCTCACGCTGTTTACAAATGTTTTTCCGGCATCCGACGTCGAATTAGTAGAATTTCGTGAACCTTGTTTCCGGTTCTTTGAATTCTTTCCACCACTGACGGCCAAGTCATAAGCACAGGCTTGACAAGGGTCATTTGAAGCTTCTTCCTTCTGCCCGGCTGTGAGGAAGTCAAAGTCTCGGTTAGTACAGTCGCACCCCGAATAATAATCCAGCATTTGGCACCGAGGGATTTGAAGGGCAGCTACTCCATGCGTGTGATGTCCATGTCCAGGCGAACCACTCCCACTATTACTGTCACTTCCGTTGGGACTATAGCCACCGAAACCGTTGGCATATCCGTAACCAAAGGGTAAATCCGAAGGAAGTTTAACGGAGCCGTAGATCCAAGAGTGAGACCTGGAAACGTCTTTCCTCGAGTTGGATTTATGGACCATTTTTTCGACAGGTCCTCGATTTAATACTGATGGCGACAGTCGAAATTCCTCTTCCAAGTCGTCGATATTGTACGTCGAGGACCGAGCTTTCCGGTGAACTTGAACATCGCTTTTCGATTTCCCGATTTTTAGAAACCTCCCAAGAACATTTCCACTTACTGAGCCCCCACCAATGACTGAGTTACTTTTCTTGACTGATGACGACCGACCAGACTGTTTCTCAGAGCCCTGTAAATGAAATAATAATATAAGCAAATTATAATATTGAAATAATTTACAACATCCATGAAAAAATAACAATAACTCATAATAGTCATTGGTACATCCATGTAAGACAAAATCTACAGTTACATTAGTTTGCCGTAATTAACTCGACTCGGTTCATTCAAGAATACTGACTAGGCAAGGCAGAGTCATAAACCTCATTTCTTATTCCTGGGTGAATGTGTGACATAGCGCAATAATAATGGAGGTAGAGATAGAGGTAAATGGTATTGGAGCAAACTTAAATGCTCTTGAATAATAGTACATAATAATAATATGTGTGAAATGTAGTTTAATTTTGCTCTACACCTTGTCATTAACAACAAAGGCTGTGCACGATTTTTAGTTTGCATAAGGAGAGGATGCCCTATAGCCTTTAGCCCTGATACTTTTATAAACTCCACAATAAAAACAGGGCGCATAATTCCTAGTTCTTATAACAGCACATCGTCGCTAATTTAGACGAATGGACCAATTTATAAGCTCGTTAATCTTCTCCATGTCAAATGCTCATTGTTCAGGGGAGTTACTCAATTTGCAAGACATTATCTCACCAATGTTACTTCATTCTATCGAGAACAGGGAATCGAAAGTTAAATTATTTAATGACCATATTGCACTGAAAGATTAATACTTTATTAATCAGGAGTTGCATGATTTAGCACAAATAATTTAATTCTCACAGGATAATTCTCACAATCATCATTACTACCTTCTTTAAAGCATCTTATCTAATCAATTATTATCCTTTCCGTGTGACTGTAACCTGCAGGTATTGACTTTGACGAGTTAATCTAATTTACTTTAATAGTAGTTTTTGTATATTTTTTATTAAATCGTAAAATGAAACATTGACGAGGAACTTTTAATTGTTTCATGTCCTGTATTAGCAAACGTTACAAATTAAAAACTTCTTTAAAATCAGCGTGTATGTCAACATGTAAGAAGTATATACACATATTATTGTGGTCAAATGGAATTTGAATTTCATTGTAATTTATATTTTAATGTGATTAATCGTACTGTGAGCAAATTTTCTCATTGCCAGCAATTTGTCCTAGTTCTCATAAAATCTCTTACTTGTAATGAATTAAGGATCACTGTTCATGAATATTAAACAAAATAGAGTGAAAACAAGGATTAAGGGATTAACAAGCTTCCTTAAAAATCCAGTGAAGCAATGTAATATGCAATGATCCTTCATTTATTGTGGCTTATTTAAAAACAGCCTTTCATTTTTGCACACTTGAGCAATTAGAGGGTAATTCAGAATTTAAGTTGCTTTGTAGTTTCTGTAAATATTGTCCAATACTACATACATTTTCGTAAATTCCTAATAAAACAGCCGCAGCCTGCCCAATCAACACAGTCATATTTACTGATAAGCCTAAAATTCTATACCTAGCGGCACTGAATATGTAATCAATTTCAGAAACCCTTTGACCTTACAAGATTTCCTTTGCAATTTATAAAAATTTGTATAATGAAAATTCATTTAAACAGAAGGGCGTTTTAGAGGCATTTTACTTAAAACAATAAATTAAAGCTTTCTTCGAAGACAGGGAAGTTTACTACGTGAAGGTGTATATAAAATCTCCATTCATTAAAAAATTTACATTATCATTTCATAACACCCCAAAATCCAAGATTTAGCTACAACTTTAGTTTCAATTTTGCGTTGTTGCATTGGCTGAAAAGGATAAGATAATTATCAAACTTCTAATGTGTCACGAATTGTATATGATATTCAGAAAGGACGGGAAACCATGCCACTATTTCTAATTCCAGGATGAATAAAATACTAGGATATTTTCATCTTGCATTCCTGATTGATCAGCTGCCATTTATTTATCTACATAAGTGATTGATTGGTCATGAAAACGGAAAGTCAATGTCATAAAAGCAGACAATCATCCAAGCCAACGCGAGAGACGTTGGAGTCCGAATTTTAACAATGCCGTGCCGACACGGAGTAATTATATGTACTTCAGCTTACAAATAAACCTTTGTTCTTTTATTTCATTTCAAATCAAATTAGGAAGACACTTATGATGAGTTTCGTGATTTTCCCCCAAAAGAATCTTTAGATGCCAAACCGGCAGTATTGAAGGACAGAGGAACTTTGTGTATTTGTTTTCCTTACTGTTCGACATTCAAAGAATAATTTTTTCAAAGTTAAGGCTTATTTTAAATACCCAAGGTCTGTCTGTCTCAATGTAATTACTAAAATTCTTGCTAATTACAGGACCGTTTATTTATGTTTCTAATGGAACTAAATCCCTCAAGATTTTTTTTTATAGAAGTAGGATTTAATGACTATTCCCAATAAATATTGAGACTCATTCATCCATAGCAGTGCTCTGTTGATAATGCATTTTTTGCACAATAAAATAGTGAGATCAAGGAGAACAATGCAGAGATTGGAATTCACAACAGGATTTCGCATGCAACGGATCAGAGTTTATTAGCTGAAGAGGAAATAAAAGGGCAGCTATACCGAAACATTATTATAAACACGGAACACTTAACTGTATTTTACAAGGTAAAATAAAAATGAATTCCAGCACAACAATATTATTTAGAATCTAATTTCCATTAACTATATACCATTAGCGAATACTTATTCTGCAAGATATTGCATGCCATTAAATTGGCTCTAAATATTTTGAGCATGTTGGCTAAAGAAGAACGTTTACTAACAAGGGAATATTCCCAACTGTACCACCCCGATATTTTTCAAACCGGTCTCATTCGAAAGAGGAACTAAAATAATGAAACTTTAATATAGAAACTATGGGTGCATAAAATATATTTGATCTAGTAAAGTGGGTGGGAAGGTCAAGGACTGCGAGTTTTACGTGAAAAACCGGCATGGACGAGAAGGGGAGAAAGAGGAGAAAGTCGACTTTTCCCCTTTTCATCTCTTTTCCCTGGAAAGTCGCGACCGAGATAGGGAGTTAACATTGGAGGAACCCCCAAATTAGTATTGCGTTGAACCAGCCTTTTCGCAAAATCTAAACGAGGATTTACTATAGGAATCCCTGAAATAGCGCCAGGTCCCCAAACTTCCGACCTACTTTACTAGGTCAAATGTATTTTATGCACCCATAGTTCCTATATTAAAGTTTCATTATTTTAGTTCCTCTTTCGAATGAGACCGGTTTAAAAAATATCAAGGTGGTACAGTTGGGAATATTCCCTTGTAAGTATGAAGAACTGATTCTTAAACTCAATCAGTAAGCTATTGATATCTGTGATGTCTCATTGTTGAATTTGCCCTTTGATTCCAATGATATATACAAAATTGTATTAATGAACGGCAAATATGTATAAATTATCTGTATCAAATGTCATGTACGTAAATATTAACGATGTTGCAGTTGCTACCTTTTTCGTCAATTCCAATCTACTTTTATTTTTGAAGTCTACCATTGTTCAGGTCATTTGTTGATCAGGCTACTTCTACGTCAAGCGAAAATCAAATGTCAACAGTCAACAGATCAATGAAAAAGTAATGGTCAATCTATGTGCCTGTGCCAAGATTGCAAAATCATGTTATAATCTCTTAAAGGAGTTGACAGTGACTGAGTTCAAAACAAAGGTTGGGAACGTTAGTTGTTGGGCTGGGCAGAAGGCCATGAATTGGCCAACCTGCATTTGCAGAAAAATAATTTCAGAGCACCATTAAATTATCTTTATTTATTACGATCAGTTGGCATTGATTGGCATCCGATAGCTGAATGGTGGATTTTTTTTAGATACCATTGCAATACTGAGACATATTTTAATCAACATGGGACATGAAATAGTCATTCTCATTCATGTTTTATTAAGAGGCTAAGCCTATAATGCTTCTGCAATATGATATGATCAGGAAAACTTTTGTCAACCCCGATATATTTAATTTGGTTGATGCCTTAGTCAAATGTGTCAATCTGGTATTAATTACAAACTGTAAATTTTTAATTTGGTTCAGAGAGAAAATTTGAACTTTTTACAATCTCAGCTTTAGATTTACAAGTTGTAATGGAAAATTTAGTTGATTCCATTAAAAAATATTTAAAAAATGAATAACCGTCTCGATCAACAAAGTGGCAATTGCAATAAAATTGACTAACAGATACAAACTGGCGAAGTGCAAAAAAATCGCTCACTAAAAGTTGCAAGAAGACAACGAGTATCCAACAACAGCTCTACTTAGCAATAGCTCTCTACTTTCAATTATTGCTTAACTACAGAGCTCTTAACATGAGAAAAGTGCATTAACAAACACAGGGTACTGAGGGAAATGCATTGATTGCAAAAAACAAGAAGAATTTGACTCAGTAAGGACAGGAGTGTAAAAATATTTGCATGATAGGTGCGAGGTCATAGACTGAGATAAAAACACAATATGATTTGGAAATACATGATCTCATGTGCAATCTCAATAAATTTCAAAGACTTTAACTAACTTTAACCCAGCTCACCCCAATAAAAGGTTCATCTAAATCAATTAACCAAACGGCAGAAGAAGTAAAATTAGCAAATCTCTGCTTGAATACGAATAGTTTAAAGTAAGAGAAATTCTTGTCATTTAAGGAGATTCTTCGCCAGAGATGATTACAATTGTTTTAGAAAACGTAAGGAATTTGTAGGACACAAAAAACAGTTTTTAATTCCATTGTATCCGTATTGGAATACCGCATATTTCAAGGTGATGTTTGTCCCTTCTGGTCTAATAATTTATAGTGACAATTTCTTTCCCTTGTCGCTCGGTGGTTTGGTAAGTTCTGATTTTGTTGTTACTCTCCTTATACTTGATTTAACTACCAAACTGGCTTCCTTAGGTACTATTTATTATGTCCATCACTATCACTTCTACGTGCATAGCTTACAAATTCTAAATTTTTCTGATTCATATTCGTAAAAATCTATTGTTTCTATTGGATTACGGCTGACCCACTTCTTTCCTTTTTATATTTGAAACTTTGCCTTTCTAGATAACCAAGTTCAGTGAAAAGCGACAACAATACAATAAGATATCGCATACGTATTCTATTGAAACTTGAATATTTAATTTTGAATTAATAGTCCCAATTCGAGAAAATACCTTCCATATTTGTGTATTTAATCCTAAATGATACGATCCATTTGCATTATGTGCGAATAAAATTAGTCGACTTTTAATGTTGGTAGCACGTTGTCAGATTTCTTTTTAAAATCTATCTTTTTGATGTTTACCAATTTACAGGTCTTTCCAATTTACAATTTAATATTATTAAGTTTGTTGGTGTTTTGATGCTGTGATGAGCAAAAATGTTTGTAAATTATGATTGAAATTTGTAACCACAATCTCATTGTTTGTAAAGTATTTGTCATAAAAACTTACAGTTTACAGATATCCTAACTGCATCGCTTTCCCTTCCGTATTGTATTTCCCGTATCTCCAATGCAATATTAATTTAAAATCGACTACAGCGTGAAAATCTGAACTGTGATGTTCTTGATTAACTCCATTTACATTAATAATCATCAATGGCATTAAACCCATTCACGATTATCGTTTTTAAAAACCTTTGATTACATGAAACGTACAAAACACATTAAATAACTTCAACTCGCAATACATAAACAGTCAGTACCTCACAACTTTATAGGAACATCAATTGTCAATGAATAACTGCCATGAATGGCTTAACACAATGTAACGCGTTTACACAAATAATTTGTTTGTTTTCTATGAAATATTAGGCTCAATTTAAATTCCTAGATCCTCGAGGTTATGAATGAAGCCGTTCCTTTTTATTAGATCACGAAATCGAATTCAACTAATCAGATAGGCCAACTAAAATGAGCTGGGTGATGACGGCTCGAAGGGGATCCTTAAATTTTGAAAATCACTTCACCAACGGAGCCCAACAATGCGGAACTAGAGGATAAACATGCTCAAACGGCCACAACCGACGGAATGAAATCAAATAAAAACAAAACCTTTAAAAAGGTGGTAGGTTTACCCCTTCATGTTCAATGTAATTGTTGTACCTGTTGCATGATAAGGATAACCCTACCAGGCAGTATCGTGGTATGGCATGCGATTGTTACATCGGCTTGCACGACGCTTCATATCCAAACAAACCTTTACCGTGAATCTCATGTGTTTGCTACAAAATATACAACTAGGAGGAAGGAGGGGATGTTTTTTATTGTTACACGGACAATAAGTGAGGGTGAGTTTTCGAGGTGCAGATACATATAGTTACATAATAGATGAGTGTGTAAATTAAGGGCAAGGAACGTTTTACCTGTTTTAGTATGCTAATTTGCTGGAGTGATGCATGCACGGAAATGCACTTGTCAAGATTAAGTTCCAAGTAATGATTTAATTAAAATAAAAAATCTGGGCTTTTCTATCGAAATGAATAAAAATTCTCTTTTTGAACAGAATTGAAGTGTTGAATAGTTTCACTCCATGTAACGAATTTTTTCAAATACATTATTATTTTACTAATATTCTCTGAGACGAAGTGACAATAAATCAGAGCCCGTGTGACATTATCTTTATATCATGGGATCAATAAAATAGCTAATTACCGGCTATGTAAAAGCCAAGGCATATTAAGGTCACGCAAATGGTAATTGTAATGTGTATTTGGAAATTAAATGCAATGTGTAATAATTAAGGAACTCTGAACAGCGACATTTATACTGCGGCCGAATGGAAGTTCTTTTCATGCAAAGATGTAGTACAAAAAATATAGAAAAACGCCCAACCCTGAAATATAAAAATAATTCTGCACCAGCAGAACTACAGATGATAATGAATTGTACAAATCATGAAATAAGCCGTTACAGATCTCAAGATAACAAAACTTCGTTCGAGTCGATAATACAATTTTTGTGGTTTATATTTAAAAATTTGGTTCTGCGGTGGCAAAATTGTTTTTATAACACTTTTTGTCTATTTTTTGTTTGAAAGACATACAAATTGTAATTTCCAGTCATGTTTTGCATCAAATTTTTCGCAAACCCGCAATCAATTTGGAGATCTGTGGGTTCCGTGTAAATGAGTCTTCAACCACAAATGCAGATAGATCAAGGATGAAGCTCACAGAAATTAACGCTTCTATAAAGAGTTTCGAAGCTTTTGGATAATTTTTTAAAGTAATACTGTTTGGGCTTCTGCAAAAGTTGTTTTATTTGAGTCATGATTTCAAAATAATTTACTTCAAAGAAAAGCTTTTAGAATTTGGCGACTTTTAAGTTTTTTCCAAGGTATAAAACCTGTCGTAAATTACTTTCTAGGGCTTCGATTTTATGCTGAGAATCATAAATATAACCGCCGTTACAAATTGTAATATTTTTTATTCCTTATTGGATCTTTTATTTCAACTGTGTTAAAGCTAACTGAGAAGTATATGTATTTTATGTTAAATGTCTTTAATATTGTCACAAAAATGAAGAACATACAGTTAGTCAATTCTGAAGTATCTCTACCACCTGTCTTTAGTTAAATAGCAAATCGTTTCATTATTGTCGCAAGCATGAAGAAGGATTTCAACTTACAAGGTTTAACACGTCTGATATAATTGTAACGTTAGAATAGGAAGTGAAAATATGTTTATTAAATGTTGCTGGACATGAAACCCAAATAATTAACCATGATTCTTTAGCAGGAACCCTATCAATGTCCTAAAAACTCTCAGTTTTTGTCTGTTGATGCGTTAAGTTAATTTGTCTGTAGAAACCAAATAGGAAAATTAAGGATTTCTAGTCAAAAGTCAACGCTTAGAAAAGCGAAGAAATTTTCGACCGACATTTTCTTGTGGCGTGAGTGGGGGCGTCAAAGCTTTATTACTTGGCTGGTAATGACATTTATGGCTGGCTATTTGGTTAGCTGGTTGGAATTTAAAACTCCATAATATGCAATACTTCATATATTAAAATATTATTTTCCTGAAAACTTTAACGACATGGATTCTTATAATTTCTTTACCTTCATCCTCAAAAGAAAAGAAATACTGAAATACCTGAAATTTTTGCATGAACTGTAAACGTCAAAAAAAATAACTTTCCTAAGATTTCAATAGATTTATCGGTTTCCCGTTTTTAGAGCTTTTTAGTTTTGGTTGGATTTATTTCAAATGCGACATAATCAACCAAATCATCTAACAGACTATTGGCATTTTGGCATGACCTGTTCCTGTTTTTATTATTGTAAATTCCTTTAACTTACTCGAGAAATAATTTAAATGTTTTAAATATTGAATTCTGTAACACAATACAAGGCAATTCTTTTTTGAAACTCGAAGCAGGACATCTGCAATCTGAGCCCAAATTCCAAACGTTATGTAACTTGTTAATTTAAGTGCAACCTGTCCGTGCCAACCATAAGACATTTTATGTCTTGGAAACTTGTGCACATGCATAATACAGTTCTAAAGTATACGATAAAAAACCTAATTCCTCTCTATCTTATAATATGAAGTGAAAAGCCTTTTATTGAAAAAATTCATGATCACGAAACCCACCGTTGTTCCTGAGTAGATACCTCTTATGAAATAATATGATACCCAGAGATGATTACTTCTTAGCTAACTTCCTTTGATTTTAATGCGTTTTTTCACGTTTCAAACTACTGAAGAGCACGCGAGTAATGATGGAAAATCTCGGGTCAGTCATCGTTTTATTATTTTACGGTAATGGTCAGTTAAAGTGTGTCCGTATGATGATGAGAATTTTCTTCCTAAGATAATAATAAACTATCGACAACCCTAATTTACACATAGGACACCATCTGTCATTTTATGTGTCACGATTAAGCCGAGGTGTACGAACTTGTAATTACCGTAATAAATAAATATCGCAAAACCTTCAAAGCAAAATGCTTTTAAAGCGTCTTACCATAAACTTTGTATTAAAGATTCTGATAAAATTTAAAAGATGTAAAATCTCATTCATTACCACTCATTCCAACGTTGTTAGAATTCAATAGCAAACTTAGTTTTAAAAATAAAAATACTTTCAGTACACATCGAGTTCACCCTCCATCATAATATAACTGTTTTCCTTTGGTAATAGGTTTGTCCTGTCATTCCCACAGACTATTAGCCTTCCACAGAAAATTAACCACAGATTTGTCACCTCGTACACTTGCAAGGGCACGAACGAGTTAATTGCACCTTAAGATCATAAATTAGTAGTATTTATTTGTTCATCATTTCGCCATCGAACCCAAAAAGGCCAGTCATCAGTCTCTTAAATATTTTGTTCTGGTTTTAATTTTTAATGGAAATTTCGGACAGGCTTATAAAATGAATCATACCTTTAAAGGTGTCTTAAGGTTACGGATGGAAGAATTCAATGAAAATTCGTTTCTGATTCAATGATAGAGCTCTAGCTCTAACGATGAATGTTTTCTTTTCGTGATGTAAATAACGGCTCGTGTTATTATTTATTATTATATAGAGAAATGAAACGCACCTTTACATCATTCATGCATATCAAATTTGTGGATTGATAATCATCTGTTTCTATTTAAATTCGAATCACAATATGTCATTACCATTCTTCAATCCGTCATACCGACTTTCGAGAAAATCAGGAATAGGAAATCATATTGAATATGTTCTGACACTAAGGATTCCTAAATATGAAATTGTTCTTACTTTCAAAAAGAGAAGAAAGTGATTTTTTCGCTTTGTGAATTCAATCTAGGTCAACTAACGCATAAATATTAAGCCACCGGACAAATACTGGGTGGTAATAATATCGCTAATGATGTGTAATTACCCAATTTTAATATAATCCATGGCTAAGCAAGGGCATATGGAGTATTCGTAGCTCATAACACTGGATTATCTACCAAGTACCAGCATAATTCGTTTAGAAAGCAAATAAGAATAAGTGAGTATGACTTGTGGAATATTAACGACATATGTGGCTCAATTAATGTACTAAATCGCCCTCACTCTAAATTTTCTATTTAAACTTTTACTATAATTTTTTAGAAAAGCTAGGGAGTTTAAATGCCATTTATACAATTAGTCGGATCGGATGTATTTTACAACTTTGAATTTTGAAACAGTTAAGATTTAGGGGCAAAATGTTGTAAGATTCAGATTTTTCTTATTAGTGCCTTAAAATAATTTGATCTGATTCTATTATAAATAATTAAGTCGTAAAATGGTCCTCAAATCCGTTTCACTAGATGATATGCAATTCAACTAAATCTTTTAAAAAAATTAAATATTGAAGATACACACTAGAAAAAATCTTGTAAAGGAAGAGGAAGATGAGACATTGAGTAATTTTAAAACTCTATATTTGCTTGTTCTTAATTGCTTGCCAAGTATTTATAAGCAGCGGACCTTGTACTCCTTAAAAACCAAGTCAGTTTTAATTTTTGGAACAATGTTACAATTACTACAGAACACATAATGATGAATCTTAACTCATCCCGTTGCCGAACTGGCTGGGCAAATGTAGATTAAAGGGGTTCATTAGCATTAGGGTTTCACGCTTGGTAAATCCTACTATCAGATTTACAAACTTGCTTTCAATTTGCTTTTGAAGGTTCAGGATGAACAACGAAGGCTGTCGAATTTCTTGTTTTAAAATAAAAATTACGTATTTTATTTTCCAGATTCAAGCACTGTAATGAAATCGAGGCCATATATTTAGTGCGTTAATTTCGCTTCTAATTGTTTAGCTAAAAAACGGATTGTCTTTAAAAAGATATGATAATTGTAACGCAAAACTTTTTTTAAAATAATCGAATTTTAAAAACCAACCTGGAAGGTGCTCTGAAAATAAATGGGTTCAAAGTAATCCCTCATTTCGGCCATGTATCGTTGCTGCAATTAATCTTAAATTGGCGAAAATGTGGATCAGGAACTCATGATCTTCAAATGGCTTAATATCATCTATTCGGTTGTAAATGAGTCGCACACTGATTGGACTGGACGTTAACAATTGCTGCTCAGTAACGAGATTGTTGGGGTAATTACAATCACCGTTCTACTCTGTCTGTTGATGTTGGTCAGGATCCGGCTAAAGTTGCATTAGAATAGTTTGCATTTACTGACGAATAAACACCATTGTTCCAATTGCACAGTCCGGTCTTTGTAAATGCCATCTTCGCTGAACCTAATGAATTTAAAAATCAGTATTAGACTTCAAGGAAAATAGATTTAAATATTTTAGTCTCTATTTTATTAAGGTATGTATTAGTTTGAACGTCTCTTTAATTTAGCCTCATCTTCGTTTCCAATTCGACCTCATTTATTTAGACTTTTTGTTTGCAAATAAGCTCTCCTAACTTCTTTTTAATACACCAAATCAATTAGATTCTTATCTAAAGTGGGTTGTTTCTTCGACGGCTTCAGCTATAAAAAAAATTCATTACGGAAAATGCCTTTATAGAAATCGACCAAAGAATCATCAAAATTGACTCAGTGCGACGAAGATTGGAAGACCTTATTGTATGATCCAAAATGATTGTATAATTTACTTGACAATCGATTGGTTTATAATGTTAGTGCAATTTCTTTCCATGATACATCTAGGGATCCTTGTGAAATTGTGGTAGCACATTTTTCCTCTTTCTAAAATAAATCTAAATATTTCGATCGAATCCAAAACCAGTGGAACCCAATATGAAATAAATTTCCGTTGTTTGAATTATGTTTTCAATTTCTTTGTTGTTGCAAATTCATAACAAATTATCGATATTTAAAAAGTAAATTTCAAGGTCTATCTAACTGTCCATGACTAATGCCATTAATAACATAATAACATATAATTATTGAACGTGGTATTAATAGAGTGTGCAAAATGTGTGCTAAATCCATGTAACTTTATCAAGTAATCCAATTTCATTGGGCATCTTCATACTGTCAAAATTCCAACTGCATTTAAAAGTTTTAAATCAATTAATTAAATTGTGGTTTGCAACAGCAAGTGTTTTTATTTTGAATCTTTCGTATCCGTTCAATAATATAAAAATACAAGCATTTATTTAAAACACAGAATACGCAATACTGTCGAAACGATCTAACTTTCATCTTTGTTTGAAAACGATGCAAAGTTATTTAGTTCTTTGTTTACTATTGCTAACCCGAATACTAAAACACCATTTTTTGATTACAAACTCAAACGAAATTAAGAAAGCTGGAAAAAATAAGGATTTCATAAACAATTTTGTTTAGAACTCCTTTTCTTGAAAAGTGAGTATATGAAAATGAATTACATTTACAAACACGTATTATCAATCATATACTAACAATCAGCATGATGGCATTAAATACGATCGCTTTGTACTCCTTTTTAATACATCATGGCAAATTAAAATTATTGGTAGTAGACAGACAAGCTCTTGTAATTGTAACTCTTGACGATCCTGCCATTTAGTTGAAACTGCGGGTGACTGACACGAAAAAAAGACTGGTTTACTTTGGACAAGTATAATTTCGCAAACGATTGTAAAAATTACAAGACTAACGGGCCTGAGATACTTACCCCATCCTGAACTCACTCGCAATTTAATATTACAAATACATCAATTCTTGCATATAAAAATAAAACCCTACTCCCCTGCTATGATATATTCACGATCCTTCGGTATTAAATTTTCAAAATGCTCAAATGCTAATGAATACGACTACTAGAAATTGTTTTTCTCTACTTTCATTACTGCTAGAATAAATATTACCAGTTATACAAGTTCATCCCCAACTTATTCCCTACATCCATATAGTAAAAGTTAGAGAGTGATGTACTGCTTAAACCACTGTTGACTGTGCTGAGTCAATAATTCATCTCCATTCCGTCCGTTACCATTAAGCAGATACGTTCTTGGTACTACACGAATGCTTATTAAGAACATTGCCGGTTAAGATCAGTGTTAAATTTAGTCTGATATGCATAATTTATAAATAAGCAGATACAAATGATGGTTTTCGGCAAAGCCGGAATTGACGGAAGTTTCTTTCAACATAAACTTAACGCACCTTAGAATACTTGTAAACCTTTAATGAATGACAAGTGACAAGATAGAAATTGGAATGACATTGAAATATTGGTTCACCATTTTTTCGCGTCTAAAGCTCGTGAAAAATTGCAAATCGCCGACGACTAAAGATGATAAATGATGCATACATCTAAAGAGATACCATTTGTAACTCCTCTCCTAAACATACAAGATTAAAGATGTAGATTTTTGAACCATCTTCACACTATTTATAAATTAAGGGTTAAGTGCTTTGGCCCAATTATCTTTATACTCAAAAATATCCAAAGTTAGCAAAGTTTTTGATACCGATTTCGTTTAAATTTTAATAACCATGTACAGTTGACAGCTCAGATGGATAAAATAATTCCTAAAATAATTTAGAACTTTGAAATGATCTTCAGTAATTTTTTGAATAAAGAGCAACCAAAAAGTTACAGTCGACAGTATACTGATATTTCAAAAGCTCGCAATTTATCGAATGAAAACTCAATTTAAAACGCTTTCCCATTTCTCTAAACTTGAATAATAAAGCGCAAGAATTGACCAGTAATTATTTATTTAATCGGGAGGTAAGGAGTTGAAAGAAGTATCATTTATTTAGTCGTTAGTAACTAGAAAATATACTGCACTTGACTAAATATTGCACCTCAATTTCTCTTATTTCCTTAATAAATTCACGAGAAAGAAATGCATGCAAATTCCAAGAGAATCTTTTTCAAGAGCATTGTGATGTTTCCTCCTTGTGGTTTTAACAAGCTATTGGTTTATAAATGGTTGAGTAGCTCAATAAAGCAATCGAAAGTAATTACATTGATAATCTGTCTTAGAAAACACGATAATGGTGCGAACTTTACTATTCATTTGTTTATCTATTCTATACCACAAGTAATTAACATATAAACATTGCTACGGAATGAGATCGACACTTTCTTTCAGGCTAATTACTTTTATAATTTATAATGCCTTTGAATGTACATATGTACATATATGCACGTTAGTTCCTCCTGTAAATGTGTCACTACTGTTTACCATATGCAATCAATTATAGTTAGTTTTGGACGTTACTTTCATACGATGGGAAAAGGGTCAGTCTTCATGTTGGAAAAACACTTGAGAAGGTAGACGATTAGATTTTCAATCTATTCTCCGATGAAAAGAAAGGTAGAGTCACACACAAGTAGTTAGCATTTTGAATGTACAATGCGAGTGTGAAGGGCTAGTACGAATACGAAGAAGTAAGGACAAGCATCAGTAATAAATTATCCCAATGGCCGGCTAACGACTTCTGAATTCAAAGTACAGTTCAATGGTAAGTCTATCCGAGTTTCGAAAATACATGAGAGGATGAGACAAAAAATTCCCTGTCATCTCCAATAAAAAGACCAAGTCTTGGCTTGACGAGTTATTCTCCTGAGGATTTGTCGTGTTGTGTATTTCTTACTAATTAATGTTCCTGGCCTCTATTTCAAAACGGCAACCATTTAAAAATTAAAAATAAAGTTTTCGGCCCCGTCTCTATGTGTAAAAATAACAACAAGTAACTTGAGATCTTACATATGAAATATCTTAATTGAGTCGTCAAAAGGACTGATCCGAGTGGGAACCAAATCCGTAAAAAGAGCTAATCCACTAAATAGTACAACATAAGCTGGGATGATAAAGTTTAGCATGCATTCTTTGAGAAAACGAAGGGAAAATCGATTTCTTAAAATCCCTAAAAGGGCACAGACCATAGTTTTGAGTATTGCATGAAAATCGTATGATGGGAATTTATGATCCTGCAATAATATACCCAATAAGCCGATTACAAATCAAAGCGCAACTCGATTTACAAAACTTTTAGTACTAGAATGTATTGTACCAAGGATCCTCCTTGACAATGTGCTTCGAAAATTTCGAATATTTAAAAAACCTGATAGCTTTAAAACACGATCCTGTAAATGTGTATAAGCATTTAAACACCATCAGTAAACAAGATACGTAGTCGTTGGCACATTTAATTCAGGCAGAGCAAATTGTAAACCCTTTGGAATTCTTCAAACTCACTAAAGCGGCTTGCCCACATCATCGACAGTAAATAAGACAGTAGACCACACCTTGGCTTCTTCCTCTATCTCTTGCTAATGAATATGACAATACTTTACAGCCTTTTGTATTCACTTATTTTTTCCTCTAGTGTTGTTGGGCCACTCCCTCAACTGCATTAATTGCCATATTTTATTCCCATTCATCCGACATCACATAAAGAATCACGGCAATTTATCTCAACCATACTGATCGAAATCTAACCCTGATTAACACTACACACTAGAGCATACAGATTAGGCATTATTATGAAAATTTCATTATGGTTTTGTTATCATGAGCTTAAGCTCTACTTAAACTAGTGTAATAAAAAGTAATAATGTTAAACATATATGGGTTCATTCTATCATCCTCTTACGCTTATTTAAACACTTATGAGCTTGGATGAAAAGCTTTAATATATTTATTATTACGCTCCCGACGAGTACATCATCCATGCATGCAGACAGAGTAGACAATGAAATAATTCAAATTGAATCCCCCGAGGGTTGGATTTGTTCTACTGAGCTTGTTCTTGATCTTCGTATTCATGAGCAAGAAAGAAATTAGCTAAGTTTTTCTGCCTCTAATTCATCGGCCAGTTTATTCATTCTTACTACGGTTCATACTAAATACTGAACCGAACAACTTGTAGAGAAACAAACTTAAACGGGATACACATTATATCGACATACACGTGCAATATGCAAATCCTGTATAGGAACTTGACCATATAGTAATAGCAGATAGGGGATTTATATTCTATATTACGGAAGAGTAGTTAACAAGTAATACAAGAGAATTTGATCCCTGTTATTTTCTTGAAGTGGCTGTGGCAATTTAGTTGTCAAATCTTCGATAGATTCATATGCTGTTGTTTTTTACGTTGTTGATCTTATTAAGCGAGTGTAGGGGTTAGGTTTAACATCTACAGGTGGGCAGTTAATAAATTAGACCAGGTCAAGTATAATTAAAGTCTAATCGAGAGTGTTATTTATCGTTAAATCAGCTATGACTCAAATTATGTTTTCCCTAAGATCCTCATGGTATGCACATAATGCAGCAAACAAAGAAATATTTTGTAGGTTCCAACAAATCTGACAATTACAGTCAACACCTTATCAAAGTAGACGTGTGTAGGTGATGCAAATTAAAATACGAAATTTGTGAAAAGAAATTTCATTTTCTGCTAATTTCTGTTTGTGACTACATCGAATCTGGACAACTGCCAATACGAAATATATGGCAAATGACAGAGTAGATATGAAAAATATTAAGATGGATAAAGTGGAACGCTAGAATTACAAGTTCGTGATTTTGACAAGTTTGTGTTTCAATGCCACATCTTGACAAACTTGAAGTGCCTACACTAGTATTACACCAACTTTCTCATATTAATACAATTACAAACGTCAAATAAATTTGTCTGATTAATTTTTGGTGAATTGATTGACTACAAAGTATCCTTCCTTCCACCCATAATCTGTCTCAAATTGCAGGGAATTATGTATAACAAGCTTATTAAACAATAAAATACGAGTTCGATAGAATTGAATTTTCACTCAATGATCAGAATGGAATTTTTTAAATTAAAGTCCAATTCTGTTGATAAAAAAAATCGACATGAGAATTCATTTTATTGATGAGTTCACTAATTGAAATGATGACTTTACAGTTTCAAAGGGGTGGAATGATGAGTATTAATAACGTATACTTACAAAAAAAATGACGAGGGGTATTATCATGATTCACAGCTTATAATTTGTACTTTGGGTAAAAACTTCTATTGAAATAATCATGATGAACTAACCTAAGGATCCTGTTCTATGAATTCGCACTGGCATGTACATTGTGGGTGTATTGGGTTTTGAGGAATCAATGTAATCATACCGTGACCCATGAGATTCACTATTTTTTTCTACAAAAAGCATTTAATTTGTGTGACACTTTCTCCGTTTGGTAATTCAGAAGTTTCGTCATTATTAAGTGAAGTCATCAAAGCACTACCGTTCGTGGCTGGTCAGTATTGTTCAATCTCGAACTTCAGATAGTCGCCAACTGTCTGAAAGAATCATTGCTTGCGGATTTGCTTTGAGGATCTCAGTTTACTCAATTATATGTTGCATCAGTTGCCAATAATGTTAGTAAATAACAATGATGCTGCGGAACCAAAAGGGAAATTATTTGGTAATTTGAAAAAAAACACGACAGTGTAAACTGTATTTCACGCGTTTTCGAAAAACTCATCCACAAATCTACAAAATCAAATACATAGTCACGATTTGGAAACGGCAATAACAAAGCTTTAAATAGGTTTGTTTGTGCAGAATGGCTAATAATCTCAAACGTAATATAATCTTCGGCAAGATGATGGGATTAAGAAAAAAGAACGGATTTGTACTGACATTATCGAGTTATCAAAAAATCTAATGCAATTTATCGATCGACAATAGCATTCATTTGGATTAATTTAATACAATAATGTCAGTTAACTTGATCTCCTAAAAAATCAAAATATAGAATTGTTGAAACAAAAACACCCATAGCTAATAGTCACGCAAGGAATAATGAAGAATTAAAAAACTGTAAAATCCATGAATAATCGATTTTGTGAACATCAGCATCAGATGCATCCTTTTATTCCAATGATTTGTACAATTAGGATCTGGAACAGTTTCAGCTTTCAAACCATACAAGAATCATTTCTAAACGTGAAATTTCTTATTGGCTGCCATAAATTGTATGTCTTTGTTTATTTGTAGTTTATAATATAATATAATGACGACAATACGATACTCATATATCATAGTTCTAGGAAACTGTGTAGTGTCAAAGCTGATGAGTCAAGAAGTTTCTATGTTCCGAAATTTCCGCATTTTGGTTCATCCTCAAATGTAGTACTACTGGTTTATTTCCGGAATTAGGTGAACCACTTGGAGAGCTTCACCAACTGTCTGAACCGTCTCTAATTCTACCTGGACACAACTTAGGAGAAGAGTTGAGGGATATTAATAACAATAAACCTAACACGAATGACTTTTAGAGACACTAGTCTTATAAAGGAAAGCTCGTCAAAACCATTCACTTCTTCCAATTTGATGGGTGGTCAATATGTATGTATATATATCTTCCGATGTTACTTTAAACCAAGTCCATCTTCTATCAGCCTTCTTGATTTCCCTACACTAACTTTTGGGTCTTCTTCCTGTATAATTCGTAATTTCGATTTGATGCGAGGCGTACCTGAAATTTCTTGATTGCAACCATACCGAGAAATCGCATTTGTTGGATTTCCCAATTGGTAACCGTCCTATTTCTTCCGGAACAAAATATTATTAAGAGGAATAATCTAGTCTCGTAGGCAGTTTTCTAACAATGAATGGATACTTTTTGCAAAAAAACGAGGACTTGGGCACCATAAAACAAGTGAAAAAATGCATAATTATTAATGTAGTTTTAATGTTTAATTCAAATAAGACATTGCATAACTCTGAATCATCCTTTTGTTACAACACGTAAAATGAGCTGAAATTAATAGAATTTTTGAAGAATTAAGACATGAACAGAGCTCGAGATATTTAGGAACTCTTTCAATATCTTAATCACTTTTAAGATTTCTTTCGGGAGGAAACTCCGTACTATCTACCATACACGGGGAGGAGTGGTCGGAGTGATAATTTTGGACATGCATGCATAATTCCCATATTCACACACGCGTGAGCAATTTATATTTCTATATATCAAAATAGGCTTTAGGATGATGCTCTACAGATTTTAGATGAGCCTTAATTGTACCTCGAACCTATTTTATAATATTTATATCACTTGAAGATACATACGTGCCCACATTCTTGAAAACAACTGAACCGTAAAATTCAAATTGACCATATCTCCGTAAGTTTGATAGAGGATCTGAATGCATAACATTGCGATGCAGCCAGGAAGACATTGTACGTTACGCGTATGCAGAGTAAAATACAAAATAATCACTACAAGAAATAGTTCGAAACTACATGCACTGAAAAAGAATAAAAATGCAACAAGCGAGGTTAATTTATCCGGAGATCAGTCTGACTTGACGTGGCCATGTCACGATGGCATTTCATATTATATTCGAACTCCAACCTGAAGATGCTAACACCATTTACGTTCTTGCCTGCATTACATCATCTGTATGTTCTGCTGCATTTAGTTATCGGATTTTTACATCAAATAATGTGTGAAAATGCACAGTTTTGCATATAGCAGAATCAAAGAATGTACTCAGCCGGGAATAAAAAAAATTTTAACATTAGAAGTCATGTTCTGTGATAATCAGGAAATCAGGATAGCCAGCTGAAGTCACTGTTGCATAAAAATAAATCGCATAGACAATGTCTCATGCCATATGATTTCCTGGCATTTCGTCTAACTTGGTTTTTTGAAATATTTGATGAAAACCCATACAACTATATGTACCAGTTAAAATTCCGTCTTAGATAGTATGGATAGAGTTCAATAAATATTCTCTTGTTTTTACGATCTTGGGTTTTCCTAACAGTCGTCAAACCTTAGTAAATGCTTAAAAAGTATGATCCAAAGTTAATCGAATAGGAAAAATGCAGTACAAATTAACCCTCAACACGGATTTGATACTCTCGGAGTAGTCGGAGTTGATGTATGAAAGTGCGAGTGAGAAGAAAACCCATTCCCCCAAATATTTGTCTTGATGCGTGATAAATGGAAAATGTCACGTACAGCAAGATTTCTTAAAGCACTATTTTTTATGTTTCTGTTGCAGTAGTTTTTATATATACTCAATTGGGAACTACTTTATTTTTCAAATTCAGAAATCAAGGATGTCATGTCGGACCTATGAAATAAAACTCTTATTACACCTATATTTCTAACGATACTGCTTCGCTATCAATTTCAAAATTTGTATGAAACGCTGTTGTACCCTTTATTTCAGCTCAACAACAGGAGGAAATGAATATTCAATATCACGTTCAGTTGAAAGAAAAAGTATTTCATTATTCTCATACTCTCATACTAACAATATTGAATACCGACGGTGAGGTGGACATTACAACTCGCAAGCTGTAGGAAACGTGACACCATGTCACATCACTTGATACGAGATATCGCAGTTAGTGGTAATCAATTAGTAAGTATTGCAAGTATTTTGTACTGCAATATTTTTCAGAGAAACTGAATTGCACCTCAAAAATATTAAGTGTTGGATCGGTTTGAAGCTTGATCTCTGAAAGTGTGCAATAAACGATCCTTTCAATTACTAGCTTTCATTATCATCATTACTGGCACGTGAGGTAGTTCACGAAGAAAGTGATGAATACCTTGATTAAAATTAGTGTTTTTCCATTTCTATTAGCATAGTTTTCAAAAGGTGCAGCATTTCGTGATCGCTTTACCTTCAAATATGGTCTTTCCGATATGATCAACGATTTCTATGTTTTGGGAAATAAGTGTCAATGAAGGAAAGAAAATCGCCAACAATTTGTTTTCATTTGTGAGATGAATTCTAATTTACCTACATTTAAAAAAAATATCCATATTAGTTGTTGTTGGTTTAAAATGTAAATAATCAAGGAAGGCGAGACACGACATTGAATCTGTTTAGTTTAAGGATGTCACACTGTTTGACAGCCAATATCTCAGATTTGTTTTGGAACCTCTACAGTTGTTTTTAAATATCTAACAATAAGATCCACCTAGCATTTTTTAAGGTAAAATTTGCTCCAATACGGCCTGAGTGCCTTCCATTCGAAATATAATGAAGAAACGAAGAAAAACGAGAAGAAACGTAACGGTAACAGGCAGCAGTACACTATTTATTTATAGTGACTCGTGACCTGCCACTCCAGACTGCCAAACAATCGACACCGAGATGCCACTTCTAATCCTCCTTGTAAAAATTTCACAATGCCTTTTCACTTCTCGGAGTCATGACTTTTTAATGGAAGAGTCGATCAGTCTTAGCAGAATAATAAGATCTGTAAATAAAACGCATTTGTCCTATAAGTGGTCCTCAGTTCTGGCATACAGATCCGTGGTGAATGGCACAACATCCTCGCTTGGCTTTATGTAGATTCCTAATAGAAATTATTAGCTCCTTTCTTTAAAAACGGATTGAACTTATTCTGAATCATTCGTCTGTGCCGTTCATTATTCATTGGAGTTGTAGTTATTAGCTAAACTAGCCCTTAGCCTAAAAATTACCATCCAATTATTTTCCATTTACAAGAACCAAATCGAATGCAGTTTTGACCCAATAATCCAATCTCCAATGCATCTTTTTTAGTCAGTCATCCTCAAAGTCATCCATCACTTGCCGCAGCAGAGCTAGCAGACTCATTTATTGTGCATCTTCAAGTTTGTTAAACAGTATGTGCCAAATCATCTCATCGCATTTCCAACTCACCTTTTGGCACCAACCATGGCAAATTAGTTTTGCCAGTAAATCAACTAGAAAAGTCACGTCCATATCGAGCAAAACCAAACCGCAGTTGTCTTGATTGCAAATTCATTCCGCTTATGAACTTTTCCGCATCGAGTTTAAATCATCCTTTACTTGTTTTCAGGCTATCAAATTTTTCTAGTTCGAAATAATAATAACAAAGAGCAACCAACTGCATTATATACATGTTTAATAAATATCAACAACTGAAACTCGTTGAATTGTTAGATAGGCATAATGTATGCATGAATCCAATATTAAGAACAAAAAAGGAGAATAGAATACACAAAATTCAACTTTTCGACATTATAATCTATTGCAGACTCGCATCAGAACGAGAAAGTAGAGCACCAGGTAGAACCATAACAATTTGTGGTGGTGGTTGGTAACTAACTCAACAGACCAGTCTTGAGGAACTTCATCGTAAAATGCAAACCTACCTCTAACATGCATCTGTATTTTCTCTATCCCTTGTCCACTTGATCCTCTCTCCTTGTTAAAGATGATAGAGATAAAATATTACGAGCTGATAACAGGAACTAAATAAAAATAAATATTCTACGAGCAAACCTTACTATTTTTACGAAATTTGATGGCTATCTTCACAGGAATAAAAATATCGAACCCTAATTCCAACACTTTGATGGACAAAGAAGAAATCTAGAATGTTAAATGTAGGATGGACAGACTAATCAGGCTATTGTAGAGTTGTATGAAAAATGCAACTATGAAATAAACAAAATCAAACAATGTTCCGTCATTGTAAAAAAACGCAAAGCCTGTCAAGAACATCCATAGGGAACTTCGCTAAAAATTAACGCTAGTTATACCATACATGTAGATTTTAGGTTTAAACCAAATCGGAGATCTTGAAAACTCAAAGGATAATCATATCAGAAGCGATTTAATCCCCATTATTGGTAAATTTAAACGCCAAACGGTTTTATTTAACTCTTCTTCAAACAGCCCTTTCAGTCTCCTACTTGATATGCAAAATGCAAATCAATTCAAAACAGCTTTCTTATCTATCCGTAATTGGGCAAGTATGAATTACTTTTTACGTGTGCATGAAAGTCCGAGCAACTGCAATTAAGGTCAGTGCAGCGCTGATTTTTAAAACCATTTAAATAAAAATTTAACACAAGCTCATCAATTTTCGGTTATTCAATCAACGTTAATGTTGCTTTAGAATAAAAAAAATCGGCACAAAAACTTTTACAGATTTTAATGTACTTCGGCCGACTCTTACAGCAGAGTTAATATCTTATAATGTTCCTTCTAGCACTGAATGATGAACCCAGTTTCATAGATGAGTGGGATGATTTTTTTCACGAACTAGTGTGTTTGTACTTTGTGGTGTACTCATATCTAAGGAGAACAAATATACACGAGACTAACGGTTCTTGAAAGACGCTTTATCCTTCATTCATTCATACCTAAGCATAAAGGTAAAATATAAATTCCAAACCCGAGAATTCGACTTCATTCGTGGGACTGTGTCAATTTTTTTATGCAATACTGTGTGTTTTTACTAAATTACAATCACGATGTCTGCTTTTTAATTCCTGCCGTCGAGAATCATTTTTGGCTAGTTTGCCCGCAGCTAGTAGGCAACAAAATTTTCGTCTTTGTATGCCCAAAGATTGTTTTAAAGATAAAAGATAATTTCAGACGACTGCGAAGTTGAATATTGGAAAGAAATTCAACTAATAATAGCATGGATTTTATTTAAACTTTATAATATCTGAAGTACTTATCTTCTTGAGCTGATCAAGGTAGATTTGAAGTTGGACCTGAATGGTTGTATATAAACCAGTCGACCTTACATATTCCTTTCATAAGATTATTATTTGATTCATCACTTATTATGTATCGTAGATACATATTGTTTATGCCTCGGTGTCTGTCTGTCTGTCCGTCCGTCTGTAAACACGATAACTCGAGAACGGTTTAGCTTTTTGGAATTTTTCTTTCGGTTATCTACTTAGGACATCCAAACGGAGGTCAAGTTCATTTGGGGGCCCTGTAGGTCAAATATCAAGGGGGAAATGTCAAAGGTCAACATTTTTTCAAATAGCAACCCCCCATGTGTGATACATCGATGGAAAGCTACAGTCAGGGGCTATTCAATGGTGTATGTGATTTGGGGGTGGGGTCACCCCTTGACCGGTGGGGAGGGGTCAAATAGGTCAAATTACAAACATATATGTGTGATATGTCATTCGAAAGCTATGATCAAGTACTTTCGAACGACGTATGCAATTTTGCTCTATGACTGGGGCAAATTGAGATTTTTGATATTTCATGTATTTTTAACATTTTAAAACACAGTTTTCACATTGAACATGTTCAAAAACAGTTTATATGTGTATGAAACGTTATAAAACGTCACATCTACGATACATCAGTACATTCGTTGTACGGTTTATTCACATCTGAAATTAGTGAGGAATTGGGCGTGTAGAAATTGCCACAAATCCCATTTTCACAATTCTAATATAATTCAAAATATAGAATCCATACATTCTATCAAGATATACTGGCTTAACTGACTGGATGCAAATCTTCAGGGAAGCTTCAAGAAATTCATTGCCATTTTAACATAAAAGTAGCTTGCTCTTGGTAGAAAATTTAAGTGATCTGATGTGAATTTTATAATATCTTATGTGTACCGAATTTTTAACAAACATTGATGCAGAAGGTTGGACTTCCAATTAGAGCTCTGTTAAGCTTTAAAAGAGCCTATTTGTAGAAATGAAAGTTAGGTTGTTTGAGGACTAATAATAATAATACATTTCGACAGTAAATCCTTCTTATTCATTTTTGTCACTGGTCTACTTAGTTGGAACACTAATTCCAACTCCTATTTAAATGTAAATATCTACAGTGACAGGAGATAAGATTTTTCTAATAAAAAGTAGATGTGAAATTGCTCATTCGAAGTTTTGTCTCATCGAAAGTGTTCAAATTGTGAAGATCATTCATATTTATATGGACCACTCAATTACTTATTTTCCTCATTTTTGAGAAACATTTAATCGGGCTTTATAGACATTCAACATTAGACACTTGCAACTTGCATGTTGAAGACCCAATCGGTAGTGAAATTGGGATATTTGTTTTCCGCTTCGTATTTTACAATATTTGTAAAATAAAAAATTCACCTGTTAACAATAATTGTTTAGAACTTAGGTTTTGTTAGAATACAGTACAAGAACTTTTGAAATGTCAAGTTCTTAACCAAGGTTTAATTTATTGTTGCAGCTATTAGGGTAGTAGAATACTCAAAAGAAATCCTTGAAACCTTTATGATGTGAGTTGTTAGCTGTCCCACCAAAAATGGTCTCTTGTAAACACCTAAATCTTCAGGAAGTGGAGTGACCTATATCTGGAAATACCAATTGGAACTTTGTGGTTCATCATCTATTTAAAATTTGGAAAGGATATACCCTATTATCCTATCAGTTAAAAGGTCGAGGTGGAAGGTGGAATGTTAATGTTTTTAAATTTGATTTATACAAGGGAATCATCCCATAAAAAATACTGGAGTTACTCAAAACCAAATGGTTCAATTCTTTTTTACTAAGACATCCTGATCCTGACTGATTAAAAATGCATTTTAAAATAGCATACCATTACGAAACGGTCCATCCAAATTTACTTAATTTTCGACTGTAGTTACATTATACTTCCGAATCGGACCAATGCAATATTGTTTTGTTACGAATGCAGAACTATGTCTCAAATATTCGTTAAATGAATAATCCTTCAACTATTATACGGTTTCTTTGCAAAAGTTCTATTATTTCAGACACGGAACTTTTATACAATAAAACTATTCTTGTCGAGTCGTCGATTAAAAACTACAAGAAGTTATAGCGGTTACGTCCCTTTGTATTAGACAAGAAATAAACTGAAACGAATCTCGGGCATTTAAGAGATGACATTGATGAGGCACGTGAAACAACACTACGAAAAAGTGTGATTCTATAAAATTGTGGTATGTAATCCGTTACATCTTAGAATTGCCGTCTTCGGTATTCTTCCATCACGAACTCCATATTATGTTATCAAAGGACCACAAGAACAATTGAAGTAAAGTCGCCGGTTAAAAATTTTTACAGCTCCATCTCAAAGCCAACAGTTTCGAATGCCTAATAATATTTTTGCACAAAACAATGAATGATGGATAGAGAAATAGAAGGATCCTATTATGCATAAGTTCCATTCGGTTCGGTTTCTACTTAATCTAATCACTCAATTGTAATTAATCCCATGCACATTTATCACTTGCCGTAGGTAATTGATTCTTCATGCATGTCCATTGTCTCCAACTTTCCTATAGTGTACTGTAACACAAACCTGGGAAAGTCCTTACAGTTTTTCCCTCGATAATAAACCACAGTGGTATTGTTGCAGCTTTTGATTCCCTTCGATCTCCAGGGTCGACCATACATTCAGAAAGTCACAGTAATTAATTGGTGGGATCAATTCACTTAGATTTAAAGACCCTTGACACTCTTTCCCAGTTAAGAAGAAGCACTTTTGATTAGTTTCAGTTTCTTATCCACATAACGAACTCCACAAACATCAAGCGTAAAGCACACTGACCCACTCGCAACCGTTTATGAAATAGGGTTGGTTTAATGTTGTACATGAGTCAAACCTTTAAAATCCTACTTCAAAACACCTTAGTAAGTAGTAGGATGTATCGAATGTGTGGAATGGTAAACTAATGTCTTGGTGCGACAAATCCCGTTACTCCTTTACCTGCATGCATACTCGTTTTACAGGTAAGAACGGTCCGTGAATGAAAGAAAAAATCCAACGTCCAGCTCAATACGAAACAAAACCGTCACTGTTCACAATGCCTTACCCCGTTCCGTATAATCTTCTCGTATTTGCATGATTCCTTACAATGTCCTGAAAGGCAGTTACGGGTTTTCCATACTTCGGTTACACCTCCTGGTCCGTCAATCTATGAAAAACAGTCTTTTTTGATGGAACCATCCAAGTCTAGCCTATATTTTGCTCAACGAATGATAATATCTTTTCTATTCACTGATGATGAGGAGGATTGGGGATTATACCTTCGACCAACCTGACCGAGAAGTAACTGATGACTTGAACAGACGGAAAGTATGTTGTACCTGTCTCTCTACCTTTCTATTTAGTTCTTTAGTCAGTACCTTATTCATGATGTATTTTACATTTGCTTAGGCTATCTTTTAATTCAACATAGCGTATTGGTATTCCTGTATTAGGGATGAAGTATATACCTGCTTCTGCCGAACTAAGCCCCAGGATGAAGCACCTTCATGAGCAAAACAAAGCCAGCTCATTGTTGGTTCAATGCAAGTTTAATAAGTGCTGTAGATAGTGCCATATACAATGGGCTAAACATTCAATTTTATATGGCAAGACGAAGCAAAATTTTTATCACTACAACTGAAAGTTTAAACTTTTCTACTAAACTTTAAAGGAATTTCCCTTCTTAGTGACTTCAAAAAGCACACTTACAACCTGTATTCTGGTGAGCCGCAGTTCTTAAACTTGTCATCAGTAAAAATTTGCGGGGCCTGAAAATTTCCTATCAAGTAGTCTATCAGAAACATAAATTTTAGTAAAATTGTTTTTATTCGTTCATTGTTTATGTCATCGTTTTATTTATAAACATACGGAACTCGAGAGGTTGTAGACGAGAACTGAGATAATCAACGGTTCCCACGAATGCATGCAGTATCGAGGCGAAGGAGTCAACAGGACTGGTGAATAGGGGAGAGTTTCAGGATTAGAGATAGATCATCGATAATACGACCAGGAAATGCATCTGACGGTAAGAGTATTATCTGTATTATTGTGAACATGTGAACTGGATAGACGGAAGCCGTAAGTACCTGCCATATGCTTCTTCACTTGCGTAATATCGTTATCTCACTGTAGTGACTTCGGGCATTTCCTATATTGTGACAGGTGATATATCTGATACACATAGAGAAGATAAATGGTAAATAACACTTGTAATAGTCGATACTTCTGAGGCAAGAGAGTCTACATACATTCAGGCTTAAAAAATGGGAAGTATTTTGAAGGGAATTATGTCAACCGTTCATGAGGATTACCAAGACATTTATATTATATTACAACCTTTACGATAAAAGTAATAAACGTGTAATTAGTTCCATTCTTTTCTATACGAACGATTTAAAAATGCCATGAAGTCCAAGTTGCCTTTCGGTAGGCTGACGATTGATCGAGGACTTGGAATGTTAAAATGATAAAGTTTCAATTCACATATATGCAAGACTGATGTACATGTTCTTAAAATACAGATTGCTGAAGTCATTGTCAAGACTAGTAAAAAGAGCAGGCTTCGATTAGAAATGGAAATATTTTTTTTTTACATAATTACCTTAAGCCATGAAAAGTCTCATCCGGATTATGGATCCTTTATTACCTTAATAACTTCGCTCCGAAATTTAAGAATTGCACCTCCGGAAGTAAGGATTAAAGGATTTAGTCTCGGAAAAACAGATATATTTGGACGAGTTTATTGGACATACTTGTAGATATTTGACGATGATTGGAGATATTATTGCTTTCAATCGAAAATGTATTGTAAATGCTAAACAATGGTAGCTTCAAATGCATTAAGTTTTTCATCTTATTTAATACACGAATCAACTTTTTCAATCATAACTTCTAAATTGTTTGCACATTTAAATTCCCTCAACCCTTTCAACCCCTGCCACCCAAATTCGAAACGAGTGTTTTTATATTTCAAGACCCTGGATTGAATAAATAACTCCCTATAAGGGACTTAAAATGGTTACGGTATCTGTATCGATTATTGAACAGAGCTGTGTGAATTACATTTTTTTGCAAATAAATTGTCAACACTATGTACATTTTGTTTGTAGAATTAAATTGTTACAAGTGTCTTGGTTGTTTAAAAAGGCATGTAAATAAAATTAATTTTATTATTACGTTTACATGCAAGATGTAATAATATTTTAGGTCGGATACTGGATACACAATAAATATCCTTATAATAATTAATACTGTTCAGAGCTTAAAAATCATTAAAGTTTTAATGGACTTTCTCCTGTAATAATGTTGCCTATGCTTAGTAACCGATGCTTCTATTCATCTTGAATTTGTGAAACAGAATGTGTATTTTGTGGTTTTAGATTTACTACATCCCCAGGACACATTCAAAATTATGACCGGCTTCTTTATCACACAAAAATTACCTTAATGGTGTTATGTTGTTACTTGGCTGTCATATTTAATGAAGGAAGGAAAAAACGATTTTTTGGGGACATCACAGTAAAGGCATTCATATTTTATTGTTGGGAGTCTGACCAGTTTCGATTTTGTGAATGGTACATTGGAACGAAAAACAGGTAGTTGATTATTACACGCACCGGTACCCTATGATACTGGTTTTATGAACCAATACAATGTGATAGAATAAATTCAAATAAGTAGGTTTAATTAAAGGATTAAACCTACTTGGGAAATCATTTATTAGAAATTTGTAGTATTAGCAGGCGAGTTTCTATACAATATACAGACGAATTAAATCAATCACGTAAATTTGCTCTCAATTGGCTATCCTTTGAAATAGAAGTGTCGAAATTAACATGAAAAGCATTTCAGACTTTTGCTGGACTTCTGCTTATCGTCTATTCTAATATATACTCATATATATGGTCGATTCGGAAATAGACACCTAAATAATACAGCAAATCTCCGAAATAATAGACTTCTTCTAAGTCTAAGGGTTTAACCTAGTGCACAGTATTGTTAGGAATATATTTTATTCATGTTATGAGGAATGCGATTTGCGGTTGATTGCAGCCCATCATATGCAGCCCATCTTTTGCAGCCCATCATTCGCAGCCCTGTACATTTTGCAGCCCTGTACATTTTACAGCCCTTAACATTTTGCAGCCCTTAATATATATTTGAAAATCATAAATCATAGGATCATTTAAAATATGTTCCATTATTAGGCAAAATAATTTATATTTTGTATTCAATAATTACTGGTACAGTCAATAGTAACTAGAAACCACTGAAAAGCAAAAGACTAATTTTTCTTATAGATGGTAATCTGGAAATAAGTTAAAATCTGCTATTGTGTCTATTAAACATTGTTCTATTTCAATACTATCGATTCCCTAACGAACTATTTAACTTACTCAAACAATAATGTTATAGAACTCTACATTACAAAAAATATGATGGGCTGCAAAATGTACGGGCTGCAAAATGTACAAGGCTGCGAATGATGGGCTGCAAAAGATGGTCTGCAAATGATGGGCTAAAATCATCCGAATACCGAGGAATGCAACCCACGAAATATCGCAATATTATTATTATGGTATTAATCCGAAAATTTAGTTTCGAAAAATCCAGGCAGTTTCCAATGTTTAAACATTTTCAATTAACAATTCAAGAGCGATTCATTGCAAGCTGCGGTGCGTGAATCAGTCTGGAATTTGTGATATATTGTGATGCAGGTGTTTTGAGCTACTTTGAAGTAAAGTAATTGTAATCAAGATCAAGCTATTTGCGTATAAAAGTCTTTGGACTCGACACCAGATTCCGTATAAGTTTTTAAATACCACCTTCAACCTTCGCATTCATGATCAGAACTTTGGCAATCCTGTGCTGCGAAACTATTTATACCATGATTTACGGTCTGATTGTAATCACATTGAAATTTAGGGACCAGCTTGAGTCTGAAGAAGCAGTAAATGATCTAAAGAACAAGCAGTTGGCGTGCTTGCTGGGGACGGGTAACTCAGGTAGGGTCTAATATTTTTAATAATACGCGGAGAAAAGCGCCGCTTCAAAACTGACCCCGCATAAGCGTCCAATTATAAGCGGCGATATCATTTGCGTATCATCCTAAAAGCGTCCCATCTACAAAAAGCGTCCCTAACAAAAAGCGGTTGTTTTATCTTAACGAGAACGACCTTAATTTTAGTACGTATTTCCTTTAGAATTGAAAGAAATCCTTGGATCGAAACCTGTAACCTGTCGATGCTTTATTAACATATAATGAAAAATAACAATAACCGAGCAAATCATTGCAAAACATACATCTGAAACTCTGGCAAGTGACAAAACTATAGTCAAGCATGAAGATGGAAGATGAATTCATAATACTGCAGGTCGCATACAGCCGCAGCCGTTGGAAGTTGGAACTTGGAATTGAGTTACGACGCCGCACTTTAAATTATTACTCCGATTCATATGTGAGTGTGACATTTTTGTTTTCTTGCACTGCGATGGTTAACTCGCTAAACCGTTGTTACTTTGTATTTCGTTGGAATAAAAATAGTTTCTGAACATCTGAAATCTGAACTAGTCTAAAGTCTAAACATGAAACATAGAATAAGATGTCTTTGTTTATATCTGTAAATCATTTTGCCAAAGAAAGTAAAATGTGCTTGTTATCTCGATGCCCGACAGAGGGGTGATGGGTAGACTTTGGAAGGTTCGGTGATTCGGTGGCGTCATAGAATTGTATCCAAGTACGAAGTAGTAAGAACAGGGAAGATTCGAATCTTCCAATACACACAACAAGTCTATGCACACAACACAACCGTTCCAAACAAACCCAATTGGACAACCACCTCAGACAAAGGAGTCCCGCCAATCTGTCCGAAATAAAAGCATTGCATAGTGGCATCCGCCATACCGCCATCCGCATCCTTTCTACGTGTACTGTTTTTGTACGTTGGACGTTGGACTTGGAAATCAAGAAATCTGAAGGTTTTGCATTTTTTGTGGATCGTTCGACGTTCGAGTTATTTATTCGATTGGATGTTGGAGTAGTAGGTAAGTTCAAAGTTCTTGTCATTTCACATTTTCACCATTCTTAGCTTCGTTTTGTTTTATAAATATCACATTTCACATTTCACATTTAAATTTCAATATCTGATATCACATACATACAACATACACCATACACAATACACACACACCACCATGGCTTCATCATTTGTCATTCCATCATCCTTTCATCCTTTGCCCTTGCTTTGGATGGTTTCAGTTTCAAAACATTTAAAAATGTTTGAAATCACTTCACACTTCAACAACAAACAAGAAGCATTCCCCATCTCTGCATATGTCACATTTGACATTATTTGCATATATATTCAATTCAAAATTCCTATTTCGAAAATTCGATTAGTAAAGCCACGCTGTGTAATGTGTATTGGTTTGGAAATACGAAAAAATTGATGAAATTAAACTCAATGCCCAATACGCAATGTGATATGTCGAGTCGAGGTCTTACGTTTCTTTAATTCACTTATCGCTCTTCCTTCCTGAAACCTTTGCAAGTTTGAAACTACCTATATGGAACGAATGGTAAATCGTCATCGCGCCATCCCGAAATACATCTCCAAGCATTATCATCAATTCAATTTGCAAATGTGAATTGATCATTTGAAAGGTTTCCAAACCTTCTCATGGTTTCATCCTGTATCCTGGCATCTGAGTGACCTGAGTGATCATTTAGATGTTCAATGTTAGATAAATCATAAACGAATTGAATGGTTTTATGTTCGGTCGGCGTGTCTCAAAATTAAGCATTGGGCATTGGAGCATGAACCTTAAGTTTGACATATGAAGTAACAGCCTGATATGATATGTCAGACTTCAATTTTGTACAAATTCCTTGCTTTATGCTTTGTACTTGGGAGGAATTTTGACCTAAACAGCAAGTCGACGAATTTTTTTATTCAAATAAAGTTCTAGTCTTTAAACTTGCAGCTTTAGACTTCGTACATTATGCATTGTTGACTATGACATATATATTTAAATCGTTAGCGAAGATTCGAATCCAAGCATCAAAATATTTTTTTTTATGTGCTCGTATACTTTGGACCTTTGTCTCTTCTCTGTTCTAATGTTTCGTACGCTTCAATTCCAAAAACAAAGTACAAAGTAATGCCCAGTGCTGAATAGTGAATAGAAAACACCAGAAATCAAAATCACTCAAGAAATGATAGACAATAGATCCGTTTTGAATTTGCACTAAATATATTCATTCAACACCACACACCAGCAGACCAGCATATGAGCATATAATATCAAATATATGCAATGTAGTGCATTGCATAGTGTAGCTACGCTACATGACAATTACATTGCATGCAGTCGCAGTGTTATATTGTAACAAAGTCACAATATCACATCAGGTTCAGGATAATTACATAATCAAGATTTGAGTTTGAGCTTTTCGTTTTCAGCAGCAGACTAAACGTAAAAAATAAACAATAAATCCTCTGTGCTTCGAAAACCTTTACAGTTATACCCAACACATAGACATAAGTATCGGGCATCAACCGATCTTGCTCATACATCTTAAATGTTAAAAAATGTAGCGTCGTTCAAAGGGCAGAAGTTCAAATTGTTCAAAGGTGGAAGTGTGGAACTTGTAGAAGGTAAATATGGAGTAAGAATATTCGAATACTCCTCTCCATATTCGGAGAGGTCCGTAGGACAACCATTTAAAATCAAACATCAAACCGTGTATACCGTTTGTAACTCTACTTTATCACTAGTAGTTTGAATTTTAAACCTTCGATCTTTCCCTACTGTTGTTCTTTCGACTTCAAAGTTCAAATCATTGAATATTTCTACAACCCGATTAAGCTAAAAATAAATGTTCGACTTTTCCAGGTTTTCATTTCACATTTTGCGCTGTACTTTTCCAAAGTATAACTACTACGCATTCCACGGAAAACAGGTACCAAACTTTGACCACGAGGACACGGTCAACGGGCCCTATAAAAACGGGAAGGCCTGCACAGATTCTGCCATATTTAGTTGAGGAACTGTCTGAGAAGGTACTCATTCGCACCATACTTCTTTAGTTCTGCAGTTGGAACTATTTGCACTACTTTCATTGCACATTTTTGCCGAACCTTCTTGATTGTGATTTGGAGCATCGATCCGGAGTTTGGAAATATTGCAATTTCTGAAATGTCTAAGGAAGGCAACTACTCCTTATTCTGCGAAGACCCAGACTCTACAATTGATCTGTCCTGGATACTCAAACTGGTTGATCAGGATGTTGATGGGAACACCGGAAATTCGGTAAGAATACATTTTTGTTGAAAATTAGATATTCAGATCGGAAAGGTGGCCGATTCTCCATAAATCCAGAAAGTAGTCAAGTCAGTTTAGCTGGGTGATGCCGATTTCCAGATTTTGGATTTTGGATTTGGTGACATTCCAAAAAGATATCTAATTTTCTGTCGTATTATTACTTTTATTTATAGAGCAGCTCAAGCTCCCCGGAAAGGAGAGACGGTTCATCTGGATATTCGTCAGGAGACTCTTTTCTAAACAAATTGGCAGTTAATTCCAAGGAAGCATCAAGAGAACCTTCCCCGCCTTACGCTGAAGCTGTCGGCTATCCATGGAGCGATTCTCCGATTTTCATCCCTAATGGCTCCGGTACTCCCGCTGAATCCTACTCTGAGAACACTTATCACATTTTCGCCAATCAACGAATGCAACAAGCACATATGGAAGCAGAATTTTTTTTGCAAGCTCTTACGACGACAGCCGGGAAGGAGCTTGAACCGACTTCTAACTTCCAAGCGTCGGTGATTCATTCATCTGGAATGGTGCAGTCTGTTGCACTCGACAAAACGGAATTACTTCCAGGATATCGCTGTTCTTTCTTACCTGTAGCTGCTGGACGATATTCAGCATCGGTCTACCAGGACCGGAAAAACTTCCGTCGTGGTAGAAATATCACCATTCATGGCTCTCCACTTGACATGCTCATTTCCCGTAATTATTCGTTTGAGTCACGTAGCCCTGTAGTAGAGAATCTGTATGTTGGCTCTGGAGGATCAAAGTATTGGGGAATTGCTACTGATAAATTTTCAGACATGGTGAGCGATAATTATTTTTTACTCATTTTACTTCTAATCTTTCAAGTATGGAAATTGTATTATGTATTAATCTTTCTAATTTGTCTATTGATTAATCAAATAATTAACGTTTTTTTTATTCAAAGCTCTACGTGACAGACCGGGATAGTCATGAAGTCATTGCAATGAATATGATCGGTGGGAAACATATATTTCGTTTTGGGCGAAATCCAACCCCAAACGTCGAGAGTCTTTTTCGCCCAACTGGAATCGTGTGTGACTCTGTCAATCGTCGATTGATCATTTGTGACAAGGACAATCACCGAATGGTATTTTTGTCATTGGATGGTCACTTCATCTCCGCGTTTGGAAGGAAAGGGCATCACAATGGAGAGTTCAATTATCCTTGGGATGTGGACATCTCTCCAGCTGGAGACCTTATTGTGGTATCGGATTCCAGAAATCACCGAGTACAGATGTTCGATCGATTTGGAAACTACTTACGGAAATTCAGTGTATTTGAAACTCAGCCTTTTGAGTACAAGCTTGAATTTGACTACCCACGTGGGGTCACTTTTGACCATGAAGGTAACATCCTATTTTTGTTTTCCAATCTTTCGTTCTGTCAGTAATTTTCTTTAGCCATCACATATACGTCGTGACACATTGTCGAACTACTATATAAGTACTTGGCCATACAAATGTATTGATGGGATAGCCGCTCAAAATTTCCAATTAATTACATTAGTCTTTGCTTTATATTATTTCAGGAAAACACATTTTCGTGACTGATTTCAACACTCATAATGTCCTGAGTTTGAGCGTAAATCTCTCTGAAAGTAAGAAACTTATTCCAGACGGAAAGATGTGCAGACCCCAAGGAATCACTGTTGATGACCTCGGTAATCTGTTGGTATGTGACTCCCGGAGGAACTGCATTCGCATTGTAACACCTGATGGAGATCTTCTATCCACTGTTGACCGTGTTGGAAATTACCAACTCACCGTTCCCTCCGACACTGTTATTCTGAGGGGTGGACGGGTTGCTGTTGTCGACATATTTGGTAGAATTAGAGTATTCTGAGTATTTGCTTGAAATATTTTGGTCATTACTTTTTTTATTTGTTCAATTCAATTAATTGGCATTTCTATTGAAATACAACGAATATTTGGTCTGTGACGAAAGAGGTATATTATTTACTAGCACATAAGATTGTGATTGTAAAGTATTTACTCCCAACTTTTTGAGCTTTAGTGTAGTTATTAAACATTTGTAAAATGTTCATTTTGTAAATAACAAACTAAGCTGAATATATGATTAATTAATGTTAATTCAGGCAGTAACAGTAACTACATACATTTTATTTATTATCATCCTTTTCATTCATACAAATGGTCAACAGTCGTAACTGATTCATTTATGAGAGGTAAAGTCTTTTGAAATAGTTAGAATCGGGAAAAATTACTTATTTCTGGCACCGCATGCGCATCTCGGTTTACAGTAAACCGACTGGTTATCATTAACCAGCCGTTGGCATCTTAGAGTATATAATATAACTAGAGGCGACAATCTTGAATTTTCTTGTGATTATGGGATTTTTAGTATGGTTTCCGTGGTCCCCTGGAAACCAAAAAGTTGTCTTGATTTCTAATTCGAGAACTACTAAAAAGCAAGATGTCTTGACAACCAATCCCAAATTGAGCCGGTTGTCAAGCAATCTTCACTAAAAAGTAAAATTTTTCAAAAGATTTATAAAATATGACACTCGACTCGCCTTCTAAAAGGGTGGATACTCGAATTATTTTTGGTTTCCAGGGCGCCCCGGAAACCATACTAAAAATCCCATAATCACAAGAAAATCTGCAGTTTTATATGGGATTGTCGCCTCTAGTTATATTATATACTCTAAGGTTGGCATAGTACTCTCGTCTAAGTCATTACATCTCCTGCATTCTTTATTTGATGTATTCTCCCAGAAAATGCCAATCCCGCATGCATCGATTCTATTGTTTGTTGCGTTTGTTGTAATGAAGTGGAATTGGGAAAGGATACAAAATGACCGTTTCATGGATCTCCGTCTCTATTGCACTTTATTATCTCGTACTTATGGCTTATTCTATTGCTGGAAAAGAAAGTTCACCTAAACAAAACAGTGCCGAATTCAAAAAGAATCTAATTCTTACACGGGCGGCGGGATATGCTCGTCATAATGAGTTACGAAAGCAACATAACTGTGTTCCACTGAAGAGAGACGAGAAGGTAATATTTGAATTAGTGTTTGAAATATGAACGATATGAATTTTCATTTAATTTCGTCATAACGAACCATATCCCCAAGTTGGAAGCCAAGGCCCAAAAGTACGCAAATCAGCTTATCAAGTTAGAAGAGCTGAAGCCAGATCAACTAAAACTCAGTAACGACGCAAAGAAGAATCGCGTGGGGGAAAACTTGTTTTCAGTTAGAGGAAAAAAGCATAGGAAAAAGGGTGTAGTAAACTTTAAATCGCTGGGAGAAGTAGCGGTCAACAGTTGGTACTCAGAAACCTGCTTGTACAACTTCGATAAGCCCAAGGTTTTGTGGAAAGCTGGACGTTTCACTCAACTCATTTGGAATAGTACATTGCATGTTGGGATGGGATTTTCATATGATCCAAAAGCTGATCAGTACATTATCGTAGCAAATTATAAGCCTCGAGGGAATACACCTTATAAATCCGAGTTTGCAGCCAATGTTCCGTGTCCAGCCTCACTATCTTTGTTGGACAACTTGTGCGAGCCTGAATCGGAAGTCAAGAAGTCAACAAGTTGTGGAGCGGCGGTAAAGGAGGACTCGATCGACCACAAGAATATGAAAAATCCGGATCAAGATCAAATCAGTCCTGAAAGGCCTGTCGATGACAATCAAAAGGAAGAAGAAAGAAATACTGTTCGTACCAACAGTGCTAATGGTCTAAATCGTGACCTAATCGTGTGCATCTATCCTGAGTGCCTCTTGATCATTTTGTTGGTAAGGGTTAACCTTATCTCTGCAGTCTGTATGGTTTAATCGGTTACCGATTTTTTAAATTATTTATTACTCATTTGTTTGTGTTGCAGAATTTATTGGTTTACAAATTTGGAACGGAGACATTGTAATTCAGTACAAATTGTGCATTACGTCCGATATTGGATGAAAATAAATTTAAATGGTTTTTTTGCGTTAAACTTCATGTAATTTTGGAATTGATGCAGTGTAGGTATTGAATTGAAATCGTGCACATTATTTCAGACTATCAATTGAATGATATTAGGCTACAACAACGTTGTCATAAGTTAGTTAGCTTAGGCTAGTACGAAATCTAAACTTGAGAAAACGCATGGAAATGGAACATGTATTTAAATTATCATCCTAGCGTTATTGATGCATTTGATGGATATAATTTTACGTATAAGCAATTGACAGCAATACAATATGCTACCAATTAAAAGTGTACTAAGATAGATTGTCTCAACCTCAAAATCGCAATGCAATTAATGCGTGTTGCAGACGTTGACTTCATTCTTCATGTAATAAGTTTACTAAGTACTATTTAACCGGCTTCCCGAGGAATCGTGAAAATTACCTTTTATGATTGTGAAGTCCAGGATTCCAGAATATATTTTTCAATCTAAAAAATGCACTTCAGTTCACAGTGCAAGGGTTGCATGCATGTCTAGTGGATGGAGAATAGACACGACTCCGACTAGTCCGACTCGTAAGGTATTTATCATAGATAAACTGTCGTGTTGTCAACTGAATTTTTTGTTAATACGATAGAGGTGAAGTAAGTAAAAACTATTTGAAACAGTATAATCTTGCTCTTATTGTTTAGCGTGAACTTGAACTTAACTTCAAGGTTCCAGACATTATGATTTATGACTCTGTGACACTGTGAATGCATAAAAAATTTACTTTTCATTCGATGGCTAAGATAGAGGTCATTGGTCATCTTCTCGCCAAATATTTTTACTTATTTCCAAACTTCTAGTGCCAAATAAATCAAAACTCAATACTTAGGAAAATATTAAATAAGATATAAAATGGATTCTGTCGGTACTTTATTTTTCTAATAATGATTATCGTCTTTCATACTATCCAAGCCACCGAATCCTCGTATTATATAAGAAAGGTGGCATATTTCATCTCTATTGTTTTAAACACTATATTAACTAATTGTAATAAAGTGATAATGTTGCTTCCTAGTGTACCTAGCATTAAATATTCCCTGAAATAAATTCCTCGGAATCGATCACAGAACTTAAAACAAATAGAGTTGAAAAACATCAAAATGTCAGTAGGCTGGGACAAACGGGAAGCATTTACGTTTTTTGTACTGTATGGATTTTTTTAAAGATGAAGAATGAATACTAATAAAATTCCAGACATTGCATAATTGCATTCCATCCGATATAAAATTTCTAAGGTTTTTAAACATTTTTATTTTTAAAAATTACTCTGACATGCAAGTCCTGTTATCTCAGTTCAAAATTTTGAAACAATAAGTTCACATATGTAAATTTATTTGAGGGCGTACGGTAATTACGAAAAAAGAACATGCAAAGACATGCCATTTTTAAGTCAATGGCATCATTTCAAACAAACTCAAATATTTGATCTCATTGTGTACCATTATACTTTCTTTATTGTCGACTATTAAGATTAGAGGAAGCTCGAAAACTGCAAAAAACCGGGGCCATAATATTAAATCTAAGAAGGATTGAAATATAAGTTGCCTTTGAGGTACAGAAGGTGTTCCGTTCCGGCCCGTAATTGCTATCATGGATGTAGAAAATTACATAGCTCTCCACCCTGTCATATTTTAACTAAGTTAACTTATTCATACAAATTTTAGCAAAGTTGAAACGAACGTACGTGCCTCCAACTATTCTTATGATGTATGAAGCCTCTGGAAGCATATAGACAAGCGCCAGCCCAATTTGCAAATAGCACGCCCAAATTTTAATACCCTTTGTCATAATGCTCAAAAAACTTGTCTGTGATAAATTAGGAATATGCTAATCCTTAAATCCATAGAGTTTGATGAATTTATTACTTCTAATTATACAATGAACTTGAAATTAGCGATATACATGTATGAATATCAAAAGTACGGGAAATAAGTCAATTTTGATACGGAATTGTATTTCAAAAAGACAATTAGGATAGAAGTAAAGTAACAAAAAGTAACAAAATTCCAGCTTTTAAGAATGTTGCAATCAAAACATTTCATTGTAAATATCTGACAACATATTATTGTGTCCTAACAATAAGTACAGATGGGAGGATGGGACTAAATAATATTATAAGTTCTGAAAATATTAGCTATAATTTAGAACATAAGTTGTAAAAAAAACAAATCGTTTCATTACAGACGATTTCCAGTCCGCATGTTGGACTTGACAGATCCTGTCATGCCTTCAGGTAATGAAAGAGCCTCACAATGTAAACTTTTAAGCCAAGATGATAAACCTTCTATGAATAATTCATCATGTAATAAGTCCGCCGTTCCACAGGTCCGCTTGTATTGGTTTTAATTACTAGTAGAGTTGTCTACAATTTCTAAATGTAGAAAACTTTATAAAAAATTAAATAAATTAACTTCGTATTGAAGGATTAAAAAAATCAATTCAGTTGGATGCCATTACCTCCTGGTTTTAACCCTTATATATTAACATTTACGTAGGAACGGTTCATATATCAAGATTAGTTTTCTCGTTCAAATTAAAATCGGATTGCGCAAACAAGCAGTTCATGTTCAATTCAAGCATTACCGACATATTTAACAACGAATTGATTCCTTCGAGCCCATTCATGTTTCCATTTACCTCCTTTCATCACGAATATCTTACTCTTATAATTACAGAGATTAATTCAGTCTTAAAATTCCAAACCATTTGTACTTTCTATAATTGTTCATTCTCATTAATTTAATTGCACTATATTGCAATTTAAAATGCCGTTACCACATAATGTCTCTGCTATTTACTGACAACATAAATGACAATATGCTTAATCTTTAATACGAATAAACGAAGTACATCAACAAATAGAGTAAATATACTGAAGTTACGCTGATACAATATCGTATTATGGACCATTGCAAGTGGTCCGTCGATCGACCCACTATGTAAAACAACCGTGTAAATCATCTATATCAGTATAAGATCAGGCTTAAAGTTATGAATTTCATGACATTATTAAATAAGGCTGCTTGGTGTTGGTTATGTAGTTTATCAAAGGAGTTTGATTTTTTTTTCATAATGAAACTGAATTGAATTCGTTCCTTGATAAGAATGTAAACACCACAGTCCAATTTATATAAGCTTACATCTTACAGTCGTACGCTTCATACTCATGTCTACAATCTATTTCAGCCATTTCATTCCCAGATTTGTTTTTATTATTCCAACCAAAATACCATATACGCAATAATATTTATAACTAACGGGGATTAATCTTCTGCTGCAGCAAATGTGGTACTATAATTTAATTCCAACATCTCAGGCCGAGCAGAAAAGGCGAATCATGCACTATGCACTACTCACTGTAGGCCTTAAACTCAGACGGTACGCTAGTTTAGGGGATGCGTCTCCCATCTGAAAATGTGGATGAATCCTATGAACTAAAGAGGTTAGTTAGTTAGTTCTGGCAGATCTTTTTGGTGTGAATGAGAGTTGTGATATTTATTGTGGTTGAAGGATAATGGAGCTGGAAAGCAGTGGAAAAGTTATCGCAAAAAAGTGAAGTGATTCACGAAGCCGGTTAACAATCCTTCCTCCGGCCATACTATTCTAACTTAAGTGCCTTTGGATTGCATTGGATTGTTCCCCGTGTTTGCAGGTGCGGCAGCCGATTCCTGAGCAGCGTGTGAAGGATATACGATTGTACTTGTCTAACGCAATTTAGTAATTGTCCAGTCGTGGATCTGGACTCGTCTGATCTGCATCGTTGGACTACTTGTTGTGGTTTTATAAGTTCTTTGAAGATTTAGATTCTGGATATATTTATATGTTGACTAAAACGCTCGGGAACTTAACTGATTCATAGCCACGTTCTTATGTTTTTGCAAATTAAAGTGAACCCTTCTGCACTCTAAAACTCCAACCCCAAGAGGTTTAAAACTAATTCACTACAAATAAGAAAGAGGCTGTGTTGATTGAAAACACATTATCGGAAAAGAGGCTTGGATTACAACATTACAAGCAGTGTGACCCCGTGAGTGATTGTCGTAATATGAGAATAAATGCACACCTACGCAAGTAATATTATCACGTTATTAAATTCATTAGCACGTTTTGGCAAAGAACCTTATCCAAATCTGGACTAAGCATCCATATAGTTCTGCTGGTGGTGCTTCGCAGAATTTCCTCGCTAAATAAATATTAAATGAGCTAATTTGTGTAGATGTGCTAACTTTTAGCTACCACACAATCTCTTTCCCTATGGATTGTAAGGGACTTTCAACTTTAATTTCTTCTTTCAATAATACCGAGAGTTATTAGAATGGATCCAGTTATTGAAGCTACATGGTAAAATAAATGCCGGTTGGGTTACTCTTCCAGCCATTTGCATCGGATCGAGACATTCAGGCCTGCATAATCTGTTGTTGTTTCACACTTCGACTTGTATCTGGAATATTTTGAATGTGATTATAATCTGTTCACTGGATCATAGCAAGATTGAAGAAAAAAATTTACACTTGTTTTAACTTGGCAAATAAATTCAACTCATTTCGTATTGTGATGTAACCAGCTTCTAATCATTTGAGTCTTGATCTATATTATCTCGTAAGTACTTCCATTGGAACTTTCCACCCCGGCGTATCCTCTTGGGAAGAAGGACACGGAACGCGTGAATAGAACGGGTTCCAATTGTGAAGGGTGTGGTTGATTAGTAATTAAATACTGTTATCTAGTAGTGATCTTCAAGTTTAGGGACTGTAATGGCGACGACTTATTTGCCAATTTAAGGGTCTACCAGTGATTTTGTCATTAGATTGACAGTGTTCAAAAACCAAAGTACCTAACCTGCACTGCCAGTTAGCGTGATATAAATAAATAAACAATGCTTGACAAATACGAACTGTCCAGCTGGATAAGGCTGTCTCAAAATGTCCGTAAGACTGGAGCTGGGTTCCTAATTTTGGTCATTATTTTAGCAGCGGTATCCAATAGTCATGGAACTCGTAAGTATTTAATAAGTAATTGTACTTTAATGTAAGTGTAATTATTAGGTTATACTAAAAACGTAGATTTTTGACTTAAATTAACCCGTATACATAAATGTATTTGTTTTATTGAACGTAGTTTCTAGCATTCCTAGCATGAAGAAAATCATGAATGGCTTTTAAGAATTTTAGTGGTATTGAACGCGATATTTAATTTTTTAAACAATTTTAAATAAAGGGTATTCATGGCATAGCGCATAGTTCTTAATATTCTGCTTGCATTACTAAAAATTTCTTAGCTCGGAATGATAATGGAATACCATTTATGTATAGATAAACCTTATCGACCTGCTATATTTAATAAGTTTAATGCAACATCAGCTCAGCCTATAAAATCTGAAATCTGACAACCGGCTCTCACTGCATTGATCTGCTTTAATTCATACTAAATCGGAAGAAGGCTAAGCCTAAGTTATTAGAATTTTTAATTCCGCGTGTGCTTCTGTATTTGATTGAACGAGTATTGGACTATTGGGCCGAACTCAGATGGGATTTTAGGGATTTTATGCTTGACACAAAAACGACATTTTTTGTTTTCAGTAGTAAACATCCACAAGGACATTTAAGCAATATATTTCCTTTGTCTGTTTAGCATGGAAGATTGTAGATATTGTATTTCACCGGCCGAGATAAAATATTATAATTTCCGTATTATAAGATATTTTAACTATATAAGTTCAGTAGAATCTGGCATTATTGGTATTTGATAAAATTGTGTTCAAAACAGATACGGGTTTGAGTATAATTTTAATGTTTCTAAGCAAACTTCAAGTGATGACTGTGTAAAGCGAAAGGGAAATAGAGGATTAAGATAAGATTAATTAAGCTATCGGAAGGTAATTATGGCATCCTTTTGGTCTTCTATGAGGCATTATACTCTTCTTCCATAGACCATAGTTAAACCCAACTAAATAAATATGCATAATGACCTTACAATAAATTTGTTATTATTATATAGTAATATTTAAATTGTTATTTTGCACAAGGATAGTGTTTCGTCATATTCAGAGACCATATGCAGCGGCTATGTTTGTCGCCAGAAATATGAAATTGTAATCCCATTAAGCTGTGTTCATTTGAACAACGACTTTCTGATGTTCAATTTCTAACCGTTTTCACATTTAAAATAAACCCCTTAAAATCCAAAATATCAGGCTCAATCATTATGTTTCTTTTTTATACGTTTTGATTACATCGTGTTTATAAGTCTGCTTATTTTTGGCAAGCCTTCTAATAAAAATTTGTTGTTTAGAATGGCTCTAGGCTCTCAATAATTTGATACAACTCGGTCGACTATGTATGCGTAAAATATAAAATTGGGAAGGGATTAAATTGTATTAACGATGATGTCAGTTGTATTTTAACCCATGCATAAACTATGAAAATAGACTTAATAATTAGTTAGAAAAGAATAATATTGATTTGTTTGCACTTAAGTTTTGCCAGGGAACACATCGGAACGTATATGTGTTCCAGAGTCCAATGCATTCATCAAAGGTCTAGGTTCCCATATTCAGCTTTTTAGCAGACATTGCATAAAGTCCTTGTGTATAGATTTAGTTTCATAGAGGATCATTTTCAGCTCGTAAAAGTCGTATAATTATAAACATTCATTCTCGATGCGAATTTGTGAATAGAAGTTGCAGACATTGCTCATGGCTGACAAGACCGAGAAAGCTCTTGGACTTTTTTATGCGTTGTTACTTTAATTAGGTAGCGAGACAAATAAAAAACTACAAATGAATGGCTTCTAAATTGTGTAGCTAACAAATGTCTATTTAGCATTTATTAGTTTTTAGATTTAATGAAACGCCTAACAATCCCCAGAACAATCGTATATGGTATTACTAACGACAGTAAGTAGCGTGCACGTATTGATAACGGATGCATTAATTTTAAGCTTTAAGTGTAGTGAAATGTGATGTCGGTATTTTCTAATCCATGACTCTGGATTCTGTCAATTTCTACAGCGGACTTTTGCTTAGAGTCTCCAGAACGTGGGAATTGCACTGAGAAATTATTGAAATTCTATTATTCTCTGGAGCATAATAACTGTTTCCTGTTCCTTTTTGGGGGTTGTGAGTCTAATGGAAACGTGTTTAATGACCAGTTAACTTGCATGCGGGTGTGCAAAGGAAATTATACTAATGATGTACAGGGGAATGTTAAAACACCAGTTAAAAGTACAGGTAAACATGGTGTTTTTGATTGTAATTGATTTAAGGCGTGAATATGAATTCATTAATACATAATATCGTAGTTTAACTGCCGAAGAGTTAATCACTTTTTGCCGAATAGAAATGACCCATGAATAAAATAAGAATGTTCATATTTAAAATAGACGTTTAACGGGTGAAACCAAGTGTAGTAAATGAAAACGTATTACTAAACATAGATATGCAATATTCAGTGGTTATGTATTCTGGAGTTTTTTCGACGATTTACGAACCAAGTCTTTATAGCAAATTTTTAATTAGTTATCAAGTCTGTCTAAGTTTAATGAAAAATTAAATGTCATTTAAGATGTTTCTGGTGCGGCAACCGCTCCAAAAGAAGAAATAGACATATCTTCCGCTAAGAAGTTGGAAACCACTACTCCCTTCCTTATACTCGAAAATGGTACCGAGCAAACAACGTTCACTTTTGCGTCTCCAACTTCATATATTCAAATCGGACCACAAGAGATCTCTCGTTACCAAATAAGGTAATTCTACTTAATTTTTTTTTGTAGGTTAGGTTTGGATTCTCAAGATAATTACTGTCTTGATACAATTAAATGGAGAATTTAATTATTAATATATTAAAAATCAATTTGAAAAACTGAAATATATTTTAACTCGAATATAACTTCCGGTCCGGCGGATTCATCCATCTATTCTATGCTTATCTTATATGTGTTTATGATGTTGTTAGAAATCGAAGGAGCGTATCTTTAGAATTTCGAACAAGGCTTCCTCATGCCTTACTAGTCTACCATGGTATTCAAAATAGACCTGCTTCAATCAACAAATACGAACTGTACGTAATGCTTGACCAAGGTCAGCTAAAGATAAAGCATCTATTCGGGGATTATTCAACTACCCTTGAAGTTGGAAAAGGCTTAAACCGGGACAAATGGCACCGCGTTAATGTGATGATCGATCCCGGGGAAAGACTTATATCCGCCAGCGTCGACGATGTTGAGAAAACAATCACTATCGACGGACTTCGGGAACATTATCTTTATGGGGCTGATAATGAAGACCTTGAATCTATAATTTTTGTTGGGGGTAAGAATTTTATTACAAATTAAGTGTCATGTTTTACGTCGACAGTCGAAATGACGACATATCCTCCCTCCCTCCCCCATCAATTAAGAACAGATACAACAGAAAATGTACATTTAACATGCAGTTTAATTTAGTGTAAATTGAATGATTCGAAACGATGTAATTACACGCACTCCTTTGTGATTCATCCAACTCATAATACTATTTCCTTTTCGAAATTATTATTGCTTTAATTCCTATATAATGTGATCATTTTAATAAATTTCAAATGGGATTCAAATTAGTATGGTTTCCATTTTCCGGAACTAATTGGAACAATACTCGGACTTTAGCATTGCTATTTTACAATTCGTTATAGGATTGAGTGCTGGAGATGGAAGCCTGGATATTTCGTATTTCGCCAATCCCCTTGTCGGTTGCATAAGGAATGTGCTTTTGGAGACCTCTCCCTTGAAAACCGCTCCGTTGGAACCTTTGACGGAATTAGTGTCGGGCCGTTTCATTAAAGTCGAAGAGAATTGCAGGAATAAATGCTGGGAACCAACCGTCAAATGCTCAAGGGATAGTCGGTGTATAAACCATTATGACCATGTCGAATGTGACTGCTTCAAGGCAAGATTTAAAGGAGAAAAGTGCAAGGACACTAGTAAGTTTGGCTATTTTGATGCAGTCAGTTGCTGATGTAGAATTTTTATTACACCAAATACAAAATACATTACTTCCAATTAAAATTAATCAGCTAACTAGCCCTTTTAATTATCATTGTCATTGATGTGATATTAAAATTTTTATAACCGAATCCGTACCTATTGACGTTGATAAGCTAATAAAAAAGCTTATTTTAAAATGATTTTAATTTTAACTTAAGATCAAGTTTATGATGCTCTAATAAGTTTGGATTTGTATTATAGAGGTTACGCTCTTAACTCTTCATGGATATTCCTATGTAACCTTCACGGTTTACGAATGGATGGACCGGGTCCATTCTGACACTAACCGGATCAGCATGCGTTTTATGGTGGGTTGACAATTAAATGCTGTTTTTTGCATATCACTTAGTTTACTACTAACTAAATATAGCATAATATAAATTTAACTTCATCGTAGAACTACTAACAGAATCTTTGATGGCATTTACGAAAAATTTAAACCGATTGTATTGGGAACATTCTTTATACATTTAAGCATACGAATATACAATAAGCCCTTTATTAAAGCAATCCGTGTAAAAATTAATTATTATGTTATGACACAGCATATCTAAAATTTATGGTGTCGTTTTTTGCTAGAGTTATTGAAGGCAGACCCTATTAATGTCATCTTAAAAAAATCCATTTCAGATTAACCTTCGTTGTTCGTATTGCAGTTTTGAATGTCATGATGATTCTTACTACGAGACGAGCATAGTGACAAAGACTCTCCAGTCATTGCATTGTTTGAAATGATGCTATTTTTTAAGTTACGCACACCGACTGAAATTTTTGTTACGTTTGGTTTTAGCTGTCAGATTATCCCTTGATTGAAATGCTTTTTATCAAACAGAAACGATGACACGCCAGTAAGACAAAGCTTATGCTACATTGCCACCATCTTTTTAACAAATTACATTCTTAATTGTTCGTATAGTTTAACTCGAATTAACATTGAATTAATTTAATAATGGTTATTTGAAAATTCTGTAATGACAGACAAGTTTGGACGATTCCATCCTGTTCTATGCGGCTGGAGAAATACCTTATCATAATCATATCGCGGCATCAATTTCCAACCACAGTGTGTACATTGACATGAATTTCGGAAATGGGGATGCGATTATGACACACCTTAAAAAGCAAGTAACCAACGGGAAATGGCACACTCTGACGATTTTTCACCAGGGGAAAAATATTACTATTCAATTGGACGACTTCTTGGAAACCCACGAGTTGACTGGGTCACAACATCATTTGTATGTGGACCCCGATGTTTATGTCGGTGGTGGTGGACCTATTCTGAAGAATCGTGATGGTAAAAGTGGAACAATTTGGTGGTCTTAAAGTTAAATTCCTTTAAAATAAATCATATTGACTGATAATGTCCTTAATTGGTACTTTGATAGGTCTTAAGTCTACAAATAATTTTGTCGGGTGCCTGCAAGAAGTGTATTTTAATTCGAAATCAATCCTATTTGAACTTTATGAAAAAAGTCACCAGGTGAGAAATTCGAAACTTTAAAGGTTTAATGGGTAGAGCACTTTTTTATAATGCTTACGAAATTGATTAAATTTGAAGGCTCGTCATCATGGATTAACACCTCCTGTATTCGACAAGCATTGTACGCCCAAACAAACCGTACCAATCACAATTCCGTTTGCACATTCCGGCTTCTGGATATCAAATCCAAATCCAGAGGAACTTCAGCTACGATTTTCCTTTGGGACAAGAGAATTATTTGGAACATTAGCTTACTCAGATATTCGAACTATTCAAGGAGAAGGGTTTTGGGAGGTAATTAAGTTAATAACATGTATAAAGCCCCTAATTAATCGCTGAAATGGTAGATTGCTGTGAAATTATTTTAAAGATCTTATTTTTAAATTCGTAGCTAAAATTCAGCTACGACAAGATTACATTCGAATTAACACCGGATAAAACAATTGCCGATATCACACCTGCAAAAACCTTATCTGTTAGCTATAGTAAGAGATCGGATAGCTTACAATGGCACAATGTAAGTGTTTTCCGACTTTGCCGTTTCTCTTATTACAAACGTTTTAGTATGACTGCACGCAATTCTAAAACTTTTAATATGTAGGTGGAGCTTAGATATAGCAAAGGAGAAATTACATTGACATCCGATCATGAAACGGCAACGGAAAATTTGAATCTGCTTCAGCTATCCCAATTTATTACCCTGGGCACTTCCAGATTTGACCCACTCTCTGGTACGGACGTTTCAGTAGTGTTATGTTTCTTCTGGAAAAAATGTGTATGCAATGATTCGTAATTTTGAAGGACTCGGATTTGATTGCACAGGTTTTCAGGGATGCATGCGAAGAATTGAAGTCGGTGGGATGTTCGTCGATGCAAGATACATAGTGGGATCAGAACATCAAATCGGAGACATCGCCCTTGACAATTGTCAGTTTATCGATTCATGCAAACGCCCAGATGTCTGTGAACATGGTGGACGATGTGAGGTAGTCAAAGGGGAACTCACTTGTGATTGTGGGGACAGTGGATACACTGGAAAACATTGTCATTTTGGTAAAAGAAATACTATCTAAAGTGCAGCAATTATTATTAAAATTTGGCGTTTGTATGCTAAAAGGAATAATTTTTCAGCCATTTTCAAAAGAACCTGCGAAGAACTCGCTCTGTTGGGTTACACGGAGTCTGGGGTTTATAAAATTGACATCGACGGAAATGGTCCCTACCCTCCGACGCATGTTAAATGCAAATTTGAAACGGACGCAACTGGAGAAACTAAAACGATAGTTGAACACAACCTTGCTAACGAAACGGATATTTGGACCCCAAGCGAGGAAGAAAGATTCGATTTTAAACTGGACTTGGAATATCGGGAGTTTACATCAGAAATGCTCCTATCATTGGTGTCTCAATCCGTTCAATGCAGCCAACACGTAAAGTATGACTGTTACAAGGCCAAGTTGGGATTACACCAATACACATGGTTCAAGCCATCCGATTCCAAAGCTTCCAGAGTCGTCAGTATCGGGGATGCTCAAAGAAATACGTGTCCCTGCTACGAAGGTTGGAAACTTAGAATCCCGATTTAATTATCTCAGATTCTCATTGTTTGAATATAGTTATAAGTAACAGTGTTTGATTTTAGCTGGAAACTGCGCTCAAGGTGAACAATGTAATTGCGATTCAGGTGAACAAAAATGGCTTCATGACGAAGGATTTTTCACAACTCCGGAACGATTGGGAATTACGGAGATGAACTTCGTTTATCCCAAGGATCTTCCGCCTGATGCAGCAGCAAGGATTACATTGGGGCCAATGGAATGTGTTGAAGCAAGTAAGAAGAACCGTAGATGAACTGCTTATATGAAATCGTTTGTGTCATATATAACACGTAATGTCTTTATCTCGTGTAGATACTCAACGATACGTTGTCACGTTCAAAACCTTCGGCTCGTTCCTCGAAGCTCCTGGATGGAAATCTGGAGATTTAGCATTTAGTTTCCGTACAACCCGTTCCTCAGCCATTCTTCTTTATCAACCGCTTCTGCATCCTCAGCATAATTCCTTTTCAGTGTTTCTCACTAATGGTTAGCAATTTCATAAAAAAATACACTATTAGTTTGTGTATATGCTTTATTTTTTTCAATGAATTTTGTGAGAATAGATCATGAACTGACATTCAGATTTATTCTGAATGGAGCAACGCCACAAGTGGTGACCGTACGATCTCAAAGATCATTATCTGGTGGAGACTGGCAACAAGTATGGATTGATTATGATTTGCACCAGGTACGGTTTCAAATTAACCAGGAACACCAAATGATCAATTTACCCGATGGACAACAATTCGGGCCTTTCGAAGGAACGATGTATATTGCCGGCGCTCCCGCGTATGTCACAAAGTTTTTTTTTATTAAGACCTTTTAATATTTCTGAATTTGACACGTATTCAATACGTCGACAGGAGTTATTTGGATGAAATCGCCGTCAAAGAGGGTCTCATCGGATGCTTCAGGGGACTTGTGATGAATGGACAAGTTGTAGATTTATATTCCTACATGAAATTTCATAAAGCGGATATAATTAAGGACTGTAGCCCATCATGTGACCCCAACCCATGTAAAAATCATGCAATGTGTCAAGAAAACTGGGGCTCATACACCTGCCAGTGCAAGAATCCGTGGGCACAGTCAGGGGATCTCTGTGAAATAGGTAGCATTTATGGAACAATAGTTTAAAGTAATAATTTATTCCATGGATTTCATTTTGTACTACTTAACATATCTTTTTTACAGATATCAACAACGATGGTTTAACATTTTTGAGTCAGAGCTCGTACATCAAACGTCAATCTTTGGGGTCCAACGACGATCCAATTAAAAACATCCTGTCCTCAAATATCTACCTCAATCTCCGAACGTATGACGAGGATGCTCTAGTTCTCTACGCAAATGATAATCTGAATAACTTCGTTCAGCTCCACATCGAAGAAGGAACCAAAGTGATTTTTAAATGGAACGATCGTCATTTCATTCAAAAAATTTCAGTTTCGCAAAAGCGCTTGAATCAAGGAAATCCAATTCAAATAGCCATTTTAAGAAATCTAACGCATACAGTCCTCCACGTGAATGAAAACATAGAATCTGAAAAATCTGGAGTTGCATTACTTACTGATTATAATGAAAATCCATGGATAAATCCAACATTGGAAACATTTACTCCACCGCGACCGTTTGCCCCCGCCGCGCCATACTATCAGTTATTCTTGGGAGGATTTGATAACTTAGCTGTTAAACCGGCCAAAAACATTACTCATATTCCTGGTATGCTGGGATGTCTTCGGGGTTTTAAAGTTGGAGACGAGCAGATTACCATTAGTAATCTGGCAAATCAAAATGGTAAGAGTGCTCAAATAAACACATAAAACGTCTCACATCTATAGTTTGTTTCAATCTGTTGACTCTAAGGAAATAATTGCTTGTTCTAATCTAACAGATGTACTTGAACGTTGCAAAATGGTATGCGACTCCAAACCCTGCCTTAACGGAGGAATATGCCTGGAAGATTTCCAAGCCAGAACCTACTCTTGTGACTGCACGTATACATCCTATTATGGGCAGCGTTGTGAAGATGGTAAGATCTTGCAGATTTGAAATACAATTTACAAAACGCATTACACAACCAACAGTTTATCCCATTTATTTCCAGAACGTGGAGCAACATTCCAAGGCGAATCTTACATCCGCCGTCGATTCACTAATCCCAATAAATTCATAGTAAAAGACATCGAAGCACGATTTGGGTTTTCATCAACGTATGCTGGGGAAAAAACAGTTCTTCTAACTGTTCAAATTCCGGGTCAAAACTACTCTCTTTTATTTGCTATTAATTCCGAGGGTCATCTATTACTAAGAGAAACTGAAGGATCTCGTACGGAAGGGGCTACTGTGAAATATCAACATTTCGTTGATGGTTCCAGACATTCCGTATATTACAAAAGGGATTCAGAAGAGACTATTTTAATAGTTGATCAGGAAGAAATACCTGTGACTCTTCTGGATTCTAAAACCGAATTTAAGTTCAAACTGATACCAAATCAGAACGAGAACGTTGGAGAAATATTTGTTGCTGGTGTAAACGATGCTGTTCCCGAGTTGGTGTCATTTAATCGCTTCAAAGGGTGTCTATCCAGTAAGTCATGGAATTACACATTTAGTGGTGAGGTTCTAAATTCTAATTATGTAGTAATTATTTCAATTGTTTTTATCTAGATATATACGTTGAAATATCCAAAGGATATGATCATTCCGAACCTCTAAGACCGGTTGATGAATACATGGGGTTTGTAAAGAAGCCTCCAGATATGATGATGGACGTTGAAAAAACGGAAGGCATAAAGTTGGGTACTTGTGGGGCTTTCTTCGCCATTAAAAGAGGGATTCTTCCACCCGTTCATGATTTGCTGCCGGTATTTAAGATGTTAATTCTCAAGATGAAATGCTATGAATCTTTTAATATAACTTATACCTACATATATACCATTTTATTTGTAATAGACAGGGGAATCTGACTGGAGTTCTGTGCATCCAAAGAAATTTAAAATATTTCTAAGAAAATCTGAAGCACCAGATACGGCTGGAATATCTTTTGACAGTAAGATGCTTTAATCCAACAGTTTTTATTATTAGCATTTGAAGCTTTAATTAACTTGAGAAACTCTTGTAGCTCTGGCCCTGATCTTTGGACTATTTTTGGGAACTATTATTTTGTTCGTTTTCACCTATATGTATAAATTGAACAAAAGATACAAACGAAGGAAATGGATGGACGACGATGATTCCGATGACACTTACTTCACTCACCGGGGGCAACAAGTTCGATATCAGGATCCCAGTAGTACTGAACTAAAGTATATAGGCTACCGTCAGACAGACCCGGACAAAGTCAATTTGATTCAAAATCCAAACAGTTCCTCTTTGAAAAATAGCGCTCCTAACAACATCGGAAACGGCGTAAGCAGAGAGCTAGGTCATGTTTAGAAGCCGGTTATTTTTAATTTAAAAAATTACTCGTTTCAGAATCAGAACAACGGGGAACTCAAACAACTGGATCAGGACAATGCAAGTAGTGAAGATACGACGTCACAAAACCAGTCGGATGATGACGAGTCCCATGTCAGTTCCGCCTCTTCCGTCTCCGACAACCAAAATATTGACGACAAGGTATATTTTGGATTTTTTCAAACTTCAAAAGCATCTATGAGTGAAGTCACACTGATGGCCAATGAACCCTTCATTCCATCAACGGTGCAAAACAATGTCTCCAATGGAGCAAGCGTTGTTCAAGAATCTGATCTAGATGATTTACTAGTTTCAATTACAGAGAACTGAAATAGTCTTGATTTTTTATAACCTAATATAGATTATCGCGACTAGGCCTATAGCGCTTAAAATGATATCCAACACCGTAGAAATAGAAAAAGTACTAAACATTAGTGTGCTATTTTATGTGCGTTTAGGAAAGACATGACGGCGTTTTTAAAATGGATGACTTCGGAAGCCTAATTTTCGAGAACCCGAACTCCTAAACGAAATGACCTTTCTTTTTACTTTCTTTGCAGACTAGCTTATTAAAAAATGTCTAATTTTCATTCTATTTATAATTTTGAGCAAAAACGTACAATAGAGTTTGGCTTCATTGGATTTGAGTAGCTGGTTTCTTTGAAATGGGTTGCTGCGTTTATGGGCGTGGGTTTCACAGTTCGATTCCAAATAGACGTTAAACTTATCGATAGCTACCTATATTTATTTTTGGTCTCATGCAAATCCCTCTTTACCGATATATAAACATAATTGATCTTTAGATATCTGAAAGTACAACGCCAATGATGCTTCATCCTAAGTTATCTTCTAACCACACACTACGTTACCATTACGTCTCTGAATCTGGTTGAGGTTTTGCAATTGGTTTAGTTATATTCATTTTATTCTAATTTGGGTTACGGTGATGGGATCGGTGTAGAACGGTTTTGGTCGAAATCGGGTAGCATGAGGTAGCGAAGTATTTTACTGTAAATCCTCCTATATTACTCTCTTATCCTTTTTTCTCTTCACAACTACTACAGGGAATAGAAGATCTCGAAGATGAAGATCCGGGATCAGAAGATAAAATCCCTTTGGCTGAAGGAGAACTCGAAGATCTTAAAGAAACCGATGAAGACCATACGAAGGGTACGGGCTGAATTAATTTATCAGCATGTTCTGTCAAATCATCTCTGGTTCCCTTTCTCTCCACAACATAAATATACAAATTTAATTCAAATCCTGAGGATATGGCATCAAGGAAATATACATTATTATTTCAACAAAAAATTTCTAATTTCATCATAATGCGACTTTGATTTGCTCACCTTTTAACTCGAATTCAAATATCTTAAAGATGATGATGCCCGTTTCCTTTTTGCAGTAACCCTCAAATTATTAATGAATGTGGAACATTGGTAGAAATATATAGTATCTGTTCTGTAGCATGCCTTGTTTAATCCAGTATTAGCACAATATAATTTACCGAGTGATAATTGATGTTTGTGTTTGTGTTGACTAACCTTATATGTATTAACCAACTGCACATGTAGTTTTTTCGCTTTGCCTACCTCACCGATTTCTGTTTCCTGAATTAGATAAAGTCAAACTCGTTCCCAGTTCATTGCGTTCCAAAGGCACCATTTCCCCGGTGTTCATATCTAATTCCGTCCGAACGTTTGAGACCAGCCCAATTGCCATAATCGGAGGAGCCAGGTACCACAACCTCAAGCGCACAAGCAAGGACTCCATCCTATCATTGGACTAGCTGACAGCTCGATATAAAATATAATGCCATTATTTTAATTGAATCAGTAATGTACAGAACTAAAGTCATAAAGTGATAAAGTTAGTCCCGAGTTCCGATGTGGGTTAAGTAGGTTAATATGGTTGTAATTTATTGTTTTCCTAGTCATTCCTATATTTATTACTTAACGTGTAAAATGTAAAGGGATGTTATGATGTAAAATGACTATATACGTGTATGAAAGTACAAGTGGGAATAACCGCAACAGAAGGTGTATGCATTTACTTAAATAAATTGGATCCCGAATCTTAAATTTCTGTCGTAGAAAACTGAGACAATAGACTGTATTTATAGTTTAACCTTTTAATACGACTAACAAATTCAGTTTAGTAGATGACAGACGTTGTACGAGTACGATTATAACGACTGGATATAATTAAATAAATTGTATACTTAAGTGTGTACTGTCAATTGTCGTAATTTTCTAGTTTCATTTAGCATCTAATTGGCATTTCCGGAACGAACGCAGTATATGACACCTGTATGTGGCCTGTGGAGCGTTTGACAACGGTCCTTGCCATGATGACCTTGTTCGTGAGGGTACATACATACGAATTTGAATATAAGGAACATTTAATGATAATATTTAAAAGTTTAAATAACGAATAATCAGTTTCTCAAAAAGTCATCACAATTTGAATCTTAAAATATAATTAAGGAATGTTTTATGGCATTGCATTAATAGGTTTAAAATATTACATGAGCACACGTTCCGTAATCGTAACTCGTAACCGAGCGAGCTGAATTTGAGGTCTCTGGATATTACTGAGTATTCTTTCTGGAAAATAGATTTGTCGCGAACTCCAACGTCGTTACACCTTTCTCGTGTCACCAACATCAAGCGGGTTTAAGTGGTGCAATCAATTGGATAAGATAAGAAAACTTTAAGAAAACGACAATTTATTCGATTAAAAGACAACATGTTTAACACAACGTAAACGAATATTAAATTCGATACGACGTAACAGTTTTATGAAACAAAAATATTCTGAATCCAATACTTTCTTGATACATATTTAAATATACTTACACACAATTTCAATTATATCGAAGACGACACTCTAAATACTTTGACATTTTTTAACATACGGAATTTTAAAAAATTGGAAGAGGGACATTGGGTCGTGATTCACATTTTACATCAAGAAATTTCTCCTCCTCTCCTATTAGATTTTATATGAAAACAACCATAGATGTTCGGATGACAAGAAAAAGAAACCTAAAATTACGCTAAACGGAATGGAAAAAGGTACCAGTAATCCTGTACATGAGAAAATCTTTTTCAAACTTTATTGAGAACTCTAAAAACAGGTGAAAATGAGTAGTAACTTTACCTCAAATAAGAACACGCTACGCCTATGTTTTAATTACTTATTAAAATATGCAATCAAGTACTTGCTTTTGTAGTTGGAGGATCTGCAGGTGCTGGTGGAGTTTCGGATTCTGAAACTTCGGCCGACGGCTTCTCTACCACCAACGCCTCAGATACTTTATCTTTTATATCTTCGGAGTCCGTTTCCATTGGAGTTTCTGATTTTTCAGGAGACTTTACCGGCGCTGCATCTGGCTTCGCGGGAACTACAGTTGGGCTTTTGGAGCCATTTTCTTCCACTTTGTCAACTTCTTCAACTTTATCTGCTTTGGCAGCAGTAACTTCCTCTTTTTCTTTTGGAGGATCTTTACTAACCTTCTCCGTCGCATTGTTTTCTGCAGATTTCACTTCAGCGGATCCATTATTATTGGAATTCTCATCTTGCTTTAGACGCTTTCGACTCTTGTAAGACCTAAAATAGGCATTGCAAGTACAACCATGTTTAATCACTCCTATATTTGAATACTACATTTCAGATTTAAACCCAGTTGTCAATTACCGTTGATCTCTTCGGCCATCCCCTTCATCTTCTGAGTCACTAAGTTCATTTTCAGGAGCAACTCGTTTATCAGAAGCCCGAATGGACACTCTTTCATCTGGATTTATCTTTGAGTCATCGTCTCGATCTTCAGTGTTTATAGCGTCTTCGGGAATAGCTGAAAAGGGGGATAATTGGACTGTATAACGTATATTTAATTTTAAAACAGAACAATTATGAATACTATATGATTTAATCACTACCGTGCATCTGTACTCCTGGGGCACACGGAAGCATGCGAAGGTTTTCAAAGAGTCTGGTCTTGATTTTGTCCAGATACTCGGGGGTATTCTGGTTTGCCATATTGGAAGGGCTTATATTGAGTTTGAAATCTGGACCAAAATATTCGAAGTAATCGTTGTATGGCAACTCATTTGCTATTTCTGTTCCCAAAGCCACTGCAGTTTCTAATGTCCAACAACGAGCAACGTTCCGAATAGTGTATCCACCCCCTCCAAGGAGTAACAACGGAAGATTATATTTTTTCACAAACTCGACGCATTTCGAATGACCTAAAAACCCATTAGTAAAATTATTTAAAATAATTAAGTCCAAAAACTTATAAATAAAAAATAAAATAAATCACTTATATAGCAATACACAAGTCCTGACCTTTTAGTGTTAGGTTGAAACATCCCAGACGATCACCGGTCAGGGAATCCGCACCGCATTGAAGAACAACTGCGCTGGGCTGGTATGTTTCCATAACCTTTGTCATAATTGGTACAAAAATAGATTCGTAAGAATCATCATCAATTCCATCACGAAGTGGGAAATTGACGGCGTAGTATTTTCCTTTGCCTGCTCCAATATCCTGGTAAAACAAATATTTTTTAAATTAAACAAACTATTATAGGCATAGGATATGTATTTTTCATTTATAAGAAGTAGAACCCTTCCTAGAATAAGAATTGAATTCAAGCAATCAATAAAAACACCAAATAGATTATTTTATTTACTATACCCTTAAATCTCCAGTTCCAGGGAAATACTCCCCATATTTATGGAAAGAGACTGTCATCACACGATCTGTCGTGTAAAATGCTTCTTCCACACCATCCCCATGATGAATGTCAATGTCAATGTACAAGACACGCTGATGATATTTAAGTAGCTCCAATATAGCCAGTACAATATCGTTGACATAACAAAATCCAGAAGCTTCAGATTTCTTTGCGTGATGCAAGCCACCAGCCCAATTAATGGCAATATCGGTAGCGTCTTTGTTGAGCTTCACAGCCCCAGCAACGGAGCCTCCCGCAGAAAGTTGACAAAATTCATAAAGACCATCAAAAACAGGACAATCTTCTCCAACATTGACTACAAAAAGTATTTAATTGATTAGCGAACTGCACAAAGTCTTCTGCAAAGTCAAAATCAGCAAACTACTTGACAAATATCATACTTACAGCGCTGCATTTGTTTATTATATTCCGTCATGTTGTCTGGCCGAATGCTTCGAAGAAATCGAATGTAATCGTCACTGTGGAATTTGGTCATTTCTTCAGCGGTAGCTTTATGGGGTCTCTGTATATTAAAGTAAGTGTTAAAGATCTTAGTTGATCTTTGTATTCGATTATTACAACCTTCATAAAAACTTTCAATTCTGAACGTGTAACTTACGTAAATTTCCATTTTGCGATACAACCCATAGTTCAGGAGTAAATTGTGAGTCATACGTATCCTGTGGGGTTTCATGGGATGCCCTTGTCCATAGTAATAGTTTCCAATGTCACCTAAAGAAAGCAATGATTGCCTTATTTTTTTACTACCCTTTTAATTTTAATTTTATACATACATACATTATTTATAAATATTCATCTTAAATATATTATAGGTAGTACTTGATATTTCATATCGATCGTAATTCTTAACCATTAATTAGCCGATGCCTTTTATCAATTTAATTTACTTATTTTTTTAAGGTACTAACGTGTTTAAAACAATTAAGCAGTCTATGCTTTCACTGACTAAATTCCACCATTTCCAATCTCTGGCTGTTACAAGGTGACTGTCTGAAGTTACTGCTCAACTGTCCCTAATTACTGGTCAAGCCAGGGGTTCCATACCACAGGCAGTTGACTATTTACTTTGTAGTTGTTTGACCAATTATGACTTTCCATGATGCAATAAAACTTCATCGTGTATTTTGTGCACTCAATTTAACATTTCAAGTCAAAATTTTCAAACTACTGATTAGTATTTTAATTATAACTCATTTCGTACCAAAAGTCCTTCTACACGCCGGGTCTAGTCTAAATTAATTATTAGGTTACTTTAAATTAAACGGCCATTTTAATGGCCAATAAGTCATTAATTGTGCTGTGATTACATTATTTTTAACTCAATAACATATTTATTAAAGGGCGAAAACCTTTAATGGGTTCACGATGTCCGTCTGTCCGTTCGCACTCTTAACTTTCAAACGGTTTAATATTTTGAATTTATTTTTTCGGGAATTCAGTTATGACCTTCCAGCGTAGGCCGAGTTAGTTTAAAGGCCGTGTAGATCAAAGGTCAAGAGGTAAACGGTCAAAGGCTACATTTTTTTGCAATAGCAGCTCTGCAATTGTGGTACACCGTTAGAAAGGTAGTTAAGTACCATTCAACAATGTACATGATTTTACTCTTATGAGTGGGGAATTGTGAGATTCTTAAATAAATTACGTGCAACGACACAAATGCCTTTTGAAGTCTTATTTCGCGTCGATTGTTGATGTGCATTTGCAACGGATTATTTGACTTATAATAATTATTTAAACTTGAAAAATAGTTTATTTTAAATTTGAATCGGCATTATTTGTAATTACATTTTTTTTCGACAAAATAGGAATTGAACAGTCTATACATGATAGAAACTGGCTTTGTATGTCAGGATGTCTAATAATAATGAATCCAACAAAGTTTAATTTTAAAGCACTTCTGACTAATTAATTATGAGAACATTACTATTTTTCCTATTTTTTTGCAAGAATAAGTTTTCAATTTTCATTATGCATCGAATCAAGTTTGAATTGAACAACTATTTTTTGCATTTTAAACCACATTTGACATTACACTTAATCTATCAAAATTTATTATTATAATAGTGAATAGATCTAGTGATCGGAGGGAAAAGGCTCCCTTGTCTGTTGTAAGTGTGAGCGTGAAGTGCCTTATAAACATTAATTAAGTTCTTTGATTTGAATGCTTGAAATAGGGCTTTGGATTTGTAATTTCAAATTTTGAGTCTGGAGTCTGGACGGACAACGGATGGGATGGGATGAAGTTGATATTATCAACAATTTGCAATTTTGAATTTAAATGACATGTTGCATGCATATTGTATGTCCTATTGATATTGTGTATTTTTCATGTACAATTAAGTGCATCATCTTCTTGACAAGACAATGAACTGAAAATTATGTTGCTTCACATAACGTTCCATGCAATGAAGTAGAGACTATTCACTATTAAAGTCAAAAGCGATATTATTGCATATTTGCATATATTCAATATTTGATTTTGTGCATTAAAAGTGAAAGTGGCCCCCGATCGATGATCGACACCGGACACAGGATAAGCCCAAGGCACAAGGCCAATGCCTGTGCCTGGACCGTTGACCCGGTTCACCGTGACATGCATGACAACTGACAGACAGCCGGTAATCATTCTATATAGTGTATATAGCTCCCAGCGTCAATCCACAATCAACAGCACAAATCAATCAATTAAGCCATTACACATTATGCCAAATATTGAATATCCAATTCACAAATTAAATTGTACTCTACCCTACCATACCAAATTTATTCTTTTTGTGAATTTATGCATTATGTCATCTCTCTATCTATCTTTATCTATACTGTATATATTCACTATAGTCCTAACAGTCCTTCCTAAATCCTGTACTACCTACCACTACCTCATCATATTATTGCAACTCCTCCTCCAGCAAAATCGAAAACGAGCCGATCTAAAAACCTTGTATTTTAGTCATAAAAAAGCGAAAAAAAGTTTGAAAGGACTTACTGTCGTAGTAGTAGCAGACTTTTTTCCGACTGTGCGTCGACGTGGCCATTTTCGAAGGGTTTTATGTCGACGATTTCGAAATTTCGGCAAGAGGAATCCCTGTCAAGTACTAGCTGCAATGAGTTCTAGGATCTGAAAGGACGCTAAGTTCTGCGACAAGGTAATGCCAATGCTCCCCTCAATGTACAGTCAAAACCCCGGCTTTAGAAGAAAGAAGGAGGCGTGTTTGGCCTGTGGAAAATGATAGAAGAAGACACGCCTCTGTTGCTCTTCTTTGGAGAGGGAGAGGGTGAGGGCGATGTTTTCCCACTCTCCTCCATCAAAAGAAACTCGAACTCCTTCCTACTCTACTCATTTCATTGTTACGCTCAGTACTTCCTCTCTCACAATTTAGTCTCTCACTTTCGCAGTGTTAGTTAATTTTTAATTTTGAGGCTTTTTCTCCGAGAAAAGACGCCGTCTTGCCGTCTGTGTCTGTGCTGATTGCTGACTCTTCCGGTACAGAGTACAGTTATGGTTATGTTATAAACCCAATTAATCAAATTAATTATTGTTAATTGAGACATCATGAATTGGATACCTTGATCCATGATTAATCAAACATTATGAATCTATCCATAATACGTAGAAAATGTCATCTCTCTCTCTCTCTCCCTCTCTGGGTCTGGAGGTCTCTGGACTGTCTGGAGTCTAGACAATGTGTGACCCTGCATTACATTTCCATTCCACAAATGATGTTTTTTTTAATTTTAAAACCTACTTTTAAGTCAATATCAATCAATACAGTATCAGTATTAGAAGACGACCATTTGATTTTAGGATGCACTTTGCACTCTTTTAAAAAAAGTTTGTATTTTACTTCTCGTTCGTGCTATTACTTACTGCGACGGACGGACGGAAGTAATTTAGTTGATGCATATATTTCTTCTGTCTCAATAAAGCAAATGAAAATAAATGAATTTTGCTTTGCCATTAACCTTTAATTGTTGATCGTTGGGCATGGAACTACTTTAATCGGCAGGTTACGACTGTTAAGGGGTTAATAATCGAGAATAAAAATATATATACCGAATTTTGCAAACGCGCATCGCGAAAGCGTGAAATGAAAGTAGTGAAAGCTTTTTGATATTGGCTAACGTTAAAACATAATTACATCCAGGTCGAACCACGTTCACTTCCAAGCGCAGAAAACCTTAAAGATGCTGAATTGAAAGCTGAAACGGGTTGACGCCGAGTATTCATCGTCCAGCGACAACGAACGTCGTTTCCTGACATGGGTGCATGCAGTGGGTGGTACTGCATACTGTGGTTTCTCAGAGTGCCCCAACTGATCCAATCACACTCATACTACTGCGTGACCACCGTATGTATGCACATACAGTGTCAGTGGGAGGAGTGGTTCCCTAAAAATGTCAATGGTTTGTTTTTGTACATGAGTAATTTACATAATATGTAAATGTTATCGATGGTGGTGGTTAACGGTGGGACGTGGACGTGACGATGAGATTTGGTGGATTTGGACCTTTCTTCAAGCTTAAAAAACAAGTACATAGACGTCGATCATTTGATGCCGTTGTTATTCGTGTTAAAGGGTTTATTAAAATACTTATAATACTTTTGCTAAAAAAAACACAAAATATAATCAAGGGAGTTATCGATATTATATGTCCGAAACTTTCCAACAAACTACTACTCATATACTCGCGTACCCACTATCGATCTAATGAATGCCTAAAATATACAATTACATTTCCAATTTTCAATACTTGTACTTTTATACAATACTTGCAGTTACACTAGTTTTTCATATATAGTACAATGTTTGCCGGTTTATCAATATTAAACATACACTAAGGCTGGGTAAGTTTATGAATAATCGTACGTATAGAAAATAGATTAACTGATTAAAAATGTTTTAAACGCTTAAGATTTCTGCCGCTGTGAAGTTTAACTATTTTCAAGTTTTAGTTAGTCTTAAAGTTAAATGACAATATTTATTTGTAATGTGTTTCATTATTCATCAAAATATAATATTCTGAACCATATTCGGTAATCATTTTTAAGGAACGAATATACATATGATGACGATGAATCATACATTGGTTAAAAAATACTACCATTCAATTTTCATCTCGAATATCAGAACCGGATGCAGTCCTTAATTTTTCTGTCTATAATATAAACACATTCTCAGAATCAGAACTAAAGACAAAAGATAACAAGTATTTCATTTTTAAGTTTGAAATCGTAATAAAAAACCGACAGTTGATGTTTATTTTTGTGTTGTAGATGTGCTGATGCAGTGATGAATTGAATTAGATAATTCTATATATAATTTTATCTATAGTCGGATGACAAACGGTCGGACTGGGTTCTGTTAAGTGATGTGAGGAACTGGAAAATTGGATAGTGAAACAAAGAACAATTACAAAATGTCGAGGCAAGATGAGAATTCCATATTTTAAATCCTTACAGATCTGCTATATGTATCATGTATGTATGTGGTATCTGTAGAGCAGTATTTCGGGGATTCCGGGCATTTGTACACTTTCTCGGTGGGAAGCCAACAGGAAGGCTCCCTCAAACATTTCACTCTATTCACGCAGCAGCAGCAGAAGTCCTACATTCGACTAAACCCGTTCAACTGATCCCCCAACCGACTTCGACCGTGTTACAGGCTAATTGAATGATGGGTAGCCTGAAAATATTATTCGTATATGATGTCTTATTAAATCCCGGATAGGCAGAGCAGTAGGTCATAATTAAATATTTTTACATGGTCATCAACATGCAGCTTATATATTTAATCTAGGTTATTTTTTTGAATCCACATGAATCTTATATTAATTAAACTTAAACAAATCCATCTGAGCTGCAGGAAACCGGAATATAAGGAAACTCTGACCAGTCTCATCTATATTGCTTACCATCCATCCGTCGTTCCACATATTGGAGCAAGGTGAAAACAAAACGAACTGGATCCCGTAATAAGTCCCCATGGTATGTTTCCCCAACAAATAATTTAAACTCAAACACAATTATCACTAGTGTTGGTTCTGAAAAGTTACTAACATATAGACATTATATTCTCTAAAATATTGGGGTAAATGGTAAATCCTATAGATATATTTAACAATTTAGCATGCACTGGGTTTTCTGTCATTTTTTACTCAGAAATCTTATTAATTGAACCTAAATGTTGGACTAACATTAGCAAATATTGAGAATTTAGAGCCTTTAGAACGAATTTTAGAATGCTTTTAAGTAATTATGCAGGACCGGCAACATCCCGTGGAATGAAAGACCAGGAATTCGTACCGACTTATATTACGTGTATAGAGGAGAGAAAAACAAGGGAAATGTCCCGATTCGGATCGGGATTTTTGCCATATTAACCCGTATAGCCGAAACACCACCGGAGTTTCTCTGCTGTTTGCCTGGGTTAGATCGGTCATCGACGTTATCCACCCCCATCCATCGTACTCTCTATCTCATCCATTGGGTTGTAATATACGGGGATCTCTAGCTGTGTTTCACATCCAGTCTTCTTGAACAAACTTTACTTATTGTTTACTTCCTTACTTGGAATTTTATGGAGTCATAAAATATATTTACTCTTCATCGGTCCAGCCCTTCCGTCAGAATTTGATAATCAATTCACTAACGCAGCATCCTATACGAATTTATTTTGCATACGTGAAGATGTTCGGGCACGGACATTGTATATATGATTCCTTGATTTTAATGTGGCAATAAAAAACCGACAAAGTTTGTTCTCCATTTTTTGAGGAGGTCATTTCGGATTTCCATTTCTTTGATACGGACTGATTGTTGTGGTTGTGGTGTACTGGTCAATGTGCCCTGAGGTCTGAAATGGAACACTATTAAACACTTTGAAAGTGACTGGACTTTATTGCTGTTATAGACTTGGTTATGGAATTACATGTGTACAATTAATGGGACATTTAAGTACACCGTGTATTTGCATAGCATACTTATAACCTCCCATGACTAATTCGGTGACAATTGATTACAATCCTGGGGCCATTTGTGTCAGTATATGATACAGCATCATTGTAAGTCCTAAGTTTGTATAAAACATTTTTATATGCTTGCTTAACAAGCAAAATCCTTTAGTAATATCGAGTGTATCCAATACTTAACTGGCTATTACTCTTCGCATTTAATTGTACTAAAGATTACTTCTTGTGATCATCAGATTGTTTGGTAAATTTACTGCAAATGAGTCAGTCGTTCTTTTAAAGTTCAGAGTCTGAGTGTTCACTCAAGTGTGTCATCAAGATAAAAAAAGGTTTAAAAAACATCAGCTGCGCTTAAGAATGATTAAGGTGTGGGTATGACTAAGAAATCTAAATGCAATATGAACGCTGAGGAATTCAGATGCAAAAAACTGTTGGACAAGCAGAATCTGAAGTATAGGACTGATTATAATCTTGAAACTCCATCAAACATTCGCATTCACGAATAAAACCACATACGATACACCAAGGTGATTTTATCTGCCGACATTTTAAAGGCCTAGCAGAACGTTATCACACTACCAAAGTCTCCGATTGGTCATTAATAAACATTCAATATTCATACCAGTTTAATCCATAAGACATAGTTTGTGATTAAAAGCAATGCCTTAAGATGAATAACGAATTAGTCATTTTAAATACCCGGACAATTATTATTGATAAACGTTAAAGAACGGATTCAGTCTTCAGTCTCCAATTCTTCTCGGAAATTGAAGCCCCATATTCTATATAGCATTTCCATCCAATGCATGATATCATGGATTCGCAATTCAGGTATAGTTTATCGCAAACCTTGAAACAATTTTCGTAATTTAATAGTTACATTTCCGGACCATTCAAATGCAAAAGGATCTGGATTTATTCCAGAATTGTAATACTTTTGCATTAATTTTTTTAACTTATTATCCTCAGAGGTATATTACCTCATTTTACGTATTTATAATGGTTTTTTGTTGTATCACTTACTTGCAATTTTGGTCAGGCGGTTCAGGAACCTCAGTAATTAATTAAGCAATATTTAAATACTTTTAAATTTTCGAATTTAAAGATTTTTCAATAGCCACATATATAAATCCAATGTAGTAAATCCCATTTTATAATTGACATTAATTACAAACATTATTTTGTACTCAACAAACGTACAAGTACAAAAGAATCGTAAAATTAATTTGCCTGAAGACGATGAAATTGAAATGGGACTTTGTTAAAATCACTCATAAGTAAAGTGCCAACCAAAAGCTCCGTGGGACACAGACAGAGGTCTAATCCGTCATGTTTGCATTTGCATTTGCAATTGCATAGCTCTGGCCGATTATCGGAGTGTGTACATTTTTAATGAATCAATGCATGTGAGAAAAATAAGTTTAATTATCTTTCTGTTATTTATTTACTTTTGTTTTTTGGCAGAATTAGAACTGGAAATTAGGAGCCGTGTAAGCTTGAGAATTGATTAGTTCTAATTATATAAATTAGATTCTACATTCTACCTTCAGATCAATTAGATATAGTAATATAATTGAAGTTGAGAGATATTATAATATAATAGTCTCATGGTTGGCGAAGTTAGTACAACCTCTGGGTAAAAAGGCAGCAGAAAACTGGTTTTCATTATCCATCGTCTTTGCCTTGTTCCTTCAAAGAACTATGTTCTTCTTTGCATTTATTGTGATTATGTGTTCATTAGGATTTTTTAGAATCGTAATATCTTTTTATATGCCATACTGCCATTCCTTATAATATAATGTAGAATTATAATTGAGACTACTAGGGGTTCCTCATTTTTTCTGGTCAAGTTTAATGTATAATATTTTACGTCTAGTAGTAGTAGTAATACACATAAAAACGAAAAATATAATAACATCTGACTGAAGTCAAGGGCCTCCTATAAAGTCTTGCAATAAAGAAGGAAGAGACAGAGAGTCTCTAAAGAATATCTAAATACTTTGTAATAGTGTGGAATATGCATGCATGTTTCAGGTTTCAGTTAGTTTGATATAATCTATAGTCACACAGCCGCTTCCTGCCTGACTAATAATAAGGCAGGCAGATCGCTGTATTCGCTCTGTTTGGGACTTTCAGGCAGTCAGTCAGTAAGTGTTTTTCATTTATCAATTAATTTATTTGTTCCGTTAAATTGTACTTGGTTTTTGACGGTTATTCTGCCTAATTAAACACGGAACACCGTGTACCGTAAATACATTTTAGATTTAAAGTTTGTTTAGATTTTCATTTATTATTGTTGTATTGATGTGATAATTGTGGATATAGATTGTTTAGGTAATTACTAATTTGTAATTAACCACATATTTCACATTTTCACGATTTCATACTATCTATAACTTGAACTAAGGTTCAAGTACTAAGGTAATGAAAGGTTATTTATATTTTTTTAAATAAAAAAAATCTACAATTTTGAAGAGAATGCATTAGTTCTAGATAGAGTGTAGAGGACAGAGCTATTCTTCTTGTGTGTGTGTGGGTGGATCCGTCGGACGGGTATCTTTGTTTTTCATTCATTGTTTGTCGACGATAAATCAATAATAATATGATCCACAATAACACAATAATAGCCTCAATTAATAAGTTTGTAGGGGACAAAACTTGGCTACTCATAACGTCATAGTCATATAAGTCATAACTAATATTGAATATCAAAAATTGGAGATAGGCGGAGGTGTTACTATTACTCTTGTTATAATGCTAATGCTAAATCATGGATATGAAAATTCCAGCCATGGATTCTTTAGCAGAAGATTCTAAATTATATAGTTTTTATAGTAGAGCTGGAAATGCTGGAAACCGAATCTATTTTTTTAAGTCGAATGTTCACTTTTAAAAACGTTTCGAGAAAACCCGGATAAAACAGAAGTGGTGAAGTACACGAAAACGATTCTATTAAAATGCAATTGAAATAATTAAAATTCCAATTTAATGAACGGAAGCAGGCAGGTTTAGAAATTGCATAATATTGAATATTGACAAGAATGTCGAAAGGAAGGATGCAAACGTTAGCGGATATAGTGTTTTACACTTTTATCGTTTGGTCATGCAAACATCCAATATGACGAGTTGGACTTGCAATTTATCCGTTATTGCGGAAAAGTGGGTTATTGAGCTCTATACATTTCAGTTTTGGATTTGCATTTAAAGGTGATGTCTCATTAAGTGTTGTTAGCATTGGTTTAAAATTTTACAAATACTGTATTATTGTTCAACGTCCATCAAAGCCTTAATAATCCTTGTCGTGGATTTTTTTAAAGCTGACAATATCATATATGAAAAACTTTTTTGTTCGGACTAGTTGCCAGTTGTAAATCTACTCAGTCTGCACTGATTTTAATTCGTTGACATATTTTTATTTATTTTTGCAAGTGTGAAATGGTGAATGGACATTGTCAATCGAAATTACTATTTTTCAATTTTTGTATATTTTAGCTAAGAACATTGGGGCTAGTAGGGGATCTGCCAATTTTCAGGAAAAGGCAATTGACGGTGCATATTAGTTTACGTACAGTCGGTAGCTGTCTTAAACAATTAAATATCAAATAATGTTTCCAATCCTGTATAGACTCAGATAATATAAAGCGTGAGAATCTCATGATCGTGGTGTATTTTTAGTCAGATACTCAATACCAACGCTACTCCCAATTAGTCTGTGTTAGTGTTTGATGTCGGTACGTTATTTACATTTGGTTGGTGGTAATTTGAGGCGATATTTAATGTTTGAGATAAGACATAAGAGACGTGCCCAGACCAGACGATGCATTAGGGCTGAAGTTCATTAAGACAATGCTAAATTATCCTGAGCATTTCCTATATTTTATCGTTGTTTGGTACCAATATATAGATACGTGGATTGGATCGTTATTCTAGTGTGTTCTTTCTTAGTTTACAGCCTCTGGTTTAATTTTTCGACCTCGGTTTCTTATCGATAATTATGCCTTCTTTTTATTACAGTCTATTCAAGAATGAAATAAAGCTGTAAGTACAGTGGAGAAGACAGAGAATAATATCTGCCAGAAATGATGAAACTCGAAACTCCTTAAAACGGACGTTATTTGTCATCCGGCTATAAATGGTTATAAAAATGGAGCTTCAACCGAATGGGCTCAGGTGACCAGTCCTCCTCATGCCAGTTTTCCAGTGATTGTCTTCTAAAAACTTTAGACAGGAGGTGGGGAAACTTCGTCGCCGGGCTGCATACGCTGTTTCGTGACCTCACCTCCATGTTATGATTTCGAATCTCAGAAACTACAACTGTATCTTCACGCTGCCGAAAATCGAAGATACAGATTAGTGTCCGAGAATCTCAAGCAAATAATTATAAATAACTTTACATACTTGCTTATTCACGACAGTTACAGTACTAATTGTGTTCTCACAAAAACAATAAACGATACAAAGATTTAAGGATCCAAAGGAATTAAAAATGGGTAAGTTGCAATTACGTTACTCATACTCATACTCATCATTTGATAATGTGTTCTTTTATTAAAGTTGATGGTATAATATTTAAAAAAGGATTTCTCCGATTTCTTGAGGAATAGATGATTAGTTTTTGCATAAATAAGGATTACGAATTTATTATCCTTGATAAATATATTTTTTTAATTGAATGACCAGGTAAAGTATAAAATGGTCAACCAGTAAAGGACACATAACGTTATACGTGTAGCCCGTTGCTCTTAAAAAATTATTACTAAAAAGACATCATGTTAGTGTTATTTTTCGCCCACACAGGGAATGAATAAAAGAGAGATTTTAATTTAAACTTTCCTAATGTGTTCCAGGTGGAAAGTCAAGTAAAAACAATTCTGCCGAAGCTAAAGGAGTTAAAGGAGTAATTGACCCCCGGTTTGGTCCCGGTGACTCATTCCAACGGGCAGGAGTTGTCGTTTCCAGTACAAAAAACTGCGACATTATTCGTACCCCTTGTGAGTTGTGCATACATTTTATTCAATATGACCATATTATATGATAATATTTTATATTTTATTGAATCGAGAACAAGTAGATTTAATTGCTTTCTTTTTTTATTTTGTTAGCTCTCAGCACCTTTGGTCAGTCTGGAAATAGTAATAAGTGCAAAACTTTGCCTCAGCAACTTTCATTTCAGAAAAGTCGTGGAGAGTCTTTCGAGTCAACGAGTAATGGTTACATTCGATCTGGTCATAGTCACTGCCATGCTTCAACTCCGAATGGGTCGACTAGTGGCAACACATTTTTACAGCAACATCTTCAACAGCAATCGCAATATGGTACAACTGGAATGTCTGTCAAACTTTTGGTTGCCCTTTACGATTACAGTTCCAGACATAGCCGGGATGTGGGCTTTAAGAAGGGGGATGTTATGGAAGTCATCAACGACAGGCAAGTTCGAGAACGTATTTAATTTTTTCAAACATGAGAAATAAAAATAAAATTAGTTTTCATCGTCTAGCAAAAAATTAATTGTAAACTTTGTGTCAATTATCTTTTCGTAAATGACTAAATTGAATACATTTGATGAAACTTTTCATATCTGCAAGACTCAACGGCAGTGGGACTCGTCGTGGGTCGGACATATTTAATTGGAGATTACAACAAATTAAGCAAATTTCTTTTGTATTAGATTCCGGTATTTGTTTTTAGAGATATTTGACATGTCCTACAACTTAACTTTACCGATCAGTAATGTTAAAACCTACATAAAAGTTTATGTATTATATACTAATTTCATATTGTAAACACCTTGGATTAATAAGTGGGTATTCAATATGCATGTGATTCGATACCAAAAATAATAATGAGGCAATTTTATTACTATTTATAGTGATCCCGATTGGTGGAATGTGTACGTAATTCGCACTGGAGAAACTGGCTTTATCCCACGGAATTTCGTCGCTGCCGAAAAGTCCATAGAATCGGAGGAGTAAGTACTGATTCAATTCAATTGTTATTAGTAATCTCGGAGAAAGTTGTTTACAGTTAATATTTTCTAGACGCACGCACATAATCATATAGCCTATGGAACTAAAAAATTCTATTTACTGTTTAGCTGGTTCTTCGGGAAAATTGCAAGACGAGAAGCAGAAAAGTTCCTAATGGGGGAGGAGAATCCCAGAGGAACTTACTTAATTCGTAATTCGGAACAAAATCCTGGTTCATTCTCACTCAGCGTAAAAGACTGGGAACAAGACAAATCGTACCACGTGAAGCACTACAAAATTAAACCTCTTGACAGTGGGGGTTATTATATCACAACAAGGCTGCTTTTTCAATCTCTTCGAGAATTAGTCCAGTCATATTCACGTAAGAAAAAAATGTACTTTCAAAGCAATCAATTAAGGTTAAAACAATTTTAAACGTCTGAAAATGTAAATGCAGGAAACGCACAAGGTTTATGCCACGTTTTAACAAGAGCCTGTCCAAAGCCATGTCCACAAATGTGGGACTTATCCCCGGAAACTCGTGACCATTGGGAAATTGAACGAAGTGAACTTCAGTTCAGTCGAAAATTAGGGTCTGGAAATTTTGGAGAAGTATGGTATGGTAAGTATTTTGTATTAATTATTTTTGTAAACCACTACAAGAAGAACGCGACCTACATATTGGCGATTCTGGGGTAAAAACTTTAGATTTAATGAGAAATCCAAATCAGACTTCTTAATTCATTTTGCGTTTAACAGGGCGTTGGAGAAATGGAATGGAAGTAGCAATCAAAACTTTAAAGTCTGGCACACTGATGTCACCCGGTGCATTTTTAGAAGAAGCTGCAATCATGAAGAAATTTCGTCATGACCGATTGGTAGCTTTATACGCGGTTTGCTCTAGGGAAGAACCTGTCTACATTGTTACCGAATATATGCGAAATGGTTCATTGCTGGAATATCTTAGAAATGGCACTGGGCAAAATCTAGATGAAATGGATCTTGTTTACATAGCTGCTCAGGTACAACAATTTAGCTTTTTAAATGGAAATGCTCAAATGATGCAATGGAAATGATTATTTTTTAACAATAACAATAATAACGCCGAACTTGTATGAATTTTTTTCTACTTGTTAAATTCAGATTGGAAGTGGGATGGCATACTTGGAGGAGAAACAACTTGTTCACAGGTAAGTTATTGACATTTGATTCATTTGCAAATGTAATGGAATAACATATAGACTAATATCGCGACCACACTCATAAAATTTCATACTTTGTGTTTGTGAAATTGTATATAGTATACATGTCTCTAAATCATATGGATTTGATGAAGTCGTTTAACTTCAAAAAGCTTCGATATATAAGTATATATATATATGTGTGAATGTATAATTACAAGAAAGGGGACTTACCTCGTGACCTCCAGGAAATTTCTAATAAATATATTATTTTTATTTTGTGCATTTTACGAGTAGCTTAAAGTTTGTAATTAAAGTGATTCTGTTTTCTGTTATACTGACATTGGAAATTAATTAAAGGGTTTACCGTTTTAATCAAATCGAATATACTTTGGTAACACTATATTTGGTTACATATTTGTAGGGACTTAGCTGCTCGAAACGTCCTGGTAGGAGACAACAACATTGCCAAAATTTGTGATTTCGGGTTGGCACGGGTTATAGTTCAGGATGACGAATACTGCCCTCGACAAGGTTCAAGATTTCCAGTAAAATGGACCGCTCCTGAAGCTATCTTATATGGACGCTTTGCAGTGAAATCCGATGTGTGGTCATATGGTATCTTGCTGATGGAGTTGTTCACCTTCGGACAGGTGCCTTATCCGGGTTAGTATTACATTCCGATTTTGAACATTTGAGGATGGATTGATCAGGTTTTATTAATACATATTTCGAATTAAAATTAAGGTATGAACAACCGAGAAGTTATGGACCAAGTTGGCAAAGGTTATAGAATGCCCATGCCAGCCACAGGTTTGGTAACTGATCCCATTTATGCCATAATGCTAAGATGTTGGGACGTCGATCCAGATCGTAGACCTACATTTGAATTCCTCAAACATTTCTTCGACGATTTTCCAGTAACGTCAGAAATTCCGTACCGTGAAGTGAAAACCAAAATGTCAAACCACTCCTAAGTTATTGTATGACATCCCAATTAGTGTCGAGGTTTTAATTATACTTTATAAATATGTGAAGTGATCGTGCTGCTTAAAATTATATATAGTTTAGCTACGAACATGTATAACGATTGATTTTCTGTCATCGCATGATTAATTTTGGAGCTTCCCTATTTCCGATTATGTACGTCAACGTCATTGACAGTATGCAATCAAGGCAATGCTATTGTCATTTGCATGCTTTGTGACTGAAGTATATTATTGTCACACGCCTCCTAATGTTTTTCAGTATTAGTCACATCGTAAAAAAACTCCTGTTACCAATTATACCAATTATTACTAATTACTACAAGTCAAGCAATGCGTGGATATCATCTATTTCAAGTGCTACAAGTTTTGAAGCCAGTTGAAAGTTATGTACTTCAAATTGACGATTTTTTTAAGTTTAAAACATTGGCAATATTAATAGTTGGTAACCAGTTATTATCTTAAAATGTTGAGTTAAATGTTCTTAATCTTTAATCTTACTAATTGAGATTTTTTTAAATCCGGTCAGTATATCAGTGATAACTCGGAAAGTTTATTTACATTTATTTAGCCCCCTGTTAGAATTAAAGTATCGGGTTTCAAAACATGAATCGTTGCATTGATAATTGGGGATGTTGCTAAATTGTATGTTTTATACGAATAGAAACTTCCATTCACTTTACAAACATTTGTAATGAGACAGTAAACTGTTGTATTATTGTCTTTTCAAAGGATAACAGCGATTTAACTAAAATACCTAAAATATTACAAGTAGGAATGAGAATTACTCCAATGAATTTATTGAAATCTCACCAATCTCATGCAACAACAAAGGAATCTCGATGTATATCGCGTGAGATCATTTAAGTAATCATGTTGATGAAACCTTCACAAATATAATAATGTCCGTTTACCAAGAACTTCTAGTCGTTTCAAATGCAAATATCCAGGGAGCATTCAGATTTCACGTTCAAAGTTAGTTCGACTTAATATACTAAGGAAATCGAATGCATTTTAGTAGCAATTAGTTTATAAATGTTTGATGAATTATTTTGTACTCACTATCAATTTATACTTTTATTTTATAACCTGACGTTTGTGACTATGTGGGCAGGTAAGTCCTGTAATGACGAGTGGTTAAACTGTCAAAGGCTCTGAAATGCCGGCTTAATATTAACCAAATTTTGTATGTTAGCCATGATTGCTAAATTGAACAAGTTTTGAAATTCTATTATATGCATCAGAAGGATCTGCGATAGTATCACGATATCTCAAACTCCTAAAGCCAAACGTATGGAATTTTATTTTAAGTTAATTATTAACAGACCTACGATAACTCACAAATATCCAAGGGTTTCTCCACACGCCAACAGTCATGATAACTGTATGGTTACCACTTCGTTTGATTGGTACATAATGTATTTGTAAAGTTGTTCTGATTTGTACATTGATCGATATTATTATTTACCGTTTAGTCTAATATTTATGTTTAGGCATGTTTTTATTATTATATAGCCCACTTATATATCTTCGTTAATTCGCTGTCATTAATGGATTAACTATCTTATACCAATAAACACATGTTCCAAATTTAATAACTGGATTAAAAGGGCGGTTACTACTTTAAAAATCACTAAATGTCTCTGCGATCATTTATTGTTATTGTCAGCTCTTTTTCAGTTTAAATGCTAATTACTCATTTGAGCTTTGATATCTAATTAATCAATTATTAAAGCTATTATCACATATATATTAATAAAATAGGTCTAATAATACGAATTTGGAATCAGGAAATGTTCCTTGGAGTTACATAGGCATCGAAGGGGAGCGTGGAAATAGTGAACCCCTTTACTGGCGTTAGTTTAGGCATATCCTGTCCTTTAGGAACTTGGAAGCTGTATCTCTGCAACATGGAAGCGAAGTATGTGAAAAGTGTATGCTTCGCCAATACTTCTCCCATGCACACTCTTTTACCTGTAAAAATACCAGGGATTCATTTACAGAAATTATTATAAAAGTTCGTTTTTTACTTGTGTTTAATCCTGTTTGAATAGTTTTAAATAACAAACCCATGCCAAAGGGCAAGAAGGATGAAAGGCTTGTCACATTTCCCTGGTCGTCTAAGAACCTTTCAGGACGAAAAACTTTGGGATCATTCCAAACTTTTTGATCGGTATGAACACTATGTAAGTTGATGACCAATATGTCATTCTAGAGAGGAAATTTTTATATATTAGGACTAGGGGCTAACTTTCTGAATATAAATTGTAATATATTGGGATTGTATACCTTTTTTAATCGATAAGGGCCGAGATCTGTATCCTCAGTGGCAACCCGATGTACCAAGGGAATAACGTTACACATCCTCTGGGTTTCGAGCAGTGTGGCGTCAGTATATGGCATTCTGACAAAAATGGAATTGTATGAACTTTTAATGTAAAACAACTCCCTTATGGTGGCGATCTATTTGTTTTATCCATTAGCAAAAAAAATGCTAGATATTTTAAAGTTGTTGAATAAATACCTGTGACGATCCTTCATAGTCGGCAATCGAGTTTGACCAATAACTTCGTCAATTTCGTCTTGGACTTTCTTTTGAACTTCAGGATTAAGCATAATGTACAGTAAGGCAAACTCTAACGTATTTGCTGTGGTTTCTGATCCAGCAGTGAATAAATCCAAGCAAACCATAACAAATTGCTCCTCTAGAGTATTCATTTATAAAGCCCATTATATTGCTTTTTAATGTTTTTTCTAGTTGTAACTTTTTAATTTAATTTTACCAGTTAACAGGTCGGCTTCAGCTCCATATATTGCTCGCTGTTTCTCCATTTCTATTAGAAACACATCGACAAAATCTCTAGGATTTCCAGAATTGTAGGAACCTTCCTCCAGTCGCTCATGTAGAATATCCTACAATAAGTGACAATAGAATTGCAGTTAGGCTCAAATAAGCATAAGTCCGTTTCGTGAAATCTGTACCCAGAAGAATTGATGGAGTTTCTTGTACAATCTCATCTGATGTGCGTGTCCAGTCAGTTCCGGAAAAATAAATCTCAGCCATGGAAAAGCCATAAGAATGTTTCCCCCTAAATCATGGGTCCTGGAGATCTCTTCCACAATTGTAATTAGTTGACTCAGCTTTTTATCATCGTAGGAAAAGCGAATGCTGAAAAAAAATCCACGATCTTAGCTTTAGAATTTGGAATCCGGTAGTAATTTTTCCATAATATTATAACCAACGAAATATTTGGAAATATGTATTTCGAAATATTTCTTACTTACCCAGCTACCATTTCCCATAAAATGTTCAAAACGGGAAGAGTAAAAGTGTGATGAATCTGGACTATACTGCCGTGGACTTCAATTTTTTGCTGGAAATCATGAAGAAAATCTAGGAGTTCGTCTTCGACTGCTATTTCCATGTTTTCTCTTCGCCCCAAACCAAATCCCTTAAGGTGTTTCATCGTAAATAGCTTCAACGCTCTATACGGCTTCCCATTATTGAAAATCAGTCCTGTAATTCATATACAGAGATATGGATAGAAAAAAATACACTCTTGTCTTGTCTTCATTTAGCAGACACGTTCAATTTTATATCGTTACGATAAGTGATTTTCCTATATCGAAAGACACAAGAATCACAAAAAACTCCCCTTCCGATACGGATACCTTGAATTTTGCACACGCCATAGAATTATAGAATTTTTTTAAATAATTATATTCATTCTACAAGGTTTTGTAACGGCTCTTCAAAACATATCCTCCATATTATATGACCAAGACGTATTATATAATCCTACTATGTTGCGAGTTACGATATATGTATTGCAAACAATTAGACAATTAGACTTACACTAAAGGTTTTAGATTGGTTTTTAATAACCTTCAGATTCAGACACATAATATTATGTACATATATGACCTTTGAATCATTGCAAAGATATCTTTTAATTTGCAAGTTTTGTTGACGAAATGAAAAAAATATTAAGTATAAAAATGATGGAAATATAATTATTCATACCTAAAGGTTTGCCAAACTGTCTTTCCAGAAACCATCCATCTGCAAATCGATTCGCAAATTCTTCTCTGCAAAGTATTTCTCTTGCGTAGTCACTGGAAGCCACGAAAACTATGTAGGAAAATTACATTACGTTTTGTAGTCAGTGGTTTGTAAATTTTTGAAACGCATTTATTGCTCTATTTCAGGCATACTAATTGTGAATTGATAAATGCTTGCATTGTTTCAGTAAATAAGATATCAGTAACATAGGTTGGATCGATACTTTGCAGGACTAGCACGTATCAATAATACACGTGAGCTTTTAAATAAATAGTTTTTCATGTACCTAGACCTGTTTCAGGTACCTGTTTGTAAATCTCAATGAAAAGATTTTGTTTTTTTCAATGCATGCGAATATCTACGGTTTCTTGATCTTTTGAGTTGTTAGCCATGGTAAACGTAAAACTATAATCAATGGCTTTGACCCAGAGAAGAACTTGCAAAATACGTGTTCACACGATTCACATCATCGTGTAGGAAGGATTTTACAGATCCCAGAAACATAATTACGCACAGTAAATTTCATCAAATGACCAAACTGTATTTTCCGACACAAAGCAAGATTGAATTGTGAAGAGACAAAACCAAATATTTGTATCTTTGTGTAAATCATCATAGTCGAAATAAAATTAGGAAAGTTTTAACGAACCTGCATTATTAATACCAAATTGAATACTCATCAAGGGTCCATACTCTTTCCGAAGGTCATCAAACATGATATATGCCGGCTTCGATGTTAGGTATTTGTCCAGAAACTCTGATTTGAAATGTGTTTGAAATTTTGAAAAATCAAAAACGGTTGGTAGGAAAGAGAGTGCGTTTCCAATAAACGGCAACTTGAATGGTCCTATCGCGTTTGTTTTCAGTTGGTTAAATATATCCGCATTATAACAATAGTAAATTGTGTTTATCAAATATGCCATGTGATTTAAATATTACCTGGGGGTCGCCGGTCATACTTGCTTTTCCAATTAATCACAACACTCCAAATTCCTAATACGAAGACAATCGAAAACAGCAGAAGAAACATTTTCTTCGAATGTTACTTATCGAGTTGTTTCAAAATGTCACGCATTCCGTTGTTCAAATGTTTGTGTTCAAATAAAGATGAGCAGATATCCCTGAAATTCACTTGTTATTTATTTGGTAGTAGAAACACCATTTTACAATCACCGATTACAAATCAATTTCACCAGACAAACTGCAAACCAAATGCTTCTATCGACCGGTCCACTGAAATTATCTAAAAGCACTGAGACGATTCCATGCAACTTCTGCAAATGTTTCAGAATAAGCATTTACCTTCCGTTGGATTTTAATACTTTTCATAATAAGATAATACTTCAGGGTCTATCGAGACTCATAAAGTCCTTCATCCTTTGCACCGCATCATCAGTAATTATTATAGGGAGTCACTAAAGATACACAACAGAACGTAAGGTGACAAAGCAGTCGCTCACACTTTCTTCATATAGATGATTAAAGCCTAAGAAAATTGAATACCCTTGCTTGCCATCGACAAGATCACTGTAGCCAGGCCACACATTCTGATACAACATTGGAAATGTATTTTGTTTATGCATAAATTGTACAATCTTACAAGTCGTCCTTCGTCAAATGCTTAATTAATTCTAAGACTACTTGACTAACAGTGTTCAATTTCTCGTCTATTAAATTCGGAAATAACAATACTTATTAAGTGCGTTGCTCTAAAGTATATTATGCTAGAAAACCTTTAGAAGTAATTACATTCCTATGACTTGATTACAAACAAGTGGTTTTCAGCTTCCTTTGAAGAATTCTAGACTACGTTATTAATGATTTTTGTTTTTCGAGTTTTTAGTTGGTATATATAGTGATACTAAAAAGATCAAAGTCATGTTGAAGTAGCAGATGTATTCGCTAATATTTTCAATGTAAATGGACCTTCTAGCTTCTAGCTGATTGAAACTCTAAGAATTGGCTTCGACGATACCTTAGAACAGTTCCAAGATCTTCTGTGGAAATTGGAAATAAATTGCAAAGCAGAGCAAGGAAGCCTAGAATTGGTACCTTGTTATCTAACATGAACATCCCGAGGGAACTGTGGGTTTTGATTCCAAAAAGTGTAACATTCATGAGATGACGTCACTCAATCATTTAATTTTTTGAATGACAGACAGAAGTAATCTGACATATTTTCTCTAGAGATTGGAAATCGTCTCAGGAATCTGGGCTGAACCTTAAGATTTACAGTCTAGTAAGCAAAGTCTGGAACTTCTACGATCAGGAATAAAAAAGTTAATAGTATCATATTTCTTAAGAAATATATGAAATTCAAAAAATAAAACCTCTTAGAAGTTACGCAACTATTTCTTTAACCTGTTTTATATTTCATTTCCCCTGGTTCCATGAAAACCTCCTGGTTCCATGAAAACCTGTAATCTAAACCCACAGCTTGTAGACAAATCCGCATACATACGTCTTTCACCTCTTGGGTTGAAAAGGCTTTGTTTTCTTGTTTGGAAAATAGAACGGAACCACAGTTGATGCAAACTCTAGACGGAACTTGGTTATGAATACATGCTTTCACAATCAAAAGCATTCACACAATTTCAATAAATCAGGAAAGGGGTGGAGAGGATTAGAGGAGGGATATTGGAAGTGAAAGTACGACGTTATCGGAGAGGAAATGTAGTTCACCGGAAGAGTGTAGGGAAACGCACCGGGAGTATAGGTAGAAATTAATGGGTCCGGAGCCGAGATTCCCGTGTTCATCTCCAGAGATATTATTACATACCTAGACAGTCTCAAAACTGTCTCGTAATAAAAAATGACGATATGAGAACTGAAGATCCTAGCAAAAGTGCGTACGGCGAGTCGGCGAAGACAGTTCTCTACAAATTGGGAAGATGAATGTACAAAATAGTTTTTATTTTTACTGCCGTCATACGGCTTTCCGGCTGACAGTTATTATGCCATTCCTTGACAAACTAAAATGAAGTGTACCGTAAGTGGGCTACGGCATATATGCCATAATACCGAGTCTCATAAAACTTATAAAAACTACGAAAGATTCCCGCACGTGGCAGCCGAAGATTGTTACATGAAGTTCGTTCCCGTTCCATCAAGTCCAGGTTTTTAAAGAGATTTAAGATCATCCCTCGCTGAGCCTAACTGGCAACTACTTCTTTTGTTTTTGTCCCCTTCAGTATTGTAATCAGAGGTCAACGATGCCTATAATTCTTGCTTCCGATAGTCGTGGCGGGGTTCTATGCCATATCCCCATGTGGAGAATGTGTGTAGATGGGAATTACATAAATTACAGTGCTAATAAAGTAGGCCGAAGGATTGGTATCCACTACTGAGATAACGGCTTTTGCTGATTCCTTTTTCCACAACTCAGCCATCATAGTTTTGCTAGACAAGACATTGCATTCAGACTCTCCGATCAAGTCTCCAGGGTCTCCATTATAATAGAGAAGTCTCAGCAGATAGATTTCGATGAGACGTGAAAATAAATTGAAGTTTCCTAGCATATAGTCGTCAAATATCATTAGATTATAAAAAAAAATTTTTTTTACCCAATCCATTAGGACCAACGATACATTAGTTTTTAGAAAATGTCCTGGTTTGGTTCATCTTGATTTGGTACAACTTACGAGAAATATAAGGTCTGGATTTTCCTGGAGTATCATATTTGAACAACTTACAAGCCCTCACAATCGGTTCATAGTTGAAGAAAAGTAGAAAGTCAGTAAGACTAGGCCAGTTCTTTTAGAATGTAATAAACCGATGTAACGGGCGTAACCAAGTGTTGAAAACGTCACCATAATTAAACCGAATTTTAATGTCCCCCAAAAGGCCGGGTTTTGCACCCTGGTGTCAGTGGGAGTGGTCCTGTATACGTCAAAGATGTTCCATTACTCATGGGAATTGTTTAAAACCCATATCTCAATTTTCCCCAAAAGTCTGGGTCTTGCACGTCCTGAAATGTAGTTTCAGGGTGTTATCATGTGTAGATGATTGACATAGAGTTTACTGTAAACTACCTAAGCGGCAGTTTTAAATTGATTAAGAGCTTTGAACTGTTTTAATGGGCAGGTTTAAAATGAGATAAGAGCTTCGAACTGATTCAATGGTTTGTTTTTGGGGTTTAATTGATGGGGGTCAGGGGGTGCGACCGATTTGACCCAAGTTCGAACTTAGCCTGTGTTAGGACCCAAGGAATAAGTGTACAAAATTTGGTGACCGTAGGTCAAGCCGTTCTCCAGTTATCGCTCGGACAGACGGACGGACAGACGGACGGACAGACGGACTTGTCGTTCGCATAAAGTGTTTTCAACACTTAATAAATAAAAATGTTAATTTCTGATCCTTCCAGATACATGTTTTGCTTCCTTTCGAATACGACTTGAGGCGTTTGAGAGTTCCGTAGCCGTCACTCTATTTTGTCGATGATTCATATAAGGGGATCATCATTGCATGATTCTACGGATAAGCCAATCCGTGACCGGCACTTTAATGCCGTTGAGCAAACGCCAAAGAATAAGTTACGAAAAGTTGGTTCATTTAACTGATTCGGGTGGCTCAGTGACCCAGGAAAAAGTGGAGAGGAATGGCAGGAAAAAAAACAAATTGTTAGAGAGAAAGTAAAAACAGTCGTGGCCACGTGGAACGTTCTTGACCCAACTAGCTTTCTCTTTCCTGTAGAGCTCGAAAGAGCAGCTTAATACACATGTATCTGATTTGTACAACCGTGAATAGATCCATAGGCCAAGTCGAAAGTAACTTATCCCTCGCAGTTTCAGTTACTCGACAAGCACACAAGCAAGCAAGTTCCGTGAAAGTTGCGAGCCTTTCGTAAGTAGGGACAAGCTGAATAAAAACTCTCAACTTTATTTTTACGGCAAACTCATCTCATACTCCTCCGACTTCCTGCTGATCAACCCGTTCTTCTAAAGCTCTAATTTCGGTCATCGATCCATTGTTTTGTCCACGTGGCCATGCCAAGTTCTGATGCCTCATACTGACATGGCACGATACTTATTTTATGGACCCTCATTGATACATATAGGAAAGGTTAGAACTTATTGTTTCTTCCAATGAACAATAAATGCCGTGCCGAATAGATTGTTTTCTGACGCTCAAATTGTTACACCCGATCACAGAGCTTTGGATTGTATCGAGTCTAGGATCAGGAATAAAGAATAAAATGCTCGACACATCTTGTTTGGAGAAATGGGCGATTTTTACTTTCCCTATTCTGTCAGCAAGCAACAGATTAGATCTCTGTAACCGTAACGGCTGCAGTAAAACTAGCCTAATGCTGCAATCGCTATTCTATTGCAGCTCATAGGTTAAGTAGGTGAACAAGATGCTTTGAATTGACTATGCAAACAGTCTAACGTTGCATCAAAATTCTTTCAGAACCTTTTTGAACCCGCAATTTAGCCTTATAATATATTGTTGGTTACTAATTTATGCTGTATGAAACTGCTGAACTATTAATACATTTCAGAATTCAGAATTAGTTTGTAGAACTGATGGGTAATGAATGAATGTTAGAGACGAGAATTCTAAATAAGCAAAAGTATGGGATTTATCTAGTGTCAATGCCTCTCCTGATTTGATGTTTTTTGCAAACAATGAAACAAAAAATTCAGATCATTTGGGAATAGTCTTAAATTCCAATCAGCATTCTCTTCGTTTTTTAACAGCTTTGTTTTATTTATTTTTAGTCATCGAATGCCTTTTCCTTTTGCCTGAAATGAAACTTGCAGTGAACATTCTACAACTAGCTTCCCATTTTCCAATCAAATCAACCAAATTGAAAAATACGATTGGTTCATAGAGTTAAATTAAAGTGTAATGACAGAACAGTCGAAACGGAGTGCAGTCGATTTGTTGTATTTTTAGCAGAAACACATAGACAAAACAATTCTCATGCAGTGCTCTAACCCAAGTGTTAGATCGAGAATAACATTCCATCTGCAATTTTTTCTGTACTATAGGAATGTGTAAGACTTTGATTTGCCTTTGCAACAATGCGAAAATCGGAAGAATTAATTATTGCCGAAAGTTGCGAAGGAGTTTTTTATGGGTTGCAATCATTTGTCTTTATTGATGCTCATATAATTTGGTAAAACATTAAATGATGAATTTCACACAAGTTCGTCAAAACTTAGGTCTCAGCAGACCTAAACTCCGGAGGTCTTCCCAAGATTGGGCACTGCCGTAAATATAAGCTCGTTGCTTGGTTGAAGTTGTTCGAAAATCGTAATCTACATCAAAGAATAATTTTTAAATCACTAATTTATTTCAGTAAACTAAACTGTGTGCAAATTAATTTAAAAATTATTGTTATTGAAAATTACCTTATTTTCTCCAGTTTTCAAAAGCGGAGCAGGTACATACAATGTTTGTTGAGGACCGGCTTTAAAGTACCTCCCGATATTAAAACCGTTGATAAAAACGATTCCCTTATGCCAAGGACTCATATCCAAGAACGTATCCGTTGGTTCCCCAGTTATTGAGAAAGTGGATTGGATCAAAACGGGTGCTTTCAAGCCGGAAACATCCGTGACGTTCCTCCAATTTTCTAAGCTACGATTTTGGTTTAGACAAAACTTACTTATTGTTCATTATCTTTTAATTACACTTTTGATACGTTGTTCGTTTGAAAGACTATGAAGTATCCACATAAATAAAATATATACCTCTTAACCCATGCAGATTTAAATTCAGCTGCAATGATCTCAAGCCCCTGAATTTCCTCGTTGTTGATTTCAACCTTCGACTGATGAATTGGAGCAATTCCCTTTTGTTGAACAAAATCACCTCGACCTCCGAAGTTGACACGAGCAAGATTTTCAACAAGTAGATCAACAGTGTGATCCCCGTCCACATTCACACTCAATGGCATCTCTTTAACACTTTTGACAAAAGTTTAATAATTTCTATCTATTACAAGACAACTACAAATTATTGAAATGAAAATATGGTGTCAACAAATCTTACTTATTCAGCCAATATTCAGGCGTGTCACTTGAAAATCCAGTGTCAACTAATTCTCCGTCAACAATGAGTTCGGCAAAGTCCCTTGGCCAAGACGCCTATTTAGGTGGTTTAATATTTTCCATGAACACATCGAGGGGAAAACAGCAAAATTTGACAAATACAACTTACTCGGTATATATCGCCATTCTTAATGGTCGTAGTTTTCCTATAGATCACATAGCCGTAGCTCTGCCCGTTTCCGTTATTTATCGGGAGGTTTTCCATTGACATTGCTGAAGTGTTTTGGACCTTATGGCTTGCTGGGATTTGATCGATGATATCATTGTAGGTTAAATATGTCTGAAGCGATAGCGTTGGGTAAACTGTTTTCACGCTTTCCTGAGGTCTTTCCGGATTTCTGAGTTTCGGATTTGCATACTCAGCGATTAATGCTACAGCATACTCATACTTTTGAGTGTAATCGCCAGCTTCGGAAAGCGGAGCATCGTAGTCTAGAAAATTCGATAAACCCCGTTCAGATTTTATAACCTATATACTAGTTATCTAAAAAAATATTTTGTGCATAAAAACTACCAAAATCCTACCATAGCTTGTGATATCCGTTGCGATATATGGAGGTTCCCCTAAATTATTTCCTCCAGACATAAACCCGAAATTCGTTCCACCATGAAACATGTAGAAGTTGACGGATCCATTGTATTTTGACAAAATCGTACTAAGGACATCCCGGAATTCTAAATCCGTTACATTATATGTGTCATTAAATTTGTCATTTTAACATAATGTCATCAAGAAGTAAACTATGTAAAACGACCCATCTCAAGAGTTCTTACGGTTGGGATCAGAAGTGGCTTGTTCGCCATCAAACCAATGATTAAACCTGTGAACATTATCATACCACTTATACTTATATTGCAATTCAAAGGCATTGAATGATCTATTCATTTAATTTGGCAATGTTTTCAATTCCATATTTCTTATCATTACCATCCACTCCAAAACTCCATAGCCATGACAGGCATATCGGGTTGAATTTCCTGCAGGCGGCTCAATATCCCGTCAGGATTACTTTGAAAGTTTGCCGTTTGTAGGACACCCTCAAGAGTACCACCCATCCCGTCCCCTCCGAAGCTGTTATCAGAGGTGAAGAAGAGGGTCTCGTTGAGACCATTGTCTAAATACGCTTGACGGACAAACTCCAGATATTCCTTGCTTTTAGGGCTGAAAGAGTTGTATTCGTTCTCAATCTGTTTTGAGAATAAATTTATATCACGTTTAGTTAATCAATCATAACATAACATAACTTATCCGATATTTGTTTGACAACTTATGTGGTTCATTTGATAATTTATGACCTATTTGAAAAGACCAATACGATATGGAATGTGTTATGCACAATCGTGTTTTACTTGCACTCGAAGTGGAAGAGCATACATTTGGTATTATATTTTGTACACTGATAAGACTTGACTGATTTACCTGAGCTGCAATGATTGATCCACCTCTTGTGAACTGTAAATCTGCAACGAGTGGGATAAGTTGGTCGAAAAAGATTTTGACTCGGTCAAGATAAGGTTGATAGTTTTCTCGCACTTTCATGTCGGGATCCTGTTGCAACCAACTGGGAAGGCCTATTAGAGATGGAATGCTTGTAGAATAATTCCATATTCAAGGCTTTTGATTGTGTTAAAACTAATGAGTCGTTACCTCCGTAATCCCATTCTGAGCAAATGTATGGTCCTGCTCTAAATAGCACAAGCAGATCTTCTTCTTGCGCTATTTGAAGATAACGTCGGATGTCCAGGAACTCTGAAAAGTCGTTGGATCCACTTCCAAAGTCGAAAGCCTCCCTTTCAGGCTCGTGAAGGTTCCAGGACACATAGGTTTCAACGGTATTTGCCCCTGTTGCCCTTAATTTTCTAAGTCTATCTCTCCAAAGGCTAGGATGCACTCGGAAGTAGTGGATTGCCCCACTGATTATTCGAATGTACTTGCCGTTGAGACTGGAAATGCATAATTCGTGGAATTTTACACATTTTTGTTTTATCATACTAAATATGCTAGATGCATACTAAATTTGTTAATGAATGCGTAATTTTAAACCAAATTCATGATTGGACCACTAACCGAAATTCTTGATTTCCGGCAACCAGTCCCGTTGGATTCGGACTGTCAGCAAAATATTCGTAAACTGATGGCAGTTCTTGGGCTGACATGGCTGTTACCAAAATGCCCTATAGGTAAACAATATAAATATTTAATTTTTTGGTTCATTCGTAGCGTATGGATTTGAGATATGAATGGATAATGAAAACCAACCAAAAGGGCTAAACTGAATTTTAGGCTAAACATGATGAGGTGATGAGGATACGTTCAAATGGGTTCAAAACCTGGAGAAGACTGGTTACCAACCAATTCATTTTGTTCTCATTTGTACCGGGCCTAACACCTTATCATTATCATGTATTTACTGCGAACCATTTAGGACTAATCGAGTAATCTATATCAGTGTTACACCTACGGACGCCTCACTAATCGACTCTCCTAATAGGTAACTTAAAGTAAGTTCCAAGTTGGTAAGGCCTGGAGGGTTTAGTAATTGTTATTCAGTGCATGGATGTAAATGTGCTCATTTTGTAGTAGCAGTCTTTGTAAGACATCATTAGATATTTATGCTGCAAGCTGCAACACCAGGTTTAATCGAGGTTTCATTACAAACATACGAATAAAGACAATGAAATAGCCGGCTAAACACTTTAAATATTGTTATTCGAAATTCCTTACTACAAAATGAGTCATACAGATAATCAACAATGTTGATTGAATCTGATCTGGGTTTGATTGGAGGTTGAATTCAGATTTGATTATACTGATATCCTAAATATAAATTTGCCGATCTACAATATGAGGAATTAAAATAAGCTCGGGGCTATCTAATAAGTCCAGCTAATCGACACTCCAAAACTCGTAGATAACCGTCATATAAGAATATGTAGTTTGATACATTTCAAAGTAAGCTAGTTTGTGCACAAATAATTATTGGTAAGTAGACAAAATTGTAAGAAGAACAAGAATTTGCAAATGCTTACAATTTGTAGGGACAACGCCCTGAAAACGAATCTTGGAATGTATGCAGTTCACAAACAAAACTCTAGCCTGAAACCTTATAATGGTACATGAAGGATCAAGTCGAGTTGAGCTTAACGCCTGTATGCTTCTGATCTAATAGAAAGCTCAGGCTATCAAGTTTAAATGGTGTAAATTTTAAATAGTTTTCCAGGGATAGTGCTCCTTGCTCCCATTTAATTCTTTAATGACATGACGTAGTTAACATGTGATGAGGATCTTTGTTTCAATCTGGAAATGGCAAGTGGTTATTCATCCTACTCTCAATTATGAATTTTATTGGTCGTTTGGTCCATTGATATTTGACGTCTGGCATCAAACATATTTTATATCGCACGGAGCAGTACTGGAAAGTTTATTGTTCTCGACCTAAACTCGATTGAAAACTCCTTCACATAAATTAAACTAAAGCTGTTAAAAACAATAAATGCATGTTGGTCACTTGCATGGTTTTATGACCTTACTTCAATTAAGAAAATATTAAACCCTAGCTTGGAATTGTTTTGTTGTCAAGCTATCCATATCTTGGCTCCTTCCATAGACTTTGCAGTTTGCACAGATTTCATCAACACATCATTCATCAGTGGCCCACAATCACAACAACCTCACGAACAATGATGTTACAGAGATTGCAAACACCTAACTGTTAAATTTCTTTCTGTCGCCAATTCACAATTTTAGGGTCATTGTTATTTTTTCACAGCAGTATATAACCATCAATTTATTATTCGTATGCAAAAACGATAGTAAATTTAGTAGAATACGATTCCACAGTCCATGCCGACAGCAAGGCCTTCTATAAAAGGTCACAAATAAAGAATGCGTTTATGATCTAAACAGCTTATGATTTACTCAAATGTACATATAATTAATTAAAAAAGTAATTAAGGTATTTTGTCTTTCGGAAGCCTCCCAACTAAATTGGCAGACGCATACCTGTTAAATGCATTTAAGCCAGTATCCAATAAAGACGCTCGAAGAAAAGTTATCCAACAAGAAATGGAAATAACATTGGAACAAATCAGATTGGTACGTTTACAACTCAGTGATGTGTTTTACATGTAAAGACAGACTCCGCAAATTTACGACTACCGACTAAGGAACTTACCTTACGTTACGTGCCCTGGGGATTTTACCAGGGCTCTTGCATATTTCTCTATATTCATGTTACGGAAATTCATAACTCAATGCTTTAGGCGAGACAGAAACCTATTCTCCGATATTATATAATAATACTCATTCGATATCATCTCAGATCATCTTCAGCAACAGGGCAACAACCATCCAATACCTTTTACGGGCACAGTGTGAGATCAGAATACAAAACATCTTTCATGTTGTATATGAACTCTCATTCAATCCGCAGATACGTACTTTATATACGTTTGATTACATCGTTGGAATAAGACAACAATCATTCCTCGAACAAATCTAGCTACGGCATATTCGTTTATGCAGGAATCTGCAGCTTTAAAAGTTATTATAATTCCAATTCCCCTGGCACAGTGTATGACAAAATACTGCAGCATTCAAACGTCTAACTTCTGGCCGTTATCGAGTGTTGCAAACACTTTATGCCAATCCCATGACTGTTCGTCCGTCTGTCTTGCAAATGCTCTCCGATTTTGATGGTTTCTCTGCGATACTTTAACATACGCGTTTGAATAGTTTATTATTTTATATCGGGATCAGAATATTTATTTGTCTGATCGAAAGCAATTGAACAGTACATACTATGCAGAAATGAAAATGTGATTGCCAGGCTGAGGGTGTTTAGCGTTAGGATGATTCTTCATTGTAGTCAGTTTTTGATCAGCGTTACGATACCTAACAACGACGGTAAATACAAATCTGGTACGTACTAAAAGTCACAATCACGCTTCGTTCTTGACTACTTCTCTTCACAAAGTATGAAACCAGTCAATAGTTATATAGCAATTCAAGTAACAGCACTATCAGGACTACAAAGTCATTCCTATGCACATTCATCTCCGTCTATGAATGTATGATTACGACCATATATACTGATCTTGAATGAAGCCTACGCCACGGTTACTTGTAAACGAGACCCTCATTCAGTTCAAGTCAATTCATTTAGTTTCAAGTGTTAGCTAACTTAGGATAGTTCTAGCTCCTCGTTAAAACTTCATCTCCCGGTCGTATAGCAATAATAATAATAATTAAGTTGGGCATGGAAATGTCCACATTAAAAATATTCCTCTATGTTGAAGTACTTTGAAAATGTTCGACATGAAAATGTGTTGGAGTTTTTTTTAACTGCTGTAAGTAATATCCAAGTTTTCCAAACTTTGTTGAAGTTTTAGCTATTGGAAAAGGTCAATATCGTAGATTTTTCGAAAGCATATCGAGAGTTTTTGAAGAGAAAAATTATCTCGGAGTATAACTAGACGCTTCCATAAAGTCGGAAATGACGAAGGAGTGCAGTGAATCAGTATAGTGGCATTTAAATACGTTGCCTCCGTATTCGAATGACAAATCATTGGCCAACCTACATGCAACTCATCCATATGAATCCACAAAACGGAGACGGTTTTCAAAGTTTGCCAAGAAATGTAAGTGCCTTAATGGAATTACAAGGATTTTTTATTGAGGATCGAAGGAATATATGAGTATATCGTGTGTAGAGAGTTCGTCTGTTACCGTTCCCATCTGTACGGAACATCCTACTTAAACGCTAAATGTAAACAAAGTGCATTTTCCGGTTCAGTTCCAAATATGTTTTAACATGTCATACGAATCCGAGTGCAAGAAACTAATGATATGTTCAGTACTGCACAGGCCTTCCTTTTGGTCTTAACGCACCCGTGATTATTTGTGGTGTCCTAAAACCGTCGAATTTCGGTTCTGCTGCGCTTTAGTAATACACCAAAACACAAATCATAACAACCATTTCCTGCTTTTTAAAAGGAAATATGTGTTAATGTGAAGTGTAGTTTCAGTGAAAGTTGGAAACGGTGGAAATATCGGAGTATGAGATTTGGGAACTAGTTAGGGTGAGTAAAAGAATATTTTATTGAAAATATTTTACATTTTTTTCATACTTAATGGACACATTAATTAATCACACTTTAGGGAACTCTAATTAACTGAAAGACGCTTATCATATAACAGGGATAACAAACTGCCCTTTAAGAAGGAACAATTATGGTTGACGTTTCCATTATCGCTCTCATTATATTTGTGAACTTAACTCTTTAACAAGTATTATGCACCACTCTTTCGGAAGTTAATCATGTTAATCAATTTTTAAACATCATTAACGGCGAGACACGCAGTGCAAACAATTTTAATGTTGTAGTCTTATAACTCACGCTATTATAGTACTATACAGTTTATTATTGTTTACAGTTCCAGCTTTTATTCAAACAAAAAAAAACAAAATTGGGATGCACTTTTGGCATCTAATCGTGAGATTAGTGGCAATTTTGATAGGTATTTTTTAACTTTAATTCGCAAAACGTCCTTTTTATTGAAGCTCAATAGAAATTTTAGACTTTTCTAAAATATCGTCATCATAGATCACGTCTCAGGAGCCTTGTGAAACCTCAAGCTACAGATTTTTATTCATGCAAACATCTGTCTATCTTTACGCCTAAAAAATCGTTTTCTGTCCATGGAGTTGGAACTCATTGATAATTTATTCAAAACCTAACTAATATGCTCTTCAAAAACCTATCAATATTAGCATTCAGATAACAAACAAGTAGAAGAAAGAGGTGGTGCAGTACAATCATACTGTTGGTGGTACGACAACAGGGTACAATTAAGGTGGTTAGTTATCTCGCATTTAAGCAAGTAATCTGCAAAATCCAAATGAAAAAGCATTCACTAAGGTTAGGAACCTTACATAGACATTTAATATTGCAAATAAGCAGGTTTCATGCTTATAAAGGAATCAAGTTTGGCAGCTTCTTATTAGCTAACATTGCAGTACAGATATCTTGCAGGTCAAGTTTGTCTCATCTCAGTCACACAATTCAAAAGCTATCTTTTGTCTGTTTACCTTATATAAATCACCTAGCTCCAATTATATTACTCCAACTTCTGAAATGTGAAAATTTTAGTAATATAATATATTAAGGTGGAATTCTGTATGGTCCGATAGAATTGCGAATTGAGCGTCTTACTGTTCCAATAAAACCTTGACTTATTCTAAAATATTCCTTGTTGTCGGGTGTATGGCGAAAAGAATCGCTTAAAATGTTAATCGAATGACTTTATATTTGGAATGGAATGTAATAATGCAAATCTCTATCTAAGGGAGTGCCTCAATGACAAATATTCCATTGAATTTACTAGCTAGCACACTTGACACGATTTATCTGAATTGACACTTTCACTCCTTGATTTATCAGAAAGGAACTCGGACGACTAACTCAAAAGGATTGACCAATCTTTCGCAATAATTCGATTTGAACAGATATCTATTTTCATAACGAGGAGTTAAATCTAAGTAATGTGCACATACTGCGCTCGGCACTGACAGGAGCACATTAGCATATTATTTGTTTAAAACGTACACAATAGACTGGTCAGCGTTATAAATTATTGAAATTGTATGAACGTGTACCTTAAAATATTTTGTATTTGAAATTGAAATTCAAAATTATTATTTATTAAATCGGCTGAATTTTTATTAGTCAAATTCTACTCCAGCTTTATGATTAATTCAGATATGAAGTATGTCAGCATTTGCAGAATATGATGCCAAAATTCGTTACTATACTATGCTGTCATAAATTTTAAGCGATTACGGCAATCGGCATTAAATATGGGTTAATAATATATCTGCAGGGTTTCCAAAATTTCATGTTAGAGATGAACTTTGAGAAATTTAAATTAAAGAATCGAAAAATACTACCATAATATTTATAATAATTATTGTCAACTGTTACAAGACTTTGCGCACAATATGTTTTAGCTAGTTTGAATCTAATGATAGTAACTATTCAACGTGGCGTATATAAGAATAAAAGTTTTTAATCCGATTGAAAGTGTTAAAAATTTATTAGCGTGCAAGCAACAATACAAGATTTTTAAAGCGGGCCATAGACAATTGGAGCTGGACATGAATTAAGAAAGTATAAAATGGGTTCAACAATTAATCGAATTGTGACGTAATGTTGTTGATGTGAAAAATCTCAAAAAACTAATTTTTCCCGATTTGGTTGTTTAACCCTCCATTATATTGTTATAGGATATCTGCAGATTAAAATTCAATATAAAATTGCAGAGCAAGAATTTTCTATCTTTTTTGGCCTTGTTTCAAAGTTTAATTTAAAGTCTGTAGGAAATTGACACAAGTGTATGTGTAAATCGGAGTTCATTGGCAATCTAAGATTATTAGGGATATACTTAAGAGTTAAATGAATAGTACCGAGAATTTGAATCAGAAAATGATCCAATGCCATTTCACCATTGTCGTCGGATCTTGAATCGTTAGTGAGGACAATAAACCATTCTTAACAACTTAATTGATTGCTGACAATAATTGGCAGTTGGTACCATTGCTGTATTTAAATTGACAATTTACGAAGAATGTCACCCATCATGCTGATTTGTTCAACGATTGTCCAAAAGAAAAACTCGTTCTTCTCCAACTAATTTATTTCAGCGAAGTAAGTAGCTTTCCTTGCCGACGTACATGGTTTAGAATCTACTAATTGATCAATTTTTCACTGTCATATGACAATAAATATTAACAAAGAACTTCCTTTCACTTAGAAGTATTAATACTATATATTCAAGTCAACAATCCCATATAAAATTTTGAATTTAATCGAGTCGAAATGTCCGGTGACTCCTTTAATTTTTTTTATTGAGCACCTGTTAAGCAATTCAGAAAACGCTAGCCATCATTAAGAAACATTTAATATTCAAAGGCATTTGCAGACATACGATATGTATGCAAATTTGATTAGTTTTATTTGTTAAAAACAAGCAATTTAAGAATTGCTCTTTATTTATATAATTAACAGTGTAACATTTAGCAATACTATTTCTTAACATAAGTGAATTCAATAGTATTACTGAGAAATTTACATTTATTGCTAATCAATTAATTGTAGGATTTTATTGAACAAAAAGGAAAATTCCTAAGTTGTAAAAAAACTTGGAATGATCGAAATATAATAGAATGATCACTAATTGTCTTGATGAGTTCAAAAGCTATAAAGGAGGGGAGGAATCTAGATTAAAACAAATGTTGATTGCATTTTAGAATCTAGCGTCTCCATACCCCCACAATATGTATTGTTGCAATTTAATAATTATTCGGTATATGTAACATTATATTCAGTGATCAATAATGCAATTAGAAATTTGGTTCCACCCACGAAAAAACTAAGGAATTTCAAAGCATTCTTGAAAATCCGGGTGGGTTTGTCTCATTAATCATTTCTACCGCTTAATCAGCTCGTCTTGAAATCGATTCCAAGAGATTTGAAGATTCATCAATCATGAAACCCGTATTCGCATTCCACAGTAACACCGTATAGTTGAGAAGAAACGATTTTTAACAAAAGCTGCCAATAAAACAATAAAATCATGATAGGAGGATATAAGAATTCAATCGATTCTATTGTATAAAAAATTATAAAGTTCGTTGGATTTTGTTGTCAGAGATCAGACTGGAATTCTATCGCTTTGTAATGACATAACAGGAATGCTAATTTTTTTCTTTTTCACATCCCATTCAAATGTTGCCAACAATTGAAATTCGAAATTTAAAAACTATCATTATAATGTTTCTAAATTTTAATTTGATCCGATTTGATTTGATTTTGATTTTTTGTAAAACTTATTTCGCGTTACTCAAATGAAAACAAAATCATAATTATTGTTGAAAAACAAACCGGAGAAATTGTACCAGGAAGTACACCATGAAAGTATCCTAGGATTTCTATGTAGCATGTGCATGTGATTTTGTTTTTATTTACAACTTTGATAATTTGGAGCAATAGAAGTCTCTTACTTCAGCCGCCCCTTCTACATCCGTTTGGCGAATTAAGCAATTTAAAACTTCATCCATAAAAACAAGAGTAACGAGAATGACTCTGTAAAATGGTTAAAAGTTGGATGCAAATGGGAATTTGACAGCAAATGAGGATGAGCAATGAGGAATAGGCCCACGTATGGAATGAAAGGCCAGTTCATTTTTCATTCACTACTGCACCTTAGGCGAATAGAAGTTTCGATTCAATTCTAGTTGGTCAAATGGACCTGGTAATGTTATTCTGTAACAAGAAATGAGAGGTTGAGATTTCCTTGCTTGCCAGGTTTGATCTTTCGAGAAATTATTGACTTTACCTTTAGTTACAACAAGTACATGAGCAAACTCATTTTAATCTCTATTCTACAATAAACCGTCCAACGAATGTACTGATGTATCGTAGATATAAGGTTTCATACACATCGAAACATGTTCACAGTGAGAACTGTGTTTTAAAATATTAAAAATGCATGAAATATCGAAAATCTCAAATTGCCCCAACCATAGAGCAAAATTACATACGTCATTCAAAAGCACTTGATTATAGCTTTCGAATGACGTATCAAATGATTAATCTCAATTTGCCCCAACCATAGAGCAAAATTACATGAGTCATTCGAAAGCCCTTGATAATTGCTTTCGAATGACGTATCAAACGATTAAAACACACAAAACATCGAAAATCTCAAATTGCCCCTGTCATAGAGCAAAATTACATACGTCACTCGAAAGCCCTTGATCATAGCTTTCGAATGACGTCTCACACATATATGTTTGTAATTTGACCTCTTTGACCCCTCCCCACCGGTAAGGGGGTGACCCCACTCCCAAATCATATACACCATTGAATAGCCCTTAATCATAGCTTTCCATCGATGTATCACACATGGGGGGTTACAATTTGAAAAAATGTTGACCTTTGACCTTTCCCCTCTTGACCTTTGACCTACAGGGCCCCCAAACGAACTTGACCTCCGCTTGGATGTCCTAGATAGATATCCGAAAGAAAAATTTCAAAAAGTTAAGCCGTTCTCGAGTTATCGTGTTTACGGACGGACAGACGGACAGACGGACGGACGGACACCAGACCATTCGCATTATGTATCTACGATACATAACAATTCCAATCTTTCAGGATCCACATGCTTTTCCCGTCATATGGGGAGTCAAGGGTTGATGAACTGGCTCTCTTTAAATGCAATCTGCAAGGATTATTCACTTAAAACAAAGGCTTAGAGCAAACTTTTATTCCCATGTTGTTGTGGATCGATCCTTTAGCATTCTCCTACCCTTTGTAAATTGTAATCGCGTAAGGATTGTGTAGGGGTGTGTTGATAGGATTACATTCCGTCTAACATGCCATTTTTGATGAATCTTCTTTGGTCCTGTGTTATTTCTATTAGAGTTTTAGGGTGTATGAATTGTCTTCTGATTTCCTTACAACATGCTCATTTGCCTTTCTTAAATTTAAAAACTGTTTTACATTGTTTATCGCATAATTGAATTGTATAGACGTTTTAAGATTTTTTAAGCTCAAGTAGGACACTATTTCAATGTTTAATATAAATTTTTCTTTGATACACTTTGTGTAAATCCTTTTGTTATTATCATAAATCATAATTTAAACACTTGTTAAACGAAAGGTTAACTTTGATTGCATGCGGATTCTGCGGAATGATGATTTTGAGGATGGTCACATTTCACATTTATTTCTGTCTCTTGTTCCTAATTTGGTGGCGTGTTAAAGCCAAGGTTTTTTAGCAATATAATGAACAAAGAGTTCGTTCACTGTAAGTTTAAGAAGAAAATTCTAGCACAACGATTTTCTTTGTACATGTTTGCTTCGCATACCTTTGATTGATGTTTGAATAACAATGATGACTCCAAGAATTTCTACATTAATTAAGGTCATGATTCCTCCGACACAACAATGTTGGGATTGTTAGCTCAGCCAGAGTTTAAACTTAAATCTGACTCATTCAACCCTTGTGTTGAAATTGGCCATTCTATTTTGAAATCTTCATCCTTTAATTTTAATATAATATCCATGTATATGTATGCCAAAATGCTTGGATTCAGTTATAGTTACTTCTGGGAACGAATTCTCTATTTTAAAAACAAAAAGCAAGTCAAGTCATTGGATTAAAAGCCAATTCTATTACAACTGTTTAAGGCAGAGTGCAATTTTGTCCTGTCATTTCAACAAGTATCCAGCCTGGCACGAAGAGTACATCAAGAGCCGACTTCATAGGAGGTTTTCTAGAATTGGGAAAACTCCGAAAAAGGCGTAAACACCGACGCTCGTTATGAGTCTCGCGAGATGATTGCCCCTTTTAGGAATTCCTCTCAAATCCACAATCCGAAAATAAGTATAACGTATTCCCATCATTTACAGACTGAGTTTCAATTAAAATTGCATGCATGCCTTAGTTGATTATACTTTTAAGTATAATATTTGAACAAACCAGAAGAGGAATGAAATGACGAAGTGAAAGAAGTCAACTGAATCCAGCATTTTCACACGAAACCAGCAGGAACAGTGGATTTGGTACCGAATCTATTATTGCCCATTGGGTTGCGCATGGCTTTGGTCTCAGGGCTTTAGTGACACACAGGGATATGGTGGACCGTTGGTTTAGTCAAACAGAAACGGAGGCTTTCACCGCTAGCATGGGAAGAAAGGATTCTGTGATGTCAGTTTCCACTCATACATCCGATATTCGGGGTAAAATAGAACGGGAGAAGAGTTTATCACAAATAAGAGTGCAATGATTCCATGTGTAAGACATCACTTCGTGTCTGAGACTCAACAGGGAAGTACAGAGTTCCCACATTTCCTTGAGAAAAAACTCCTTTTTTCATGTTTAGTGAAATTATCTTGTAGTGTAACATATTGCAAATACCCGAAATCAAATATGTACGACTGATTCGCGAACAAATCTCATCCTATTCACTCTTGACTTGGCTTGTGACAACTGAACCAGTTCATGCTCAGAGAGTCTTATCACTGAGTTTTCAGAACTCAATTTCCACCCAGGAGATCAAGTGTTAAGACATACTTACTGACTGATCCTCCAACAACTGGGCTCTTCTGAAGCATACGTGAAGTGTCAGTGAGGAAGAGTGTCAAACTCCCACACTTCACTTTTCACTTCAACGGCTCGGCTCTCTCCTCCTTTCTTTTGTAAGTGTGCCCGATCATCTTTCTCCGGCTCCCGTTGAAAGGGGATTGTCAACAGCCTGAACATTGTTACACTATTTTGATGGCTGAGCAAAACTCAAATCCAATTTGCATGGGATGGAATCTGTAGCCTGAGGAGAGTTCTTGAATCTACTTGACGGGAATCTTGAATGACTTTTCCTGGTAAGCCAATGAGGAAATTGGGATTTTAAACGCTAAAGCTATTTCGACTCCTTTGATCGGTTCAATGTCCCATCCGATTCGTACTAACCCTAGGTTAATTTAAAGTTTTCAGCCATCGTAAAATTTATTTGAGAAAAAAACAAAAAATATCTCTGATTTGAATCCAGTTGCTTTATTCAACAAACTGTTATCGAATTACATCAGTCTCGCCACGTGGAATTCATAGGTTTTTTTCGACAACTTATCTATTCCCTATTTTGTGTTTATATTTATTGGTACTAAAAAATCGTGACCCCGAGCTTTCGACTCAAGGAATTGGTATTAGGATTTACGATTTCAAGGGTTAGCTTTGTTATATTATGTTGTTGTGTTGCACGTAGCAAACAAAAGGCATAAAAAGTGAGCCAAGATTTTTTTCAGATTGTATATAAAGATCACCACAATGGGCAATCAAATATGATGCTGTGCGGTTTCTCTGTGGTTCTAGAATTTATGCTTTGCACTATTCCAGCTCGGCAATTCTAAAGTTATAAAAGGGAAATAGCTTTTTAATCAACATGGGACTTTACGATCCAATTTACTGCTTGCATTTAGGACAGAATTGGATTCCAGTTTATAGAGGTAGAAAAAGGATTGCTTTGATGCATAACTCAGATTTCGGTTATCAAAAATGGATTTATGTCAGGAAATGCCTTCCCAATACGGGCACTTTGATAAACAAAAACCCGTTAAGGGATTTGGAGATTTGAAACGTTTTCCACTTTGATTTTGCAGTAGAGAATGCAATTGCTGTAAAAGTTTATAGACTTTTTAGACCTTCAGATTTTGCAAATTTGTCCAACAACTTTTATTCTAAAATATGAAACAAAAAGGCTAAAAAGCAGAAAATGCACAACTCACTTCAAACGACTCGTAGATTTTTAATTGTGAGCTGAAGTTGTTGTTTATCCGCATTAGAATTTCGCGAATGAATATAAAATACGTGCTAAATTCCGAGAATACATATTTTAGTATCCTTTCAATCCACTGTCTGCAAGCCTCTGTATCTACTTGTTTCCATCTCCACGATGGAAATGGCTTCAAAATTCCATTCCTGCAACTTGCATCGTTCAGTTTTAATGGTCAATAAAACCGAGAAGTTCTAAATACCGTTTTAGTTAAAGCAGGTATTGTGCAGAGGACGGTTGTAAATCGACTTCTCTTATTTCTCTGTTTATACTCCCTTTAATAGTAAGCCAACTAATCTTCGTACATAAACTTAGCTCCAACTTTATTCCTAGCGTTTATGAACGCTGTTGTCTTTAAGACATAAGATTCACTGAATTTGCGAAAGCCATGAAATTAGCCGTAGCAGAGAGTAATATTTCTACTCGTTAATAGAAAGGGATATATAGCTGGCGGTGATTAAATTACATTTTTACTTCACGCCACTTTCCTCGGCCAAGAGTCCTCCTTTGTTTCCTTAAAACAACAAACAAGTTAGTTATTGTACGACATAAACCCTAGATTTACAAAACCAGCCCTAAGCTCATCAACCTTATCCTAGTCTTGGTCCAGACTCCGTGAAACACAACTGCCGTGCCGAATTTCTGCACACGAAAATCTGTTCTCGGGGAAAGTACAAAGTGAATAAGAGGCGGAATTATAATTACCTCCTAGCAAATAATATACGAGCAGTTCAGGCAGCAGTGATCATTAAGACCACGGTGAGCTTATTCCGACTAATTCAATAAACAAAGGAGCAGTTTAGTGCAATCCTTCCGCTAAACTAACTCCTTGTTCCATCTAATCAGCGGATATATAAGGAGTTAGTAGTGTAAACAAAAAGTATAACTTTTGCATCTACTGGACAAGAAGAATCTGGATTTAAGCTTGGATTACTAATAGCGACTTCTGGATTAGGATTTATTGTGATTTAGTCGTTATAAGAAGCATTGAAGTAAATGTAACTTTATACTCCCTTGTCCAATGTCCAATACGTTTTAGGTTGAGAAAGTCACGATAAAGGAGGTTAGATTTTAGCTATTCCAGGCAGGCAGAAATGGCACTCCGTTGGACCCCTTAAATAATTGAGGACCCACGCAAACCCGACCATTAATTGTGGTCGAGCTCGAGAACACTCTCTGTGGTGGCTCAATTGTGTTGATTTTGGTTGCCGAATAAATTACAAGCTAGGGACAGAAGCCCTAATAGAAGAAGCACTTTAGTTTGAGGACAATACTGTTGCATAATATATTTTTGTCTCTTGCCTTTATCTGATAATCTAAACGATGCATCCACTGCTTTTAATTGGTTTGAGTAGTTAAGTTTTATTTAATCGTCTATGCATATTCCTATATTATCTCAGTATATCCTTATACTGCTTGAATTCAATGGTTTAATGAAGACAGAAATACATATGTTACCTTATCTGTAAATGTAAAATAATTTAGGTGCATCGGTTACTTCCAAATCTTATTGTCAGACACAAGTGGCACAGCAAAAGCTAAATCTTTAAAAAAAAAGTCAACACGACGGTATTATTCGTCCAATAGTTGGACAGACATTCCTTTCCGCATGTAGAAATACCATGTTGGTTATTTGAATTCCGAATAAGCCTTTTTATTTCAGTCAACCAAATGGTAATCGATCAGCATCGGGTCAGTTACCTAATAACCAAATTTTCAATCGATGATGAACCACATTTTGATAACTCTTTATTTCCCGTCATTTAGTTACACCAATTGAATACGGGACTTCCTATTCCATTTTATAATCACACAAAGTCAAGCGTGCTATTGATTTAAACGGGATATTGTCTATGGCTATGGTCGAAACCACTGTTGTTCCACCTTTTGTGGACTAAAGGAATTCGCATGAAATGGTAATAAAAAGGCAAGGCACGTTCGGGGAACTTACCCCGTGAAAGATTTATGTTTGATGACAAAACGAAACGTGTATTTTAATTTTCTAATCCTATATCCGACCACATGCGACTAACTATAAGTGTCTTTTACGTTTAAAACATTCAGCTATTTTGATTATCCATATAATGAAGTCATGCAATTAATGGATTCGCGTGCAAAGGAATCTGAAGCCCCCCACCTGTGATAGTTTTATTGTTTAACTTGAGTTATCTATTCATTAAGAAACTGTCTACTTTTGTTGGTGATGAGTGTTAATTTTTCTGAAATATTAATATATGTTTCTTGCAAACTTCAAGCCAAGCCTAATACGTATTCTACTTTTTAATCTCTACCAAACCCCATTAAAAACTAACGAATTCACAAATCAAAGATTAGTGTCATATTATTAATTATTGCCTTGTATTTACTGTCTACAATTTAATTTATGAAAATGAAAATTATCAAGCCTTGATGATCATCTTATTTCTAAACAAATCCGTCGCGTATAAACTAAACTCTAATAGTCAATGCTCAAAAATTATAAAGAGACAACGCAAAATTGTTGATGCTTCTAATTTTTACGAAATTAAAGTCAGTATTTTGCAGTTTTAAAAAAGATATCAATGGCAGGCAATATCCCTCGTAATCATTGTAATGTAGAAGACTGAAGAGTGAAGGCGAAGCTTTAAAGCTTATATGCTCGGGATAAACATGTATACGGTCTATTGTCATCAGCGAAAGAAAGCATTTAGAATATAAATTCGTATGCAGAAGCACACAGAGCATTTATGAGTTATGTATGGAAATGTGTGGCACTTTCTTCTGAGCTTCTTGGATTAATCGACTTTTGCAAGTGCCGACGAATGTAAGTAGAGGATAAATCTACCCGTGCCTCAACACGCCAGTGCAGTGTATTTCCAAGATTCCCATAATATAAATATATGATTTGCCCGATTTGCCTTTCTATTTCTCAGTCTCGTAATTTATTTATCTTCCCAACCCGTAACAAGGAAGTTCTAATGGGAACCGCTAACAAGAATGTACGAATTTAGTTGGTAGTTGTTTCGAAAAGATTTATGTCGGATATTTAAACTGTAGTAGGCATGCCTGGATATGAAATTGACAAAAATCTGGCATCTCCAAGAATGATCTACGTCTTCTGTACGCCTAACTGACAAAACAACACCATATGGTTTTACTTTGAAGAAGATTAGAGAATAACTAATCCATAGGATTGTCGAGATAGACAAAGATTTGAATGTGATGGGATCCGACAGTTTATCCCATGTTTACATGCCAAAAGAGAATTCCCTATTTTTTGCAGAGAAACCCGCCCCTTATCTAATTAGTGTTAGTTTAAATGTTTTTACTGGTAGCTTTCCAGAAACGATAAAATCTAAATGCGTTTACGGTTTTTCGTGGATCTAATTACCTGCATCATGCCGAAAGTCACCCCACGAATTTCCCTCCCCTTCCGTTAATCAGCCATTTAATCCTCCAAAGGGTTGGGAGGAAATCGTTCCCATTTTTAATTAACTCTTTTCCTTCAGCTTCATCACAGTAACAAGGTTAATGGACTTTTATGAGGGGGTATTTTTTGGTAAATTTTATGTTTGCCGACGATTTTATATATTGCTGAAATACGGAATAACTTATTGCAGAATCATGATTACCAAACTAAATGCTAGACTTACTCATCGGATTCTCTAACTCGTTATACACCAGCTGCGGTAAATGAATCCGGGAAGCAGATTTTCGGGATAAAAGTCTCTTCTCTCTGGTCCTCTTCAAAGATGAATCGGCGGAGTGTGTAGCTTAAAATTTGTTATAAAAAACCGGAAAAAAATCCCTCCCCAACTGAATTCAGTGCCAGACGGATACGAAATCTATAATTCTTAAATCCACACACCGTGTGACAGATACATGAGATTTCCATCGCAAGACGAAAATCTGTTTACCCCTATTTACTTTGGCGAGTGCCTGACTGCCTGATACTGCCTAAGCGGAGCTATAGATATATTTATGCTTACATAAGAATATTAATTTATTATATAGGATGGAAGACAAGTAGCTCAATAAATAATGGCGTTTTCCTCCATATTTTAAAAATTTGATCTGCTCAAAGTAAATTATCATTCTAAATGTCATTAATGTGGGAGAGAGGAACGTTAAAAGCGGTTGGCTGTGATTACTTTGCCCCGCTGCAAAGCAGAGGAAGTGCATTGGTGACATTAACGCAATCTCGTATTAACATTTAGATCAAAGTAATTTAGATTCATGTATGGATTGTAAATTAAAAGGAAAGGGATAGTTGCACTCCATTTTCGACTTGCCCCGTCGTGATACTAATGAGAGTTTCGTGTCAGAAGTCCGTTTTAAGAGTTATATCATGGACTCTGATAAGCTCTCTGTCCTAAGATTCCGGCAAGGCTACTTCCCTCTCGTTACAGTTCTACTTGTAAATGTTGTAAACATGGAAATGTCCACCGTAGGAGGTCAAGTGCCAGAAATGGAACTGGGGCTATTTGGCTATTTCCACAACAAGATTCCAAACCAGAACTCCGAGGATTGACAGAGAAAACAGAGGTTCCGTAAACATGAGAATGGAGAAGTCATTCATATGACCTCATCTGTCTAAGTAAATGAAAAGGGAAATTATGTGCTTGGAAGTTCGTTGTTCTTTAGCCTTTTATGTCTGTGGGAGTTGCAGTTCTCCAAGGTTGGGAACGGTCTATGTTCAAGGCGTTAAAATCATGGATTCTCTGTAAGCTATCTTTATTGTGCCCATAGTCGTTCCAGTCCTCCGTCTCTCCTCTCGAAAGTCGAATCAAGTGCTCAGGACTTGTTTTCATCATCGAAGAATAAATTGCTTGATATCGTTTCAGAGCAGATTCGAAATCCGATCCCTGCTCCACTGTTTATTTTTTGGCAAATCCAGGGGAAATAAAGTCATGGCAAGGATTTGTTGGAGTCCTTCGACTATAATCGAACTATACTTCCATTACAGGTTCCGTTTTTCTGATATCACCATCCATCCTGGTTTATGGTCCTGATTAGTATGGATCCCACTAACTTTTACAAACTGGTCACGATAAAGGGATAAGATGACAGTAATAGTTAATCGTTAGTTAGAACAACCTCACTGCCTCTTGTGTTATATGAGGTCCAGGTCAATATCTTCTGCTCCTAACAAACTGTTTGTTCGACGACACTTGACTTATTTCCACCTCAAAAGGACAGCGTAAATTATGAACATGGTTTGGTGATGCAGTTCATTTAAACTTTACGACCGTTCTTGAGGATCTTGACACAAATTACGATAGGTTTACTTGTGGGCAGTCGGTCGACCTAGTCACCGGCTTTAACGAGATACCCTTCATTATACGGACTTCTTGTTTTACAAATTTTCATTTCATTTCAAACAAGGCTGTAGCCCATTATTACAGGAGTGATAGACCTCATAGAACTATGTGTGGGAGCCTGTCTTGTTAGAACGTTATATTTATGTCTTTGAAAGAAATACAGTAATTTAAGAAGGTGATGGGGTATAAGATGTGATAAAAGGCTTCTAGTCGCTTATCTTGTAGAAAGACATTAGAGCCAAGAACATAGTGGCCCTTTTTTGAGCGGCTTTGATAGAATTAGGAAATGGTATCGCTAATTTAATTTACACGATCTGCGTGGACCTCGGCACTAATTGTAAGAAAGGGAAAGATCATGGCACCTTATCTCTCTACATTTACATTTTACGATGGAAAAATAGACACGAGATTCTGAAGAACTTTTTCCTCTGTCGCAAAATTTTATGATCCGAATGATATGATCTCTACCTTTTGCACAAGTGCCAAGAAGACACAAAGGGCTCTGCTTTTCTGCTATAGTGAATTACAATTATGATTTGTCGGCATCGTTTGAGAATCGTTTGATGAGATTGTTGCACCCAACTCCCAACTGCTCGACGTTCCAGTCTTCGCGAAATTACACGATCTAGTCCTCTTTTAAGTTTTAAAGAATTGTGCTATTTGGCACACTTAAGTTTATGGAGCTTTAGACAGCCTTTGCAAGGGAATTTTAATTCTTCTGAGCGACTTTGTAAAGTTCTTAGGCAATTAAAAATTAACTTGGTAAACTTCGATTGGAGTTTTTAAGCGTTTCCATACTTTATTACAAACAGTATTTTTATAAAATACACTGAAAAACCTCGGTTTCAGGAGGTTGTAAATTCTTGATAGGGTTCTGCAAAAAACAGTTGTATTACTTTATTCCGCGAACATTGTTGTGGCGTCACGAAAGATAATAACCTACCCTAATCCTACGGGAGATATCATGAATCTCCTCTCTCTGTATTCGGTCAAACGACCCTTTTCAAATCTCTCTATTCCACCATCAGTGTACCATCATCATTGCACTTATTGCTGAGGCTCAAGTATATTACAGCACTTCATGAGCCTTCTCAACTCTAAAGTATCCTTGCTTTCTCAGAAGTCATATCGTCTGATTCAAATACCACGTCTTTAGAGCAGAAATATATAGGTGCAATCCAGTTTTAAGCCCTTCGTATATATAAGACTTTCCATCATTATGGTTATAACAATAAAAATGAAGGAGTTGGTTTAAAAGTTACAGAGGAAGGCGAAATACAATAATGCATCGAAATCGCCAAGTTTAGGCTTTTGGATGAATATTTATTAATTACCTCTCATGCTCTGTTTTTGAAACAATGACCAAGTTAACTAAGCCCAAAAATCTTATGTTTTAATGCTACCTCAGGCCGATTCTCAAGAAGCAAGGCAAAATCCCAATTTGCATTTCTCAAGGCATTCGTGTGCATAACTGTCAGAGAAGAAAGACCGGTGTGATTGAGCGGATATAGTAATTTCGAAACGAGGTGCAAACAGTTACAATCTTATTAACATTCTTTCTCTATTAAATTGCAGTGGAACAGGATTTTAACCGTTCGGACTTGCCCCTTCGAGTAAAAGACGAAGGGACAAAAAGTACAAACTGATTTGTCGAAATGCCTCATGCCATTTCAGTATTAATGCACGTGAGGCTACAATATAAATATTAGCACGAACCTCCGGCCGGAGATTTTATCAGGGAAAGTAGTTTTATCGTTGTTTGGGAGGAATAATAACAAATATACTGGGTCTGGGCAAGTAAGGAACTTGGGATGTGTAAGGAATGGCAATTGCTGTAATTCAAATAGAGTGAGGAAACGAGACCAGCAATTTTCTGAAAGGGACACTGAAGTTTGAGTTGACTTGGTCAATTTTCGTCTCAAAACGCCGATATTTGCAGACGCAGAGCCATAACTTATAAGTCAAGAGGAAAGGAGATGCCGGAAGTGGAATTCATGTATTTGTGTAGGAGTTGCAGACTAGCCTAATGCACCAACTACTGGATTAGTGTTAACTGACGATGGTTATGAAAAATGTGTTTTAATATTGAGAAAATGTATTTTTGGAGTTGTCACAATCAATTTGGTTTTGTATTGGTATTCTATTTTAAGAATTTCAAACATGAACTTTTCTAGTAAAACGTGAAAAATAAAATTAAACCTTTATTTCGAAAAATTAATATTGAATTTTGACCAATACAGCTAAAGTATGAAATTCAGCCTAAAACATTTTCATACCTCACACATATTTATTTCACTTTATTTTTGAACGGAAGAATTTTTTATTTGAAATGTTAACAATATGTTGTATCCTGATTTCAACGAAGTGTTGTTATTTCTGGTCCCGTCGGTATTCTATTGTTACGGTAATGGCCGAATCTATGTCTCACTTCTGACATTTCGGAGAATTTCGTCCTGTCGTAAAATATCAGTGTCGGAGAGTAAAGCTGGCACCATAAACAGATAAAGATATTTTATGGCGTCCACGGCAAAGGAGATACAATGGTCAGGATTGCACCGGACGAAAAGTGAATAAGGGCTTTGACCGGATGCCCTATGTCTCTAGCTCAATTTGCCAAAAACTTACAAGATATCCATTTTCTTCGGAGAATACAATGACATCAGCAGAAGTTGATCTCGGTTTAAGACCAAAGTTTTTGATGAGTGGACCAGCCTTTACTCCACCCGGACTTCCTTTACAGGAACAAATTTTATGGTATTAAATCGTATTAATAAAGCAGGTCCATTTTTACAAAGACAACGTTTGGGAACGACTTCAACAGTACGCTGTTGATTTTTCTGCTCCTTTTTACCAAACTACCCTCTGTCAATATGGAAGTTCCGATTTTTTCTTCCCAGAACCGATATACATTTCCATATAGTTAAGATTAAAGTAAAGAATAAAAAAGCACGGAATAAGTTCAGTATTCAGATCACATCAATAAATCCTAGTGTTTTCCGAAAGCTTAAACAAGCACTGTTTCGGAGTTCCTATTTTAAGTAGAGAAGGGCTCAACCAGTCCCTTGGGAGTTTCCTGTAATAACAATGTCTATAGCCTTGCCTATCTACTTTGGGTTTTTCACAGAGGAGTCACGTCGTATCACTGTTCGTTTTAAGGCCGGTCATGCAAGGTCGTAACTTCCAGTTTGATAGTCATGGGACATCTTGTAAGGTCTATCGTAATGTCTCCCATTGAATCTGACGGTATGACCTTTCCTCTGAACATTTACTGAAGCCAAAGAGAAAGAATCGGATCTCTTCAAATATCCCTGCACTTTGAATGCGATTTGAATGAATGTTATTATATACGAAACGTATTGTACAGCCATGAAATGAGGAGAAAATTCATCGTTTCAATTCTCCTCGTACTTGAGCTCCTGCTTAATTCGGTTATTGGAACGGAAATAATTGTAAAATTTGCATAACATATTTTTTAATTTACTGAATTCAGATGAACGTCATGGACTTTTATTGGGTTTCTACCCGATATGAGATATATCAGCTTGCAAGAAAGAAGAAACTATCTGTGAATAAATTCAATAAATTCAAATCGGGAAAGATCAAAACGATGAATTGCATGAAATTGCAGTACAATCAATTGTTAAGAATTATTCATCCGATCAGGGTATCGAAGTTTTGTGCTTTGTAGGTTAAAGCTGCCAAAAATCGATATTGAATTCTCGTTAAAAGTGTTTTCATTGTTGTAAAATATTCAACGATTCCGTGGAAATTGCCGAAAAAGGGTTACAAATATTATATAGAGAAACCGCAATTCCGCTTATTATTATCCATTTTTTTATTTTGAACTGTTTGGCCCTAAAGGCAGTGTGAATCTTGCTAACTTACTTTCGAGAAAAGCCTGATTCTTCACTGAAGTCACCCTAATCCGTCAAATCTATTCAATGCATAACTCTTGAGAATCTATAATGAAAGTGTTGCTCTTTCATAAGTAAATAGCTTTAGAAAGGTGACGTTGATAAATCTCTTCAGCACTCAACTAAAAGTGTGATATTAATGCCTTCCATGAATTGGAATTTGATGTTATTCTGCCATTAATAAATGATGAGATTACATTCTAAAGAAGTAAACTCATCACAAGGACCTAATTTCTAAACACTCAAAGCTTGCTACTAAGTTAGTAATCAGATTTCGAATTACGTTTGCCATCAATTTTAAACCTATGAAGCATTACGTAAAAAGTACATTTTCTTTAACGAGCGTTAAAAATGTGGATACTTTAAACGCATATTTTATAATTACATACAATTCGGCCATTTAGTTAAAAGTTAGGAATGTAGGGTTTACACGTTCCGAAGTCAATCGCGATTTCTTTGGTGCAGACTGTTTAGTAATTACTCAAATAACGAAAGAACATTCGGTATCCGGACATTTATTTTTTAAAGCTAAATCAAATTCAGAATCATTATCAAACCATGTCTCCTCGTTACTTTAAAGCCTTAGGATGAAACCCATAAATATGATTACATCTTGATATCCCGTTAGAGTTAAAGTTTGACCATCATAATTTGCATTTAAAGTGTCTTTATCCATTTTCCTCCAGTGACTCATAATAAATTCGGAAGGAAGATAAATTTTTAAATTTCCAACCCCCTTGGTACATTACTACCTCATATTCATGATAATAATATGCCGTTCTAATGCAAGTTACAAAAAACTATGCATGAAATATTCATAAAAATGAAATATGAAACTCTCGGAATGGCATTGGAATAGGTTCATTTTTGAAACAACGCAGGTGAAAGTGTCCCTTCATAATCCTTAAAACAAATCTTGATCTATAAAATAGCCGGAACATATATATTTTTCCTAGCTTGAAAGTCAAAACGACCTCACTTTTATAGTCTGATGAAATATACACAACGACTGCTTGATTTAAGATTTTTTTGTCAAATTTGCAAGCGGGTTAATTACTTTCACTTTGATTTGAGCATGCAGCACGAAACCAAATATATTATTACCAGTTTGATTGACAATCACATACTAGATACTACTTCGGTTACATAAAAAGATGTAAGAGCTTGACGGATTGCAGCTAGTCAGGCAGAAGTTAATGTAACCGCAGATAATACCCAACTACATTTACAAAGTCGACTGTGCTGTGGACTGAGTTAATAAAAACGTGCCGTCAAACCCTGCTAATGAACAGGGACTTCTAATATTTGAGAAATTAATTATGCTTTCTTTTGCAGGAACGCCAAGGGACGGCTAATGCTCATTAGAATCCTTCTCTACCACAAAAACCTACCAGAACGTTCATGTTCCCGCAATTAGTTGGATTAAAAGACAAGGAAATGTACCAAGTAACTGTGCGGACTGTAAAAATGAGCAGCCACATGAGGCAATTTCCGTTGAAGTGAAAGCTTAAAACGGAATCAACACCCAGACGGGTGGAGCAGGCTTTGAAAGGCCGAAATCGGATACCCGAAGAAAGTGAATTGTAATGGAGACGAGAATGAGTGTGGAGGGAAAGTCCTTGATTTTTTTGGCATTACAAGTCCTACTTCTATTTGGTGGGGTCCAAGTATCCAGCCAGAATAGTAATGAGGCAAATATAAACCGCGGAGAGGTTAATGGATTCCCCTGTCCGGCCGAATGTACCTGTGCAGCTCCAATAGCCGAGGAAGCGGTTCAATCTGTTCCAATTCCACTTCCCACCGTAACCTGTTCTGGAAGGAATCTTACATCCATTCCGGATGGAATCTCGCCGTCTGTAAGGAAATTGTAAGTCGAGCTTTTTCAAATAAAGAGAAATTGATAGAATAATTTGATGTTGTCGGGCAGAGGTGCAAGTGTTTTACTTACGAAGGTGGTGAAAGTAACCCCACCACGTACTTTCACAGACTATATGACCCCATGCACACATGATACGTGTGTAAGTCTAAGCCACAGACAGACAAGGTGACTCCACGCTGAAACTATGGAAGTAATAAGTGTAGAGAGAAGAAAGTAGAGGTATTTTAATGGATTTCGGAGTCAGGAGGTTTACTCAGGACGAGAGTGATGTAGGTCGTTGCTGGTTTCATTTTGCTTTGCGAAACCAGCAGCCAGGGTTTATGTTTTATGTCTGAGTTTCTCTATGAACAGAACCAGTATATTTCAAAGTAAGAGATTCCTCTTCGTAGCCACGTTTCCCAAAGATTGTAAAACCGACGATATAGCAGATTCACATTCTCTCTTATCCTTGTTGGTGGTAGACGCATCATTTCTATCGTATACGGGGTGTTTTTTTCTATGAATATTTTTATTTTCTCTTTTGTTCACTTGTAAACAAGTGGGAAGGGGAAAGGTTGCAGTTGTGAAAGTTATGATTGGTAATCAGACTTGGGGCATCTCTTCAAATACGAATAAAATTACTATTTTTGCTCCTCTTATTAGTATTGTGGACAATATACCTACAATTGATAGAAAAGTTCATATTATTTTTAATGCATTCGTGCTTGGCAAACAATGCTTTGTAAATTGAAACCACTTTTAATTTTGAAAATATTTTAACTTGGAAAGCCCGATGCTTGTAATTTAACCCCGGATTTTCCATTGATAAGCCTTATAAATGATATTATTAGAAAGGTTTGCCCCCTATGCCCTAAATTTTGATTTTCCAATTGCTTATATGAAAATTTGAGTGTGAAAAATCGCAATTAATTGTACAGAAAGGTTCTAAATGTCTAAATACTCCAAATAAAAGTGATTGAATTGAATTTAGTAATGTTTACTATAGGTCCCTATTGTAATGTTTTAGAATTGCACATCGCACTACCGCGTTTTAAATAAATTACAGTTCAGAGAGAGCAATGCCTTTGCATAAATGCAAATACAGTCAACGTTAATTATTGCACTGTTTTGGACTGCATCAAAAGCAATGTTCCTGATAGAACAAAAGTGACATCCTTCAGAGATAGTGACTATAATGAATGAAAAACTTTATTACAAAGCTCGTTATTCTCGACGGTGTCGTAAAATGGATGGTGAGGGACTTTATTTTATTCATACTGAACTGAAAGCGCGGTGATAACGAACTGTAGCACTGAAGTAGTGATGGCAAACAATTTCTGCATGAAAGCCAGCCTTCATAAAGAGGATTAGTGGACTGTTGTGAATTGAGTTTGGAACTGGGTTCATTGTTTCAAGAATCCTGGCTCAGTTTCCAACGCCATGCGAAATTACCACTGCAAGTTAAGGGATGCTTTCATATCCATTTCAAATTCGAGGTGATTGGGAATAATAGCCAGAGCAATGCATAATAGATCAACAGATTTCAGTCAACTTTGTTTATTATAAGCAATGATCCGGCTTACAAACAAATAAAAATTATTCCATTTCCCATAACTTTCAACTTTAGGATAAGCTCGTAGTGAGTGCTTTTAAATAGGTACTTTAACAATTTTGTAAGAAATTCCTGAATTTTTGAGAAGCACTTACCAACTTCCACCGCAAAGTTTACATTTTATATATTAAATATTGTATGTGGGGTCTTTAGTAGAAATGTAAAGTTGGCATGAGTCTTTCTCCGGAAGCATTCAAGCTGCACAGAAGATAAAATGGCATTTTGATACTTCCTCCGTACAATATTTATTGGCTTAATTCATCCCACAAGCGGAAGTCTAGGAACCGCCTATAGCTGGATTTGAGCATTTTACACATTCAAATTATGATAACGTGTAACAACAAGGCAAAAAATCGCTGGATTCTAAAACAAGTCTCACTACAGAACGTTCCATAAAAAACACGGTTTTCGGCAAACTTCTAAGAATTTCCCTATTCAAGGCACGACGATCCAAATGCTTTTACCAAGACAATTTTTGAGAGGTTTTTAAACTTCGAATTATTACTACAAGTAGTTGTTTGGGAAAGAATCATACCCCTAGCTTTCCCAAGCGGTCAGATTCAATCTGAACGAGTAGACGATTTTTTATAACAACAAGATTTTGTACCATAATTCCGTCTGGGAAAGGTCTGGATCCTTAGATCGGTCACAGTGGCAGTCCACTTTTACTGGCCCACATCCCCATACCCATTCCGTAGCACTTTCCAACCCCAAACAATCCACCAAGGACGTTGGAGTAAATGAATTACAAAAGGTCCAACGGACTTATCTTGAGACATATACATAAACTTGTCCCAACAAGGACGGATGCTCCTAGAATTTCGCAAGCTACACATCCCCCATCAACATGAATTGTAGAGTATAGTAGGCATATATACTGAACTTTGGTTTTCCATGGCTGGGTACTGATGAGCTTTTTGAGACAGATAGGGATATGTTTATTATAGGTAGTTGGGGCTGTCTGAGAAATCTGGCAAAAAACCACATTCAGAATCCCTTATACAAATATTATAGAAAAGAGAAAGTATCAAAGTTGGATCTGCACTTTTATGTTAGAGTGACGTAAAGTTTCTTCCATTGATCTTATATTATGATTCAGTCGACCGATTCCCGAGATATTCTGGTTACATCCCTTCGTTTCCTATATATACGCGTGGCGTGACAGGATTCTAATAGCAGCCACTGCCACTGACTGCCTCAAGGATCCTTGTGCAAGGGGGGAATGATCTCCCAAACAACTTGAAACGTAACAAATGATTACAGCTTCTTTTATGGAAGAACAAACTGCAGCGTCCACAAACGGTTGATGGTCATAACCATAAAGTTGTCATCTGAAAAACTTTTTCCATTTCATTTTCCTATCTAATAACTTTGTTCATGAGCATAAAACGATAGCTCTCTCCATTTTCCACTTCTCACAACATCACGAAAATGCTGTTCTTATTCAAATGAAACATTTCCTTCACTTCCAGACTGAAGTCGGTCGAGACTATCGACATCGACACCGAAACAGCGTCAGATCCATATACAGTAATTACAAACGGTAATGAAACCCTTTGCTTTGGCCGGGGTGTTGTTGTACTTAAAGAGTTAGAGCAAATCAATTTTATGCCCACGGCTTCCCTCTCATAACAAAGCAAGAGGCAATAAAGGCAGAGGCTCAAATAAGAAATGATTAGGCGAGTAATATAAACAGAGGCAGAAGTTTTCATGGGAAAAAGAAAGCATTCTCATGGCTTTATGCGTGTTCTGGAGTGCCTATTCCGGCAAATGCCCAGGATAAGTTGGTTCATTGCTGGATGAAGGGGGCCAATAAGGGCAAAGCCTTCCTCATCTCCGTTGTATACGTTTTAGATTGCCAGTCATACTTTGTGTCATTGCCAGTCTTTGTTCTCAGCATTGACTTGGCACTTCTTCAGACTTTCTTCCCTTGTTTTTTTGTCCTAAAAATCTTCTTCACAGTTATGACCCCCATTTTTGGTTGAGATGACTTAACTTAGGAAATATTGCGGAAGATACGGTCCTACTTGTGAAAGAGACATTTTTCATTTCCGCGGACAAAGTTCGGGGAATCTAGTTCAATCCACCACTTTTAAGATACAGACTGCTGGTACTATATACACAACAGGGTTTGAGTTGGTCAGGTTGGGCCTACTTTTGTAGTTTACTAACCTGATAAAATGAATCATCGCCAACTCCCATGTTTTCGTCATGTTCTGAGATGTGGTGTTGTCGAAAAGCGTTCCCCCTTACTAAACTTTAAGACGAATATGCACAATTTCCGCATGATAATATTTATTCAATTGTTTCTCAAATCGAATTAATCCCATTAGAAACCATACCGAAAATAAATGGGAATGAACGCAATTGTATGTACTTAATGAATTAATGCGATTAAACTATTTCGACAGACTTGTTTAAAGATTTATTTGTATGACGGTGGTGAATAGACACATTAGAAAGGTTTCTCCGTCATTGAAACGAAAGAACATCAATTCTCTCACCTTTAACATCTACAATTCAACTAGATCTTGGGCATATTTATTTACTCGAATACGTTAATTGCAAAGATGCCGACATTTGCATAGAAATTAACTTTCAAGTTGGCTGAGTTGGCTATATAAATTTTGTCGTCAACAAATTTAGCAATCCCAATGTAGATAGCCCTTTGGTGTGTATTCGAATTAATTCTATGTTCGATAGTAACTGCCTGAATAAACTTAAATGGCTTGGTAAAATAAATTCACAAGGTTGTTTCCCCCATGTCGACTGTTTTTTCTCATTCTATGTTATCGCAAAAACAACAACCTCAGAACGATTATAGACGGCAATTATTTAAAAAACACATTATTCTCAATACTGTCCACCGAGCAGAATGCTGAATATAGGTCGGAATTGTGTGCCTGTCGTTTTCAGCAGAAAATGGTAACTTTCTGGTAGCAGCAAGTATGTGTCTTTCACATTATTTAGTATGCAAAGTTGCAAATTCCAAAGGAAATTGCTTTTTATAATAGATTCCAAAATTGTAAATTGGGCAGCTCTTTGTTTTACGATCGGTTTAAATTTTTATTTAAATTCTACCAATTTCTAAATACATTTACTGAAAACTAAACCAACTCTGGTCTCATTCCCATCACACCAATTCGGGGTTAATATTACGACGGAATTCCCAAAAGTACTATTTCTAAACTTTCCTGTTAGCAATATTTATAATGAGCATGAACACCAGAAACCATGCTACTTGCTACTTATCTTCTTTGGATAAGCCCCAAGCTTTCCAATAGACAAATGTTTGATAACGCTGTTATCCGTTATCCCTAGAAAACGTAAAGAAATACATCACAAATAAATAATCCAACTTAATTTGGCATGATCTTGTGAATGCGACTACCTTTATAAAAATACAAGTCGATAACTGTGTATTTTGATCTTTTCAGAGACCTAAGTTCGAACAACATAAGTTGGATTGATCCAGAGAAGCTGAACCAGCTTAAAGACCTTCACGAACTGTAAGTATATATATATATCTTAATTTCTTAACCTAGATTTATCCAACAGATTGTGCAAGCATACTACGTTGAACGTTTCATCCGTTGAAATTCAAATAATTTTCAAAACCGAAATACTTCTTGACAAACGAAGTTACATTGAAATTAGCCATGCAATACCACTTGACGATAAGAGAATAAGCCATTTTATAAAGCTGGGGAGATATGATACCATATCGTCAAAATACATATGAAAACGTATAACCTTTCGAAATATCTTGTTTTTGGTCTAAATATACAAAAATTAAAAACCCTTCATCAATCATGTCAAAAAAGCTTTAAATCTCGTTAAAGGCAAAATAGAAGCAGAGTAGCAGAGTAGAGACCAGAACTCCAATGCAAACGGGTAAAGACAACCGCCTGTAGGTTTCCATATAACAAAGGGCATTTAAAATGATTAGTTAGTTCATGGATCATTTAACTGTGGCACATTCAATTTGTAAAAATGTACGGTTGATTGGAATTTGATTAAATAAAGATAAATCATGGCATATAACCTCTGCTGAGCAATGCCCTTATTTTATGATCATCCCTTATCCCAATATCTCAATTTGGCTCGAAAGAAAGTTGTGTGCCATGTCCAACGAAGCATTGAAATTCAGACTTAGAACAGCACAGGGATGCGGATGGCTGTATATAGAGATCCACTATATTTTTCTCAAAGATACGGTTTCTTACACAAATTTGTAGCTCCGCCGATAGCCATAATATTAAAATTTCTACACGGACAGACTCTCTGTTCTGGCACAGTTGTAGGGAAATAATGTTAAATCGAAAAATGCCTGTCTTTCATTTTCTAAGGCAGTTTAACTTTAAAAGAAACCGATTCATCGTGTATATATCAAGGAGTCTGTGGGTTGGTGAATCATGATAGTGGAACTGTAAACGACGGGAGTTTCAGAATGTCTCGTCTGATTCACCATGCAACTATTTGCGAAGAAAGTAAAAGTGAGTTATAGCCGAGCCAACTGCCTAATGGTTTTATAAATACGCTACTACATGTATTTGTATATTATGTCTGATGACATAACTAAATGCTCAACTTCGGTCTTACACTCGTTCCGGTCTTATATCTTAGACAACTTAGTCAAAATATACTATTTTCTTTATTGGTTTCTCCAGTGTATCTTAGGCATTTTTCTATAATGTTTTCTGATTGTCTAAGTGTGCACTTAAATGTAATTAATTATTATAGGCGTACTGGTTTCGTGTTGTACGTAGCGTTACCTCGTAACAAATTATATTGAATAGTCAATAGTCGTTTCCACTGTCGCAGTTTAGTTTAGTTTCTAATCTATTTCTAGCCAAATCTAAAAAAGTGACGTTCTTTCCAGCGAATTGTTAAGAAATCGAGTAACTCATAATAACTCAGAACTTGAAGAACGACAAGTCTACTTCTACCAGTTTTATCTCTTTCAGCCAATCATATATATATAAATTTCGCAAAGAATTTCCCAACCGAACCTTTCCAAATATATTTAATTGATTAATGAACGTAATTTTTCGAGTTGCTAGAATTTCTTCCTGGTCGAAGACATGGAAATATTCTTAAGTTGATAAGCAAATAGACTTGGCACACTCGTAGAATACAAGTAGGCAGCGAGTCTATATTCTGCAATGAACTTGATTAACTATCAAAAGAGCCAGACGCAGACATTCTTATAATCGTGTCAGCGTCTAGGTCGTTACGATTATAGTTTATCTCCAATCCAATATGTCCTGAAAATGTAGAATGTAGGATAGTATTGTGTTTTTACGGCCGTCTCAAGCCTTCTAGAAAAGTCAATTCCATCGGAGTGCAGTATTTGATCAATTTATTTTCTTTCTTGCAATCGATAATAATCAAAACATTGTAAAGTAGAAGCAATAAAACTTAATGAACTAACAGAGAGCATTAAACATCTCTGGATATGTCGGCTTAATTTATCCAGTCCTTAAAAAACTTGGAAGTTCATACACTTCTTTAATTCCATGCTCGATTTACTTCAAATTTCGATTATTTCTACATTCCAAACTTTACTCAGCAAATATGAGTTGGCAGGGACTTGCTTGTGGAATGTTATTCCGGCTTGTGAAAGTTGTAGCTTTACTAACATTAATTTGATATTTTTTTGGACATGATGCAGAAAGCTGAAGAAGTTCTGCTTCTGTTGTCTCACAAGTTCGAAAGGACAGGCACATTTGGCACGCGAATATCGTTTCGAGCTTGGAACCATCTCCTAAAGGATTTCGAAATAATTTTGTCTACGAGCAGTGAATTAGAGTTGGGTGGGTGCATGAGTTGAGATGAAATCAGATACAGGCAAGTGCTCGAGAGATGCTACTCTTCTGCGTCAACAAACGCTATACCAGAAGTGGTAAATTGGCATTTTCCTGGTGCTTTGCGACAGAGCAAGTTTTCTACTCTTATGTTCCAAGCATGGTGTAACTGTAGATCTGAGGTATTGGAATTTCCAAATTCCAATAAAGATAAATACTTAAAAACAAAACTAGCAAGATATTTCAGACGGGATACTCTTTATCCCTACCAGCAGACAGATTCAACACCAGATTTTGCCATTTATCATGCAAAATTATCAAATTAATTGATGAGTTTTTGTGCCCACAAGACATTCCCGGTTTCAAAAATATTGAGGTTGATTAAGGTCCTGACTTCGTGGTTTAATGGTAACTTGCACCTGGAAAACGAAAAACTAAAGATAAGCAACTGACACTAATTCATATTGTGCTTAAACGCCATTTAGCGGATTTAAATAGGATTTGAAGACGCTTACAGATCAGAGCAGAACAGTGTCAAACTTCATCTGTTTCCAAGCTTCGATCCAGCGGAGGGTGAGACGTTCTCCTAGTTTGCCATTGCTTTTGCTCGATACAGAAGAGTAGTAGCAACTCTTGTCTCTCAACACATGTCTACACAGAGTTAGTAACTTTTAAAGGGCAGTGAAGCCAAAAGACAAGGAAGTGCGTACAGATTTCTTTGCCAAGAAAGTCTAAGATAGATAAAAGGGTTGATTGATCTCGGTAGTTGTACTTCTGCTGAGCAAAGTGCGTATTGCGTACGCACAAGACAAAGCAAGCTATTTCAGTTAATTGAAACCGTGCCAATAAAATTCATCCGATAAATGCTTTTTGCATTTCAAGAACTTCGGCTGTGAAGTTCACATGCAATTAATTTCTATCCTAGTCTAGTACCCATTAATATATCTACTGTCTAAATCTAAAAGTACGAGTAAAACGTACGTATTTTTCATTAATGGTTGTACAAATATAGTCGGTTAAATATGTGTTTACTGCACGCTACACAAAATTATAAATGAATGAACGTCTCAAGATTCACAGCCCAAGCTGTTAAACTGATGTCATTGTAAAAAGCACATGGCGTTGTTTATTAATAGTTGTTTAAAAATGAAAGTCGCATCTGTAAAATATCCATCATTCGTGAAGAATCTCGAGCCAGAGGATTATGAAAAACCTGCGAAGCTAATAATTAATCACAAATCCCGTCTGTTTTTTATTATCTCCAGATCTCTCCGATCCAACCTGATTGAGGAAATCAATTCGAGTGCCTTCACCAACTTGAGGGATTTGAAGGAGTTGACGTTATCACGAAATCAATTGACGCTCTTTCCAACAGACGCGATTCCACCACAACTAGAACTCTTGTACGTAAGACCGTTCCTAGAACCGTACTATTTCCAACCTTTTGAAGGGTGTTTTTGAAGAAGTAATGTGGGAATTTACTATGCAGTAAATTGCTTTCACGATAAAGAAATTGCCCATATCTGATTTTTACTACTTATTCTTCCTCCCGATCGCCTCTTAACATAATATTCTATCTCTACCCAATTCCCTACTCAAGTTCTCCTGGAGTTCTCATCTTTCACCATAAGTTTAGATATAATTGGGTCAGCAGTCGACGAATCAAATCGCCAAGTATCTACGGCAGACAATGCCTATTCTGGAACTTCTATTCCAGTAAACTTCATAAATACCTACGCACATAGAGATATTTGCAGTTAGAAGAGATAATACAATTCTTCGTCTTCGGCACGTGGCAACCCAGTTAATAGCCACATGTAATGAAACTAATGTTTTTGAGGGCTGAAACCGACTGTACTCGAGGGAGTCCTCTTCTATTCCACGTCAAAGGCAGTTAGGCAGTCTATCATTAACACAACGTTGAATGTAAAAACCAATCAACGCTATCGATTACTTAATTCCTGGCTGAAACACGTGAATTATAGTCCCTACATTTATTTCTATTATACCATAACCTCAAAGCCTCATAAAGCCACTTCAGCCAGTAATTGTGAAAGTCTATAATAAATGTTTTCCTCAGCGCCCTATTTAGACTCATGTTATAATTGATCTCGACAATTTATATCAATTAACGGAATAAACTCTCATGTTGAGATAATTTTAATCAAGAATTATTGAGTCTTTTGTAGAACATGTTACGGGAACCATAATTCTTGTTTATGTTGGTAACAAAATCCCAAGCAGACCAGACTAGAAACATTTATTAAAGAGAAAGTTATTTTAGCTTTCTGAAATATGGTTAACTGCTCAAGGAAATCTGACACATCTAATTTTCTTCAAGTCAAACAGTAAAGAACAAATAGAAAGCGGAATATCTTTATGTTGGGAAAGCATCCCAGCTTTCAGAGATATCCTACTTAATGCTACTTTTGTGAGTGATGTTGATGCTTAGTTATTTTAGAACTCTCCACCTTTCAAAATAAAATATATTGTCTTTGTCTGCTGAAGATCAGCACGGATAAGGCATGGAAAAACTGCTTGATATGCAGCTTAGGCAATCATGAGACCGATGGGGGCTGCGGCATGTTCAACCTTAGTTAATTCCAAAATTCCCAACGAAATCTAGATACCAGTGCAGTGCTTTCCCCATACTTTCATAAAATTGAACATGCATAGTAAAATCTTACATCATCTCCCGTGTTGTACCGGAGAACAGCTTCCTTTCCATAAAACAACAAGCAGAAGTTCTGACGGATGCCATTCATGCAAAAGACATTTTCCGTCGACACATATGTGGTGTCATAAAGGAAACCCGGTTGGATGAATTTTAACAAAAGATACTGCTAAAATAAAAAGTAGCGTAACGTCCCAACCTCTTAATGTCAGCGGATAAATTAATATCTGAATTTTTTATGAGCTTTTAAGACCGACTGGGATTATATTCCATTCACTCAGAGGCCATTAATTAAGCTGGAGAATTTAGACTTTAAAAGTAATGCCGTTATAAGGCTTTGGGTCTCGTAAAGTAATGCAAATGGGACGCCCCTGTTCCCAAAACTCAAAAAACGGTAAAGTGGATTTTCCTGGAGAAATGTGTGACCAAAAAAGCATGGCACTCTAACATCATGGGATTGTTTCTTTCAGGAATCTGGAATACAACAGAATCACTCATCTAGAAGATCGGATTCTGCCTGCAAACTCAAGGATTCGTGCATTGTAAGTTTTTTAAGCGCTTGTCTCCGTCCCTCTCAACCAACAGTCCTAAGTCCTTTATTCTGTTACATTTTTGGCTTCATAACTTTGATTTTGCGGTCTGATTGTAAAAATCTTTAGTTCCTTGTTGTTAGCTTTTTAAGCCTTACAAGGCCCAAGAAATGGAATGTTGGAGTGTATGTCAACCCCATTCTGTCACAATTTAAAAACTTGTGATTTAGGATGACAGTTTATACAGCCTCTCATTATCCTCTCTATCTGTTGTTCCATTATTCTTTCCCAGACAGAACTGTAGGATCTGTAGGTTCTTACTGCTCTCAACTGAAGGAAATAACAATGGAAACAATAACTCCTCATTTCGACTATATTGCTTACTCCCAGTACATATAATTTATCGGTCATTTCTTTAATTTACTTTGCATTTAACACTTGACAGAGGCCTTTGACTTCACGAACCATTTATTCCCAGCGCCGTGGATGCGATAAAGGGACATCTTTCTGTTTTTCCATTTGTCTTGTGGTATAATAATTGACTGGGAGAAATGAGTTTTTCTTTTGACCGTTAACTCTTATTTTTCTTTAGATGCTCATGACAGTTTGCTATAATTTTCATCTCGAATCTAAGCGAATGGTATTTCTTTCTGGGTTCGTGGGCTAGAGGCTTGCTAGACACACTAGTTGAGTAATTTATGTTGCCTGTTGACGACAGGAGATTCACAGAGCTATTTTTTATTTCCCTTGTTACGTCATAGCTGTTTGATAGGCCTAGTCGATGTTGGGATAGCTTTATTTATAATAACTCGTCTTCTGGATTCCATTCCTGGCTGCGTACAACATTATTTAAATAAACTGGGACATTGAACTCATACATGATTTTGTATTGCAGATTTCTTGGCCACAACCTGATCGAAAGTATTGATGATCTAGCGTTCGACGGACTTCCAAGCTTGGAGTTGTTGTAAGTTATGCTATTTTTAGGGGTAATTCCGTTCCAAACTCGGGATAACTAATTTATCGATGAATGAGATGTGAATCCCAAGAATTTGTGAAATATTGAAGTAAACATGAAACCTGACGGGTGTAATTTAATCAAAATTTGTTTTTGTTATTGTGATCCTTTTGGATACATAGAGAATTAAATGGAAACAGACTGATTGGAATTCCCATGGCCCTTGGAAAGCTACCACATCTCCAGGAGCTGTAAGTTACCGCTACAAGTACTACTGCATGCGATTCGGAGTTTTCGTAGAAATTACATTAACAAGATTTTCCTCACCAGGAAAAAGTTTAGAGTTATTTATCCAAAACAAGTTGTTCTCGACTTTACGTTTAAACCGCTCAGAAAGTTGATACTTGACAGTGTTCATGAACTTCAGAGGAAAAACAAACTTTGCTGGAAGTACATCCTATTTTTAGACCCGGATTATCCGTAAGGAATCTGAGAACTGCAAACACGTGTAAAGAGAAACACAAACCGTTAAAAAAAAGTTGGGAACGAGGATCGGATAGCTTTGAAGCGATTAGAACAAATGAGATTTGGTTTTGATATAGAATGAAATGATCCGCCAGAGGATTAGGATTAAAATGCCTCTATCATTTGTCACACTTGACATGCAGAAAATGGAACTGCTGGGCTCCGAAGCCGGCGGTGAACACTAATGAGCTTACTAAATGGTTAGACAAGTGTTCTCTTTTATAATTTGCAGAAGTTTGGCAAACAACCGCATCACTCGAGTTGACGTCCCATTTCATCAAATTATCCCAGGAGTAACATTTCTCCAAGTGCGTGGAAACCCTATGCAGTCCCTTCATCCCGAAGCATTTTCACACCTTCAGCACCTCAAAAAGTTGTAAGTTGTCCTTTTACTGCTACGTAGTTTTGTAGAGTGATTATTGGGCCTTTCCTCTCGCCACTCTCGGCCATGCAATAACGGCATGGACAAACTTTCCCCTCCGACCATTTCATGTTGAGTCTAAATAGGTATAATGTTTGGTTTGTGGCGTTCGTGGGCAGCCAACGTAAGAAGATTAAACCCTCAACTTTGACTTATCATTAAGACATACTCGAAGAGGTAGCTTCTTTTGAACGACAAGTTAACTTTTGTCATTAAAGCGAAAGTTCTTAAGGCACTCTGGATCCCAACCCGCCCCGTCGGCTGGCAAGTCACAGCCGTTTGCTGTAACACTTTCTGCTCACTATCTATTTGCTCATGGAAATAGATTCAAGTTAGGACAGTTTAATGGCCAGCAGGCCAGGCCTAGACGACAGGTTGTGGAATCTAAATTAAATTCTAAAAGTATATCTATCTGTACCCACCTTCTTCGCGGATTCATGGCTTCCGTGTTTTACAAATACTTTCTGTGGGAGAAAGTTTTCCTACATTTTCATAATTGAGGGAAATTGAGGTTACGAATTTTGTCTTTCGATTTTCCTTAGAATTAATATGGACTAATGCAAGAAACTTTAGTGGAGCAGAAAGTGCAACATGTTAAGAAGTGATTTTATACAAATGCCTCGACACAATATATTACTTGAGAATGACAGATAAAAATCAGACCATTTCCTTCAAAATAAAATCTAATTATTTTTAACTAGGGTGTAAATTAGATTTAGATGCTGCAAATGATGAGCGTGGGTGGGCGATAATTATAAGCATAATTACATGTGTTGAGTTGAGGGGTGCCGGTTTCTCGCCCTCTCCAGGGCCTCATAATAAGAGATACCCCCATTTGTACGAGTGTCATGTAGGGCATTAAACAGGACGCTATTTGTGAATCTGGTGATAATTCGTGGCCTGAATTTCAAACGGGAATTTAGAAGTCGGGAAATTGTAGAGGATTATACAAGTAGCGTGTGTTTGCGTTCTGCTCTGTTTTAGCAGAGCATAATAATACGGGCTTTCGTTCGGGCGACGATCAATTGAATTGGTATTCCAGATACTTTCGGAAGTTCCAAAAGCTTGAACTCTTATGCCCCGGCATTACAGATTATTACCAGATCGAGGCAGGGGTTCCCACCGAGATGTATTTCTGCTATATATAGATTAATTGCATATGACTTGAAATATTGGATCGGTTTTTCGAAGAGATGAGACAACGTGATTTGGATGCCATGATTGGATGACCTCTCACCTCACGCCTTATACGCCATCATAAAGATGGATCGCTTCCTTTTCCCCGTTCCATTCATCTCTATATATAGTTCTTCATTTATATTGGTAGTCGAATCACTCTTCCGTGAAATTTGATGTGAATGGATTTCTTTGATGTTAAATAGGATCCTGTCAGACGTGAAGAACTTGACGGAGTTCCCGGACCTGAACGGAACTTCCTCATTGGAAATCCTCCGCATCGACCGATGTTCTATCTACAGAGTTCCATTTAACCTCTGCACCCTCGCACCAAAACTAAAAAGCCTGTGAGTTGATATATTCATTAGCGACACTTATTAAAACGGATTGCTCTTTTCCACTTTTATTTGTGGATTAGTCTATTGAAAAGGCGGGTTAGATTTGCATTTATTCGCCGAACCCTTCAAGCTTAAACTGACACTATTTGAATGAAACGTTTATAAAATACTTTGGTCTTGCTTGCATTTAAATAACAATATACATGTTTAGAACAAAATCTGGTGATTTAGCTATCTGGTAAAACAAAAGAAAAGTGTAGCCTGAGTACTTCAATACATACTGGTAAAATACCTTAGAATATATACGTACAAATTTTTACTTGCCAATTTTTTATCTAATCAATCAAAGATATTCATATCGTCAAAAAATACTAGGATAGACCTCAACGTCTATTCTAGTAATTTCTTTGAATCAAATTTAGTTGTAACGTTCTAAGGTCAAACCAAACTGAGGAACACATTTAGAACGCGCTACAGGTAGTTCAATTTCATCAAATTTTTACTGTTTAGATAATTAATTTAGTTTTATAAATACAAAGTTTTTAATACAAATTTATTATTATCAAACTAAATACTTCGAATAAACAAAAGTAAACAGACTAATTCCCCCTTCCCAACTGATACTTTAAAACCAGAATACATCACTTACCAACCATTATAGCAAGAGAAGCTTGGAAATTATATTAAAACATTCAAATCGGAAATTGGCCATTAGCTGTAATTTATCTATCAATCCCCGCACGGAGAAAGGATCGGAATCTTCGTGACAGTTACTGCACTCCCTCGGTTCCTCATTACGGCATTACTTTCCCCAAACCCCCAATCTCCATTTCCAGTTTATTGATAATTTGTAATGCAACTACTATATCCCGGCTCCATAAATCTGAGCTAAAGCCTTATTACCGCCATTCGATAGCACCCAGCGGATAAAGAAAGTGTGACGGATAGAGAGCTTCATAGTCTAACAATAAACCTAGGGTCGAAGTTGGCAATTTGGCAAACTTTCTTTCCCCACTCCCCGAAAAAAAGTAAGTCCTTTCCGTTCGAAAGGATTAAAGCCGTTGAATCTGGGGACCATATTTGAATGGTTTTTGGGACCGAAACGGACGGATATATAAGATTTGAACTTTTTGACAAGATCTCTGAAACTGAGGGAAGATGCAAGGATGAGAGTTTGGAGAAGAATAGAGGAAAAAAGAGAGAGGCTGAAGTTGAAATGGGTTCGGAGAAAGCTAAAGCCAGTGGCAGGGAACCCAGGCCAGGACCCTGTTGACAATACTTGTATGCTTCGGTCTTTGAAATAAAGTTGGATTTGGACTGGAGAGATGGGATATAAAGATGCATTGCCATACTATAAATTTTCCGTTTCCTCTCCTCCTTCAGAGGACTTTCCCTTCAATGAGACCTAACCTAAGAATAAGTAAAGCTGGTCGGATAGTTCAAATAAAAATGAGTACCCCTGCCGGCTGCCACTTTCTCCCCGGGTGCACTGCCCCATCCATTCATTTTTATCCTTGATAAGACTACTCCTACTACCCTTCCAAATTACCCATACATTATTATGATTTTGTTTGGGATTATTTATCGGTCTCCCTTTTTTCTCTTTCTTTTATCTACTCAAGCCAACGAGACGAGTCTCCGGATAGGTTTTTATGCAGTTCCGGAAAATGTAGAGGAAACTCTGGGAGCGGATTGGGGGATAGATAAGGAAAGGGATTGGAAAGCAGGACTAAAGATAACCCCTTTTTTCTTGTTTCACAGAGATCTCAAATCCAACAAACTTCGACAGCTGCCAGTACTGGAACAATGCTCCGAACTCAAAATCCTGTAAGTTTGAAATTAAACTGTTACCCCACTTACTCGTATGTCAACTTGGCTTTTTATTGTAAAAGTCAGGATGTATTTTCCAATAATGTGCCAGATGATTGTGAACTAAATTTGAAGAACTGCCAACTACCGAATTTGACACTTTGGTACAGCAGGGACTATAGTATATATATCTACAGTCGTTTTGGGGTGGATGATAAGATTATAGTATATGGAAATAGGAAATAAATTAAATTTAAATCCGGAGATTTGAGATTTTTGAAATGAAAGGAAATTCATTTATTCTTATTATTTTTTTAAGGGAACTTGGAATCAATGATATAGAGGACCTTGGTGAAGGAGCCTTTCAAAATCTGACTGAGCTTCATGATCTCCATTTACATAAGAATCGAGTGACCAAACTCACTGCTGTCACATTCCGTGGACTTATTAATCTTCGCACCTTGTAAGAATTTAGTCTCAATCAATCAATTTAAAATGCAAATACTTGTTAAATTGTTTCAAAGTAATATAACATAACTGCTACAACAACTCATTAATGCCAAGAAAATAACCCTCAAAACCTTTGCATGAATATTCGTTGCAAACATTAATCCCATTAACAAACTTATTATTATTCATTAGGGACATAAGTTACAATGACATCGATGACATTCATCCGGAAACATTTTTCAAGACCCCGAAGTTGGAAGATCTGTAAGTCCTGTTTTTTAAATTACCCCGAAAAGATTTATATCATACTATTAGGGATTTCTTAATGCCACACAAATCATGATATTAAAAAAATCTCCTTAAGATTATTACCCACATAATAGTCACTAGCCAAGTAGGAAATTGTTTAGGTGGGTTGAAGCAGGTATTAAGCACATAAATATAAGCTCGGCCTCCTCCGGACAGGAACTATGCAAAATGCAAGGAGAAAGTAGTTCACTCTTTTTGCCGACGCTGTAAAGTTGAATTTTTAGAGTGGTGGCCGAAATAGGAGCTTGAAAGCCGACCCTTCAACAATGCCGTATTGTAAAAAATGTTATGGTAGGGTAGGGCATCTGATTCCTGCTTTTTCTCGGGTTCCAGATGGGACGGATTTTTGTTAAACGTCTCGAGTTACAAGTACTTCCTTTTATGATATACCTCCTGTCAGAAGTTCTAATATCGGGACAGGAGCGAGGACTCAAGCTATGACCCTTTGGATTTAGAAAGGTCCAGGTCGACTCATATTACTTTACACTATCCCTTGACGTCACGCAGAATCCTTTTACTTTACTTCATCTTTTTTCTCCCCACTTTTACTTGCATTAAAGCAATATCTTTCTCTACTCCGCACTTCTTGTCCATTAACTTTCTCGGAGCATGGTAATACATTTCGTACCTACTACCTATATAGAAGAAGATTGTTCTTCATTTTATTCCAGGTTTTGCCAACACTACTCCAGCCTACTTTTACTAAGAATAGGCTTCCGTCGGGCGCCTCGGCTTTATAGGCCCACACAGTATCGCCGAAGGTCAGCAAAATAAATGGAATGAAGCGATCATAAATTTCCGTAAAACTTTGCCAATATGTAATAAAATTATTAGAAAGAGAGGCCGACGAGTCCAATCCCTTCGTAGCCATCGATGAACTTTATTCCTTTCGTCACATTGCAGTATTATAATGGGATTTCTAGGGAATTTTTTATGCCCGTAATAATATTGTAAAAAAGCTTATGATAATGTTTGCAGAAATCGTAAATGTTATGATTGAAAACTTCCCTGCCGAAAACACTGACCTGGCGGATCGGTAGCGTGTAGTTAGAAAGGGTTAAAAGTACAGTTAGTTTTAGTAATTAACGTTGGCGTGGTTGGTTGTGGTCTAGGGAAAGTAGAAACTAATTCTATCCATTGGCAAGAATACTTTTAGGATTGTATATCATATAATATGTAATATCTCATCTTGGAAGCAAGGGAAAGTTTTGGATGGGCTCGGGATTTATGTCGGATAATAATTTTATGTCCAGATAGATAAAGTTATTACTGTTGACTCGGTTTGGGCATTTGAGCGTAAGGTATATAAGCAGTAAATAATCCACTAGCATTGTGGCTTGAAATCGACCAGGATAGATCCGTATATGAGATGGCAAGATTGTCCTTTATAAATATTGTGGCATCCGAAATTGACACAAGGGACGTGATGAAATTGTACGTGTTGGAAGAATTATATTTATCAATCCTCGTCGTATATTTTGCGCTGGAGTAGAAGCATTACTCTCGGGTGGGCATAACTATGAGACATGAATAGCTACTTTCGGGTGCATTAGGATGAAAATTGAAAGATGGGTATCCGATGTTTGAAAACACTTTTTCCACAGGAATTTGGGAAACAACTTCTTTGCCGAGATGCCCTCAAAAGGGCTGGGTCGTCTGGTGGAACTGAAAACTTTCAATAATCCGAATCTGCGGGAATTTCCGGGACCAGAATCATTTCCAAAAGTTAGGCGCCTCGTCCTCTCCTATGCCTACCATTGCTGTCAATTTGTTACAACTGGATCAACCCCGACGTACTCCAAGTCCTTGTTTGATCAATCCCCCATCCAAGAATCCGTCTGGTATCCAACGGAGGTGGAATTCCGGAATGCGCTTTCATCTCTAAACCTTTCGGAATCATGGCCTGGAATTGGTGAGTTGATTTCAACACGATGGTTTACTTAAAAATACGAGGGAATATTTTTACTACTGAATATAATGATTATTTTGCAGTTATTGTTTCGTTCGTCAGTGATATTTTTTAGTTCGACAATTTGATAGCGTCTTAGCACATATTGTGAGCCAATACCACATCTCATAACCACCCAGTAGTCGAAAATAACAATATAGAGCTGCATAAAACGGAATTCTAATTTATGAGTCAACTCCTTGTCTGCTTTCACGAGACAATTTATTCAGCTAATTCATCATACTCAAGAAAATTGTCGAGCAATTTGTTATAACAAATGAAAACTGGTCTAGCTCAATTCGTTTCTATCAGCCAACATGACATATTACACTTGGCAAGACATAACTCTCGTCTCATTTGAAGAAACTATACGAGTTAGCACACAAGGCATCAATGACTTTCTGTGTTTATTTATCTACTTTTCGCGATCCTCTCCCGTTTTTTTTATCCTCATTCGACAAGATTTATTGCTCTTCTATTTGACTATGACGAGAAGGAGATATTTTCTGCTGGGAGAAGAGTGACTGACTGTTGAAGGGAAGTACGTAGAACTTTGATCATAAAGTTACTATTATGTGCCGAAAGGAAGGAATCGAAATCTTGGTTTTATGACACTGAGGAATACTTTTGAAAAATCGGATGATGATGGATCCCTGTTTTTTTGCGAACGGGTTTGTTGAGGCAGGCATCGGATTCTGCCAACCAATTCCATTCGACATCGTATGATCTCTCTACATTTATCAACATCAACAGACATTCCCTTGAACAACATATTTTCAGTTGAAGCCGTATTTATGGTCGGGAATTCGGGAAGCCAATATTTCTCATGATTGAGTTTCTCCTACAGTTTACGAGATTTGATACATTCGAGCATTTTAATCTGCTATATCATACAACGTATCTCAATTATTTAGGTCTTTATAGTCAGGAAATAAGTAAATCGTACTTCATAAATCGTTTAAATGTAATTCATATTGCAGGGTGAGCATGAATGATTAATCTTTAGGATTATGTAGGCCATTTAATATTTCACTAACTGCTGGCTCATCAAGAGCTGCACATATACTGAGAACTGCGACTTCAAACTGTATCATACATATGTCCTATAAGTTCTTAGAGCTTTAAAAATTGGAGCATCAACAATTCAACGTGGCATTTGTTGAGACACCGGAAGAAATTGGCGATGGTATAGTAGTGTAAGAATTTGCAAGCTGGCATAAAACTTTCCGCTTTAGAGGAACCTTTTTAACCCAAAGTAGCGTCTCTTAGGTCATGAAATTCAGTAACTCTTCCTTAATTTTATAAGGAAGTTACCACTAAATTTTCCAGAGATGTTAAGCGGCTCATAATATTTTCTCTGGGTTTTGGCAAATTCGCCGACTTTGCCTTTTAAGTCATGATGGGGTCGACATGAGTAGGGCATTATGGATTCTTATGGTTATGATTCCTGACACTTACAAAGCATTTTAGCTGACTTAAGAGCACATTCAATTCCTGGGGCTCAGATCCCGAAGCCCAACGGCATTTCTTGGAACGGTTTACTGCAAACGACGACGAGCCGTGTCATGCAAAAGAATAAACGATTTCAACCATGAAAAGTCCATCAAAGTAATAGTCATGACCTAACCTAACATTATCTCGCAGTCATTTAAAACCTTGGAAATTGAAGATGCTCAGGAGCCACCCCTGCCTCTGACTATTAAAGAATTAAGTTCGATGATGTGAGTATAATTGGATTATCTTTTGAACAACATTCTCCTATCTCTCTCCCTCCAGTAAATCTCTCAAACAAAGCTGAGCTTGCGGCCGACTTTTGGGAAACTTTTGGAACGGCTTTAACTACAGATGCGTCTTACCTGGAGGATGGAATTCTTGACGAAACTTCGGTTGGAAAGTTCCGACCCCCTCGTATGCATGATATCTCTTGCGTTCCTCTTCCTGGTAAGTTAAATCATATTCAGCTTCACAACTGGGCAGCAAGAGTATTATTTTATTTGTGACAACTAACCGAATTATTTGTAGGTCCATTTCTGCCATGCCATGACTTATTTGACTGGTGGACACTCAGATGTGGAGTTTGGATAGTTTTTCTTCTAGCTCTCATGGGAAATGGAACCGTTGTGTTTGTCCAGATATTTGCTCGGACAAAAATGGACGTTCCAAGATTTCTCGTTTGCAATTTAGCAGTTGCGGACTTTTTCATGGGAGTTTACCTTGGTAAGGGAAATATGAGCATCAGTCTGTCACTTTGTGGTTTTAGAGTTTTCTCTCAATAATGTACGTAATTCGATTCCTTGGCCAAATGCAAACATAAAGTCCTACATAAATACGAATCGGAGTAAATCCAATAAACTTGATATTTGGACAAAGTTAGACGTTCGGCGTAGTACACGTTTTGTTTGTAATTTAGGTTTCCTCGCAGTGATTGATGCCGCGACTCTTGGAGAATTTCGGAAGTATGCTATACCATGGCAGCTGTCATCTGCTTGTCAAGTCGCTGGATTTCTGGGGGTTTTGAGCTCTGAGCTTTCAGTTTTTACTCTAACCGTTATAACGTTAGAAAGACACTATGTCATCACTCATGCAATGCATCTTAATAAGGCAAGGTTTACAGTTTATTATTGACCATCAATATATATGAATTCAACATTTGTGCTTATTTATATTTTACTATTACATGTAGCGGTTATCATTGAAGCACGCAAGTTACATTATGATGTTGGGATGGGTCTTTGCCCTACTAATGGCCGCATTGCCCCTATTTGGAGTCTCGGACTATCGGAAATTTGCAGTCTGCTTACCGTTCGAAACCGGTGATGGCGTCAGTTTGGGATATGTCGTTTTCCTGATGTTCGCAAACGGAGTGGCATTTACAATTCTAATGAGCTGTTATGTCAAAATGTACTGCTCCATTCGAGGATCGGCGGCATGGAATTCAAATGAAACTCGTATTGCCAAGAATATGGCCCTCTTGGTGTTCACGGATCTTCTTTGTTGGTTTCCAATAGCATTTTTCTCTCTCACCGCTGCGTTCGGTTTGCAATTAGTTTCCCTTGAAGAGGCTAAAGTTTTTACCGTTTTCATTCTACCCCTTAATTCCTGCTGCAATCCATTCCTGTATGCCATTCTAACGAAGCAATTCAAGAAAGACTGCGTCCTCATTTGCAAGGTGAAAGCTCCCTACACATCCTCCACTTCATTAACACTTTGATGTGTTGGTGAGAAAGGGCTAATGAATTGTTTGTTTTATTAGGCAATCGAAGAGTCCAGAGTTACTCGAGGAATTGGACGCTGTCGTCACAGTTCTAACTTTAGTAATCGACAAACGGCCCCCAATACTGGGAGTCTTACAGATAAAGTGTCCAAGGATGGACAGCCCTGCATTTGCCATTCTGGGTGAGTATTTGTGTATATCGGCTTCTGTGCGTGTCTATTTTCATGTTTTTTTTTGTACCAGAAAGATGAAAGAGGTGATTTACATTAATTATTTCATGGTACACTGAGACAAAAAGTCGTATTACTTAATGGGGCAAACTCCTTGTCATAATTTCACGGTTGAATCATGCAGGCGTCAATGATAAAAATAATACGTTATGCAAATATTAGGAGCTAGCCATTCAGTTTTTAGTTCATTCCACAGGGATGTAACGATGTAAGTATGGAATAAGTATTTGAGCTGTCGTCGCTTGATGTTGGCAAAAATTCAAAGAACACGTATTTTATGTAGATACACACACAACATTTAGCTTTATAGGATCTGAGATTGTCATTTACTTTAATGTTCTGTACTTGTCTTGCGACTGCGAGTTCGACGAATTTTTATTCGCGATTATGCAGAATCTTCATTTCATAAATCCTATATATTATTGATTTCAGTTTGCACCCAGGGGGTGACGATGTCAATGGAAATGCCAAATATCGATTCGTTCCACCTCCAGAACGTTTGAGTCGGTTTGGTCCCTTCGGCCGTTTCTTTTCTCGGTACATTTTTTGTCAAAACAATGGAAAGGATTCAAATAGACAGGCAAGTATATTTTTTATAAGTTATTTGCAATATTGCAACTGATATCCAGTAAAATCTGAGATTATTAATTTTGCATTTTTTTGGAATTAATTTTCAGAGGGACGATCACAGAATGCAAAATGTCAGGCGGTATTTGTACAATACTGCAACCGCAAACTATCCACCAGATAGTCAGAAGCATCAACGGCATCCGTCTGTCTCCAGTGACAATTTCAGTTCGTCTCGTTCTGATTCTTGGCGTGTTCAGGTACGGCCGTTGGGAAACCAAATATTACTCCACAGCGTTATTCAGGAAAAATATGAAATCTTGTTATAATATAACAACTTACTAATAGATTTATATTGGTTAATTAGAATCGATGTGGAATTCCACTGCGTTTGTTGGAACCCCGACGACGAAATTCATGGGCTGTTACTCGTAAACCATCGCAAGATTCTAATCTGTCAAGTAGTCGAAATGACTCGTCGGCTACTTCAAATAGCACTGCCACATGGCGTCTATCTAGGTCAAGCGTTTCTAGCGATGCAACAAGTCATTCTGGTGGAGGAAAGTCATCATTCAAGCGGATTTCTGCAAACGCGGGATGTTCTGGAGGGGCAATGGGAAATCAAATGACTACAACCGCAACAGTTAACCGACCAAAAAATTTACCAACAAGTGCAGCGTCTGCTGCTGCAGTTATTGCAACGGGCTCTTCAGGTACCATGATACCCAATGCCGTGATGCAAGGATCCATCATAAATCCTTCCGTTAACATAGAAGATGAAATAATCTGTAGAACTAGTCCTTGTGGACAAGTAATGCAACCTCAGGTACTGACCGCGTCTTGTCTGCAGCGACGACCAAGCATACCGAAAACAGTCACCATCACAGATCACAATATAAAGCGAAAAGGGAGAAGAAAGAAGAGCGTTGGTAATATTCGGCGGAGTGTTAGGAAAAAAGGAGATTCAGATGTGATTATTATTGATGATGATGAAGCCAGTGCCAAAATAGCAACGAATAGACCGAGGCTAGTGAGACAGTCAGCATTTTTCTCTGAGGAGGTTGTCATCGAGCCGGAAGTTTGTCCAGTTCATGGACCACTAAATCCAGGAACATATGACGATGAAGAAGATGAGGAAGAAGAAGCAGTGTCAGATATTGATGAGCTTGAAGAGGGTGACGAGCAAAATGAAAATGAGTCAGGGGATGGAGAGTCTGATGGTGAAAACTCTAGTCCCACGGATCCAATTCTGAGAAAGCCTTCAGGACAAATAGGAATTGCTCTAGTGATAGTGCCAAGACGATTGAGTACAATTTCTTCTCGAGATACGCTTTCCATTCGGAGTAGAGAAGAAAATGAGCCGCAAAATGACGGAAACTGTGCAAGTGGTAATAGTAACAATAATTTAAATCCTTCGTCATCATCGCCAATACCAACTCCAAGTAGTTCATTGCACGATAATTCTAGTAGCCCTACGGGTCTCTTACTTCCCCACGGAGTTGGTGGTTTAGGAAGAAGAAAAATGTCAGAACAGCCAGTCCAGTTCTTTGTGGTACCAGCATCAAGTGGATTACTGAATAGTACTAAGTGGCACAGTATGTCCAGTGTAGAATCAGCGCATCAATCTAATCAAACATCTCAAGCCCAAGCTCAATTTATTAGCTCGCCATCCCAATCTCGGTCTCATTCTAGATCCCAGTCCCCTCGAGGTTTTAGTGCCAGTATGAAACCGGATGGCCAAAGAATGACTTCTATGGCAGAGAACCAAGAAGAACTTCGTCAAGAACCTTTTCCTACACAAATTGATGCGGAGAAAGCAGATTTAATTAATTCCGATCCTAGTGACATTACAAATAGTGTAGCCAAAAAATTTGGTTTCCGAGATCCAAACGAGCGTCGAGTCTCATTTCAATTACCTGCAGTCACAGTTCCTGTGCCAGGGGCAAGGAACTCTCCTGACAACACTAAAGAAAGTTTATCGTGATGACCTAAAGAATTATTGCCTCAACTACTACAATACTCCATAATATAGCTCCCTTTTACTCTTTCTATAACAGTATATCTCCTTTCAGACTTGTTTAAGTTTATATATTAATACCTCGATTCTAATACATGGACTATTTTGATATTTGATGTTTATGGCATACTTGTGCTTTAGGTAACTAAAGTTTATTCAGTACAAGTTTAAAAATATGAGTATTATGAAAAAATATCTTTGTTAGAAATTGTATGGAAGTGTAAAACTGGAGGCAGTGTCGTCTGGCTTTGTTGTTTTATATTTAAGAAAAAAAACAATAAGTAGAGAAAGACGCCGGAGATATAAATACTCATTAACCTTTTTAAATACAAGAGGTGTGACTACATGTACGTCATAATTTTACTCATATACTACAGTATTAAACTTCCGCGTGAACATCAATTGGCAAATCAACCTGTTAGAAACGTTAGTCTGTGATAAACCAAAAACGAATACTTGAGCGTTTAAAATATTTAAAAAAGGTTGGATTGTGGTTTTAATTCCACTATCTCTATCTGACGTCATCGGGTCCACCAGGATAGATCCCTCAGTCAGATAAAAAACAATTGCAAGAAGCTATTCAGATTTCTGCTTGCTACTTTTACAAAATATATCTCTCGAACTTTTTACACATAATAAATTAAAGCTTTTGAACTGCTTACATACTGTGATGGAAATCACTACCTCAATAAATAATTAATCGCTCGATTTTAATATCATACTTATATCTATATATATATTATATATATAACTAATTAACCAATAGTAAATACCTATGTTTCCAAAAAGCACTAAAAATAAATGCAACATGCGGTATTGAAATAATAACTTTGAAAAACAATTTACTCGCATTTCGCATATAACATCAAATATTCACAAATATGTAAATGAAGTGAATGAATATGAATGACAATTCATTCATAGACAGAAAATATTTTATAATACATTGCACAAAACTGTTAATTAGATCTCGATAAGCTTCACAACTTTCACAAGCTTAATAATTAACAACTATGTTAACAATATGTAGTGAAAATTTAAGCTTAAAATTAGTAACTACAATTCATCAGTGCTGACGTTTAATTATATCACACACTTTCTCATATTCATATAATTATTATCGAGGGAAAGTCCCTTAAAAAACTTACAATGGACACTATTTGGGTGCCAAACGAGTTAAGGGCTGTAATTTTGCGAATAGACTAAATCGACCATGCTGATTACGAAAATCATAATTTTAGCTCTGCCAATTGAGGTCTAGTAGGTCGGAAGGTCAAAAAAACGGGCGTGAGTTCGGACTTTCCTATAGTATTCTCCCGTTCCCTTTTCGTGAAAATGCTCATACCAGCGCAATGTTAATTTCCTGGTCCTTCCAATGTTAGCGCCCTATCTTCTGATCGGTTTCGCGAGAAAAAGGGAGGAAAAGTGGAAAACTCGACTTTCTCCTCCTTCCCCCCCCCCTTCTCGCTACTGCTAACTTTTAGCTGAAACTGCTCAGTCCCTGTCAATTATGATTTTCGTAATCAGCATGGTCGAATTAGTGTATTTGCATAATTACAGCCCTTAACTCGTTTGACACCCAAATGCCAAATAGTGTCCATAGTTAGTTGAGCCTTGATTCAATAATATGGTCTCTGTTGACGTTTCTTCTAGCTAGTTCTGTTGACGTTTCCGTTGACATTTCTTCTAGTGAAAAATTACAGTTTCCAATCTTTGGATTCGATCCTCAGAAATGAGAAAAGATGGATCTGAAAGCAGAGAGTCTGACGAAAGTTTAATTTTTTCTCGAGCTTTCAACAACAATTTCATCCAAATCGGACATGCCCAAGTCCATTATAAGTTTTCCTAGGGAATTAGCATCATTATATTCATTATTTAAAAACATATTTAAAATTAATGTAAGATACTTTGATGAACTAAGACAAACCTAATGGTTCAGTGAATTTGAACTCTTTCTCGTTCGGGGTTACACTTTCGATCTCGTTTTGAACCAACGGGGCCTGCTCAAATAATTCGGTACCGGTGTTTATCAACTTATTCGGGGCAGCAGATTTACTCGGAGATTGAGGCTGATTGATATCATCGAAAGTATCCATAATTGCGCTTTCATCTTGAAACTGAAAAGTATCAACACTTTTCTTGGAATCTGATGGGTGTGACCTTTTCCCAGTACTTTCGAACCCAGGTAATAGACTTCTGGGTAAAAATCGTGGGAACATTATGTGTGCTTTCTTCGAGGTCTGTATCCCCGGCGAAAATGGTTCCCAGATTTTACGCTTGTTCGTAGTATTTGAACTCGAACTATTTGATGCCTGAGTTTGAGTTGTTTGACTCTGCGATCCGAAATCAATGTCAGTATTTTTGGAGAGTTTCCTTCTCGATTTATTCAACGGGGGACCAATTTCGTTTAAGGTTTGCGGAGCCAATAATTCATCTAAGAAGTACATTAGTTCGATTAGCTGCAAACGCTGTAGAACATGGGTTTCTTCTTCAGTTACAAACGGGCAGATGTTCAACGACATCTCCATAGTCTATGTTCATAATAAGTTAGAAATTACGTAAAATTCAAATGTATAATAAAAGTAAGACCTGCCCTTGACATTCTCTTGTCTGGCCTTACCGCCTTAGTTGAGTGATCAATGAAATTTTGAGCTGAATGTCTTCTATCGACAATTTCTAATTTCATCTGCGGTAATTCTATAGGAAACCGCCTTTTAAAAATTGCAGCAACTCTTATTTCAACTATTACAAAATAGATTAACAGGTCATACAATATTAGTAATTCAATAGATAAGAACAAACGTAGATTAATTTTTAGGTATGCAACTTAAAACGTTAAAACTAGTGATATCAAAACTTACAATCCACGGTGACATACGTCGCTGTAGCCAATCTTCCTTTTGCTCTAGTAAGTTCGTCTGCGACCGGCGTATCACGAATTCTGAACAACCGCTGTAGTACTTTTACGTCAACATAATTCCAAGGTTTGAAACAGAAACTGGAGGGCGTCAGGATTCGAAGTTCTATTTATTATTCCAATAAACATTTTGTCTTATCAAAATGCGTAAAAAACTTGGTATATAATATATATACAATTATGGCTTAATGTATGTACCAGTTGCTCGTATTTCGTGCCAGGATTCCAACAAACTACGAAATCTATCCAAGATTGACTTGACAATTAAACGTAACACCTGCGGATCCGCTGGCAGAATATCTTCTGATTTCTTCGCCGCAGTCGACACCTTATTTGCAAAACGTAAAAAAAAAACATATAAATAACTATTTTTGTTCGAAATTTAAAATGCATAAACCATATTAGTTTTCTAACTGTGTCATGCAGACCAAACTTCATATTGCAAAGGTCCTGGACCCAATTGTAAGGATAACCTATAGAAGGTGCCAACTCTGAAAAATCGCGGAGCCCGGCGTGGACAAGAAGATACTGAGATGTTGAATTTGGGTTTTCGAATCCACTATCTTCCTTATTTAAAAAATTAAGCACACTTTCACCCCGCAGCAGCAAACTAAATAAACAGAAACAATCGATAAGAAACTAACAAACGGAAGAAATAAACATATATGAAAAGAACCCCGGAGGGTTGTTATAAAGTTATAATCTAAATTACAACTAGGAAGTTCTTACTCGGAGAGCAGGCTCGGGTGCTGGTCTGTCGTAGTTAAATCGATTTTTGACTTAGCCACCACAATGTTTAACTTTGGCAAATATTTAAAAACAATATTAAGAGTGGCAGCGTCAAGACCAATTTTGTTTTCTAGATATCCGGTGGATGTAAAATAGACTTTAAAACAAGAAGAATGAAAAATGATTTGCGAATTTGAAATTTGCCAGTACCGTCAATTTTCAAGCACCATTTCACCCAATGATTATCATTTTTTAGAAATTTGTTCAAACGTAAAGTCTGTAAATTCAAAACAATAATCATCTAATGGTAAACTCCTATAAAATGTTGTTGTAACCAAAAAAAAAGGCGATGCATTTTACCTTCGCAAGGCTGCTCGCACTTCTGGCTTCATCTTCTCTTGGCTTGTGCTCGCTGCTAATGCCATAATAGACATTTGCTGTCTCGTTAAATCTTAGAAACGATCCTGAAAAGGTAAAAAAGAAAACATAGGTATTACATATTACATATTCATTAAATTGTAAAAATCCCATTAAACGCATGTATGTGTAATTTGTAGAAAGTAAAATAACCCGGCATTGTTCTCCCCAAAACCTTCTCCTTTTTGGATTCATTCAATAACTCTTTAGAAACAATCAACAATCGTCGCAATGGTGGTGGAAATTCGGTAATTATTTTTTGTGAATTTGACTCTAGGTCTTCGTCCAGTCCCAGACGGTAACGTATATAATTCGGCTTTCTCTCTTCATTTGCCATGTTTTTTGCAGTTCACAGTTAACAATGGAGTGCTCAAAAACAAAACAGAATCCACAAAAGCGGGATCTAGAAAATAATAACAAATAAACATTATATAGAAGAAAAAGACTTGAATTTGATGAGATTACGGATGACAAGTCTAATGCGAAATGTTAATTAAGTTTAATGGGTTAACTTGCTTGCGCGTGTACGGGGACTTTGACAAAATTCAACTGCACCGTCATCCGTAATCCCACGGCACACGGTGGGATTCCCACCGCACCGCCGTCAATTTGCAATTTGATAAATAATACTTTGTGGTAACTGGTATCTTCGAATTGGATGGACGGATGGAACTGAAACTGAAGCGCAATACTTCCAGCCAGTACAATATAAAAAATCAATAATACTGAATACAGTTCTTCCAATTCATTAATGAATAATCGACTTACCCGTACCGTACCCCTGTAATGATAACCTGACCCAATTTAATCCTACTTTAGTACGAGTCGACAACTGTTTGCGATTGCAGTGACCACTGACCAGGCACAGAAAAGAATAAAATAGAAACCAAGAGCTTCAAGAACACGCCATCCTCATCCACCAAATCACCAAACACAACGAAAACGAATGTGAAAAAGTGCGCTACGACGCCATGCTCCTTTCATGCAATGTGGACAATGGTTTCCCTTTCCCTCCGTTGGGTGTAGGGTTAGCATAGGATTTAGGATTAGGACTAGGACTATGGTTTTTTGCTCATCTCTTCGCTATTTTATATTTGGTATTTGGGCAGTCCGTGGGCGTCCGTGTATTTTCTTTGTCAAATAAAAAACTACAGAGTACAGACAGTAAACACCCGTAACAATTTTACGGACGTTTGCTGTCTAGTAGAGTTATATCAGTATTTATGATTGTCGAAATAAGGGCTTAAGCAAAATTATTGCATTTCGCTTGCGACGATGTTGCGAATGCGGATATTGTGGATGCTAATTGCTAAACAGTACTAGCTAACTAACGTAGAGAAATATATAATAATTCCAGTTCCTCCAATACACACTAATAGAAACATAAACCTATCTTCCGTTCCGTTGACTTTAAGCTCAATGCAAAGAGATGTTTCATTACATCATTTTACACTATATATATATAAATATATATATATATATATTGATTCAATATATGCAAATCTAGTCAAATCAGTAGCAGTTGCGTTGCAAGTTACAATATACATACAATAAGAAAAGAAGTTACTATTTTTATTAAAACCTACTCTTAGAATCCAGATCCAGAGTATCATTAATTGGACAATATCTAAGAAAAATATCAATTCCAGAGTTCATATAAATTTGTATATAAAGTGGTGATATTACCACTTCGTCGATCAGGTCCGACACGACCCTGTCTGTCAATTTCTTTAACAATTTACTAAAAATAAAGTTACGCTACTTATATATATTTTAGCAACTTTTAGCGATTGCCAAATAATAATTCAAGAATATAATAATGAATAATGGAGAAAATATATTCAATCGTTTCAATTCATTTTAGTTAAAATGAGCGTCCAGCTTGCTAGGTTGCTCATATTTTTTCAGCATTTAATCCATTTTAGTCAATGGTTGATCTTGGTGGTTAAAACCTTTGCGAAAAATATCCCCCACCTGTTCCAAAGTATTTGAACGGTCGTCGTAAGTTTCGTCCTCTATATAAAAATGAATTAATACAATTTTCGCAAATGTCAGATGTAGAATTTGATAATGAATGGATAACAAATCTTACGTTGCAGCTCGAAGAAACAATTTCTCACGTCCAAATTCAGAAGGACCTGCAGATTCGCCCAGAATAAAATCCGTCTCTAATATGATGTCTGAACACTGAATGAGCCTTTGTAGTTGCAAACTAACAAGAATTTCTGCCCATTCTTCAAATTCTTTTGACGCATAAACGTTGATTTCTTTCTCTACATCCTGCCAAGAGAATTGAGTAATTTTAATTGCGAATCAAAACGGTTTGGCATCAACGATAATATAGGTAACAATTAATTGTCATTCAAGAATTGGAATGCTTTCCACACCCGAACTGCTGCATCGTTCGTAGCATTCCGACGGTCGCCGTCTTGTTCCAATTCAACGCAAAATACTGGGGGAATGGTAGGAAAGTCCAAACTTAATGCAACAAGAGCCACGAGTTTTGCTGAAATTAAAGCACATTTTATGCACAATGCATACAATGTCGTTGGTCGTGTAATGGTATCAATACAAAGAGGAGTTAATCGTACCTCTCCCACGTTCCAACGTTGCCTTATAAAACAAATGTTTTTCCGATACGCTTGAAGTACGTATAAGGTCCTTTGCAAAAGGATATGAGTTGTAATTTATCCAAGTAATGGATTCCCAAGATTTGAAAGATGTCGAGGTTTTCGGCGGAAACAAATCTTTTGCTGCAGTTGGAATCTGGATGTTCTTGGAATCTACGGTGGATCGGAAAGATTTTGAGTAAGTTTTCCGTTCATAGTGAATTTTTACAAGTCAATCAACTAAACTTACCTAATGCTTTTAGCTGATTCCAAAGCTTGGTTTGATTTGTTAGACGCTTTCGTATAAGTTTCAACGTGGTTTCAATGCTCATTGCACTTGTTTGCATTTTGGGGTTCATTTTGAGGTTTTGATCGTATTCCATATCCTACAAATTTAAGGCAAACACATAACAGGTAACTGGTAAGTATAACATAGCTTCAGTTACCGAAACGTCAATAATTAATTTCTATTGAACCAGTTACCGCAGGGGCGCTGGGAAATTCTAATCCTCCCAATCTTTGGGCCCACTTAAACGGCAGTCCCGTGTCTTTAATAAAATCTGAGATCCCATTCACGTCCTCTTTTTGAAACATAAACACGTTAGCCGGATTGGGGCTTTCCAATCCCGTATCATTAGGAAAGAGATCGGAGAGTAGGTTGTCTGATGATGGAATTTCTTCACTGTGCATAAACATAATACAATAAGTTGGCAATTTAGATTATTATAATTTTTTTAAGAGCTAGGGTTGGTGACTGGTTAACACTAAAAGTTAAAATATCGGTCTTACTTGGTGGGTTTAGTACCGACATGATCAGCTTTGTCCGTAAGAACTTTAGCTTTTACTGTCACTACTCTGAGTTTTATGAGGTAATAAAACTGGATTAAAATAGAATCTCCACCTGACAAAAATATAAATATCCAATAAGCCAACAGTTACGAATCGCAAACAGTGCCCTTAGACCACAATTTACGATTAAATGTAGGCTGCAATTTACTTACCTTTGCATTTGACAACCCATTCGATCCATAAAGGATGCTTTTGTATTAATTTCTTTTTACTATCCTCTGGGGTGACCAAAGCAGAACTTTTTTTTCGTACTAATCTTCTTTCTGAAACCTAAGGAATATATAAAAGCAGCATTTGTATTATTAGAATTATAAAGCAATTAATAAAAATAAAAACAGATTCGTGATAATAATTCCGAATACTTCTTCGCTCCTATAATCGATTAAAATCATTATTCGTGCCTTGAAGCTCTGTCAACAATTCCTTACTTCAATTTCTGCATCTTGCTCTTTATCCGAGTCTGAATCCTCTTCTATCTCTTCAGGAGTTACAACCAAGTCCTTCGCAGCGTTGACATCACCACAAATATGAATAAAGAAAAATTGTCGGTCACCTATTTACAAAATGAGCAATCTTTGAAAATGACGTTCCGATCATCAATTTTTATGTCCGTGTGCTGACTTGCACTTGACTGACCTTTAGCCTCTTTAAAGGCATTTGATTGGACCAACAATACATACAGTTCGGGTGGCAATATTTGAGCGATTTGGTTTTGTTCTTTCTTTGCTGATATATCAAGGCCAAAAAAGTCCTGTATAGGCTTTGTAGCTTCTAAGACGCTGGCTAATAACGGTCGAATGCTATCTAGTTTCGCTTGCTTCTCTTCAATGTTTTTTGAGACCAGTTCCTTTTCTTTCTCCAACGAATTACAATCTTCTGTTAACTTTTGTCTTTGAATAAACTCGTATTCCAATCTTGCTATTCTCAAAAGATGTGGGTCATTCTTGGTTACATCCTGCACAAATACGTGTAAATGATGTATTCTGCCTTGAGATGTGCAATTAAGGATATAAATCATTGATAACCTATGGACATACCGGTTTAGATATTTTCGATGGTGCTTCCTCATAAAACTTTTCAACAGGAATTAAATCGATTTTTTCATCCATTCCTCTATTTAAAGTAAGAAAATTACATTCGTTACCATTTACCATATTCTATTTGCCAATTTTCCGCGATTCAATAATATTGATACGTTATTAGGATTAACCGTACTTGTAATCCTGCACTGCTGCAACTTGGTTTTGTAGATGAACGGCTTCATACAAAAGATTTTGAAGCAGAAGATGATCGCCATCAACTTCATTTCTCATTGCCAATTGATCCTCCTTTGCGAATTTTAACTTCAGCTTCATTAACCGATTTAATCGTCTAATATTCGCGAGGAGCATCAATCCATCATCCATTTTATCCTCTAAATCGTCCTACACAAAATATTTAGGTCATAATAATTACAAAGTGACCAAATCAGTAATAAAATTCCATTTTAAAGACGTGTCTTGCTCGTACCTGGTCGTAATTTTCTGTATTTTTTAATTCGAAAATTTCGTTAAAATTTTCTTCTAGTTGTCGACATAAAGCTTGACATTCTATCATTCCTTGGTCAATATTTAGCCGCCTTGCTTCATTATTTTCATATTCTACAACGCTCTACAATAAAATTGGACAAAAGTATTAATTAGTACCTCAATCAGTGTATTCATTAACTACATAAAAAGTGAAAATTGACCAACAAACAACTCACTTCGTAGAGATCTTTCTTTCCAATAGAAAACTCTTCTGTCGTACTTCTTCCGGCACTCGATGCAGAAACAGAAGGTACAATTGGGGTGGGTGGAGGTTTCATTCGGCTACCACTGCTACTACTACTGCTACTTGATGTAGATACTGGATGTGATTCAGAGGTTACAGCGGCAGGACCAGCCCTAGGCTCACCTTCATTTCTCAATCGTTTGGAAGGGGCCTCGTCTCTAAAACCAGTCCGATCCCGATCTCTTTCTCTGTCCCGGCTGCTACCTCGGTCTCTAACTGCTCGGCTAGACGCGGCAGATCTATCGCCTGACCTGTCTCTATCACCGCGATGGTCACTGCGGTCTTTAACTGGATCTTTTGCCATAGTTCGTGAATCAGAGTTCTGCTAATGTAGGTTTAGAATGATTTTAACATAAATACAATTTTTGCTATTCCTGATATTCTTTTCGGTGACCAGATTTGACGATGCTTCAACTGTTGAAGTTCACTACAAGCTCCGTTAATATACTTGAATCTGTAGTCTGGTCCTTCACTTTTAAATTTTAATCGAAAAAAGAAAAAAACAACAATAAGACGTCGTTTTGTAGTCAGATTGCTTGAGTAGAATCGGATTCGGAAGTGTCGTTCAATACGCAACCTGTGGATATTCATAAAAGAAATTAACATATATTATATGCAAATATGCAATATACAAAAAGACGGGAATTTGGAATTCAAACAATATTGAATATACATCAGACATAATTATCCAGTCTATTGTCTGTTTCTTATTTTATTTGTAATTTGTAATTATCCATTCTATCATTTCCATCCTTCTGTTCTGATCTGATTATCTGATTGACTTGACTAGGTGCTAGGCTATACTTTTGACTGTGTGTTGTGCTTTGATTTTGCTCTAATTTTGAATCTAATTGACACTGAAATAAAGTCTAAATCAAATCAAATCAAATCAAATTTGTAACTTCATACATCACATCATACACGTACACTTTCAAATGGGATGAGAAATGACAGAAATAATAATATTGAATATACTATACTCATACTAAATATGAAATATTCAATTAATCTCAATTCTCAATCTAATCCATAATCGCAAGAACAAGACGTCCAAAGTTCCAAACTTCAAACTTCAATCAACTTCAAACTTAATTTCAAATCACAAATCATTTTCCATGTGCTAAGCTCAATATATTATGATGAGTATAATTGTTGATAGACTTCAAAATCAATTTCAAATGCAACTTCGCAATCTAACTTACTGAACGGTAGAATTAATTTGTTGCCCAAATTTGAAACTTAAAGTTTCAATTCAACTCTGCACCGCAGCTTCGTCCGTCCTTGTGCCTTGCAGTTCCCTCCTCTGCAACTCTACAATATGCATATATTATTATTGTATGCTCTTCTTTATGCAGCCAGAGTCTGATGATAAACGATCTTGCTAGATGCATCGTTTTGTTAAATTCTAATGAAGACAGGCTAACTAATTTTGATGCTTTTCTAAAGCTTTCATCTTCACATCTTCCTCTCTCTGCCTTTCTCTCATAAAGATTAAAGATAAAGCCTTTCACCTAGATCAATTTTCATATAATTAATATGTAGAATATAACAAGACTGCTTTTTTGTTTTTTATCATACAAAATATTATGACAACGTATGGGCAGTGCACAGTGCGTAGTAAATGTTTCAAAAACGTTCCCTTGCTAAGTTTATTGACTATATGACCTATGACCATAATTTATTTTTGCAGTGTAAAGTAAACCGTAAACAGTTTGACAACCACAGAAAATCTTGAGCGCGATATATTTCCATTCTTGTTAATTATTCGAATGTATAAATCTCGAGTTGGAAACCCATTTCGGATGGACGTTTTTAATTATTTAAATTGTTAAATATTACAAAATTTTATTCCCGAAAAATAAGAAGTTGCACATATAAAGGTTACATATAAATGGGTTATTTCACATTTATGTTTTCAAAGTCAGATTCTGCTTGATTGGGTCCAAATAAATATTTCAGTTTTTACAGATGATCTTACCAATTTTTGTATTGGCTAATCGATAGGGATAGATCATAAAAAACCAAACAAATTTTCCCTTTTTTGAGGACCTTATTTGATGGATGTCAGGATTACCTTGGTTTGACAAAATATAAATATGCATTTGACCAGGATTGGTTTAATATGGGCTTAGTTTTTTTAAATTACAATATTGAAGGTTTTCAAACAGTTAGCATGAACATAGCAAGAAGTTGACATCAAATTCGCATGAATGCAAAAGAATTTGCATGAAAATGGCAAAGTTGTCAGGCGATTTGAATGGAATTCGAATGAAAATGGCAAGGTTAGCATAAGGAATGAAAGGATTCGCCTTTCGCAATGAATTGGCCAAGATGCCTTGACAACGTTGGACCCACTCTTATCAAGCAATCTTGATTTAGCATTTGAACTGAACTGCCTTTACTTCGGTGCATTGATTTTGGACTATCTGTTTTGGGCACGCTAGAGGTAACACGGAAAACGGACTACAAGTGTCCACTACTACTACTCTACAAATACTACTAGCTTCGCAGCTTTGACATCTTTTTAAACTAACTAATTATATATTACAATAACATAGTAAATATGGGTATGATTTACGGCACTTTAACAGAACAATTTACTGAATTTACTATTATAAAAACGTTAGTTGGAAAATATAACCAGCGTGATGTCTTTCATTGGAATAGGAACACAATCCGGGACAAAAATGTCGGTAACTAAGTTTTCCTCAAACGCAAACCTCGGGGAGCTGCCATTATACCTTTATAGAAGCGCTCCAAAACCAGTGACTGTGAAGTCCCTCCACATTCCATGTCGAAAGAACTGTGATCGCAGATTGTAATTTTTTTTATTTATTTTGAATCTCTGTATGCGGCTGTTCATTTACGAAAAACGTTGTACAAATTAGATCAAAGCAGGAATCGCTATCTGAATCCGAATTAGCATGTCAAAAGCCTCGCGAAAGCCATATCTACAGTCTCATGTATGATCCCCGGATTCGACGTGGCCGATATATGATGGAAACGGGGCCCGCAAATGTGATTAATTGATTAAATTAATTTTAGAAATTTCCATTAACCGTGTTGTTTCATTACAAACTCATTTTTTTGCACTAGGGTTTATCGGGAAACCCCAGTTTTGAAATGGTCAAAAAAGATCCACTATGCAACCTGTTCCAGAAAAGACTGCAGAACCAGAAACTTTTACAAAATAAAACATCTAGGTCTCCAAAACCGATGGCAGTGAAGTCAAGAAGTAATGGAATGACAACCAAATCACCTCAGATTGAAAGCCTCCCTGAAGGAATTTTCAACGTCTTATGTCAAACTGACCCTTACGCCGAAATCATGGGGATCGATGACGTTAAAATAGAACAGATGTGCCAGACGGATCCCTTGGTGGATTCGGATGCTAGGAAAAGTGGAACGATGAAACAAAAAACAATCAAAGTTGGCGATGACAAGGAGACGCAAATCAGTCCTGGTGAACTATGGAATTTTGACGAAGCCATCGCTCCAATCGTTGAAAACTTTGGAGGGGCTGTGTTGGAACAGGTTTGGGAATTTGTGACGGATTTGAGACATGTAATGTACACTGAACATTTTTACGAGTACAAATAAACTCTATTTTAGGCATTCATAGAGATCATGCACGAAGAAGAGTTGGATAAGTTAAGGGATCAGCAAAAAGCATTTGAAGTTGTGAAAGATACAGAGTTGGAACGTCTTCGAAGATTGCAAGAACGACAACAGCAAATTGTTGAAGACAACGCCAAAGAGATCCATGAGCGACAGAAAAATGTTGAACAGGCAATTGCAGTTGGGGGACAGATTTCTGTAGCAATGTTTGCCAAAAACTATTTAAGTGCCGTTTTAACGACTACAATGGAAGCAGCGCGGAAAGAAGGAGTCCTGAAGGATTTAAAGGCTGGCGAACCTGATGAAACCATAGTTTCTATGAAGGAATGGATGGATACCGAAACTAATCAAATGGTTTCGCAGAACTTCATGAGTCGTGCTATTCTTGACGGTAACATTACAGATATTATAGCTGCTTCAATAATTACCAACTTTCCTGACCTGACCTGACATCAATTATACTTCACTTTTATTTTCAGATGTAATTCGTAATAGTGTTGTTGAAACGGACGGACCGGTTAAGGAAGAGCCAATCTACGACGAAGCGAATAACGTTGGCAGTGAAAACGGGGATGAAAATGAAGATCCAGACGACGAAGGCGACGAGGGCAATGATTATGACAACGAAGAGGAAACGCAAGATCTGGAAGATACCAATTTGGAGGATCAAGACAGTGGCGAGATTGAGTATGGCAATGATACTGAAGTTGACAATGAGTAGCGGCGACGGCGATTCATAAATTAACTATTACAAACCAAGGGCGATTTTTTAAGTGTGATTTAATTTGAACGACAATAAAAAAAATATTATGTGAATACTGTCACGAATGTCATAAAATATTCTTAAATTCAATTACAGTTAAATTAAATTAATATACGTCAATTTGATTAAATGGATGTTTGCATGACATGAAATACACTATCAATGATTGATGAGCTTATGTATGAACATTTTTTTACGATATTTTATTGTTCCTACTCGATGGAGATTACGGGTATCAATCAGCGTGATAAATTTTATATTAAAAAAACAATTAATGAGTTCTCGTAACTGTAAAATACGAAGACTTCACCTTAGTACATTTATGTCATCGGTCCGTATAACCCATTTTCATTTTGTGAAGAGGGGATCCCATAAAATAGTTTCATATTTTTAATTGGTAAAATGATTAAGACATTGACGACCGTCATACTTGCATTGGGCTTCCTTGCTTTGCAGATTCATAGCACGAAAGTCCAATACGGAGGTTACAAGGTTTACAGATTGACACCTTTAACACAACATCACGTTGAAGTTATTCAGAAGCTCGGGGAACATGGGGTAATAATCTGTTTTTAGAGTAGCGAAATATACAAACAGATTGGTCAAAGACTTAATAAAAATACCGTATTAGATTTCATATTGGCATGGACCATCAGGAGTTGTTGGAAAGCCCAGCGATGTAATGTTTGCACCTCATCATCAAGGTCAGTTGTTGGATGGACTTCGTGAGACCGGAATTGTAATCGACGAATACATCGGAGATGTACAGAGGTTATTTTTATGTCTTGAAACTTATGGAAGACTGATTCGAATAAAAAAATCCTGATTGGTTTTTAATGGATTTTATTTGTACATACAGGTTAATTGACGCGGAGACTGTTACTCCGATGCAAAATGGTGAATTGGACTGGACATCATATCATAGACTAGAAGATGTGAGTTTTAATCCTTTTTGAACATCAAAATTAAAAGATGGGCACACTGAACTAAAAACTTCTAATTATATTCAATATTTTTCATACAAATAATTCATACATCATAAATTAACGGTTAACAAATTTTTAATAATTAGATTCAAAGCTGGGTTCAAGCTCAAGCCGATGCTCATTCAGATATTGCGAGTACATTCGTTCTCGGAAAAAGTTTCGAAGGCAGAGATCTTCAAGCTATTAAAATCAGCAAATCAAACGAGACAAAACCTGCTATTTTCCTCGATGCTAGTAAGTTAATAATTAGGATAGAACGAATAGAGCCACAAATTCCAAAAACAAAAGTTCGAATCGAAGTATTTTAAATAATTTTTCATAGACATACATGCTCGGGAATGGATTACAAGTGCGGTTGCCACATACCTTATCAACGAACTCTTGAACAGTAACGACTCTGTAGTTCAATCATGGACCGATGATTATGATTGGTACATCTTGCCCGTATTCAACCCCGATGGATTTGAGTACAGTCATACCGACGAGAGACTGTGGAGAAAGGTATGGCTTTGGCTAATCATGGGATTTTCCAAACACATTTGATTATCTTATCTTTGCTGTCAACCAAAAGTTTTGGTTTCGCTTTGTTGTAAAATATCAAATGTTTCATAATCTGGCCCTATACATTTTCAATATGAATGAAATGATGGGTCATAAAATTTTATAAACATAGATTAAAAATGCTCAGATTCAATAATAGTCGACGAACGTAGCTTCCCCGTTTCCAGGCTTGCACCCTGGAATCGACAAATTTATATGATTACATGCGAAATGTGGGCCATGTGGGGATATATGCTAAATATTTATCGTCTAAACTTTTGCTGCCGATTATCGTTATATCGCAGATCCATTATGCGAATGACGTGACTGTCTATTAAGGGTTGGTTTGCTGGAAAGCGGTATAACTAGCAAACAGTTCAAGTTTTTTTAGTTTTTTTTTCTTTCGGGGAATCATTTAGGACCTTCAGAAAGGGTCGAGTACGTTTGAGGACCATGTACGTCAAATATCGATGGGGGTAACGTCAAGGGTTAACATTTTTAAAATAGTAAAAAAGCACCCATGGGAAGCTATTGTCGAAGGATATTCAAGGGTGTGTATATAATTTTGGAGTGGTCATCCCCTGACCTGGGGTCAAGAAGTCAAACTATAAATATATGTGAGATACTTCATTCGCAAGGTATGATCATTATGATCAAGTCTGAATATATTCTTCATATAGACCGTGTACCATGTCCATGATTTGTATGCGTAGGACGCACCTGCAGAAGTGGAAATGGAAAAACTTACTCACTTAATTGTTATTATATAGCTATTATTAGGCACAGGCTTGAAAAGTCGAATCTCAATTAATCCAACTCCATAATGTATATATTGTACGTTCTATCCTAATTTTGTTTAATTAAAAGTTAAACCCAATCGCACTTTGTTTGTACAGACTCGATCGAACTCTTCGAGCTCAGTATGCAAAGGAGCGGATGGAAATCGAAACTTCGACTATTTCTGGTTTAGTAAGTTCTTTGATGAGTCAAGTGTCACGTGTATACATTTGTACATTGTTGAAATGCGTCCTCGACATTTTTGTATTCTTATTATTTAGCTGGAGGTTCTTCCAACAATCCATGTTCCGATGTTTATGCCGGAACCGCAGCCTTCTCCGAGCCTGAAACTAAAGCAATGTCTGATTTCATAAATACAATCGCACATCGAATGCCTCTTTATCTCAGCCTTCATAGTTATGGACAATATATGCTCATCCCGTTCGGACATGAAACTGACCGAATCCCTCAGTACAACACATATGTAAGCAATATTTTCCGTAGAAAAATTTCATATACTTTAACAAAACCTTGCAGGAAGTGCCTTATAGTAAAGTTGGAATATATTATTTCTATCTATTCATGTAGATGAGAATCGGTCAATCCGCAGCTGAAGCCATTGCCAAACGCGATGGTACCATTTATACACCCGGAAACGTTGTGGACTTGCTTTGTGAGTTGCTCCTTTTCCCATCAGTCTGAATTTGTATACTTTACAAACTTATGTACAATTTGCTGGAATAATTATTTTATTATCCATGATAAATTGCAGATGTTGCGAGTGGAGAAACTTTCGATTGGGTGAAAGGAGTCCATAACACCAATTTGACCTATATCTTTGAGGTTCGGGATCAAGGAACGTATGGATTTTTACTTCCTCCACAGCAAATTATCCCAACAGCTACTGAACTAATGGATGGTCTGGCTGTTATAATTGACGAGGTGAGGAAAGGAATACCGATTGTAGATCCTCCACCAACCTCCAACTAAAATGCATGAATTCGTCCTAACCAAAGATGCATTCTGAGATGGCAATTTTGAGAATTTACACTTTAAATTTCATTTGACTTGATTTATTTGTCTCGCGAAAGGATATAATAAATTGGGTCTTATATTTGGCCATTTGATTAAAGCGATTATAAATAATATATTTTTTCAAAATAGAATATAACAAATTGCATGCAAACTTGCAAGTATGACTTATTATGTGTTCACAACAATTTATAATTAACTTCAAGTAATTATTGTTAGAAATATAATGAAATGTTCATTTCATGAGCAACCAATGGAATCAGAAAGTGGTCCTAATGCTAATAAGGTTAGGGAAGATCAATTAATTCAGTAATAATATCAGCCATTTCGGCACTATTGCTTAGAACAAAGGCATGCTTAAAACCCTTATCGCAGACCTTAAACTTCATTCCAGGAAGTGCCGCTTTCATGCCATCAACAAATGACAAAGGACACCAGTCATCTGTCGTTCCAAAGTAGAAGAACAATTTGTCCATATGAGTACTTAAGGCAGTGACATCAAGATCATAAACTTGGTCGAATTCACATCGGGCCATAGCTACAACTTTCTTCAGAACCTGGAAGTTGAACAGTTGAAGCGTTGCATCAACAGCGTCATTTGGAAGTGGGTCTGAAGAACGGCCCAACTTGAAGTAAAGATGAAGGAGGAATTTTTGAACCGCTGTTGGAAACAATGTAAGTGGCCACAGGATCGGTTCAATAACCTTTTGGAGTGGAAATAACGGTGAAAATTTTTTCCCGTTAGGAGTTTCTCGCATCTTCTCCAATGTTGGAAATAGCATGAAGCATTTAAAAATTTGAGCACATGTGGAATTATTCCTCGATATACTTTTGATGGTTTCTAGCCAAATTTTGCATCCAATGGAATGTCCAATCCCAATTACTTGTATATGCTTTGGAATAAATGTCTTGATGAAGCTCAATGTATGGTCATACTGCCCATTAAGACTGTATAGATCAGGGTTATCTGAAAACAAAGAAGATTACGATGGTTGTCAATTTACTTAATAGTTTTAACGTGCTTAAAATTGGTATTTATTATTCAGATTCTTTTTAGACCTTCCAAGCTTGGGAAAAGAGAGGGATCCATGTTATCAACTTGGTGACCTGCATGACTAATTCCCCAAACAGGAATATCCGATCGAGGATATTGAACTTCAAGTCCAGCATAAAGCTTCTCCATGAATAATTTATAGTAATCTATAATCCCCGGATTCCCTGTTAATATAAAATAGATGTTTAAACTCGATTCGAGTTCAATTAAGTTTATGAAACAAAGAGAAAAAAAATTACCCGGAAATACAAGGACCAAATATTGAACCTCGGAGAGATCGTCTTCAACGTTTTTTCCATAGCTAAGAATCTTTGTCGGAACTCCGTTGACCAATTTGAAGGTTTCTGATTCCATTGTTCCGAGTTCCTTGTAAACGGGTCTAATTCAAATAATCTATAAAGAACCCACATGCACTAGTCAGTTTAAGTTTGTAACTTTTAATGTTTAAAATTGCCAAAAATCTAAAGCTCGACACATTTAAAAAAAATCAAATAAAAAAATTACAAATTGGGCAACGGGTGGCAACCGGTATTACACTTTAGTTCAGTCAATTGCAATCATCAGCCTTTTTGCACGTACAATCAAATTATGGTGAGAGAGGTTGGTGGTGATGGTGCCTCTGTGCGAGTGTGCTCTGATCTTGAGTGAGTACATATATGCATCCCCGTTATAGCAAATTCTTAAAAATTGCAAACCAATTGCCTTGCAATTCCAATGCCAATGAATGATGAATATGGATACTATAATTATGACATGGTTTAACTGAAAGAGTTAAAGTTAATCAAGATCCGTTTGGCCTCTGTCTGTCCTCTTGTCTTGTCAAGAGATTATAATTTTCCACGTTCAAATTTTGGCAATGTAGTGTTATCGTTCCAGCTCCAATCAGTCTTTACCTTTTTTTGCGCAAAAGCTACTTGGTATTTGGTATCGTTGGAATTTTCATCTTCGTCTCCTAACCGTTCCTCGTTAAAACGAATGCAAATATGCCTGCCTTGCCTATTACAGAGACTGACTCTACTAATATTATTATTTAATTCTATGGAACTTAACCTTTACATATATTATACTAGACCATCAATAACAAAATGATCAAGAATCGATCATCACGGATTGTCAGAAAATTTACCATGTCCCCAATATTCCCCAACATAAGTCGATATCAGAAATCGATGATAGGATGAAGATGAAAATCAAGCAATTCTATTTCAAAAGACTGGAAAGGTACAAGTCGAAACCTAAATTCCAGAAAAAAGTTTTGGTAAAATGACAATGTTCAAGGCTCAACTTGTTGTAAAGATTGTTGCATTTATTTGTTATTAATTGTGTTGTAAAGTTGTAATCGTCTCTTTATTTCCTTTACCCTTGTTACGAGCTTTACACAATTCGTATATTTACCTATGAATTATTCATTCATATATAATTTCATGAAATACATACTTATTTTATTGTACACATTTCCCCATTTACTTATTCCATTTCAATACATCCATAGCATTATATTTATTCAATAGTATTAATATATAAAAATATTGTTTTATATTTGATTTTGCATGAGATGGGGATGGAGGTGACTTATCAGTTAGCATTATCACACAAAGGTGTAAGTTAAACTACTTATTTTATAGCTCTTAAAGATCCTTAAGCTTCTTAACTACGAAACGATACCTTGAAAAGATCGACAGAAATTTAAAACTAGTTTAATGAAACGTAATTTATGTTGTAAGGAATCATCACCTTCACAATAATAATATATTTGAAGTAGTAATTTATAAACCTAGTAGAATATAATATATACGTATGACAACAAAGGCAATAAAACCATTTTTGGTTCTGTCTGGGATCTTAACAGACCTTGCAATTCTTACAATTAGTCTTATTAATGATGGGAAGGCCAAAAACAAATTTTGAAAAGCCAATACTTCAGCCATCATAAAGAATTCCTCATACAACCGAAAATGTTTGAAAACCCGGCCATCAAACAGGGAAACATTTGTAGAATTTTCAAAATCTAAACTAAACCCAAATCCATGGAATTATGAATTGTGAAACTTTACAGTAAATATTGCAATATATGTTACTACGTGTGTAACATTATTGTTTCATGACGTTTGATTATCATTATTGTTGTATTTGGAATCTAAACCTATTCATATTCAATAATTTTGCTATATATTTGTACGTGAATATCTTCATTTATTTTAGTTGCAGAATGAAACTTAATCAAGTTGTTTTTCCGATGTCGAATTGTGCATTCATTTAGGAGAACTTCTATAACGGGTACATTTTTTCCTATAGGCACCTACCCCAATCTAATTATGAATATACAATAGATTTTAATTGACAAATCTATAACTTCAATTTTAACAGATGGATTATCGTTTCATGTGTTCATGTAACTGCATAGAAGATTACCAGTCATGAAATTTGCTAATTCATACGCTACGAAATATGATTAAACTCGAAAAATAACTTTATGGAGACAGCATTAGTGTGGTGATTTTTTTTTAGCTTTGATTCAACAGATGTCGATGAACTAAAAGATTTTTCGAGATAATATGCCGGTCACCGGTAGCGATTTTATTACTTCTCGAAAAACAAAAAAGAGGTTTCGGATTACTTGGATAAATGCAATTTTTGCAATGCAATCCATTATCAAAAACATGAAATAGTGCTCAAAAGGCACAATTTTTTTTGTAGCCTAATGCAAAATCGTATTCAGCTAGAGATATCAGTATATGCCAAGAATATTTACGAGCACATAATTAAGTACGAAAGAAACTACAATTTTTCCATTTCAATATTCCGTTTTCAGTGCCGAATTCTATTTACGGTTTCATTTGATTTCTTATTAAACTTGACAGTATGGTTTAGCATCAGAATTCTCCATCTACTACATCAACATCAAATACAAAGTGATACAAAATTATCGTATCTTACTTATAGACTAAAGAAATCAATTTCGTTGATTGCAAGGAAGGGTATACTTTTCTCAGAATTTAAGTAATTGAACCTGTAAAACCCTTTCCAAATATGTCTTAAGTAGAACATAATTCGAATTAGGAAAGCAGACAATAAAATTAAGAAAGTATTTGAATCTGTAAAAAACGTTATAGTATTATATCTGAAGCCATGATTTACTATCCGATCTCAATTCCGCATTTTCACTGCCAGTAATACAATTGAATACAATTTAGGCATGTATATATAAAAAATGAACCTACCATTTTCAATTCAAGTGGGAAAATCTAATTGTAAATCCCGGCTCTTTACTGGTATTCGTTCGTTTGTCAAAGTAATAATATAATATAGTTGTAAATTGTAATTGTAATAATTTTATGTATTCAATGGAATCGTCATAACTGATCATCAATAAAACAATATATTATATGAAATTATTATATTCTTCAGTCAACTGTAGTAATAAGTTGGTGAATTTTGTCACCTTAATATAAACTGTAGGTAAAATCGCTTAATATCGTCTAAATGTAAAACTTAGCTTAACTTATTTAGTATCTATCTATTCTCTATCGAATAACGACGAACGGTAATAGCTCTCAACTGAATGTGCAACAATTATTATGTTTTGATGATTGGGTTAACTTATATTCCTAAACCTACAGGCCGTTACTTTAAAAGTAAATGCTTATAAAGAAACTGACTCCTCATGGTGTCCTTTTCTTGCTCTAATAAAAATAGTAAATCCCGAATATTGACTCTTTTCAACCTCGGCCGCATAGCCATCTGAAAGAAGAAACAAGAAACAAATTTTAACTATTGTTTGTGATTGCAGATTTTTTTTTGGATTCAGTTTGTTGTTACCTGAGGCCTACTAAGACTACCAGAAGCACCGACTCCACTGTTGGGGCTCTGGAAATAATAATAATAACATTATAACAATCTTAGTTTGCTTTTATTTGTACAATACATAACGACTTCGGTACTTCTTTGAAAATTGGATGTCATGATTGGAACTGGGGTGGCGGGTTTGGATTAAATATGTTAAGATATATTTTTACACTATTAAACATAAGTACCTGCGATATTGTACTTTGAGATCCTGATTGTATATCAAGTTTGGGTTTTTTTCTTGGCCCAATAGCTTGTAAGGCTGTAAGGTTTGCTTCTCTTTGTCTCATTTCCTCCATTGCTACCCTTTGCATCTATAGAAGGTAAGAAAGCAGTTTTTAAGCAACCAATTAGTGATATACTTCTAGCAACATTATTTGTGACAATGGAAGTTGAACCCCGTACTTCTTTGGCCTTCGCTTTTAATTTGGCTTGTTCAGGATCTTCCGATTTAGAACGACTTTTCGCAGCTCGGATTAACATTTCACGTTCTTGTTCATCGTGACGTTTCCTTTCAAGTTTTTCTAATTCCTCAAGGAACCTTAATTGACCTTTAACATCTTGGGTTACTTCGTACCTTTCGTCCATCTGTCAGTACCATAACAATAGATGATGTCAATTTAGAGGGACCTCTTAGGATGGGTGGGACGGGAGACAACAGACGAATGTTAAAAATTAAGTCAGTTACTTTTATCACATCCAATCTGTGTTCGGCTATCACTGCTAACTTTTCTAGAAGAGTTTTTAAACGCTCTTCGGTGGCGTGCGATATCATTGCAGCTACTTCCGGGGGAGGTTCTTCTAATCCATGTTTAGCAGCTAAGCGTATAGGAAAAAACGAAAATCGGTTAGTAAGCAATATCGAAACTCCCTCTAATTCTTACACGTATTATTAGCCGTTAAGACTGCAATGTACCTATAGCTTTGATTTTAGCCTGAAGTGGAATGGCATGGAGGAACGTTTCATCGCGACAAGAACGTATCTGTGTTCCAACAAATTCCGTTGATCCTAAAATTTTTTGCGACTCTTCAGCCAAATTAACACCACCCATAGCAGCCACATCATTGATATCGTCATCACCGCTATAGTCATTGAAAATAAAACGTTAACTGCCGCTCTATGGGGTCGACGTAACACATAATTGCATCTTACCTGTACCCAGAGAAGGTTTTGTTTTCTTTATCTTTGGCACTAGATTTAGTAGATGAGGCACCAGATTTTGACGCTGGATGAATTGACAATGAGGGAGAACTTGAACTTGCTATATTTGAGGTCAAAGAAGAACTAGGCTTGGACTTGGTGGCAGTTGTTTTTCCCGGCTGTTAATCCAAATTACATTTAATGTAAGATTAAGTCATAATAGTATTGATGAAATTAGTATTTTGTTGTTAAAGTCGAGTTTTAAACATACCGCAGCAAACCTTAATGGTCCCACGCTGGTTGCAACTGCCCTGGGGATGGAACCGGAATCTATTAGCCCAGTATTTGAAATCACACTAGGCATTGGAGAGGGTGTTGATGCAACCGTATTAATAGGAGTGATAATTCGTACAGGTGTTGGAGAAATCGTTGCTGCAGGTAATCTTTGCTGCTTAAACAAACTCATTAATTATATATTCGACATTTTAGTACTTCATCAGTTCAATTTTAAGTATTTTAGAAGCTTGCCTGGTTTTGGGGAATTAAGGCAGTGACTGGTGCACCAGGCACAATTGATGATAAAGGTGGAGGTTTGATGCCTTCTATTTTCAGTTCATTGGTCGCTAGAGAATGTCTTAAATGGGGTAAACTTTTCTGTAAATAGAATAAATAACCTTAAATACCTTAACAATCAAATTAATCCACTAAACTGTATATTTGTACATGTCAACATGTCAAATTTAATTTGATGACTCCATTATGCAATTATATAGTATTATCATACCTTTAGAAATCCTACAAGGCACGGTTGAGGTTGTGAGTTGACTTCTTTTTGAAGTCTATCTGAAAAATCGACTTCGTTGACTTTGCCATCTACTAAACCTTGAATAAGGTTTTTTACGTTTCTTGCGACCTGTTGATTCTGCTTCGCAGACAATTCCAATAGAAAGGATAGGAAATTTTTGCATTTTAATTTTGCTGTTTCCGCAGTCATCTATTGAAATTCAATCCGAGGAGAAACGATTAAGTTATTGCACTTGTAATGTTAAAGCGTAAAACTATTTAAAACTACATATTCTATATTATATCATCCCAAGGCGGAGGGAATTTCAACAAATCGATTAAATCAAACTGCTCCGGTGTCTACAATATTGCTACAACCCGTATTCAGCATTTTTCAATGTTTGCCAAATATTTAAGAACTTGTAATTTTAATCGTTCAAAACTGATACTTAATAAATAAAAGAACACAACTGTTTGTTTTGTTTGGGATATTGAAAATCGAATTGATGTACTGGACAAAGATAAAGTTGAACTCGTCTATTATTTGAAACACTACCTGGCTAACGGTATTAGCTGTGTTGGAGCCATTGACAGAGACGAAAGGAGGAGATTGGGCTTGTATAAGTTGTTGCGGATACATCTGCTGCGGCTGCATTGACATTGAAGCAGTCATCCCCACACCGCTCTGTCGGTTCCCATTCAAAACAATAAGAACAACGTCAAACATCGAAATCAGAGGAAAAAAATTGAAACATAAATAGCATCGATCGAGACAACTAGACAATGACAAACAAAGATATGATTCAAGCCTGTTTCATACATCAATCATAACTTTGGGCTCGATATCTTTCAAATTCGCAATCAAATGAATTTTAATGAACCAAAAATGGCATTCATAATATATTTGTTTATAAAGAGACAGAAGTTGAAGACATGCTAGTATTTACAATTACAACTACTAGAATTATCATTTTATAATTGACTTGATTCAAGATTAACGTGTTTTCAATTCTAATTTGCTCATTCGCAAGAAGGAATGAATGTTGAGAGCATAATCAAAATCAACTGATGAACTGTGTGCACCACAATTAATTAATTCATGCAAAAGAATAGTAAAATAGAAATAGTCAATCAATGAGTCTTTTGAATCTAGTCTTAATTCAGCATTCCATTTTGTTATCAATCATATTATATTAGTAAATTATAAAACTCAATCATTCCATTTAATCATAGATGAGAACAGTCAATGTCCCTTTCACAAGATTCAAAACGCACTGGACAAACAAACAATTCCAGACGGTACAAAACAACACGAGCTTCAAAAATGCATGCTACATGGAAAGCAACAATCAAGGCATACATAATCAGGGATAAATGTTATACAGACGTTGAGGTGAACTTTTATATTTTCGACAACACTTTCATTCGAACTTTTTTTATTTAAAAAACGCGACATGCAGAGACAACTAAGAACAGATCTATAAACAAGTTTGTAAGAGGAAAATTATGATGTGGAAAAAAGGATTTCAGACAAGGATCCAGATTAGAAGGTAAATTAAGGACGGTAGATTGAGTTATTCATGCCCCTCAATCTTGATGTTAAAAAAACTTGCGTTTGATTTCGTGATCAAAAGCACAGCCCAATTTCCAGACAATGCCCGACATCAATAACAAGGGGTTTTTGGTGAAGTCAATTTGTAAGTCAGTTGAGTATACTGGAGGCACTGGAGCAGTGTAAGTTAGTACGGTTCATCCGAAGTTCGCTGATCTTCCACCAGCGCCTAACGGTGAAAGCCAGGGAGATGATACAACGACAGATGAGAGAAAGAAGAAGCTAATACTTACGGTAGAACTGTTGGCGGCATTAGTCGGGATTGATGGAACAGATTGAAGTCGGTAATTGGCTTGGGATGTTGGGTTGTTGGGGAAAGTAGCGACTGTTGAACTAGAAGAAATACTAGAGGGTCCGACACCAGGCCTTGGAGTGTTGTTCATATTATTAGGAGCGCCGGGTGCAGTGACCACAACCGTTGTGGTCCCACGTAAATTAGTTGTAGGTATTGATTGTTGCTGGTGTTGTTGAGTAGGAGGAAATGTCATCGGGGTTGTCGAGCTATTGCCGGAAGTGGAACTAACAACAGTCCCTAAGAGTTGACTATGATTCGACTGGGAGGAGGTAACGACGACGGAGGAAGGGGTAATCGAGGAGAGAAAGGAGTTGGACATAGAAGTACTAACAACATGGCTATTGTTATTAACAGACTGGAGGTTTGAGGTCGAAGAAAAGGAGGGATTACTAGGAAGCTGCTGTGCGATCGACATGGACGTGTTGGTCGCAATTGTGGAAGGGACAACAGGAGTGCCAGTTGCGGCAGTGGGTGCCGGTGATGGCATTCCAACTCTCAGAAGTTGGTATTGCCCATTCTCCGTCTTCACAAGGAGATGATGACCCTGTGCCCCTGGCGGAAGCCCCGGCAAAGCTTGTAGAGTGATTTGCTGCACAACACATACAAAGCACATCCATTAGTCTCCAAAAATAGTCAATTACGTACCGGCCTTAATCTCCTCATCGCATCATACTGCTGATAACTCGATGTCACGTGTTGACTGTACCCTCTGAATTCCTCTCCTTCAAATGATTCTGGTCTGTGAGATTTATCCGAAAACTCTTGAGGGGACAATTGACTATAGGGAGGATGAGAAGGATTGTAAGGCGGGTAAGCGGTTGGATAGGAATTCGACGGAGGGGTCATGCAACTAATACTACCACCGCTATCATTATTGTTATAGGCCGTCACTGGACTGCGATGCCCATACTTTTCTGATTCTGAGCCCTGCTCATAACGAAACCTTATAGGACTAACACGACAAATAACCGGATATGATCCGCCAGTTGGAGATGAGGTTGCTCCTACATAACTAGGACCACTAGACTTATTTGGCTGATTTGGGTAATACTGCTGTGACGATTGTATATTTGTTAATCTGACGTTCGGATTTGTATGACGCTGCGGTTGGGGTTGTTGTTGAGTATAACTAACTGGCCAAACAACATTTGCAGGGACTCTTGGGGAATTAGTATTATCATGAGTTGCCGGGCTAGACTGGATCACATTTGGACGGACACTGGAATGGGGCTGGTTCATGGTTCCCGTTGAGGGGTATCCTTGAGGATATGTGTGATAGGGGGTGGTGCAATGTGCAGACGTATTTGATTTTGGCGTGACCATGACTTTATGATTATCAAAACCGCCCTCCACTCCTTCTACTGGATGTTTTCCATGCGGATTATGTGATTGTTGTTGATGAACACCACCCGGATGGTGGGGATGGGGATGACGATTATGAAACCCACCAGCCTGGATTGGGGACTGAGATTGACCTTGACCAACATTTCCTTGAACTCCTTGATTGTAATTCGGTTGAAAGGACGGTCTCTGACCAGACCTTGAGGGTTGTCCGTGACTAGGATACTGAGAGTCTGACGGAGACGGGACTATTGACATCCATCTATTAGGCTGTTGTTGTTGTTGCTGCGACGGTGGTTGTTGGGTATGGCAAGGAGGAGTATAAGAATATGACGATGGCGGTTGAGTAACAGGAAATCGATGAGCAATAAAAGGCTGACCATGTAAAGGAGATCTCATTGACACGTCCGGATTCGGAGGGTACCCCGAATCCTTTACAACAGTCCCAACTGGTCCTTGAAAGGATCCCGGATTTGGGATTTCTTGAGGTACTGGATAAGAGCATGATGCTGACTGAATGGTTTGAGAAGTCTGTACCTCTCTCTCTCTGTTCCACATTAACTCAGACATTCAGACCTTCACAACGTTGAACGTAACGGCGGGCTGAATCTTTAACCTACACAAATGTCTAAATCCGCAGAACACGATTTCGTATCATCAGAATCACCAGACCAGAGGATACGTTCATAAATGATGTTTAAATAATTATCATATAGTCTCCCATTCGACCCCCCAGGTCACCTTCGTGACACAAGGACTACATTGCACATTGTGGATTGAACATTGAACATACAAGAAAATGACGATGGTTACCTCCCCCACTCTTGCTTGCTCTGCTCCTTTCGCAATGTGGAAGGAGGCCGCCAAATCACATCACACAATATTGGCTACCATCTAGAATGTATGTGCAATAAACGATGACCTTCATCGTCTAGCCCCTCCATCCCCATCATTTATGAACGGATCCAAATCAGTAACAATTAATTGAGCCAAAGATAAGAGGTATATTTAAGACAGGGTACAGATGAAGGAGAGTAAATTCAAGACCTGAACTCATGACATTATTATTACATTTCGTATTCAACATTAAATCCCCAAATTAAAAATTGCTTCTCAACCGAGAGGAACGAGACTAATTGAAAAACTTACTCCAGGTTGACCTGGTCGACTTTGGGACAGCATCTGAGGGCTGATGATCATCCTGGGAACTAAATTCTTGGCTCCAGTCGGTCCCCCCACTCCGACCATTGTGAGAATGATCGTTGACACGACGGGACGAGAAGAGATCCTTCTTGTCTCAAGATCCAAATGGAAATGGGGCCTTCTTACGTAGTCTAAATATTATGTGTCCAGTCCTCTCTCCATTTACTACGATATACCAGCAGCAACTCTATATAAACTCACCTCTTTTTCTCCCTCTCTTCTCATCTCATCTCTTCTGGTTCTGCTTCCTTCTCTCCGAGAACGAGCAGCGAAATCCACTCTACTGATTCTTGTCCTCCAATTCAATGAGAAAGAATGAAGCCATTTTTACAGTTTTCAGTCTCTCTTCACTCTACCTTCCTTCCACTCCTCTCCACGCACGTCTCTACGGACGAGCTAAACCCTGCCAGCTAACCCTTCAGCACTAGGCCAGGCTACCTCCTGCCTACGCCTCACAAACGAATTCGGCAGAGTTATCCCGCCAAACTACCTTCCATGCCACTTCTCGGCAGAATTACTCCAACGCTTCAGCCCTCTCTTTGGTGCGTTAAAACCGCATTCGCTTCCTGGCCGCAGACCCCTCAGAGCCGTACAGAAACCTGTCAGATCCACTAGGCCTCTCGAGAGGAACAAGAGTGTGATGGGAATTGTGAGGCCGAATTGGCCTACAGGGTCGGAGGTGGGTGGAATAAATGCCTATGATTTTGGGAGAAGAGTGACCTATTTGATCAAGGAAGTTAGTCGTAGTGGAGGAGAGGACGGATGATGGCTTGGGCAACCGCTCCTCCGGTTGGCTAACACTCTTCGTCGACATGGACGCCATGATGACGATACGAAGGTTTTTCACTTTTCAGCTGTGGGGGGAATCAGCAAATGATTTGTGAATTTATATTTATGCAGTACTCCTCTACTATCTCTTTCCTGTGGATTTTGGCTACACGTAATGTTAAATGTGTAATGATGAGAAAAGTGGATGAATCGTAATAATGTTCGTAATAGTGGTAGTATGTAAAGGAAGGTGTGGCTTTGTGTTTGTATTGTATGAGGTTATATTTTATTTTTTAGGTTCTTCCTTTTCGTCGTGTGCCCGTTTGTTGGATAAATGGATATATATGAAAGTCTTCATGTCTATCGATTTATTCCTTTTACCTGGAAATTATGCCCTTTTTCATCTACTATCAACTGTCAGAAGCCCTAATGTAACAGGAGACTATTTTTGTAGTTTTTGTGGCCGAGTTGAGTAAATTGAACACCTTGTAATCACAAAAAAAAACAGTAAAAATCGATGTGCTACTATTACTATCAATGAATTCACTATTTTTAACGAAAATGAAGTGCAAAGTAGTATGGAGTAGATTTTTATTCACAACACACTACATGATGGATATTTTGGAAATCTTAAAAATCGGAGACCATTAATATTAATGAATAAATGTGGTATGTAAAAATGAGCGGACAATATAATTAAGTAATGGACAATCAGAGAAGAATATTTATTGTCTTTTTTAACGGCATACGGCACAGTGAATAGACGAAGCGATGTAAATAATATTTGTAGAAATTTTTTAATTCACAAAGTTGGAAAAGTGACAAAGTATGAAAATTCCTGATCCTTTCAGCTCAACAATTCGGGATTGACTGAAAGAGCCAAGGCAAGATTTAAGTAATAAATGCTGCACAAGCCTATGCAATCAAGGCAAATAGAATGGCTTGAAAACTTTGTTCACTCGTCGTCCCATGAGTATGAGTCTGTAAAATACAATTCATGGGATTTGATATTTGATGCTTGCTTCCTATCCTAAATCTAAATCCTAACAAAAAAGGAATTCTCTATCACATTTATTTGCAATTGATCGAAAAATAATATTCATTTGTATTTCATTTGTAGCTCATGTCCTATACTCTGTGGTTAGATTACGAGATAAAATGAAATAACATATATTTAGGATAAGGATACGATAATGCCATTTCACACTTGTATTTATAAGTGGCGTTGACCTGGGATCGCAAATCGCAACGCAAATCCCAATGCGATGATCGCATCAAAGATCCTAAGAACTTCTAAAACAAAAGTCACTTTGTTTCGTTTGTTTGCCTTATTGAAATGGAAACGATTAGTACTTAAACAATGTCTCGGTAGCCGTACATTAATATATTTTTTAAATCCCCTAAAACAGAAAAAGACGAAAGTTTTCCGGCTGGTTGTTGTTGATACTTTGTTGTATATCATCACCGATACATTCGATTAAAACGGACGAAAAACTAGACCCGATAATGTAATTATATCTATAAAAGATATATTAAAGCTGTGCATGTGCTTGCCGACGTGCTTATTGATCAAACACAAGCCATAATTGGATTTGATCATCATTTCTTCATCTCCTATATCCATATACAACTGACGTAGCTTTAGCTTCCAGCCTGTAAAAAAACAAGATCTGTATTTAATATACTTTAAAATTAGATCCTCCCTGAAATACTTAAGGCTATCTGTCGGGTCATAAACAGGTCATGGTTAAACCAAAGGCAAAGCAAAAGACCGCTGCAGCAAAGAAGAAGGAAATGGAACAATTAGCCCAGCAAGAACAAGAAGTCGCAGAACAAGACCAGTTTGAGTTTCAGAAAGTTTGCTTGGAAATCAGGGTCAAGGAATTAGAAAACTTAAATCTTGGGTAAAAAATCTGCCGAGTTAATTATTTACACAACAAGCACATTATAAAAGTAGTGCAATTTTCTGATTCAAAAAGAGTAATTCCTGTTTACTTTAAGATTACAGAGAAAGTCTGAGTACTTGGAAAGTCAAAACGATGTGTATAAAGCTCAACTAGAAGATCTCAGGGAAGAGAAAGAAGACCTCGTTTCCCATCTCCAGAGATCCTATACGGAGGAGAAAACGAATGTGAAAGAGCTGGAAGATCGGTTGTATGGGACTCAGCAGGTTCTACTCAAAAATTAAAATGAACTAAGAACTAACTGAATGAGAAACAAACAAATTTAAATTAATTAAATAAGTGCAATATCTAACAAAGACGTCTACAATTAGGCTAGATTAGAGGAGCGAACAAAATTCGAAAAGCGATTGGAACTCAAAGACAAAGAAATTGAACAAGTTCAAGACAAACTCGGAAGAAAAATTTTGGATTTGGGTAATTAGTTTATTCATACTCAAAAATTGGGTTTCGTCTCAAATAAATTAATGTTTGTCGCTAAAACAATTCTATCTAGTATGCGTCATTTCCATGTAAATTTAACTAGATTCAAAGTTGACAGCACTAGAGGACTTCCGAGTTCAAAAGGAGAACTTGACTTTGGAAAGGAACCAGTTAAAAAAATCCCTGGAAGATGAGCGAAGCCGGTTTAACAGGAACTACGATGAGCTGGAAAACAATTTGATAAGATATAGAGAGAAAATAAAAAACGAGTCTGTAGACATGGTAAAGAAAATGGCATCCGACGTTCAACAGGCTGGGAAACTTTGTCTTACTGCGACTGTTAAATCGGCTATCAGCGAAAATATTCGCCTACAGGACGCTGTAATCGCTTTCGTTTAATCGGCTTTCCTTTACATTACAACTTCAACTTTAATGAGTCATTTTAAGAGATAGTTTCTATTTTTAACTTCATACAATAAAATGGATATGTTTGCATTTTTAGCTTGAGGAAACAAGTAAAGAAAACCTTAAACTCAGAGAAAAACTTGATAAGTCTGAATCACAACGCCGGAACGTAAAAGTGACCATGGAAGTACTGGAGGAAGAAAATAAAGTTTTGCACAAAAAGTGTTTCCAGTACCGCATGATGACACATGAACTTCTGGACAGACAATTGCTTTTAGAAAGGCGATTGGAAAGTGCCACCGATATAGAAAATGAGCTGATTGACCTAAAGGCTGCACATGCCATTTGCAAAACCGATGAGGACATTCAGATATTAATTGCAAAGGAACTTGAGAAAGCAGTGGTGGAACATTTGAACGATGGAATGATAACAGCTGAAAGTGGAGCCGGAAAAGCGTCAGAGTTTGACAACGTTCTGGACCAGAAGGACAAGGAAATTTGCAAACTTCAGGATGCTTTGATAAAAATGGCAATTGCTTCCAAGGATCTCTCACAGGTGTGATTCAATGCTCTGCATTTTAATAATGTGTCAGTATGTAAATAATGATGTTTTTGTAATTGTAATGTAATTCTTTGTAGGCTGAAAATCCAGAGGAAATCGAGTTCCTCAAAGGGAGGTTCAAGTTAATGCTTGTCAGATTTTATGAAATTGCCTGCGATATTCCGGATTTGCCTGATGAAATCCGTCAAACATTGCAATTTCCAGTACCTCCGGTTTCGTCTTATATTTCCTTTAAATGTTGAGCTATAAGAAATTCCCAATTTGACAGAAGAAGGAGATTTAAGATTTTGAACGCATGATGGTTTTATTAAAATTTCGCTTCAAAATTGAACTTCTTCGGTAACAACAACCACAATGGGATATTCCGTAAAACATTGATTGAAAATCGGGATGCTACAACTTTTAACTATTTTTACAATTGAGATTGAGGCTACTGAATTATTTAGTCTCGGACATATTATTTTTATACGCAGGAAATTAGGTTTTTGACAGGCTGGCGGTTTTAATATTCCTTCAACGTATAAATAGTAGGATCAACGGTAATAAAAATACAGTTTTATTCGGTGTTTAATGAAACTTTAAAACATTACCGTGAATAAATGGCAGACCCTGTTCATGTGGCGTAGAACGTAGATAAAAATTGGCATCAGGTCTTATTACTTATATTTACATTACTTAACAAATCTCATATTCAAAGTTCCGATCAAGTCAACGAAAAATTATGGCATTAATGTGCATTACTTGCAACTTAACCATAGTTGCACCTATACCCTTTTTAGGTTAACATTGTTCAAAATAATTATCACAATAAATAGAACAACAATTTATAAATCACAAGTAAGTCGTGTACCAGACAGCCAACAATTGAGGATCACATAATGTATTATCCTGAATTCGAAGCCCAACTTAAAATTTATGCATGACTATCAATTATACTGGACTACATAATTAGACTATATACACTTATCAAGAATACTAGAAAACTATTGACAAATATCACCTGGAATTAGTACAGGACAAATGACGAATGGGAATAAATAAAATTAAGCAATTATCCTAATCATTGTATTAGAAGGATTCAATGTTGCGTATCGATCCGTCCTAAATCAAGTTGCATGATTTGGAATTTTGGAAAGCGATTTTAGGTTCCCATCTAATTGTGCACCATTTCTAACAAATTGTAAATTAATTTTGACTGAATTTAATCAGATTGTGGGTATTCACTCACGCAATCGCTGCTAACTTTCCTAATTAGTTTTCCTCTTAAATTTTGTTACGCATAACCGCATAACCCAAGACCTTTAGCCCAATATTAGTATGTTGTTTAACAACATTCACACGAAAGACTATATTGTTTTGCTTTGTATTTTCTGATAATCAATAATCACCTGAAGTCATTTTGTAGTTTGTATACATTACGTTTCCTGCTTTTCGAAAGCACAAGATTTGAAAACGTTTCGGTGCGATATTGCGACGTTTTTTCTAATGAGAGTTTATTTTGTACATGCTAAGTTATACTCACAAACAGTTCATTTCTGTGCGCTATGAATTCACGTCGTGTGTATATGAATTCAAAAGGCTCTTAACTATGCAAGCCATTTAAGTGAATCCTATGAAAATCCACTTTCTTTCTAAACTAGCCCCAATTCCAGAAACTTCTTGCCTAAAAAGGCTTGGAAACTTGGTAAGTAATGATTCTAACTGATTGGGACGAACATTTGGTAGCACTTTCTCTGTATAAGACCAAATGTAGTCAAGGCTAGCACCAAAGGGATGAACATGGAGGAACGTAGAGATGACTCCGATAAGCCTTGCTTCCCGTTCTGTAATCTCTATTGCACCAATATTTCCTCGATTAAGATTATCGTTGCTGGCACCAACATTAAAGTCATTGTTTTGAACCTGTTGTGACAGATTCACATTACTACTGTCACAAATTCCTGAGTTTCTGAATACTATTCTACTTTCATCACTATATGAAGGAGGGGTGTTCATCGTAGTTGAACTGCATGATTTTTCCCCACTTCTGTCATCATTTTGTGGAATTTCATTGTTGACAGATCGTTGCAGTTCCATTAGTTGCTGAAATGATTATAAGATCATTTAAAACCGGCAATTGGTCAATCAGACTGCTTAATGAATCTGATCATGATCATGGATGGAATGGAGAAAGTTACCTGCTGTAGAGCTTTTACTTTCATGTCTTTGCTCTCAAGTTCAGATCTGAGATCTGCTTTCATCAAGTCAACTTCATTATTGGAAGCCTCAAGTTGGCAACGAAGTGCATCATTTTCTTCCTGAGAAAAATAATGTATTGTTGAATTCATAGGAATCAATCATGTTTTTACTGTAATTTGGCATTAAAACATCAGTTTCAATTTACTTTTAAATTATGAATCGCTGTTGTAGTAGAATCCTCCATTTTTGCTTTCTTGCAGGGTTGGGGTCTACTATCACTTTCCAATTTTCCTGATTCAGATTCGGAATCAGAAAAGTCCATTTCTTCATCATTTCTTTCAGCTAGAGCTTCTTCAAGAAGTATGGTTTTTATTTCAGTCGCTTGTTTTTTCCACATTTCAAGGTTTTTTCTCTGGGGTTTGGAGAAATGATCCCATGCCTTTTTGTGGCAGGCAGAAATAAATACTTTCTCTATCTGGCCGACTGGAGTTGTAAATAAATCAAAACTCTAATCAGCATTTTAGTATATACCTACTATATACTTAATACTACCAGATCTAAAACTAATATAAAAATCAAACCCCTGTGAATGTCCGCTCCTAAGAGATGAAACGGTGCGCCAAACTGGTGAAAAAAGCATGGAACCTTAGTGCAGATTTATTCATCTTTTTTGTTTCATTTCGAAAGAGCATATGTAATTTAAAAGCCCTTATCCTAACAGGCTCTGGTAAAGAGTTTGAGAATACTTAATAAGTGATTGAGAAGGTCATAATTTGAATATTAAAATCAGAAGCCATCATTTTTTTTTACAACAAATCTGAAAAGTGCATGGAAAAATCGGGTTGGCACTAACTTTCACTCAAAGATTTCCGTCAGTAAGGTGCACCATCTCATCCGTTGGCTTGGACATTGATATTAAGTGATATTCAAAAACATACATTGCATGAGTAGCCCTGTCAGTCTTTGTCGCATAATCTCCTTGGCCTTTTGTAATTCATCTTCGTATTGAGTTTTCTCATTCAAGAGCCTTCTTATATGAGAATTTGTGGATTGGATCATTGAATAGAAGCAACTAGAATTCCGTTTAATACAATCGCCCCTGTCCAGCCAGGCCACGAGAACATGAATACCTTTGATGAACGCATCCTCCGCTGTAAAGAGTTGAATGAATGCTAGTTAAACGAGCGATATACACATATTAACACTTTAAATTCAAAAATTCCTCATTTTACATTTAATTTTGTCCGCAACGATTGAAGCTTCATGTTCAGAATAATGGGCGATGGGCGGTGGACTCGCTGGGATAAGTCGTTCCTGTTCAATCCGTTCCCGATGCCTTTGTTCTCTCAAAGATTGCCTCTGACGACATTCCCATTCGTAAAGGTCATCCCTAGCTTGGGCGTAGTCGACATGGAGCCTGCCGATATTAGCCGGATCGCTGTTACTTCCAATCCGAATCCTATATCCCGATAAGTATATGGCCATTTCAACACTATGCTCCAGCTCATATCTAATGTGACAGAAGTTCTTCTTGCTCATACGAATTGTAAGAATTTCTCCACAGCGATCAAAAATTTCTCTGATTATCTCGTCATTAACATTTTCTGGGAGACCTCCAACAAAAACCGTCCTGCATCCCGGTGGCTTTTCCCGAGTTGTGGGGAGTGGTGCTGAAGGATTGGGTGGGAACAATGTGCATGCTTTACAATGAATAATCTCTTTGAGAGTTTGGGAAGTTGAGGGATTTTGAGATTGATTGCCAGATCCTGCAGAGGAATTTGCGAGGTTTATCGGAGAACCGGTTTCCGAACTTGGGGGCGGAACATTTATATTGGAATGCGACAGGTTCATTTCCATCGGTACATTTGGAGGATTAGCCATGAGTCCATACAGGAGGTTATGATCGGATAACATGGACTGCGGAGCTGGTCCCATGACGCTCATTCCCATGACCGGATATCCCATTCCGGAAACGGATTGGAGGAGTGGATTTGTCCAAGTCATAGTTCCCGAATTATTTCCGTTCACCGTTGATCCCATGGAGGATTGTAGAGAACATGGAGGAGGTGAACTATGACTGAATATTTGGCTCAGACGTTTCTCCTTATCGTCGGAGGAATCTGGAGAAACGAATTTCTGGGGGCGATGAAGATGAATTTGGGATGCCATTTGAGGTACCATTTGCGAAGGACTCATGATTGGCACTCCGATACCTATTCCTACCGGGCGACCCCCTGGGAAATAATGGGAATATCATCGATATTAGATATTGTGTATTAAATATCGTGTACCGTATTGAGAGATTTAAGTCCTCCAGAACAATACACCTCTATACTTTCAGTACAACCTCAAATCAATAAATACGGTATAAGATTTCCGTATTTAAATTGGGGAAGGTAAGAAAAATGCTTTCTAAAGCTTACCAGGACCTTGAGCTGCCACCACTCCTATAGGGCCTAAGGAACCAAGAACTCCATGATGACTATGACTGTGATCTGCAATAAAACGGTTGAGTGGAAGATTAGATCCGGTGACAGAGTGAAAAGACATTATTTAAAACACAAATAAATCTATTGTTCTGTCTCTTTGTAAGAGACCACTAAGCGGAAAAATATTGGTTTGGTGAAAACTGAAAGAGATTTGGAGTGTTCCCAATCCAACCAGACAAGCCCAGCAATTAAATTTTCTAGTCAGCCCTGTCTCAGTTGTCTTTGAGGACAAGTAATGGATAGGTATCCTTCGATGCCACAAAAAACAAAGCACGTGAAATAACTTTGCGAGGATTAATGTTAGCATTTATTCAATAAATTTCTCCGGGTGAGTGGGCCCGGATTAACCAAATGAGTCGGATTGTCAAAACAGACAGGAAACAAAGCTGGCTGCGGTTTGTATGATAATGGTCATATAAGAGAGCACTTGATGTATGACAAAATCGTAATTATGAATGACAGGCAACTCAAAATTATAAGAAAAGGGATCACTTACTCATTTTTACTACCCGTCGGACAATGCTGCGTTTTCGACCTAACGGTTGTGAAGTCAAATCAAGACTTTTCAAGCATCCAAAGCTCCTTCGAATTCACCCAAGAATTTTAGAGCCTTTCATGAAATTCGCATGGTGAACCTGGCAGGAAAGTTCACACTCCCTATCATCGCGAATCGCGTCGAGAGCTAGGCAGAACTGCCTTTCTCTCACGTTTTTCTCCTGAGTGACAAGTATTCCGAGCAATTCGGGTCTTGTTTATATCGATAGGCCCTCCGCTGAAGGAATTCTTTGCCTGTTGAGAACCACAGAACTTGAGAATCAGACACGATCCGTCTTCATTCCTTCGTGTCATACACCGATATACGGGCCACGAACCGAACCCTAAAAATAGAGAATAGAGGGATCGTAAAAATGTAAAATGCAGGCTACAGGAGCTTTCAAAATCCATCTGTACAGGATAGGTTTTACTATTTATTCATTATAACGAAAAAATCAACTGTGAGGAATACTGAAGTCCTGATCTTTGATTCTAATTGCTTTCGAAGAGTTTATTTGCTAAAGCCAAGGAATAGTCTAAGCTTTGGTAGTTAAGTTTTGCACGAACTATATACAAATTAAAGTGTTAAGATTCCCTTGTATTTGTATCACAAACGAAGCAGACGTTAAAAGTAACAACTCACCGGATGCAGAATATTACGAGAACATACGAATTTGTACTGGTTGCATATAACAGTTGTAAGTTAACCAGGTTTGTGTTGGTTACTTTTATGAAGCAAACCATTTGTTAGCATTAAATACATGGAATTACTAAGTAACACACTGTTCGGTTAGTTTTGAGACATTTGGAAAGATTTTTAGTGAACTCCAATTTCAGGCATATCACCAAAGTGTTAAGAAACCCAATCTGTATTAAACAAACCTTGTCAATGAGCATGAGGTATGGAAACATTAACAAAAAAACTTCAACGCTGACAATAAAACTTACTCGATATCCGAATCAATACACGCAGTACAACATATCGATAGAAAATACCAATGGTAGCATAATAGAGCAAATATACACTTTATGAAACGATTAAAAAATTATTATGAACTTGTTTAAAGTAAGCGGAATGCTAAAAGAGGCTAGTTTTTTTTTATTAATATAATTTTTGAGTTGTAGTGCCTGCAGACTTTTTGACTCCAAATCGAATAGTTGAATGCATATGTACCAAACCGACAATAATCTAAACATAATTTTTCTCAGAGCACCTCAAAATTTAGCATGACCATGAGCCTGGACACCACCAAAATATTAAAGTGATATAAAATTCACGAGTTCTGCAATGTACATGGTCGGAATCGGAAATCATTTTCAATTTCAGTATAAGCATAAATCAGCCTAAAAGCAAACAGCAATTCCTAAATGAAAATAAATATTTGCTTTTTGGGAAGTGACCAACATTGAATCCAATGATCTATAGAGTTGAGAAGTCGCAGACGGAATGAATGAAATACTCATGCTGAATTAATCTACTAAAAGCAAACTTCAGCAAAAAAAGATTATCGTTATCCTTCATAGCATTCCTCAGAAGTTTTCATACATATGAAATATGACACGGTCTGTTTATGATAATGGATCATGGGAATGCCACATGTTTATCAAAAACGGGGATCAAGTTGCTCTGGAAAAACATCTCAGCTCGACGAATTTCAACACTAACATTCGGTTTCAAAACGAGACATTGCTCACAACCGCAGTAAAAGCTGGCTTCCCTCAAATCGTCCAGATTCTTCTATCTAATGGAGCGGACTCAAATTTAACGAGTTCAGAAAACGGAAGAAATGAGCCACCCCTCCTAACCGCAATACGTTGTAAAAGTCTTGAAATTGTAACGGTTTTGATTGAAAGAGGAGCTGACATTAACAGGACATCGTTCTACGGGTCAGTTGTAAAATAAATGTTTGATGAGGAAGATTTTTTATTTAAAAAAATGTTTCACACTTGCTTGAATCTTGAATATTTTTTGTAGGAGTGATGCCATACTTCAAGCTGTTGTGGAAAATGCGTACGATATTCTGGGATATCTTTTGATGAAATCGAACTACAGAAAGTACAGGCACGAATCCCGAAATTGCCCTTTTCTAACTGCCCTCAAGTATTCTCAGCGTTTTGCTGGCAAACGGAAATGTCTCCTAATTCTATTCCGTCATAATTATTCATGCACTTGCCTTCGTTCCAAACAATTTGCAAATGTCAATCCAATTCATATAAATTATAGGGATATATGCTCCAAGCTTAATGGTCGGTCAATTCTTCAAGTCCTGAAATGCAGTAGCGAGACCACAATGATAATTTTTATTGGAGGTTTGACATTAGCGAATATGGCACGGCAGACTATCCGAACCGTAATGTCTGGTATGAGTTCGACTTTTAATAATTCTAGTAATTATCTGAATTCAATTAATACTCTTGGATTGCCTGTTAGGCTTGAAAATTTTCTGTTACACGATGAGCTTAAAGATGTTAGTATTTGTCAAATTCCAGCGGAGAATGCAGAATATAAATCCATTTATCTGATTTATATTTAAATATTTTACCCATTTGTTATTGTAGTTTTCGACCAATGATGAATTTGAATTATATATAATGTGAACATATAGACTTATTAATATGGTTGTCATTTCGCTAATTGTATTTTTTATAACATTCATCCGCAATGTCAATAAATTAAGTAGGTATTTTATGGATTTTTTATTGTATTCACAAAATAACGAATACCTCCTATACACTGTTTTTGTAATTTTAATTTATATCTGACATTTGATTTGAAACAAGGTAAAGTACAGGGTGTTTGCGTTCATTGTCCAGGTCTTTAAAATTAAAAATCTCAAAAAGTACTTGACCGATTTTAATTTGGTTTGACTTTATGGAAAGCTGAAAGCCTAGAAGGATGAATGCAAAAGAAATTAGAATTTTAAATTTTTTGTTTGATGACCCATGCGGGTTTTAATAAAAAATCAAAGATTTAACATTGGAGGAAATGGGGGATATTCCTTAACAACGCATAGCAACAATCAAAATTTTAAGACTTTTTTAACACTTTCAGTCTAAGAAATCTCAATTTTGGACTTAATTTTGATTGTTGCTATGCGTTGTTAAGGAATATCCCCCATTTCCTCCAATGTTAAATCTTTGATTTTTTATTAAAACCCGCATGGGTCATCAAACAAAAAATTTAAAATTCTAATTTCTTTTGCATTCATCCTTCTAGGCTTTCAGCTTTCCATAAAGTCAAACCAAATTAAAATCGGTCAAGTACTTTTTGAGATTTTTAATTTTAAAGACCTGGACAATGAACGCAAACACCCTGTATAACAGCGTCTCTTAGGATCGTTTTGAATAAATAGTTTTTAAATTATCTGGATAAAAAATTCATCGGATATGATGGAATTATGTCATAAAAAACCAAAACTTCCCAGGGGTTATGAAAAGTAGACGGAATAAGAAAGCATAAATTAACCATTAAAGTAGTTCATTACGACTAACAACAACTAAAAACGATTTGAAAATATCGTTCGATTTATGGACCTAGGAACATATATAGACGCTCAGGAGTTCGGAATACAATGTTTGAGCAAACTTGCAATTTTCCAATGCCCCGATAGTAATCAAATCAAAATTACGTTCAATTATAGATGAGCAAAAGTTGCAAACTTCTTTCTTGGAAGTTAAAAAATTGTGACATACATTTCATTTATACACAGTAGAAAGGCACCTTTAGTGGATTATAAATTAAATGCAAGATTCATTATAAAAATCCATTATCCATTTCCTTATATGTGGTTGTACATATTGTAGTATGTCTTTTAATAATGAATGATAGGTTCACATCACATCACATCAGAAATAGACCGTGACCGTTAAAATATCCAATCAAAATCGAAACATTTTATAAGCAACTAGTAAAAAAATACCCCCTTCGGTTCCCCCCTCTGTACTTTTTTCTTTACTTTTATTTCATTGTCCATCGTTTCATATACCAGTTTTATATTAATTTAAGACAGGAATTAAAGAAGAATGTGGGGAATTCTCAATTTATTAAGATTCTAATGGCATAAGAATGAGATAATTTACAGATTATACTTGATTTTACTGATTTACAGTTTACACGTGTTTAAAAGTTAAAACGTTAAAAAGCTAACGCAGAGACAGAGACAAGAGAAAGAGATGATCATGGGAACAAAGTTGAGATTGAGAGGCTCATAGTGTCCTATTATTTACAAGGAAAGCCGCCCTACTCTTTTATTTTGAACAAACTTTTACAAATAAAAGTTCCTCTAGTTTTTTCACCGGTATTCGTCATTCGTCGAAATGAAATATGACACGTATCCTTCGTGGAACACAAGCGACGACGAGAGGGAGAGTGATGTTGGATCAATTTGGTGCCTCTTCTGCCTCAAGAAGTCTAGGAAATGCGGAAGGCAGTCAACGGTGGAGATCTTGAAGGAGGAAGGGCTCTTCCACTTCCTATGCAATTACTTGCAACTTGTCCCGGAGAATTACTGGGACCTGGTGAAGCAGGAAGAGGGGACGATACTTCCGGTTTGCACAAAATGCACTCGCTCGTATCGGGAGCTGTCCAAACTCCACGCACAGTTCCAGAAACTGGAGATAGAGATCAAAACGGTAGTGAGTGAGTTCCAACGGTTTGTTATCCTCTCGACTACCGTCGGCGACTTACACAACAACGACAAAAGAGGCGGTTGCTCGGACTTTCATAAACAGTTTCGGAAGGATGCTTTCCAGGCATTCCAGCAGGAACATGGTTCGACCCGGCCGGGCCAACAAGGTACGAAATTGAAGTAAAACTGTTTGATTATGGTGTATGGAGTTGCATTAAATTTATGTAGGTAATTAAAGGTCCTTAACTAAACTATGTTCTTAAACAGTTCAAGGGATTTTTGACCCGGGTGTAGAAGTACGGATCAAAGAGGAAATTACTGATGAAGACGATGTCACTATAAATGTAGAGCTCGAGGATGCTGAAGACGGTGGCTTAATGAAGGTGGAGTTCGAAGAGGCTGAAGACGACGCTAGCGTCACTCCAGAAATTCCGAATAAACCGAGTAAAAGACACAGCAGACAGAAAACCGATATTAATCATAAATTAGAAATTGTAGCTTACGCTAAAGCAACTTCTCAAAACAAAGCATTCAAACGGTACGGTGTTGATCGTAAATTAATACGAAAGTGGACTAAGGAAGAACCAGATCTTATTGAAAAACAAGCAGAAGAAGCAAAAAGTAAGTATGTAAAATAGTCAATTTTCCTAATCCGGTATATATTTTGTATTTGTTAGACCTTAACCTTAGACGAAGGGATGATTTCTCAAGGAAATATTCTTAATGTCTTTAAACAGTTAGAGGTGTTGTGGATCCAGGTTTGCAAGTACGGATCAAAGAAGAGACTGCTGAAGACGACGACTTGTTGAAGGTGAAGTTGGAAGAGGCTGAAGAAGACGGCGGTTTGTTAAATGCGGAGCTCCAGGATGCTGAAGACGCTGACTTGATAACCATGAGTGAAGACGACCATAGTGGTACTCCAGAAATGCCAATTAAGAGAAAGATAAGCAGAACGATTAATAATAAATTAGAAATTGTAGCTTTCGCTAAATTAAATTCCCTAAGCGAAGCAGCCAAGCTGTTCGGTGCTGATCGCAAATTAATTCGAGATTGGATTAAGAACGAGACAGATCTTAAAAAACTTGCAGATGATACAAAGAGTACATGTTTGTGCGTAATTTGTTTAGGTAGTACTGCTACTACTTCTCCTAACAAAACAAAAGATAGGAGAGCCGGAGGAGGAAGAAAACTTTTATACTCTAACGTTGACGAACCACTTAAAGAGTGGATTCTTTCGGAAAATTTGCGTGGACGTAAAATTATACGAAGAGCTGCAGTAAAAAAGGCTCATCAAATTTATCGCGAAAATCCCGAAAATAGCTTAAAAAAGTACTGCAAAATTGATGATGCATGGTTAGGACGGTTTTTGAAACGGCACGAGATCTCTAGTTTGAATCCGACATCCATTAAAGCTGCCAACAACAGGACGAGTACGAACCTGGAACGAAACTTATCGTTGAGTACTACACCACCCCCCAGAAGTAGTTGAGAGCCCCTCTGGGGTCTGGTCGGTAGTTATCAGTTATAGTTAGATTATTATCAAAAAGTTATAAGCGTTTGCCTTTGCCCCTGCTGAGCTTTCCATTTTTGTGATCGTCGTTCAGTATTTTTGTTTTATTTTAGCGTAGCGTTGTAGTAAAATAGTGATATTCTTAATAGTATATATTTTATATCGAGTTCTACCTAAATTGTACGTAGATTACGAATATGCAATAAAAATTCGATCAAATGCAGAAAAGCTTTTGAGACAAATCCCTAAAACCGGGTAAAAATAGGTTTTCATCTGGTATTGCCAAGACTTTAATTTAAAGCCTTTAAACGTTATATTGGGTAACAAACGATGCAGCTAGTTATATTTCTACATTCTAAATATACCTCCGAAAATCGGAGGGGGGGGGGGGTTTACTAATGGAACAAGGGAACCAATTAAGCTATTTGAACCGTTTGTTTCCTTATACTATACACTGCATTGCATGCCTATAATGCATACTGTCTCTCTGTAAAAGGGAAGTTGAGTTTCATTTTCCCATATGGGTTTACAACAACACCTCTACTGTTATAATCCACAATACAAACAACCAACTTCACACTTCATTTTAGTTCTCAAATCCCAGCTTCAATATTCTCAGTCTGACTGAAGTTACTGAACCAAAATTCAAAATATCGTGAGCTGTCAACAACTCCTCTATTTATATTTAATTTCATTGTCCACGTAGGCTTTACTCACTTTACCCTTTGTGTTATGTAAGGTATTGACAGATTCTGTCCTTCCAAATAAAAAAGGAAGTAGAAAGCTCGAAACGAGATAGGGAGACAGGCAATAACGAGTAACGAGGTAACTGATAAAATATACATACTAACAAATACAAGGTTTTGGTAGATACTAGCAGACAGAGATTGTGAATTATTCAAACATTTTGCTGTGGAGCTGATAGACAGTGAAATATCTATTCATCTCAAAGCCAAAGCCAATACTAAATTATAATAATTGAGACGTTCATTGGAAAAACCTGACTCAATTAAAAATCTCCCATGGTTATCTACCGGAAAAAATATGTACAGGGTGATAAGAAATCCAAAGACAAAGCAAGGAAGAGCTTGTAGAATAATTATGTCCCCGTACAGTTTTTCTTCAAAGGTACCATGGAAATCGAATTGAATTTTAATTGAGTCAGGTTTTTCCAATGAACTTCCCAATTGTCAACTTTTCGTACAATTTCTAGCTCGTAAGTATTCAATAGGACAGGATATCAATTAAGGTACCAGATATAGTAATACATACATAATTCTTTGACAGCTCTTTGCGAGATTGGAATTCGTAAATTGTAATGCCCGTCTAAAAACGCAACTCGAGGGGAAAGTTGCTACGGGTCTCACAACTCTCACATTTATTTATTGATCCGAACTGAAAGGGTATTTCAGCCGGGGAGAAAGAAGGTTTTGAGATGGGAAGGGTTTTACATTAATATTAGCGAAAGTTTGGACTTTCCCCTTCTGTCAAGGCTGGAAGTGCTTTCCCTTATACTTTCACCAGGGAACGAGTAGTGCGAGCTGGGTTTTCGCCCATATCGAGCCCACTACAAGTCATTATATAAATACACATTCATTTCTCACATATATTTCACGTCAAGAGACAAGGAAGGTGAAGATTACTCTTTCGGAGCTAGTTTCTAGTTTCTCTTTTACGTATCGATCTGACAGGAATCGATTTCATCTTCTGTTGCCCATAGACTTGACTCTAATAGTCTGAAAAGAATATTTAGAATTGCGTTGGTATGTACGAGAGAGAGAGAGATAGATATTGATTCTGGATTAGATAACATCAACCGTAACCTTTCCCCGTCGAGTTATAACGTTCATACACCTCGACTATTTTATTCTAGAGACAAGATATCTGCATAATTTATATTCTGGAGAGGTATCCTCACCCTCTCTTTAAGTAATCAAACTTGTCAGAAATTATCTTCAATGATACTTCAGGTATCCCGGAGACTAATCCGAACGACTTTAAATTTTAGTTTTGTCTCCTGTAGAAAATACGATTTGACTGGAAATCGATTAGTTAATAAAACCGCTCATCGTCTACTCTCCAGAAATATGGGCTCTTCCATCACGAGAGATAATGAAACGCTATTTTTGTTCGATGTGGATGGAACTCTCACGGCTTCAAGACAGGTAATTATTGAAGGTATTTTATTAACTCACCTAAGTATGAAATTTTAGATGGAACTGCATCGGGATCCGAGGAACAAATTATGGCAGGGGTTAATTCAACTAAATTTTTTAACTGTACATAGTATAGTCACCGAACTTAAAAATTAAAAATCACTGAGAGTTAATGGCTTTGTATAATTGTTGAGTAAGTAGAGTTTGACAGTTAGCACCTTTCTGAAATATACTACACGATTAATGAATGATTGTATGGGGACATTTCGAATGGCTGGGGAATCAAATTAGGGGATTAGGAGTGAAAGTCTATCCACAAGATTTAATCGTCGAAGAGATTTAAAGGAGACAAGCTACGCGAGTAAGAGATGTTCTCCTCCAGCTTCTTTGGAGAAAGGGGAGAAAGCAGGGAATTGTAAGGACTTCAAACATTTAGACAAACTCATACTGCCTGTTGGAGTTTGGAGAAAGAGGCTTAGGGAAAGTGAGCGCAAGCGTTGAGTTCGGCGAAATATCAACAAAACCTTTTAAACAAACTCGAAGTTCATAGAAACTGGGGGTTGGAGATCTGAAAACTGAAATGTGCAGTAGACAAGACAAGTACACAACAAGCATCCTTTGTTATCCGGATTTAAAGAATGATTTATATGTATTTAAAACAGAATATTGAGAGGCCCTTCTATGACTTTATGGTAAACACTGTTAAAACGAAAGTTCAGATCGGGATTGTTGGTGGATCAGATCTGGAAAAAATTCTTGAGCAACTTGGAGGGGAACAAGGTTTGAATTAATATTTAACGAACCATTAAATTGAATGGAAAAAAAGATGTAACAGTTTACTAATAAAATCGACATTGTAACTTGTCCAGCTTTACAGGATTTTGACTACGTATTTTCCGAAAATGGGCTTCTGGCACATCATGGCGGAAAAGAGATCGGGAAGCAGTCAATTCTCACCCATTTTGGGGAAGAAAAGCTTCAGACGTTCATCAACTATGCTTTGGGTTACATGTCCAAAATCACACTGCCTTGCAAACGTGGAACGTTCATAGAATTTAGAAATGGAATGATTAATGTTTGTCCGGTTGGGAGATCATGCTCACAAGAGGAGAGGATCCAGTTTTATGAATATGATAAGGTGGGATTTTCTCAACTGCTTTACAATATTCATTGGGCTTGTCAATATGAAACCAGATTGATAAAAATACTGTATTTATTTTACTTTAGGTTCACAAAATCAGAGAAAAAATGGTGGACGACCTGAGAGAACGGTTTCCTGAATTAGGTTTACAGTTTTCTATAGGTGGTCAAATCAGTTTCGATGTTTTTCCAGTGGGCTGGGACAAGACTTTTGCATTAAATTATCTTAAGCATATACCAACTATACATTTCTTCGGAGATAAGACCACATCTGGGGGAAACGATTTTGAAATTTTCAAAGATGATCGAACGATTGGGCATACCGTTACTAGCCCATCGGACACCCAAGTTCAAGTTAAAAAATTGCTTGGACTGTGATAAGTTTATTCACTTTTTATACGAATTTGAATAAAATGATTCTAATAGTATTATAATTTCATTCGTGCTATATTAATTTGTTTTCATTTCCTGTCCGTCAAATGGATCGATATATTATAAGAAAAGCATTAGTCAGCATAAAGTCAATGATTTCTATCAGTCACAAGGTTATCCAACCAGAACCAGACACTACTGACTGAAACGAGGATGTTCGTTATAAGGAACTATATGTATGTCTCCATAGATTTCATGTCTGGTTGTTATTAGCAAGTATTTAGCGCCCGAGAAATGCAAAGTTTCCGGTGTCCTCATTATCACGACACGATACTTCTTTATTGATCCTATGAACAGTCGCCTTTCTTTGTTGGCAAATACTGATAAGCGTAGCTTTTTGTTCAATCCACATCCGTGATGGCACAGCAATTCACGCCTTGGCAGCGAATGCGGGCTTATGAGACCCAGATTCGGAAGATAGAGGACCATTGGCGAATTAAACTCCGAACGGTAAGCAACGACAATCTGACATCTGTGTCTTTGACTGCAAACCTTAATCTCTAACCTATTTCTTGTGTTAAGTTGTGAATTACCTTTACTTTATTTCTTAGAAACCTTTGGAGGAGGAAAATGTGATATTTGCAGAAGCAATGGAGCCCTGTTGCAAAGCCCCACTGACATACTTCAACAATGGGAAATGCAACGAGTGTTGCAAAGTTCGATACGACTACAACTTTTTCTTTTGCGAGGGTTATGATCAGCATCGAAATCGGGAGGACAGAAAGCATACGCATCGTTACATGAATATTGACGTTGAGGTTACAAATCTTATTTTATCATTTTGATCACTCATGGTCAGTAAATAATACTCAAAGCGTGTGAAATTAAAGGAGGAATATCCATGCCGAACCGTTCCCATCCTGACCAATTCCAACTACGGCCATCGACCACCAATTGATACAATGACTCCAATCCAAAAGAAGCATGCAACCCGGACGTTTTACCGCAGTCGTGGAACAGGATCCTGTTTGGATGCAAATGGGCGTAACGACGTGAAATTGAATCCGACATTCCCTTTCAAATGGAATGCTCAGTACGGATATACATATAGCCCACCGAAAAATTGATTTGAATGTAAAATATTTCGAAAACTCTGTCACGTCACCAATACAATTCCATTCCCCTGAGCGTACACCGTTAGAATCGGGAAGGGGAGTGTCAACATTCATCGGGAAGTATACATAATCTCGTACAATCACTTTCAAACTTTAATTCATTTGTGAAGCTTCGGATGAGATGAATCGATAACCATAAACTTACGTAAAATTTTAATAAATCAAAAGTACGTTTATTTTCTTTCGTAAAGTTTGTCATTTTAATTAAGTCATTAAAAAGTTTAGGTTCTGTACAAAATATAAAACCACGTGAACACTTGTAGAAAGCACAATTTGCATTTACTTGTTAAGTTGGAAAGAGAGTCTAACTTTCTCACTGGAAATATATTTTATTAAAAAATGTTCTCTGGATTTTAAACATTATGTAGGTAATGTGACGCTCGTCGGTTGAGACGAAGGCACTTTGGGCAAGACTCTCGTTTTGCAAAGCAAATATTGTGGAAGAGTGCATGACATGAGGAGCACTGGTGGGTAGCACTGTCGAAAGGAAATATAGCTTGAATATTTTCGCAAATCTCACAAATAAACCCCTTTCCTTTACAAACCTGCAATAAATAAAGATATAAATATATGTTTTTTTGTAAGTGATTTTTTATACGATTCATTTTACTAATATAGTTTTACAGATTATTGTTATTACTTCACAGTCTTCTTTGATATGCTTGAGGAAAGTCGTGTGAATTTTGTCAAGAAACTTGAGCATCGTTCCATTCTGAACGTCGATCAAATCCTGTAAGGAATACATATAGGAGGTTTCTACAAAATGCTGTTTTTCATTTAATTTTCGCAAAAGTTTCTGGCTGACAGCTTCACGGCATGTATGAAAAAAGTCTTTCATGGTAATGATGTCCTCTCGCAGTCTCTGTTGAAAATGGAAACATTAAGTTAACATTTAAGAAACTAGACCACTATCAAGGAACATGTAATTATTCACATTTTTTAAATAATACCTTCACTGCATTTAACTCCTCAACAAAGGCAAATAATCTCGGGTTGATTTGATTGAGATTCATATTAGGTTTCTTTGCCATTAGCGATAGAAACTGTTTCGAATCTTCTGAGACCTGTTTTTCTTCGAAGTCCCAATTGTGTAATATTCTTGCCGGAATCCTCATCAAATTATTTTTGTGACATAACGGGCAATAATACCGACCATTGTAGTCACACCTCCTTGGTTCCATCCAAGTATTTTCTTTGAACCAAATTAAACAACACGCTGCAATTACTTCTGCACCCTCTGAATCAAATCATTAAAACATTCAATTCATTTCTGCAAACTTACTCAGAGTAAAACGTAACTTGCATTCGAAACACTGATAGTTTTGATCCGGGAGACCAACTTCAGGACAAATAGCTTTAATGTACTCGGTTTCACTGCTCACTTTTAGGATAGGGCACTTCCGAACAACGCTGTTAAGGCACTTGGTATGACATTGATAGGAACAATCTAAATCCAAAATCACAATTATTTAAATTGAATCAAGTGATTTTTTTCTTGTGTTTACAATTTTTTTACCTTGACATCTATACCAATGCTGAATTACTGTCCAGATGATCCCACCACATCGGTCACAATACTGCGGTGTTCGGTGAACAATCTGATTTTGAATCAGGAAATGGTGACTCAATACGATTCGAAGCTCTTCGTCCGAAACGCCTCGTTCATTTCGCTCATCATGGATTTCTTTGACATCTTCTAGTCGTAATCTCAAAGCCACTAACCGCTTTACCAATTTGATCCTCTCGTCAGAGACGCCATCAGTCTCTAACACTAAGGTTTTTACTTGTTCAATTGCGTCTTCAATTTCTCCAGGGGATTGAAGTAAGGCATCGTCCTAAAAAGATACAGGACAAATTTTAGTGGCGTCAATCAAGGTTCTAAGCCTTCCAAACTTGCATCGATCAAGTCATAAATTAATGTTTTACTTACAATTGGACAATTAAAATAATTCTCCTCGAATTCAGCTGTGCTTGAGAGGTCTAAACTTTTTGCATCATCGGATGACCAGAATAAACTATCCTTATCCTCTGTTTCATCCATCGTTTCTTCGAATAAATTGGCAGATGCAGTTGCAACTACCCAGTTAAGGCTGTGACTCAATTTATGCCTGAATGACTCAATCATTCCCTCCAGCTTATTATTTATTTTAGATTATAAAATATAGAGTGGAATAAAATGGTTTAATCCAAATCCCGAATCAGATACATATTTAATAACCAATAATAATAATAAAGGTCTGGATGTGAGTCTATGGCCCGTGTGTGTAATGAATAATGTGTATCATTTTTTATAATAACACCTTATTATTAGCAATCTAATAGTATGCTAAGCTAAGCTATAAGCTAAAAAATCAATCCGTTTTATTTTGTAGTATTTGCTAATCTTCCATCGTCTAATTCAAACGCATCTGCGTTAAATATCATTAAGTACAACTTGTTATCAAAAGTAACACATATTAATAATTATTATTTATTTTATGGATTACAAATTATGATATTAAAATATACACTTCTTTACTGTTATTATTACGTTTGTTTTGGTATTGTACTTCTGGCTCAAAACACTCAAACTCAAAGTAAATGGTACAGAATTTTTAACCCATACAAATCTTCAGATTTGTAGACCAGAACCAGAAGAAAGCTTGCAGTATACACAAAGCGAAGTTTGGTTTGATGCAAGGGGTTATTTGATTGTAAAGGTTACGGATTAATGAAAATCCGATGCTAATTATATGAACAAATTTAATTTCAATGGTAAATGAAAATGATCTAAATGAGTGCTTATTTAATGAACGAATTGAAAATCATACATAATAATTAACAAAAATTATGTATGAAAAAAAATATGCAAGGAAATCAACGTGGTTTAGCTATCTCAGGCTCGGTTATAAGTTTTTCAGTTTTAACAAAAAATATTTTGGTTTGCCGACATAAATTTTATTATATTGAAAAGTTAATTTTCATATCAAGAGAATAGGCGATTTCCTGTGTCCCGTAAATCAGGAAAACCATCGGTTCAAAACCAAAACTGGTTGAACATGTCAAAAGATTATCTGACGGAAACCACAAAACCGAAAACATTGAAGTGATAAATTATAAAAAGATTCATATCACAGGGATTACGACGGCTACGGTTATCCTAAACAGTATATGATATTATAAACATGTTGCTGTTCGAAATGACATTTAGTTTTAATTCCAGAATTTTTACTTTATATTATCGAAATGTCCAATTATACTCGTAATTTTATTAGTTTTTATTAAACTGATTAAAGAATAAGCTTTAAAGATAGATCACTCATTTTAATATTAATATATTTGAGTTGACAGAAATGATATGTGTGGCCTTGAATGTTCAGTAGTACAGTGTAAAGAATACTAATGTATATCGGGAATTCGTAATATTGGATAATAAATGATTTCTACATATTTGTTTTAATAAATTTCTCAAGAGGAATTGACTAAATGACTTTATTACACTAGTCAGTTTACAGTCAAATCGCTTAAATTGTACGGCGACCGATTCCACGTAATTCAACAGTCCAAGGTCTGCTTGGATTTTAGATTTCGTTTGATCTTCATCAGTGAGCCAATAACGGTCATGTTACTTTGATACTCATTTCTCATTGACGCTGTCACAAACTCTTGATGCAAATTCCGATGGGGAGCAGTCCTCCTAAGTGAGATAGCCTTCGAATCAGTAGATCTGTTCCTGACAACATTCTGCAAACTCTGCTGCAAATTTTCATAAAAGATATACATATCTGATTTGTTTTTTTCCTTTTCATTTGTTTGAAAAATTCTTTCACCTTCACACCGCTATCGACCTGGAACTGTCTATTTTTCCTTGCTAAAAATCGAGCATCATCTTTGGAACGATAAAACGGATCTACTTCTTGTGAGGAGTGTTTCACTCCGTTATAATCGTCTTGCATTACAATCGGACTATCGTCCGAAGAAGCGTCCGAAGAGTTAGATTGTGATAATTGCTGAAGTAAACCCGGAGATGTGACATTTCCTGTCGAAGTAGCTGCCTTTTCTATTGCAGGATTATGCCTGGAATTCTTGTTTGATAGATCATTATGATCGCTTGGTGATTTTGTACACATTCCACTGCATAATATATTATAGCTGATGTACCAAATGAACAAGCCAAAAAATGAGGACACGTAAATCGTCAGCCATACCAAGGCAGATCTTGGGTAGCCACAATTACTGAAGAATGCTGTGGTACAATGTAATATTACTAGCCCAAACTGAATCTAAAAAGACGTAATAAATAAGATTATTATTCGCCTCTTAATTTTAAGCCATGAATTGCTTTAAAATTTCAAATCGATATACAATGAATCATTAAGTGTAGATCATCAATCAATATGATAACAAACACGAGAAGAATTATTACAATGGTTTTTATGACTCGGATTTTTTAGAACGTCTGAAATAAAACTTACAAGCTGTGAAAATGTTGTAACGTTTCGGAATGTTAACCTAGACACGGCCCGGAATTGAAGTAGAAAAATGCAGTAGTAGGCGTAGATGATAAAATGGGCAAATGTATTGATTGTCGCTAGAACGATACCTGTCATAATGTGAGAAATTCATTAGTTATCCGAATGGACAAGTTTCCAGTTGGTTAGACACTGGTTTATTATAATTAGCAAAAACTTGAAGACGTCTCAAAACTACTTACTGCTTCCCCCAGGTGCAAATCTTACGCCTAACCATACTATTATCAGCATCGAAGAATGATGATACCGATGTAAAACTGTCAGTTGTTCGAATTTCTTCTTCAGTATCATGAGGACGGAGTCATTTAGCTAAGTTGCAATATAATATTTGTACCTCTCCGAAATATCAAATGAACAAATCTGTATATTTTTTTTGGTACCTCAAATATCTTGGAAATATAAAAAGCGTAAAATCCCTTTGCTAGCTATTGTAAGAATTGCAATAAATTAAAAATCAAATAGTTAAAATGTCTTAATGGTCTTAGATACTCAATGAAATACCAACCATAAGCTCTTGGTCTCCTTCCGTTGAGATAATCTGACAAACGGGGCTGTATTGAAGCATGATTTGATAATACAGGAACTACAAAAATCCAATACATGTTTGTTTACTACTCTCGTTCCAAGAGAAAGCTCTGGATACAGTATTTAATTAAAGGTAATTTATTGGGTAAACTATTTTTTGTGTAAGTTGTAAGTATAAAGCTTACAAAAATTGCCAAGGCTCCATTGAATGATAGAAGGAACAGGTTGTAATATGTTGCAAATTGTCCAATCTCAACTGGGGTTCGATTTTGCATTATTGATGGTCCCAAGTATTTACAAATCCATAAGTAAATGACAATTATTGTTACTGGAATCCATATTGAACTGATTGTCAACCATTCCTTCGTTCTAATATCTACATATTAGATGTTGATGTCAATAATAGTCACACAGGAATTTTTTTTTTTTTTTTGTCGTAGCTGTAACGGTCAGAGTTTAATTATCAAACTATTCTAGAGTGTCCTATTGATTTTATAGATGAAACCACATTCTTTAATTAACTCCATCGGAATCATTCCGAATAACTTACTGAAATCGACTATACCAGAAACTTTGAAACATAAAGCAAATTCTATTGAATTTCATGAAAATAGTTTTGCTGAAACGGATTGAAAATTGAAACTTTAAAGGGTTCATGCATGGCTAATTTTTCTGATTTCGTTGGGGAAATATATATCCTTATGAATCGATCGCCCCTGAATAATGGGAATAATGTCATAATTGAATTGAATTTAGGAGTGTAGAAAAAATCCATATAAGGACTGAGGACGGGTTTTTAATTTTCATACCTGCATTAATTTAAACGCTATTTCATACGATGATACGAGAGTTGCCTTAATCTTACCTGAGTGATTTTGAAATACCCCGATGTAGTAGTCGACGAATTTGTATAGACTTGATGTCGCCATGTCAGCTTGTCGAAAGCCATGCCAAAATACGCATGTATAAAAGTGCCATAAAAACTGAAGTATGATTATCAGGAATGAGACAAGGCCAAGGCAACTAAAAGACTAGTTTCCCTAACAGGTAGCCTGACTTGAAGGATTTTGAAAAAATAAACATCTTTTTTCAAAACTGGAGGACACTTGTCCTCCAGTAGTAAAAGTAAAGCATGAAATTCGTTGCCAGGGACGGAAGGGAGGCGATGAATTCAAAATTGAAAATATGAATATTTTTTTCAAAATCTCTCCAAGTCAGGCTACCTGTTAGGGAAACTAGTCTTTTAGTTGCCTTGAGACAAGGCAGGTAAAGTTAGAATGAATGACATGCACTGGAATCAAGGTTGCTTGACAACGGTGGCTCTCAAGGCAGGTAAAGTTGAATCTCCAAGGAGAAATTTCGAATAGATTACTATTTTTCATTTGAACTGCCTTGGGTGGCTCCAGTACCAGCGTTGTCTAGGTATCTTGCACTGGAATGAACTCCCTTCGGGTCGCCTTGTAAACTCATCTTCAGAATTTCATTTTACTTTGTCAGCGTATCTTCGAATTTTAATGGAGATTGATGGGTAATATTAACCGTGTATTCATTGCGCATAAAATAAAATGGATTACAATAAAGTATTTAAACTGCAAATCGTAACCAATCTGATAAGATATTTTCATTAGTCGCTTTAAATGTTTAATTTACACTGTTCCTCAATCAATGGGGGATTTCTTCACATAATGTATTGCTATAATAAATAGTGCTATCGTACTCAATCGAAATTCTAAAATTATGAAATCCAAGGTGTTGATGAAGCTTTGCGAAAGAACGCTCAGATAGAGACCAATACTTCAAGTCCCCTAGAATCCGTAGGCTTGGGCACTTTGTAATTATTTGAGTCAATCCATAAAGAAGCGAAATATTATTTGTAAACAAAAATCGCAGTACTTCCAACCTGCATGCCCCGTCCTCAAATATGTCTCGAACATTAGAATCGTTAATGAAACCTGGACTTAACAAGATTTCTCGGACTTCCAGGTACTGCAGTTCCGGACAACGTTTGACAAGGCTAGATAGAGTTCCTATGTTATGAAGCATTGCTGCCGAAACCTGTTTAAGAGATCGTAATTGATACTTCTCCGAAAGAACCCCCTTTAAAGATGCTTTAATTCGTTGTAGATTCGGAGCAAAGTAGCTGAGGAGGTCCAGAGGTATAAACGTACATGACGATTTAGCATAACAGGTGAAGTTTATCACCGTGAGATTAGCCAATTCGCAATACGCAATCACAAAGTCGCTCTAAATCAAAGTCACAATGAAGTCAGTCAATTTCGTGATTATAAATGTCTCACTTTAATTTGCGGTGGAACGTTACCGAATATATTAGAAACGAAACCTCATATCCAACGTCATCGACTCTGACTTCAACGGTTGGAGATTCAGCATGGATACACGCTAAAAGTCCACGAACGAAGCAAAATATGTCTTGGCAGAATGCAGATCGAACATGAAGGACGAGTTGTTGCCTTAAAATTATGAACGTAGGATTATTCTCAAAACCCTTACAACTGATCTTGACGCTTCCACTGGGGCAGAAGAAGGATAGACTTGGAGTCGCAACGAGTTGAGGACAGGCCATCGTAATCCCGACTTCATATTTGTAATAGTCGCATTGATTCGTCACCTCCGACATATCGAAATACTCCAAGCTTTTGAGAGAACATAAACACCGTAATTTACAATTCGACACACTGTGTCTATACCATTAAATTGAACATCCGGACTAAACCTTACGACTTTGTCAAAGGCCTTAGAAAATGTTTTGGTAAGTTGGTTGATAGAGTTGTTAAAAAAGCTTTTCGAAAATCTCTCTCCGCATCATCTCCCTTGAAGAAAAGGGATCGGATGCCGCGCTGTGTAACTGCACTGTGGCTGATATCGAGATATTTCATGTAGTAGCAATTTAGACCCACGGATTTAAGTACACTGTCATCGGCCGAGCCACGAATCACCAGCTTAGTCAAGTTATGAAATTTTCCAAACGGGTCATTGGAATCAAGTAAGGCTGCCGGAACTACTGCAGATTTCCCAGTGCTGGAAGAACTGGAGTCGTTAAATTCGACATAAATTTCTTTAACTCCCAGAACGGCATTGCTCTTTGTTAAAGTATTAACAATTTGCATCCAAGTAGAGCCATTCATTGACTGAGCTGTTGATAAGATGACTAAGATAATCAACTTACGGCAAAATTTATTATTTAATATGACCTTATTCTAGAGTAGTTGTGAACTTACGAGTAGTTGTGCTGGGTATGACACCCACAAACGGTAATAAGATGATGCTTGATTTGCCCTTTTGATTTTGAAAGGTTAACCCTTCATGAAGAAAGTCAAGAACTTCGGGAGGATGAAATTCCAAAATCGACTCAAGATGTCTGAAATCGACAAAGGTGCTTTCATAGTGGTTTGAAAGCCTGATCCAGTAATTGACGATCCGGTTGGACAATTCCTTTAGCCTTTGAACTCCCAAATGTTTCTTCAGCCGCACGGCATTTTTATTAAGAAATGGCTTATAGATTGTATCTCTACAGTACTGCTCAGCGCAAGGGTACACATCAATTTCCTTTATTAAGTATCAAAAATATTTAACCCAAATTTTTGAAACGGTATAAGAGACAGTTCTAGTGGACCTTTTAATCCAGTTAATCCATTGTTAAATGGGGAATTATGCAAATGAAAACCTTTCTGTTTATTCCATCAGGCCAGGCAACTTTCCTTGTAGACATCAACTTCAGTGAAGGCACTTCATTTCTGAGAGGCATTTTTTGTATACTAAATGAATGTTTTGAATAAAATTCGTAAAATTCTAGCAAAAATGCATTGAGTTCAAGTTGGTTTTTAGACAGCTTTTATTTGACTTTCATTGCTATAATATACATATATTTTTATATACGATTTCTCATTAGAGGTACATTTACACAAAGGCTCCTTGACGACAAGGTGCAGTCAGAAGAAGTTTGTCAAACCTCAACTATTTCCAGACCAGAAGCCAACTCCAATGAATCAAGGCCCTAAAACTATAGAGACGCGATTTACTACAAGGTTGCATAACTTGCCTTTAAAAAATTCTCCTCACTTCTTGGTGATTTGTTATGATGGGGAATAGGGAGCACCCCCTTAGCAACAATTAGTTACACCCCATTCGAAAAACCCCCACGGGTCTCACAATCCAAATTTCGACACACCAAGTTGATGAGCGGTACCCAAGACATTTTTCTAAATTTTGATACCATTCTCACATTTTTTGAAAAAGGCGATTCGAAGAGATTAATTTTACAAGAAATCACCAACATTGGTGGAGAAAAATTACTACACAGGTTACGCAACCTTGTAAATGAATCTTTGTCGCTAAGGATTTAGGGCCTTGCAATGAATGAGCCGATTTTTGTTTTGTTAAAATAATCCTGTAAGGATTGTGCTTCACTCTGCAATTACATGTCTTACATCAAACTCCTTTTTAACAACGTGTTTTACAGGAGACAGGAAAATTAAATAATGCTCTGACTGGCAAACTAAATCAATTTCATGTGTAATCTTTAGTTTTGAAGGGTTCTATACAGCAATTAAATTTACAGTACATTTTTAAAAATCGCACACCTCGAAAACTACAATTAATGATTGAAATTACGATTTAAATTATGTTTTATCTAGAAACTACAAATAAGTAACATTTTTGGGATTTGAGTCTTGATTACAGCATATCAGCCCAGTAGTACCGTCTAAGTAACAAAATTAAATTTTTCTCTCTATTATTGTAGTACACCATTTCTAATAATTCTAGTATAATATGAATTACTGTAGTATTTTAAGCTGCAGTTTTGTAAGATATGCTGTCGTCAGTTAATCTAATTGTAACGTATATACATTCCATCTATCTTAAGTTATTAACACGAATTTTGGCCAACGTTTACGTACTGGTCATACTGAGGTCACAGTATTAATCAATACCAACTACCGTTATCTAATAAACTGGCTAAGGAATGGGCTTTTGAAGTCGACGATTTTGTTGAGGCATAAGGACTTGAAGAGTGTTGCTTGTGCCTCCAGCTTTTAATTCTTGGTTTTGATCGATCACGGTCATCAGGAATGGGAGCTAAAACATAGGTTCCAATTTAAAACCTTAAAGTCCGTACGAATTAAATTTGCAATGACCAATAACGTAGCTGCAAGAACAATTTAAAGATTAATTAGTTCGAGTCTAATTTCCCTCACACTCATTTTCGAATCCGAATGTATAGTTAAAGCCTACGGAGCATAAATTGCTGGACTCTCTAATCAATACTAGGTTAATAGGACAAAAAAATCTAAAAACCGTGTATTAATAACTCAAAAACTACACATTTTTGACATTCCATATCCTCATTGCCTTTATACACTGCAATATTAGTTTCTAATCGAAAGAGTTACCGAGATCTCAAACTTCAATCATACTGTTTGCAAGGTTTGTGATATTTATTTTGGGATTCAAAAGGGGAGTTGAGCTACTAAAAATTCATAAAAGATATTATTTGTCTAATTATAGGATTGATTATATATATCTAACTGAGTATACACTCTCCACGTTTTTTGTAATTTATTTAAAATCGCTATTATTATTGTAAGATTAAAGTAATTATATATACCCTAGACCGATCATTTAGCTGCCTTATCCAGCAACTATTTATTATTTTCAACTAAAATTCGATAACTTGAATTTGCTAAGTAAACGTCTTTCTTTTAAAACTACAAATGACAATGTACAGTGTCGATAGATAACTCTACTATGAATTTACTTCGGGATATTTTATTTTCATGAATTATTAAATTTTACAATGAAAATATTAGCAGTCTATCACTTCCATCCTAAAAGATTTCAAGGGTGCCATCCGAAGAGGCTCCATCATGTCATCACTGGCATCTTCGGGCAATATATCACCTCTGTATTCAGTTACCTGGGCAAAAAGGATAACCAATTAACCCCCAATCCAACCCTTTCCTTTACTCTGTGGGACAGGGATTGACGATTTAGCATAATTTAGAGAAATTAACGATGTTACAAGAATAGAACAAAATTGGAAAATTAAAGAAAGATTGCGGATATTGAATATGCTAGGAGAGGTGACAGCATTAATAAAGATTTGATTGCTTTGAACAAAATATTCTATCTTGCATACATGTATGCGAGTACTACTCTAGATCTTACAAATCCCGATTGAATTCTTCAACTTCGATTCATTTGTGATGGACCCGACACCCGACCCTCATAATTCGGTTACAACTAATTTAATACACTGAATTCCATCCAGAATCAACAAAATTTAGCATTATCTTTCTCATTCTTATTAAATCCTACATAAAGTTGAATTGAAATCGCTAAATACTCGGTAAAATTTATGAATCAGAATATAAACTTATAAATGGGTGTATTAATATACAATATATAGAATTTATACGAAAAAGGGGACAGAATAAATAAACTACTTAATTTATCGAACAATTGCACACGAAGGCTGAAATCCCGTCACAGTTAATTTATCCCATCCCAACCAATAATTCAACATTTAAAACAAATTCTCAGCAATCACACACGAACGAGGATGCAGGAAGACTGAAGCATCGGGATTTAAAGTTTCTTCGGATTTGTTGTAGATTATCAATATTTTGTTTATGAATCAAGGACTGGATACGTTCATCGGTATTTTTGCCGTTTGGGAATAGAAAATTGCAAGTTTAAATATTGTTTCTAATAATCCGAGAGAGGATAGGTATGCCGTATCTGAACGACAAGCCAAATTTAAAAGACTATAATATAGGAATTGGAATGAGAGTGCAGAAAGAGACAGAGAGTTAGCACACATAAATACACACCGAGAAAGGCAAAAATTACAATACCCATATTGTGTCTGCGAGTGCAGGTAATGTAATTACTTTGAAGTTAGTAAAACACGAGAGTAAGAGAGGATTACATGATCCGACATTTATTGGCCGACTGCAAAAAATAGCAACACACAGTTTTTAATCTCATAGCAATTTTTAATGACTTTTATATGTACCAAACAAGATAGCATCATCAGTTCATTGTCAATTTTTAAAATATCCCCACAAGATCTTATAAAACATTTCAAGATATACTTTCCCCTCTTAGCCTACCTTATCTTTATATGGAGATATAAATGTAGCGACCTCCTTGACATGGAAAAGCCGTTATTGTTCATAAATTAGATGGAAAAGTATCGTTCTCCTTATCGTAATCAGTTCGTTCAAAATTTCCAAAGCAATAAGACAAAGTTTAATGCTTTCACACTGCGTTTAGTAACTTTCTTTGACATCGTAGTAGTTCTTACACTCTATAGTCCCTGTACATTGATGAGTAACAACTACACACATTTTTGTCACTTTACACAGATTTAGCAGAAAGCATTAGATTGTAATTAGTTTAATCGACTAAAAGTCCACATATATAGAACGTTTGTTTCTATTATTGATACATATATATACTATATATAGTGTTATTGTTAGATCTACAGGTTTAGTAGATGCTGCACTAGAGTCGATTAGCTTGGTTTTTAACACACTTGGGCTCTAATTAGTCTAACTGATTGTAGGGATTGTATTTTGGCTAATTCGTTAAAACCATCGTCTGTACCATGGTCTGTCTTGCCCGAATCTCACCTCATAGTCTTCCATCATAGGTCTCGTTGAAGCTGCCGTGTCAATTCTCCTCATCGTCGTTGACGCACTTCGAGCACGTCCACTTGGACCGGATATATTGAAAACGTTCATGAGCCATGCTGCAATAATCGGAACAATTCCACAAATGATGAGAGCAAGAGCGATGCCCATTGTCCATCCGGGGTACTGGAGCCGTTCAGTTTCGCCCTGGGAAATTAACATTAAAATTAACTACATTTAAGAACCTTCAATTTCGTATTTAAAATGTGTTGATATTAGACATCTCTCGATATAATACCTTTTCCCTATTCCATGCATCGTACATGGGACTGTTCCTGATTTTTTCGATCAATGAACCCACAAGTAGTAAAACCAGAAATCCGGGCCCAATAAATCTCCAAGTTATTTGCCAATACCATCCAGGGTAATATCCGGTCATGTACTCAATATCAGCCGAAAACCTGACAATCATATTCCACATTTTTTGTTTCAAAATTTTAATGATGTGAATGTTTAAAGATAGTGGTAAATCCTTGAGAGTAAGCCAGACTACCTTTTATGTCCGTATATGTACATCACGGAGACAATTTCCATTAATGCAATGATGACCAAGCCGGTAGTACTGGCATAGCCATCAAAGAGTGATACCCAATACTCTCCAGCTCCCGTGACAAAGATCAGACCGCAGGCGAATGACGCAAAACAGACGAAAGCTACAAAGACAAACAACGAGTTAGGCTTGTTTGTAAGATTTTTAAAATAAATTAACGAAACGCTCAATCATCTAAATTCATCGAGATGGATCATAATGGGTCATTGCTTTTAATTTCTCGTGCTATTAAAGTTTCTACGAGAAAAATAGCGAATCCATTAGTCCCCTCACCTGTCAGTACTTCTTTCCGTATTCCCTTGAAGTAGGAACACTCGAACACGGTATTTACAACTCCTTCCATTGTTCCAATTTGTGACCCGAGTCCAAGAGCCAGTAGCATGAGGAAGAAGATGATTGACCAGAATGGTGCCATTGGCAATTCCACGATTGCTTGAGTGAAGACGACAAATGCCAATCCGGTCCCAGCTGCAGCAGAGTCCAATTCTTGCTCCAAACTACATTCTTTGAAAGCCGTTCCATTGGTTCCGTCCGGAAAGTGTTCCTTCATGTACGACTCGTATATTGTGTCCGTAACATTATCCACGAAGGGATAAATACTCAAATTTTCTTTGTGAATCAATTCTTTGTTACTGTAATATAAAATTGCTTGTGTTATATAGTGGGCACAGAACTAGTTGAGTAACCGGCGAAACCTTAAATTTTCGGCGTAAAAATGAGCATTTAGAGCGAAACAGATTTTTGACTTACGATAAAATACAACGCTCGTGAATAGCTGTTGCCTTGAATCCAAGAACAGAGAATATGACTACGGATGCATACATAGCAGTTATTGCATTAGTAAATGTGATGAAGACAACATCCTTCACGCAGTTATTTCTTGGTTTATTATACGACCCGAAAGCGATGAGCGAACCGAACGCCAGTCCGAAAGAGTAAAATACTTGTGTTGCAGCATCCATCCAAACTGCCAAATCTAGTAGTTTCTCCATCTAGATGTAATCCAAATTTAAATGAGTTAGCTTGCCTATGAATTGAAGAAGATTCATTTGTTGCGGAATAATAAAATATAATTCATGGCCAGAATTTCCAAAGTAATTTCAAGAGAAACAAACACTGACACATAGGATATAGCTTCCCATATTTATTAGGTCAACACGTGAGATGCACATTAGAGATACGTATTTGATGGAATTTTCTCATTTGAAGAGGCCTTCATGAATCGTGATGGAACTAATTACTCAGCAAATGTTAATTACTTATCTGTTGACATACCTTTGGAGTGTACATATGTATTAATCCTGCACCAGAGCCCTTGAGCGTTATTCCCCGGATGAAGAAAATTGTCAATACCAGGTATGGAAATAGTGCCGTGAAGTAGACCGCCTGTTAAATGAAGCAATATGTGATGTATACGACTTCAGAATCTGTGAGTTGTTAATTACTTCAAACGAACCTTCCCAGCAGATTGAACTCCACGCATTATGATGAAATACACAACAATCCAGGCCAAGAGCAAGCATAGTACCATCCACCATTTGAGACCACCGGTTTCTTGAATCGACGGAGAAATGTCTAATGCTTTCCTGTACCAAAAATACGACGTTTCTGATGATTTCTCACACTCTGGTACAATGATCATTGTTCCGTTGAATGGCTCCAACGGACAGCTCGCCCACGGTAAAGGGCTCTGAAAATTATAGAAATCAAATTATGATTTAAAATAGTTTAATAAAATAAAACGAAATTATACTTGTAAGCTTTGGAAACTCGAAGATAGCGTAAATCTTTTCACAGAGATTGAAGAATGGAGAAAGTACCTAATATGTATTTTTATTGATGCCAACTTTCTCTGTTATTTCTGTGCTAGTTGGGTGATAAATGCTTTCCCACCACATACTATTACTTTTATATTACCCAGAGGACGTAATTGCTTCAATTAATCTCTATTATCCGGATTCTACTAGATTGAACGAACCGGAAATTGCAAATGACTGGACAAAAAAGAGATCTTCATTTTAACTCGTGGGGGTTGAACTAGTTGGCTACAGAAGCCTTCTAAATGGCTTGATAATGGTTTAAAAGTAGTACTGAGAAATTCTCCTTCCTTATAGTTATAACATTAAAATCCTAAATAAAATGGCAGAGATGATTGTATTTTACGATTTCAGCAATAAAAATATGTATTTAGATATAATGAGTTTCAGATCACCCCACCGTTATTCTGTACTATCTGTTATACAACAATTAAAGACTACGAATAAGCTTAGCTAATTGAAGATTTTCAACTTACCTGAAATGAATTAAAAAGGAAGAAAAAACACCAGGTAATAATGACGTTGTAGTATAGTCCGACAAGGAAGGCAACAATTGTACTGGCAACTCCGATGCCTCCAATAGAAGGGTGGATCATATTCCATGTTCCAAGGGATCCTTGCCTTAGTCTTTGCCCGATTCCTAGTTCTATTAGAAGTAATGGAGCTCCTTCAAGGATCACCATTATAAGGAATGGAATCAGGAACGCACCTAAGGAAAATAAAAAACAGGTCAGGCATCAGGTAATTTTTCAGTAAGAACAGAGCATATAACACAAAAAACGTTCATTGATAGAGATTATCATTTCATTTGTGTAATTTTCTGCAAGACGATAGTGCATTTGTTACCCTTTGTCCGCTGTAGGAAAACTACATATTACACATCAACGTCGACGCAGAATGTCAATCAAATTTTAAGTGAGTTTAAAATTGTAAATTTTAATGTGAGTGTATAATACAAGCGTATAACAATTAAATTAGCAAGATCGAAAATAAAACCAATTGATTTCCTGTAGATTAATTGATCAGGAATGGCACGGAACGCATGAAGAAAAATTACGATACCAGATTCAGACATGACGTATTCTGAATTTAAATACACTGTACATTCGACATTGAAGTTCACATTAAAAGGGTAGTACAAATAAATTTACACAGCATTCAATTAAGTATTGCAAACGGCAATTGCATAAAGACTGTAAGTGCAAGTCGTGCTAATCTCAACTTCAAATACAGAACAGAATATGAAATCATCTGTCTGGAAAGTCGATTAGCGTCATTTTCATTCTTCTGCATAAGTTTTAGTTTCAGGTGGGTACTGATGTACACGTTCATTTTCTAACGTTTTAAAGGAAAAGCATGACTGCATTGATTGCCCGGTCTTCATAAATAATTGCGTAAATAAAGTTGGTGCTTATTAGTGAAGACAATCTTGAAACTTCATTAAGCCTCAACTTTGATTCTGATTTATGAGTATGAAATCCGAACCTGCATCAAATATTATGCATCTGAGTCACCCACCCTGGAGAATGCGATTGTATAAGATTTCATATTCTAATTCTGGAACTGCTTGCATATGAGAATATATTGCGATTTTGTTGGAATAAGTAATGACTGTATTTCAATTTGAGGCTTCAAATATAATTACTACAATAAATTAACAATAGCGTTTGTGGTTCCTCAAGTTACACAGGCTAAAGTTGAACATTAAATAACTTATAATTATAATTATCAAACTCGAAATTGGATCTCAAGATAGGCTGGATAAATGCATCATATTAATTATACACTTTACTTTTCCTGTAGACACTCTACAGCGTCAAGAATCCATCAGTACTTTGAATTTCCACTAAAAAATCCACTTTGAATTTAAACCTATCAATTAGTAAATCAATCTCCAATCTGGTTTAGATTTTTAAAACGAAATCTTTTCCATGTTTTAAAAACGATGAGTTGGCTCAGTTCCGTTCAGAACAGTCTCAATATTAATTGGCTGTAAACCAAATTATGGTAATCTGATAGATTTAACAGGTTAAGGATACCGAGATCGACAATTTAGCAAACCAAAAATCATTGATTCACTTATCTTCCATAAACACCGGATCAATGTATTGCCGAAACTTATTTGGTTCGACTGTTTCATGTAATTATTTCGTATCGCACGCAGATATACATTCTGCTAAAAGGCCAACGTTTTTCATGGAAATACTTCATAGGTAATACATCGTTGGAAAGTTAGGGTCAAGGGCTCTTTAACGGTGTATATTAGTTTGGGCCTGAGTAACCCACTGGCCTGGAGGTCAAATAGCAACACAAGGTATACATTCATGGTTTTAAAAGATGAAAGAGAAGAGAGAAGTTTTAAAAGAGAACTTTAAAAAAAATCAAACACTATTCAATAATGTAAATAGAACTCTACTATGGTTGGGGTAAGGTAAGATATTTAGAATTCCATATTATGATATTAAAAGTACTCAATTTTAAACATTTTAAACAATTGTACATTATCCACGATACATTTAGTACATTCGTTGGACTGTTTATAGATACGTATGTGAGTCCTACATACAATGCAGTATAAGATATGCAGCGGGTTTTTAGACTGTTTTTAATTGAATGCAGCATCAATTTAGCTTTCAATTTCATGATCATTTATTCATAGCCAATGTATATATTTGTCTTATGTCCCTTGTACAACTTCTACCCACATCTTACCGGATTGTATCTATTAAGCATGAACAACATCTACAATATTAAACTACGTATTTCAAATGCATGAGTTTTACACGTGTTCTTTCTTTTTGAGTATATTATGAGTAACATCAAAACAATCAAGAGTTACGAATCGAAACTGACGGGTTGTGAAACTATTATGGAGACGATAGCAACTGGAAGGGACGCCAAATACCAACTGACGCGAAACAAGAGAAAAATCTTATAACAGAGAATGAAAATTCTACAGTCCACAATGACTTTCACCCAAAATTTCATTATTTCATGGGAATAAATATTGTGATATTTATAATGGTTACTGTATTATGTCCTAAACTTTAGATCAGACCTGCCTCTCCTTCAAAAATATGTAAACAGACAATATTTTACTAAAATACAAACTAGTTCAATATAGAACAAATGGATACCACAGACCTTTAAATTTGCTATATGCCTAAATCAGCAAAGGAGGAATTGTGAACCCAAAATATTTATCTATTTCTGGTAATTCTGGTCAACGCCAGTTATATTCTTACTAAAGATAAGTTGAAAACTCGGTAACTGAACTCTAGTTTTTGACAACTCTAATTATTTGATTGTAAGCGTATGCCCGCTTTATAAAAATGCCATCATATTGAATTAATCAGATAATATAAAATATTTCGGAGCAAAAAACACCGATTAAAATCTAAGTTCAGGATTGAGGACTAAAGATGCTATAAAATTAATTGAGTCACACCTGCTTGTCATCTTTATTCGCTTCGAATTTCGTTGTATTTAATTTGCGGTGTTAATTCAATCTAAGACATTTAAGTCGCTTGACGTTGAATATTTCGCCAGGCAAAAAATCATGAGTTTCCGTTTGGATGTGTGTTCAATTTTATCCTGAATGGAAGGAGGTTTAGCTGACTTGTAACGTAGTAACTGTAAGCAGTAATAGGAAAATATTCTGCATAGCTAAGTGTAAATCTTGAATGCCTCTCCAAAAATAAACCTAAGATATCTGCATCAGCAAACTTTGTTCACGTTAAGATATAAAAAATTGTATTCCTCTGCTCTTGCCAAAGTTATCCTAAAATTAGCTATGCAACACGAGTACTGGAAAGACTGATAATGATACTAAATACACACGGCCTACCTACCGGGGAAAACATAACAATTTTTTCATCAATTTAATGCATATATGATAACAATCATACACTGATATAATATATGGACATTCATAATTTATAATACTGTTGTGTGTTGGTATTGCAGAACTATTTCAGTTAATTTTTTTTTACTAAAAATGAATAATTTGGAGTTAATATGAAAGATGTTCCCAGAAATCATTTAAATTCTGTCGGGAATTCAATAAGTTCCTAATTTTAAGCGCTGTGATGTATTAAAACTGATAATGAGCTGGAAATAACGCTAACGTTCCAGGAAATTATTCCAATCTATTATATACTCCTCCTATGTTGTAGCGACTAACGAACGTTTAGCAAAAACTGAATTACAAGTTTTAATTGTAAATTTTAGCTATCTTTGCCTGATCCGGGTTGTAGAACGACACATTAACAGCTCGGTCATGTTATTATGAAACTCAAGTTCCCTCATCTTTCACCATATTTAGGGAGTTTGATATCCATTGTTAACATCGTTTTTAAGAAACTTGACTACTCAGAGATCCAAACACTTTAATCAACGAACCAGTTAATGTGTCTAGTGTCCTAATTCTGAATTTTATGATTTTAATTGAAGCTAAATTGTTTTCAAGTGAAGCTTTAATCGATATCTGTCTCCCCTTTTGTATTTACGATTTTATTTCAATTACCTAAATACTAATAAGTCTCAATTGTTGAATTCGGATCAAGCCGCTTAAGTTTCTAAAGTTTAAAACTAAGGTTAATCCAAACAAATGCGAGTTCGCAAATTTGGCAGTTTTATGAGCCCTCTTTAAGGATATCGTGTTGGCAGATCACAACCTACAACCGACCTTACAATTATGATCTGCAATAGGTTCAATTCTTAAATGCATGATCTGTGGTGGTAGGTTAGGTTCCGGCAGATGATATTTAAGATATCTGCATTTACTGGCATGGAATTATATTTTACTTTGTTTAACTACATTTCCGTTGAACTTGCGTCACAGAGTGTTTTCAGTGACAAATGTCACCCAAAAATATTTATTTACATCATTTGAAACGCCAGTTCCGTTCTGTAAAATACAACAATATTGGCGTATGTGGGTTTTAAAAACCTATACCAGTTATCTTTGTTTTATGATCCAGTCAATTCCAGTAGATCCATAGTATGTCTGCATCCAACCGCTACAACGAAACTACATTCACATTCCGATTCTAACAAAAATGTAAGTCTATTATTATTTTTGAGCTCGTGCAAAACCAGGTACATCTTGTAGGGAGATACTGCGCTCTACAGTTATGAAATGAGTTCTTAATGGCATTTGCATTATTGAAAAACCTTTGGCAAGCATCTTGCTCTGTAGATTTGCCGTACAAATACAGTATTATTGTTGGAGTCAAAATTTTAGAATTTTAAGCCTTCAACATATCTACACATGGAACTCTCAAGGTTTCAGCAGCTGGCCTGTTCATTCTAAATATTTATTAGTGCCAATTGAAGATCACAATGTTTTTTGGCAACGATCATTTATTTGGGGATTTACTTGCAATTAGTTTCGTTTTTCCGGATTTGAACCTACCAAGTTTGCATCAGAGAATACTATTATCAATTCAAATTAAAGTAATTTACTTGCATATGTCTTCCGATTGGAGCAGAACAGCAGAATGCTAAAGTGAAAAGACGGATTCATGAAGCGGAATATTTAAAGGAAAACGGTTACTAATACGGCTGTCTCCAAAACCACCGTTTACACTACTTATACATTATCATACACGTGTAACAAAGGAGCTCAATCCATGCACAAAAATCTCACAATATCGTCGTTAAATTGTTACTCCGAAGATTCGTTTTTAAATTCCTCTATACGAACTAAAAAAAATCATTGCTTAAAAAAGCTTAAAGCTGCTTAGAAGCTTGTAAATATTAAAATATGCTATTATTTATCAACAATATGGGTTTATAATCCATTGTTCCCATATATGAGTGATTCCTCGGGAACCGTGCCATCACTCATATATGCATTGTTCCCTTTAATGCGGTTTTATGAGGAGGGGACGCCGAATTGACTCTTACCCTCTCTCATTTTTAACCTTTCCCATAAGTATTGCTTATAACAGATCTACGTAGGACAGAATTCTTGGCGGGTTTTCATCTTCTCCCCTTTAACTAACATTGGGGGCGGGAATAAGTTCGAAATTTTTGTCCTACGTAGGCGTGCTATAAGCATATTTACAATTTTGGAATATATCATCGAACCGCGTTGAAATTATGATTAAATTGATACTAAAAAAGTTCAAAACGTATTGTCTCAGCCAGGGTATACGTTTACGGTTCCATCCTTAGAATTACACTGTTGTGGTTAAAAAGTTGATAATTTTAAATTGAAGTCAGTTAGTAGGGGGGAAGTCATTAAAAGAAGCAAAAAAATGAAACATAAACGCAAATGGATACTTCACGGCTAGGCTATGGCTAGCCTGTGCATGATTTTCATTATACGAATTCATTATAGTACAACCTTTTGACCTTAACTTGACACTAAAAATCAACAGTGCAGATCGTAGGATATATGCTTTTATACTATTTATTTTACGACAGTTGACAGTATACTGGAATTATAAGAAGAAGTTATTTTTTTAATAAATCTATACCTCATTATCTGAATCTAAGAGGTTTTGCAACTCTGAATTTAGATATCCACGTATGGTCTGGCTCGGAATTTCGGAAGTCGTACAAAATGCTAAGTGTGTGCTTTTTATATTATTATTTTGACTCAATAAAGGTCAGAAAGAAAATTTATATCTTCGAACAGTTCGAACTTCAAACCATTCCATCATTCTGAATCTGAAAAACTATTGAACTATTATTCATTTCAGTACAATCAAAACAATTTAAATATTTTTATAGTTAATTAAGAATATCGTATTCTGGCCATGTTGAATTTTTTCATACAACTTAAGTCTATCTTTCGTCTAATCTAAATATCAAATCTAGTAAACTAGAAAAGAAGAATTCATACAATATTCATACATAATCCAAACATTTCTCAAATTAAAGATCGATGAATCGATACATCATATTCTAAATTTCCAAATGATTCACACTATGAAACATAAAAGCATTTATAAATGATTGTTTATATAAACATATTTAAAATGTACGAGAAAATTCCAGTATGTACCACTGCCGTCCTGTTTGTTAAAGCGGAATTCTTAGAATATAATTGTAAATAAACAATTATCAGACAGTTTATTTGAAGTGCAAAAACCTGAATTCGGGGCACAAAAAGTTTCCACTTTCCGTACCTTAAAAATATTACGAATTCGGAAAATCTTTTAGCTCCCCGAGAGTTGATTTTAATTGCAATGAATCTATTGGATCTTTTATTAAAATTAATCAATTAATTACAAAAATACGTTTTTATATTTATATAGGCCTCCCGAAATAACTATATGTTCCGAATGACCTACTCGTAACTGTATAAATACCTTATTCTTCCTTTTTTAACGACATGTTCGTTGACGAATGTTCGAATTACCCAGCCCTAAGATCAACCTATTTGTATAGAATATTATCCTTCGAAACCGTTCTTAACATCGTTAGCTATACTACCAATAAATGTTTAAGTTTTATAAGCCCTAGGCCCCGAAATAAGTCCTCATCCAATCCAATACCACACCTTCTTTGTTCTTGCAGAACTTTTAGTTCCGTTTTAATAATGTTATGCTTGATTGTGAAATTTTGGTATCGGCGAGTTTCAGAATTACATTGCTTTGTATCGACTAGCATCATTATCAAATGCAAAGCTTGGAATGATCTCTGACGACAGCGTAGTTCTTAAGTATTCGAGTCTTTCGGAACCGCTTCGTGAATGAACGTGAAAGCTTTAGTATTCTTTGTTTACATGCAAGCAAATTTAGCCAATGAAAATTATCTCTTGAAATAAATTAGAACATTAAGGTGCATCTTACCCCCTCCATTTTGTTGACACAGGTACGGGAACCTCCAGATGTTTCCCAGTCCGACGGAATATCCCACAACGCTGAGGATAAATTGAGTCTTGCTTTCCCACCCCGCATTTTCATTCGTATCGTTGGAGCCCCCCGGTCCCGTCGCCTCTCCATTCGTCTGGAACGCAGCGTCGGACGGTATTTCTCTCATCATGTGCACTCCGTTATTTCGCAATCCGTCATCATCCAGTTCCGTATTGTTGGATACAGTGAGGGCGTTGTGGGAGTAAGGGCTCTTTACGCTATTCGCATTTACACTAGTCTTATCCATGAATTACTTCTATCTTCAACTGATGAATCAATATTGGTTTCTTGGTTGGTAAGATAAAGATAGCTTCTGCTTATCCTTAATATTTGTGCTGAGGTTCTTAGAGCTCAATAAATACTTCTAGACCCTTAAACTCAGCAAACTTTCTGAGTAGTCAAGGACTAAAGCCCTAAATAGGATCTATTTATGTGATATCTGATATCGAAAATAGTAGTAGGTGTATGCCTTTGAATGACAGACAAGAGCCCTGAACGAAATTCTTCGTGTAGGCGAGGATATCGATTTCCTTAAGTTCACTCTAAAATACTCGATCCACGTTTCGTCAGTAATGATAGGTCGTCGGTTTTACTTATGCAGCAATAATGTGAAGTCAATCTGAGACAAGTCCGACCTGTCACGACTTCGGTTTTCTGCAACTTTCTTCAGTCGACTATTTAATATTTATATGAATCTACTTTTACGGATATATTGAAGCACTGTTTTCCTATTTGAGCAGAATGGTTGATTCGTACAACGGGAGGTTCTTTAACCGCAAATTTCAGGTTCTTATACTCATCGATTAGTTGTTTGTCGATTCAATTAGTGCCTACTTAGGCTATACATACCTTAGATAGAAGTCTTGAAGCCTGATTATAAGTAAATGAGTTAATGCCGAAATTTGAGTTAGTACAACTTATTCCTGTCGGAAACTTGGTCAATTTGCAACGAGATTCGGTGTTAGGATCAGAAATGGATTTCCAAAACAAATGAATACGTAAATATATTATACTTATTGAAAGGAATGAAAAAAATCATCAAATAATCGTTTTATGAATAACTAGGCCTCTGATTGTTTCTGGATTTGATATATGGCTTAAGATAAAAATTTCTAGGCTTCGTGGGGGTAGAATAATACTAATTTTTTGCCGATTATTGTAGCAATATTCTGTATCCATAAATACAGACTATTGAAGAGATTTGGGTTTTCAGATAAAGAAGCCCGTATTAATCTACGAAACTGCTTATTCGTTTGAAAACAGGACAGGCGTTATATAGCGTTGATATTTTAGCACCTCAAGTTAGTTTAATATTTTAAACAGTACACGTTGAGCACCAATCTAGCACTTATATTCACTCAAAGTCGAAATTGTCAAAAGCAGATTCATTTCCCCTGGGGAAGTTGATACGTTTCGAAAGTCAAGTTCCTTTTAATTGTCGATGTCGATGCTCTTTTTATCTGGAACCGAACCGGTAATAATAGTATTGCGGTGGATATATTGAAGGTTATCTTCGGTTTGGTTTGAAAAGGATAACAAGACAGGGTATAGTTAGGACGCACGTCTTCAACTTCTGAATACTGACTGTAAGTGTTGAGCACCGTTTCACTGGCTCCTTCAATTCATGATGTCTCAAGTAAATGCTTCAAAACCTCAAGTAAAGCATGGATAGGTATGCAGACTTCGGGCTCATTCAGTTAAATCAACCTTTAAAAAAAATATACAGTACGTTACGTTTCATTTGTAGCTCCAAGATAACAGACCACAAACCGATGTTTGGTGTTGTCTACCATCCGTAAGTCGTAATTTAAGAATATGCTTAATTATTTTATCTAAGTACCCTTTGTACACAGAACACAGTCGAAATCAAGATTGAAAACGAACTGGTCCAGGAATGAGTTGCATCGTATCGTTAAACGCAAACCTATAATTAAGACAACCTATATATCAATAATTTTTCAAAGAACAAGGTTAACAAGCAATAACCTTCATGTGTAGTAATATATTATTTAGCAGAGACATATACCTGTATATCTTGGTAGTCTGCTTCTAATGATCTTCGCAAGATTTTTTTGTCTTAATCGAGTTGAATTATCGATTCCAACACGCAGAAAGTTAATAAGATTCTCTCAGTATTGAATATATAATAATTCGTCGGAAAGATGAATATGTTAGTAAGGATTGAACTTTGTTCTGATCCAATTATATTCTATTAAAAGTCTTTCATATAATATGTGCCTGTGTGGCTTTTGTCGGGTTTAATAATAGTATCGATTACGGCTATCCCTATATTTACCTTTAGCTTAAACAAAGGGCGATAACAACAACTGCAACTGCAGTTTAATATATGGAAATTAAATTTTGCACCGGGTTACGACTTACGACGTCTGTCAGTAAATTACTACAGCTGCAAGGCCGTATATGCTCAGAATCAAGATCCGAAACTGAGCCTATAATAAAATCTTGCTCTTCAGAGGAATTAAAAGATAAGAAAATCTTGAGCTGATTTATATCCACTTCAGACAGGGATTTGTTGTGGTAATAATAATAATACTCAGAGAAAACACTTTCTCTAGCACTGTCGTCTCTTTGGTTTAGGAACTGGATGGCTTGCTGGTTAATGTTGTTTTCAAGATTGCTTTTTATCGCAGATGTTTTTAGTGTTTTGCAGAATGTCCTGTGGTTATTGTGTTCGCAAGAAAGACCGAGGTTCGTCTCGATCATTGGAATTCTTCGCCAACGTTGAAATTCCAAAATCCACTAAACCGTATTGATCTTAGACGACACGGGAATGGTAAGTACGCGTGGTTAAAACGGCGCCTTCCACGCGATGAGGTGGAAAGGAGCAAGCGTTTGTTTTGGTTGCACGAAGAGAAGAAATAAATACTTAGTAAAAGCAATTAGGGGTACACGCCGGAATTACAACTTTTACTCCAGCCCATTCAAGACTTATTATAAATAAATGCAAGTGACTTTCCTGCTTCTAGAGTCTAGATCTAGTAATGTTAGGTTCACTTTTTTGGGGTTAAACGAATTTTTTTCTCCATAAGTTGGAACGCTTCCGAAACTTGTCCTTAAACTGATTTGTTTATATCGGGATGTCAATGATATTTGATAAACGATGATGCAATTTCAGATCAGCATCTCTCTACCGTATTCGTATGAATCATTCAAAGAACTCGAATAGACTGAAGGAAACTATGCCTTATTTTCGGTTGCCAAAAGTCGAAGCAGGCCTCGATATAAGGGAATAGGGATATATAATACGAGAAGGATCTACGCGTATCGCCTTATTCATACCTTCCGATTGGGTCTTGGCATTCGGCTTCCATCGCCAACTGGATAAGCCCTATTCAGTTTTGCAAATTTTATAGAAGAAATAGCGAGAACGGCGTCATTCTATAAGTTCTAGGATTCATATTAACCGACCCCGTCCTTTCCATTTCCTCTAGTAAAAGTAATACAAGTTCTAGGCTAAAGCGTAATTTATTTCTGCCATCGGGGGATTCGCTACCCGGATTTTGCTATATAAGGTAGCAAAGGTATAGATAAGAACGCATGAGCATGTTCCAAGTATCGACCCGGGTTCAGCTCCAGTCCCTCCGAATATTTCCCCGAGTGGTTAGGTTTGGAATCCCCGAATTCTTCTCTATCCAATAAGTTTTGGCATACAAATTTGTTGGATATATATTTTTCTGAGCGTACCGAAAAAATAACTTTAAAAGTCTGGAATACCATACCCCGAAATAGCAGAGGAAGGTATGAGATTCGCGATCTGCAGCCCAGTCGGCCAGAATTGGAAAAGTTAGGGGTGCAAAAACTCAGAGGAAGGCTCATAGACACTCCCTATGTCTGTTCGGAGATGAGATCCTATTTCAGATGCCGGGCTGAAAGTTGGAAGGCTATTCCTGGTTACCATGAAAGGATGGGGAAAACGGAAGCGTTGCAGAGTAGTAACATCCTCGTGATTCAGCATGATATGATAATATAGTTAGCAGATGAGTTGGATATGTTCCGAAACTAGTAGTAGAAAGCTGTTTGTCAATCATGTCTCGATATATTTCGAGTTTCGATTCTATAAAGTATTCTTTAGGATGTTTTAGGAATGTATGCTATTGTATTGGTTATACTTCAAGTTAAATCCCTCTCATGAGCCGTAGTTGGAATTTAATTTTAGGATTTCATCTATGAATTTTTTAATGTATGAACATTTTCGATATCACGAGATTATGTTTCGTTTTGAGTGAGTCGAATTGTTGACATTTGATCTACTTTTGCTTAATATCCAACTCAAATGTCAGAGATACGATATTTCAACCGGATGTCTTGAAAAAATATCTAGGGATGACCCGAGTCCCAAATATTCAGACCAGGTTGGATTTCATACAGTATCTTTAGTATTCCTCCTTTCGGAAACGTTTCCGACTTTCATTGGGCATAAAAAGGGACGCCTATTTAAATTTTCTTGAAAGTTTATGAACCTCGGACAATAGTACGTCAATTATAAAGTTTAACGTAAATTGCGGTACACTTTTTTCTCTGCCAATAACGAATTTGTTTATGGAGTTTCATACATATACAAATACTTTGGTGGAATAGCATTTTATCGGTAGCGACAGAGTATATGTAATTGCAATTACAGTTGACTGTTTTATTTTGTTGACATTTAATGACTGTTGCAACCCGATTCCTCAATAATACCTTCGCTCATCATGATTTCTATTGAGTCATTCATAGAAACATTCGAATTGGTTTACTCTATTTGCTGATTCCTTATTTACACTACTACTTTGTGTAAATGTGCTAACACGAATGTAAAAGCACGTGCTTTAGTATCCGATAAGGAATGTTTAATATTGTAGCATATACTATTACTTATCCTTAGCGTCCTTTCTTCCGTTACCCGAAAGTTTTATAAAGTTATAATGTTTTAACCCCCGGATTCGGACCCTATATATCTATAGAAGATTTTCTACGTTGTTGGCTATTCGAGAAGCCTTGTGATTTTTCCTTCTTAATAACCCAAATGCCACATAAAACTTCGTCATCGCTGCCGTGTCGTTCATAAAAAGCAGGGCTCAAAAATTTGGCAAAGAAATTTTGAACAAAGTGTTTATTGTATGACTTTAGAATTTAAAACAAAGTTCAACTGGCAAGGTGGTGATGGTTAGCTTTTTTAGCAAGCAAGCTTTATATTCGGCCCTCGTAAGAGTTCCTTCGATCCATGACTGAATGCCTTTTCAACGCTTTTCTCGGGTCTTTGTCTGCTACAGTCTTTCAGTTACCTTCTGACGTCATTTGGAAAAGAATATAAAACAAAGTATATGATCAATATATATGTATATATGCTTATTTGTTACTTTTAGTATGTAGTTGTATCCGGTGAACTGAATTGGCTTACATTAGTTCAGGGACGGGTTGTAAAGTCCCTGACAATCCTGCCAAATGATGTGAATGTCAGTAAGATATTAAAGAACTAATTCTTTTAGACATCTAACAGAAGTTTACTTCAGGATTTAGTTTACCTTTTGACTGACGGATTCTCACGATGAAAAAGTATTCTTAAAAAGGAAAACCAAATCAATAATATTGAAAGTAGTTGCGGCTTCAAAATATTCCAATGCAGATCGTTTAAGCTACATATACTGTTCCATCATGGAAGCAAGGTTTTAAAAATGGACCAAATTCCCTTTAGCTTATGAATTTTGTAAGAGGAACTTTTACATTTTCGACATTCAATTTAAAGACTTTATTATGAAATATTTCATGTTTTTTAAACTCACCAATAAGTTTATTGACGAAGTTTTTAATAATATCAGCAAACAAGAATCTTTGAATAAATATTAAATATCCATTTACAATTTATTTCCCCGGCATATATGTCCTTGCTACTGTCCAACTCCGTAGGCCCGTAAGATATCATGGAACCCCTATTGCCTGCACTGACCTTTACTGTATCTAGCTTATGTCAAGTACTGCTTTTTCGTCTAGAACTTTTAAGAGTTCACAGTTCTACAACATCAGCAATCACTTTATGTCTGGGGAAAGGTAATTCAATTTTTTTAATCGTCGTAAAACAATAAAAACGCCATTTACATTTGTATGCAATGTATATAATGTGAATAAATTTTCTAAAGTACAATACTATTGAGTATTGAGGTAGATAAGTGAAATCGTAAAATGCATTTAAATGAATAATGCATTCTAAAATGTTCGCCTCATATTTCCGTTAAAAACTCATTGTCAGATGTACGAAGTTAGCGTTAGGTCTGTGTAAAATCCCGACTTGAAGGTCATAACTTCATCTGAAATGTATTGAATGTCGAGTTGAATGTGGCGAGAATGAGATAACGCTTCTTCTTAGTTCTTGTCGGACGTAACCATCAATCAATGCAGTTTACAATAGAAATTTGAACCGATTGTAGAATCGATTTATTTAATTCACACTTCAAACGTCAGACGATTTGTTTATCTTTGCAACGTTTAAGAATCCGTACAGTTGCAGTCTTTAACTATGAATCCCGGCATGGGTTTATGCAATCTTAATAATCTTAAAGAGTGGATGTACCTAATTTAGCAATTTACTACTACGTGTGATTTACAATTTATCATTGTATTCGTATTCAAATTACAAGATTACAACCCTGTTAATGGTTGTCAAATATCTGGACATACGATATAGCTGGCCCATCAGCCGCTCTTCTCTAAAATATTATATGGATGGGTGTCTTTTGCAGTAATATTCAAAACGGTTTGGATCTGTTTCAATTGACGCCAACCAAGGTTGGAAATTTTTTAGAAATGAATTGATGCATTTCTACTTTCGAAAAAGTCTCCACATTTTTTGATACATTTGTTGCAGCTTTACTGTTACGATTTAAAAATGGAATTTTAAAATGGATCAAATTTTAGGCTCTCCAGAGCCAGACGTGTCTGCAACATATAAATAAATACAATCCATTTATGAAATAGACTACGATGAAAGGGTTAACCAGTACATTTGAGCCAACATTGAGCCGTATGTTGGGTGCATATTAAATGGAACAGGTACAAAATTCGTAGACGGAAAAAATAGCAGTGGAAAATTACAAGCTTCAAATTTCCAGTGAACGGAAAACCATTAAGTCAGCGCAAAGCGGTCGTTAAATTATACATGGTGAATATTCTCATATTTCAATATTCGTGAGACTATCGGAATGCCATATGATATGCTTATACTTAATGTGTGTATGTATATGTTAAATATCAAAACGACAGGACAGAATATATATCATTAATCCGATTTTATTTTCAACTTGCCATAGCCTCTTCCAACGCAACGTAAAGTTGTAAGATATAGCGTTATCTCTGCTGCGGTTCCATAATATTCAAAGAATTGTTGACACCAAGTTCCTTCTATTTTCCCACACACCCAAGTCACAGTCGCCAATGAATTACATCAGACCATTCATGAATGATTTAAATTAATTTTGAACTCAGATGAACTTATCATCTCTCAAATCGGAGTATATACAAATACATTTTGGGGGTGCATTACTAAACAATGATTGGAAAAAGTCTATCGAAAAAAATACATTGACTCGTGGCCTAAAAAAGTCAGAGCGATAGCTTGTTTATTATCATCATTCTAATCTGGACGCGCCGGATGATTCCCTGGAACCAACTTAAGCATCTAAGCCACTTTGGATTCTAACGGTTTTTAAATAAAGATGACCTTTGACCTTTATAAAGTCAAAAACTAACTCGGTTCATTTAAAACATCAAACGAGATACAAATTTTAAAGCTTTTTCATGAAAGTTGACCGGTATATAGACCAGTTGACTTAAGCAATCCAATAACCATAATTAGGGAATTTAATACTTTATAATAATGCATTACTACTACTATATTATAAGTTAACTAGCACTAGACAATGGAATAATGAGAAGAGTTGTATGGTTAGGATGTTAGGAATGTTAAGAATTAAAAGCTACTGAACCAATAAAATCAAATTCCGATGTGGTGAATATTGGACATGATTATGAACATGCAAGAATATATATCGTACTGCTTCAGTTTTCATTGCATTTGTTTTAGGTTGAAGTAATTTGAATTACTGAATTTACATGCCGTAGCTTTCCATCATCTTCTACACTTATATGCTTAAATGGATAAAATTATTGCGATAATTGGTTAAAATAATTGTTTGATTGCTTGTTTGATGAGCAATAAAATAAATGCCCTCTGAGAACTTCTATAAAATTAAAATTGGAATATCAGAAAGAAGCAAAGAATCTGAAAGTTAGAATTTGTCGTTTACACCATTCCAATTAGGTAACTGTAACTGTAGGCATAAAAATATATTTCATAATTCAGTTGAAACTTCAAATCCTTTGGATCTTTCTTTCTCAGGTCTTTTTTAACAACTCTTTCATTCTATAATCATATAGGAACAGCTTTGAAAATATTTGACATAAGAATTTGATATTATTCTAATCCGTCATTCAAGTCTGCAAAGAGTTTAGAAAGACAAATAAAAATGTGTCAAAGCAAAAGAATAACCTCATTTCCAGGCTAAAAAAAATTTGAGTAAAAACTCCCCAGACTGCATTCCCCAGATAAGTGAACGTTCTCACTCAAAGTTTGCGTCCCCAAGAACTCTAAGCATTTTTTGATCCACTGAATTTCCGGTGAAAGTAAAACTCGTATGCAACATTCTAACTGCAATAAAAGCTGTTATAAAAACTCGTATTTTACAAACTAGCTCTTCTTAACTAAACTATTATATTACATATTCTAAGACTAAACTACCGTTTTAGCCAACTTTTAAAAAGCTCCTCCTCCGCGTCACAGTAATATAAGTTAAACTAACATATACAGAATATAGAGAAACTGAGTAGAACTTTCTTCTCTTTCTGACCTAATTCAGCCAAAATCATCTCCGCATCAAACTAACATTTTTCAGCATGCACTGTGGGAGCTTTTGGAAATCTCTATCGAATATTCTAATCGCTTTTATAGATTTAGCCGAACAATGCAATATAACCTTCAAGATCCTTTATCAGAGAGATTAAACGTGCAACTCTTGTACGTCTCAAGTCTCAAGGCTATTTATAGCTACACAGTATTGATATTTCTGAGGGATTCACTTTCACTGAGAGGGAAAGTACCGAGGAATCCCAGGTTCCCACGAACGACCTTGCATCCTCAACCTCAATCCGCGTGACTGAGGTTCCATATAGCATTTGCCTTTCACATCTCATCTCGATATTTCTCAGATTTAGGATCCGCCTGTAAACAAAGACAACCCGAATTCTTATGAAAGCACTAATGGGTTCTCATCAACGGATTCAACGGAGTCTCAAGGCCATATTTTGATATTGCTAATCAATCTTTGTCACAAAACCCCATCGTCTATTTACTAGGCCGCGTGAATAATCGACAAAATTCGTAAGCATCGCGTTTAATTTTAACTACCGTTCCAAAATATTTCACTTGTATAATCCGCGGTGTGGAAAAGCGACTCCTGAATTTGACACTGATAACTTTCTTCGTAAGTATTCTAAATCCAATGGGAAGGGAGGCACACATATCTACAATGTGAAAGCTGTTAAATTTCCATTAAATGCAAGACTATTGTTTTATATATCTACTATAGACACTAGACTTTCTGTGAGGTATTGCCCACAGAAGAGACAAGACATACATTTCAGAAACACCTATGATATGATGATTGAGTTGAAACCCTAACTGAAATCATTTGCGGTTTAGAGACGTATAGAAATTCTGCGACAAAACCATGGCGGTTTATCTTGCCCTACTTTGCGAAGTTTCATTAATTATCCTGTCACGCTGAATGATATGCTTTCAGTTCCAACTTGAATAAATTCAGAGGAATTCCCTACACTTCATCTTCGAAATTTCTTATGCACTTTTGCAGAATATACACGGAGACCTGGAGAGTGCACTTCAGATCCATATTTGGGTATTAAATGGATTTAAAGAGGTTCCTGGAGGAGAATAAAATATGAGATATTGCATGCCTTGACTGCAATCATAGGCTTTAAAGAATATTTATGGTCGGCATGGAATAGGATTCTATTTCAATAGAGAATCGATTACGTCCGTAATTTTATTGAAAAATCGGATTTGAGATTTCTTGAAAAGACTTTATCGTCGTCGTTATTGAAATAGCAAGCATTTTCAGTTCTGCTGATTCTGGACCAATTTACTTTCTCAGCTTTGAAATGAAATTTAATCATTTAGTCAAGAATTTTTTGACAGAGGGGATTGAAGTTTGAAACAAAAGTTAGCGAAGAATTTACACTTTCCAATCATTTTTTCAATTTCAAAGCGACCTTGACATACTGAAAAAAGATTTTCCTTTACAACTATTGCATATCGATTTTTACGCAACTGACAAAATTATTGATTGATAATAAAGCCCATTTACCAAAGAACACATAAAGACACAGACTCGTATGATTTAAAGCGTGTCATTTTGCAGTATGTAAGCTCAGATAGGATACACTTTCAGGATTTTATCCACTCGACATGTATGCAAGCGTTGCATTATGTATTACGAACTCTTTCTAAATTTCTGAACCACGTACTCAACATAATGTAGTGGAAAAACACCCGGTTGAGATCACTTCCGTAATCCATGCCATCTCGCAACCCTATCTTCAGTTTGGAGATATTTTCCTTTTCTACCGTCTATTTTTATCTACTTTCTAACTCTAAATTTACTACTTCCTTTTCTCGGGTTTATACCCAATGAAACGGCTTAGTTTTCATCTGCCTAGCTAATTCGTAGGTTAGTTGTAGTTTTCATGATTCGATATTTATTGCCACGAGTATGGGATAAATGAATATGACTTGGTAATCGAAACGCTAAAAAAACAACTTCATTCAAGCATCGGTAGTTAGGTCGTACGGACCTCAGACTACCTATTACTAATACACAGGTCAAAGGTCACTGCCAAACTCGAATTAATGACTCCCTAATTCATACGTAAACATCCTTCATACCAGATTATAAATAAATAAGCCGAAATTAATCACACAAGCGGCACCCCAGATATCTTCCGTTCATACCGAAAAAGCTTCAAGTAATGAAACCCTCGTCGCAGCAATCATGCAAAAATACCTAAGATTTTGGCACAGATCCGCTCCGTGTATTTTTAAACTTGGGATGAAAGATGAGAGCATTCACACATGTTGAGCATCGTACATTTATTCTTCTACAGGATTGTAAACAGGAATCATGTGTGCAAGTACAAATATTATCATCACGACGACGCGATTTAGTCAATGCAATGGTTAATTCCAATGACTTCGTAAACGCCTCATACAAAATCCCATGCCGGAGCGATATACCGGAAATCACTTTCGTAGAACTCCCAATACTCCCAATGCTATAATATGTTTGCTCATGTACTTCACTACTGCTTGCATACACAAACTATGGCAAGATGAGACCTTTTAGAATCTGTGGTCATCGTGCCTAAAAGTAGGTATATTTACTATTTTTGGTTTATAACGTCAGCCTAAATCATAGATTTCAAACAAGCTCACATATACTGGTCCTAAGTCCATTCGTACTTTGATCAAACCCACCCATGCATGCAAGTGATGATTTTTTTAAATTTAGTAACCAAACGTTCTACGCTACTGGATATCTCGGTTCCTTTTAATATCTACTACTCCGATATTATGATCTTAAACCGGATATAACTAAATTCAGTCGGAGTATTGAGTTTAAACTTCCAGTCTGGTTGAAGAATGATTTTGGCGGAGGAACGATCTTACTTGGCTTTGGATTCGGAAACAACATTGGACTGTGAGGCTATTGCCTCTTTCCTGCCCTATTTTCATCTGGCTTGCTATCACGTCTTTGCTAATTGTGAGCTTAATGTAAATCCGGGTTGGTTAGACGTTGTATAGCTCCAGACTCATTAAACGGCACGGATCCAACCTTCTTTTGTCTCCCGTCTCCTTGTTCTTAGGTGTCTGTCTAATAGTAATTTTAGGTATACATGGTAAGTGCAACGAACGACGGATGAAAACATTTCCGTCAGTGTTGTACATTCAGCCACCATTCAGGAGTTTCGAACTGATACCTCAAACTTATCCATTTTCATAGTTTAGCTTTTTCATATTATTTTGCAAGTAATTAGTATACGCGCACACAGACGCTTGTGCGCTGAAAAATATTCAAGAGCAAATTAGTTTCTAAGATAAAAGTTTTATAAAAATATTCCCGGAATCAGATATAACGATAACGATATCGACACCTTTTCCTTACTACTTTCTCTTGAAACTGGATACGTCGGTTTACATAAAAATACGCTGAATCCAATAAGTGAAAGCTTTAATTGGTTAAATAAATTTCTTGAGGGAAAACTGTGTAAACTACTTGAGCATACATTTCCAAAATGTTTCCATACGTAAAGACTTTAATTACAGTCTAGTAGAGGTAGTGTTTTGGGGCTTTAGAAGACAAGCAGTTTGCTTGACATATATCTCAACACGGATTTAACTCAATTAAAAATAAATTTCCTGATTATTGCAGGAGTACGAAAAGTCGAGAATGAGACAAAATCCATTAATGTCATCCAGAGTTCAAGTTGGAGGACGCCCAATGCCGTCATGGTTTTCAGCTTCGTTGGTAACTGCTTTCACTTTTAACATCTAAATAGCTATCATGAGAATTTCAGAATTAAAATGAATTATACCTTAATCTGTATAGGTTAATCAAAGTCGGGCTACAATGTCAACGCCACCACCCCTTCCTGTGGAACCACCTCCAAGCAATGAAGAGTCGGAGTACGAGGAAATTGATCATTTCTTGAGAAACAAAAATACGGGAATGAGAAGATCAGGTAAATAAAATTTGAATAGACAATGGAAGACATTTCATCGTTAAAAACCACATAGTTTTCGTTATAGAGTATTTTTTAAGTTTTATTTTGTTTAATGATTATGGTGTTGGTTGATCATTTGCAACAGGAGGAAAACGGGCATGTAGTTTATGTGGAAACGCCAATCCAGTTGTAAGCTGTGAAATGTGTGACAATCAGATTTTTTGTGGTTCTTGTAATGATATGTATCATCGACATCCGAAACGACTTCATCATGCTAGAAAAGTAAGTTAGTTTGATTGTGTCAATCTATTATTATAGTGATTTCAGTTTGTACTTTGATTGAAGTTTGGATCATTCTTTGTTTATTGATCATACGTAAATACCTTTGGAAGTATCAAAATTAACTTAAAATTGTGACCAATGGCCAACAGATATTAGAATCCTTGGAAAACCGTCCACCCTTACCACCAAAAACGTTCCTAACTTCACCTCCAGAAAATGTAATCTCCGCGTCACTTCCCCCAGTACCCCCACCGAGGCGAAACAAGCGGTTTGGAATGAGGTCTGCAACGAGTTCCCCAACTACCACGAGAAAAACATTTGATCCCATGGGGAGCATCAAACGCTTTGTTGGAGGAATGGGACAACGACCTTTGCCACCCCCACCCAAACAGGGGCCTCCACTTCCCCCCAAGTCTTTTGGTGATGCATTGTTAATTATATGTAAAGTTCAAATGCATAATTAAAAAAATTTGCTTAATAGTTTGGTATGCTTTTATTATCCATTTACAGAATTAGGAAGGGCCGTGACTCCATCGCTGAGAGGGCCCATTTCCGGAATTGACCGGCGACATAGTTCTCCTCAGCCACCAAATATCCAAATGCGTCCGACGGAGTCCCGCACAAGAAGTTTCCCATACCCAGTGCAGGAGATGCAAAACCCGAGAAATCAAAGCGTCAGTGTGGCTAATCTTAGTAATCAACACGTAAGTCCTCAGAAGTCATCAATGCTAGTTTTCAATTAAAAAACAATAGAAAAACATGCACCAAGAACAAGTTAATTTACGTTTATCTTTACTAAAACAGTCAGTGAGTCGTGAAAATGGATTTAATGATTGGGAGGATGAAGACGATTACTTTGCGCGACAGAGAGCTCATAGCATTTCAACTCCTCATGGAGCCAGCAGATATCCTGCTTCATCTCATGACGTTTCACATTTCGCTACTCTCCAGAGGCCAAAACGATCGGGTTCAAAGGTTCCAGAAAGACCCCCACCACCTGTACCCCCTCGAAATTTCGGTTCACAGTCGTCTCAGCTGGGATTCCAGTCCAGCCAATCCGCGTTTAATCTAAATCAAATGGGCATGCCTCTACAGCAGTTCGGAATGCCGTGGAACTATCCTGGTCAAGGATATCCCTTCGACTACCAGCAACAACAAGCCATGATGATGGGCTATCCAGGAACAATGAGACGGACTCCGTCTAATTCAAGTATGGGGGGTGGACCTCAACAGCAGTTCTTTGGATGGGGTCCAATGGGCTTCGGACCTCCAATGTCACAACAAGAAATGGAAATGGAGATGCTAGCAGCTAGACGTGGCTCGGAACCTCCAGCATTTGCAAATCAACGGCCTCGTTCCGTCAGCCAATCTCAACCAGTTACCCCGCAGGGTAGTTTCCGCAAGAAAACAAGGCCTTCAATGAACCAAGAAAGACAGGCGGCGGAATCGAACAGAAATGAACGATTTATGCAAGCTGAATCAAATAAACAACGTCCTTCAACACCTAGTAGTTTTGCTCGAGTCAAGCCGGCGGCTCAAATACGTGAGAAAGCTTTTCATTCGCCACATTTGCAGGCCACTTCAAATGAATACGATTCCACAAACATGGAATTGGAAACGACTGAGGAACCCGAGGGTCCTTGGACATGTGAACACTGTACCTTCATTAATCCAAAAAGCACTAAAGTATGCACGATTTGTTGCAAAACTCCTTCCAACGGTTACCGATGTACGGGTCAAATAAAAAACAATTATCGAAGGAAAGAATCAACTGGGTCCATTGGCGAAGATATCCCGATCGTCAAATCAAAGCTGAGCATCTCACGAGGAGAGAAACAACAAACCACAATTAATTTAATCGAGCAAGTTGAACAAGTTTCAACCCCAACAAAACATCATCAACCACATAACCCGAGGGGGGCACAGTTTTCCCAACCGCAAGGTCCTCCACTCCCGGCGAACAATGACTATGAAGAGTATGAAGATCAAAATGAAGAGCAGCATATGGAATCTGAAAAGGAACTGGAGCGTCACGCTCAGCGTCATCAGATTAGATTTGATACTAGGAAACCAGCAAAATCAATAACTACTTCATCTCAATTGTCAAATAGTAACGAAAACGTCTACGGAAGTGTACCGGTCCAGGCTCTCACTATCAGCCCAAAAATAGGTATTTTAAAGTCTTACGAAATGCGTAAATCCTTCAATCGATTTCAATGTACCTAACATGTAATTGTAATGTGTGTCCCCTTTATCATTTTTAACGCTTTGTACATCTAATTTGTATTATTATTTATACACCTAAACTGACTTTTACTTGGCATGCATGTTTTCTTTTCCAAAGTTTTGAAAACAAAGTAAAAGTCATTTTAACTTTTAAACTTTGTAAATGAAAGCATTCAGTCAATAAAGGTACACGAAGATTTATTTTTTTTCGTGAAAGTTTAAAATCCTAACTTATGAGTTCTTGAAGCATGCATTTAATTCATTAGTTGGTTTCATAATTATCGTCAACAACTTTTTTTTAGCAGGTTGACTTTTCATAGGTTGCCGTATGTGTGGAAGTCAAACGTCAAATATGATATAGGAAAAATGTTTCTTCTCTGAAACACTAGTTAATGATTCATAATTAACGAGAGTAGTTAGCTTCAGAATTATTATTCTAAAGTGTCCCATACACATTAAAGAAGAATAGATGTAGTTATCGATAACGGAATAGCATTCCAAACTGGTTAATAAGAATGAAAGACACGTTTATTACATACGTTGCTTAGAAGACGCAGTACATTCTCAGAATTTGTCATGATTAAAATTCCATGAATTGGTTGAAATTTTTTTATCGTGACCCAGAAATGCTTTATTCATGAATCGGGGCTAAGCTTGTTTTATGATTTCATCAGAATACATGTTTGTTTTCGTGAGGATACTTAAAAAGAAAGGCTTTTGAGTTTACCGAGTGAACCCACTGGAATAATTTTCTTTGGAAATGGGGGCAATGAAAAGCAGTGAAAGGTTTCAGAGTGTAGCTTAGTTAGAAACAGCATGTGTACCCAAAACGGCTTTTCATGAATTTTTGGAGATTAATGATGAAATACGTCGTAAAAAGAAATCAGACAGTGTTTAGATAGTCTCAGTAAACATTATATCATTTGATGAATTAGTATGTCTGGTTTTTTAAGCCATGTATAAAGTACTATATTTGCAGAAAGTCTGGTTCAAAGAACTAATGTATTGATTCCGTAATTAAATTTTTTTTAGAAATCAGACGACCTCCGAAAACAGCGACTACAGGCGTCGGCTCGTCTCCGCCAAAAGTCTCGATGGCCAATAAAATGATTCGAACTTCGCCATCCAATAATCCTCATCCAGATTCGAATGTCAATAATTGTACAATATCATCCGAGCCAGAAAGCAATTCCTTAGACACAAACACATTTAAATCAAAGGCATCTGATTCCAACGACAATGTCACGGAGGATAAAAGTCGGAGAAAAAATAATTCAACAGGTTCTTCTCCGATTGTATCAAAAGAGGACAAAGTCAACAAACTTGAGAACACACAGATAAAGCCCAGAATATCGGCCAGTACAAAAAAGCCACGGGTTGCTTCAGTGTCTACAGGTATCCAAGCAGATTTCACCGCCGGGGAAAGTTGCAACGAAAGTGGGCCAAATAACAGCAGTAGTAGCAGTGGAAGCTGTTTTTCCGTTTCTCCAGCCAACTTTAACGACAATCTATCATCGGAAGAGTCTCAACAATCTCAGCCTGAGAAAAAGAGTTCTAAGGGCACGTCTCCACCACCTCAGAGTATATCAACACAAGTAAGAATCATTGATGTTTCGAAAAAACGCTTTTCACTGATAACGTAGAATGTTTCCATCTCAAATTGATTAAATGTAGTGCCTTTTGAGAATTTTTAAATGTTCCATTACTTGACATCCCATATAGTCCTTGAGAATGAAAATCATGCTTTATACTTTATACGTCGTGTTTTTTGACAAAAAAAATGCCTTATGGTGTATGGTGTACTTCGATCCATCACACGATATACCAGATACAATTGAAAAAACAAATTATACATCAGAGATAGGAGCAAAAGAGGCCGTAAATATTTACACACCCTTCCCCATTCATTCGGAAAGCAATCAATCCCGTCGTTCTTTTGAAGATTTAATTCCAAGGCTTCATTTATTCAGCTTATTGGCTGGGCTTTGAACTATTTCTCTTATAATGTTTTCCAGACTTATGATGAGTTACCGGGTCCTTCGTTGCGACAAACGTCGATGTCTAAGACATCTAACACATCAATGCAGTCCTTGCAATCTGATGATTTCGCTCCACCAAAACCTGTTGAAATGTCTGAGAAAGCTCTGCGATACGCAAGGAAAGCACAGCATCATCATCAAGCCAAATTAAAGAGAAGTATGTCGACACACTTGACCTCAGCGGCAGAGCCTTGGGTTGACACAACGTCCGATGGCCGTCACCTTTATCGGTCATCCAGCCGGCATTCTTTAATGAGCGATACGAGGGTGAATAACTGCAAACTATATTTATTTACAAATGCAGATAAATATATAAGTTAGAATATTGTCTCGCTTTTTAACGCTTTTTAAATAACCACAATTTTGACTATGATTTTAATTTTAGAGCCTGCCATTGTCAGGTCCTCCGTCAAGGGACACGAGTCCTCCACCCCGAGAGAGTCGTTTTTACGAAGACTTTAAACGCTTTGCAGCACCGTCATGGGATCGATTCCCAACTCCTGAAGATTATTTTGCCTCACTTGAAGATTTGGTATCACGTCGGAGAAGGGTTTCAGTCCGAACGCAGGAAGTTGAACTCAGTCGTCTCTTGAAAGTACAAACGACTATCTGATATGAAACTTTATTTTTTATTTTAGTTTATTTAACCTCGCTCAACACTGAGTTTGCAACGCTTGAAATGTTTTCTGAACGATTCGGTTTATTTTGATGTTGACTAAACTAAACAGTATTATATAAATAGGATGCAGAGGAATATAACTACACACCGGAGGACGTTCAAGTTGCGTTAAGAATGTGTGGGGAAAGAAATCCAATCAAATGGCTTCAGGTAGAATATCATACTTGTGTAAACAAGAGGAATGGATGGAAGCTGATAATAATTTTAGGAACGTTTAAATTTACAGGAAAATTGGTCGAGTATGATGGAAACCGTCCAGACTCTGGCTACTAAGTATGGCAGAGAGAAGGGACAAGAAAATAATCAAATCGGCACGATATCCTCAACGGAATCTAAAGATGCTTTAAGAATTCATAAAGGTAACGTTTGGGCAGCCGTCACTGAATGCGTAGAGCAAAGAAGAAAAAAGGTAATTAAAATGACAACTTCTACACCCGTTTTTGCTAGGGAATTATTTAAAAAATGTAATTGAGCCGAACATGGTTCAAACAATAGTTTCTAGAGCTCCAGTCTCGAGGGACATTCTTACGTGATGACATATTGACGGCATTGACAGCAAATCATGGCAATTTAGATGCTGCGTATGTAGAACTATCCAAAGCACAGTTAAAACCATTTCTAATGAGAATTTGGGGACCTCCTGCCGGCATCGATAACGATGCAGTTCCACCAAACCCATCCATCAAGAATAATGAAATGGAACCAACTCTACCAAACGTTGAAAAAGATATTACAATTGAACCGTCTTCCGCCTCAGACCCAATAGCAACAAATAATCTGACCTTAGAAAATTCAACGGTTAAATCCGATGAAGCCATCAAACCGCCAGATTATTCAGGCGAAAAATCCCAAGCTTTGAGATCAGGACTTGAACAACCTCCTGCGGAAGAAGCCCCTGATTTAAGGGATTTAAAGCCTGAACCAAGGCTAGAGATGCTTGTGTCTAATGCAACAAAAGTGACACAAGAAATTGAAAAGGCACTTCAAGAACTGAAACTTTCTAGCAGCAACCAAATTGAAATAGGCAAGGACAGTGATGCTCCATCCGCATTAAAGTCCGAATTAAAAACGGAACTAAATTCCGATCCCCAAGTACAAGCTGTAAAGAGCGATGATGGAGAAGGTAAAAGTGGCTCATCTCGAAGAGAAATTAAACATAATTTTCTTGATTAAAGATTGATTAGCTTAATGATTCAACTAATCAAAAAATGTCTGTTGTCAGTTTTTGTCTCCATCCCTTGAAAGTTAAAAAATATTATCTTCCTTTACTTTAACTTTGCAGATATATTAAACTTTTTCATTTGGTTTACTTAAGAAAAATATGAATCTGTAGTAGTTATTAACAAATTAATATTGTCAATTTGCAATTGGAAATTCATGGATTAAAAGGCTTTTTTTAACAATCATTGGAATTAATCAGAACCCGAATAAACAGAGCATAACAAAAATAAATATTTGTGCTAGAGTTAACGACGAATCGAGCTAGTATAATTATAATAAGCTGAAAATGTGGTTCCTGCTTTCCCTAAATGCAGATGAAAGTTTTGCGGATGCAGTTTCGGATTCTGATGTTAATGCTGCTTCTCCAAACTTTGAGGGACATGATCAAATGGAAATGGAACAAGAGGATGAGGAGGATTATGACGAGGATATTATAGAAATCGATGATGCCGAAGTCAGTGAATTTATTCAGAATTATGAGATAGTGCCATTCAGATCCTTAACTGTATTGCCATCAGATTCCAATGAGAAATCCAATGCCTCGCCTTCGGGCGAACAAATTTTTTCAGTCGAAAAAGCTGAAAACTCTGATTCTAATACAAGTCATAACCAAGATGAAGCGAAATCCCTCATTTTAGCAAACATTAGTTCAACGATTGACAACGCAGATACGAAAAACATAAATCGACTAAGTTCGACTGAAATTGAACAGCTCTTGAATACACTGACAACGACTTTCACCGAAATGGGGCAGTTTGCGACAGAAATTAAAGCTAAAATTGCAACCGAGATTCAACAACAATTAGCTGTTGCAGTTAATTCTGTCTCCACAAATGCTGAAACAGATTTAACTACTGCACAGCCATCGGAAGGTAATTAGACTTTAGATTAAGAAGACCTTGTATGTACACTTTTCAAATCCTCAAAAATGACTTATATCTTAGACGTTGCAGTAGAAGCAGCCGAAACGCACTACGAACCTATACTTCTACCTGAATCAATTGCTGAGAATGTTGACAAAAAAATTGCAAAGTACAAAAGACTGGCAGCAAAGAAACAACAGAAAAGCAGTCGACATAAGTCTCCCGAAAGTCGGGTGTCCGGGAAAGAAGCATCTGCCTCTCCATCTCCAGCCGTGTCAGCAAATAATGCTTCCGAATCAGATAAGATACCAACGTCTGATATTGATCAACCTAAAGATTCAGGGTCGCCCAACTCTAGTGAATCAGAGATTGAAATAACAAATACCATCGCTATCGGCGGCGTTCAACTGGAGGCGGATGAGGTCGAGGGTAGTTCTGATGCTGCAGAATCGTCCGAAGAATATCTTGATGACAACGACGCTGAAGAAGAGGAGTTGGTTAGCCAAGACGAAAGCAATTTATCCAGTGAAGAACTGGAAGTTGAGGAGGAAGAGGAGGAAGAAGAGGAAGTAGAAGAAGAAGAAGAGCTTTACGAGGAGGTTGAAATAAGTCATTCCTCTGATTATGACATTTACAGTAACAAAGATACTGATAAACTTATAACTAACGCAAAGAAAGTTACTTTGAAAGCTCCAACTGCAGAAACTGCTTTAGAAACAAAAGTAAGCCTTTGTTTTGAGTTGCAGAAATAGAAGCGATTTTGCTTTACTTTTTAATAAGATTGAGAAAAGTAGACGCATTTAAGGGTGCGATTGTACGCTGACGATTCTTTTATAAAAATCCGGCCTAGTCTTTACTAATGTAATCGATAGTTCATAAGAAACCGAACAACTTTTTCCTTTGGCATTTTTGCCTCATTTGTAGAAAAGGTCAGATATTGTCTAAATGGTTACAAAAAGCATTTCATCAATCTATCAAATACTTAACACTGAATAATTATTTCCCTTTTCCTTTTGAAGTTCCAAAAGGTCTGAAACTGCCAAAAGGGTAAAAAAATGCACCCTTGCTTATTAGTTCCTTTTGCTTGATCAAAAGTCTGTGTTGCGATTACATTATACTAGTATAACGTCAATTAATTAACTATTAGAGCCGATTTCGTAAAATAGGGTAACGTATTTGTAAACCTGGGTAAATTCAAGACTAACGATCTCTTTCGGTAATCTCGTAGAATCCTGGAACAGAAGAAGCCATCAAAGCATTTGAGTTAGAACTGTCCCTTTCCAAGCCTAAAACTGAGCTTGAGGTACTCACAAAATTGAACCGTTCAATAATACTTTTGAAATCCGGATAAACACTCCATGCTAAAATTATATTCTTTCTTATTAATCAGATCAAAGTAGCAAGACTGATGGATGAAGGGAAATCTGATACTGTGGAGAAAGCTGAATTAGCAATGCAACTCATGGATATGAACTTCGGAGAAGAAGATTCTATTTACGCTGCTAATGAATGCTGTTCCCTGTACGCTGCACTCAGTTACTTGCAACAGGAATGTGATCTTTGCGCTGGGAAGTTTAGTGCTCGACAGGTTGGTTGGGCTCGTTACTTCTAAAAAAAATTAAATATCTCGTCTAAGAATCAATTGTAGACATGTGTTTGGTCGTAGATGGTTTCCATGTTAAGATGCACTCACATATGCTGTCAAAATTGTGCAAAGGAATATTTCTCGGTCCAGATAAGGGACAAGACAATAATCGATGCCACTTGCCCTTTCTGCAGTGAACCTTCGAATTTGGCAGATGAGCCTGAACTAGCAACTGACTACTTCACTCATCTTGACATCCTATTGAAATCCTTCCTTGAACCCCGTATTCATGAAATGTTCCAACGGAAACTTCGGGATTGGGCTCTTGCAAAAACTCCAAATTTTAAGTGGTGCTCAAAGGTGAGGTTCATTCTTAATTGTCCTTGACATCCTTCCAACGACATACAAGATGGTTTTATAGACTAATCGAAATCCCCTCACTTATTTAAAATCAATAAAGTGCTCGTCAGGATTCATTACGGAACCCTTACAAACCCGACTGATCTGTCCTGACTGCAACGCCGTGACTTGCGCGATTTGTCTGGAATCAGTAAAAAAAATATAGAATTTAATACTTTTAAAACTTTGATTTAACTCAATTGCATACCCGATTCCAGCTTAAGAATAAGGATAATTAAAGTTATTTTATTTTCAGTGGGACAAATTTAATCACGATCATAAAGAAAGCAAAGTAAATGTCTGTGATTCCTCGTCCAAGTCCATCGTGGATTACTTAAACGAAAACAGCATCGAATGTCCGCGATGTCATTTTCGATTTGCACTCGCCCGTGGAGGTTGCATGCATCTGACCTGTACTCAGTGTCGACATGAGTTTTGTTCAGGTTGCTCAGCGCCTTTTCGGATGGGCGATAAATGTGAAGCCAAACTCCCCGTTTGCGACAGGCTTGGCCTCCACGCTCATCATCCCAGAAACTGTCTCTTTTACCTCAGAGACAAAGAACCCGAAACTCTGTGTAAACTTTTAGAGGTAAAAGTTTCTCAATGGCAGGAAATATAGGTCATTTTATTATGTTTAGGAAATTCTGTAATGTCAACCTCTTCGATTTAGGAAACTGCAATACCATATCTTAAGGAAAACTCTGGAGCAAAAAACGAAGATATTTCCGGCACCAGTAAAACTCCTCGAGTATGTCAGGTTCCAATCCAGAAAGAGACTCCCGATGGATTAAAAGATGATATCTGTGGAAAAGATGCACCCGCCGGATATGCTACAGTCTGCCAGTAAGCTTTATTCTTTTTTATAGAAATCCATGATAAGGACCAACGGACGATGTTAATGTCAAGTCATTCAATTAAACCATATTTTAAGCTAAAGTATTTATTTTTGTCATCAATATAGAGCTCATTACGTGGAATATTTGGGTTTGCTTATATGGCAGAACCATTTGGATCCAATTTCTATCCTAAGTAGTGACGATTTGGAAGTTATTATCAGAAGAGCTTACAAAAAGCACCCAGGTCGACCATATCCTACAAGCGACGACGAGTTCCGAAAACGGCTGCTCCGAGTAAGTACAAATTTTAAAATAGGTAGAAGAGAAATGAATAATTTTGCAATTCAATTTTGTTAATTTTAAGGTAATTCAAGAGGAAATCCCTTTGTAGAGAGTCGATAGGAAGAGCAAGACGGGTGATTATACTGATTATACAAATATTTTATGTGACAGTTAATTTTTTTTTACTAGTGGGCTTTTACGAAAGTTTTATTTGTAAACTGAAGTCGGAAGAAAACTTAAGACTTCGAAATCCAAAACACAAGAAAATAAAAATCTAAAATCTAATCCGGATTTTACATTTAAATTTTATATACATTCGGCATAAAATAAGATCTTATTTCTCGTTGTATATTAGGAGGCTGACCTGAAACCTGAAAACCAAAATAGTTTATCCGTCCGTCCCGGTTGATGATATCTATCGAACAGTTTAGGTTTTTGAATTGTTTTTTCTTGGAATATGTATTCCATGTGTCCTAACTCAGGGGGAGTTGAAAATTGGACGAAATCGACGTTACATGCTAATAATACTAAACCACATGTGTTTACATTATGCATATACCTTTATGACATATTCATAAATTATGAACCCTATATGACCCCACCGCAATCCCATAACATTGATGTATGCGGTACCATCCCTACTTACCCCCTGGGGGTCAACCAGAGTCATTGCATTGGTGTCAAATTGAAATTTAAACGCCAATTTTCATTCACATACGAAATGTCTTTAGTTATTAGTGCATATAGACCTACCCCCTCTTATCTCAGAAGATGTACACCCGGGTCATTTGGGTCAAATGGGATTTCAAAGCCGTCCCTGAATTTAACGTTCTTTAATCTCTTGTTTTATCAAGTTGCTTTCACCTCTTTATTACGTGCGTTTTGCACCGGTCAGGAAAAATTCTATTTTTAACAAAAAGGGATCCCTTTCATGTCTAAAAGTAAGTCGTATTGTTGTTCCGATATTAAACAATCAGTAACCGTAATTCACGCTCTGACCTGGTTTTGGGATGGAAACTTTGTTTGAATATAACAGGAAGCCTTTGATCTGTGTTGGCCCATATTTAAAATTTTTCATTCTAGCTAGAATATTTTTTATTCTTTAAACTGGTAGGGGAATTTATTTGTCAAAGAGCAAGAACATTCCGACATATTATTTTTATGAAAAGGGGCAAAAAAGTGGAAAAATTTTATTATGCTGGATTTATATTCCATTCTTATTATTTCTTATACAATTCTTACTCAAATTCTTAATGTTACAAACTATTAAATTCTTATACATCTTCATTAAGATATTATTATATACATTGATCTTCTGTATGATATATACAATCTTTCCATAATTTCCCAACAATTCTAATCTAGATTTGATGGTTTTGACAACAGTTGTTAGAGGATTTATAATTTAAAGTGTGATTTGAAGAGCTAATATACTTAGACACTTGTTCTTTAAATAAACCGATGACAAACCGATCCTGACCTTTCAAGACCTTCTAAAATGTACTTGCATACCTTACCTGTATTTTGACATTTTAGGATATTCTTACTCGGATTTGAAGGCGTTGCCATTGTAATATGCACAAGTTGTAATTGGACAGGTTATGGATACCTACTAATATGTTAAGCAACAAAGGGAAGCAGCTCTTTTTAAAATTAGAGATAGAGTGGATCTCAAGCTCGTAATGATAATGAAGTACTTCTTATATGTATTTGTAATAAAAATGATTGCTGAAGCGAGATTCCAGAACTATTTTATTTACACATACTCGAGGGTAGTGCATTTTGCGTTGTTCTGCCAATGAACATTGAAAAGCGATTATGGTAATTCCTTTGCTGACAACTTTTTATGCCAAGTGGACCGTCATTTCTGACCAAACCAAGCGACATATCCAAACCCAGTTTTATTTTAGACGTATATATAATTTTGTTTATATAAACGTGTAAATTAGTGATCATGAGGAGCATCTAGCCTTATCTTACAGCCCCGTGATCTGGTTTTCTGAGACAATGCTATGCTAGAGTTATAATATAATGTAGTCTTGTCTTATTTTATATTTATTGAGCAAGACTTTTCTCGATACCTTCAATATTCAATTCATAAAAAAGTATCATCCCCTTGGGACTTGTGGGAATAACTTTTGTGACTCTTATTCTAATGTCTCTGTGATAGAGACAGGTTTCTTAAAATGCAAAAGAAATCCAATTCGATGTACAAGCTGTATAGGAGTACGACGGATTTCTTTACTGTGGAAAATGACTATATTCCTCATTATTCCTTTGTCATGACATATGCAGTTGACAAGGCCAGATACTTTCGATAGTTTCGATGTAACTTTAAGCTTTTTTATAAAATCTAATCGACAAGTCAACCTTTAAATACATCGTATGATCATTTCCAGTTTTTAAACCTCTTGGAACGCCATTGGTTGAAATGATAAGACAAAATGCAGATTGCTATATCGTTTAATTGTTTATACCAATAAGCGGACCGTGTAGTTCATCTATTTTGGAATTTTCCCAACTGGTTAATTTTGATTTGTTTAGGTTTAGATTCTGATTAGTGCTTTCAGATCTGGCAACTGGATAGAAAGCTAACAATTATTTAAGATAAAAACTCATCAATTGATTGTTGACAGGTAGAGTAGAGTAATAATATTGACTTTCTCTGTTGCTTGCCAATTCGTATTTTTCCATGAGTAAAATACGCAGATTCGTAGGCTATTTATTCGTGACCGCCTGCACAATGCATATGATGCTATTTAAAATTGCTCTTAGATACGTTAACGTAAACTAGATTGTCTTCACAGCTTAATTGTTGGGATTTAGACTTTAGAGTATCAAGATTCCCTTTTATCAACCTGCTTATGGAGTAAATCTCAGCTTGGGGTACAGTGAGATAAAAATCCGAAGTCTGTTATTAATAATACTACTTTCCATAAGTTATCTATTATGTTTTCTGTGTATATTGTATTATTGTTTCGATTGAATGATAAACATTATTAACAAATCGTTTTTATTTGACATCTTTATGCACTGTCTTTCGTATAGCCATTTTATCTCATTTTTTGAGATTATTCAGATCTTATGATTTATAAAACCGGGGCACATTGCAACTGCCCAAAGAAATGGATTTTTACTTTATATAGATAATTTACAACTACAGAACATACTGTTGATTTTTGTTCTTGTGATTCATTTAAAATAATATTTTGTAGTTGTAGGGTTATGGTTATGGCTATGTAAATCTCCACGTGGTAATTAACATAGTACTTCGAATATGTATCTCTCAAAAATGTTCACTGCTTTTTACTCTCGAATTACGACAATCATGATATGGGCCAGGGGCATTTCAGTCTTGCCTAATGGCAACATTACGTATGAAAACAATTCCTTTGAGTCATTCGAATCCAAACTGAAATCTCAAAATGCTAGAGAATGCGAGTGTAGCCTATTTGAAGTGGCCATTGCACTCATGACATTATTGGCAATCGGCAGTGGCAAGCATTAACAAAATAATATGACTTAACCACAACGGCTGCCCTGCCCACCGAACCAACCAATTGTAGACTGCGTAGTAGGATATCAGATCAACGTTAGATAAGCAAAACTGGAAGTTGACCTCTCTGGGAATGCCAAACTGAGCCTTCGTCAATATCGCTACTGACGCCACTGCAGAAAATTGGATTGTAGACGGCAGACATCCTCCGCTTCAGCCCTACATAGTTGATCATATTCGCAAATTAGGGAAGTAAATCAAATAATCACCCATTATGCAAAATAGGAACATATTGATTACCAAGCGACACCAAAGCGTTTCACCTTTTACAACACGCACGCGATTAAACAAAGTGTCAACAATCAGCGAAATCCTTCTTGTTGATTCCAAGTAGAAATAAAGTTGCTTAATGCGTCTCAAATTCAATCATTATTTCATACAAATTGTCGTCAGCAAAACAATAAAAATTGCTGTGACGCTACCATATAGCCATACTCCGCTGAGTGATTCAATAAATTGTAATTGATGGAGTCTGATTTTTCATAGATTGGAGGAGACATGTCGTGTGATTTTTTTTATTCGAACCAGTTTCCTACCAATCACATTCCCTGTCAGTGTCCTTCCCATTTTATAAACCAATCGAGACATTTAATCAGGTACAAAAACTGGAAAATTGCTTTCAAGACAAATCTATTGTCACATCTTTGAGTAAATGAAGCAGAGTTGGAATGCCTTTGTGAAATGCATACTCCTTATACTAAATTAATCAATCGTGGACAAATCAACCAAGACCAAAACCTCTTCTACTTTCTGTCATACTGATCACATCGAGTCTAAGCTTTGTTTGAAACACATTCCTCAATTATAACCCTTTTAGGTCATAAATTCAAAAGGAACCATCAAATCCGTTAAACCGATTTCTGAAAAGGGTCTTGAAGGTATACTTAATTGATTTCAGACTTGTTGTAGCCTGATTGTCGGACCAACCGCAACCTGTCATAAAATTTCACTGTAATTTAGTCGTCTTAATATATCTTCAGGAATTGTCAGAAATAGAATATTGCTCATGAAAAATTGGGAATTTAGGGCGACGACCAGACATTGAATTGTCAGCACTTGCCAGTCATTTAATTCTGGCTAACATAAGTGGAATTCCTAACTCTTAACCAAGCATTTATTTTCCATGCTACTCGGCAAAATTCCTTGTCCGATTAATTACTGAACTGCTATTAGAGACCAACTGCAAACCAAGCAATTATATCTTCGAGATTAATAAGATTATTAATTTAATACACTCGATGATTGACAAGTGTGTTTTTGCAACTTGTTCACTTGATACTAAAAAGAACTGTTAAAAACTACATAAGGTTAAGCTTTTCTACACACGTTTGTTTTTACGTAAGTGGTTTTCCACCTGAAACTCATCCAGTGTACCTTTCATCACAATTTCACAGTAGACCTCAAAATCTTATTTTTACTGTTTTATCCTGTCTGGAACTTATAAATACAGAGTCGGAAAGCTGTCGGATAGTTTGTTCTGATTTGATTTCATACCTGCCTATAAGGTGCCGATCTATATGAAATCCTTCTCATCTTTGCTAGAGCTGTCCGTATTTAGTTTCATTGAGTATCCAAACTACGGTTACTGTTACTACTCTAAGAATTTGTATCGTCGGTCCTCGTTTACTATTTACACTTCTGTAACATAAGTGCAAAGCGGAAAGACTTTATAGAGAATCAAGCAAATACACTAGTTAAGTGTCACTTTTGCAATTATATTGTAATTGGAGTCAAGATCAAAAGACATCATGCCAGACCATCAGAATCCGACCAGTGTCACTGGGCATGGAGGCCAGTTGCAACAAAGGAAGAATTGGACTGTAAGAGCCTCTGAGTTTGCAAAATGTACCTTCAATCCTATTCGATCAATTGTTGACAGCATGAAGCTGGAACCGAATCCGGAAAAGCACATGATAGCTTTGTCCATAGGTAAGTAAGAAGAAAGTAGTTAATATTATTCCAACCCAAATTACATTTACATTTTTTTTATGACCTGGTTTTTTGACCATGCTAAGATGAGTTGGGCACATGCACAGGAGTATATGGAACAATAAAAGTTTCACTCTGGGGACGCATATACTTTCCATAGAACTTGACGAGTGTAAAGAATTTAAAAAATCTCAACGGGAACAGAGTATCTGAATCTATCTGGACTATCTGTCCAATGTTAGAGTCACGGGAAATCAAGATATTAATGTCAAAAGTCACCATTCAAGGGACTTTCGGTCAATTCGATTAACACACAATAATTTTCCCCAGAAAAACTAATCCTTCCGCTGGATACTAATTATTTATGATAGTTGTAAAAATTATTAACTCTTGCGGGCAAGAGTAAAGTGCAACCTATAGAAAGTTATTGCTGACCAACAGGACATCAGATCAGATAACCAAAAAAATCTAATTCAACAGACTTGAAGCTTATATGAGTAAATTGATGAATGAACTTTAAAATAGCAACTTGAGATTTTTAGCATTTGGATACTCACAACAATCTATTAATTGGCTAAACATTTTTGAAAACAGTTTAGTTTTCATTCCTATATACACGAGTTTCAAAAACTGTAAGTAGGCAATACATTGAGTCTTGGGAAAGTAATATATATGTAACAATAATTTAATTTAGGTTCTATACTGCCGATATCCTATATGCTATTACGATAGGCTCGATGGCTCGATTCCTCTTTTAATTAGTGAAGGAAACCGCAACAAAGGACTTCGACTTCTGAGAGCTGGGTTTTCCCGAAATAGATAGCAAGTTGAAGGGAAATTACACTTTTTTGATTATAAGTTTGATATGTCTAATAAGTAAATGATCTAGCTTGTTGGATACAAGTTTTCAAAAATACCGAAATTTACACAAAACAGTAAGATCAAATGAAAGGCACGACCGTTTATATGCCCATTCAAGGAAGGGAACTGGTATTTGAACTTAATTAAAGAATACACGGATATTTTAACACCTCAATATACGGATAATAAGTTTTCCCATGCTATAATTAAATTCATTTGCTAGGAACTAGGAACTCTGATAGGAATTACTAATCCTAAGCATCAGACGGAAGACGATTAGCTTCATTACGTTAGTAATAATTAGTATTCACGTCATTACGGTTAGATTAATGTTGTTTTAAGCTAATTTAAAATATTAAACTGCTTCAGGTTATTGTTATTAATATTTTTGGCCATTCATGATAATATTTCCTGGAATTATTTATAGGACACAGACACATTACTAACATGTATATTATTGTATATATTAACTTTGTACTTGGTATTCAACACTCAAAGGCTTAAATTTGATCTAAAAACACGAAGAGGAGGTAAAAAAAATGATTAAGCGTTATTTGTCAGTATTATTTAAGGTAATATTTGTTGGGCAAATCCATAAAATGAGTTTTCGAATATGAGTTTTGCGTATCTAGTTGATACGCTGCAAAATACAATTCAATCATCTACAGACAGCTCAAGGATGACTTGTAGAACACTTTTGCTGATGCACTCATTATGGATGGATCAATTTAGGGCAATGCTAGTCTTAACTGTGATACTATTTCAATCCAAGTTGTCAATACATATGTCGCATTAGTTAGCAAAGAACGGAATCCCTTTTACATCTTTATGTCTTTGTGCGCGGAATAATTCTCACAGAAGTTATCATTTATGCAAATTGAGCAGATCTTTCAAACTGAAAGCGTATAATATGTGCAATACATGGATTGCCAATCATCATTACACTCTGGAAAACCGGTTTTTCCACGTCCATAGCTAGTTGGTATTATCAGCTATTTCGATCGGAAATCGGAATCCTTGGTTGACAATGACAATGTTCGATCAACAAGTTTTCTGCAAACATTATAATTCCTTTGGTCCGAAACCAGCAGCCCCCTTCAAGAAAATGGAGACAGGGCAAATAAAAATAGCTGCTATAGTCGAGGCAATAACGAAACTTTTAATTGACTTACACAGGAGATCCAACCATATTTGGGAACCTTGTACCCCATGAATCCATCATTGAAGCAATGCAGACGGCACTGCATAAAATGACATTTAATGGGTACGCTCCTACCGTGGGTTATCATGATGCTCGGGTAGCTGTGGCTGAATATTATTCGACTAACGAGGCTCCGGTTGTACCCAACGTAAGTTAATTTATGAAGATATATATAAGTGATTAAAATCAAACAATCCTGATTATTCCTGATCTTCATTTACAAAAAAAAAACAATTCGATAATCTACGTCATCAATTTCAACAGGTTTTCGATACCGTTCGTAAAACCAGTTTCCCAAACTTCTCACGCTAAATTAGAATGATTGTGTTTTCTTGTAGGATGTGATATTATGCAGTGGGTGCTCCCATGCTTTAGATTTATGCATCTCAGCGGTAGCATCCAGGGGACAGAATATTTTGATGCCCCGTCCCGGGTTTTCCATTTACCGGACGTTGGGGGCTGGCTATGGAATTAATTCTAAGTTCTATAATCTGTTGGTAAGGTATACGGTTGTTAATTTTTGTTATATCAGAGATGATTAAATTGGAAAATCATTAAATTTTTGACAATTTTTATTCTGGAACACTACTACTAGCCCGATAAAGGATGGGAAGCCGATCTTAAACACATGGAATCTCTAATTGACCAAAATACTGCAGCTATTATCGTCAATAATCCCAGCAATCCATGTGGATCGGTGTACTCCGAAGATCACCTACGGGACATAATTGCTGTTGCTGAACGGCATTGTCTCCCTATTATTGCAGATGAGATATATGACTTTTTCGTAAGTTTCGGTTTCATGACCGGTTTAAACATTTTAAAATGATGTTACTCATGCTAATTTGGTCAATGATTTCATAGGTTTTCAAAGGAGAAACGTTTTTCCCATTGGCGACTCTAAGCAAAAATGTACCTATACTTACATGCAGTGGTCTAACCAAACGGTAATTTCCGAAATCGTGGCTAATTTGTTTCCCTCATCTTAATGGTCTTTAGATTACATTTTGTGCAATGCCCTGTTTAGATTTTTGGTACCCGGATGGAGGATGGGATGGATTCTCATCCATGATAGAAACAACATTTTTACCCCTGAAGTACGGGTTTAACTATATTTATAAATTTTAAATTTTTTTTTTATAAAGCATAGTCCAAGTAACGCTTTCAATCTAATACTTTCCAGATTAGGGATGCACTTCAAGCCTTAAGTCAAAGGATCATTGGAAGCAATACACTCGTGCAGGGGGCTTTGCCTGATATTTTAAGAACCACCCCAACTTCCTTCTTTGATGAAACAATTGCCCAAGTTCAAGTAATAAAATCATTCGTTCAGGAAGAATTAATGAAAATATATCTGAACTCTTCGTTATATAGCAAGGATATTGTACTAATAATATGCGATTTTCAACAGGCCAACGCTGAAATTGCATTTGAACGAATTCAACTTTGCCCAGGCTTACATCCTATTAAGCCGAAAGGAGCAATGTATATGATGGTGAATAAAATATGATATACCTAATTTACTATTAAATTATGACCAAAATCTTCCTCAGCGTTTAAATAAATTATAAATAAACTTAAAAATCTCAAGGTCGGAATCGAGATGGATAGGTATCCAGAATTTGCAACTGAATTCCAGTTTGTCGAACGACTAGTTTCGGAGCAGTCCGTATTTTGTCTTCCAGGCAAGGTATGTTTGTCTTTCCATTGTATGAAATTACAGTATAATATAACTTCCGGCATTTAGTTCTAATTCATTGAAATTAACATCCTTTTTCAGTGTTTTGACTACCCGGATTACTTCCGAATAGTTCTAACGATCCCGAAAGAGCAATTGCTGTTGGCGATGGACCGTATCATGGAATTTTGTGATGACCATCATCTTGAAGAAAAGAATGCTGGTCAACAAATTGTGGAAGTAAACGGAGAGAAGGTTCACATTGACCATAGCCTGTCCACTTACTGTGGTTCCCACATGGCGAAGACATAAATATAACGCCGAATTGAACGCGATGAAATTCGTTTTTTAAGCAGCGGTACCATAAAACTGGCCGCTAGAATTGGCGTCTCGAATGTAATGGATCGCTCACTCGGGTATCGCGTTTAGATTGGTTTTTAGGGTAACTTTTTCGATGTGGTAAGAATAAAACGTTCCTGATCTTTGCTGGTTTGATATTATTTAAAGAACTTGGCAAAAACTTTGGGAGATATTCGATCATGCATCAATACCACGCATACCCTTATTTTTATGTAAAACTGAAACTTATTGGCATAGTGCATGTGCCCTACAGAAATGGATAATAATAATTGCTAACTAATTTTACAGGATTTATAGGATAATGATGTAATATTGCTTGTTACAATTTCCAATTGTTCTAATTAATATATAGTATATCATCAATTGTTATGCAGATGTCTTTCATTAAATAAAGCTTACACATTTGTTACTTTGAAAGGCGAATCCGTTTTGTCGACATTTATTTATATTTCTTTGACATTTTTTTCACGTTTCTGCAGTTGAACAAACTACAATGATAATGCATTATTGATATATAATTATATATTATTTTATTCTTGTCAAAAATTGATTTCTTTAGTTTATTTATAACAATCCCGCTATGATGAGTACATATATATATATTTAACTTACGTTTACGTTTGCCTACCTAAACTTACTACAATATCATAGTTTAGTTAACTACTGTATAAGTTCATGTTCACATAAATTTAAGATGCAAGCATTCCATCAAATCTGTACATGACTTGTAAACGGTAATTGTTAGCAGTTTTGTTAACTGGTAGTCTCCACGGGGCGGCATTTGACTTAAAGACTTGCATCATATTTTTTAATTCTATACATCTCAGAATTATCAGTTCTCATTAACTTACGAAGTCGTTTGGCTTGTTTTGCATAAATCACCATTTAACTAAATACATCCATTTTTACTCCACAAGGGCTGGGCTTCATAAATTCATAATCCCACAACAATAAATGGTTAAACTTTCAAAATTAACATAGCTTTTTAAATTGATCCTAATTATGTACCCGAAAATGCAATTTACTGACTTAGTAATTGTTGAGTTATCTTCTATGGATAATTCTTGCAAAGAAGTGCCCAGTTTTTACGCCGAAGACACAGAAGAACAAAAGCCTCCCTGAGTCAAAATAACATTTGTTTGTATTTTAAAATCGTTATTACATTCTGGACCTACTTTGTCATATGCAATCCTCGTATCTTCTAAACACGTATAGTACTTAGTTGTAGTTAAACTATTCCGAAGACTGCATTTCAAAAGTAAACTTGATGCCTTCACACTAAATAAAAATGTTAATGATGGAATTACAAGTCTGTGGTGCTGATGCTGGTGTGAATATCCTGACTAGTTACCTGTTTATATGACAAGATGTAATTTTACTTCGTAATATCAAAAATGAATATGAAAAACCAGTTTAAGAAACGCTCAAAACAAAACGCTATAATTCTGAAAAAAACATGTGAGAGTGATCGAATAGTGAATGACATCGAACACGACTAAAACCGAAAGTAAGTAATTAAAGTAATGTAAAAATCGCCTTCAAAGTAAATAAGAAAATTATCAACACGTCGACTTGATGTGCAATGCAAACACAAACAGCAATAATAATAATAAAAATGCATTTGAGATTTGATTTGAGCTTAATAATACATAAATCACAAAAAACTAACTCAATTGGCAAACATTCACTCGATAGTAGTGTTATAAAACCATAACGTTTATCTGAAAAGTGTTAGGTAAGATCAGTCATATATATAAATACGTATTTTGGATATATTCAAACAATCTCGGGTAGATCTTTTAAATAATCATGTTTTTCTAAGAAATTTAGAGTTATTAACTATTGAGTGGGATATCAGATGTACATTGTACATGCATTTCTAATCAAACCTTAATAACTGACTGTAATAATAATGGCACATAGTAGAACAAGCAGGTAAGCATACAAATTAACTATACAAACTTAAACGAAAATGGAAAAACCTCAACATAGAAGTAAAGAAAATATTAACACATCAATATTAAGATTACACATTTGAAACATGGTAAAAAATATTGATTTCGAGTCATACGAACATTATTGGCTATAGTCATACGGTAGTGCATAATTGAAATCAAGCAAGATTAATTGAATTGAACACTTGACGATTGTTTGGATGCCGACCGGATTAATCCTCACTTCAAAATCACCGTCTTGGACAAATTGTGAATTCCACGAGAACTAAGTTTTAAAACTACTAACAACTAACCAAAGACGAATCTCCACCCTTTCAAAAGTTTAACATTAATGACCATAGGTTTGCGAGCTTGCTCAGATTCATTGCAAGAGATGTAATTGGAACGATGGCAGCAAACTATTACGTGACTTAGACCCACTCTGCAACCATAAATCACAAATAAAACCTTGTTGCCCATTAACACTAATTGATTCGCTGACGTCGTATCATATAGGATGGACTTGAATATTTAAGAGATCACAAGGCTATCGAATCCAGCTACGAGCAGCGTTCAAAATCCAACTTCATTTGCAAAAGCCAAGTGGCTTTGACTTCGGTTCCAGCTTGGCTTAAAATTGACTCATTCTTAACCAGAATATTTTGTGGATTATTCTCCTTCCTTACTTTCTGTAGAAGACGGACCACCATAGTTTAGCCGGTATTGTTCTGTAAATTTGAATAAAATATCCAGTGTGAAAGTGGTATACATTTGTGTACTTAAGGCTTCCAAAAACTATTCTCATTAATTTCTTATCTTTATGAAGGGAAATAAACTTACTTCTGGTCATCTCCTCCATTGACGCTTCTTTACATTCTGGACCTAAGTGTGTATTTGAGCCGCAATTGTAGCAAGATACTTTTCTTGGTCTGCAGTTAATTTCTATAGGGTCTTCTAGTGGGGGCATTAGGGCATTCTCCAAAGAGCTCAGAGAAGGGAAATCCGTATCTAGAATTAAGAAACACTATATAAAACTCATATCAAAAACAAAAACTACAAAAATATATTCAAGGTGTACTTACTTGGAAGCTGTCCGCCAACCTCCAGAACAACTCCTCGCGAACGAGCAGGTTGGGCTGTCATGGGAGAATGAGAAGGCATTTGTATCGATGACGGTGGGTTTGTCAAGACAGGGCCTCCTACAGTAGTGGCTATATGAGTATTCGTGGGTGGGACAGTACGTGCAAAGGGTGGACCGGCTGCTGGTCCAGCATCATTTCCAGTGCCCTGGGGCTTACTTGTCTCATTGGATAATGAAGATCCCTTAGTTCCCGTGATATTTAAAGGCGTCTTACAATCTTTGGCGACAGTATTATTGGCACAAACGGCTTTGCTAGCTACAGACGAATTTGCATAATTCTGAGGAGGTATCGTGAAAGGGAAGGTAAATGGATAAGGAGGCTGAGGATGGCCAGGATTCATCAATATTTCTGTCGATGGGGGTCCACCAGCACCAGTATTATTCATTCCAACTGATTGACCAGTTACATGATTGGGATAATACGACTGTGACAGAAATCCATTCTGCATGGGAAGAAACGATGTTCCATGATGCCCATAAATGTGACCAGTAGAATGGTAGACAGGTAGTTGCGAAGAAGCTGCTACACCATATTCCATCATACCTCCATCGTTTTCTTCACATTTGTTTTGACTATTCGTCAAAATTGGTCCTGTGAATTATAATAACGATTGTAGTTAATTACATTTAAAATTGTTCATTCATAAGATTAAGATATAGATATGAACTAAATTTTGTATGTGGCCTTATAGAATTGTATGTGTCTAAAATTGATCAATCGAGAATGAGACCGGTTACCTGGAGGGACTGCAACTGAAGATGTTACTGCAACATTGGGGACCGGATTACTGGTAATGGAATTGATTGTATTGCTACTGCTTGAGCTACCCGAAGATACTCTATCACCGATTGGTACAGGACCGTTACTAAACCCGGAATTGGGATGATGATAAATTTTCCCCCTATTATCTTGTTGCTGAGTAGAACTTTTTGGAGGATTAGCACTGACAACCAGAATGTTATTGGTTCGGTCCTTAATATCATTAGTCTCTTCCGTTTTTCCTATTTGAGAATGAGATACAACGGAACCAGAATTGTTTGCCAACATGTTTGCGTTTACGCTTGAATTTGATCCGCTTGGAGTGGCAGAAACGCTGCTATTGCGTCGTTTTGGAGTGTTGAGATTTTGCATAGCTGAAGGATTTTTTTGCCTCAACGAGCTGATACCTCCGGTATGGTTTCTTTGATCATGTTGTTGCTTCATGGCCATTTGGTTATTCATTATCGAACCAGGATGAGAGGGCATAAAAGCAGCAGGCCTATTTAACAATGGAGGCTGAGGATTTTGTCGAAACGATGCGGGTCCCCCTTGTCCAACCATCCCACCGTAAGAAACTGACGAGTAAGCTGAATAATTAGAATGACCATGATTATTAAGGGCACCTGAAGGATGGCCATAGCTTAGTAATGGTGTATTCATAGAAATGGAATGAGTGGTCACACCTATTAAATTGTTAATGGATACGGACGAAGGCAGCTGACCAACAACTTGCCCCATCAGCTGTTGCATAACATGCTGCTGAGAATGCTGAACTTGAGCACCGAGATGATTACCAGACTGCTGGTTGTGGTTAGAGACAGTGTTTAACTTCGGTTGCATTCTTCCCTGCGATGACTGGGAATGCATTGATGAGCCTTTATGCGGGTTTCCATAACCCGTGTTAATCGAATTCAATAATCCCATAGTCGTAGGATTTCCAGTATTAAAAGTTTCACCACTATAACTATTCGCTGCGGTTATCATTGTTTGATTTACGGCATGATGTTGAGGTAAAGGGATAGAGTATGGATTTTGGGGAGATGATAGGCTTAAGTTAGGACTAAAATTATTACTACCATAGGCACTCGTGTTTACTGTACTTGAACTGGGACTGTTAATGCCACTTGTCACAATATTAGCCGACGAACTCGAGCTCAAGATAGAGTTTTGTATATGTACACTCTCTCCACTACAACAAACATTGGAAGATGAGTTCGTATATGAGGCGAGATTACTAGAACACGGAGGAGACATACACTGAGAAGAATGAGAGTGTGCCACGGTAGCACATTGTATTTGACCCAGACGCTGAGATGCGGTAGACTGATTATTCGAAAGAGGTGATAAATTTGTCATCGGAACAGTCGAGACTGTGACTGTGAGACTAGTCGAGGGAGTGGTGGTTGAACTTGAAATTCCAGTATTATTCGACAAATTTTGGGTGGAAGAAAACGCAGATTGTGCTGAATTACTAAGAGAAGAAACTCCAGCAATATACGGTCGTCCTTTTCTGTCAGACATCGTCTAAGAACAAGAAATGTCAAATAATTAAGTTAGAAATTGTAAAATAATTTTTGCATTTTAAATCCACCTAGGAAAGTAGGGCTTTTCACTTGTTACAGATAACTCAATAGACTTTACTCTTCACCAAAATTATGTATTACTTTACTTAAGCCCTAAGTCCTATTCATCTGCCTTTAAATAAACCAAGCCTTTTGTCCCTCTTTATGATGATTTGATTTGTCGGTTTCACCACTTAACGAAAATATTTCACTCACCGTTTTTGACTGATTTTTCGAAAGTGTCGCTGATTGTGAGCTCGTGCTCGAAACAGCTCCGCCATGGTCCGCCGCAGCTACAATCGAATTTGACAACCGTTCGCAGATAGTACCAGAATGCAAACTGCCAGGTCCACTAATATTGGAGCTAGTCGTAACACCAACAGGTGATGAAACATTTGAACATTGAGTTGTTGGAGGTACTTGAACAGTGTTTCGTGCGTGTAGACCAGCTGCGCGGGGTGACTGGCTTCTACTAGGTGTCAAAGATTGCGGAGGGCTTTCGAAAGGTGAGGATTCAGGGCTATCCCATGCACAGTTTTCAGACGATTCTTCAGAATCCCCATCTATGCTATTGGGCTGACTTTGAAACGGAGTTACTGCATTTGGGAGTGACGGATTTCTCATAGGAGTTGAAACAGACCCTTGATGAGATTGCGGGTGTACATTAGAAGGGTTAGAAGACTGCAGAGGAATTTTGTTTCCAATTAAAGGGTGTCCAACTGCATTTGGTGAAGACGTCGGGGCAATTGGTATCTGTTGGGGAAAGGGGTGTGGCTGCAAAACTGATCCGTGCACTGGCAGTGAAGATCCCATCACGGTTGTTGGAAATGGATGACCTTGAAACGGATGGATAGAAGGGTGGTGCGGATGTGGGGGAGACATAAAGACAGGAAAGTTTGGATATGATACTAAAGGGTATGTCTGCGCACGAACACCCTCTGAATTACTAGACGTCCCAGACTGTGGTGATTGTTGCGTACACTGGAAATTTTGGACATGTGGGGGAGCCGCATAATAGTAATAGGCTCCAAATTTTCCTTCAAAATGCTGTAAACACAAATTGTTTTAAAACATTACATTTCTGATAGAATAAAGGAATATTAATTAATTAATTCATATATACCTGAGGGGGTAAGTAATGATGATTAAGGATTTGGTTTGGAGGGCTAGGACTCTCGTGAAAGTTTCGACTACTGTGATTAGTCGAATTAATACATTCCTTGAATCGGTTCAACACCGTAGAGAGAAAAGTACGTTGTTCAAAATTAAAGGCCGGATGATGACTACCGATGGTGTACAACAATTGTATTTCATCCTGAACCATTTCTCCTGAACTTTCCAGCCATTCTAAGCTTTCCATTAAATCTTCAACTCGGGATAGTAAAATATAGTATAAATTGGCACTATCATGGTTCGTGGCAGCCAGCAAAGACAGGTACAGAATTAATTTTCGACGTTTCGCTCCATCGTGCAGCCATATATCCTGTCTTGGTTCCTTTTTTTCTTCGGAATTCACTTCTGTACGGTGGGTCAATGTAGACAAACACTGTTCACCTCCTTTAGCATACGATTCTGATGCAGGCAACGTTGCAGATTTGTTTGGCAAACCATTCTCACTTGATTTCGTAGTTTCCAATTGAATTTTCCCCGTATCGGATGTCTTTTGATGTTGATCAGTCGTATTTATTGGACTAGGACGGGCGGACGAGACTTCGTTACCTACATAAATATTTAACACTAATTATTTCTATTGTATTCAATCAGTATATATTCCTTTAAACAGTTTAAACTCATAATCCATATAGCACAAACAAAGTAAGTTTGTCAGTTTTAATACAAGTAATTTTAATTTAACACAATGAAATATATTCAGTTTATGCTTAACAGCTTCGAGATTGAGATCAGATATTTAATTACAAATTACCACTGTTTGAGTGACTGTTGAAAAGTCCAATGCCACTGTTCATCATTTGAGGATTCAAAGTCATAGAAGTTGGAGCAGGACCCTCCGAAAGAAGTTTGAGAATCGCAGTATGATCTGGTGATGCCTCTGACGAATGTAAAGAATTGGTACGACACTCAGCATCGCGAAGAACGTGAAAGTCTTTTCTTCCCAAATTTTCGATAACAGAACCCAAAAACCTGAGTTCAAATGGTAAACTGTGGTCCAACAGGGCACAAATTGTCTCCAGTCGGTGTGACGCATTAAGACCTTGGTACCAATTGAGCACATCCTCTTTGGAAATTCCCACCATCGTCTAAACAATAAGGTTTATTATGATGTACACTATATATATATAGATTATAGGTATTTAAAAAAAATTACATAAGTCAGCGATGGTGATATTTACCAAAAACTAAAAAGTAACAAGTAACTTGACTAATTGACTTGGCGAGAACAAGCAGATAACATAAGATATAAACTAGTTCAAAAGATGGTAAAATCACATCAGCTCACCACAAACAACGAGGAATGGGAACGCCAAGAAGTCGAAGAACGCTAGCTGTAGCTAGGTACAGCTCACAAGGAAGAATCACGGTGAGTGGGGGTACAACCTGATCCACTTACACTTCTGCAATAAAATTAAGTATTGAACATTTGTATATTTATAAAACCATAATGACTAGTCATTTTTAGTAATCAGACAGACATGAACAATTAATTTTTATTCACCAAATTTTACTCCGTATTGCCTCGGTATTTAACGGTGGTTCCTAAATGGTAGAATTGTGAATTGAACTAGTGAACTCTATAGGAATGTTGCAACTCTTGAGGATCTAGGCAGGATACTAGAAACACGAAAACACCGCTTCAAATCTTCGGATTAAATTTTGGAATATTACAAGTAGGTAGCTTTAGGTCAGCTACAGCTTCAGCTTCACCTCGGCGTGGTTATGGCTCTATTGATATTGATTAAAAGAGATTTCATAAAAAATAAAAAATTGCTGACTGAAAGGAGTAGCATAAAATATTTTGCAAATTTAATTTTCTAAATCGTACCTCTATATCCCTTTAGTTTTTGAAAATATTCCCGATGATAATTGAACGATATTTAAAAACCATTTAACCATTAAAGCTTTTCCTGTCAGCTCCAGGACGAGGACAAACATCGAAGTCCACAAACGAAAAACGAGAACGAGAAGCAGATATATTTAGCTCAGCTTTGAATTATCAAAACAGTTGACAGTGGTCCAGTAATTGAGTAATCCATGTTTTAGTGGATTTTATATCTTTTAAAATAGTCCTCGCATCCAATTCAGACACCAGAACAAAACAGGGAGCGACTAGGGACGAGTTATCGTTTCTGACCTATGAATAGAAAAAAAAAGAAGTTTGGTTTGAGTTGAGCTAATATTGTATTGATAATGATAACATCAAATATATTTACTGACTGTGTACGTGTACTGTGTGCAAGTTTGAAGTTGTAATGCTGGCAATACACAGAGTAGCAAGGTCAAAGGTTAAAGCTTAAGGTATTATAATTTTGCGATTTGTGTGTTGGTTATTGCATAAAGTTGACAAAAAAGTCTTTAAAATTCCCGAACGAAGTCGGATTTGGGATTGCTTTTGATTACACTTGAAGTCACCCGTCCGTTCGTTCAACACCGTGGTGCCGTGATCTTCGATCAATGATCAAATTCAATCATCAATCCAAATCTTTCATCTTTTGCTTTGATCTTAATTCATTATTTGTTATTATGTATTACAACTTATTTTGTATTTGTGATTTGTGATATTGTGATGGTTCTTCTTGCAATTCCAAATTTGAAATTCCAATAGTTACAAAAGGGCCCAAGCCCAACCACCAACTTCAAACTTACAAACTAAAATTATCAATTCACAATTACATTCTGAATTGCAAATTATAGCGTGCGTGTACAGTAAGTAGTGCATAGTGTACAGATATACAGCAGTCCGTGTATAAAAACACAATTCACAATTATTGAAACTGCCTCTGCCTGAGTCTGCCTTCCTCGATCCGATTTTACCCAGGGTACCAGCACCCACCGAACCAACAAACTGAAAAATGTGGCAGTTTTTTCGGAATTTCACTTACCAAATTTCTGCTTCTAGATTCGGATCAGGATAGGAACGATTCTTCACTTCACTCTCACATAATTAAGTTCTAGACACACTGGTTTCAGAGAGATTATAGATATATCTCGAGTCTCGCTCCTACTAGATCTCCTCCTTCCTTTTTCGAGCTGCTTCCGAGCGAAGAGTCAAGATTCAAGATCCTTTTCTCATTCCACATTCAACATTTGATGATCAACATTTACTTCATTTCTTCCATTCTCTATCCATGCTCCATGCTTTTCTTCTTATTGGCGAGAACTTCTTCTTCTGCTTGCTTGCTGCTTCCTACTCGCACAAACTCGCACACGACTCCTTCGCATCCATAGCCCCATTCACCATTCAGCCTTTTCAGCCTAGTATTACATGACATGGTAGTAGTATTGGTAGTAAATAAAGTATTATAATACAAACCTTATTCAATTTTTTCAGAGACAAGCGCCTCTTTCCCTCCCTGGAAGAAACCTGGAGGATTTTGGGACGAGAGGGCAGAGTAACCCTTTCCACGTCCTCAATTCTCTGCAGTTTGTTGGAGAGAGAGGAGTAGAGCCAGCTATTTCTAGGATTTAGGATTTGTAATTCTGACCAGCTAAATACAAAGTAACACGGAGCAGCAAGTGGGCAGGCAGGCAGGAACAGCAAAGCCACAAGAAGAGAGTTGAAGTTTGGATTTTTTTGGGATTGTGGAGCCGAATGCGATCATTGTAATGATTGTGTCCAATAATGCAATGCAATGTCTCGCTTCTTGTTGCCTATCGGTATCAATGTAATAAATGTATGATAATAATTATTTTGGCTCTGAGGTAATGGGGAACGTGTATTTAAAAAAGTCTACTATGAACTCCATGGGGTAACATGAGCTGAGAAATGTAAGGAGATAGTTGGCAAAGTTGCCATTCGTCTTTGTCTCTCCGACGGCTCCGCTTGATTGGCGATGAATTAATTCATAGTATGAAAATAAACAGGAGGCCAGGGGGATTGTTGAAAAACCGAAAACTAACAACGAACAAAGAAAGAAAAACAAAAACAAAACACTTGGAAAACTTGGAATGAAAATCACAAAAGAAGTAAAAATCTATCTATTTTCGTCAGTTTGTGGAAATAAAAATCCGCATTTCCTTTTGAAACAAAAATTAAAAGGTTTTGCATACAGCTTATTATTATTTATCCGAGTAAATAATTACATAATATTCAATATTAGAAATGAATGATAATCCTTTGTGCGTATGAGTTTTTTTTGTTAAGCTTGCATACATCCTTCCTGAAACTTCCCCCTGGGAAATTACTAAATAAATGTCAAAATACGAAGGTATTTCAGGGTGAGAATATACGGCTTATTTCTTAATTTGTTTCTTTAGAGCAACCAATGAAGCAAAACATTTACTAAAAGCCAATCATTTAATAAACATCACATTCATTCATTCATAACTTTATTAATATGAATTGTGACGTGACTTCCTTATATCTAGGAATTTGGGATGATGGAAGTTTATATATTGTCAAAATTATCTGATTAAGTTTTGATAAACAATTCGTCTCAAATGTCATTTACTCATTATGTTCCTTATTCCTTAATTCCAGGTTAATTAATGGAAGGTCATGACTGCACTGACTGCATGGAGACCGGAACGAATGAAATAATTCAAAATACGGATGTTGTTTCATGCTTGTACAGTTTTGTGCTAAATAATTGGCAAACCCCATACACCGGAAGCTGGCAGTGTTTATTCATGCTTTGGTTTTTCCTAGAAATCCATTGAAACATTAAAATTATTTGAAAAATGTTGCACCGAAAATATTGAGGTAGTAAGGTAATAATATTGAAGCAAAATAAAAATTGCAGATAAATTGCATGTGTATAAATCCATAACAAATCTTAATCTTAAGTTTATTAGCCATTTGAAAGCTCTTTTTCGTTATTAAAGCTAATTTTTAAGAGTTGTAATTTTTCTTCATGCACGATCCAGCCTTTAGTGCACGCGATAGTACAAAACCTTTAGCAATTTAATTTAAATAATTACATGTCATTTAATATGAATTTAACCGCGTATAAGGCATAACACATTATTCTAATATCTCCAATAATTAAAAAAAATCTATTGTAACATTGTTGTTATCATTCCTTGCGTCAATTGTACCAGCATGGTCGTTATACATTAAAACTTAATGTGTTTCAACTTTCATGCATACCTTCTTCAATACGTATCATGAATATGTGAATATTGATAGAAGCAACTTCAAGTCAGAGCAGGATTTTAAATGCATTTTCCATAATCATTAAATGTCACGCCAAATATAATGGACGACGCAGCACGAAGCGAAGGATATAGGTTCAAATGAGACCTTATGTGATTCTTCTGGATATGCATGAAGATGAACGGGCGTTTTTATTAAATGCCACCCTTCCATGTTTCAAATTCTTCAAGCCAGTTCAGTCTCTGCCGTTTCCTTATATATTCGTAAATGATTATTTTAACGAAGTAATAATCAAAATAAATTCTGACTCATTAAGCGTATTATATATATTATGTCTAAGGTAGGAAACTTCTCCATTACTTTCCTTGTCAAGTCCTAACTAATCTCAGTTAGTAATTAGCTGTGAAGTTGATAACAGCTCCGAAAAATATAACTCTGCTACATTTCTTCAGCGTATAGTGTATAGGTGCAGTTTTTCATCTCAAATTGGGAGTAAAGAAGTTTCGAAGTGAAATGAGTGGTTGGAATGGTACCAAGGTGTCTCAAAATCTCGGAGCCGCCTTGGATCTTGGAAGGCAAAGTTCCATAGAAATTATTAGCAGACTTCGTACAGGGTCTGGAAGCACTCACTATTTTTCAAGGTATACTTGTCCTATCCTAGCTTGTCAGATTTTTTAACCAAAAATAAGGTCAAAATTGAACTTAAACTCTCCAACAAATCATAGATCCAGACGACCAAGCGGTCCGGAAAGTGACCAGGTTCAAGTCGTAGCGATTGCTCCGGTCCCTCAAAGTAGGGAACTAGTTTTGGCAGACGCAACAAGGCCTCTACTGACAACTTCATCTGCAGAAAGTTTACGTAGGAATAGGAACCCGATTTGTATCATTCCTATGAAAAAGATCGATAAGGCTGATTCCAAAGTCTGGCAACGACATGGAAAGTACGTATAAAAGATTAAAATTCATAACCAAGACTATAATATATTTGTCAGTTTTAAAATTTAGAAATAAAATTAATAATTGTACTGTTTCATTGAGAGCAGCAATCATTTAGGATTGGTTCTATCCGCGTTGTACGCGAAGCTTCTGGTAGTCTGTGGGACTGGATTCTCACTTGCCGAAGTTATCTCGAGTTATATACCTGCTGCATTCTATGACGTAAGGAAAGGGAATCCATAATTTTATGCCGAATCAGTATTCATAAAGTAATAATGAAAATGAGTACAACAAACGTCTTTTTTATGATTAGGGATTCTACTTGTATCTCTACTTTATGAGCATTGTGTTTATGACTTGCATCCTGGGTAATGTAATCCAAGAAAAAGCCCAAAAGCATGCTAGAAATTTTGCTCAAGGTAAGAATGCTTTAAGGAGGTCAATGTCAATGTTAATTTGGTTAATGAGGTTAGTGATAGTGATTAACAAAGTACGAGCAATAATAAACAATAATAATAGGTGTCAGCGATCTTCGTTCCCGTAAAAACTCTCCACAAGGTTCGGTTGAAGTTGAACTCGAGGAAACTCCCAAAAATGGGGACACGGAAAAATCTTCGGAGTATTCTGGAACATCTTCGCTCGAGTCGATACCGCTCAAGAGAAAAATTGTAGCAAACATGGAAATAATTGTGGAGGAAGAACAAAAGAAGGAAAAGGGAACTCATTTTGGAAGCTTTTATTTGGTAAACTCGTCGTCAACTATAAATTATTTAGAGAAACTAAAAAAAAATCTATGATTTATCTGAATTTTATTGACTTGAAACTTCATAATCAATTAATAATGATTTTCTTTCTAACACTTTAGAGAATGGGAGCTGTTGGTAAGACAAATTAAATCGTACATCTTAAGCTTAATGACCCATTGAGATTAATTTTGAATTTTGACATGTATATATGTCTATGATTAATTATGCTTTTGGAATTGCAGCGTTTGGGGTAGGGAGCATGATTTACAGTGGTCTAGAATTCGGACAGTACTTCGAACTTAATCCTGATGAAAAGTGCCATAATTTATTGATAGCCTTGACTCCCGCAGTCCGAATGATATTTACTTTTATGCAGATGTACTTTATCTTCCTCAACTCGAAAATGGCTGTGTCGAAGGTGTCTCTGAGTTCTCAGTTTGGCTTGATGCACATGATAGGGACAAATTTATGCGTGTGGCTTAATGTCCTCGTTCAAGAGACTAAACATGAGATCTTAAATTTTTACGATCCCGATAATAAGACCATTTCTTTTCGCTATGAAAAAGCTCATAAAGCGTACTTAAATATTCCTTCTGACTCAAGAAATCCAATAACCGGTTCGGGCGAGCAAGGTCAGGGTCATCATCAGTCTCTAGGCATGGCGGCTGCAGACGTGCATCATAGATTTCGAAGAGGACTTAAAGGGCCTCACTCTATGTATGAGTGTGGACGAACCAATATAATGGGTTCTATTGTTCAGGATGCTGCACCCTTTTTGTTCCCATGTACAATCGAATATTCTTTGATCTGTGCAGCGATTTGCTAGTAAGGGTTACTTTTTTCTTTGCCCCAAGAAAATCCCAATTTGGTGGTATAAATAAGAAACACATTTTAAACGAACGTGTACTTAAATTTCTCGATATAGCGTGATGTGGAAAAGCATGGCAAAGCGTCGAACAGCTAGCATCCACGAAAATGCTTCCGCCAGACCTTCCTTTGTAAGAACCGTTGAGAATATTTATTTTTCACACACTTAAAGACATTTAAAACCAATAAACGTTTACTTCTAACGTAGATTTTTGTTATGGATTTCAGACAACGATTGCGGCAAGATCTCCTCATCATTATACAGTAGATTGTGCTAGGGCAAACAAAGGCTTATTTGTTGGCATCTTCTTCCTCGTCCTGACCATAATGAGCATTATCATCAACCTGGTCCTTGATACTCGGGAAGAATATCGGGATTTTGCGGATCTGGAAGTCAACATTACAGAAATTGTATTGTACACTTCCGCTACCATTGCGGTTATTATAGGGATGTGTCAAGTAAGGACAATTGCAGTTTAAATACTATTAAAAACGCTTTTGTTAGGGGTTTAAAATTATCCTCGTTTCATGTTTTAAGGTTCGAGTTCTCCGATACGCGAGAGCAAGGAATTTAGAATTGGATAACATTCTTCTTATAGTATCTCAGACGGGTTCTTTAATATTTAATGTATTTACGATAATTAGTGGCCAGTTTAAAGGCGAGAAGTTAGTATTAATCACGGCTTTGAGCAAGGTAATTCAACTTCTGATGCAAACGCTATTTATTCTGGATGCGAGTAAGCGAGAAGCAGCGACTGTGGATCAAGCGCGGCGGAAACCCGGAAGAGAAGTTGTTACGTTCCTGCTCGTCACCAACTTAGCAATGTGGCTAATAAACGCATTGGAAAAGTCTCGTGGTGAAAGTCATCCGGCTCAACTACAGTTCTACGGCGTCTGGGGATGGACTATTATCACTCATATCTCAATGCCCTTAGCTATATTTTACAGATTCCACTCTACCGTTTGCCTTTGTGAGATATGGAAGAAGGCGTTCAAGCTCAAACGAAACTTTTGAAACAGTCTGAGGCCAGAGGGGGTCAATTCCTGAATTTAAGACTAAGCCCACAAATATTGCAATGCCTGTATAGAAAGTATATTCGACATTATATTGATATAAAACGTTCAGTCAGTTTCGAGTATTCAAAACAATATTAAATTTTAGCTGCTGTAATTTTATTTTCGTTCGTTGCATATTTGGTATTTTTCCAGGCGGAGCTCACTGTCGAGTGTCTATTTGTCCATGATTTGTCCCATGCCCATATATGAACGATGTAGGTCGCCGCCCGAGAGGGGAACAGTTCAGCAGTCTATGTATGTGTCCCGCCATTTTGACCGCTACATAGACACTTCGACCAGATTCTATGTAATTAGCGATTTCCCAACATTTCTATATTTTTTATGTGTCGAGTAGAGAAATTTTAACTCAAATGATGTGCTATGTATGTCCCACCCACTCCACGGTTTGCAGTTCACAATTCCATCTCCCATACACAACGAAACCTACACCGTTGACTTTGACTGTGGTCGTGGTGGGTGGAAACACATTGGTAACGTAACGAACATCAACAGCTAATGAAACAATGCCAATCCAAGATGCCTTGTGGCGTCTCATGCCGGATATGCTAGTACATCAGCGCAGTGATAACTGCTATTAAGTTCAATTTTGTTGACTAGTGGGATATAATTGTGGGACACCCTGTATAATAGGTCATGCCTAGCTCAGTTCGTAACGTTCATGCATGATTACTTGGTATCGGATATTCCCGGGCACCGGGCAGGCAAGGGTTTGCTCGAATGCATAGGTTTTTACTGTTCTCGGCCAAGCTTGAGTTGTTCAAAAGTTCAGATTTCAGACTTTCAATAATTTAAAATAAGCAAAAAATTGAAAATTGCTAAAAAAAAAAAGCCGAGTGTCAAGCAGAGCAGAAGCAAGGCAGTTCAACTTAAACTGCCTTGGATGGAGCAGAAGCAATCCAAAACCGAAAAGTGAAAATCTGCAGAGGCAGAAAAAAGGTTATTCGTATAAACAGCAACAACAGGTGCGGGTGGAGCGAAAATTTGCAAACGCCGGTTGTCAAGCAATCCTGGTTCAGACTTTCAGTCAGATCCGACATGGGCAGCATGCACGGGACCTTAAAATATAAAGAGGGAAATAATTTTCTCCATCAGTTTCTGACAATCGCTCGGCGAGAACAGAGGTCGCAGGGTTCCCCGAGCAATAATTGGCGAATTTCTCCTCTTCTTCCATCAATCTTTTTAGTTTTCTCGTTTGTTTTCGTTCTCTCGCCTTCAAAATTCTTGATTTATAAGGGCCCCTAGCCCTCCCTACCCAATGCCCTATCGTCCATATACTCAATACTCACAAACAAGTACTTAACACGTAAGATGCCCTCTAATTTTACAATAAATTAATTATGAATTAAACTAGATGTTGTTCTGTTGGGTATTAAAACATGGTCGTTTTAAATATTTACCATTAACTAAATTGAAGTTTGAAGTAATAATTACTTCAATTATTGAAGTACTGAAAAAATTAAAACCATCAATACTAACTTATTAGACACCTTTTATGCATTATATAGCCACGCACAAGGCAACAACTAACTGTGGTGACTGAAAAAGAATTTAATCCCGCCCGCCGCGTCACCAAGTAAAGACAAACGTTCGCGCGCGATTGACGGTGATATCATTTAAAATGGAGACAATGGGCTGTTGTGCCACAAAATTGACTGTTGATTCTCTTCCCCCTGAGGTAACATATTTTTTGTATATATTTACATTACAGCTACGTATCGTGTTTTGTAAATTGTATATTCTATTAGTAATACTAATAGGCATTAAGATAAATACAAATACAATCAATTAAATAATTGTTGTTAATAATTTAATCAATGCACAATGGTACTTAGTTCTCTTATTTTGATGGTTTTAGGTGCTTCTAACAGTCTTTCACAATCTAGATTTAGATGACATCTTGTCAGTGCGTCAAGTTTGTCGAAAATGGAGGGATTGGATTGATTTTGAGATACCGTTCAGAGTAATCGTAGACGACAACCACGTAGAGAATGGCGCGTTTGTGAAAAGAGTTGTTAAGGAGGGACTTCACGTTATCAGTCTGATGGATGTAGGGGAATCGTCTATCCTAAACTGTCCTCGGAGGCCAAAGCTTCTACGTAATATGACGGTCCAGGGACCTATTCATCCAGATACCCTTATGCAAGTTGTCCCTTCATTTGGGAACCTCGAGGAATTAATCATCGGAGGCGCGTGTTTGTCACACGAGCTTAATATACCAGTATGTACACTTGGGAACCTAAAGATTTTGGAGTTGTACTCGAATTTTCAAACGAATGGATCAGATGACGACAGCTTTTCGGAATTCGTCATTCCTGTTGCGAAGAATACAATGACCTTCTTGAAGAACATTCACTGTCCTAAATTAAGATGTCTTATGATAGATGGGGATGTTGACCAAATAAAAGTTCCAGACGAGTACGACTGGAAAGGAGATACGTTGATGGCATTTATCGAACGGTACAGCGAGTCACTGAAAAAGATCTTGCTTGGAGAAAGCTGTATTCTGCCCGCATTTCCAAGTACGGCCCCTGTCCGACATCAACACTTTCCAATTTTGTTGCGCTCTCTGCATTTTTCGTTCTATGGAAGTCAATTTGATTTTACAAAAAAAGACATCATGTGGTATGACTTCATTGGAAAACAACGTCAATTAGAACTACTGAATATTGGAGCCCTGTGGTACAGTCACACGCACGAGATGATGCAACTACTTCCTGATACAATTCGACATCTCTCTGTGTATTGGAACATAGATTATAGCCGATTTTTCAATTGTGAAGTATTTGCGAGATTGATCAATCTCGAACGACTGGAGTTAACATTTGACGGGGAGTTCAATCAGATATTCACAAATTTACTTTCCCTTCGTGTATGCAAAAATCTGAAGGTAAAAAAAGGACAATTTGTCCCCTTGCAATTATATCCTATTATCATGGCACTACATTTAATTCTTATGAATGAATAATGAAACGTTGAAGACAATACTCTTAAATTATTATAGGTCATTGTTTTGGAGCAAGGTGGAGTGATAGCTGAGGATTTGGAGGAGTTTGGAACAACGTTTCCGAACCTTGAGGTACTGTATTTATACCGATGTGCAAGTGGAATCGACGAATCGGAGCAGATAGATCCACTTTGTGGAATTACACTAGTTGCGCTCCAAAATATTTTTGCGATGAGGAAGTTGGACTACCTATTCTGTACTTCAGTGGATTTCTTAGGCGATACAGATACTGTGAACATGATGATGAACGAATTGGAGCCGTTTGTAGACCTTAATCACCCTTCGTCCAGTTACAGAGCATTTTCTATTGGCACAGAACCTGCTATACCTGACAACATTAGTCTTGATTGAATTCTATAAATATTAGAATATTGAAGCCTCGGTTGGTTGTCTTTGCACGGTGTGCTGGTATCAGCATTGAACGTTACTAATTTTCTTGATAATTTGATTATAAAATTGCTTTAATAGCTTGGTAAGTTCCTATTTTAATTGTCCTTTTACCGAATGTAAAGATACAGTGTAGTTATGCAATGTATGAAAGGAATTGTTCTCCATTTATAGTTATAAAAATACAAAGCAAATTGACTGACAGACGAATAAACGAATGCATTTCCGTTTAGGAGGATGAATTTATTTTTATGTCTATTGAATATCTATTATTATTTCCCGTAATTATTTAGTCATTTTTGTCTTGAGTTCGGCACAGATGGCAAGGAGTCCATCCAAGAATTCCAACGAACTTGGAACGATTTGGCTTGGAGGCAAGATGAAACCATAAACACCGGTATCCCTCATTTCGAAAGTGTATGTCAATGGATGCTTAGCATCATGAACCCCCTTGATGTAGTCAACACTGGCCCCGCTGGCAACATCTAAAAATGAAAACAGATTTTTATAGGATTTTAAATTACGAATGCGGAATCCAACTGTATTCGCATATTATGTTTTTGAGCGTACACAAAAGCTCGACAATGTTTCCTGGGGTGAATTCAGTATTGTATCGTTTAGCGATGGCAGAGGCAGCGATGTTTCCTACTCGCATATGTTCATCGTGATCGGGAGCACGTCCCATATCGTTTCCGAAAGGAATAAGGATAAGCTGGCTGTAACTGTGAAGACTGAGATAGAAGACCATGTCGTCGGCCAAGCTGTCCATCAATACTTGTGCAGCAGCCGTTTCAGGCTCAGAAAAGGCACTGACTCCCATGAAGGTGTCACTGCATGGACTGGCACTGGAACCACCGGCTATAAATAAATTCGAACGTTTTGTTTTTTATTATGATCCATCAATGGCAGTTAGATCGCAATAGTCACACAAGTTGTCAGACAAAATTATCCTGTATTTTACATACTTCCCCATTGGAATCCAAAGTTCCTGTTGGGATCGGCTCCTCGACACAAACCACCGGCCAAGTTGGATCCTAAAATGAACAAATTCGAAATTAAGATTAAGCTCATTCATACAAAATTTTAATACTCTTGAACCTATGGACGTCGGAAAACAACTTACGGGTTTTTCGCCACATTCGGTCTGTCTCCCTGCTGTACTCGTATCTAAAAATATAAACCATAGTATCGTTCAGGCACGTCTATCCTCAATAAGCATTTATAACTCGACAATAGATAACGAATTTGATAATCGTGGGTACCCGTCAACGTTCATTACTGGGACGATAACGAAATCGAAGGTGTCCAAAAGCTTTCCGACTTCTGAGGCAGGATTAACCAATTCGTTGATGGTGTAGGCGGTGATGGCATTAGTGATCCATTCTCGAGCATGGATATCTGTGGAAAATTACATTCATTAAGTGTTTACACAAGCTTGTATGTATTTGAAAATATTAATACTGCCGAGATCAAACACTGTAAAATAGTTATTTAAGTTTTAATCGTAAATTTCATACTGGCATCGATAAAGATAAGTGGTTTCTTGGTTGGTCCTTTAGCCAAAGTAAGAACTTTCAAGTCCCGTCCTTCGTATGAGGTTCCTAGTTGTAATTAATAAATGCCAGGATAAAATATGAATGCATACTAATAGATTGTGAGATCAACTTTATCATTACTTTACTACTTGTATGAAAATTTATGTCATACCGAAAGATTTGACGCTGGCAATAGCAGAATTGTTGGCAACGATTTCGTCAACAAATTCATAGATCTGCAAGACAAAGAAAATTATTTACTTACATTGAAGTCGTCATATTTATTTATGTCATTTTTAAACTAAGCTTTGCAAACAATAGCCTTACTTGGTCAAGACTGTAGTAGGCGTCGAAAGTCAATTTTGGAGAAGCGTTGATTGAACCTGCAGCTTCCTCGTCAATGAGGCTATAAATCGGATTTAATACACAAAAACATGGATTTTTTTTATTGTGCATGAAAGTCAGGAATTACTTTCTTTTTGAATGTTTGGAGCAACAAACAAATCAGGATTAGATGAATTTGCATACCTTTGAACATCCCTGACCATTTCCTGAGTTTTGAATCCGTTTCCTTGAATTCCAGCAACGATGTCATGTTGGAGATGAGGTGGAACCATGATGTCGACTGGTAATCCGACATTCCTTACTCCCTTCCAGAAAACGACCTATAATTCGTAAGATTACAATTTTAAATCGATTCTTGCAGGGCTTCCCACAATCCCGTACATAGTCTAAATGAATCAGAAATCGAATATGATTTACCCCTGGATTGTTCTTCTCCAGCGACAAAAGAATGGATCGCTGTTGTTCATTTTGGGGTACAACGCGGTAAACCTTGTAATTGTCGTACTTCACTTTTTCGGCTAGGGCCACAACGGCCAAACCGAGAAGGGCAAGGGAAATTACGAATTTCATATTGGAAAATTATCAGACGCTCAAATGAACCTCTAAATCAGGACTGGTGACAGTTTTGAAAGTTATCATGCTTAAATAAGACCTGAAATTGATAGATTATGTTGTCTCTTAATCAATGGGCACAATGTAAGATAAGGAGAATGGAAATTCCACTGACGATATAGATAATTTATTTTCATTTCAGAACAGAATTGCAAAAGTCCAAATTCGAAGCATTTTGATTGATTGAGTTTATAAATGTCCAAGTTTAATCTATCGATTTCGATTATACAAACACTTCTGTGTTCTGGATCAATCAAGTAGTAGTTTAGTAAATATATTTATATAATCAAACCATTCAGATTTTATGTACCTATGTTTGCCGATTTTCATAAATAATGCGACCTATGAAATGTCGTGTTTTACCCTTTTATACTAAGGAATACATTTTTGTAATAATTGTTTAAAAGTAAATAAATATTTGAGTTTTGACTTTTGCACACGCAACACGTTGCTCCTGCCTGAGTAAAAATCTGTCCAAATTATTAAAGATAAACAATTTACTGACTTTTCAAATGTTTAATTTTCCTTTTGGTGTTCAACTAAAAAACGTACGATAACGGCTGGCTATACTAATAATAATTATTTGCATATATTTTATATTAATGTATTCTTTCGATTCAAGTTGTAATTCCTCAAATTGAACTATGAACCTTCTCTTGTTCTCATCGAGAGAATTATGACCGTTATGGCACCTGACGCGTTACTGATTATTTATACATGTTTCGAAGAATTTATAATATACAGATTCAGATGCAGACATGGCTATGTTGTCTTTTTAATTGCACAATATTGTTTTCCAACATCATGACCACTTTAATGAAGACATCGTACGATTAAAATTAAACAGTTTTGAGGGTCCTTCAGTTGATAATCGGCGATTTATTTTTACTCCTTATGTTGTATTATTGTAAGGGGGAAGCTGTGTAGGTTTTCCAGAAAGCTTCCCCGTTAATAATGAACTTGTATTTTATATCCCCGATCTCTGATCACGCCATGAGGTGTTTATGATGCGGAATACGCTATAATTTTAATTCTTTTTCAAAATATTATTACTCTTATTTAAAACATAAAAACATTGTGTATATAATAATAATGATAGATAACGATGCTTAAATAATTCTAAAAACAGAAACCCGACCAAATCTAAATCAATTCACTGCATGGTTTCTATTTCGATGTCGTCGGTTGAGCTTTCCTTTTACTGTAGGCCGTGATATCGGCTAAATTAACATCTTCCAAGCCATTGGTCCAAACAGCAAACATGCCATGATGACTGACTCGAAGAAGATAGGAAAACATTTCATCGGAGACGATAAGCCCCTCATCAGCATCCACAGGATATTCGGGTGTGAATTCTGGTGTTGCTTGTAAAGTCTTTAATTGTTCCTCATTAATGGCACCTTTCTCCTCATCGTCTTCCTCGTCACTGCTCCAAAACTCTTCATCCGTTTCGTCAAGTTCTTTCGGCACGGCTTCTCGAACATTCTTCCGGAAGAAACGTGGCAGACTATATCTATAAAAAGGGGGTCTTCGACCTGCATCTTCATAGACGCGAAGAACGTGATCCCGCTTAAATCGCTCATGCTGGAATAAAAAAAATAAATGTCAGTGTGCTAAAAGTTGGTTAAAAGATATCGATGTATATATTGAATTTTAAACGCAAAGTTTCTGGGTTGAATTGTTGAATATAGCATGCATTAAATTTAAAAACAGTCTCGGTTCATTCAAAACTTGTCGTAATTGGTAGACTGGAGGAAGACGCGTGTTTCAGATGTGACCCCTTACATTAACCAAGATTTTCCGGATCACCAGTCGGATCCACCTATGTGAAATGAGTTCCCAAATCTGAAGTATTACTCTAATTGTTATCATGGAAAAAATCGGATACAGAAGGAGGCCGCAAGTTGTGATAACGATTATCCAGCCCATGACAAAAGCAATTGGTAAGCCGTGTTCCCTGAAAGGATCCACCGGAACCGGGTCTTCTCGCCGGGATTCCCAAGCTATAGTGGCGTCTTCGTCGTCTAGGTAGTAAGCGTTCCATCCTGATTGAGACCTTCGATGCAAAAAAAAATGCTATTTTCAATTAATTTTTTTCAATGAACTTTCCAAATTCGAGAATAGTAGAACGCGTTTGATTCATTTACCAAAATGATCTCCACTTTTTTTCCTGTGTTTGTCCGGATTTAACTCCGGCTGAATCCTTCCGTCTTTGTGCTCTGTTAGGCTTAACACACATCCGGTACGAAGGGTACTTTAGACGCTCATGAAATTTCCCACCGGGTTCTAATTCATAGATCAACTGCCTGCAATTTAAAGATTTGTTCATTTAGGTAGTCCATTTTACCTGATGACGGTTTGTTAATGAAAATTAGTTTATATTGTAATTTGTAATTGTCGCATTACTCGTATGGGAACCGGATCACCTTTGCATCTGCAACTCCTTTATACCATCCGAATTCACTGATTAGTATCAAAAATAACAATCCATAGCCCATAAATCCTAAAAACCTCTCCATTATCCATTTGTGTAACTTTGTTCATGGGGAAACCTTTCAGAACGTTAGCATATTCTCAGTCTTTCAGTTTCAACCTGTCTTGTAGGCAATTAATGTCATTTTTTCTAACAAATCTAATTATATTGAACTAATAAATTATCCCAGATAAACGGTTTTTGTTGAACTTTTTTAAAAATCAACTAAACTTATTTTATATAGGGTTATCATGACAATGTCGAAGATAAGAGGTGTGGCAGTAGGGCCGTACTCGTGACGTCATATCTAGCATAATATGCCATTCATATCATAACATACTTATTTTGTACTAAATTATTTTGAAAGCCACTAAAGCCAGTCACCAGTGTGATCATGAATTCATAACAAATTACAATCCCATATTCAATGGATAATTTTGAACAAACTGAATTAAACTGCAACCACTGCGACTGATATGCCAAAATTTCTCATGCTACATAATTTAAACATCTCCTTCATCCATTTTTATGTGAAATGTTATTGTGACTTGCAACGTTTCAAATTTATTAACGCAATATTAAATATCTTGTCATGAATATCATGATTCCAATTCCACCAAAATATCCGCGAATACGAATCATCACATCCGCAATGATGTTTGTTCCCTGGCTATTGCATATTGAGACAAGCAACAAAGGATTTTATCGAGTCGATAGCGAAGACATGAAGAGTGGATATTTCTATTCCATTGACTTTGAGGAAGAGGCGGGCCCGGGATGGGAATCTTGGCTTTCTTGTCGAAAATAATAAATAAGGTTCCATTCCAGCTTCCAGTATTGAGTATGCAGTCAGCTAGACGGTGAGACAAGCCCCAATACATTGCGAGTAACTCACAGGAATGGGGCGGTATTCAAACGTGTCTCTCATTCAAACGCGAGGGAGCCAGATCCTGGCTCCTTTCTGAGGGGATCCTCGGACAAATTCCTCAAGATTTGTTATGAGGGAATATTCTTACAAATTCTCTTCCTATTGCTTTTCAATGCTTTTTTGTTCACATTTGGAATTGGAATTAAAAAAAACACCAAAATTATTCCTCACTTAAACAAATAATCATGTTGTAATTACCCTAAGAAATTGTGTCAACAAAACTTTCATGTTTTTAAAATTGTGGTAACATTTTAAAATTAAGGGCCGTAATCATAATATCAGTGGATGAGGGTGGCAACAAAACTCTTATGTTTTTAAAATTGTGGTAACATTTTAAAGTTAAGGGCCGTAATCATAATATCACTGAATTAGATTGGCAACAAAACTTTCATGTTTTTAAAATTGTGGGAACATTTTAAAATTAAGGGCCGTAATCATAATATCACTGAATTAGGGTGGCAACAAAACTTTCATGTTTTTAAAATTGTGGTAACATTTTAAAATTAAGGGCCGTAATCATAATATCAGTGGAATAGGGTGGCAACAAAACTTTCATGTTTTTTAAATTATGGTAACAATCATAATATCACTAAATTAAGGTGGAAACAAAATTTTAATGGTTTTAAAACTGTGGTAACATTTTCAAATTAAGGGCCGTAATCACAATATCACTGAATTATGGTGGAAACAAAACTTTAATCAAATATCGTAAATTAAAATATGTGGCAGTCATTTTATTAAAACGGTGGCGTCCCAAGAGACCTCAAATCACAGACGTGAAAGCGAAAGACAAAGACAACACGCCATAAAGGGTCACACTCGTGAGGTGTGAACCCATATTTTTGGAAGGTTGTTTTTAAACCCCGTCCCCAGGAGGAAAAGAAAGAGCCAGACTTTCCTATGCGCGATGCTATTTCTTGGAACCACATCCTCAAACGTAATATTTGGCATACACATTTAATACAGTCTAGCTGGATGTAATAGGTAGAATTTAAAGCTAAAATGATACGAATTGATCTTAATGCGTTGTAAATTGTACAAATTGATCAAAGGCAGTGTAAGTTGGTCAACGTAGGGTTGAATTACTGTAATTACGTCCAGTTTTTTTTAACTCACACTGTTTTAATTTGTTCGAAATGTTTGATAATGGTAAAGAGACGTTAAAATGTGTTTGAAATCTCCCGAAGCTGTTTCAAACAATATTCATTTATTACAAGGTGAAACCCTCTAATGGTTTTACTCTGTCCGTCCGTCCGATCGTGCTCTAGCTCACGAACGATTAAATATTTTTATTTTATTTCAGGAAACCGTTTATGACCTCGGCAGAGACCAATAATAATATTAATGATTTTTAGCTTAATCAAATAAGATTTACAAAGAAAATTTCTTAGACTTCTGCAGAGACTAGGTTCGTTTGTGGACCGGATATACGAAAAGTTAAAGCAAAGAATATTAATACATCATGACAGGAACATCCGGCGTCGGTTAGTTTAAAATTGTGCATTCAGAATTTTTGCTCCCAGAGGGAAGCGTTGGAGCTATGTTATGGATTGCTCCGCTTTTAAAACTTGTCTTAACTTGTATTAATGCCTGTTAAGATTTGGTCAGCATGCTATTTTTAGAGCTGCGTTTTAAATTAAGAAACAGGCAACATTGGCTTTACGTACGTAGTGTAGCTACCCAGATAGACCTAATTGCGACATTTCCCTCCCTCTTAACTTCCATGTCACACCAACGGCGGCCACTTGTAATATGTGGTGTTATGCTTATGTACTATTATGTAGATGTCAGTCATTGCTTCTACGTTATTCTAGATACCCATCGCGGGACATGTACGTTTCTGGCTCGATTTTTAAAGAGTGTCTCAAGAACAATTGCCATTAATAATGGATTAATGGAATTTAAGGGCATTAATAACACAAAGTGCACCACTTTCTTCAATAGTCGCCGTTTGTGACTATCGGATAATTCGGCACATACCAATTGATCGTTCACGTCTTTACGCAGTAGCTCATATTCGCTATGTAAAATCAACAGAATTTGACCCTGACGTCCGAGTCAATTACTTGGGTTTTGACAAAAGCTCTTCCAAGCAACTAATAAATCATTGTCGTTCCAAGAAATCCTTTATATTTTATACTTTTGAACGTCGGGCCTGCGTTCACTACTTCCGTCTTTTATCCAATGTTCCGTTTTCAGTAATTCACAACATAATTCTGCAATCTTTGAGATCATTTGGATAGTCTCAGCTTCTGGGTTGTCAATAACTGGTGACTCGTTGGCACTAACTGTACGCTATACTGCCCAAGTGTACTGCCAGCAGTACTTATTCTCGAAAACTCCGAGTTCTTTGATCGCTAGCGTTAATTTCCTCTCGTCTCTTTTTATCTTTTTTCGTTCATAGTTCGAGCAGATACATATTCGCTTTTTATGAGTCATCCCGATCGATTTTTTATCACTTTTTTTAAACCCTGGTAGTTTAACCTTTCAGATCGCTTTTGACTACTATGAGTCGAATTTGCCTACTTTAGATATAATTTGGCGACTTGGGTGATATTGGGAGATATTGGACCACTTCGTGTAAAGGCTACTATTGGGTTTCTATGCAGAAAAGGGCTTGACTTCTTAGCCATTTTTGCCAAAATGTAGGATTTTTCAAATCCCCATCAAAATATTCTACATGTTCTTATGAATTTTTTAATGGTACTCAGAAAAATCCTACATTTTGGCATGGGTGATTTTTTTGGCCCACGACACACCCATTTTTTAAGAAAAACTGGCTGGTCGACATCGCAACAGGCTGAATAAAATTCCCAGTCAATTTTTAAAACATCCATGGAAACCAAAATATCGTATTTTCGGGTAATCGCTATCAGAAAAGCTATCACCATGGCAACAATGTCACTTTTCACGAATTAATAATTCACTAAATCTAAAAAAAAAATCGGTTTCCATGACAACATTCTTGACTTTTCGCAAACTTTTAAGTTGCTAAATCTGGTTTACATGACAACATTTAACTTTTATCAACTTTTTAAGCCACAAAAGTGTTTGAAAATCTGGTTTCCATGACAAAATCGTTCCTTTTCACAACTTTTTAAACATTTAATATTTATAAAATTGGTTTCCAAGACAACAATCTCACTTTTACCGAATTTCGAAGACTTTTAAACATAAAAATGTGGTTTCTGTGACAACAATCTCAGTTCCAACTTCTAAGCTTACAGATATTATTTGCTAGAATTCGGAAATTATTCCTTAGTAACAATGTCGTACTTATTCATGAAACGTAGCCCATTTTTTTCAATGTATTTAGATGAAAAGTAGCCCATTTTGCATGGAAACCCGATAGTAGCCTTTAGCTACTTCGAGCAATTATACAATTTCGAGCTAATTTTGACCACTTCCGGAGGTTTTGGCAGCTTCTAGCAATTAAACCACTTTTAATGAAATTAAGCCAATAAAATCAATAGGTTATGTTAAGACCGCTTCGGTGTATTTAAAAAAAATGAAGATTTTTAACGCCCCTATGTAAAATAGGTGCTAAGAGACGGACGACAATCATTTTTCCTTTTGCTTTACTCCGAAGAACACGGGCTCCGCTTTCGCGGGCTTGCCTTTAAATGGGTGGAGAGAGAAACTGGTGAATTTTCAAATTAACGAATTTCCGATAAATTATTTCAAATTAGTCAAAAAATATGTGAAAAACATACCACCAGAACCTATAAAATGCTAAGTTTGATTTGGTGTGTTGTGAAATTATAAACTCGTATATTGAATATATGTAAATTAAAAAGATGGAGTGCATTTTTTTGCCGAAAGATATAAATAGGATTTAGGATTTTAAATCTTTCTGTAGCAAAATTGTTAGTACGCTCAGATTTTAGTATTTAATGATTCAAACATAGTAAACTGTAGCGAAGCCGGTAGTAATCGGGCTTTAGTGAGTGGTTTCTCTGAAAGAGGTTGTTAAGGGTATCCCACCAGAGATTTGTTTTTTTTGTCACAAACAATGCCCTACTTCTCCTTTGAGAATAGGTAGTCATAATTTTCAAATTCTAAAACAATTGTATTTTCGACGAAGGAGTCGTAAGGCGGCGGTAATGATTTTAAATTTTGACTTTTCGACTGCTATTGTGGCCAGGGTACTGTATTCGAAAATTTTCATAGGTGTAAGCATTTTTCGTGAACCGAGGAGGGTGTAAATCGATACATAAACCGATAACACATCTCTCATTAAGGAAAAATTTTCATTAGCGAAAAAATTTTGTTAAGTCAAGTTAGCCTAGGTAGGAAGTCCGAAAATTGAAGTCAAATAGCCCACACCAGGTCTTTTTTTTAGAATTTTGGCGATTTCAGTTTGGAAGTTAACTCAGAAAAAATTGTATAGCCGAAACATCACTTGCGTATAGACATTGTACTTTTATGTACTTTATTGGAAGAATAGTGACCTTTTTATTGCCAGATATATTTTGTTGACTGTTTTTTTTAGTTTCTGACCTTCCTTGACCGTGAGAGTCAAAATTGTACAGGAAAAAGTTTGTTTCTCTTGTATGATCAAACGATTAAGCAAAAGAAAAAATGTTTGGTAAGACCTTCCAAAAAGAATCATATTTGCCAGATAGCGTTGTAGAATGTCAAAGTATAGCTATTTATTTTCGTTTCACAGCAATTCATAGACGGACAAAATGCCCCAACCCCCCGGCCCCCAGCTGGGGGCAGCCTAGTTGAGCTGGGGGCACTTTTGCCCCCAACAAAATATAAAAAAATTATTCCAAGTGATTTTTTTAAATTTAGATCGTTAATATTTGTACCACTAAAGCTTAAAAAATTAAAATTCACGCGTTTTGGTTCAAATTTTCCTTATAAATATTAGAATTGATTTGAGAATGTTAAAATGAGTCAACAGCCGTATTAGTTCGTGGATTAAAATAAAATTATCAGGAGTGGGTTGACCCAATAGAGATAAAATGGGTTGAAAGTGGTATTAATTGAAATGAATAATTAAAGTTGACCCAAGGTGGTCAAATGTGATGTAAATTGAGAGAAAATATAATCAGTTGACCAAAGTAATTTTATGAAACTTTGAGTCATGTTAACTATAAAAATAGAAAAATTGAGAGCCCTAATTGATGTTTTTTATGATAAAATGTTATGAAAATGGACTTCTTCAAGTGCTCATAAAACAACGAATGATGCCCGACTCTCCAAAAATGTTTTTTATGTCAAAGTATTGCTTTCAGGAAATTATACAGATTTAATATTTCCAAACAATCAAAGAAAATCAATATTTTAAGCAAATCAGAGGGCTCAAAAAATTTTGTAACCCAAAAAAAATCAAATTTTTTTTTAAAATTCGAATCTTTACAATTTATTGAAAAATATCTGTGTTATAAAAAACTCGAAAATGTTTGAAAATCGGACACAGTTGTAAAGTTGTTTTATGAGCATTTGAATATGTAAATTTTTATTATTTTTTAACATTCGGGCCGAAAAATTTTCTAGTTTTATAGTTTGTATGCTTTATAGTGTTATTTGTAACAAAAAAGTTTAAAGTAAATTCCGGAGTTCACTCTTAAACCTTGCCCTTGCTAGACATATAGATAGTTAAAAATTGTAGTGTTAGAAGCCGCTTTTTGGCAATTCAAACACATTTTGACCATTTTATCCACTTTTGAACGTTGTCGAACATTATCAAAACTTTCTTTCAAATTACAGCGCCCTGAGGCAAAAACAATAATAGGGTGTTTAAAACCATTTTCCACCAAGCTGCATTGACTCAAATTAATTTGTACCACTGATTTAAACCCCTTTAGGTCAGATAAAACCAGGCCAGATAAACTCGTATCACGTTTTTAAATGTTTTTTTTAAGTTTGTTTTGCCCCCTGGGGGCTTTTTCTGCCCCCAGTGCCCCCAGCTGGGGGCACTACCAAATGCCCGTCTATGCAGCAATTGCAAAAAAAGAGTGTCCTAGATAACATAAATATTATTTTGAATCTCTAATGAGCCCCTCATTGCTTTTTAGGCGTGGAAGGAAGTTTGGTACTTTATGTTCGTGGTCTCCCCTCATAACTTCCATTTGAATGAGAGGCGGGTTTGCATATCGTCTGTATTCTGCTGGCAGTACATACAGACAATCTCATCGTCTAGCAGTCAGCAGTACACAGCAGTAGTAAGTTAGTAAGTTTGAAGTTAGTAAGTTTCTTTTGAAGTCTTAATTGAAAGGGTAAGAACAAGAACAAAGAAGGAGCTAGGTCAAATGTCAAAAGTCTATCATCTGTTGTCTGTTGAAGGTAAGAATTGGCCATTTGACATTCAAAATTTATTTTGAAATAGAATTGCATACAAATTATTCAAAACAGCAAACTTCTTTGAATTCTTCTTGTTTGTGTTTTGTGTATTATTGACTTTACTCAACATTTGCATCTCACATGAGTCACATGATCATGATTTCAATTGTACATTTGTACTTCATATGTCGCATATATCTGAATCTGATCACATTGCATATAGTCGTAGTCTGCCTGTATTCAAATCAAATAATAAAAAAAAAAGTTTGATGTTAATCTGTAATCTATCTGTAATCGGTTCGGTACATTGCACATACATTGCATCGTGTGTCGTGCACCGGTGTTGGTGTACCTGTACGGACGGTCGCCGTGCACCGTATATGTGTTATGCAAAATATAGCAAACAACTTTGAGCTCCAAAGAAAGTCAAATTAATTTTTAAAATAAATATTCTTTATAACAAAATTCGTCAGGTCAGGTGACTTCAAAGAAATGCAATTCCATTCATTCATTGTGTTCAGTGTTGGTACGATCTGTTCTATATTTGGATTACATATCGCATATGTGATATGTAATCCAAATATGATGTGAATATTATGTGATGTGTTATGCATTAGATTAAATTAGATTTTTTATATATTGTATATATTGTAGTTTATCAAGTCAACAATCAGAATGAAATAACTATATAAGGATTCGGTTTTGTTATTTGCATTTATAGGTGCAGCATGCTACTACTTCCATTCGCAGTGACTTGCATTGCTCCGAGACTACTGATATCATATTCTATATACTATATTATCGTAAGTAGTAACTTCAAGAACAATGTTCAAGAGAAACGAAACAGCTAGCAACAAGTCCTTAAAAGGCAGAGGCACGAGTCGTTGTGCTATTCCTTCCAAAACCTCCAATTCTTCATCTTTAAGTTCTCACCACAATTCGTCTTCAGTACTTGGCGCGGCTAACCGGTTTCCTTACTCATCTACACCTGCCGTGTCCCCTTCTATACACAAAGGCGAGATCGGAGTGCCGTTTCAATCTGTAGGGAACGAGAATTTCAAAAAACCGTTAATATCTGCTGATAAAAATCAAACTGAATTGTCAAAACCGGGCTTCAATATGTCACAACAATTTTCGGGATACGTTTCACCCACGATATCTCCAATTCGAAGAGCAACAAACAATTCCGGCGCCTTCTACATACAGTCACAAGCAAGAAGTTACAACACTAATAATGTATCTTACGAAAGAGGGGCCATTTCCGGCGGGGTGGATTCGGCTGGTGCTTTACGCCCTAGACTTAGTTCCTCAGTGATGTCCATTGACGACAAATATCAGACAACGAATATGCCATTGTTCCCTTTTCCAAATGTTCAAACCTACAAGCAAGTTAGCAAAGGAGAAGTGCTATTTAATAGTTTGAGGATTTTAACATTGGCACGATCTTTTCGAATAGCAAATGAAAAGTTAGAAAACGAAAAAAATAACCATGATCAATCAGCTGCTACAAAGATTAATAATAAGAAGAAAGATGTGAAGCTCCCAGAATCCGGTTTCCAATTTACAGTGGTACGATTTCGTTTATTTTTTAGTATCAACTACCGAGACTAGTAAGGTATTTTATTTAGATCATCATCAGAATTATAATTTTACCAATCTTGATGGATTTTACAGGATATGTTTAAGAACGTAAATTCTCTTGCGAGTCTTCACGTTCTCCATTTGCTGTTCGAATCCTATGACCCTAAGGAAACCGAAGTTGTCTTCCGAGATTATTGGCCGGTGTATGAAAAGAAAATGGAAGGTCTATTCCGTCGAGCGGCCTCACACTGGTTAATAAAAATCATAGAAGTAGGTTCAACGTTTTCACATTTCTTATTCAAAATTATTATCATTTGATTCGTTCAAATTATTCTTTCAACAATTTCTTGCAGACACATTCCGAGTTTTTTCCGTTGGTGAAATTAGAAGCCGTTCGAGGCTTGTTGGTAAATCCAGGTGGAGAACGTTTCATTCAGTTGTTAGATGCATTTGCTCAACTGATCTTGTTTCGTTTAACAAATATTAAGCTTTCTGGTATTTTGTAAATTTTAAGTTTTATATGTTACTGACCTATGGATTATGGAAATTGTTTAAACATTATAGATATGTGTTGTTTCTAAACTTTCAGATCTCACGAAAGGTGTGATGAAAAAACCAAAGTTTGTTGACGACTCGGAAATAATTAACCGGCAGTTACTTGTACTTAACAAGGCTTCCCAAAAACAGAAAGCTGAGACTGTACAGGTTCGACAGCAAATGTTGAAAGACTCTATGGAGGTTAAGAAACGAATGAGGTAAGTCGATTTTTTGATACCTCTGTTTTGTAATTATTTGGAAAATTGAACTCAATTACAATTTGCAATTTAGAATTCTAAATCAACAAAAGGAAATTCATGTAATTGAGACTTCAGAAAAAGAAAAATCTGTCAATCGAATTTTAAATTTGGTAAAAGACAGTTTTACGATGTCAGACGAAAATAAGCCGGATCCATGCTGTGATGAATTAAAGTCCAACCTTAAACAAATCAATGAAAAGATATATTATCTTAATGCGGGTATGTAATCAAATACATCAGGAAATAGCATTCCATTAAAAAAGCACATATAAAATTAAATATTTTGTCAATTGAATACATCTGTTATTTAACATTTTAGAAGTAGACAGCGAACTAAGGAATACGGCTTTACAAGCTACAAAAGTTTCACAGGCTCTTGGCACATCTCACAAAAACTTTAAGAGATTGTGGTTCATTTTGGGTATGGAAAGAAATAAAAGCTTTCTACTAGACGGATCAAAACTTTTTTTTAGTAACGTAAGTTATATTTTTTTAAACTCATTATTAGTCATTATAAAACTTTTAGATTTATGTACCTAATTAATTTAATGCTATTTTTTGATGCTTTATGTTGATCCAGCGCAACGACAAGGAATTGCCAACAATAAAGGACTTCACGAAAACTATTAATACTTTAAGTGAACAGATTTTATCGGATGCAAATCTCAATGCTGCCTTACCGTCTGCTATCCTTGAAAAGCACAAATCCGCAGAATTTAAACTTCAGTGCTTAAAAATTATTCCGCAGCATAATATGGTCTCTGACAATCGGAAAGATCTCTTAGAACTGAAAAACGATTTCGAAGACCGTTATAACAAACTTGAGGCTGAAATGGTGGATGCAAACTGGCAAGAATTGTCAAAAGTTAATGAAACCTTTACTAGTGGTAAAGTATTTCACATTACTCCACCGAAATGTTATGATTTCAAGAGAAAAACTGGATATACGCCTGCACTTGCAAATTTTCTACCAGGATCTAACGGTAAGAAATGGAGATTATTTTGGAAAAAGTTGTAAATAACCTTAACTTACAATAGTTGGTAAATAATCGATATTTTTTCATTACGTGTTTCAGTAGACGAACCAGATTCTACTTCATACCGGAATGTGTCATGTGTTGCAAGCTACCGAAATATAACCACGAAACAGCTAAATGTAAGCAATATTGGAAATCGAAATCTGAGGTTCGAACAAAAGCAAGTTACTCATCATATGAGTTCTTGTCTTGGGTCCCCAATTTCAAGATTTCAATCTGTTGCTGAGCGGTCTGCCATACCCAAAGTACGGATAAATCTAGCTGATAATGTTTCCAGCCCAACAATACCAAAAATTACAACTCTCATGGAACTGCCTGTTATATCTATCAGTGTGGAAGATGTACAAATCGATGAGATAGAAGAAGGCAACGTCTCCATCGACATTGAAAGTACTGATTTAGATGTGTCAGATAGATCTTGCTCCACGACACCAAATGGGTTGAATCTATCAACACAAGCTAGAATCGCACGCATTATGGGATCCCTGAATACTGAATCTCCTCTTATTTCGACAGCCTCACCGGCAAAATCTATGGAGATTGAAGACAATTACAGAGAAAGTGTCGTTGGAATGAGAAGGCAATCGGGTGAAAGTGGAATACTTAAGAGGATATCCATGTCTTCCACTCAAGCGAATAATTCGCTTCTACTGAATCGTTCACTCTTGGAAGACTGGAATGATGAAAAGGGAATTATGGACATTAGTTACGCGTTGGACCAAGACGAGAGTGATAGTGATAGTTGAATGTTAATTGTAAGTAAAAGTGTGAGGAAAGAGGAATGCAGGCCGTTTCCAATTTGTTGGATTTATTTAGCCATTTCATACTTTCATATATAGTTATATAGCAAATCCATGAACAAAACCGAAATTAAATTGTAGCCATCCAAATTTCGTATTGCTTGTGGGTGGGGGTGTGGTAATGAAATTGATAAGAGTAACTTATTAGTGTCCTGCGATGTCTGGTGAAATCAGTGTTGTGATGTCTATTGTTTTACACTAACTAACGAGCTAGTAATATTCAAAGCCATTTTACTTTACCGTAAGCAGCACGCAAACTAATTAATTTTATAAATTACCTTTTTCATATTATTTAACAACTTAACTCGTACTCTGTCTGTACTCCCAAAAATATAATTTATTATTCATTCATAGAATCAAAACGTATGCACACTTTAAATCAACCCTTTCCTGTAGAACGTTAAACTGTTACCGTAGTTTGTGCGCAATAAATTCGATAGTTATATAACAACTGCTTTTCGTTTAATCAATATTTTTTTTTATTACTTCGACGAGAGATTGAATCGAAATACAACAGCTTCATACATTATTTTAAAAACATTAATTTTAATAGATATTATTATTACTTGTCGTGTGGAGTGTGGATGAGCGTTTTTATAGATGTGTGCTTGTTAGCCTGGTAATTCTACTAAGCATCCTTGTACATTTTAGTTTTAAATTTGTAAATTGTTAGTCTAAAAATGTGTATCACGATAATTTATTGTATTTATTGTCTTTAAATGGTTTGAATGTCTTCATTATTGTCTCTTTGGGATTAGCAATATAACTTTAAAAAGTTTTTCCGCGATAGTGGCGATAGAACTAGTTGTCAAGAATTGATATGCTGTATGCGAACTCTGAAAGAGTATTTAAAGTTGTATCAATTAAGAAGCTGACTTTTTTATAGTATTTGGTATTACTGCATTTTGGCTGAAGATAAAAGTACTAGTTAAATTGTAAATTGCGTTGGAGGCGTTATTGAATCAAACTCAATACTCAATGGAGTTGCAATTGAAGCATAAGGTTAGTTTAGTTAGTTATTTTAAGTTTAAGCCAGGAAGTCGTAATCTGGGGTTTCGTCGAAAAAGTACGTTGTAACAAATTTCATATGCATCTCTGGAGTGATCATGTACTCCTTCACTGCCGGGTCGTCTTTCATGGCCTGCCTCCATGCTTCCTTAAATAGTAATGATACAATACTGACGTATAAAATATGCATTTAAAGTCGTACAGTAGTCTCACGCAATAATTGTGAGACTAATATGATATTACAGTCCAACAACCACATAACAATTATTGTTACATAGTTGTTGGACCGTTAGGCTTACAATGAACACTATTTTTGGGTGTCCAACAATTTAAAACATGCAATCTATACGGATGCAAAATGCAAATCATAGAATTGATTATTTTAATGATGTTGATTTTACAAAAATCATAAATATATTATTAGGTATGCCTACAATGCAGTGCCAATAGAGGTTTAGCACGTAACAAGTAGGTGGTAAGGTCAAACGGCCAGCGCTATTATAATTGAGCTCTTCCAATACTTTCTTATTCTTTCCGTTCCTTTTTTTTATCAAACCACTGGTTACTTTACAATACTAATTTTTGCTCTTCCAATGTCAACTCCGTATGTTCTTTCGGGGCAAAAAGAGGCTAAAAAAATTAAAACCTTGAGTTGTTTTGTCTTCCCTTTTTGACGGCTTCTAAATTATTAGCCATAGATGTGTATAAATAAAATTTATCCAATCCCATGTAATTAGTTCACAGCGCGCGGCCTCTGACCTTCCCCTTCCACCTAATTTTGACATACTAGACATCAATTGTCAGAGCTTTCATATAATTATATGAGCTGAGCGTATCAGTTTCGTAATCAGCATCATGTAATTATATATTATTTCCATTATTAGAATAGTCTTTCTACATTAACGTTTGATTTAAGAGTTAATGTTGGACAACCAAAAAACGTGTATTGTTAGCAATGATTTTTGCTTTATTAAAATACTTACAAGTTTTGGATGAGCTTTCTTTGCAACTTCAAAATCAAATATATCAATCGTTGCAAAGGATTTAATGATTGATAAGCGTTCAAACCATGGCCAGATCATGTAGTCCAACATTCCTGGAAGGCTATTGTCTATATTTGGAACCAGCAGAATATTTATTATGCATGTATTTTGATAATAATTAAAAGCACGATTTTTTAAAGCTTCATCTAGCAACATGTCTTATGAAATTATGTATCATGCCATCATGCGCAAATTATTGGACGAGCTACCTGCAAAGAATGTCCTTCCTCGTCTTGCAAGCTCCTTCTCAAAGGGACCCAAGGCGACTTGGAAATCATTAAGATGGCCCTTTAAGGAATCATGGTCTTTGGTTTTGATTGAAACTATCATTTTATAGAACAGTCCAATAACCTAATTTGTGACATATTTTGAGTTTATAACATTTGCAGTTTCATTTTGTTTATTATTACATCCAATAATTTAGTTAGACCGTGCTTTTTTACCTTGTTGTATTCCTCAATCCATACTTTGTCTAACGCTTTCTGGAAAGGGTCAGTTGAGCTCAAAGGCCGACTTTCGTGTACTTCATCAAGGTATTCAGCAACGATTAAGCTTTCATATAAGATCCGCCCATCTGGCAATTCAATTGTTGGTACTTTTCCATTTGGATTTTTATACAAAAGCCATTCCGGCTTCTTCGTCAAGTTGCAATTTATGTTATCGAGCCTGTGGTTAAAAAAATTAATAACCTTACTTAAAAGTACGTAAAACCTGAAATTTTCATAAAAGTACCACCTGGGTGTAACTTAATGCTTACGGAATTCCTTTAGCAATCGCTACCAGAACCGCTCGTTGCGCATAAGGACAAAATCGCATATTGTACATCCGTAATTTTCCGTCCACTAAAGGCGGACATTGGGATCCTAAAATTTTGTAACAAATAATACATAAATGTACATAATCAATTTATCAGAATGAGTTTTTCGGGTAAGTTGAGATCTCACAATCAATGTACTTTTTTACGAATTCTAGAGAGACCTGTATAGCGTATACTCTATCTCGGGATGGGGTTGGGCGATTATTTAATAAATAAGGTATATTCTAACTCAAGATGAGGTAGTGGTCAATCTCGATTTTAATCTTGTTTTGTAAGTACAAAGTGATTTAAAAAATATATATCGGTAAATCATATCCTATCCGCATCATATTTGTATCCCATCTCGCAAAACTGGATAACGGATATTTAATTCATGAATGAATATGTTTACTAATTTCTCTATTCCCATTAAGAGATAAACCTCTAATTTTAATCTAAACGGCATCTGTATGGAAAATTCAATACTTTGAAGTCGAAACATTGTATCAACGTTGCGGTTTTGTGGATATAGACAAGCGTGTTTGGATATTATATTTGGATGTTCAAGTAAATCAACGTTCTTTACATACCGGATGCAAGGTGCTTGGAGTTCATAATGGAGTTTTGCCTGAATATGAGATGATAAGACTGCTATTGAAGTTTCTGGTTTAAGACGTTTGAAATCAAGTAAATAAGCTAAACACACGACTAAGATTTCCAGTAGTTTGAAGAACTAAAACCTTTTTAGAAAAATTGAGCACAATTAATGTTCACTAATTAAAGTAAATAGCCAGATACCAAGTTCGAATTTGGCTTGATTCATAGACCTCAAACTTTTCTTAATAATTTTATGTAGATTTAGACGTTGGAATGGATTTTTGGGAAATCTGCAGCTGCAGTAGAAGTAGAAGCTGTCTGGTCCGATTTGATATTTGATCACACCTACTCCACTTCAACTTATCGATCCGTTCTTAACCATAGACCATAGGGCCTTGGGTCTGTATATCGAGTGGAACGGGCACGGGACTATATGGGACCTGAGAACCTTCTTTGTCGATCTGGGATATACCGTGTTTCTCAAAATAAATGCACTGGAGTTAATTTATTTTCATGTGGGAGTTTATTCCGAGAAATATTTTGGTTTATTTGGATTTCCAAATTACAGTTTTTATTCTGCATTAATTTTGAGTTTAAATTGCTCGTACCCCATTTGCTTTTATCGAAACATTCAATCGTTTAAAATAGACTTATATCAGGATGTAAGTATAATGTACATCAAATTTCCATTGGTGTGTCCTCCAGATAAATTGAAATTGAAAGTCATCCACTTGATTAATTCTTGAAAACCTTAAAAAAATCGGTAAATAAAATGACGAATGCTTCGTTTCATCTTTATCCCCATTCATTTTGTATTGCAATCCTACATTAACCAAACCAAGCATTTTAATTCTTTACACATACTTAACTTAACATACACATATACAAATATTCATTGTGTCGTTTTTACTACACTGCACTGTTGTCCGTCGTCTCGTACTGCAAAGAGTGTACGTTGGATTTCATTTATAGAAAAATATAATTAATGGAAAATTGTTCGATAACATTAACATTGGTTGTGCCAGTACTTGAGCAATGAGACACGAGACAGGTTCTACTTCTAGATTAGTAAGCTGAAAAGGAGTTTATTCGATTTTCAAGGGCTGAATTTTTATAAAGTAAATAAGGTGGCAAACCGCATTACCGCAAAATGTATATTAGATAATAATTTATATTCATATATTCAACCACAGTTTCAACAAAACCGATGTATGTAAATGAGATCTCATCATGTCCAGTTTTTTTATTTCTCCATTCTGGTTTACCAATCAAGTAATCAAGGATGAAGGACGAGCAGGCGACACAACATACCTATACATTATACATATTCAATATTTGCATTTTCATCACGTTCCAGTATGTCCAGGTTTTTTTCCTGACCATAGTCTCCAGGCTATTAATTATATGTAAATGGTATAATATATAAAGTTTAAACAGCATGGAAATGCCAAGATGATTTTTTGTCTCACACCATAAAATATTCCTATGTACTTTCCTCCTTTGATTTCATTGCCGTAACTGCCTCTGTCCGAGTCTGTCCTTGGCTGTATTAAACAGTATTAAAAATCCATTCATTTCAGATCCTAGTTTCAAAATTCATCCGTAGAAGTTGAAATTTCAAAAGGCCTTCGAGCTACCATGGAATATAAAGTCACCTACTTCGATCTAAGGGTACTGGGTGAACCAGTCCGATGGATGTTGTTAGCTGCAAACCAACCCTTCGAAGATGACCGAATTAATCCTGCCGACTGGCCGGCGAAGAAGCAAGGTTAGTTAGTTTGCACGAAAGTACATATGTAATGAAAGCGACATATGATATTTTGTAAACTATTTGCACTATTGTTATACTTATTGAATATATTTTTCTGACGAGCAGAACTCTTATGGGGACAACTGCCAGTATTAACCTTCGATGGGGGGAAGCAGCTCACGCAATCCGTTGCGATAACTGAATTCCTGGCTCGGAAGTTTAACTTCGTACCGTTTGAAGAGATTGAGAAGGCTCGGTGCTTGGAACTTGTTGGACACATTCAGGATTTGCGAACAAGTGAGTTATGGAAGTACATATATATATATTTAGTTTATTAGGTATTTTCAAAAGTAACACTTGTCCAAACTTTTGTGGTAGAATGGTCAGCGTGGTACATGGAAGCCGATCCGACAAAGCGAGAGGAAATCCGAAAGGATCAGTTAGCCAACCTCTTTCCTTCTTACTTGAAAAAATTCAACGACATTGTTGTTGCGAATGGGGGCAATTTCTTAGTGGGGAAGAAGACCACTTGGGTACGATATTTTTATGCATTTTGTATGTTCGGCCTTTACCATCAAAACAATATTGCTGTCATTTTTTACCTAATATTGTTTTGTTTTCTTAGGCCGATTTCTGGCTTGCGAATTTCTTAGAGATTTGGGTTGACAACATGAACCAAAGTCTCTTGGACCCATATCCTGGCCTACAGAAGCAAATGGCTTGCGTTCTCAACATTCCACAAATTAAAAACTGGATTAAAACTCGACCAAAGGGAATGCTTTTTGGTGTCGCTATTTAATTCGAAGTTCCAGTCTTCAATTATCTGTCTGTTATTGTAAAGACTTCCGGATAATAGCGAACAACCATTGAAACATTACAACTGTATTGGATTTTTACAACTGATCTTCTTTACTTTTCTTTAAAAATTAAACCTTTGATCAACAATGCCCTCATCTATCATTAAGCTTTTTCAATTATTTGAATTAAATAAAACTCGATTTGGATTGTCATATTTTCATCTGACTTTTTTTTATCGCATCCATAACTATCAAGTCATGAAAGATTATACACACTTAATTTATTGGAGTATAAATTTACAGCATCCTTAACATTAAAGTTTAGGACTAGCTTCAAGAATGTCATAATTTAAATTTTTGTCGAGAAAACCTTGAATAAACTGCTTATGAACATCAGGGGGCAGGAAAAATTCTTTCACCGCAAAATCTTGTTTCATGTGCTGTCGCCAGCATTCCTGCAAAAATGGAAAATAATTTTCACATGAACTTATAAAAGCCTCATCATATTATGTCTAAAAAAAAATAAAAATCAGATCATACCAATTTAGGATTTACCACTTTTAATCTTTGAACATCAAAATGGTCCTTCGAAGCAAAATATTTAAAAGCCGGCAGCCGTTCGACCCAAGGCCAAATCATATAGTCCATCATACCAGGAAGGGAATTACCTAATTTAGAGTTGATAAACTAGCTTTAGCTGATTGTTAAAGTAATTCAGTTCAAAAATTCTACCGTTTGACGAATTCATATTTAAATCTATATATACTTATCTGTAATGTGTACATTATAAAATCAAAAATAGCTAAGAATATTTACCTCCAAAAAATGTTGTCCCCCGTCGGCACAATTCTTTTTCAAACCGAGCAATAACTAATTGCAATTCATTGAAACGAGTTGTTAAATCATCTGTTTCGCCTGCATTTGCAGCGAACAAAACTTTGTAAAACAAACGTATCACCTGCGTACATGGTTAATTACGATAAATATACATACTAATAAGTCCAAAGAAACAAGGGGAGTTAAAAATTTTTAACCTGGCTAAACTCTTGGATCCACATTTGATCTATAGCCTTTTCATAAGGGTCAAGAGGTAGCAAGGGTCGGTTTTGGTAAGCGCCATCGAAGTATTCAGATACTATCAGACTTTCAAAAAGGATTCGTCCATCCAGAAATTCTAGAACCGGCACTTTACCATTATGATTCCGTTCCAAAAGCCACTCCGGTTTTTCTTTTAGTTGACAGTTCACTACGTCATGCCTATTCATACACAGAGTTTATATTATAAATCGAATTTCTCATTGGGTTCAAAAAAGCATTCGAATACCACGAAGAATCTTACGGGATCCCTTTCGCTACTGCCACTAATATTGCACGCTGGGCAAATGGGCAGAATCTCATGCTATAAATCCGCAACTTTCCTTCTTGCAATGGGGGACAATCGGAACCTATGAGATTTCGTTAGTAAAATTTAAACTCTGAATGATTTTCGTAATTCAAATTATAAGCATTTTAGAGAAGTATCGCATTTTTCAATACGAAAAAAGGCATTTAATTACTTGCAAAAAAATAGAATCGCAAAACTTCTAACCGTTTTTATAGTGAACCACATCAGAATTAATTTAAAGCATAAACTAAAAGCATAATATTCGCGTATGTATGCGGCTAACCTGGGCCAAGATGTTTGGAATTCATGTTGCAATAAAATGAATGCGAGTAATTTGAATTCTCAAAGTAACAGGCTGTTGTGGACAAAGACTTTCTCGGACGAATGGCTTTTGCAGTCCTGCAAGAATAGCTGAATCTGCTCAACGTCGAATCTGCTTGCCTTTGGACCGAAAAATTTAACTTCTGAAGAGACAAGGTTTTCGACAGAATCTTTCTGTTAGACGACCAATGAACACATAGATCTAAAATATTAGAAACCGTTCGTCCGATTGACTGCTGCATGACTAGAATGCCCAAATTTTACAGAACTGGCACTGGCATATTAATAACGAAATTCAGTACCGGTTATTTAAACAGAATGCAATAGTAGATTTTAAGTAGCCTTTTTGGACTTTAATATCATTATAGTCGATATACCTTTATTGGAGCTCTCAATAAGATTCAATACATCTGTTACCAATTTTGATCTGTATTACTGGATTAAATGTATCACTTAATTAAGTGTACAAATTTGTTGTATTAAAAACGAAATTACAAGTGGTAAAAAGCTGCCATATCAAAAGCTTTCAGCAACATAAGTACATATAAATAATTTTCAATAAAAATTTCAACTTTTACTTAAATAACACCTCACGAACTGAACAGCAAGCTAACTAACTTGTATGGAGTTTTCCCACTTCATTTCAAGGGCACTTTTATGTCCTTTAATCTCTCTTACAAAATCATACATTTTCATGCATTTACTTTGTAATGTTCTAAAGATTTATGTAGCTAATTGAATAGGATAAATTATAAACATTAAATTATGGAAATACAAATTTCCCCACTCTACCTAAATAGATTGATTAAACGATAGATTAAGACTACTTCACTATTAAAAATAGTTCATAAAACTTCATAAAGTGAGGAAATGAATTTAAAATAATGCAGCGAGATTATGTAAATCCTGTGGAATTTGTCGACACTGCTTCAAGTAGTGACAATGAATTTTAACATTTGATTTGAATTTAAAATTTTCTTTGAAAAATGTATGCACCCAGAATATATTTTATTCCGAAATACATCCCCAATTCCCATCCATATTCGATTTACTGGATTTCGGATTGGATTTGAATGCATTTAATAACATCCCAGGGATGGGAGCTTCTAGTCTAGGCATCTTGGAGTTTTCATTTAATACTTCTACATGTGCATCAGTGCATCTATAATTTCTGCTTATTTTTAGAACTAAATTGCAATTGATTCAAATATTAAAAAGATGTGAAAGCTAAGGTGAAAGTGAAAGCACATCGATCGAAGTGAAGTCCGTGAAATGCATTACATTCATACGGAAGGGTTTCCCAATTCGTTGTCTCTCAATCTCCCCATTACACATTACCCAACCACCGGTTTTGCCTTCGCCCCGCGAATTATTTTTTCCATAAATATGTTGGTGAATTGTGATTAAAAAAATAAAACAAAATTGATCTTAATTATTCCATTCCAGATGTAGATTACTTCGGTTTGGTAATTGTGAAAACAGTCTTATAGAGTCTCGTTACTCTCGTTCATCGTGGTAAATGTGAAATGGTAACTTTTAACTGGTAAGTCAAGTCATAGTATGTTTGGTTTTTGGGTTTTTTCATTTTTTGGGTTCATCGAATTCTTATCTTCGTGCTTGAAATTAGAAATTGTTGTTCTTGTTCAATGTTTGGTCAATTAATTGGTCACCTTCAACGTCTGATGGTCATGTAGTCATGTTCATGTTCATCTCCTTCAGGTCCTTCATCCTTGTCCTTTTCAATTAATGTTAGCCATCATTTCCTATTATTTTGTTAATTAATTAAATTAATTTGTTATTGCATGTTGTCATTCATATTCAATATTACTTATTTTTACGTTGCAGGCACTTGGTTGGTACCAGATTGTGGACTTGATTCCTTGATCACTTATTGGTAGTAAGATGTCGAACGATGCCAAAACCAAAACCAAAGCAGTTAGAACAACCTTAGAAGAACGGATTCAAGTAGTTCGGCTATCCTCGGAGTATCAAAAATTCAGCCATTTCAGTAAATTCTGGAAGAACAAGTTCGGAACCGATCCGCCAAGCAGTAAAACGGTAGCAGGAATCAACAAGAAGTTCAATGAAACGGGGTCCGTCCGCGATTTGAAACGGAGTGGCAGGCCAAAGTCATCGAGAACACCGGATAAAGTGTCTCGCGTAGAAGATGCTATTAGTCAAGATCCTACTAAATCTGTGAGAGCACTTGCTCTTGATTTAGGAATTAACAGGACCGCCGTTCATCGAATTAAACTAAGTAAGTCATGCAATTAACAATTAATGTTACAATGTCACAAATAGAGTACTAGCTTATCTACGTTTCTAACTCTTTCAAATTATTTTAATAATATTAATCTTCGAAATCCTTTTTATTTAGATTCCAAGACAAGCGCGACGTGTAAACACGCGGAGAATTTATTACTAAAAGGAAAGATAGCAGAATTAAATAAAAAAATCCGTTTGTTGGAAGCAAGAAGTTCTTCCAGCTACAACCCCGTTCGTCTTGAAGGTATATAAATCGGAAGATTTATCAAAGATTTATTGTTTCTGTTATATTGAGCATTCGAGTGTTTTATATTTAGGATATTCTATGATGAATTATTATGAATTATTTTTTGTCTTCAAAACAGAACCTACTCCTATTATGTACACAAACCACTCTCAATTGTCTCAAGTGACATTAAATGAGAAGGCGGACACCGTAATGGACACTGTAGACGGAAATCAAATGATAACCGTGCCTTCTGATAGTGTACAGCTCTTTACCCTTGTAAGTAATATTGATTCGTTTTTACTATTCTTTTCCCGATTCACTCTAACATTTTCTTACTCACATTGTTATAGACATTCGGCGGCATCGCCGGCGGTAATTAATATAAGTACGCGCAAGAAGCTATGGATGCCTTTAAAACTTCAGAAATGAGGAATCTGGCGATGCGCTCAACTTTTATCTCAACCCATCTGCTCAACAAAATAACCGACATTATCATCAATGATCCATCGGGAACCGAGACGTTGTACACATAGCATGTGTAATATTTGAGTACTATAGAACACCACAAATTATTTCCAGTGTGAGAGTAAAATTTAGTGCGATAACTTCAATGGTTTTAAGCATCAAACTCTGGCGTTTATTGCCGACTTATATTCATAGTCGAATCACAAGTTACATGTATATTTTTCTATTCTAACAGTACATCTATTATCTTAATATTTTTGGGCCATACTTTTCTATATTAACACTATGTAGCCTGTTTATCGTCAATAAAAGTCCGGAGTATTTTTAATTGTTAGCATCAAATCGTCTTTTGGGCTGAATCATGAATGATTGTTGCTACTCTTTATGCGGCCAACCGAAAGTAAAATCGAGTATAATTTTAACAAATCCAATAAGGGTATTTGACGTAAAACAGTTACAACGTTTACAACATTAAACTTTTTAGTTTGGTATAAGGATACGTGACGGCATGACGAGTAATACTGTCATGGTAAAGACCTTTTCGTCAGCATCAGAAACTTCCAAAAAAATACATCATATGAACTTTAAAAACAATCCTATATTCATCCCCTTATAATTACCATATTAATTAGACCAAAGCAAGCCTCCGTGGGCTCTGACAGAATAGTTTACAATAATAATATTTCGAAGTGTTCGATCAAGAACTCACAATTAATTTTCTGCTCTGTCGTATTTCTTAACTCTACTAACGGCGATTGAATGGGTTTAATCGGGGAAGACGCCTATAATGTATTCGAACTATGTAGGAGTAGTTTGACTAGAGTTGCAGGTTTGTAGTGGTCGTCACAGAGAATGAGTATCGTTTTAAGGAATATTACAGGTTAAATTTTCACGTACATTCCCTTCTAAATACATGTACATACAAAGAATTGAATAATTTAAACGTCTTAACTCTTTTCCTCGTCCATCTTTTTTTAGATGAGGAGCGATGAAATTGCGAGTATTGAGATCGTTTAAATATTGTGAAATCCTGAAATGATAGGTTGATCTTGACACCACGCAATGTATCAGATCCGTAGAAGAATACCTTTCGGATGAAGAAGTTTCATTCCTTAAGGTCCATGCATATATTGACACATGTGATTGACTCATCAACGATTTCATAGATGGTAATTTAATTTTGTTCCAGTTTGCCGAGACTGGTACAATAAGGGGATGGCTGCTTGTCCATGAAGGGAAAATCAATTGAATTTCGATGCGCTAATGATTGAGACTGCTGTCCACACTCGAATTGTCACGCATAGTGCGGATAAGAACCTAAGTGTGAGGTCATGTGGGAAGCATGAGGTGGCATCGAGTGCCCTGACGCTGCAGCGATGTTGGAGTACAAGTTCGCACTGGGACTTCCCCAATAACTTGATGATGGGAATATACTTCCTGTAAACAAGATCATTTTGTAAATAAATGGGGCTCGACAGTCTTAATTTTTGAAAAGTCAAATAAAGTGCACCTGCGTGGTAGCTTGACATGAAGAAATCGGACTGGTACTTGTATGCCGTTGGATCCGTCGCTGCCGGCTGTATTAAACATTTCGATACGATATATAAATATTATATGCTTCAATTATAACTTCTTAATCGACATAATCAGACTTGTCATCTATACAAACCTGTGTCGCCGCGGCTAAGCCTTGAAAATCGAATTTGTAAGCGTAACGCTTCCCATGAACCTTTGTCATAATGTTCTTGTCGTAGTAATATCTATAAAAAGAGACAACTTGCTTTAAGATTTTGCTTAAGATTTGACATTTTTTATTTTTTGTACTAATTTCGTCATCATCTAGCGTGTTACTGACCTAAGTGCTCGGCTAAGCTTGTCGTAGTTCATATTTGGTTTAGATTTCCTTTCGCCCCAGCGCCGTGCAACCTCATCGGGATCCGTCAACTTGAACTCCCCGTTTGTACCCTCCCAAGTTATGCAGTTCGCATTTGAAGAGTCCGACAGTAGTTCCAATAAAAACTGCCATAACTGAATTTGCCCAGAACCTGTAATCAAATGCAAATAGTTTAGAATTCTTAGAACCCGACCGGACTAATAGTACCTACTGTTCCAATTTTTCCTTTCATCAAGACATCCCAATTCTATTTGTAGAGCAACAATGACTGTGATACATATTATGAGGAACGAATTCTGGGCTTCCCTAATTTCCTTCCGTCCGTCTGGACCAAATCAAATCATGAATCGAAAAAGGAACTCAATAAATTAGGGTGTTTGAGCACACACGGTCATTTAATCATTGACAGTTTTATGTTTGCTTTAGCTTCCCTCCAAGAAGCCCTCCGACCTCGGGTTGGGAAAAGTCCATGAGATTTGTTGACATTGTCCACGTTCACAAATTGGACGACATGCATTAGGTATTTGTAGAAGAAAAATGACTCGTCGTCCTTCCCATCTTTCCGTTTGTTCAACGTAAGAGGAGGAAAATGAAGTTGTAACTAGAGAAGCCATTGATAACTTTTAGAAAGGGGATCGACGGATGGGTCATCAACTGAAGACGAGCTCGAAACTTTTTATTATCTCCCCAGAACTTCAAATCTCTATTGCATTAAAATTACAATGCCTTATTGTGTTTTCCCTTCCAACATTTAATTGACTTCCTTTAATCATTACGAACACAAATAATTCCTTAGCATTCGAAGATGGAAAGTTCATATTCCGAAACATGTATCAATAAAATACAAAATATATACCAACCTGAACTCGCCAATCGACTGCTTGTCGGCCCGAACATTTGGTACGGATCTGGAAATAAGAATTAGAACGTTTTTATTTTTGTGTCTTTGTTCTTAAATTACTTAAATCAGTTTAAAAGCGTTCTTGAATCTATGAACTAATAGACGCAAAAGTTTCCAGACTTTAAGAACAGAAGCACAATAGCATGGAATTTATGGATTTAGGGTTTTCTGGATTTCAGGATGCAGCTTTGCAACGTTAGCAATGCTAGAATAGGTTTTGATTGCATGTTTCGATAAATTCATATTTCCCTTGTTATTACGAAAAATAGGAGATTGGGATAAGAATACCATAAAATTCATAAACTAAAATCTAAAGGTTCTTAATCTTATACGGTTTGGAAAAGAAAGCAGAAGTTAGATAGGTAATTTGCGTGTGAACAAAGAAATAAAGTGGATGGAAATTGACCCAAGAATATTTTCCTGTTCAAAATCCCCGATTCATCCAAAAATATGAGTTCTTTTAATGGATTTGTGGCTTTAATTCAGTTGAGCAAATTCTTTTCCCTGAATTTTTGACAATCTGTCATTTACAAATGGGATCGGATAACAGGAAAGGAAAACGCTTTAGGAACAAGAAACAGAACCTGTTCCAGAAACAATATAATAAAATATTTGTTCTATGAAACCTTAATAAATTATTTATATTTAATGGTGTGTGATTTATTGCTCTTAATCTTGGCTTGTATTTCCAGTTTCCATTGTCGGTGTGACTGAGGTTCAGAATTCAAATACGTTCTAATCTTTTTTTGAGCGAAAGATTTCTAAAAAATGAAACTCAAACCCAACTCCAATTCATTGAATTTCGTAGTTTGTTACATTTACTTTCGTAGTTTGTTACATTTACTTTAATAACTAAAAATTTTTCGTGAGTCAGGTCAGCAATTGATTCGAGCCACTTTTAGAGTTATAGACACGTATGATATTTATTGACAATTTTCATAGTTCGTTATGTTTCAAGTATATGTAATCTTCTAAAAAAAATCCTCTTTTGAATCACAAATCCCATGAAAACAAACGGGAGCAAATCAAACGTCGGTCTCTTTGTTACATTAAGCGTTACATGGATCCACAATTGCAGACTATTCACTTTACCCAATGCTTTCTTCCCTTTCATCCCTCTACCATCGACAACGTGAACGGATTATAAAGTTCTTTCATTGCCAGCAAAAGTAAACCTTACAAGGGACGTAAGGGAAAGACAAATGCCCGATCGTCTTGAAACTTTTACCATGTTATAACACACTAATGTGAACAATAAAACCATAAAAATTAGCTGCCCTAATTTGTGTTTACTATGTTTAAAAAAATCGAGAAATAAAAAACACGATGAAATTAACATTTTCAAACCCATGCCAAATCATGAGTTTTGGTCCGATTTTCTTTGCATTTTTGTGATGCTAAAGAGTGAAATTTTACCGAAATGTAAAAGTATCACTTTTCTGATTTTTTTCAAGATTTTTTAAGATTTTTTATGTAACCGTCACTCGCCAAAAAATAAAAAAAAGACAAAAAACATCAGAAAATTGATACTTATACTTTTCTGTAAAATTTCCCTCTTTAGCATCACAAAAATGCAAAAAATTTGAAAATCGGACCAAAACTGATGATTTGGCACGGGTTTGAAAATGTTAATTTCATCGATTTTTTTATTTCGCGAATTTTTTAAACATAGTAAACACAATTTAGGGCAGCTAATTTTTATGGTTTTATTGTTCACATTAGTGTGTTATAACATGGTAAAAGTTTCAAGACGATCGGGCATTTGTCTTTCCCTTACGTCCCTTGTTACTTTTTTCAATCTATAATATCAGATGATTTTTGTTGTGACACTGTAAATATGGGTGAAGGTCTGAACTTCAAAAGGAGTCTGAATTACTCTAAATATCATGTAGACATCAAATCAGAGGTTCGAGTTTGAGATTTTAGGAACCATACATGATTTCTCATTGCATACTTGAAATGTGAACTCAAAATCTTTAAATTTGATAGTAATAAATCGGAATGTTTATAAAGGCACGCTGAGGTTTCGCAATCTTGCTTAATTAGTTAATTACTTCTGCCGAAAAACTTTGAAATCCAGTCTGAAAATTGAATTACGGTGGAAAAGTATATGGAGGAATCCTGTTAATTCGGCAAAAGCCAGTACAAATAAGCCGACCCATGGGAAGGCAATATAGAAACAGTAATGAAGTGATGATGATGAATTCCCTAAGGGAGGCTAGGGTTTGTAAATGAGCGATCAGGTCAATTAGCTGTCAATGAGGCAAACCATGCTAGGCTAGATCGTAAAGCTCCGAAGACCCTAAACGGTGATTTAATTCCCATCAGCTTTGCTCTCTTGACTCATTCCCTCTCAGTTTGCCCTCCTATAAATCCGATATGAATGAGGAACGATTTGTAATCCTAACACCACCACCACCTTTCAGAACGCTCTGCCTTGATATTATTGCACTCTATCTAAGGCGAAATGGGGCTCTATTTACGTTTGCAACCCCTCTTTTGCCTGTAATCCATCCTCATGTCCATATTATACGTTTAAGTGAAGACAGTGACAGGGAATGAGATCCGTATCTCACAAAGCCTTTGTTTACTCTTGATTTTGATCTCTCTGGAGCCGAAGAGAGAGTCCCTGAATGACATCTCAGATTATTTGCACTGACCTTCTCTAATGTCCTATAATCCCTCATTAAGTACTTCAGACTTTTCCAACCCTACCCTACGAGATAACTTGCCCGATTATTGCTTTTTCATTGCAGAAACAACCTCAAATTCGTATTTACACATTGGTTTCAAGATCTGGGGAAATTTGGAAGAAATCTTCATGTGTATGAAACTGCATTCGTTTCATTACATAACTTCATAAAAACTAATTGTATAATTGAAGATGACTTTCCTTAGATCAGCCTAGAAGCCCCCTCTCCCTTATACATCAATAACATCGCGAGAGATAAATGTATATTTGATTTTGATATAAGATTTTTGTCAATTTTCTAAAATTCGGATTAGCAAAAAAAGAGAAGCTGAGAATACCATGAAAATAAAATCAGAACAAACGAGAGGGGAGCTAACTGAAGAATTTCCAATGAACTCACAATCATCAAAGCCAAAGTACTGTGAAGATGATGATGGTGTCCTAATTGCCTTTTTTGTTGCTTGCAATCGATCTTCTATACGATACGATACAACTAACCCCAGCCGAGTATAGACTGATTCTGTTGTGACCTCGTAAATCTGTATAAAGGATATAAAATCACTGCATTCCCCAAAATACTCTCTAATCCAGTATATTTCATTTTCCAAAAAAGTACACGTCCCTGGTTCTAACGTCGAGACTTCCTTGTGGATGGAATACCTTAATAAAAAAGCCAAGGAATTTTGCAGCCGTAAAGGAAAAGAATTTTTTTGTGGAGAAAGCAGTTGTTTTTATAACCGTGAGGTATCAGTGTATAAAATGTAAGTAAGAGGAGGGTTCGTCTCCTTTCAATGAAGTCTATAGAAATAAGTACATTGTAAAAAATTGGCTTTCATATCGTGTCGTAGATCCACACCCTAACCATCATATTATCGGGACATTTCATCCCAACTTTCAGCCCATCTCATTTCAGACATCAACCCTCACAATGCATATGCAGTCAGTCAACATTCAGGGATACATACGCTCCCGTGACGGGCCAAATAAAAAAAACAGATCTGGAGGAGGAATCAAATCTAGATTTATATTTAACCAATATTATATGTACACACTTGCAAAGATAATAATAAAACTACTGCGACAAAAACTGTTCAAAATCTACAATGTTTTTTCGGATCTAATATATTTTTATGAACGTATTTTATATCGTCAAAGACTACTTTTTTTAAAAATAAATGCTTACATCGGATAGACCACTGTCAACTGTCTGCAGATTTTTTAGTGGTTCCATCAAAGTATAGTTCCGAAAGCTGGAAAATATTTTTGTATGTACTTTTCCATGATGATTTGCCCCCTTCACAGCATTGCTTATTTCGACTTGTGAAAGCGTTTACTTTAGGAGCGAGCTACAAACGTTGTGATTGTGTTTGCATGCCACTTTACTCCAGCTTATTTGTGTAATACTGAGTGAAAATAGCATTCTTCTTTTTTTGTGTTTGTAAAAAGGTCTGAACATGATGCAGTGTGATTTGGTCTTGTGTCGGGATAAGGGAAATGAGAAACGCTTTTTCTATTCATTCATGTACACGGGCTAGAAAATAGGAAAAGTAGGCCTGTGTGAGATCCTTGAATCAAATTGTTCAACCAGAGAGGCGAGAAAATGTGTCGTACAGCCAACATTATTGTATAAAATGCTTTTGAAAAAACGGTAGGAAAAACTTTGTTCTTCGGGAGTTTCAGGAGAATATAAATATGGAACATAGCTACATAGCCAAACTACTTTTTAAAATGTGTTCTATACGTAAAAACGTGTAGTAATAGAAGAGTCATTTTAGCCAGGATATTATTACAGAACAGAGAGGTCCGGAACGAGTAGTAACAGCGTATGTAAAATTTGTAATGCTAATATCGCATGTCAAACAGGCAGCTTTCTTCAGCGACTTATTTAGAACCCCATAGTTTTACTACACACTGTCCATTAAACTCATTATCTTATACGAGCTGCATAGCCAATGAGTTTGTCGTAGAATATAATATGTATGCTCTAGAATGTACTTGATCTGCATCGGATATGCACTGCATCATCAACAAGCCTCAATGTTTCCTTTCTTCAACTTTATTGAAACTACTCCTGCCTTCTGAATATTCATTTTTCGTATTACTTATATTATTCTAAAGGGAAAAGGAGCCGTGAATAGTTAATTTGTAGCAGTAGTAGTAATGAAAATCCAAGACAATCTGCATTTGAAAGAAAACTTCGTCGTGGTTTGTATAATAACAACGGAATTTTTTTCATAACTTCTCATAATTCATAACTGAAAATTGTCTCACTTGACAATCCGAGTCTCAAATTAACCCTAAGTAATTAAAATGTCACGGACTGGAGTCAAGACACTCAGTCAAGAGAGAAAATATGTCCGGTCAAGCATTTCGCATTCTGTGTAACCGGAAACTTAAAGTGTGTATGAAGGAAATCAGCCTGCCCTTTCAAATGACTATTAAGCCCATGTTAATCGGTTGTGAAGCAAATGTGCAATAAATTTATTTAATTTCAAGCCAGCACTCATTACTGCTTTGTAATCCATTCTCATAATAACTTCAGCGGAACAAATTTTCTGGCCCGTTCGTACACCCTGCCATGCATAGGAGTTGTAATATTGTCCATAAATATACATAATATATTCATTTTAAATATTCAAAGCTGAAAGGGAGTAATAAGGATATGGGGCCAAGCACAAGCGAATGTGAACTGTAACCGAGTTTATATTTTTAGACCACGGGCTTGCTTGCTAATCAGAATCATACAATCAACAACTCCGAAGTAATGGACTCGTTATCTTCAACAACCATCAGTCAGGTCAACATTACGGAAATGTCCTCAGGAAAGAAACATTGATTAGAATGACAAAAGCGAGAAACCTGTGTCTCAGAGCTTCGGAGTCATTAACATTTTGTGTTGAACTTTTTAAAGTCTTGACAGAAAATTTATCAGTTGTCAAGCTGGCCGTTCAGTCCTGGAACATTTGCGTAAACGAATTTGTTTTGCCCTATTTATGCAGCTCCCCTGCCAGTGATTCTTTGTGAATGACGCCTATAAACAGTACGATATATAATTGCTTGAGCAGCGGGACACCTCTGTTAATTCATTGCAAATTATTACTCTGCGTGACAACTAGCTTTTGATTTAAAACTGAGGGACAGGACAGGTACATACATTTCATTGCCAAAAATAATAGCAACACAATTTTAGAACCGACGGTATAATAAGCAGTATAAGCAGTCATTTGCTTGAGCTTTTCTACTTTGTCAATCTATAAATAATAGTGACGTATTAATTAAGGCATTGCACTAAGAATGGGTCAAAACTCTCCGTTGAAAATCTTACCTGGTTGACGCAAATGCGAGTGGGTATCCAAGCTTGACTTTCCCATGCCACTCAAAGTATTTGTGGTGTAACCTGGAATTCAAAAGTAAAACAGTTTTGTTATTTCCGTTGTACTTTTTCCATCTATTAATCATGAATAATAATCACCAAGTTATTTTAAGGAATTTATTTACAAGAATGCATAGAGAATATAACAACGGATATTAACCCAACGGATTATCAGCATGACATAATTCATAAGTACGACATAGTTCAGTTTCGAGTGCTCTTAAATTGTACGAATCTTTGAGCAGTAATAAAAGGTCCATTAAATTCATTAGAAATACACAAAGCCCTTCCAGTTTAACAAAGGATTTGCAGGCGGTCTAGAAATAATTGTACAAAACTGTTCTGTGTAGGGAGACTTAAAGTCCCTTCTTTTGCAATAGTTTTATTTTTAACATCTCAATCGTTCTAAAACTCGAGAGATATTTTTAAAATTAAAAATGCTGGCACGATGCTTAGAGGATTTTCAAACAAACTCGTATGGAACTACGACCGAAATTTATTTTCCTTTGAATACTCTCAAAAAGTCCACGTCCGAAACAGACCCTGCAGAAGTATCCCCAAAAAGTGTACTTGTGTAATGAGCTATTGATTAAAAGCTATAGATTGAGCACAACCACAAAACTTTCATATTACAAGTACTTTTGAATGATATCATGAAGAGTGCATACTATTACACAATAGAATTTCATGAGCTTGTGCTTGAATATCCAGTGGAAGGAAGATACTGTCATTCTGAAATGCATCCCGTTATTCCAAAATAAAACCCAATTTCTGCTGGAAGCAATGCTTTGAATCTTTGAGCAGTAGATTTTACATTGTCCCGATTACCACTGACAGGCTTAGCTAATAGAGTGAGGTTGACTGACTGAGAAGGGGTGAATGGAAATGGAATGAAAAGAAATAAACCGATGTAACGGGTGTAACCAAGTGTTGAAAATATAACGATAAACAAACTAAATCTCAATTTCCCCAAAAAGCCCGGGTTTCGCACCCTGGTGTCAGTGGGAGTGGTCCCGTATTCGTCAAAGATGTTCTATTACTCATGGGAATCGTTTAAACCCCATATCTCAATTTCCCCGAAAATCCGGGTACTGCACCCTGGTGTCAGTGGGAGTGGTCCCGTATTCGTCAAAGATGTTCTATTACTCATGGGAATCGTTTAAACCCCATATCTCAATTTCCCCGAAAATCCGGGTACTGCACCCTTGTGTCAGTGGGAGTGGTCCCGTATTCGTCAAAGATGTTCTATTACTCATGGGAATCGTTTAAACCCCATATCTCAATTTCCCCGAAAATCCGGGTACTGCACCCTGGTGTCAGTGGGAGTGGTCCCGTATTCGTCAAAGATGTTCTATTACTCATGGGAATCGTTTAAACCCCATATCTCAATTTCCCCGAAAACCCGGGTACTGCACCCTGGTGTCAGTGGGAGTGGTCCCGTATTCGTCGAAGATGTTATATTACTCATGGGAATCGTTTCAACCCCAAATCTCAATTTCCCCGAAAATCCGGGTACTGCACCCTGGTGTCAGTGGGAGTGGTCCCGTATTCGTCAAAGATGTTCTATTACTCATGGGAATCGTTTAAACCCCATATCTCAATTTCCCCGAAAATCCGGGTACTGCACCCTGGTGTCAGTGGGAGTGGTCCCGTATTCGTCAAAGATGTTCTATTACTCATGGGAATCGTTTAAACCCCATATCTCAATTTCCCCGAAAACCCGGGTACTGCACCCTGGTGTCAGTGGGAGTGGTCCCGTATTCGTCGAAGATGTTATATTACTCATGGGAATCGTTTCAACCCCAAATCTCAATTTCCCCAAAAATCCCAGGTTTCGCACTCTGAAATGTAGGTTCAGGGTATTATCATGTATAGATGATAGACATAGAGTGTAATGTAAACTACCTAAGTGTCAGTTTTAAAATGAGTAAGAGCTCTATCCTGGCGTTGGACTCCTACATATCACTATTTTGTTTGATTTAATGGTTTGTTTTGGGGTTTAATTGATGGGGGGCAGGGGGTGTGACCGATTTGACCCAAGTTCGAACTTAGCCTCACTCTTGAACCAAGGAACAAGTGTACAAAATTTGGTGACCGTAGGTCAAGCCGTTCTCCAGTTATCGCTCGGACAGACAGACAGACGGACGGACGGACAGACGGACGGACGGACAGACGGACGGACGGACGGACGGACGGACAGACGGACTGGTCATTCGCATAAAGTGTTTTCAACACTTAATAATAGGGATTGAGGAGAAGGATGAGATGACAGAGTTTTAGAGAGAGAGAAAGACCGAAGTTGAGTCTGTTACCCTATTTAGAGGGTTTTGAATTGAGCCAACCGAACCGAATATCTGACGGAATAGAAACATTAATTGCAAACATAATGGGCTTAATGGTTATCTTTCACTGGATGTGCATTCACTCTACTTCCCTTCAATAGGCAACATTTCATCCTCCACTTGGTCAAGTCTTGCAAGAAATAAAAGTCGATATGCACTCGCACTTCTTCCCACTTAGTTGATATCATAGAATTACATGATTTTACTTTCATTCGGAGTAAAATTCAGACTAGAATGGAGCAGTGTAGTGATGGGAAGGATAGAGCATATTTATTATCGAGTGCAAAAACCACTAGCTTTTTCTTGGAGTAATTTTTCCCCATTTTGGTTGCAAATCCTAACTTTTTCCAATTATTATTTTTCACTATTTTTAATTGCTCAAGAAAAACTCTATTGGAATAAAAAAAGATTGCAAAGCTTTTTCTTGGATACTTGGATTGACAAGAGAATGTCTTGCGAACCATATGCAAGGCTACCAAGTTGTCTTAAAAAATATCAGAAAAGTGGGAATTGGGTAAAAACGAGATTGTTATTGTGCACTGGATGAATCGTGGGTCCATGTCTAGGTGGTACTTATTGGGAGTGTGTGCAGCGGATTGGAATTCCAGGGACTTTGGTTGGTGGGCGAGGAGAGACTTTTGTATTTTATTTTAGAAAGTCGGGGGATGAAAGACGGTCAGGAAAGGAATCTCTTGTCAAGGATCTGCTTCACTGAGCAAGCTAAACACAGAGGAAGTCACCAGATGAGAGACCAATTTGTGGAAACGAAAAAGAAGCCTCTTCACTTTTCCCACTTTCTCCACCTTCACTTTTAAAAGTTTCCTCACAAAGTCAGGTCGGCTCCTTTCTCACTCTCCTTCAAAACCCGTATTTCTACTGCTACAACTCCATACTTTAATTCTTACAAGTCAAATCTGAATACAGCTGAAGAAACTGCTTTAAAAGCCTTATTTTACATAAAGTTTGACATCGATAGAAGGATGGATGCAATAAAGCTACTGTATACTATCGAGAAGAAGGTTTAAGTTACTAATTGCATCGAGCAAAATATTGTTTGACTCAATATGCAGTAGTAGTTTTTCCTTTGTGCCCTCATCAATTTTCGTTTTGAGCATTTGTGTTTTGATTTGGGAATGGAAGGAGCGTCTTTGAGGAGTTAGACCCAACCGCTTTCTCTCTGTGATAAGCCAACTGAGCCGGCAATGCAAACTTCACTAAAAGTGAGAGAGAGTGGAGCAACCAAAAAGCAAATCCACTCACCCTAAAAAAGCCTTTAGCAGTTTACAGATTACGCTTTCACCACCACTAGCACCACTATGCCATCCCACCATACCACCACCGCCACGCCAAGAAGTGAGACAATTCAAGTAGAGACTCATCCATTCCATCGCCCATATTACTCACAACAAATACACTTTATTTTATTTATTTCTCTCTCTTTTTTCCACCATTTCGACGAGTAAAATACCCAAGTTGACTTTGTCAGTTTACCCAACTACGAGAGAGAGAGAGAGAAAGTGAGATGATGATGATGTTCAATGTTTGGCTTTGGATGCCTTTTCACGTTTTGTCTGCCTCTCTCCTTTTGTTAGCTTCACCGATTTCTTTCCGCTTCAGTTCCTACCTTGTTTTATAGAAGTTTGGAGAGTTGACGAGCAGTTGAAATCGGGATTTCACGAGCCCGTAAGGCTTCAATTGGGACCTTGTATTTGGACATTGGATTCTGGGAAGGGAAGAGGATCATTCTAGAGACTAGAGAGAGTTAGATGATAATAATATGGGATAAGGATCTTGAGCCTAAACTTTATTTAAGTTGGATTCTCATGGATTTTCTCATTACATGGGAAAGTTTGAATCGAAATCAAAACCGTGTTAAATCTGACTCTCTTTTGTTCTTTAAAATTGGAGGGGTGTGGTTGACAAATCTCTAAGTTTCAGCCTTGTTTTAACACCGGAGGCGGGAGACCGCCTTTGATCATTGATGAAAATGTTCAGTCAACCTAGAATTTAACTATCCCTATCATCACAGTTTGTCTTTCGTAGTCAAATATTATTGCACCCTCCAGGGCATTTCAAAATATGTCCTGTTATGTGTGTCGGTGATGGAGGGATCGTTGTCGTTGTCGCAGAGATTTTAATAATCGAAACCCTTAGGTTTAGATTTAGATTGATTTTTGGTACTGTGGTTGAAACAGGTTGAAAAATCCTATTTTTATCGATTCTAATTTGTAAAAATACCCTAATTTAATTAAATACACCATTAACTTACATAAAGTTTTACAAATTGTTAAAACTCAGTCATTGTGATAATTTTCGGTAATTACAACAGAATTGAGGAATTCCGAGCATAACCTGTACTTCCCCATCATTTCCTTTGAATGCCTACGATAGTCAAGGACTTCCTTTCAGGCTCCCCCATTCAACATCCATAATCTATTTTATACCTCATTTTTGGGAGTTACAAGCTTCCAGAGTCAACTACATGGGAATGAATGACTGCTGACAAGAAACAAGAAAAAAAGTAATCATAAGTAAATAAATCAGTTTAGTCTATTCCATTTGCTGTTCCTTATTTGTGGGGTTGTTGAGCATCAGCAATATGGTTTCTACTTCAATCAAACGAGGGAATGGCATTCATTCATTTACTTTCCTCATAAACTCAGTCATCATTCCATTACTGGAGATAACTACTTTTTGATCTCCTTCCGAAATGACAACTTTCCAGGCCCTCACAGCCTCGAATATCTATACATCTAGCTGTACAGTATTATGGAATGAGAACTAGCTCCTATAAATATACACGAGGGTTATTGAGTAGTTTTGATGGCCTTCTATCTCTAGAATTTCTTTGCAGGAAAAATCCTTCGGTTTTTAATTTTCTGACCATCCTATTATTTCCGTTTAATATTGGCAACATACAATTTACTGGACTTTGGGCATTTTATATCTCTCTATTGTATTTAGAATCAGAAAAACATTTTTAAAAAATTATGAACAAAAAAGTATACTCCGTCCCTGCTTCTCTAAAATAACGTCGCATAATATAAATCAACCCTTGACCTTTTCGCCACACATTTCAATCAAGTGGAACAAGTCAAGTCTAGAATACATATGGGACTGGAGGCCCAGAAAGCCGCATGTTGGAGTAAGTGGTTTTGGGTGCGAAAGTGAAATCTGGAACGGTAATGATTTCAAAGGATGAAGTTAGCAACCGCACGGAAGGAAACGGACCAACCCTCTCTTTCCATTAAATAGCAAATGCCAGGAAATGTTTCGTTATTGCATTAGAGGCTCCCTTCAAAAACTTCCTAGTCCAATCTAAAATCGGGGAATCCTTTCACTTGCCAATCCCTTATATCCCAGCAGAGAGAGATGATAATAATATGACTTTACAGTCCGTCCTAAATTGCTCCACTATATTACATCTCTTTATATATGATACACATGGATTCCGTATCTTGAATGTAGCTGTGTTAGAAGACCGTAGAATCACATTCCAATTATCATATGTTCCATGAAATGGTAGTTGGAGTAGCTATACATTTATATCACGCTGTCCTACATAAGAAGTTAGTAAGTTGGAATCGAATTTAGTCTATTTTAGAGGGGAAAGTACGGTGGGGTTTTATATATGCCTAGCTCTCCGTCTCATCAATCTTGAAACGGGAAATAGATTTACTGGCGGACTTGCAATCTTTTTTCCCCAACATTTCCTTCGTTTACCGGATTCCCTCATTAAATTTCAGAATCCGACATCCTTTCCAGTAATCAACTTCTTCGAACAGAGAAAAATAAACTCTCATTTTTCCCATCCTCCAGGATTCGCAATAATTTAAATGTAATTTCATTTTTGCAAGACGTTTGATTTCATGATGCTTCGTACTCGCTTAATTCAATACGAGATAACAAATGACGAAGAGGATGTGAGGAGAAGGCATCCTAATTTACATTTTTACATGCCCTTCCATCTGTCCACATCCGCTCTTGTTTTTTGGCACATACAATGCATGCCCTTAGAGTGAAAGCAAGTGTGTGTATGTGTGGGTGCCACTATCCATATCTATGGTGGGTGCCAGTCCTTTTCACGGCTTCCTTCCGCTCGCTGACAGTTGATATAGACCTCTAGTCTATGCCAATTTTACTTTATTTGGTTTATTTACCAATATGCTTTGAAGCAAGGAATGGACTATGGAGTTGAAATTATATTCAGTAAGACTGGAATACATTAAAAACAAGAACAGTTGTTGACTGTTTAAACTGTTAGACAAGCCGAACCGGAACTGGCTTAATACGAATGACAAGCCTGTTTGGCAAATTTATTGCGGTATTTTGTAACTTGAACGGGGTGGGAACTATGGGAAGTCAAAATTTTTAATTCCGTTTTCTGGTAGTGGGGTCCGTTTTTGTATTGCAATTATTTGGAAGACAATGTGTTCGAATTGATTCGAATTAAGTCCAGATTGATGGTGAATTTTTTTAATTGTAGCCTGGTCGTGATTTGATTAAAACATAATCAAGCAAAAAAAAAAACTTATAAAATTTCTCGAAGGTTGTAATTTAAAGATTGTACTCAAAAATAGACGAAAACCTTATGTGTTCTTAAATGTTAGGGACTAGGTTTTTTAAGTTTTTGCTTCGTTCCTCCACGTATACTTAATGTTTTTCAGCTTAAAATACACACTATTATTTATAATGTACAAACTAAGTCTTCATGCACACAAAAGCACGATCTGCTGAAACTGAGTATGTGATGTGATATGGCTAAAGAAAGTGAAAGGAATTAATTGTTACTTACTTTGTGCTTGAGTAGACGGGTGAGCAGCACCCCAGGCGCTTTTATACGTAGGGTCTGTAATTAAAAAAACACATAAATTAAAATTAGCACACAGCGACTTAAAATAAAAAATCAATTAAATTTTATGTCGTGTTTCATTTCAAAGACTTTGCAATGCTTTACCTGCAAGAAGCATCGAAAAGTTAGTTAAGGAGCCTGTCCTTGAAAAATATTCTGCGGAAGTCTTAATGTCTAACATTATTTATCGAAGCTCGGATCAATAAATGAATCACTATACTTCGATTGATATGCCGATACTGATTAAGTTTTGATATGGAAATAACACTCAAACTTCTTCGTTTCAGATTCGTAAAGCAGAGTTCTATCCTATGATTTTGATATCGGAAACAGCCATCATCCTCAGGCCGTTCTAATGCTTATCAATTTTAATGCAACCAACGTTAATCTGCATCACAGCAGTAGTAAGATAAATTATTAGTCCACACGCATGTTACTCCTTGACTGTGATTTGTCTCTGTCAGTCGGACAAAGAAGATTAAGCAGTAAATCCCGTCACTTGACTCCACTCCAAGAAATGGTTCGATCTGCAGGACTCCCAGCTACGCATTGACTCGATACAACAAAGTCCGGGAGAAGGTATGTAGGGAAGGGGTTATCCGAATTCACTTTCCTTGTACAGGGACGAGAAACCGGAGAAAAATCCGACCCGCGTGTCAAGTAAAACAAAGGACGTGATAAGATCCGGAGGAATTGGCGGTTGTAGCGCCGGCGTCAATCACCCAACAACTGGATTACCATTCTTCAGGCACCCGATCTTAAGGATCCGAGAGCGGAGAGAAAGGCGGACAAGATGACAATGGATCTCTAAGGTTCTTGAGAACTAAGTAAGTGTCAGTTCTATACGGAATATTCAGAATCCCGTCAGAATCCTCGATTTTGAATAGAGGAAATTCGTTATTCACACGTGCAAGAAGGAGTTCAAAAGTTGAAAGATTGTTCGGAGAGTGCAAAGTTGGTGGACTAGTGGAAGTTAGTAAGTTATATCGGTAGTGTGGGAACGCGGGTGATGATAAATGTTGTTTGAGAGAAGTAGGTAGGGCTCAAGTGGCCGGGTATCATAGGAGAGTCGGGTTGGTTGGGGAGGCGATGGGGCCGAGGGAGTGTCAAGAGTACCGGAAAGACCAATGGAACCCGGGAAAGTGGCTGGGGAAACCCTCCTTTCCCTGCCACCACAGATTTTCTTTCTCTCACTCCGACAACCGGGTATTAGGGAGCGGATGCGGCCCGGAACTGGATAACGGTGAGCCATATATCCGTTGAGGAAGGAAGCTCAAAAGGGAATCGGACGCCCGAGTCCTCGCCGAAACATGATAAGCAACACTACCAATGACCACACTCCATCACCATCACTTTCCCCAGCAGCAAAGTCCTGGGAGCAGAGGCCCTTATCTCTCAGCAAAATGCCCTACATCCAACAACAATGTCACTACTCTGTCCACCTACAACCAGATACCTTTCTTCCAGCCCCGTTCCCCGTCCATCATCAATCTTTCAACTCACTTCCGGGCCTCCTTCCTCTCCACTCCAAACACTTTCCCTAAAACTCTAAACATCTTTAACGGACTTTGCAGTACTTTAAAGGTTTTCAACAAATCCGCAATGATTTCATCCGGAAGTTGTCTCTGCAAAAAGGCAGTCGAAATGAGGGATAACTAATCATTTGAAAAGGGATGGGAATTAAATGAGAATGAGTTAGGCCTGAGAAAAGGAACAAATAGATTATTAGAACCAAGTTCTCTATAGATCGTTTCATTGCAGGACCCTCTGCGCTCATGATCATCATCAACTCATCATTGTTCCCCTTTGCATCCCATTCAACAACTCAACTTTTCACTTTGCAAAGAGATCAACTCATGATGAGAAAATCTCCTCTGTCGTAAAGTTAACAGGAATATCATTTTATTGCGACGGGTCATATCATGGGAGCTATTATGTACCCTCAAGTAGTAGTAGCTTGGATATTTACTTTAACAGGGATTGATACACGTTAAAGATGGACTTGGCTAACGGCGGTGGGTCCTTTGAAGAGTAGTAAGAGTGTATGGTCCCCGTCACATGAATCAAAATAGAGTCGGTGGTGGAATGAAATATGAGCCTTGGCAGTAGAAAAAGGTTGCATTTGCTTTGGTTCTCGATTTAATGCTTCATGGAGTATGCATTACAAGTCCAACGTGTGCTAGATCGGCGAGATATAAATGTACTGGTTCCCTTCATTATCATGAACTCATTTTCACAAGCCAGGGCCGTACCTAAAGCCATCCCACTGAAACGGAGTGCTATTCTAACTGATTCACAGTTCACGGTCCTCCTCAATGAATATGTACATAAATAAAGGTTCTCACTGAAGTTAACCCCGAGTCAAGGGGTGGCTTGGAAGGCAGCAGGTTGGTAATGGGGTGAATTGAGGTAAGGGCTGAAAAGGGAGAGGAATGGCGTTAATGTGGATAATCTGCTATTTTACAGATTTGGACTCAATGTAGGGTCAATGATACCCTATGGTCCCATCAGCGGGGTTCTTCATGGAAATGCACACGAGACTGCCCCGCCACGTGAGAGTCGCGTGCCCGACCCATTTCATTAGAACACCATTGTTCCCAGTCATTATTACAGTTGGAAATTGTAGCCGAATCACCAGTAATTTTTTCATTAAAAAATTCTAAGTTTGTGCAGTGAGTGACTGACACTCCTGACCTAGACTATTTCGCTAGTTTATAGAGTTTAAGACGGCGCATATTTAAGATTTTCCATGATTTTCCTAGCATTTTAAAACTACGTATATGGAACTAAAAAGTAATCGAATCATAAGAATAGATTTTCTGGAGCTTGGATTTCCAGAGAGACCTTTGAGGCGAGTCAAAGGAAAGTTCCCTCTTTGGTAATATTGGGTGTCTATATGACATACGAAGATTAGATTTTGGACTGGAGAAGGAGAGAGGGAAAGGAGAGAGGGTATAAACTACCAAGTGCATAGCCACCCCGCCGAACCGGAAGTGTCCCTATGGGAACCAAGTGGGGATCGATTTTTGCCGCAGAGTCAGGACTTTACTTTGCACTCCAACGTTTCCATCGAGTGTTACTCTGGAAGCTACCAGATTACTTTCTCACTTCTTCTTCTCCTTCGCCACTATCATTATCATCCTCGGCTATTATATTCCAAGTCAGAACCGAACATAATTCTTCCATTATATTTTTATTATAGGTATAGCTGCGGGAACACGTTATCCGGGAAATCAAGTCTGGAGACTGGTTAGGGTACTTAGTATTTTTAAATAAAGATGCTAGATAAGTCCTCTTGGTATAAATTGGATGAGGAAAAAAATGAAATGGCGTCTTGGAAATAAAGGAAGTGTTATTCAAGTTTATGTGCAGGAAGATTATGGGAAATGCCGTGGCGGCAAACGGGGCCCTTTTATTTCTTTATTTAATCCACCCCACCGATTTGGAACATTTGGGAAGGGCCTTTCCAGGCTCGGTATTTTTAGATTGAAACTGAAAGGTCTAAACTTCCCTAGTCGTTTACCACATTTGTAAACCCTGGCTGTAGTTTAAATCTAAAAATGAAGCTGCTTTTGCACGTAAACTGTAATGCGTTCATTGAATATAAACATTACTTTGCGATTTCATTAAGGATACATCGTCATAACCGTTTGGAGGGCTTATCGGACGATAAACAAGTTCCAATGTAATTACTGTCGCTCAAGTAATGTAGAAGGTGTTAAGATATTCATGGGGAACACAATAAAAGCGTGTGAGCCATAAATAGTTGAATAAAAGTGGACGTCTTGTTTCGGGCCTTTGAGCAGGGTCTAAGGAAATTCATGAAATCAATAGGGAGGCGGATATGCATGTAGTGTAGTTTCGGATGTGAGCTTCCCATTTGCATCATTTGCATTTCCTCCTATAGGAAGAAATAATCATTACCAGAGATTTGTTAGCATGTCTTTTTCCAAACTAAACTACTCCGATGAAAGTTGCGAGAGTGAGTCAGAATCCGGAGCTGGTCTTTTACCAGTTGACTTTTCCCCTGTCAGCCAACACACACACACCAACCAACCACCACCACACCGTCAGTAATGGCAATCCTCAAACACGCAATCTACTTTGACTTTCTCACACAATTAAATCTAGCTATCATTTGTATATGGTAAAGGTCCCTGTCTTCCTATTTACGAACAGAAACGTTCAATAATTCGCCGGAGGTGTTTCTAGGAAAAAATGTAAACATTTAACGGACATAGAAGTGCCGTACTCGACCCAGTAATTTTACAAGTTTTACAACGAAAGTGAAAGTCATGCAAAATTCCAGAATCAGTTGAAACACATCAAGAGAAATTTGCATTGCATTCGGAATATAAAATCCATACACTGTACTCGCATTTCGCATATGATATTCCTTAGCAGATTACAGATTATAATTATAACTCAATTACCCAATAAATTAGAACCGTCCTGGAGGTTCATGATGCAAGAACACGAAGGAAAAAATCCCATAAACCGATTAGCCCCGGATTTTTTAATTTCCGTCCGATTAAAACAAATGAATTGAAAAGTGAGTGGTGGATGTATATGGGAGGTTAAAAAAATTGGATTTGAAAACAAGAGGAAATGGAGTTGATGGTGGTGGCAAACGACAAGGCGAAAGCCTTCCTCTCCCGTGTCCGTTTGGGAAGAGAAAATTTCCTGAACTCCTTTCCTCTTCTCCTTTCTCTCATTATGGAACCCAAAGTTGGACAAAATTACGTCAATCAGGGCTCCATTCACTCGTCTCATTCCTTCCTCGTCACATAATACAATGCAGGAGAGAAAAGGCTCTAACCGACTCCGCCGACTTTGGGAGAAACATTCCGCCTTCAAGAACCCTTCATCATTCTCCACTCAAATACTTTCTCCCTTCTCAAAACGACCCATACAACCTCAAAACTTCTTTATCTTTCCCTGACATTAGAAAATAAAAGAGCTCGGCTGCTGAGCTATAAAGATCTAGCCTCATATTTCAGGATTTCCGCATTGAATATAATATAAGTTTAAACTCGTTCCCTGACTAACACAAAGATTTTTCTCGTTCCCTAATTTTCCCTTTGCCTAACACTCTGAAATGGAATAAAAATCCCGACTCGGGCTGCAATTAAATAGGGAACAAAAGGTTGGAAAAATGAAAGTGTAATTATGGTTAATTGAACTCAACCTTCCTCTTTTCAATATTATTTTAAGAACGCGAGAGGGATTAGAGATTTCTTTAATCTGACAGTGTGTAATTTTGCTTTGGGGTATCTAGGAAAATTCTTCATTAGTAATTCGTTTGTTTCCTTATAGAATGTTTGCATTTCATCTTTGAGGACGGGTACTGCTGTCCTCCGATGAGGAATATTCATAAACAGATGTCATACGGATTAATTTCATTTCGCAGAAGAGAGAGCAGAGCAGGATGTCATCTCAGTTTTAATTAATATCGCATTGAGGAGGAGTAGAGAATAGGAGTTAGAGCGTCTCATGAACATTCATTCTGTTAATTAGGAATTACTTCGTAGAATAATTAACTCCTTTGCTTCCCAACGTTTGAGCAGTTGCCACTGGCTCTTTCTAGGTACAAATAATCTTGGAGGAATCAAAGTTTAAGAAAGCGTTCGCCGTTGACTGAGCGTTCCTTTATGCAGAATAATGTCAAAGCTTTCCTTCCAGCGAAAGTGAAAAGTGGTGGAAATAACAAGAGGCAATCACAACTGTATGCACAAAGTACAAGAGCATTACATATGACATGCAGGCACTGACGTGTCACAAATGGAAATATATATGTTGAAAGTTGGAATACACTTTGTTATGTAAAGGCATCTGCTAGAACCCCATTTACGGAAGGCTTCAGTGAGCATAAAATCTACTTCTTCGTGTGCCAGTATATCCAATACTTCGTGTATCATATATTATAGAAAAGGTATTATTCACAGTATCTACCTACCCTTGGATTTTTATACGTATTCAAGTTGATGATATTCTTTTTAAGGACTGCTAAATTATTATGACAAATCAATTAGGACTATTTGTCTTTAAATAGATTTTTAAGTTACACATCCCAACTTTGGCAATAAAAAAATCTTTACAAAAATCCTACAATGTTTAATACTTTTGCACATTACATTACAAGTAAAATTGTTTTAAAAAGCTTACTCTGTTGTAGATGTGAACATCGTCAATACCATTAATAAATGTTGGATTAGGCTTTAGTCTGGGATATATAGCTAATTAGTATGAGAGTGTAAGACATGAAGTTGAACCTATGTATTTCGGAGGTGCACATTAAAGGAAGGAATGAAGAAAGGAATTAAAGATTAATAACAAGAAGTCAAAAAGCACAACGACAATTTCACAATTTCACAATTCCAGTCTCATTATTGACACTTTAAAAACCTGCCACTCCGGGATCTTTGAGAGAATAAGCAAGTCCCACTTTTACTGAACTTCAACATTCATTCATTACATTCACACAGTTGTATTATATTCCCGAATATCATTTACTACTATAAAAGGCCATGACATGCAATCAGTAATGGAGCCAAGAGACACGACCACGAGTAGGGACGAATGACGCGTGGATACATCACGCAACAAACTGATCATTCTTGACAAGGCCTAATCAAAAAGTTAACCTCATATGTTACCGATTCAACATTCAACCCCTAATAATAAAGCAGAAAAAAAAACAGTAAGATGAAAGGAAAGGCTTTTTTATTATCCCTCACTTTCTAAACACGTTTATGACTTTTCTTTCCCCGTTTTTTTCAACCGACACGCAAACCGTATTATTACGAACTGGATAAATTAATCTTCTACAAGTCATAATTCCCACTGGGATGTAATTTTTTTATCCGTTACTAACAAGGGATCAAAGCATTCGAGTTCTAAATTGTTTCGCAATACAATCGTGTAGCTACTTATTAAATGTAATTAGTTTAATATTCATAAGTAAGTCGGGAAATGTTACAAATCGGGTAGAAATAGTAGATTGAACGAAATAATATGTAATTAGTTTTTTTTTATTCGAGGATGATAAATTCATTAGTTTGTTACTGTTATTGCGTAGGTTGAATGCCGAGCTTATTTGAAACTGAATATTTATGTATGATCATACAGTGTGAAACCATTGAATAAATAACATTAAATCCTGCATTATAGTTTCAATGATTTGACAATGACCCTTCGGAGTGAATAGATGATATTTACACAGACGAGAAATAACAAAGTTTTGGGTTGAAGTGAGAAAGTCAAGTGGCAGGGCAGGGGTGCATGGAACCTGGCGTGAACCCCTATCCCATACCGCACAGTCACCTGCCTGTCATAAAGTCATAACTCACATGAAAAATGAACTCAATGTAATAAACGAAACCTAACAATTAATAGTAACAATCCGTTTATTTTGGGCCTGAGAACCAACTCCAACCTATATTTCCCAGCAATTCAACAGCTTCATATGCACGATTTCTATGAATTATCTATTGTAGCATAACTCACTAGCAAAATTATAATATAAAAACAGGGACAGTAAGGGATGGCACTTTGAGTAATCATCTTTTTTGTACATTTTTGCTGAAAAAATGAGAACTGATATTCTTTCATTATTGGTTTGAAGCGAAGCATTAATTGATTTACAGTTAAACTAGGCAATAATTTTAAAATACATAAAACATAGAAGACGTTTTTAATCTAACTGGAGAAAGCATCCCATACGCTGCATGGTACGTAACACGTTTGTGGCCTCAACGGATTCAAAATTAATTATAATTTAAGGAGAAGAAATTTTGGTCATTGGAAAAATGTGGAACCAAAAATCTCCTTGTGGCATTACTGTGGAGCTATTGGAACAGTATCTAATATCATGTGCAATATAATCGTGTATGTGACAATGCTACGGTTGGAGCCCGAGAAACTAAAATAAAGGTTGTAGCTGCCACCCCTCCGTCCCGGGTTCTTTATTACCCGGTTTTAATGCTATCTGTTGGGTCGAAGGGAAACTCGGAGCCGGGCTTTCACGGGTAATGTTGTCCCGAAATCTAGTTTACTGTCCGAAAGATGTTAACCAACGTTATTTATACTTCCTTGCAGCTTTATTTCGACATTTACTCTTTCACTTTCCTGTCGATTCAGTTTTGTTCAACTTTCTCCGTATGCCCCAGTCAGCTATTAAACTAAACAATATATGACGTCTCAGCCCTCAACGGTATTAATAAAGGTCGGTTCTTGTAATTCCTAAAATTGAAGTTAAGCCACGCAACCTTCTAATACACATATCCCACATTTCCCTACATGCTTTTAAGACAAGGAAACAAATTCCCTGCTCATAAAACTTGTACAAATGACCTGGCACCAGTGAAAAGGCTATTGCATGTTACATCTCTGAACATGAAATATGAAAGAACATGATAACCCATGAAGTTGAATGTTTCAACTTCTATTTCATCTCATGACTAAACTCATGTGCAAAAATAACTAACATGCAAAAGAGAAACACGTCATAAATCATCGGCCAACGTGGCAAGACCTTTTAATTTATTCTCTCTTCTAACCGATCTGGACTGTTTAACTTTAAGTAACTGACTTTAACAACTCTGTTCGATATTGTTTTTTTCTACTGAATTCCTTTCACCTGTACCGTGTAAAGCCTGAAATAAATTTACATACTATTTGACGTAGAATTAGCATTCATTTCATACAGTTGGCCTTCCCGTATTTAAAAAATATTGGCTGCCACAAAACACATATTTTAATCGTATTGTACAGAGTTCAGATGTGACCCAGCCTCGGTTTTTACTTGATAAAAGGGTTAGAGATACACACAGAGAGTAGGGAACGTAATAACTCGTAAGATCGTCCAGATAGATTAAGAACCATGCCATGAATGATTAATCAGAACAATTATCGAGTTTTGTGTTTGACATGATTTTACTGTTTCCCCTTCATATCAGTTGGGAAATCAGTAGTTCACCTCGACCGCAGACTACCTGACCTCCACACATACAACGATACAACGTAGTAACTCACCCTTTAAAATGTTTTAGTTACCTCAGCCTAAATTGGGTAGCAAATCTACTCCCTCAATCCTGCTTTGGAGATAACAACCAATTCATCTCTGCTCGACCAGAAATAGAATTCAGATGATTAATCATTTTAATAAATTAGTAGGAATTTAGTACGGCACAGACCTAGTGGCTCCTTACTTTATATCTAGACGTAATAGGATAATGATCAAAAGCATAGGGTAACAATGTAACCTCCACGAATTTGTTAAGTAGAATGGGATCATTTATTCTCATTTTATTCGACATTTTCCATATTCCATATTGTTAAGTAATGATATCAGCTTGGATGAGTCCCTTGGTCGTATTAATTGGAAAGTGCATATATACAGAATGCTTTCTCAGCCTTTTTATAACAAAACTGCCTTCATTTCTAGACATATCCTTATCTCATCGAATCCATCTCTTCCAAATGAAATCACCAGCATCATTCAAAACGTACTTATTTACGAGCGTTTGAGGGATTAAACCATTTCTCAGTCTTCTTAATGACAATATTTTCCCCGTGTGTGTGGCGTAAACCAGGAATTAAGTATCATGAGAGGGCAATCGTTACTGATCCTATTAAAGGACGTGTCTCACAATTCCCAGTAAGGGTAACTTGGCTAGTTACGAAGTGATAGTGATGTTCAATGATGGTAAATTACGATCCCATCGTCGGATACTTGTATTTATGACATTTCGGGTTTTCTGTTTTTTCTAACTTTCATTGTACTATTGATAGTCTGGGAGGTCGGGTTCTTGACAGGTCGCGTGCTGTACAAGTTTTATTACTTTTCATTGCAAATTCATGGCACTGGGTGAAACTAATCGAATCGTCATCATTTCGTATTAACTATCCTGGGAAAGAGGGAAATGATAAAAACCTTACCCAAAAAGGTCATACAATTTATTTGCATTGTTCAATCAGGACTGATACTCAACGTTGTTGCTCTTATTATGAAGTAACTGGGAAGTAGGATCTCAGTAATGAATAACCATGCAAAATTTGGAAACCAAATAGGGTGTACTCCCGATTTATCCATGGTTAAAATCCGAGGAGAGGTTAATAGATTTCAAAGTAGGGCTTTCCATCAAAGCACGACTATATATCTCTGTCATTGTAAAATTTATTCAGAATGAAGAGGATAGAGATCATCATCAAGGTTCCTCCTGACTTGAATTCTGAATTATCAAAAATAGGCTTGAACATGCTGAGTACGGAACTTCAGAATTCATAATAATATATTCATTCTGTAAAATATCTTTAAATGTCATTCGCTCAACCCAGCCACTACTGTATATATTCACAAGCTACCAAAGCAGAATGGATGATAGGGGGCAATAACTCTTTGTCGAAATTCTCATTATGTTTGAATTTCAAATCTAAGTTATTTCGTTTGGCTGTGAATTTTGAGTAAAATATTTTATAAAATTCCTAACTACTCAAACACGATCCATAAATGTAAGGATTTAAAGAGCCAATAAACAAAGGATTAAGTTTAGACCAACATCAAAACCTAAACCATAATCCTTTGGCTGTTCAAGTTATTTTATAAAAACCCCAAGTTTTTCCCAAAAAAAACTTCCATACCCAAACACAAGACAATAATTCAGGACACCGGCTGGTGGTGTCACCGCACATTGACTTGTTAAGACGACATCGAATCAATTTAAATAAATAAAGCTCCTAACCCCCTGCCGACTGACTAACCCTAAACTGTTTTCATAGCCAATAATAGGATCCTCGGAGAGATAGGATTTGCTTTACAAATATCCCATTTCGTCGTCCTCCTATGCTTTCGCTTGGTATCAGGAACATCTACATTCTACACAGAAGAAGTCCAAGTGAGGAATTAATGAATAGGTCTGGTTCTGGATCCTATATCCTCTCCTTTCATCCGCATGATAAAGGCTAGCAAAGGGAGTGAAACTTGCTCTTTTGCACCACGCTATTTCACTATAAAATCTTCTCATTTGAATGGAAGAATATTATTATTATCCTCCTTATTCAAGGAGAAAGTAGCAGTAGGCAAGGAATGCTCCCAACTATTTACAAACTACAAGTCTACAAGTAAAAGCGAGTGAGAGTAGAATTGACAAAGGGCTCTCATCTTGCCTATTTCCTATATAATGTTACAACATTGCCCCAGAAGCTTCGACACTGTGAGATTGTGACGAGAAGGGAGGGCTAGAAAAGTGACTGTATATTCATTTATATGGGGGTATAAAGTTACAGCTTGGATCTCGGATCTTTTCACAAGAAAGAGAGAGGGGGATATGCCCATAATAGAGTTGAGGGCTGAGCGGAAGGGCTGACGTGAGCCCATTCCCGTCCGGAAGCGAGCCATGCGATGTGATCCGCCCACCGTCTTCTCTCTACCCATCCTTCCCCGAATTCGGGTAGCTTCGGTCCCTCTAAACCCGAACTTCTACCCGCTTCTACGTATCCTTATACGGATTTATATAGGGATCCACCATACATCACTTATCTGCCTATCATCAACCTTCTTAAGAAACGCCGATCCTTCCCGTCCAATAGAAATCAGCACCCCATTTCTACTATAAACGTACTACTACTCTCACTGCCTTTCTTGACGGGGTTTATATATTGTTAGGAGGAGGAAGGCGAAATCAATATTATGTGTTGTTGTTACTTGGGATTTGCCACTTACACAGAAGCTGGGTACAGCACAGGGCTTAAGATACAAGACGGGATTTGACAAACTTCTGATTGCTAGTTGGTTTTCAATCGAGGTGGAATAAGGTTATTTTAGATGCTGGTCATGGTTTTGGATTTTTTTGTGTTTGCTCTTGTATGTTTTTTTTTAACTTTTATTAGGTAGTTTGTTAATGATACTTGAGGGAAATATTATCAAACAATGAAAGTAAAGGCAAATAAATTGAAGAATACTTTCATTATGAATTATGGAGAAACTGAATAACAGAAAAATTGAACTGTCAATTTTCCTAAACATACCGCGTTTATATTCATTTTCAGATGCAATTTTGACATCTTGTTGACTGCCAGGAGGTCGAGTACCTTCTCTCATTTTTTTTTTTCTAAAAAAAACTTAAAATATATTAATATAATGCAAAGCATCCGAAATTATCCATTGTTTTTTAAGCTAAATACGTCCTACTACTTGTGTTTAAGCTTTGAACTCTCAAAATAGGTGAATGAAAATAAGGATTTTTCAAGAGCCCTTAGCCAAAAATTAGTTTTGAATAGGAAGTTTGACAAGATAATGATATCGAGTGGAGGAGCTTATGGATAACAGCTCCTCTCTGATAAGCCAGTATCCAGCATGTTCCCTATAACATATAGACATTGAATGATACAGTCATTTCTGCTGGTGGTCCTCGTAATGACAAGATGTCAATGGTACTTGCTCCGTCGTTTGTCCTTTATAATACGGCCCATTTCATCCCTACTCCTCTTCCCTTTAAACCTGATTGAGTGGAAGGATTTCGGGGAGCCCTATTCTATTTTCGGCAGAAGTCATCCTCGTTCCATTCGAAAACATGACTGCTGTAATCCCACAGTCTAGCAGATTAGGTGATCATATCTCCGACATAAACCCCTCGCACCATCAACATCATCATTATACATCGGCATAACAATCATTACAATGACAGTATCCATTAAATGATATAGCCTATCCCCCTTTGAATTCCAATTCAATAAAGCAGGGAAAAAATCTGTTCCTTCAACAACGTCCTATACATTTGCATGTTAAAATGAAATTCGGTTCCTCATACTATTATTATGACGATGTGATCAATGATATAATCTACACGGTCTTTTGTAACCTCAGCATAGCCCTCATTAAATTTGTTTAAAAATCCGTGCCTTATACCATGCCGCAGTAGTAATCCACTGATATCCTAAAAACCCCTTTGGGCCTTATTTGTAAAATAGTCTTATTAAGCAGATTAGGCCTTGAAGCATATTTTTATATGAATAGAAATCTAAATGTCCCCAAATAATGTCACCATTATAAAGATAACGTGGATGTAAGTTAGTGCTGTTCTTTTTAAAGAGGTATCAAAGTATTCCTTGATTCTAAACGGCGAAATATCAAAATATCATTACAACATGCCATTTCAATTTAATATTATCTTTAGATTAGGGATTTACAGAAGAATGTATACACATTTGTTTGGATGTATCCTAGTCTCGTTCGGATAATGTTTTTTCTCGATACTTGTATACCATAAGATAAGGGAGGAAAACGTCAGAACTCTGCTCTCAAATGGTTTATGAACTTCTAAACCTTCTTCCTCGCTTTTAAAGTTAAAACACATAAATCCAGTGATCAGAGAGTAAGTAAGGTTCCATCGTAAAGGATGAAATTGATGTCGAGGGAGTCAAAGCCTTGCCTTGGTCCATTGAACCGGATCGACTGGAGTTGGCAGTGCTTAGGCCAAGCAGAAGTCGTAACATCATTGAAGTAGAAATGCCCTTTGACTTTCCTTGAAATGGGAGTAAGCATGCGATGGGATATTTATATAGCCGTGTGCAGCTACTCTGGAAACCAGGGCTCGTCGATTGTCATTTGATAATACCTCACCCACACATTACAGATTACTTTTCTCGAGCCACAGATAGAGAGAGAAAGTAAATTTATGTCCAAAAAACCAAAGTTAATGCGACTTGAGTTGACTCTTGGGTTGACTCTGGCCTGGTTGTGCTCCATAAATTTTATCACTAAGGAGGAGAGCTTCTTCATCCCTTTTTTATGTCCCTCCAGCTCTCTGCCTCCGTCCACTCGGGTCGTGGTATCGAGCTTTCTTTCATGTACTATATTTAAACATTATTACGGACTGGACTCCTTTCTCTCGAAGAAAGTACGACTATTATTTTATATTACCCCAATAACCCATGCCGGAGAACGGAATTTCTCGTATATTGAATGCAAATAATAGTTTACGACGCTTTAAGAAATCCAAGCATAAAAGTTCTTTGCAGGAGCTTTTACGACAAAAAACATAATTTTTTGCAATTGTTTTGAAACTTTCCTAAATTACCGAGAGGAATGGTAGCTTTTCGAGAAGAAAAATTGAAATAAAAGGGCAGTAATTGATTACAGTGACCAATTTGGTTGTTTTCAAAGCCTAGTTCTCAAAACGATGCCTGCACGTTCGTCTCAAGTTGCAAAGTTTGCTTTGAAGACGGACTTCCGGCGATGAGTTTGTATGCATAAACAAGCGTAAAAGTTGCACTCACATTATTTATGAGTGTAGGGTTACATAGAGGACAGAATCCGATGTTACAAACCTGATTTAGAGGTGCGGTTAGCCGAATTTCCCGTCGTGGTGGATCCACCTGAACTATTCCCATTTCCAGAGGTGTTGTTCGACGGCCCGGTTGTATCACCAGAGTTATTGGCTGCGGGCGAGTTATTCACAAGAGCTGAGTTGTACGAGGATGAGGGGCTTTTGATTGTGGAAGGTGATGATGAATCCACACCTGCAATCCATTAACAATAAGCGATGATAATATCCGATAATTAAGATTGATGCTCTTTTCATCATGGATTTGATCTATAGGTGTGACTTGAACTACTGTTTTTATACACATTAAGTTTACATCAACAACTTATGGACCGATTTTTATAGCAGTTAGTTTTAGCTTTATTGTTAATTGAGGATTGCGTCCCTGGATATAATATTATCCCTACACCTAGATACATTTTTGTTGGTTCAAATCGAAACAGATAATAAAGAAACTAGCGCTGCCAAAGAATATTAGGTAGAAAAAATATAAATCATATCACATTTTTCTTTACTAATCAACCATCAGTCCAAATCTAACAAATTGTAAGGTGAGTTGTTAATTATGCGTCCACACACGATCAGTATACAGCACTAAAGGACGCATTCGTCCTTTGGAAAGTTGATTAGAAAGAGTGTCTGGTTTAGTTATACGAGTATGATTTAAAGTGAAATGACTTGGTGAACGCGAATATGATGAGGGTTCTTAAAAGCCACGCAATTTACAAACGAATACAAACTAAAAAGGGTGCATCATCATTATTTTGCGTGATGGTTCTCAATCAGTTAATCATATGTAACAACTCCGTCAATCAACTCACCCCTCCTTTTCCCATAATTTCCCGTATGTAAATAAACGTAAATATTTTCCTGGATATCAATAATTATTTATCACCTTTTATAAAATATGAAAAATCTAATTGTAAGATGCATTATTAGCTCGCCTATTAAAAATAGGTTTAGAGCTAATGATGTCAACCAGTCCGTCCGTCCGTCCGTCCGTCCGTCCGTCCGTCCGTGTGTCCGTCGTTTTTGTCAATGTAAATCAAGACAAAATTAAACAGCCTAGAAGCAGGCCGGATTAGAACCAATACAATTTTTTTGAAATGGAAGCATAATATTCGCTAGTGTTTATCAAATTCCGAACACAGAATTAAGTTTTAACATAATTGTATTGGTTTTAATACCAAATTTATATATATGATTTTTATCCTTTTTTCTAAATTTAAAACAATTTTGAAAAATTTTGAGGTTTGATATGAATTGTGCAACATGAAAATGGTTTTTGAGGAAATCGTATTGGTTTATATATAAAATGTTTTTTTAAAGAATTTCTATTGCTTTAAATATGTAATTAAATCGACTTTTCTGGAAACAGGAATGATATATATAAATCAATACGTTTTGAAACAATAATCCAATTTTAAAGGTATTTACGTATTTTATATGCAAAACAACAATCTAAGGTTCGTAAAAGCCTTAATTGAGACATTTCACAATATTGTTTCATGAACTGTTGAAACTGATCCAAAAATAGAATCAATAATTTAAAAACAGTGTTTTAAGTAGATTTTAACTGCATTTGTCAAACAACAAAATAATTTTTAACGAAATTGTACAGGTTTAAATTGCAAAGTGAATGGACACATTGGGAAACAGTGGTATTCAATGTAGTTTAGGACAATTCTCAAATATGCAGTTTCTTCAAATATTTGCTATGGAAACTATCTTTATCGTCTCATAGTATATTATTGTGGATGTAAATCAATTGACCATAGAAACTATGATATTTTGATCTTTTACAATTGATTTTTAATAGTTTTGATTGTTATATTTAAACCGACACGATTTCAAGTAATATTGAACAACAATATATATTAATTTTGCGAGCTGCCGTTAACGTTTACAACGTTTTATTTGCTTTGTCTCCAACGAAAATAGTACTATTCTAAACTATAGCAGGAATAAAATAGGAATGAATCAAAATTTTAACATGTAGAGCTAAGGCCATTAATCTCTGAACTTGACAAAATTACATCAAGCAAAAGTCAAGTTTTATGTTTTAATAACGATGTGCTTGCCACCGTTCCGAATGTTTCTGAATGGGAGTCCACCAGCCAAAGTTGGTGGGACCGAAATTGGACTGAATATCAATAATGAGCCCCTGTTCTGTTGAGTGGCTTTATATAATGGACCCTTTGGGGTTGACACCGAGCATAATGTTTTCAGACTTGAAGTGTAACTCCATCATTCCCATGGGTCGTCTACCCTAATCAGTAACTCGTGTCGGAGGCTTCCCAGCAGAATATTATAACCTTGTTTGATAGTCTCAATAATAAGTCGATGTAAATCCATACATAGGGCACTTGATACTTTATTCCTTTCCTACTAATAGCAGCGAAGACATAGACAAATGCTTGCCAAGGCAATTTTGCATTAGCATTGGCCCAAATTGAGGTACCCTGGAGCGAAGGTCTCCAGCTGAGAACAGTAGCGATATGACACGTGATTCATGAAAATATTATGTTACCCTTAGAATCAGGAATGAGATTGCAATTTACAATAATGCCGGAATTTAAATAAAAATAACGTCAAACTATTGCCGTTCTACATGCTTGAAGAATCTTTTGAATAAATGTTTTGAATAAATAAACAAAAAGTCAAGCAGTAGTAAATGTTATTAGGAATTGCACAATTTATAAAATTAAAAAGTAATAATATCAGCTTGTAAAATCAATCGATTTAGCCTCAATAACAAAAATCAAATTCTGTAGATACCATCTCCGATACGTTTGATTATGTCATTATCTCATTATCCTATCAGAGACATGAAAAATGTACTCGTGGAGAGACGGAGTAGGATAAGACAATTTGTCAAAAAAATATTTTCATGCTCCCTCGTTAAATTTCATTACTTTCCATTCTTTCTCCAAAAAAAAAGAAGTATTCGCTCTATTAAGAGATTGGCTGGCTGAAGAGATATATTTTGGATGGATATCAGGAGGATGGAGATTAATGAATTTCACAATGAACAGGACGAGACTACAGATTCCATTATATTTTCGTTCAATGAAGCTGAGCAATTTCACGGATGTCGGCATCCAAGATCTTCCAGATTTTCCACTCAAATAATGATGAATGATCATCTCTCTTCCTACGTATTTACCCAGTCGCTATAAAATATTTCTAGATCCTTATTATATCGTTCAACTTTCAAGACTCGTCCTCCACATTCGTCTCCTATCTATCGTATATTTGTCTGCCCTATTATCTACTCTTTTCTCGAATGAATGAACAACATACACTCTTCAATCCTATAGTAAAGACTTACCATTGTTATTGTTGGAGCCCCTTTTGTTTTGTTGATCGCCCGAGGAGGAGGTAGAGACATCGCCAGATCCCAAACGGTCATGATGGCTGTGATTAGTGATGGAGGAGGATATCGAGGGATGATTCTGGTGATGAATAGAATGATGAGTTGTGTGATTAAGATGACTGAGGTCACCGATAAGTCCCATATCGCTGACCCTACTTGAAGATGACCCACTTCCAAGGAGGCTGTTGCTATTCGTCGTTTGAGATGAGCCACTACTGGAGTGACCCCCGAGGTTCATTCCCATACCCATCCCTACATTCGGTAACGCGCCGAACCCTGCACTAAAGTAGCTTCTGTTGTCTCTCGCCTCTGCCGTTAAAACGGCCTTAGCTTTCTCAACTGATTGTTTCAACTGCTCGAACGTCGACATGCCACCACAGGCCGATAAGGGAGGAAGCCTATATGTACAGCCAGTGGTCCAGTCGTTTCCGTTGCATTCTTCCGTTTTAATTCCAAAGGGGTTCATTGCTATAGTCAAGGAGGAAAAATAAATTTTGCAAATAGATTGGAGGATTAACTCAAGGAGAATAGGATTTTTTCTATGCAGTCATAGTGTGTAGTGAAAGCAGTAACGATTCAGATTGACAGAAACGTAGGAGAAAGTTTTTGTGTCATTGATTTGGCTTAGAAATGTGAGATTTGTAATTGAATGGAAATAGAGAGGTTGAGATTCGTACCGACAGCAGAAGAAGTCATGGGTCCTGTCATTCCACCTCCGCTGGACATCCGTTTGAGGTCTAGGGCCGTCTGATAAGAACAAGATGTGTCATACATCTGTAGACCGTTCCCTGCCGCTGCCACCATCGCACTTGCTGTTGACATTCCCAAGTCTTTCTTTCCCTTTTCCACTCCGGACTTTCACCTTTCTTTTATTTCTTCAAACAACTTTTTCCTCCCTATAATAATATTGACCAACAGAGTATTGAAGCTTCGTGTCAAAAGATTGGGCATTTGGAGCAAAAATAGGTTGGTAATGGATTTTTATCAAAAGAGCAGATATGTGTTGGTGTTTCTACGTAAATGTGTTATTTTGTTCGGTAAAAATGCACAATAAGATTATGTACACAGCTTTATGAACCGATTATTCCGCATTATAATATTAAAAATCAAGTATGGATTTTGTAAAATGTTCTATATCATTTTGTGGATTAATTCATGATTCTGATGAGAAAGTATGTATTTTTGAGGAAGTTAAAAGAAAGCACTTTTTAAGCCTACTTTAAGTCAAAACTGTATGTTGATTGAATTATTGAACACTAATTGAAAAATTATTGCTAAACTAATTGTATTAAAATCGGAATTTCAATTCAACGTTAAAAACTGTGTTAGCGGCTTAAAATATTCTCAACGTATAAATAGTATAAACTGAAACGTTAAAATTATGAAAGCATGCATTTGATAAAATAATCTATTTAATACTTCAGACTTTTAAAAGATTTCGCAATGATTGGAACAACATCAGTCAAAAATTGTGAAAGTAGACATTTTTTTTTACATCTCAGTAAGTTTATATTTTCGGATAACTCATCGAAGCTAAAGTGTCCAAGAAAATTATATTTCGTAACACCATTAAATGAAGGTTGACAACGAGCTTTACGACCAGATATATGCTAGATAGATATCAATCTAATCCAGCTCTCGATTAGAACTCCAGAAGTGTTACAATATCGGGGTAATTTCGAAACCATTAACCTCACACGACGTTCAAACAATAATAGCATCTGCCAAATCATAATACATACTACACACGTACCAGTACATACAGAGTAATGGTTTTTCAGCAAAGTATTACATAAAACGAGAGATTTGAGGCAGATAAATCTACAATTATTTTGCAATAACCTTACAGCTTTGCTGACACAACCCTTCTCTACTTTCTCTAAGAAGGGAAACGTCATGTTCCTTGAGCTTTGGCTTACGTTATTAACACATTCTGAGCTCTCTCTCTCTCTAAAACAAGGAATAAAATACAAAGCCAAAGCAACCCGAAGCTGTAAAACCCGAAACAACAAAATTATTACAGACATCGTCCTGATTAGATTTGTATTCCTGACCCAGCCCCTGATTACGTATGTGTGGATGGTGAACCTAATCGTTAGGGGAAAGTGGACAGAGTAGCACAGCTCTGGGGCAGCAAGTACTAATTTACAGCATGCGACACTCGAGAACCGTATGCCTTGGAGTAATAAACTAGCCATAAAAATCAAGATGTGACTTATTAGAAAGGAATGACAGAGATTCATTGGCTTTCTTTAAACCTCCTAACAAATTTGACCCTTATCTCTCATCAGTCAAGAATTTTACGAGCCTTTGTAAAGAGCCAAATTATACTCCCGTATATCCGAGCTTTTCCTGCACTTTATAGAGTAGAATATCAGAATTTCTTAATGTTAACAACATCCGAATATTAAAAATTCAATACCCGGCTCGAGAAGGAGAAGAAAGTGAAAGAAATGTGAAGGAATCTATAAAAATAAATTGCTTTCTCCTGCCTGACTCCTTTACTTAAGGCTCTTCCGACAAGGATATTAAATATCTCCTTTTTCAATTTGAATAAAAGAAGAAATCTAGACGTTATTCAGCCCTTGCTACATCTCATCTCCTACTACTCAAACTAGGCACATGGCAGCTAGGCTTCCGTAGAGCTAAGAAGGTCTGCACAAATTATATCGTCATGATGATGGCAATCATTGATATTAGGAATCTACTTTTCCTGGTCGGAAGGTTTGTGCTTCCGCTACATGGGAATTGGTGCCGCGTCCACGGAAATAGCCGTCGGGTTAAACAGCACGCACGCCGAATTTTCTTAAAATCTATTACCTCAAAGTAAGGGAATATATAGAAGAACATAAATGCTCATGAACTTTCTAAAGAAACCCATCCTTCACTCATGATATGAACGAATTTGTTTTTAATATATGATTGCAGACATTAGAAAGTAAGTGATATCCTCAGAAACGCCTATTAAACATGCTAAAGTTTCCTAATTCTAATTATTGACAGATAAATTACTTTCTCCTAGATTGCAGATTGAATTGATTTTTTTTTTAAATTTAAAGTTCTGACAAGATAATTAAGATAATTCGTTTCCCCGTAATTAAAGGAACTCGGAGTGGAAAGGATTTCCTACGGGAACTTGTAACGGGTTTGGAATCGGAAGTAATTGGGACGTGTAAATTAAGGAAGTGTCGGGTTTTGAGGTTTGGATTAGCTGGGAGATGTATCGGTTGAGTAGTCAGGGATTAGGAAGGAAGGGCACATTTCTCTAGAGAGGTAGTCGTCCCTTATTCGGAGGTCCATGGATGGCCATAGCCTAGGGGCCCTCCTCAGAAGAAGAAGGTGATAAGAGTCTACTAATAATAACGTGTATTTGGTAAGCGTACCTGAGTGAGTGGAAATGATGTTTTCGTGTACGGAGTAATTTCAGTGTTGATACCGGCACAAGGAACTCTTCTGACTTCCTGCAAACGTCCGTCGAGGACAAGTACGTCCTTCCTGTTCCGTTGCTCCTGAATACGTCGCGCTTTGAATCTGATTCCTCTCTGAGGGTCTCCACCCAACCCCCGCCTTGGCCAATAATTAAGCTCGTCCCGCTTCCAAAACCACCACCACCACTACCACTGCCACTACAACCTACAACTTCTCTACCCGGCTCTTCTTTCAGGGGCTACTAATACCCGATACCATACCTCTCTCTCACTCCCAACCCGTTTCTATTATTCCCAAAGAGTCGTCCTCACAATGCTTCCTTTCGCCCAAGTCCCGGCCAATATAGGAAACTATATCCCCTAATACGGACAAAGTTGGGACTGCTCTTTTCCTAATACCCGCAACAGTAAAAGGTACTTCTCTCCCTTCCTAGCCTGATACTTTCTTCACGACTCATCCAGCCAAGCCAACAACATTTAACTTGGCACTGGAACTTTGTTGAGCTACAACCTTTCTAACACCATATTCCAAGTCAGGATATTTAGTTTGGTAGAAGTTGAGGAGAAGCTATTTACTATAGTTCTAGTGCAACAGAAACAGTGATGGTAGTAGTAGTACTGGCTCTGTTTGTGTATTATTAAAAGAGCCGACGACACCCACCGACAACTCAGTTCACGGAAATCGTGCGGAAACTGCAAAACTTTCCCTACTACCTTCCGTCCATCCGATCCAATTAGATAGCTGGAGCCGCCTTTCCCTATATCCTCCCTTTCTCCGGAGACACCGACTCTTATTTTACGTCTTATCTTCAGTTCCAGAATAAATTAATTACCCTCCAGGAAGTAACCGAAAGTAACTAAACTCTGCCTCAATCTAGTCTGCCCCCCTCTTCCTATTTTATACATTAGTAGCTAGTAGGATGATGATGGCTTATTTAGAACTACTGGCTAGGCTAGGCAGAGGAGTAAATGTAAAAGCATGCTTTCTCCGGCTTATCTCCGCGGAGTAAGTAAAACAGGACGTAGGAAACATACATTACGATCATTTAGTAGTTTGAAGAAAGGAGAAAAGTTGGTGATGAAGGGTTTAGTCAGTTATAGGACGTAAAATATTATCCGGCGGCTCTGGAAGGTTGGAGAAAAGCAGGAGAAACATGATCATTACTTAAGTAAGTCTGTATAAATATATAGAGTCAGCCAGTAGAGTCTCATTTTCATTGGATGGAAGAATGGGATGGTGAAATCGGAAAGACGGGAAGACGATTGGCTCCTCTCTCCTTTCAACGCATGCACGTTACTTAAAAACACGGGATTTCCCCAAAACTCCTTTCTATTCCAAGGAGTTCGGAGAGAGTATTATTATTACACAGTCCTTTCGAATAAAGCTGGATTTTTTTTGCTTAGACTTTCACTGGATAAAAGAGTTGGGGAATCCAGATTTATTGCTTTCTTTTGATGGATCACTTCGCATGCCAATACTGAATATACTACTGCTACTCGTGTTTAGGATTTGGCTTCTCGAGTGCCTCCTTCATACTGCTTTGTACAGGCACGTTGTTGCTAAAAACATTTTCGGTGGGCTATGCATTGTAAATATAACCTAATTTTGATTATATCCTGTGTCGGTTGTGACGGGATATAATTATAGGACAAGCCATGATTTATATTTCCTGAAAGTGGATCAGCGTCGTCTTTTGTAAGGGTTCTTGTGCTCCGGAGAGGTTTTTAGGTAAGAAACAGAGGAATAATGGAATGTTTAAAATCCTTTGCTATTATAAGCTTTGTTGTGTTTGAGAAAGCGGTTATGGATCAGTGGGTTTGAAAGTTGGTACAGTTTACTACTACATTTAAGTACAATATTAAACACATATTTCCCAGTAGTCTTCAATGTTCCATTACATATTTAAATCATAACGTTTGTTCATTTACACGATTGCCACTCTTTCGAGAAATTCTAAAACCAAAGAGAATTACATATCAAAATTAAAATTTTCCGTACAAAATATATTTCATGCAAAAGAAATTAAAGTCGCCATTAATAGCGTTAATGCAGTATCATAATTTAGCATATCCATCCCTAGTCGGTGAGTAAAGTCGGGATCCTGATCTTAACAGTAGGTAGCTGTGGTAATAAAATCTATATGCATAGAGCCTCCGTAACGTGGCCGTAATAATATAAGCGGACAAAGTTGGAACGGGTAGCAGTGAATTTGCCGGGATGGTGGGATAAGGGCGAGAGAGAGCGAGAAATGCACTTTCTGCGTAGATGATTCAATAGACCTTTATTGAAGGCGTTATTCTTCTTCATGGAGGAGAGATAACGACCGACTCCCCGTCGACTCTATCTCGCCTCCAACTTTTGAGACAATATTTCATCCTTTAAATCACCAGCCACTTTCTCCACGGCCAAACACACTTTCCCTCACTTCTACAAGAACTAGGCTCTCCCTTTCCCCTCCGACAGATCTTTTACAGCTACTCTCCACACGACCAAGAATCTAGTTCAACTCCAAAATATTCCACGACGAAATATAATAGAATTCATACGGATTTAAATATTATTTTGATTATGCTAGAGAACCCTACGTTTTGATGAACCTTGTCCGTATTTTAAAGGAGCTTGAAGTAGAATAGTGACTTTTTTCTACTAAGCTGATGAACCAGCTAATTGCTGACCAGTTAAAATATAACTCAGATGAAGACTAATGCCGTAAAAGGAGGACAGACATGATCCATTGCATTATTCTGGGCCCCAGAAGGCATCTATCAAAAGGGCCCAAGGAAATTCCAACGGATGTTTTTATTTTTACATTTACGGAACTGCTGCAAAAAAGTGAATGGGGTCTGGTGTAGTCTGGCATGGATAACTAGATGATACATGGTTATTTCATGTTATAATCTACATCCTAGAAAGGACAAGCCCCTGTCCACGAGACTATGTTGTATAAAAGTAATATTAACTTCCCTCGAGTTGATTCAGTAGAAAGTAAAGTAATGGGCCTATTGTATGTAAATTGGTTGAAACGGAGAAGGACTTTAAGTATTTCCCTTCAGGAATCGAGTAAAATGGAAGAGGAGGACGGTAAGTATTCATGTGGGTGTGTGCCAAACGTCAAATCCGTTTTCTCAATGGGAAGTAGAACTTAGAGAGAAATTATGCCAATATCAACGATTCAGGATTTCCTCGATTGTGGTTCGAAAGGAAAAGATGCGGATGGAACTCAAAATAGAGGAGGAAAATAAGATAAAGGGAGTACAAGATCTCACTTTTTACTTCATCATTTCCTTCCACTCTCCTTCCCTACTTCACAAAAATTCCCCGGCAGTCAAAAATGCGAGAAACAAATTATTTTATTTGGGAAAGGAAAGGATGTACATTTAAATACGGGATGACAATAGGAACTTCATGGAGAGAAGATCCTTTACAAAGCTTCCTTCAGATTCTGCACACATATTACTCTGCATTTATCATTAAAAATCCATCTGTTACACGTTCCTCCTATTTAAATTCATGGCATCCGGGACTTAACTATGTAGCAATGTTAGTATTATCAGGTCGTGTGGGTCTGACAAATATGCAACACATTTTTATCTGCAGACTTATTTCATGTTGTCTCTTGCTAGTTTTTAGTTGTTAGTTGGGCAAAGAATTGACTAAAGATGCCAGGGATTGGTTTCATGGAAATTTATGAGAATTAGAGCTCCTCTTTTTGGCAACATATACCTGCCTGCTTTAATATTCTTGTATAGTCTGTATTTTAGAAGTTTTATTAATATGTGCTTGTACTTTCTAGCTTCAAATTGATCTCCTGAGTCCTGCAATGTTTTACCGTTTTAATGAAGTGTGGAATAAGTATTGAATTCAAAGCCAGCAATTCCAAATTCCAATCGATGATAAAAATTAAAATGGCGAATTCATTGCATTGCATATTTTATTTTCAAGGAAACTACAATCTTTAAAATCTAAATTCTCGTATTTATGGTTTATTAATAACGATTGTCCAGGCCCACTTTGAGGTGTTCACATGCAGAGGAGGTAAAGTAACAATGATGCCACCGGTTGGGGCAACTCTCCAGGTTAAATTTCCAGAAGTGTTACCCAGCATCTGAACTGTCATTCCAGGGGTTGAACTTACGGATCCAAGGTGAATCTCTTCCCCAGGCCACGCTGTTGTCATTCCAAAGATTTTTGAACCTGATGGATTTTGTGTATACCTGTATGGATTGAAAAAAAAACACTTGTAACGACAAAGTTTCGAGGATAATGGTTCAAACGCTGAAGGTGCAATTCATGTTGGGGAAATAAATAAGCCGTTTTGTAAGCTCCTTACCAAACTCCTGCGGTCATCGTATCATTTTGAACTCCCCATGGAACAGAATTATAAATAGCTTCACCGTTTATGCCCAACCACTCTCCCATTTGAAGTAAACGTTCTTGCATAATCACAGGAATAGTCCCTTCCTTCGTTGGTCCGATATTTACCAAAATGTTCCCTATTTATAACAGCATGATAAAAGGTGTTTTACAAATAAAATTCTTCAGAATATCATTTGTTCTCTCGTTTTTTAAATAACTTTGAGACCCTTACCACCACAAGCAACGGTCTCAATGATTTGGGACATCAACTCTTCAGGAGTAAGATAGTCTTCATACTTTGCTTCCCGTCGATATGTCCAAGCTCGTTTGTCAAGGCTCATAGCATTTTCCCATTTGTGTTGTATAAGTACCCCAGGGTTGTAACGATCATCAAAGTTGTAAAATCCACCGTGTTTGCCTCTAGTTTCAGCACCCCACCTGTCGTTGGTGACTACCGTGTCTTTAACCGGGCTTTCATTGTACAACCAAGCTAAGAATTCCACCGCTTCCCAATACGTATCTGGAGCCTCCCACTCTCCATCGCTCCAGATAACATCCGGTTTATATTTTGTGACCTTGGATTAATTAGTAGCAGCATTGCATTAGTATTTTACAATACTCCTGAATTGTTACTATCAATTTGAGGCCGAATTAGACTTACAACTTCCTTTAATGTTGGTATGGACTTGAGCTGAGAAAACTCTTTCGTTGCCCAATTGTTTGCCATATCTGCTTCATAAGCAGGATGGTACCACTCTAGCAGACTATAATACAAACCAAAACGAACATCCGTTTTTCGAATCGCTTGCTCCAAATCTCCTATGAACGATAGCAGTTATAATTTATTAATAAGCCCATTTGTCATTAGCGTTCTAGCTGCAAATTAACTCGCATTTAATACCAAGAAGATCTCTATGGGCTCCAATTGCCATCGAGTTCCATCCAAAGCCGTAGCTGGAAGGCCACATTGCATATCCTTCGTGATGCTTACTTGTTAAAACAACATACCTAAAAAGAATCAACAACTTCATAAATGCTTAAATAATCTGAGTACTTGAAATTGCAATGCTGCAATCTCACTAACTTGCAAAGTTATTCTCCGCTTATTTACATGATAAAAACGATATAAAAAATATTTGTTTACTTTGCTCCTGATTTTTTGAAAAGATCAGCCCAGTCATCGGGATTGTAAAATTCTGCAGTAAACATTGGTCCAAATTCCTGTACCACAGTCAACATATTATTATTTTGTTATTGCGTTACAGCATTTATTTAGAGAAAGCTTAGTGTTCAAGCGTCACTAATCAGTGATATTACAAGCTCAATCAATCAATATTCATCAAACAACCTTAATTTTAAAGATTGTGGTAATAATATAACAAATCAGCTCCCTAGGAATCTTGGTTATTGTATGAAATTAACACTTGTCACAGATAAAAACTATGAGAAACTGAACCATAAATGTAAGGCTAAATGATCGATTTAATCTTACTTTAATGCAGAATTTTTATTATGGCTCAATAAAATAAAATAAATTTTGAAAGTTTACAATGAAGCCAAAGGTAGATGAGATAAAATAAAGCATAAAATACAACCCAATTTACTCTTTTTAGCTTGAGATTATAAACAAATAATATTTTTAAAAGTAACCTGATATGAAAATCCGGGTTTAAAGTTATCTTCCACGTATTTTGCATGTCCTTCGCTCATATCCGATTTCCAACTCCACCAAAACCATTCGTTTATATATGATGGAACACTGAAAACCTAGAATCATATTTCCGATTTATTGCCTTACTCTCTTTCTTATTTCTTTACAATTAATAAATCCTTAAATTTATTTTTTGTTTTCTCACCCCCCAATGCACAAAAATGCCTATTTTCCCGTTGTCGTACCAAGATGGTAAAGGCCGACTATCTATACTTGACCATGTAGGGTCATACTTTGGAGCCAACGTTTTTGTAGTCTTTGAATGATCTTCATGATTAGAAGCTGAGCAAAATGCCACAAGGGCACAATAAGCTAAAACAAAAATTAAGTATTTTGCGCTTGCCATGTCGATGGCTTCAATTCTTTCCTTCAACTAAAGTAATTACAAACGTTAGTCAACTGATATTGACCGCATTTGCTCAGATACTGTGATATCGATTGAATGACAAGTGCCAATCAATCAAATGTTCAAGTTGGTTTCCGATTGTACAACAATTATTTTTATTATGTTGACAAATCAGTACTTGCTCGAGCAATAGATAAAAACATCTTCATCCCAAAAACATGTAACATTTTAATATAAAGTAAAAGTTAAAAGCAATATATTTTTCCGTTATCATCATATGCCCAAATTGAGTATACTTGTATGCTTATTTTTGAGTTGTCGTATAACCCATGTTATTTTTAACTCTGAAGCAAGCTTGCGGATATATTAATTAAGGACAGGACTGATATCGTATACAATTAAAAAAACGTTTATTCCATGCACAAGATCGTCAACTTTGTTTATTCTATGATATCCCCTAGTTGTTACAATAGCAAATTATTGTAGTGCATTTCTAAAGACTCGATATCATTTTTTTAAACAATCGTTTATCCGTTTTAAAATTCAACATCCTGCTAAAGTCCTTAGGACGCCATGCATGCATTTCATAGGAGTCTCTATGTATGTCAAAAATACATGGGATAAGAGACATTTTCGAATTCTGAGTTGTGTAATGTAGTCTTTTATTCAGGAAACAATGTATGGAAGGGAAAGTGACTGATGATGTTTATTCAGCAGGCTGTACTGATTTGTTGAAGACAACGTGACATTTTGACGAATGGATTTCCCTGAAAGACACAACAAGGATAGGAGGGATTAATGATCAGAAGTGGAAGCAGATCCCAAACATCATATTATCATTACATGGGAATGCATGGCTGTCTTTGTTCGGGGAAAGTTCCTCTGCCTCCGTGTCTTCTATTCTAGAGTTGATGTCCCACAACAACTTCTGGCGCCTTGTAGATATCCCTGATATTTCCGTTTGTCCCTGTCTCGTCTACTTCAGCAGCCTTTCCCTTTATTCTCGTCAGGACTGGGATTCTAGTCGGCTCATTTCATCCTACAATCCAACCTTCCGTATAAATGGAACATGCCTTTCAAATTACAAAGTAAAAGTTGACAGAGAAAGCAGTGTGGAAGCAATAAATCACATTCGCGAGATTACCTTCGAAACAACCTTAAAATATGTGATAAATTTTATCGACTTTTTGAAGAGACTTTCAAGTGGTTATTTACGTTTATTTGCATTCTAATTTATGAGCTTGTAATGTAGCTGATTGTATATTTATGTTTTGGCAATTGATCGTAGTTATTGGTTTTTAGTACTCTTATAGGTTTTAAAAGAATGGTTTACTCATTGCATTTCATTTTCCTCCCGTATGGGATATCCTTATTTTTAAAATAACAACGTTTATTCTAACTTTTTGATTCTTTTAAAAATTTACATGTTTTATCGAAAGTATCGGTAATTTTAGAAAAAGCAGGGATGCCTGTGTGTAACTCCTGAGTTTAAATACATCTCGTCATTAAAAGTCCAGGCCCAACTGACGACATAATGACGGGTATAAGGGTACGGTTGTTTGCATCAGTAATTATTGCAATGTTAGGCACGCGTCAAGAAGTCATCTTGTTGTTTCCAAGTGCCCTACAACCATTAAAACTTATTTATGTGAATTATGCAGGAGTGTGTTGATGTTCTGTTTACCCTTAAATCTAACTGTAATGGTACTTGTTATACCATTTGGAAGATAGAATGTACTAGCATGACATTATATAAAGTAGAGAGTAGAGTGAATAAATTCTTCAAAAAGTACGGCCTGTGTTGATTCGATGGGTATTTTACAAATCTATAAATGGTCGGGCATTCGATTTGGGAAATTGGGGCAACGAAAAGGTAATGTGAAAAAGGTTACAGTGTGCAGTGATACAATATGATTGACTCCCGCAGGTTCTCACGAAGCCGAAAAGTTGAGTGATAATTATGACGATATGTTATATTTCCTATGAATATAGTGTTATAGAAATTGAGGGATGAAAATTCTAAACCCTGGGTTAAGGCAAAGGTAACCTTTTCATTTCATGATCACACTACACAATAAGGATGTACTGGTCTAAAATCATGCCCTTTCACAGGTAGGAGAAAGGGAGAGTAAATATTTGTTCAAGTTTGACTTTGTGTGTCCGCTAAAAGGATTTATTGATTATTAAAAGAGTGTCAGGGTCGGTTGGGGTGACTCGTGTTTCGATTTATTTGCATACGATTTTAAAGCTCGATTTGTCATTAAATTCGGAATCGTAAATATGATTTCACTAACATATAAATTTTGAAAAAATTACAACAAATTTAAGACTCGTAGATTCGCTCAAAAAATTATTGTGAAAAGCTTGTTTTTGCTTAATTCCAAAAAGGCGAGTAAGATACATATTTCGGGATATGCGTTCATAATTGGGGTCGGGGCCTAGAGTGCTATGCATGCATGGAGCATGGATTTATAAAATCGTACATTGATGATTGCACTTGTTAGTTATGGTTTCGTGAAAAGTAACTCTGGAACCAGTTAAGTAATAAATTCGATTCAGTTGGCTAATCAAAGAAAATAGGGTTTGTCTGACAATGGAAAGTTGGGCGGTATGCCGATGACGAAGGACGCCGTTCCCAGTCATCAGTCCATCCTGTTTCTCCCAAGTTCATAAAGCACATTTTGTTCCCCCTTTTCATGCTTTACTGATACACTTCGCCCACCCGTTTACGATTTCAACCATTATCATCTGAAATGGGATGCACTACCAAGTACGGAGAAATATGTAATAATAGAAAGATGATAACCTACTTATGGGTCACGGATTGAAAGTTACTTGACCTGGTGAATCCATGTAAAGTTTAGATGTTTCGATACACTGCACTGGAGCATTGTTCATGCACATCAGTGAAAGTATAAGGTATAACGGGAAGATATGCACAATGTCGCAAATTGCCTCAAATGCCTGTCATGGCTCTTTACAGTCGAAGATCAATTAAATTAATCCGTATTCGAATGCTATGCTAAATCGTTGAACAATTGTGAGATTCTTTACAGGTTCGACGATAGATTGAAGTGAAATGCGATATAAAATAAATTACAAGAATTGAGAAGCTTCTATTTTGCAGTAACTTTCTCTATTCATCTCAACCTATCGGTGCTTCACATCTAGATCCTACCGTCCGTCCGTTAACAACTCAATTTAGTTTATTTATTATTTTAATTAATTAGATATATGTAGTTTGTAGACTAAATTTGAAGTTTAACAGCAGACAAGAATTCTGTTGTTCGCGACTAACTTTATAAGTGACTTTAACTTTTCGACTAACTATGCCACTTTGTGTAATACTCTGGTGAATTTATGAACTTAAGCCTCAGTATACCATTCAACTCGAGTTTATTCCTACAAGTTTTAAAAGACACATTCGTACAGTAATTGATTTTGTGTTTTATCATAAGTAATTCATTTTTTTTACCCCTTACGGGTCAATATAGCATTTTATAGGCCGATATGGTTCTTGCCTTCTGAAACTGTCACGGCTTTTCTTCGTGTTATCCCTACACAGAAAGTAGTTACGAATTGACAGAATAAGAACTGGAAGTAATATAACAATGATTGCGTAATACGGAATTCTATTAATGGTTGTTAGTAAGACAAGTTGTTGTTTTACTCTCTCCAAAATGTTAGCGTTTAGCGGAAAACACAATCATCAGTTTCCAAACTGTAGATCTTTCTCGTCGACTAGTTTATTTATACTTATACTAAATTAATTAATTATTTATCAAAATGTTTAAAACTGCAATTGCTACAGGCTCATCAGATCCTACAATTGAATGCACAAGAATCCGGCCCACCTAACAATATTGACTAGTTTATTCACTCATCAGTTTTATATATTAGGCGTCATATATATAGCATAAATATTCCAGTTAATGTTAGTACCATTTGTAAATGTTTGCGTAAATAAACTATTTTAGGCTGCACTTCCTTCAGCAATTAACTCGTCCAAAATTGAAACGAGAATGATTAAATCGACGTTGGATCTAAACTTGGCAGGATTTCGTATCGCTATGTAAAAGCATTAGCGAATGTATCTAGTCTAAATACCTTACAATGAAACTAAGGTTGTTTTGTATTGTAGTCTTTGAAACCAGCCATCAAGACTAACAGAGATTATTTGTAGGACGGCATCAAACCAAGGGCACGCGAATATTGAATTACTACTAATAATGTATCTTAATGTCAAAATTATCGGTAATATTTACAGGTCAGACAAGACAGACAAGACAAGAGACGAAATGATGTTTTTTTGTGTCTACTACAGCTACAAGTATCGAGATACACTAATCTCTAAAAACGTCATTTTAAATACCCGAATGTGGTACAGAGTCGAATAGCCAAAATTGATGCAGAAGAATTTCCATTTAACAAATACTTACATCGTTTAATATCGCATTTCGGCACTCTCAGTTTTCATTCAATTAGTTCAGTTTACATTTCGTAAGTTTCGAATTCTCATGTGGGATTAGTCATTACAAATATGATGCAGTTATGGCGAAGCAAAATTATATTGTTTTATGATCTAAACGGTACATATTATTCACAACAAAGATTATGCTTGCTTTTTTGGGTTGAGACTGGTTGTGTCACATATTCTTTCTGTGGAAAAGATTTTATATAGATATTATGCCAACCTGTTAGTGCTGAGTTTGGGCATTAAAATTTCAAAGTTGTTTCCAATCGGCTGAAGATAGAAAGAGCTAAAAATTACATATTTTGATGGTGAGTGCTGGTCGAGCAAGATTTGTTCGAATGTGTTGGAAATTCCTCAAACGCATTGTAAATTAAATTGATTAACTATTTAAAGAGGTGTTTGTTATACTTTGTTGCAGAGTATTTAATAAGAATCGGAGGTTTTTGTCTCTGTTTGGACAAGGTACACCTGACCACCAGTGGTTGAAGAGCTGGAGACGTTGGACGTCACAAAGGATCGGTGCTTGGCTCGGATGAGTGACAAGTTACTTTCTGCTCCATCAGCTCGCTCTTCAGCTGCTTCCAACTCTCTCTGGAATCGTCGGACACGGGTTGAAGCGGTGGCGGACATGCTCTCCTACAAGGTTCGCATTTGAAATCAGAATTGTTGGTTTCAAATATGTTTCGAATAATGGTTATTTCTTACCTGTTCTTGAAGCTGCCTCTTGTAAAGGTTAGCCTTGTGTCCGACTTTGTCTAAAGCTTCCTGCAACAAAGCGATTTGTTGATTTTGCTCTTCAATAGAAATCATAATTTCCTTAATATTGCGTTCCTTCTTCCTCAAAATCTTGATGGTCTCTTGGTGTCGGCGTTTTTCTTCATCCAATTCCAATTCCATATCTCGCAGCTATGAATTTAAAGGCAATGAGAAAATTATTTTTCAACTCGAAAAGAATCGAAAAAGATTGAAAGGGAAAGTCTTACCCTAGCTTCCAATTTGGAAATGATCCTCTTTCCATTAACTAAAGCATTAGCCTCAACCTCCTCAAGTCGGACGCTCAAATTCTTAACTTCAATTTCGAGTGACTTCTTGATGCTCTCAATCTTGACAATTCGCTCTTGTTCTTCATGGAGGATGTCAATGGATCGGGTCAATTCAACCTGTACCTTCTGGTATCGCTCGTCGGACATCTGGTTGAGAAATATAATGTGAATTATTAATTCCTACTATTTATTTTTTGTAATCGCATACCTTCAGTTCCTTGGACACTTCGTCATAGTCAGAGCTGAGAATGGACAGTTCCTGTTCAAGCTTGGTCCTGTGGGCAGCAAGGTTGACATTGATGGTAGACAATTCATTGACACGACTGGAGTATTCTTCGAGGGTTTGTTCAATGCTTCGCTTGGATCGAAGAGCCTATTTAATGTTAAAAATGATTTTTACAAAGTATTTTAAATGAATACAGCATTTATTTTCGAACGTACGGTTTCAAGACCGACTCGAACTTCGTCAAGTTCTCCTTGAAGGGCAGTGGCTCTCCTCTGAGCGGCACCATATTGGTCCAAGGTAACCTGGAGTTGCCTTTGAACATCTTCGTAATGAGCATTCAATTCCTATAAAAATATATTTTAAGTTAGAAGTTAGCATTAAGAAGCGTAAGCAAAAAACGAAATATATTATTGCAAAAAAATGCTACGAGAAAATATTGTTCCTCAAAATACTGACACTATAGATTCCACAACTAAGATAGTTTTAAATTTCTTAAAATATTTACTCAGAATCAGAAACAGGATTCTCTACTCCGTTTATAGCATTTAGTATTCTGGAGAAATAGCCGTACTCAAACTGAAACACTGAACCATGTTCGCTCGTTTGCATGGTTCGGTAGCTTCCAGATTTATTATCCGGCTTTATTTCCAATTCTCATGATCTATATGACTTTTGGACCTGTTATCCCCCCTCCCTCTCCCTAATATTTCATTTCTTTCCCTTGATTTCATGGAAATCAACATCTCCTTAAAATGGCATGGCATAATAATAATCTCAAAGGACTAAAACTGAGATAAAGGAAAATCATACCGTAATTTGAATGGAATATTTCTTGATGGTCTTCTGCAGATCGATGTTGTTCTTGTTGGAGACGTCCAGGCTCATTTCCAATTCGGTGATTTGCATCTGCAACTTCTTCTTGATGCGGGTAACCTCGGTCTTCAGTTTAGTCTCGGCTTCAATAAGACGCGAGCTCATTTGTTCGATCTCGATGGTCATTTGTTTGCTACAGATCAATATCATTATTATTGTCACTGCTCAAGTTGAAGTTATATGCGAAAACTGTGGATGAATTTTAACTGAATGATTTTGGCAAGTTATGGCATGTGATTCTAATTTTTTTTTATTGAACCAAGAAGAAACTTTAAGGATTTTAAAACCCTTATTATAACCTCTGCATTTATTGTGCTTACCACTTTTCCTTCCAATATGGAACGGATTCAGATCTATCATCAGTATCGTTTCTAGTCCTACTCATAATCTCCGCATCCCTACATGAAGTGGAAGCCTCTGCTAAGTCCGATCTCGGCGAAAAGTGAACACCCTTTCTGGCAATCCCGACAGTTCCTAAATCTAATTCAACCCGAGTCGACAATCTATATGGATCACCTACAGCACCTGGTAAACCTATTTCATCACGAGCATCCAAATTTCTACGATATTTTCTAGTAATATTTTGCCAAGTCTCAAATCGTATTCTATTCTCTGTATCCTTGGAAGATTTCTCAGTGAAAGCACCGAAGGAGCGAGACTTCTTAAGGCCAACATCGGGTGTTAGATCATCTGCATCGGAGCCGATTTTTTTTGCTCTTGATGAAATCGAGTAAGTTTCTGGATAGGGAGAAACTGCAGACAAGGGCTGGGTGTCAGTAGTCCTCGGTTTCCTATTTTGAATCCTTGAAGCAAAGTCTTGAGTTGGGGATTTGGACAAGATGTTGCTACTGTTGTTCCTAATGGACTCTTTGGTGAGGGAGTATTGGGCCGACAGGGAAGAGGATAAAGTGCTCTTACTCACGCCTAATTTCACTTCTGACGTTTCTCCGTCTCCAAGAAGGCTTTTTCTTGATGATGACGGATCTACATCTCTTGAATAACCATATTGTTTAGCCACTTTCCTCCCTTTCCTACTACTTTCCCTTTCTTCGGATCCCTGAATCAAGTCTTTCAAGTCCCTTTCCGTATACGATTTCACTCGTTGCCCCTGCTGCTGGTTGTCTCTCAAAGATGACCGACTGCCACCACCACTCCGTACTTGCTCCAGACCCCTTTCATCTGCATATCTCAGCCGGGGCAACTCTTCCCCAGATACGTTGATTCCTGACAGCTTTTTATCTAAGTAGTCAATCATAGGCTGATAAAAGCTAAAAGCATAGTCGAAATTGTCCTCGTAAGTTTTCGTTCCCCTTGCAAGGCGGAGTGGTTTCCTCCTTTCGGATGAGTCGGATTGTCCTTCTGATAACAGCCCTCGTTGTTCAGCCAGAATGGCCATCGCCGATTGGGATGATACCGTTTTGAACGGGGTAGCCCGAGAAGCCATTGCTATCAATTAAACTCAACCTGATCTCACTACCGTTGGTACACCCGGAAAGTAACCGTGCGAAATGGAGCTTGCAAGCTCCATAAAAAAATAAAACAATACAAAAGGCCCTGATTTAACGGAAGGAATTAACAAGCTCCCAGCTCGTAAGCCAAGCGACTACTAAACTTATTTCTTTGAGTGAAAAACTTCAACACATGTCCATGTCATGGATGTCCTGTTTCGAACTGAAACATGGCTCATCCCGACAAATTCTCTTGATATCAATAGCTGGAAATGCGTAAGAAAAAAGTCGAATGCAAACAAAGGGACTTGGAAATCGTAGGAGTTAGAAACGCTAGCCCAGGTTCCTGCCAAACCTCTTGAAACCCATAACATATCATTCTAAATAATTATAATCTTTAAAGAGAGTAATATTTCATCGTTCTCTTATAAGCAGAAGAACAAGATGCGCCAAAGCCATACTATCGTCCCTCTAAATTCGGGATTGCGGAATTTTGCCAAAAGTTATTAGGAGAATTCGAACAAAAAACTTGAGGCATGAATATAAAAGCCTGTTTAAACGTCTAATAAAGAAGCGTCATTCACTATTCATCGTTGTAACGCTGCATAGTACGGAATTAGACGTCAGACTTTTCTACTACTTAAGCAATGCAAATTACATGCTATTTTTGATTTAAAGAAACCAAAGAAAACTTCATGCTTCTTATATTTGAGCAAAAAATTGCATTAACCTTGCATTGCAATTTGCAACTGGCGTGCGATGAGAGAAATATGTATATGCCGTGGCGGTTCTCAGTTATAGCTATTTGTAAAAACATGTCCTGGTATTTGGGCACTAACTCTTAACCCAAGCGAGTTTAAAGCCTATGAAGTTTTAACAGATTTCTTGGGACCAAAATTCGTAAAAGAAAAATCCCAACACACTGGATCTGGCCCACAATATTGAAAACAAAGAATTGTATCACTGCCAAAAACACAAATCAATTATGTGGTAATAAGATTCAATTGGGTTGACCTGCTTTTTAAGAGAAACTCATGAAACCATACAAGAAATGTGAATCAACTAGTAAATAAAATCTACCGTTCATCTTACGAGTAACCGATACACATGCATTTGAATTTGAATTTCATATTTTAGTGCATAAGAGAAAAACGATTTATAGAATAATCCCCTTAGGAATTCTAAATTCCACAGCCCATAAATTCCATTTCCATTCTTGCCAAAATCATTCAGAAGCCAGTAGCACGTACCAGCATAAATTCCTGAAAAATAAACAAAAATTAAAGCCAGACTTACCGAATAGATTCGACTTCCTCTTCCTTCTCTTGCAATCGGCGTTCCATTTCGTGACGGTATTGGTTCAATTCAGCAGCAATTCGTTGAGATCGTTGTTCCTCCATTTTGCGAGCCTATATCGATTATGTTAAAAAAAAAATTAGGAAACTGGTTCATGTTTTAAAATTTTAACAACATCATTCATTTTAGGAAAGCGCTATTTCCATACAGCTTCGGCTTCCTTGTAGGCGACGGCCAATTCTTCACGCTCATTCTCAATTCTCCTGTAGTCCAACTCCAATTCGTGGTATCGACGGTTCACTTCGGTCAAAGAATTCTTGGTCTCGGACAAGTCATCTGAAGTTTGCAAATAAAGGTCGGAATAACATTAATATCAACACATTCTGAAAGGGTGTCACATTTATAGTTTCATTATTTACCTTGCAATTTCTTGTTTTCTCGAGACAAGTATTCTTTCTGCTCTCGAGTTTTGTCCAATTCGTGAGTGAGTTGTTGAATTTGCGTCTGCTTGGCACGGTTATCTCGTTGAGCAGCCTCGTAGAGTCCGTTCAATTCGTCCAACTTGCTCTTAAGATCAGCATTGAACCTTTCCAATTGGTCGCACCGCTTCTGGAGTTCCCGAGCAGTTCCATTGGCCTACGGAAGTAAAAAGGAAATCAACTTGTTAGCGAAGCGTTCATACATTTTTACGTTTGAGTTTCAAACGCATTAATTCAATATCATTTGCCTTATCTATCAATTCAAGTACTTTTATAGAGTTCCTCAGATCAGCGAGAACTTTTAATCATTTTTATAACATTATGTTTGGACTGTTATTAATTTTTATCATGCCAACATACTTTTTCGAGGTCAATGATGAGGATTTCAACTTCACTCTGAAGACGAGACTTCTGTTTTTCCAAGGAAAGACTCCTAGCCATGAGAGACTCGATTTGCTCTTCTTGTTCCGAAATTCGAATTTGGAACTTGCGTCTGAAATACGGAGATGAACTTTTATTGTTTTGCATAGACTATTACAAACTCGGTTTTAAATAATTGAATCTGAAGCATGTACCGAATTTCTTCGATTTCCTCAACTCGGGCAGCGGATTCTGATTCGTATTTGGACTTCCAGAGAGACACATCTGCGCTGCACTTGGAGAATTGTCGTTCAATTTCCAATCGAGATTCAGATTCTTCTTCCAATTGGACACGGACCGATTCCAATTCCATTTCAATGGAGTGCAACGAGCTCTCCAAGGTGGACCGTCGGCGATCTTCTTCCTCAAGTCGGCGGCGGGTGTCATCTAATTGGCTTCCGACTTGATTCTTCAAGTATGTGATGTTTTCGATGGATACTTTAAGTTCTTGGACTTCCTTGATCAGGGTGATGTTTTCCTGAGAAACGATTAAACATGTCAATTGGTTAAGGTATCCGTTTCATATTATATTGTTACTGTATGCGATATTTCAACTTACGGTAGAGATTCGGTGCTTGACAGAAGTAATGTCAATAACCGTCCTGTTCAGCTCCTCAATTTTGATGGACAGCTCTTGAATGTGGATTTCCAATTTTTCAACTTGCTTGATGCTCGTGATCTGAACGTTTCAAATACAAACGTTGGTTTTGTAATGTTGCCGAAAACGCGTGCTCTTATATGAACGCCAGTTTTTGAAGCAATTACCTTCTCTTTGTTGATGGATTCAATTTGAGACATGAGTTCGAAAACCTCTTGCTGGAACTTGACCTTCTCCTTCTCGGTCCTGAAAAAATCATGGAACTTTTACTTATCTGAAATAGGGCATTAAATCCAGTTGAGCTCGGTAGCCTTTTGAGTAAAAGGAGTGATCATTCTGCTCAGTACATTTTTTTTCATTTGCTCATGGAGCATGCAACATCCGAGAACTTATAATCATTTCCAACTCCCGTAGTGCAGTACCGTTATTGTTTATTATTTGTCGTAAAAAATCTAAAGTACAGGAATGCACTAACGTCATTGATAGAAGGATGCGTTTAGGAAATATTTTAGAATAAGGTTTCAAGTTTGAAATGCTAAAAGGTATATGCCGTTCCTTTAATCATATGACTCATGTCGAGATATTCAGAGTTTGGATAGACCCTTTTTATAAAACCCTAATACTTTGTTTTAATATATATATGTTTGGCCCTCAATACAATTCTGACGTATCTAGACTAATTATTATTTTTTTTAAACGCTGCCAACTATTCTAAAAGTCTCCCTTTAATCGGACAGAATGAGCATGCACTTAATTATATATTTGAATAATCTGCAAGTTTAGCTGTATGAAAAAATTAGAAGCACATTCCAAAGGATAATTGGAACATCAATGGCTATTAGGAGCTGATACCAATTTATCAGTTTCAAAACTGTACAACTGCAGGGAAATCGGTGTATAGGAAGTTTGTGGGCTACATTGAACCGGATTTAAATCGTGTGGGAATACCCCTGTGGCTAAGATGCTCGAGAAGGAATCTGCTCCTGGGCTAAAAATACGAACAGATTCTTTCAATTCTGCATAAGAGTCGCTTCAAAATAGATTGTGAATTCCGGGTCTCCACTTATTCTGTCATGTATGTACAGATCCTATCTAGCAATCTTTAGCTAGTCTGCATTTGTTTAAAAAAACTGGTACTTAACATCCTATAGGTAATATATATCCCACAGCACTTGTTTACTTCAGGATGTGTATCAACTACCGGTTCACAAATGCTCACGTATTTCTAAATGTATCGACAATGGAGAGATGAGCCGATCGTATAAGATTTTTCCGCGAAAAGGAACTAAAAAAAATGCTTCCAGTATGACTTGGAATTTCCATCTGCTTTGTAGCAAACAAGCCTGGACAATTTGCTGTCAATACAGATCAAAATTTTAAGATGCAATCGGAAACTTCCTTTCTGATGTTAAAAGAGATAGCCCAAAATAGCATCTGTACTGTCGAAAATAAATAAACTCTGTATTTAAACTATCGGTACTTTTCATCTCAAATCATTGATTTTGAGAATCCGATTAAAAATTACATACTTCTGTCTAGCCTTAGCCAGTTGGTCGAGTTGATCTTGGTAATCAGCAATGGCTTCCTGATGTTTCTTCCGGAGGATTGAAGCCGTCTCTTCGGATTCCATGTGGACATCTTCAAGGAGTCGTCGAAGTTTGGCGAGTTCAGCATCTCGCTTCTTGTTGATCTCAAACTATTTAAGAGTAATTCAAGAATTTTATTTATATTCTTTAAAATTGATGGGTCTACCAATAACGAAAAAAGTGTTTGAAGAGTAATTATTTACCACAAATTCTAAAACAATCCGAACTGAGTTATGTTTTTAAATCATATGAAAAAGGGTTACTTGAGAAGGTAATTTTCTACCGACAATGGATTTTTTCTATCTTAATTGTGCGTTTTGGTGGTTAAATAGAAGGTATTATAAAGTTTTCCATTAAAAAACTACCAAAAATTCTTTGCTTGAAATTGCACAAACGTTAATAAAATTACCCCAGAAATGTTGACAGAAACAGTAAATGTCGGTTATCACGATATAAATAATTATAGATTTCACCGACTAATATCATCTGAATATTTCCCTTTTGTACGAGTGACGCATTTATCTCAGTATTTACGGTAATAGTAAATTGCATAGACTTATTCACCTGTCCTTCAACACCACATTCCGCTTCCTCGAGACGTTCCTGCAGTTGGATGACTGTGACGCTCAAGTCAGCTCGTTCCCGTTCAATCTAAAAAATGTATTAACAACGTTAGACTTTACGTTTCGCCTAAACGTTGCCCATTTATTTAATTTTTGTGAAGCAAGGATCATTGGAATTACGACATATCACTTGGCTATAATTTGTTTGATATAATTAAACAAGTCTAACGACTGCAAAGACTTTAAAACCGGCACATGCACATAAGAAACTCCCCGCAGCTGTATTCCGGATGCATCCATATTCAAATCTTTAAATCCATAGTCTATAAATTCTAAATATAAGTCGCGGTACGAAATGATCATATTTCACATACATATTCTTGAGCCGCATGAAATCTAGCACCTGTCTGACAGTCGTGATGTCGTGAACTCATATTCTATTTTACACCACAACATTTTTATAAGACTTAGCAGCTGCCTTTATTCAGTCCGACTCTATTAAATCGTATCATCCGCTTTGATGTCGATGCCTATCAATAGTAATGGGTTGCCACTTTAATGCTAAAAATATGAGGGCGTCGAAACGACTATTCGTATCTTCATGCACCCTAAACCCTAATCCAGAATTCAAAGTGCTGAAAATCTGAGACTGTCATCATGAGAGAAACATCTACGTTACAAAAACAAAACCGTTAATATGGCCATAGCAATTCCAAATTCGAACTAATCGTACCCAACCGTTGCATGTACTTATCCAGCCGTGGGGCTTGAAGTTGTTGAGTTAATTAAATTAAATTAAATCTGCTGCTTTAATTAGAAATTAAAAAGTACATATTTATACAAATATACGAATACGTACTAGCGTTGTCAGGTATGAAAACTTGGGTAGGCTCTTAACCTTAACATTCTCTAAAATTTAAAAAGCACTAAGCTAAATTCCATAAAAAACTAAATGTTTTTCACAACTTTGAAAACTTTCCAGTTCTTTGCAAATGCAAAAACCATGGGCGAATAGGAACGGTAAAATTAAGTTTTAAAATGCCAGAATTGGCAATCTCCCAAGGCCAATGTTTAAGAAGCATCCAGAATTTTCCCATTCCATCCATATTGCTTTGCAGCGAGTTAGCCTTCATCATTCATTATGTTATGCAAAAAACAAAAGGAAGGAAATCCTTCAATGCAAGCCAGCTATCGTAGCATCGCAAGGATTCAATGTCGTCTGCAACTGAGTCTCAGCATTTTTAAGCGTTCAAATGAAATCACAACAAATGCATATCCTGAAGGAAATAATTTGTGCTTACAAGTTTTAATGTAAACATTTCTTCACACTTTATTGCATACATACGTGCCGAAGTATTGATGGGTCAATTGCCTCCGTAAAAGTTCAAACATTTTGTATCAAACTGCCTAACCAAGTTGAATAACTTTTGATTCTAGGTTTGCGCCTCATGTTTATAAATGGAACTCCGTGGGCACATCGAATGAGATCTCGAACGACTCATGATCTTTGTAACACACAATTAAATGTTGTGATTCATCTTCTTACCCGTTGGCGGACTTCTCGTTCCGATTCCAAGTCTTCATGCAGCAGTCTGATTTTGTCCTGAAAATGAGAATGACATCAATTAACAAAATGTACTGATGACAATAAATGTGACCTAATTTTATGTGACACAACACGATGACATCAAATACATTCGTAAACAAGCGTTTCATCTCCAGAAATACAACATTACTCATTCGAAATGCGATCCAAACAATATATACTGTAACAGTGTAATACTGTACCTATAATACATATAAAGTATTTGTGAAGGTGGTCACCTTGGATTATTAAGTTTATGCATATGCAGTTTATGGTACATTTTAAATGGCAACAGTGTTGTATGAACTGTTAAAATTGGTTTCCAACCGAATTTTGGATTTTAATTTTAATCCGATTCGGAGCTACAAAATATAATACAAAATTTCCTGACGTCGACATCATTGATCCAGTTACAAGGATAAAGTATTAATTAAGATCAATCCAAAAAACATATTCAATTGCACGAAAACACGACCTGGTAATTTTAATATAAAGAATAGGTTATCATGTTCTAGCTAATTGTCTGGTATTATTTTGTTGAACTAGAAGTTTTAGGATATAGTTTGAGAAATTAGATCAAAAAACGCCATGAACACCAATCCCAGGGAAATAACCTAATAGCACAGAGTACTTGCTTACATTTACATGTCCTCATTCGTGCATATTTTGGCCACGATTCAAGCTTTTACTATTACTAGCTCTTCTAAACTAAATCCTAGAACGGTTTCGGATTTTTTTAACCCTTGTCAATTTTTTTATTATAGCAGATGCAATGTTTAATGTTACGGTGGACTAATGCTCTAAAAATTATGATTAATTGTATTCCTAATAATTTAAAGGACATAACAGTTGCCCTAATCTGCAGTTAAAATGGTCGAAGAGTTGGCATTCCAAATAACTATACCTACTCGGAGAGCCGTGTATTTATTAACTCAGAACGACTTCCGATCCGTAAATGCGTTAAACTAATTAACATATCAATTAAAAAGCAATGCATACCTCAAGCCGACGCATACTACTGAGATCCTGGCTATATTCGATGGTCACATCCCCATGTCCTCCTCCAGTTGAGGAGTACGTATAGGTTTTCGTGGTGGTTTTAGCTACACCAGCCATTGTTGCACGATATTCGGTATCGGAAACTCACTAAAATGGGATAATACACGGATATTTGATATGGATTAAGAAACTTTTTCACAAAAACTGCAAAGCTTCTGTACGAAGGATAAACCGGAGAAGTTGTAAATTAAAAAATCGAAGTGAAAAAATAAACTGGTTCGATAACACAAACCGCTCAGCACACACTGACTAAACGAAATGAATGCTTGCAGGCTATTATCCGAATGATGATAACGTCAGTTGTTGTTATCAAACTGATTTGAAACTTTCTCAACGGGTTTAATAAACAAAATTGAATGCAACGCCGAGCTCCCTGTTTTGTTTATCGAAATGACAATATACCTTTCTAAAAACAGATATTACAGCACTTGGATGACCGCCCCCGATTGACTGGAAAAGCCGCTGACTTGGTCGAATGGAATTAATTCAATCCTCCTCGAAGATGATAAAGATGAAGGTGATCACAATGATCGCCACTGAAGCAAAATTCGGCTGATGATGAAATCGGACTCTTCGTAGTCTAGATTGCACGAAAGGAATCGGTTCCTACGGGGTGGACGAATATCTAGAAACGGATTTTCGAGCTGTTTAACGAGCATCTACATTTGCATACGAGTTACCGGTTCCATACGTCTACTTCCGTAAGGAATCTATGAGAATGGTTTCAGAAGGAGGTCCGAAGTGAGGAACTTCGTATCTAATTGTAACTCTCGTCCCGTAGAGAACTTTCCGAGACCCCCTGCAATACCCGGGTTCGGTCTTTGAGGGGTTGACTCGTTTTTGCACGGTTATCATCATCACTTGAAGCTAAGCCCCTCCGATGATGCTCCTATGTGTCGAGTCATTTATACTTGTTGCCTTTCGTTTTTTTGAAAGCGATAGCTTACGATAACCTTTGCATGTAAAATAGTTCCCCGTACAACCTATTCTTGGATCATAATGTCTTAAATTCTCAACCTGGTGACTTCACTTTTGGCCAATCTCCTACTTCTCTATTGGAGGAAGTCCATTTATAGACACGACGTCTGCCTCCTCATGTCCCAGTAATTCTAATCGTGTGTCGCCTATCCTCTCCCACTCAATGTGTGTAGCATACATTTCAAAATATCGTTTCAGTCCCGAATTATGCTCCGGCACTTCTTCTTAGGTTCTTGAGATGCAGGGAAAAGATAACCGTCTGCAGAAGGCCGGAGGAAGATGAATATTGAGATTATTGTTTTACATGGGGTTTCGGCTCTTATTTTATTGGAATTCCTCACAAAACATGCTTCGTAGAATATAGTACTTTGAAATATATTGATGTTCCTAAATCCTTATCGATATCATACGTAGGTATCATAAATTGTCCGGTCCAAGCTTAGGAAAGTTTTGAATCGTAGCTCATTTTATAAAATATACTTGAAAGAAATGTAAATGTTTTCGTACGTTTTGCATTCCTAAGATGCTAGGCGTTACATTTTAATATGCAGGAGTCGCATCTTGATACCTCTTACTTTAGTTGTCAAACATTTATATTCTAGTTTACAACCATATTATGAGCTAATGGAATTTAGGATTATCCACATATCTATATTAAAAATGCTTTAATGTTTGTTTGGACATCTAAAAGCAGTATTATAACGTTAAACAATGATAACATCGAATTAATATATCTTATTTCATTGCTCAGACTGCAATTTAGACCCTTGAACTGGGTAATTCATTTGATACAACTGGATTAGTAAAAATTGAAATCAAGGATTGGGAATAACAATGCAACTAATGAAATAAATGCCTGACGAATTTTAATCTCCTCCTTATGGGTTTGACTAACACAATTATGAATTATACCAAAAACATCTGAAAACCGAGAAACTATTGATGGCCAGGGCCAGGGGTAGATGTAATTACCGATTACCACCCCGATTACACTCATCCCCTCAAATCTCATCTATAATACTTCTATCCCCAATTCTATGTACTTTAACAAGTCGCTGACGTTCGATTTAATTTTTAATTGAACGACGTTTGGAACTTTGCGGATACGGGCATTCATATTTAACATATTTTGGACCATTTTTGCATATACTAAGATTTTCAGCTGCTTAAATTGGACAGCGGGTCCCTCATGTCGTGCAGGAGTTAAGGGTTGGGTTGCAGGGTTGGGTTGCTGCAAACGGGACGCACGGGATTTTTCAAAGTCCCCGCACATGCGCAAATCATCCCAGCAATGATATTTTGGTTTATTTAAGTTAAACAACGATGAGGGTTTGCTTAATTTAAGTTAGGTTAGGTTAGGTTTTCAAACGGAAAAATAAAATTTTCATTTCAAAAGTCAACATTCAACGTTTGCGCGTGTGCGGGGACATAGAAAAATCCCGTGCGTCCCGTTTGGCACAATCCAAGCCAACCGGAGTTAAGAGTGCTGAATCTGATAATTTACCTTCTTGCTGCAACTACTACATACCTCGCTTAGCTCGGTCGGTACCCTACACGCCTACAACTACAATCCTCGCATAGCTCGGTCTCCACAACTAACAACCTCACATAAATAAACTGACATTTTCGTGCCTGACGGTGGGGGGGCCCTGTAGCAGGCGACCCATTCAACTATGTACTGGGCTGGAGTTACCAACATTTGAAAAAAAAAAACGCTTGGATATTTTTAAGCGCTCAAAACACTCAAAAACCCCATATTTGTGCCGAGTTTTTAGTTTTTGGGCGATATACGATATCTCAAGAATCATTTAGAGCTATGAAAATCTGATTACAATTTTGAACTCCTAATCAAAATTCAAACACACAATAATGGCATGGCTTAAAATGAGTAAAAACCGGATTTTTACCCAGTTTCTTGGATCTGTCTCATAAACACTTTACGTACATACGCCACTTTTTATTAGATATTCAGAATCTACGTAAAAATTTTCGGGATTGAAAAATCTGAAACTAATACATAGAATTATAGTAATTTATGGAAATGATGATTGTAACGGTTTGTAAGATAAAAAACATACAAGATGTAAGATTGAATTTACTATTTTTATTTATTTATTTTTCGACACTTACACACAACCAGAGACGCTGCCTAAATGTTTAATATATTTCGATATTACAAATGGGGTATATTTATTCGATACAAAATTTATGCAATTCACAATTAGTCAAGACTAAAAATGATATCTCGTGTTTTATCAAAACACAAGAAATATGCATAAGAAATATAAAATTCTATGATCTCATTCTCAACGAAAGCATTTTCGCAAAACAACTTTATCTGATTAATACTAACTAAGCTGCCACAGATCGTAACTCCATATGAAGAAGAGAAGAGCTTCCAGTTGAAAATACTTGAAACATGTCGAGTAATGTGTTGTATGTAACATGTTTCTGCCACTTTTTAAAAAGTTTGTGTCACATTTACATATCAGAGTTGTATATTACAATAAAAACACTAAATATTTGATAAAACTTGACTCGTTATAATTACAGCAAATTAAAAATACAACGAACATTGCTTTACTAGGATGCTGACGTCCACATACAAAAACTGAGAAGATTTTCCGACTGACCAAAGTCTGCGATTTGGGTTTACTAAATCCTATCTTTACAATGACTATTTATTTGAACGGGCAGCAGTATATTAATCGTTCTACGTACAGTTTTAAGATAGTTATGACGTTACAAGAACAAGTCGAGCAGGCTAAAAAATTACATTTTAAAATGTTTCGATAAAAAAGGTGAAGTCAAGATAAAGACGACATCCCACAACAGGTACATTGTCCACTTACGGTTCTATTAAAGTCAGATTAATTGTAATGTTAAGCGAAGATGCTCATTTGTCTATATTATAAAAAAAACTATGCTAATGGATCGGCCAATGGATGGTCACCGGATGAAGAAAAGTCATCTCCGTGTAACAGTTTTTTCTTTTCATCGTTTGCAGTGCTTGACTCCCCCTCCTTGTACATTGTTTCATACACTGGGTTGGTAAAGTTTGTTCCTTGAAGTAGCACCTGTAATTGATTTTTAACAACAGGTAACTAGTTTGAAAATGTAAATACATATGCTCGATACTTAAATAAACAGTTAGGTTAGGAATACTTTATCCGAGTCAAAAATTAAGCTGGGCTCTGAAACATGATCGTCGTCACCCTCATCTTTGAGAAACATCGGATTGCTTATTTCCACAGTCCCACTATCCTGCATTCTCATGTGCATGAAAGGCCTTCCGCTATACGATTAAAATAAAATAAGTACAATTAAAATCATTCCAAGATCACAAGTTCCTTAACATGATATTTCGACAACTTACTCTTTTCGTCTCATTACTAAATATGCAATACAACCGGAAATACTGGCAACACTTAATGCCACCAGAATAAATACTAGGACAAGAACCCATGTTATTCCACTGTCTTCCTCGGTATATGCTTTCTCTCTTGGATCCTTGGTTTCACAACGAATACCATGATATCCTTCAGGACATCTGAAAAATTAAGAATACAAATGAACCAGGTATTTTGAATCCTTTCGCCGAATTAATTAAATTTAAAATCATACTTGCAAGTCGCCCTTAAGCTGTTATCAAGATTTCGTATGCAAGTTCCTCCATTGAAACAGCTAGTTCTCTCACAGGAACTTCTGATTTGGCATCGGGGTCCAGTCCACCCATTAACACATTTGCATTCTAGAGCATACTCAATGTCTCGCATAACGCACAAACCGTTATGCAAGCACCATGCCTGACATGGCTTTTTATCCGATGCTTCAATTTCACAATGAAGCCCAATCCAACTATCGGGACATCTGTAAGTCACGCACAGTAGATTTACATAATTGACGTCAACTCAACATACATATCAAACTCAAACAAAATTGAGAATACTGACAACCGTTCTTCAAATATCAAAATACCTGCAGTTCGGTTTTTGATCTATTACTTGACAACTTCCTCCATGCTGACACAAATGATCGGCACAGTAATCCACGACAGATGTATTTTTGCAAAATGATGGGAAAGGTATTTCTCCAGATTGCTCGCACAAATTTGTTTCGCACGTAACTCCAGTATACGGTTTGGGACAGTTACAAGTAACTTCTTTAGCCGTACGATTGCAAGTTCCTGAAACAGACAAGAACATTTGAACCTTAAAGCACCTCCGAAAGTGTGAAAAGTGTCCCATATTAGAAAACTCTGGGGTTTTGGTGGTTTTTAAAAGAATATTAAATGATTTTCAGTATACTTGTTGTTATCGTAAAAACTTTCCAGATTATGTCAAATAACTCAATACTGTTAATACAGCATCAACTACAGCGACTGAATATCATGTCGTGACTTCTGAGGCTGTCATAAAAGTGCCACAATATCATCATTTAATGTTAACGTACCTCCATTGTGGCAAAAGCTGTCGCATACATTTTCTTGACATTGCTTTCCTTCAAACCCGGTAGGACAGTCACATACTGGAATACCATCTTTTATTTTGCATTTTCCCTGAAAATTGAAGTTAATACTTATAGCTGTACCAATACAATAATATATTTATAACATATTGAAAAAAATATTTGGAGACACTAATAAAAGAAAATGTATGGTTACTTTATTTTTGCAGAAGTTAGAGCACAATGGCTTTTCACATCGAATTCCACTAAAACCGTCCAAGCATTTGCAAATCGGCTTCCCTTTCTTTTCTTTTGAACAAAATCCCCCATTGTCACATCGTAGTTCTTCACATTCTTCGCACAGACGTCCACGGTATAAATCCGAACATTGACATACATTCGTTGAATTGTTACACTTGCCCCCATTTCGACAAAGACCTTGGCAGGACTCAATTTTAGTTTCGCATCTGTCTCCAGAAAAGTTAGGAGGGCATTGACACTGTAGTAAAAACACAACTAGTAAAGATCCATTCATTCACTGTAGTGTACTTGATTGGATTATATTGTACTCAATCCTACCTTAAGAGGAATCTTCTCCCCCACATCGAACGATGCAATAGGATCCGGATAACACAATCCCTTGTTCAAGCAATACTAAAAAAGACAATATAACAATTCATGTTATCCATTAAGTATGAATTACACACTTTTTAATATATACCTACCCCTGAACAGCGGTACTTTTCACATCTAGCTCCATCGTATAAAGAATTACATTTGCATCGTGGTCCGTTTGAGTCAATCACACAAGATCCACCAGCTTTACATTTTAAATCGCAAACAGCATCAACCGTCGTATTGCATTCGTATGTCTTTAGCGTACCAATAGTGCTTCGTAGGACACCTTTTCCATTTGGACACACACATGTGGCAGATAAGCTACCATTTCTCAAACATAATCCTGGTGCCGGACAACTTATCGTTTTGCAAGGATTCTCATCTAAACCAATAATATTTTAATTAAGTATTATTCGACATAAACTTAGTAATTTTTGGTTATTTAGAAACAAATTGTCGTACATCGAGGCTGTTTATTTTGCTGAAGTATTATCATGTCTGCAGTTTTGTACATTCCTTGTGTTATATCGGTTACGTTTCCTTTTCCGAACTTGTTGAGTTTTATTATTTTGTTGCTATTGTAAGTTGTGATGAATAAGGTGTCTTCAAATACATCAATTTTATATGGTTTTAGATCTCCTGTGAACATGACAACTTTTTCAATACTGGACTAATACATTACAATATGGAATAATATATGTAACCACAATTTAAATTCTTTTTACCCCAAGCAAACTGTTTAACAATATGTCGGTCCTTTCCATCTAGTGTGGTCGATTCGATTGTGTGGCTCTTAATATCCGTAAAATACAAACGTCTAGCAGGATAATCGATTGCAAGTCCTGTTGGACATGGAGAATGAAGGACAGTTTTTCTTCCACTTCCATCCATGAAAGCGAAATCAATGCGTTGATCCAACCAATCAGACCAATATACTCGTCTAATTATCAAACAAAAATATAATTAAGGTAAATTAAAGAAAAGAGACAGCTCTATAATACATAATTGTACTTGGATAAAAGCTACCCATCATATTCTACCCTTAACAATAAGCTACCGGTTGAAAATTAATAAACTAAATATTATGAAGTATTTATCTCTTCAATCTCAATATTCTCAATCTTCAAATTAACACGACCATTTTCAGTCAACTTTTCGAACTTTGAATATTTATACTTACTGTATTTTTATCGTCCGACTTTATACTTTTAATATTACACATATTATAAATATAATATATATTATTATTATAATATAATTACAATACTGGCTTGCAAAGCTTTTCAGTGTACTTTTCAAAAATAAAAACTCCGAGTGAAAAGTTTAAAATAAATTTTTTTTGTCAACTTACAAAAGGCTTGCTTAGAGGGGGCTTTAATTATTCGATTAATATGAAAATAGTGTGCAATCTTGAAGTGTGTAGTTTATGATGGGTAGCAATTAGCAAATTGTTAAGGGTTAGCGAAATGTAGTAGCATATTGATATGAGTATGGGTAGCTTATGATGGGTAAGGGTAGCTTTTAGCCGCATACCGTCTATTCATACATTCGGTGAAAATATATATGCCAGAAAGACAAATGGTAAAATATAAAATATAATAGTTTTATAGGTAGATAGTGACAATAGTTTTAACGATAACTAACCCAGTATATGGATCAACAACAATATCATGTGGCTCGCTGATTTGCTTGTTAATTAGAACCATTCTTATTTTTCCATCTAAGGAGCTGACAGACAAAGTATTGGTTCCGGCATCTACCCAATATATTGTATTTGTCGTCCAGTCTATTGAGATTCCCCTGGGTTCATCCAATCCGGTAATCTGGTAAAATGAAAATTAGTTATATTGTTCTGCGGCCTTTTAAGGTATTAATTTTTTAGTCGGATTACAATATCTTTAGGTGAAGCTGCCCGTCGTTGCCTGGCATGAAGACTATTGCTCTCGGTAGTCAAATATATAGCTTGTATCGTTTTTGAAGTTCGACTAGTCCAGAATATATCAACTCTACCGTCATCTTCGATCAAATAATCCATTGATTCAATTTTAGATGGCAAGGCTGAAGAAGAAATTAACAGGTCAATCGTCTCATTATCGTGGGGTTTTCTTAATTTTTTGAGCTGGTCTTCACTGGCTACAACGAGGTATGCCGCTTCACCTTTAGCAACACATTGACTAGCGTTTCCTTCATGCGATAAGGAATATCCTTCGGAACATTCACAACTAAAGTGGGTGGTTTTTGAAACCCGACTTTGTTTCTTGACGACACATAGCTGCGAACAATATCCGAATGGACATATCTGACAGCCCATCTCATCACTAGAATCTTCGCAGTCAGAATAACCGTCACATACCAGTGATTCATTAATGCACTTTTTACTGAAAGCGCATTCAAATTCTCCCAAAGAGCACGAGTGAGGCCGGTGAGTTATGCACATTCCTGGAAGCTCGTCGCTTTCATCTTTGCAGTCATTAACCCAATTACATGTAGCGCTGTATGGAATGCATATATTGTTCCGGCATCTGAACTGTCCGGTTTCACATGGTCTGGCAGCACATACTTCTGGAACTTCATCGTCGCCATCGGCGCAATCTTTTTCTCCATCACAAACCCAGAGTTTTCGAATGCACTCGCCGTTTCTGCATAAAAATCCATCGCAGGTTGAGCTATCACAGCTTATCTCGTCTGTTCCATCTAAACAATCCAACTCGCCATCACATCGGAAACTGGCCGGTAAGCAGGTTTGAGGATTGGAGCACAAAAACTCGTTTTCAGAACAAGTGATATTACAGTTCCATTCATCTGATTGATCTACACATTGAATTTCCCCGTCACAGCGAAAACGGGAGTGTATACATCGTCCATCTCCACACTTAATTTCGCTTTCAGAGCACTCCCGAGGAATACATCCAGATTCATCATCTCCTTCCGGACAGTCTGCCTCAAAATCACATCTCCAACGACTTGGGATGCATTTGTGTGAATTCGAGCAAGGGTAATACGACGGATCGCAAGGAATTGGTTTTTCACATTTTTCAGCCAACTCATCTTCTCCTTCAGAGCAATCCTTTTCCCCATCACATTTCCAATTTTCAGGGATACATTTTCCACTTCTGCATCTAAATTTAGTAGGATCATCGCAGACGCGAATTGTACAGTTTGTTTCGTCAGAGTTATCCCCACAGTCGTCTTCTAAATCACAAAGCCATTCTTGCTGTAGACACTTATTGCTAGTTTTACATTGGAATTGATTTGCAGGACACTTGGATGGGACACAATCTTCTTCGTCCTGCCTCAGAGGACAGTCATTTGTCCCGTCGCAACGCTTGTGGCTTGGAATGCACATACTTTGTACTGTTCCATTTCCTTGGCATTTATACTGTGAACTAAAACATGTATGATCGTCACACTCCTTTTCATCAGCCCCATTCTTAGTGTCGTTTTTCCCATCACACAAAACCGAGGGGTGCAAACAAACCCCATCGTCGAATTGTACGTATCCAGGCGTACAGTTAAATGGTGGACAGGACTTAGGTTCATCTTCTAAAATATTAATTAAAAGTCACAATTATTATTAAAATCCAGAGCAATATCAAATTGAAAACGTTATACAGTTATACATATAACGTTGTTTAAAGTGACAATTTTAGCTCAGCTAATTTACATTTTCTACTCTCCTACGGGTGACAGGTGACCAACTAAACTAAACAATACCCAAAATAAAAAAATCGGACAAATCAACAAAATATCCGATTGTGGACAATATATACAGTACTAACTGAATTCATTATATCTCTTAGGAATAACCTATTTCTTAAGAACCTATAGAGATTATGACCCAATATTTGGGAGTCTATATTTAATAGTCCATGCTGAATAAAACTAATTACAATACTAGAATGAATATCCTATCCTGAATACTACTAATTCCTCACATTTTTCTGAATGCCATTAAAAACTATTTTTGATATTTATTGTGAAAAGTTTTACAAAATTAGTTATAAACATCTAGAAGGTATTATGAAATATTCCTATTCGCAAGCGATGAAAATCTGATTTTATCATGTTACAATCTCGATACGATGCTTCCAATAACGACGATAATCTAATCTGGCCCGTAGTTAATATTTGATACAAATTTGGAGTTTTAATTCAAATACCATAAGTTTACCTGAGCATTCAACGTCGTTATCACATTTCCATCCATTTATGATACATTGACCATTGACGCAACGGTCATTTTGATCACAATCGGGTTGAGTGTCACACTTCCACCATTTTGGAATACACTTGGAAGTGTTTTTACAGACGAAATGAGACGATGTGCAATTTGATCGACATGTCTTTCCGTCTTCACTCAGAATAAAATTTTCTGGGCACGCACACACTTGACCCCTTTCCGGTGTAAGTAAGCAAAGATTTTGACATCCACCATTATTGATACACGGATTGGGATCCATCTGTGGTTGTCTGAAGGGATGGAATACTTTTACATCCATTGGACGATGAATCAGAGTACTAACCGTTGTTTGATTTAAACCACTGTATTTGTGACATCTTTCTACTGTTTTTGTTTCCCAATCCGACCAGTAAACCCAATTTTCGAAAACAGTAAGAGAAAATATATGATGGATATTTGCAGTTGGATTATTGGTTCTGCTATGGACAATTTTTCTGTTCTTTCCGTTCAAGTCAGCAACAGCCACATAATCCTCTTTCGCATCTGCCCACCAAATCTCCTTAGTTTCATACGATATCGTCAAAGCATTAGGCCATCCAAGATTTTCTGTTATGAGCGTTTGAGTTCTGCTACCATCCATCCCAGCTTTTCCTAAAATAATAAAAGTTCATTTGAATCGATGCAAAACTTATGAAAAATTAAAATCAGAGAAGCCATCACGACTAAAAAATATAGTACCTATAATGGGCTCATCCCCCCAATCACTCCAATACAGATAACCCCTGTAAATAGTTAATCAGTTTAAATGTTTAAATACCTATTTATACTTTTGAAAGACTGACCAGATAGATGAAGTTACATACCTAAATGGATCCAAAGCGATTGCTCTTGGATCTTGGAGGCCTTCAATCAACACTTTTCGGAACCTTCCATCTACCTTTGATACCTCAATGGTATTAGTCCCTTTGTCACACCAATAAAGGTTTTGGGAAACCTGAAATAGCATACACGTAAAACAGTTTTAGTGTGAAGCTAAAAAACAAGCTTAGTGATAAATTCAACGACAAATGAGTTTTAAAAACATTGAACGAACCCAATCTATAGCTAAGCCATCAGGACTTTGAACGGTAAAATGATGCAGTGTCTGAAAATCAATTCAAATATGATTTTTTACCGTTGGAATTGTATGTGATTTGAAAGAAAAAAATAGTTGATTTTATGAAACTCACTTGCTCGACCATTTCTACATCACTGCCGATTTCATTGCTACTATTGGTTTTGCTACAGAGACGTTTTATACTACTACCAATTGCGGTAACATCACTCCAGTAAATACAGCCGGCTTCCCAATGATAATCCAATGCAACAGCGTTCGTCAAATTGTGAGCCAAAAGTGTGACATCTCCCTTGCCATCAACCATTCGGATGTAATATTGATTTGTAAACATAATCTTTACCGGTACACCTAATTAAATAAAATAGTATTGAGACAGGTAAGTAATTACCAAACAAATTGTACACTATAATCATTTGAATACAAGCTTACTGGAGTTGGCTTTGCAAGAATGTTGGTCTTCTTTCAGATTGTATCCAGGTAAGCAAGAACATCTATATGATCCAATGGAATTCTTGCATAGTTGAGAACACGCTCTATCATTGCATTCATTCACATCTTCACAAAGACTTGGGTTGTCAAGACTTGGGCTGAATCCAATAAAGCATTGGCACTCGTATCCCACTTTCTTATCGATGCATTTATGTTCACACAGTTTCATATCAAGCTTGCATTCGTCGATACCACACCCAATTTCATCAGAGGAATCTATTTAGACAACATTAAAGGTAAATATACATTATGCGGTATCTTCACTTTAATAACTAACATTTTATAAAAGTGGGTATTTTTACCTCCACAATCATCTTCGCCATTACATAGCATATTGTCGCCAACGCATACTCCATTTTTACACAAGTAATCGTTTTCACCTCCACAATACTTTTCTTGGCCTAAAAATAGATTTATTTAGTGTTATCAAACACAAATTATCTATGCAAGCCATATTCCAAATATGCTGAAATTGTATATTACATAGACTCGAATCCTCGTCCGAATTGTCGTCACAATCGGCAAACCCATTGCATTTCTTTGCAGAGTGAATACATTTGCCATTCTTGCATTTAAAATGTTGAGTATCCCTAAATCGGATATTAAGTTACGTTAGGATTATTATCTTGGTACAATTAGATCTCACATTTTAAATGTAAAACAATCATATATCTTACCCATTTTCACAAGTTGGAGTTTGACACCCAAGTTCATCCTCTCCTACGAGTTTTGTGAAATAGAGTTGACATACGTTAAGATAAATATTTTCTCGTTTTAAATTATAGGTGGAATTCATTACCTTCAGCACAATCTCTATCTAAGTCACACACGTAGTTACGTGGAAGACAAAGCCCGTTACGGCAAGCAAATTCTGTAAGCGAGCATCCTTGTCCTCCATTTAAAGTGCGGTTTTCACATCCACGAGAAGAATCTTCGTCTTCCCCACTATTGCAATTAAAAACAAGAATTTATAAGGTAGCTCAACTATAAGCAGAATATCACACAAGGGCAGGTTGGCAAATATTTGACTTGGGTAAGATTTAAATGGGTGCATTTCATCATACTTGCGACAATCATGTTCGCCATCACAGACGAAGTGAATTGGAATACAACGACCAGTTGAGTTACAACGGAATTGAGTTTTTGCATCACAACTTTCAGGAATACATTCTTGGGACTCATCTGATTTGTCATTACAATCTTCTATTCCGTCACATCTAAATGGCAATTCAAACTGTTAGTACACTTTTCCATATATTTTTGACAAATATGAACAGAAAATTAATGGCTTACTTCCAATGCTCAGCAATACATTCACCATCACTGCAACGGAACTGCTGGCGACCACAATTAGTCTCTGTTTGTAGAACATCAAATTATTATTTATAATTTAAGTGTATCTAAATCTGACAGATTACACCACAACTTACCTTTGTCGCAGTTCTTTTCATCCAAGTCGTCGTCGCAATCAGCATCACCATCGCATTTCCAAGCACTAAAATATCAAAGAGGTGTAGTAGGAATATTCTTTACATTAAGATAGAAATGTATCTTCACATTATTCACGATGTCTCAGACACATTGGAATGTTACCTTAGTATACATTGACCATTACTGCAACGAAAGGAGTTGGGTTGACACTCTTCGGAATCATTTCGTCGTCCAGGTATAAGCTTTGGACAATTCTCTTCGTCACTGTAAAACAAGATCATCCTTATTATGTGCGAACTTTTATTATATGGTAATATAAATTCCTTGAAAATTTTACCTGTTGTCGAAGCAATCATTACTCTGGTCGCCTGCAAAACAAAGATATAAACCGGTATTACGACATTTTTAAATGACAGTTCACAAATTAATCACCGCCACACTGGGTCGTTGCAAATTCAAATCCAACCTACATTCCCATTTCGGTGATATGCAAGCGGTTGTATTAGGACATTGATAGAAATCCCCTCCTCCAGGAATGCTCTGAGTCTTTGGACACGACACTTCCGCTGTAATATTTTCAAGATAACATGAACACATCTGAGTAAATGCGTAAACGGTCGCTGTCACAATGCGGTTATTTTGAATTACGGCATTCAGATCGACGTTCGTCCGAAATATCTTTGCAGTCAGGATGCTGATCACATTTCTTTTCCATTGGGATACATCGACCATCGTAACATCGAAATTGTGTATCGGAGCAAGTGCAATTCGCTTCATCAGAATCATCTCCTGGACACTCACTAATGGAATTGCATCGACTTGATTCCGGTAGGCACCGATGAGATGTCACACAATTAAAGAATCCTTCCTTACATTTACGAGTAGCACAGTAACGTACTTCTTCATCCGAAGAGTCAGGGCAGTGTGGGATTCCATCACAACTGAGAGCGTACGAAATACAACCCCCAGTTTCACAAGGAAACTCTAATACAGTGCAATTTTTGATATCCTTCGATTCTGCAACGCAACGACCATCACCGAGCAACAATTTTCCAGTGCCGCATCGGCAGATAATCTTTCCATGTTCGTCTAATGAGCATATGTCTGAACAACCTCCATTAAGAAATTTGCAAGGGTTTGACTCACAAACATCTTCTTGAGGACTAATTGCTACAATTCCCATTGGCTTTGGAATGTCCTTCCGCAACGCCTGGACATCCTCACCGGTAAATTTGTTGGCACGCATTACTGATAGTAAAACCTTTAAAGTACAGAACAATATTGATTGAATAGGTACATCTTTAAAAAACAAAATGGAAGTATTAAATTCGTCAGGAACATCCGAACATACCCAATCACTCCAAATGATATAGTCTTTATATATTGAAATACTGAACGCATGTTTTGGCTTATCCTTGGCAATAATTTTCCGATTGCTTCCGTCCAGATCGGCTCTCTCGATTTTATCAAGGCGAGCGTCCTTTAATAAACCGATACAGATTCATATGTCACAACAAAATTTGAATACTATATATGCAAAGCTAGCACACAAGTCAAGAACAAATCCAAGCGTAAGAACCAAAACTTACCACCCAGTAAAGTTTTCTTGCGGCGTGATCTAATGCCAAGGAGTTTGGCATTCGAATATCCGTAACAATAATTGACTCAATCCGATAACCACTTAAGTATGCTCGCTGAATTGATGGTCGATTGGAATCCCAGTTCGTCCAGTAAACGCGAGACTCACAAGGATCCACAGCAATACCTCGCGGTTTGTCATTACTTGTCAATTTAATTATTTTTTCTACTTTTGCAGTTGGAAGGTATGGATTTATTCTGTTTATTGAGGCATCATTACTGCAAGTCCAATATAAATCCGAATGGGACGCCTCATAGTATAGACCTTCAACTGAACCCTGCTTTTCAGCTACTACTGCGAAGTTTGTCCCATTGAAGAACACACTATTTATAGTTCCAAGTTGAACATCCGAATAGAAAAGTATAAACTTAATATAATCGTAAGCTAATCCAATTGCGTTACGAATGTGATCTGCCGACTGGATTGGAGGGTACGGATAGTTCGGTGTAACTTCGTCTTTTACATGGACCGTTTCAATGGCATTTACTCGTGAATAAGCGATAAATGCTTCATACGCTAAAATGTAATCAAACGAACTCTACTTTTTAAGGCCTCGCGGTTATTCATTCTTATAGCCATTTACAAATTCAAGTTAACTTACGTTCACACGATTTATTGTCATCAGCTAGCTTTCCATGTGCACACACACAAACTGGATATGTCCCATTCCAGAAGCAGAGATCTCCACATTCCCCATTATTGATACCGCATGGATTTTTACCGCTTTGTCGGCCACGACTGAACACTGTCAAGTCTTTTATAGTAACACCTAGATCATGTCGAACTTCTTGAACCATAGTAAAGTTTTTGACTGGAGCTCGCATTATGCTGCCACCAGAATGCCCCCTATTGAAAGTTCATAAGTTATTTATTACCACTCGAAATGCATTCGATAATTAGTATTGTTTTGCAAACAGTCTTACATATCCACCCAATACAGGTATCCTTTATCAACTACTGGAGAATGTAAATGAGATGATCCTGGAGTGCCTTTGTAAACCGTCTTTCGATCAGATCCGTCATATTTAATTGACTCAATCTTATCATAAGTTGAGTCACACCAATAAACGTTTTGATTCTGGAAATCATATTAACATTGGTGCATATATTAATATTCAACATACATTGGGATTTGTGTTCCAGTTCCAAGAACAAATAATTCGTCATCATTTATATGATTTCTTTAAAAAAAAAATTCTAATGTTTAACTAGGAATGATTAAATATACCTCCGTGTCAAGGGCAATGTCTGACGCTCTTTCATTTGAAGCAATTACTTGACGATTTGTTCCATCCAATGCAGATCTTTCAACCCTACCCTTGATAACGTCGGTCCAAAATAATAGCCCATGATTGGGGTCAACTGCTAATGACATTGGTTTTTCCAACTCCTTCCGTATTAATACATAATGGCTCGTGCCATTGAGGTGTGCGACTTCGATGTATGAATCTTTCGGATTAGCCCAATACATATTTCCAGCATTCCAATCAATTGCTAATCCTGTTACTGCTTCCAAATCCTTTAAAACTGTTTGTTTTTCTGTTCCATCTCGTTTAATTCGCGATATCCTTCCCTTTTCGTTGTCCAACCAATATAATTGATCTGAACCTAAAATCGCAATTTATTTTAGGTCTCAAAACTTTTTCGAATTTATGATTTTCTCCAGATACACCATGTTTGTAATTCTCACCTTCATCAACGTCTATATCCGTAGCGAAACTAACTAATGGTATTGGAACTAGCAGATCATTGGTTTCCTCTGGGTGAGGGCTAATACCTATTATTCCCGAAGAGTCCGAGTAAACAATGACAGTATTGACACTTTTACACTTTGTTGGAGCTTTATCATCCGACATGTACCCAAGAGCACATTTGCAAATCCGTTTCATTGATGAAATTGGCAAGCATAGATGTTGACAGCCTCCTTTATTAATTGAACATGGATTTTTTCCTTTTTGCTCGGCAGGATCATAAATGCGAATAGAGTATATGTTTTCTGTTAATGTCAAATATGTTTACTAATTAATTACAAATAATTATTGAAAGGCAGACATCGGTGGCACAATGCGCACAATTAGAGTATTTTTACCTGTATTATTTCTAACGAAGTCTGCTTTTCCACCCAGAGTTTTATCTCCTTTAAGTATTGCATTTTGCTTTTCAGACGCAAAAAATATTTCATCTCCATAAACAGTGATTACGTGTGGTTTAAAGTCTCCAAACGCAACCAGTTTAACTGTTTTGTCTTTGAAATCATAGTACTGAATTCTTTCTGAATTAAAATTTATCCAGTACAAGCGGTCACTTTTAAAATCATACGAAAGACTGGAAGGGTTCTCCAAAAGCGGATTATCCCTAGTCTTGGTCAACACTGTTCGTTTTGAACCATCCATGCTAGCCATTTGAATCATAAAATCACTGGGACTGTTTCCATCTGGCCAATATAACTCAGCTTTGTAGGGATTAACAGCTATGGAATTAACATTTTTCAGTTCTTGCTTTTGTTTCCCATAAATGATTGTTGTGAAATACTGGCCTTCCAAATTGGTAACGGATATAGAATTTCTTGATGGATTTTGTAAAGCAATAAATATTAAGTTAGAAATCCAATCCACTCCAATAGCTAAAGGCTTCCCGGCAGCTAAATTACGAACAAGTTTAACATGGATTATTCTTGCATACTAGATGTACAAATACCGTCGTAAAATCGTAAATAGCTATTAAACGTGTCGACTCTCACCAGAATCAATAAGAGTTTCTATAGATGGATGTGTTTCAATATTTGCCCGCTTTGTTTCACCGGATTGGGAATCCGACCAGTAAACTTCTTTGTTTTTTGCAACGAAATGTAAATTAGATGGAGCAACAATTAATGCATAACTTATGGGTGGAGCTGCATGATAGTACGGCTTATCAAGATAGACTGCTCGGATTTCATTAAGTCTTGAGAATAAGAGCATTCTCTCATTTGCTGAAATAAAGGCACATCTAATTAACTACTCTACAATACATCTGAAGCTTAAAAACTTAGAAATTAGTAAATTACCAATGCATTCACGGTTGTCTGGACCGAGGGTCATCAAGTGGGGACATCCACAGTCATGTGTGTTATTGACACTCAACAAACAAAGATGTGAGCAGTTTCCATTACTTTCCCCACATGGATTCTTAATTCCTTTAAAACATAACCAGTTGTCATTTTCAATACCATATCAACATCTTTTCATCAATGGAACATCAACATCAATGGAATTTCTGATGTGTATACTTACTTCGTGGCTGACGAGTTTGGTGTAAAATTTTAACATCAAATGGTTGAGTGTACGTTTTATGAATTGTAGTGACATTGCCACCGTGGAACTTGTTCGCTTTCATGACCGAGTTTGAACGCCAATCAGTCCAAACCTATTTATAAATAAAACAAAGACACACATTTGAGATTATTCTGTAAATAAAGTATTATCTACATATTTGGTTAATGGAGTTTGTATTTAAACTCCAGTTAAAGTATACACTCAAAATTTTATGCAGTAATAAATAAGTACCAAAGTAGATTCAAATAAGGTGATGGAAAATGGATGCGATAATGTTTCATGGTCACTTAAAACCGTGTGGAAGTCTGTTCCGTCATATTTAATTGTATGGATAGAGTCCAATCTGAAACAATAACCATAATTCGTTAATTAGTAATGTATTCACACACGCACACACACATAAAACAATCAGGTAGTTAAAACGTGCATATACCTTGCATCAACCCAATATACTCTTTGCAAATCAAAATCCAAAGTGAGTCCATTAGGCCATGCACCTAAAATATTAAATTAAGTTGTTAAAGTGGAATTTATGTCTAGAACTTCAAATCTCTGTACCCATACAATTCAAACAATTACCTTCACCACTACTGTCTACCTTGACGACAACCGTCCTGTACTTCCCACTCATACTTGCTCGCTCTATTCGAGGTGCTTCAGTTTGCCAATCACTCCAAAATAACAGGCCGACATTTGGATCAACCGAAATTGATCGGGGAGAAACCATATTACCAGATATTAATGTCTCTCTAAAGCTACCGTTTAGTTTAGCAACTTCGATCTGATCAAGATTAGACTCTACCCAATAAATGTTTTCCCCGATCTGCAAAAACACAATTGAAGATTATTTTTCGTAAGTTAGTTATCCAACGTTCAAATGTTCTTGTAAATTAGTAAATTATGATAATTTACCCAATCAACCGCAAGTCCTTCAGCCGTTGCAAGGCCAGTTTCAATCACTATCTCTATATTTATCAACGATCCACCTACCAAACTTCCTCTATAGATTCTATCATCTACAACATCGCTCCAAAAAACATCATACCTTCCATTTTGGTAGAAAAAGTCTAAAGCGATTGAGTTTCGAAGGTTTGAAATCAAAGATTGAAAGTTCGATGTATTATTAAGATAAAGCCCTCGAAGCTCGTGCCTATTGCTGAAAACGAGATATGGACTCTCCATTATAATGCTGCTACAGGTTACTCCATCATGTTTTAATGCGTACCCTGGAAGGCAAAGGCATTGATATTGCTTCGTGCCAATTTTTCGACAAATTTGTGAACATGTGCCGAATTTATCACAGGGATGTTCTTGTATGCATTGAGATTTATCTTGAACTGATACATGCATATCATCAGGACAGTAGCACAACGGTCCTTCTGGAGCTTTTGCACAGTAATGTGAACAGTTAGCAGCCTCACAAGATGCATGTGCACATTTTAGCCCTTCGTCAGTCCTGTCTTGACACTGGATTTTGCCATCACACAACTGAGTTTCTTTAATGCAAATTGTACTATTGTCACACAGTCGTGAGGGGAAAGGACAATGAGGTACAGGTTTTGGACATCCCAGCTCATCACTAGCATCCATCTTGCAATCTTTTATAAATATACAGATTTAATATAGGTACGTATTATATAGGTATTAGGCTCTAATTTAGGCAGTCAATTTTTTGGCAGTATTAAAAGCATCATCATATTTAGTCAATTACCAGGCTTTCCATCACATCTTGCCCAGAGAGGTACACATTGAGTTCCGTCATGACACCGATAAGAGTGCCGTCCGCACGACACGTTGTCTATTTACAAAAAAACAGTTTTTGTTTTAATTTGCGTTGTTCATTGTTCAAATTTAAACTATATTGATTTTTTTCCGTTAAATTGTATTCATAAAAAATCCAACTTCAACAACTTACAACACTCTTCGTTCGATAAACTGAACCCAACGTCAAAATCGCAAGAAAAATCATGCATGGCTAAAGGAGTAAGCTGTATACAAGACGGTGGAAACTGATTAGGGCAATGTAATTCGTCAGAAGCATCGGAGCATTGACATTTCCCGTCGCAAATGTCATCCTTATTAAGACATTTGTTATCCGGTTCACAAAATAGCTTGAAATAAAAACAATAGTATTTTTTAATTTATAAAGTGCGAGTTTTATAAAATTCAAACGTTTCGATATACATACTTTTCCAGTTCGATTACAATGAAAATCGCAATTTAACTCATCTTCTCCCCCTCTTGGACAGTCCTTTATTCCTGTCAATTCATTGCAACTTGAAAATCTCAAAGTACACAATTTTACATGTATACTTTAAATGCAAGCGGATTATTAACAATTACCATCACAAACAGATTCAAGGGGTATGCAGATTGAACTAGTAGATGTACTATTACAGCTGAATTGAAGTCGAGAACAATCTGGATAAACTAAAGTTTGAAATAAAACAATTACAAATACATCACACTATTACCCATTACATTACTTGAACACATTTTGGTAGAATTATAACTACATTACGAAACCTTACCACAACTCCCATGTTCATCTGAATCATCATTTAATCCACAATCTCTGCACAAAATGTAAGTAACAATTTATTAATTATCCACTGCTGTACAACACAATTATAACTATACAATACATTTTACTAGTCAAACCTTTCGCCATCACAAACCCAAGATCTAGGTATGCAGCGTTTGGATACTGCACATTGAAATTCAAACTCAGAACAAGTGATAGTTGAGTTGGCACATCTGTCAATTTTTTCGTCGCTTCCATTTGGGCAGTCAGTTTTTCCTAATTAAAATAAGTATGTTACACCAAAACAGAATAAAGTACAAAAGTTTTAGAGTAACAAAAGTAATGTAAGTACTACCGTCGCAGACGCTCCGAAGAGGGACACAAATCGCTGATCCACTACCACAATGGAATGAATTCTCACCGCAGAATCCTTCTCCTTTATCTAGTAAATATATTATAACACAAAATATGCAACATAAACAAAAATTGAAAGAGAAATGAATTGAGAGGAAACGCGTGGACTAAAATAGACCGATACCGATTTTTAATACATTTCAAATATTAGTAAAGTATTATTGTTACCGCAGATGCTTATGTCCTCATCTGATCCATCTCCACAGTCTGACAAAGTAGGCAATTACAAAAACATTTTATTATGAAGACATTTCCTCAGTTTTGATCATTGTATTCTCACTAAAAATTAAATATTATATAGTCCATACCCTCTATATTGTTGCAGAGGAATCTAAATCAAAATAACACATATAAGTTACAGCTTAAAGAACCATAGTCAACTCGTATAGGAATTGTGGATTCATAGTTTCATACCTTTCGGGAACACATTTTGGATACTTCTTGCACTGAAATTCCCCTTTGCTACAAGAAAGAGGACTGGTATAATCGTGAATTTTCTCGCAGGATTTGCCATCTTTGATTAAAGAATATCCATCCCTGCAGATACAGGCATAACCAGGTTTTCCGGGGATCGCAACGCAAATATCTTGACAGATTTGACTACTAGCACTGCATTTGTTGGTTCCTTTATTAAAAAACAAATAGGTAATAATAAACTGATTTTTTTTTTAAATTGAGAGCATGAAAATAAACTAACCTCGTTGCAGACTGGGGTCGAATGCCAAAATTTTTAAAACATCGTCTTGGTTTGCAATGAGTGACTGAAAAGGTTGATTTACTGGTAATTCACTATCGCCATGATTTGTTAAATTGGCTTTCAGTAATTTTCCATGCACCGCTACATAAAACGATCCATTGAAAAACGTGAAGTCGCTTGGTTCTCCCATACTGGACGAGTCTGCTTTTAGTAATATCTGCGAAAACCGATATGGAAACTATAAAACAGGTTCTGTATTATAACCATGCATGCATTTTAACTGTGCTTAAATTTAAACCCGCAGATCCTACATCGGACGAACGCAAGAACTTTATTCAATTATAAATTGGAAGATGAAAATTTTTCCTGACCTTGAATGAATTGTGCGCTGAATAAATTGTTTGACGTAATAATAATAACCGAGTGCTTTAATTACTGACCTCTCGTTTGGGTATTTGAGACTCGTCTATTCCTAATTTGATTCTTTGTATTGAAAACTGTAAAGCATCCAGCCAATACAAGTATCGGTTATCGGCGTCCACGGTGAGTCCAATTGGCCATCCTAGATTTTTCACTAAAATCTTCCTGTGTGTACCATCCATCCATGACTGTTCAATTGAACCATCTTTTTCCATTTTGGTAGCCCAATTTGACCAAAATAAGAGTCTATCAGAAACAAGATAATTGTAGCCATAATTATTGTTGTAAGGCAGGGCATATTTTATAAAGTAAATACCCAGCATTAGGCAGTACAGCAATTGATTTCGGCTGAGTTAAATTGGAATACACAAGAAGTCTTTTTGTGGTTGAGTTGTTCAAAGTTGCAACATATATTGCTTTCACAGTTTCATCTATCCAATACATATTTCTTCCAATCCAATCCACGGCAATAGATTCAACCTGACCAATGTCTTGATCCAAATATACAGTAGTTTCGACTCTTCCTATGTTCTTTTGTAGAATCCGAAAATTCGTCGTGTCGGAGTAGTACAAAGTCGAATCACGTACGTCAAATCCTAACGCGGAATGACTCTGTTTCTCGACAACAGGAATCATAACATCAAGTTTCTCATTCTCTTGAGCACTTAAAGAAATGCTCTTTATAACTCCTGTCTTGGATCTCGTGTATATCAAGAAATTCTTCTTCTCTTCAGCTACATAACGCATAAAACACAAAAGTGTAAAACTAAATCATATCATTCATGAATGACCTCAAATTGGGTTAGCTTTAACTATATTGGAGTACTAACCTTTGCAAGACATTCCGTCAGCCTCAAGAATGAACCCCTCTCTACAACCACACTTCATCAAAGGTTTGTTTTTCTTCCATAACGGAAAACAAAATTCCTTACAATGATTATGAGTACTACAAGGATGTTTTTCTAGATAAAAAGTTTGAAATTTAAAATTAATCTGATCTTAAAGTATGTTTACAGCTATGGTCACAATGATTAAACTAACCTCTGGGTTGCCTTACTCGATGATATATTCGAATGGCGAAAGGCTTTCTCAATTGGGACTTCAAAGTTGTGTAGTTTGATGTGAAGTTAAATTTGTTGACAACTATTATACTGTCTTCATGCATGGACGTTAAATACAGATTATTTTCAAATACTGTAATGTCCTGAAGCAGCTGAATCTGAAAGGAAAATCATTAGATGCGTTTATATAATGCAGAGTGTTATGAAGAATAAACAATAGTTTTTGTAAAGATGATTGTCTTATAATATAATATACTAATATATATATCAGACTATTCATTATGATCAATTATTAAACAGTTGGAGGATTACCCCACGATGAATTGTCCTTCTGTTTTTCCCGTCATAATCGATTCGCTCAATTGAATCCAAAAACTTATCAACCCAGTAAATGTTCTTTAATGGAAGATCGACTGTAATACCGTAGGGGTAGACAATTTGTTTTGTTACGAGATTCTCTCTATTGCTTCCATCCATCAAAGCCCTTTCAAGCTTTGGTCCACTGCGGCCCCAAACAGTGTAGAAAAGTACCCTTCAAATTCACAACAATCAGTATTATTAACGATTTCATAATCATTGAAGGTTGACGATTATTCAATAACCGTATATAGTGAGATGCTCTGCTTACCCTTCAGTAGGGTCAAGGGCGATCCCTCTTGGTTTTGATATGTCCGTATCTATAACGGTCTTACACAAGCTTAAATCTTCTCGGCACATAAATATCATTTCGTGACCTTCGTCTACAAAGTAGTAGTTACTACTTATCCAATCAAAGTTGATTTGATACACATCTGAATCCACAACAAATCAAATTTTAGATTGTTTATTGACGAATGAGCAGCATAATATTTTTTACAAGGCAAAGTCTAAACTCACCTTCAAAAGTGTACAAATATGCATTTGGCTTGTTCCAAAAATGATTTAAATTAAGGCTGACCGCACATCTCATTGTATGGGAACGATTATAATGATTTATCCAACAAACAGTATTATTGAGATGATCAAAATCCATTCCAAGAAGACCAACATGCGACGCACTTTGATATGGTAAGTGTGAGCTGACATCACTTCCATTTAAATTCGTCCATTTGATATCCGAAGAGTCTTGATACAAAATCAAAGGACTTCCTTGTTCTATATCAGCGAAAATGCGAAGTGGTTTATTAAATGTACGTGTTCCTTGAATTACAAAAAAAATTATCACACAATACCGTTTATAGCTTTACAACTTGAACCCAACTGTTGATAACCTCGGACACATTCACAGACTTTCTTTTTGTTGCTTAACTTGCAGATTTGATCACAGGCTCCAGATATAGAACATTCGTTCGATTCTATGAACATATATATGTACATTTCGTTTAGTAGTTCCTAACTAAAATTTTTAATTAAGGAGTAATAGCTTACCAACACAGTCCTTTCCATCGTATTCACTGCCAAAAGGACAGTAACAAATTGCTTCTCCAACTGGAGAAGGTTTACAACCATATTTGCACTTTGCTTCTTTACAGATTTTCAGAGTTCCGCAAAACTGGTGCTCGTCGTCTTTACCGGGACATTGTGCTGAATTGTCACACATCTCTGCAACCTATTATTAAATGTAACATTTTTGAATACAGGTAACACAACAAATTGATTCAAACTCTATCAAACAAACCTTGATACATGTGCTTCCGTCTGAGCATTTAAAATAATTAGGTTGGCACTGGTTTTCAGATTTGCCTAAAAGTAAATTAAGTACCTAGGTATACTATAAAAGACTAATTTCCCGACACCTATTTTTAAACTGATTGTGATTTTAAAACATACACCCGGCATCCTGCTCATCCGACATATCTTGCTCGATTGAGCCTTGAATGAAGCCACAATCAACCGATCCGTCGCATAGCCATCCTGCAAGAAAATTAAAGCGTTTGCCATTTTTACACTTAAATCAAATGGTAAAGATTTTATGTAGTTATACATAACATAACCGATTTGTTCCTATAAATATAGATATACCTTACCGTTTGGGATGCATTTCTTTGAGTATTTGCATTGGAAGGTTCCGTTTCTACATGGAAGTTGAGCTAATTAAACAGGAAATATATGTTATTAAAATTAAAATAAGCACGGCACTTTGTAGTAAGTAAGCATACATAATAAATAACTTACGACAATTCTCCTCGTCACTACCATCATAGCAATCTATACTTAGATCACAAACTTGAAATTTTTCTATGCATTTTAGTTGATCTTTACATGAAAACTGGTTAGGAGGACATAAAAATACTACAAATTTGGAAAACATTTAATCAGTTAACAACGGAACTGTTCAATTACGAAATATATAAAGTTTGTATATTCAAAATCTATGCACTATAGGTTACCTGAACCTCGTGTATGAAGTGGAAATTCCTCCCCGAGATCAATGGTCGAAACAATACTATCATCAACGTCGACACCTCTCACATTGGGTGCTGCTAGACTTATGGAAATAACTAATTTAAATGCAAGAGCTGCCCAAAATCGTATTATTCTAACGTCTAGTATCCCAGTTCCTGACATGATTCTTCGTGATCTTTGGCGAAGTCCCATTTCGCTAGGTCACCGCGTCACAAATTTAGATCTTCATGAAGAAAAATGAATTGAGATTGAGTATTTTGTGCTTTGGCTTTCGAGTGTAGAAGATAATTCTAATCACAATCACAGGATTGCATATTTACTGAAGATGGAGAGGTGTCTAACAGCGACAAGACGCGAACCTCTATAAAGACAAAATATACCAGTTCTATTTAGCAATTATTAGCAATCAATAAACCAGCCATTCACCATTAAATTAAGCAATGAATTATGATGATTAGGTTGTGGGTGTACAGAATCTTGCAAAGCACAAAGTGGCAATGCATTTCCGAAGAAAAAGTTTAATTTTATTGTATTTTGTATTTTGCATTTAAAAACGCATTAATGCCGAATGCATCCAGCAGTACTAGTTGCTCATTTATAAATTATAATTGAATTACTCGTTTGTTCTTATAATATTTATCTTTATCATACACAATATAAACTAATTTTAAACTGGTGAAATTAGCATGTACAATGTATGTAATTTGATCATACATTCATTAAATATGTGTTTTTGAACACTGCACACTGACTGGTTCTGACTTTCTGACATTTAGAATCTTAGACGGTGGGACTGTCTCTCATGTATTTCATACAAAGTGAGACGGTGGTAATTGTATGCCCTAAACCTATACTATTAGAGCTGAGAGTCATGTGACAAAAACAGAGGGAAAGGGGAATAAAGCCTACTCACCCTCCAAGCACAGATGCAACTTTGAGCATCATAATCCTCTCTCACTTTCACTCTTACTGCAATCTTCCTCCCGTCCAACTTTAAATCACCTTAATGCAATTTAATTCAAACCAAAAGTATTTCCACTGTAGAAAACACTAGAACTACTGCAAAAATTTCAGAATTAATACTTTTCTATAAAATTAAAAACAAAACTGATTTTCAAAATCAGTTGTAAAACTCTTCCATAATTAAAATTTTCGAACCATCGGAGAATTAAAAAAAAATATGGTGACTTCTGTAATATTTCTAAATGTATGTTCATTTGTTCAGTGCATTCTAAATTTTCGTTCTAATCGAAAAATTAATTAGTAAACTTCAAGACTACATTAAATACCCATACTGAATATAATATTATTGCAAATATTATTCCTCCCTTTCACTCTCACTCCCTCCCACAAACCCCAACATTTCCAGAGGATGGTCTAGACAAGGTTATAATGTAAAGATATAGCGGGGACCTCAAAATAATGTCAGGTGCCAATAAATTTTGCATAGTGTTTAACCCACACGACCCCCACTTCATTTTTCGGATGAATAGTATAATACCTAAATAAAGTTTAATTAAATTCGGATTATATGAGCAATTGATTAAGTTGTTTTCAAGTTGTATGTTTCTGTCACAGTTTACGCTAATGTATAACAAAGCTAAAGTGGTTTTGTCATATCTTCTTTAACAGTGCATATTTTAATAATTGGTTCTTTGCTTGAGAACATAAAGTATAATTATATTAAAGTAGTAAATTAGTATTATTAATCTGATTATTTATAGGCGCAGTGTTTTATAATCATAAATATTCCATAATGCACATTGAAAACTTTGTTGTAAAATATAATATATACTAAAAATAAAATTCATATTTTTCCTTGTCGATTAATAGAAAATCCCATCATAAATATTACTCATATTTCCCTTTGTTCCGTTTGGTACTCTCTGATGGAGTCCAAACGCTTCGAACGCTTTGATAATTTGTTCTTAAAAGCTGAAATGTTGTCTAAGAATAAGTCTCTATATTGAAAATTTTCAAATCCAGCGTGACAACGTTTCCCTTCGTGTTTCAGGAGCTTGGCTGTCAAAATTATTTTGGAAGCAGCTGGAACGTCGACCCTGTAGGCGTATGGATTTCTTGTATGATTGTAGGCGTCCTCAGCTTCTCCTGTCAGCAACTCTAAATATTCGCTAGTCAAATCACTTATAATTTGAAAAGCTCTACTTCTCCGTTGAATGCTTTTTTTTGTCATATTTCCGTGGGGAATCATCAACATATCTACAAAAAAATTATTTACAATGTAATCAGAAAAAGATAACTCTTTGCTAAGATTATGGGATTATTAGGATTTATCTTTAAGCCTTGTCAGGTAGTTGAGTTGGAGTCTAGGGTATCTTTAAGCTTGTAAGGGTGTGTGATTTAGTGTGGATGCTCTGAGTTTAAAGGTTTAGGTTTCAGAAGGACACTTTAAAAGGCCCTTTCCGCTATTTCTTGGTAACGAGTAAATGATCGGGTTTGACATAATAAGGTTGATTACAAGGCATACCTTTCAAATATCGGTTGTAAAATTCCTAAAAGTGAGAAGGATAAAATATTATGCATGGTGCTTTATTTGGTGTGATGATTTTACTTTTAACAAAATTACCTGAAATAGATCAGCTTCTAAATTCCCACCCTGCTTTCCTACATTCATAAATACAAGATTACGAAATCATCAGAGTTAGCTTATTTCAATACAAAGTACGTAAAGGAACCATTTTACTACCTGAAATATTTACTGTAGAGTTATACAGCATATCATGGCGAACATTAGGCCCATTAAATCCGTTCCTATTAGCTAACCAATAGTGTATAATACCAAAATATTGATAATGGTTGTTATTATGACTTTGGACGAAGTGAAGCTTATTATAAATCATCTTTCTTTTCCCATCATTCTGTCGGACGGCATCTCGATACATTGATTGATTGAGAAGGGTGAACAATACAGCTTTACTGTATAACAATTTTTTGTCTTTCGTCTCGTATTCGCACTCTTTTGAACAAAACCAGACAGTGCCTTGTATGTTTCGTTTTGGGGGTTGAAAATACACTGATTGATTCTTAAGGCATGAAATATGGTACCAAAGTTGATGCCTAAAAATTCATAATTCAAGATTAGACTCAGATATCGCCCATTGACGAATGAAGTATACTTAATCCATCTTTCATTACTTGCAGTAATTGTTGTCACAACATATATAATCCTCTTCATCTTCCTCCAGAAATGGTTTTAAACAGAAGCAAAACCTACACAAAAAAAGTTCAAAATTCGAAATAAAAATTTAATCTACAAAAATCCAAACCATTTAATAATCTTACAGATTCTGTGAGTAATTCTTTTCTAAATCATGCCACTCAAAATCTTTAATTGATTCTGCAGTGCGATCTAAAACCTCCGCTAGTTCAGCAATTGATAAATCTGAGAACTCTGAATTTGTAGCATCTCCCATTTCAATTGGATTGATACCCAATAACTGGCATGCATATGCACAGGCATATGATTCCAAAGCGAAATTAAAAAATTGCTGAGCAAGGTTGAAATTGTGTTTTGCGTCCTTCAATTTCTGCATGAAAAATCATTTGGTTTTGAATTATTCAGTTTTCAAACAGTTGGATCTCTTTAGAATCTAAAGTACCTCAGCATGACCAAATACGGCACGTAGATTTGGTAAGGTACCAACTCCTGGACTTCCATCGGACTTTCCAAAGAGCATTTTGATAAGGTCTTGCATAAAAATTACCTAAATAAATAATGAATACAAGATAAGAGAATACACTATTTCAAGTAAAGACTCAAATTGGTTGAATTCATTCGCGTACTCTTAAATGCCATTGTCCTGAACTCGGCACAATTCCATTGAGCTTTTCTTTTTTCGTGTCTGAGTTAAATCGTTGCTCTTGAGTAGATTTGCACAAATTACTAGTCAATCCATCACCATGGGCGACCGTTACTACCTCTACACCATCAGGACGCGTGGGCAAATACCTAATTGAAAAGTTAATACACTTTATACCCAACTTTAACTTCATTTAGAATTTTGAAAGTGAAAGCTCGGCTTACAATTGTAGAAATTTTAGAATTCCAACCATGCCTTTTGAACTCGATTCTTCTTCGTCTATGATTCCAAGACTTATTACTTCAGTTTTCTTAGCACTGGATTTGCTGTATTTGTGAGGAATGTTCCAAACTACGGAATCATGATTCTGGAGTTTTTTGAAAATCCCAAGGTTTTTAACTAAAATCCTTTTTAGCAGAACCACGTGGTCTTTTTTAATTACTTCAAAGTCTGCAGTTGTTGGCATAAATCCATGTAAGGGAATGTCAACTGCTAAGGGAAAATTTTTTTCTGATTCAAGGACTTTACTAGTGTGAATTGGGATACGATTGTGAATAAAGACAACACTAGTCATGTTAATTGCAATCTTAGTCTTCTTTGACTTGTAATGGTGTTGAACACTTTGGACATGATTGATGTTGTCAAAACAAAAACTTCCTCCGAAATACATTTCAGGTTTCGGTAAAAATTTTATTTTTCTCGCTGCTTTTAGTTTAGACTTTCTAGTTGGTCCAAATGAACAGCTGGCCTCTGACCCTATAGGTACATCATCGTCTAAATCCCGAAGCTCTGATTGCTCTTCGTTTTCAGAATCTGCAACACTTAGTTCATTGCCTGCCGTTACATAGTCTTTAAGCTGATTTTCCCTCTCCTAAATTTGAATGTTAATACTATGAGTATGCTATTCGTATACTAAAGTATATATGTACTAATGTTAAAAGTTTTTACTTTATGGCAATGCTTATATAAATTTCTTAAGAGGACTCACCGTTTGAAAATTATTCAGTTCTTTGTCAAATCCACCTGTTATGCGATCTAAAGTGTTCTCAATGGTTCGGTATGTACAGCAAAGGGAAAGCTTTCGGAATACGGAGTACACCTACACCAAAAGTAATTATTAAAATGTGTTTGTGAACATTTTGCGATGTTTTACAAAATTGTGATAGCTTAGTCTTGTTGGCAATAAACTTAGATGCAAACAAAGTACCGTAGAATCTCTATCTATATGTACAGATTATAGATAGGTAGATAATAGATTATGATGATATTAGAATCGTCGAAGTTTACCTTTACTGTAGCCTTCGCACGGTACAAAAGTAAGCCAATGGACTGCTGGAAGGCATTAGCTTTTTGATTTAGTGCATGAACCCCAATTGCAGCCATTACCCGCATCTGTGGCACAAATTTTGGTGTTTTCATATTAGAGCATAAGACTCCCTGGAGAATCTTGTAGAATAACGGAGCTTTTTCAGCTAACACGTTTTCCAAATCTGCATCAGATGGTAAATTGCACTGAGTGGTTTTAGTTTGTGGCGAAAACACGGGATGTTTTCGAAGTTGAAATAGTTCTCTTCGAACCATTAGTCCGATTTGATTCTGCATTATTTTTAATGATAACGGTTTTGATTGGTAAAATCGCAATTTACTCCGCACGGGGGTAATGGGTTTTTTCAAAATAATTTTTTGCGGAGTAACCACTTTTCTGTTGCTAGGTTGTGGTTCTGAAGGAACTGTTATCGGTTTGATTGATTTTCGATGCAAGTACGAATCTTCAACTGTCAATGAATGGAACTCTTTCAAGAATTTGTAACATGTTCTAAGTTTGTTGGTGCAATTCAGACACAAAAATCTTGCCTCGACGGACTTTTCCTTTAAAGGTGACAAATGTTCATGTTGTAACTTAAAAAATTCCGTCAGGGCTTCAAACACAGTAACTTTTTGCAACTTCGGCATTATATTATGCAGTAAGAATTTTTTGCTTCCACTTGGAGGTATGGCTTTGCAATTAAGACAGGAGTTTGTTGATTCCATTTTCTGGAAGATCAGTATTTTGATAGACGACTTTTATTGAATAAATAAACTTTACAATTAAAAACGTTTTTGAGTCAGACCGTTAAATATAACCAACTCTAAGCTCAATAAAATACTGAACACCAATTGAACAACAGAACGTTACTCTTATTAGCTTTCATATTTTTAACTGTATCTGATATTAGGAATGAAGCAATGCCAAGTCAAAGTAAAAATAAATATAAACATGAACTAAGCATTCCAGGAATTAGGTGACTCAGACCTCGTCATGTACAGTAGAACATAGTCATAGAAGGTTCAAAGTTGAAACAGAATCAAATATTAACCCATTTCTATATCGGGAGGAAAATATCGTGTTGGGCAGATACAATTGGTTCTGTGTACAGAACAACACTTACAAAGTCCACAAAAACATTCTATTCCATCACATTCATCGTGTTTTTGAGAGCCTATTGTCTTCTCCTCAAAACCTACAAAATGTTGCAAAATGCTCTGCCTCAGACAAGTTTTTTCTCTAATCCGCTTATGGTATTCAGCTTTCGAAAGGAAAATAATTGCATGACCCCATGAATCACTTCCTCGTGCAACCCGTCCGATTTTTTGCCAGCTTGAACATGGGTCATTGTCTGTATCCCATAACACGACTCTTTGTACAGTTGTATTGTCTAAGCCCATTCCATAACTTACAGTACTAAATAAAATTCTGATCTTTCCATTTGGTTTCATGAAGTCTTGCAAAATTCGGTCTCGTGCAAAATCTTCGGTAACGGATGAAAAATGTTCGGACCGGTAACCATCAAGTTTGTTCTTGTCATTAAAGGTACGACCTTTATTCTCAAGCAATTCACGAAATTGATAGTTCAGTTCGTGAGTATGCTCAATCGTTGAAACGAAAACTATGGTTTTCATTGCATCTCCTTGTAATTGATTAATCTCATCCGCAAACACTTTTAGACTTATATCGGGGCGTGATCTTAACCGTGCTTCAAGAAAAATCTCTGGTCTGAAAAAATATAAAGGACTTTAATAATAAATAAAATTGGCGTAACAAACGTTAGCACTACACGGGCAACTATTGCCAAAAAAGATTTAGGAATGCACATAAATCAATTACCGATCCAAAGAAGCCGATACAAGAATTACATCGTTTTTTCTGATTCCGCATTTATTCAGAACTAGATCCTTCATAATCGGTGTCAATGTGCCAGTAAACAGTCCCATTGGACAGTCAAGATACTGTCTAACTTCATAAATGAATTTGTAATCTGTTCTAAAATCCTTTGACCTAAAGGAATAGCATAATTGAAATGAAATATCTGACGTATGACCTTTGAACAATAAATTTGATTACATTTTTTAATTACCATGTTTCAACACAATGACATTCATCCACCTGAATATGTGCAACCTCGGCCTGGAGAAGGAATTTCCTTGCTTCTGCCAAACGTAAAGTTTCCGGTGAAGTCAAAAGATACACTGGCATCCCGATTTCTCTCAAGGCTGACAAAAATTTCAAAAGGCTTAGATGATAGTTTGCTTATTACAGTCATTACAACGGTTAATAATATTGACACAATTACCTATGAAAGTGTAGGCTTCTCCGCTTTTTAATGTCGTTTCTGTTAACCTTAAACACTGCAGACCCAGAGTATTCAATTTCTTTGAAGTATCATCCATCAAATTGATAAGTGGCGATACAATGAGGCAGGAAGCATGGATGTTATCTCTCTAAAATATTTCCACATATATACTTGTTAGTAGGTTTGTGTAAATGCAGTTTGATTATCAAAGACGTCTAGCAATTTATTTATTACCTTAGCTAACAACAGTGTCGGCAAAATGATTCCATATGTTTTTCCAGAATTTGTTGGCAGCACGCATAGAACATCTGATCCAGATAGCATGTTAAAAATAGTTTTGGCCTGATGTGGTCTTAGAAGCGGTTCAAAATTGGACGACATGCAACCAGTATGCTCGATATAGAGAGATTGAATAGAATCATAACTATAAGTTGTTTCCAAAGCATCTGACGACGCTGATTCTAGTTCTGACGACTTGGACGAAGTGCTGGAACTTGGAAGTGTTGGAGGGCCCAGTAATAACAGGTCGGGTTCATAGTTTTCGCCAATCACTAAAGTTGTCAAAGATTCGCCTAAAGTTTCAATCTTTTGTTGCAGTAGTTTTGCCTGGCAAGGTTGGCAAATGAATCGTCCAGGAAGAATGAAGTATACTTTATCCCTCAACAGGTGTTCGCTAATCTCCACAAGGTTGGTAAAACATGGTTTGGGATGTTCTTTAATATTGCAACAACCATGGTATTGATGTTGGAAAGTTTTGTATTTGCTATCGAATTGTTGGTAATGAACATAGCAAATGCTACGGATTGATTCCACATTGCGTTGAACTTCAGCGGTAACACGCTCTAGGATCCGATGTTGTAATTCAAATGGCAATTGGTTGAAAAGCACATTTGTATCTTAAGTATATAATTTATAATTATAATAAATTAAAATTTATTTATAATTTAAAAGGTAAAAATATAGTTCAAATTCAGAATTAATTTAAAAAAAATGAAATTACCTGCACTGCATTTTGGCCAACCAACGATTCGACCAACCGAGCAGTACATGTCAGTCATTTTGAAACAGATCTCTATTCAATTTCTTCAGACGTTAACGTGAATCGATAAACAATTTCAAACACACTTATACATCATTCAGCAGACTATTAAATTATTCGACTTTTTTAGGACTATGGATGATGAACCAAGTTTTTGAGGATGATAAAAATAGTCTATTTATAAAATGAGAAGTCATGAATCATTTTTCTTATCAAGATTCATTTCTAAAGGATGTTTGGTTTACTTTTATGAATAATGTAGTAGTAATATAATATATGTGAGACATGAAATATTTTTTAAACAAAACTAGCATTGATTATGAAAAACTGTTTGTTTTTATTAGTCATTTGCTTCCTTAGATATTATCTTCACGATTGTGGAATAATCTTTATAAAGTTAAAATTAATAAGGAATTAGTCAAAAGTAATATCATACAGCTGCAGATGCATCAGAACTTAGTAAGTACCTTCCGCTTACAGATAACAAGAAGTCATGAATCATTTTTTTTCAAAGAAGAGCATTCATTATCATTTATAAATAAATAATGTGTTGTGCTTAGTCATTGGCTTCAGACTTCAAACCTAATCTTCGAGAACTAGACCTTTGCACTTTCCGAGATTATCGAATGACAGATAAACATTTCATGGAAAACATGACTCACGGGCAGCGTGGCTGGCTGCATTGCCATTACATGTGCTACTCTGGAGTGGGTTGAGAGGTTTAGTAAGCTGGAGCAATATCGGCAATGCTAGTTCTTTCCCAGTCTCATCTTTGAAGTCGACCAGTAATCATCCTAGCTGTTGAATTAAATACAAGTTTTAAAAAAACAAGAGTAAAACTAAAGTGGAACTGAACATACATTATATTTCCTATCAATTTTGAACTGGAAGTTGTTGAACTTGAAAATTGAACTTGAAAGTGAAGTTGTAAAAGGATCCAAAAATGGGTCAACTACGTGGGAACGAGTATGCCAAAATTGTTGTTTGTTTGGTTTTAATTTCAACAATAGTGGATTCAAATCCAATAAATCTGTCTGGTACAGATCCAACTATTATTGACTTGTTCCAGTCAATTAAACCTAAAGCAGTTCCACTTCATCTGTGCAATGGGAGAACGGAGGGTGTAAAATATAGGCTTCCACCAATTATGGATTGTCCAATTCCCACAGAGAAAGACATGAAGGACACCAAAGTCGTCATTGCCACATTTTACTGGGAAGATGCCAGTAAGCAGCTTATCAATGCCAACGAGTGTTATTCCACTAAAAAAACCGTTAATCGACACATGAACTTTTGGGGCACGACTCACGAACGGAATGTCACTGATGATGTGTACATATCTGAGGCAAGTTGTAGAGACATGATACGGAATTTGAGGTCGCCGGACGGTCGTCCTCTTAAACGAATAGTTGAAGGATCTTTCGGAACCAATCGAAATGAAGTGCCAAATTACAGCTGGCTTTCAACAAGGACTGAAGAAAGTATTAACTACTACTTCACTGCAACGAAAATGACGGTCAACAATAAAGACAATACGATTCAAACTCTGTTACCAATAATTGATAATTGCCTAGCATCAAGCGGATATTGTCCAACAAGCCGAGGAGGAATTATTTGGACAGGGACCGACGTTCGCACTTGTAGAATGAAAGAAGGAAAGACAACTGGTTGTATAATGACCGGTAGAAAAATATTGAGCTGTGACGAAGCAAACTTGGCCATAGTGAATATAACGACAATTCAATTGTGCAACGTTACAGTTGGGTACAGTGCCCAGGGAATTTATTTTACAGTTGCCGATGAATCCCATTTGACTGGAGCTGTCAAAACGAGTAAAGCCAGAATTGCTCTTGGACTTCAAAGTGAGCGCGTTAGACGTGAAATTAAGTTAGTGACTGACAAGGAGATGAATTTTCGGTTTCAATATTTACACAATATGATTCAAGAAACGGTAAACTATAATGTTCGACTCTTTCACTCGCAGATTTGTCGAAATAATCAAATGACAATGAACTCCATTCGCTACCAGGCTGAAGCTGGGAGTCCAACAGTACTGGCAAGAACATTGCTCGGGAATGGAGCCTACAAATCGAAACTACAGGGCGACATAATAAGTATTTGGAGGTGTGAGGAAGTCAAACAATACATGTTTGTTCCGCGAGTAAACTGCACTATAGAATTTCCAGTAAGATATATTCATGGAAATATGGAACGTGAAGGCTTTCTTGCTCCTCTGAGTCACGAAATTGTTTCAACCCCAACACCAGTTCCATGTCCAAGTCCCAGTTTTTATTTTGATATGGGTGAAAACGTTATTTTGCTCTCAAATATTTCGGTTGTGACAAACGTCCCTTACCTTCCTAATCGCGGGGAAGCCCAAGAAGGAAAAGATTTTCAAGACATTACATTTGATGTTGCTGGTGAATATAATGTTGAGGAAATCACTAATCAAGACACTATGTACGCAATTAATAAAGCCTTTGCAAACAACCTGTGGCTGTCCTCAACACTGAAGAAAATTGAAGCGGGTGAACCCATCAGTGAATCCGAACAAGCCATGTTAGACACTTTAATGAGCTATAATTTTACAGAAACCATGTCACGCGTTCTAGTGTTCCTCTATGTACTTGGAGCAGTGGTTGCTGTGATTTTGTTAATAATCGTGTGGGTAAATTTCAAGACCATTTGGAATGGAATTCGGTCATTCTACACGGCGTTTAAGTCTGGATGGACGGCGGCGCGTAAAACAGCAACAGGAATCTACGGTCATATTACAAAAAAATCTCCCAAAAAAAAACCAACTACGACTGATGACGAAGCTGATAGGAATTCCTACATGGGTGAAGAACGATCAAAGGTACAACCTACTTATTCAGTGGCAGTAGAATCTCCAGTTATTCACATGCATCGGTCTGCAAAATATGCTGCTAAGATGAATGAACCACCACTTCCACCAAGGCCAACCGTAAGATGCAGTTCAGTTATTTATAGTCCTACTGCTCCAATCTATCAATCCGATGATTCTGTTGCAGCCATGGGTAGCAGAGAACAAGGATGGCTGAAGGAAGTGACCATGAAGCATCAAAACGACGTTGATAAAATTATAAAGTGAAGTGAATGTATATTTTTTCAATGCGTACAATTATAATGATATAATCATTCTTACTTTTTTGTAATACTAAATGACTTGTTAATCTTAATACTGTATCAAAACGGCGTTTTTTGAATTCAAAAATGAAATCAATGTATTTTTATGATTTTTTTTGATGATTTATTTCTATATATCATTCAATTTTATGATTGTTCTTGCTTTTTTGTAACTCTAAATGACTTTTTTTCAAACGGCGTTTTTTGAATTCAAAAGTGAAATCAATGTATTTTTATGATTTTTTTTGATGATTTATTTCTATATATCATTCAATTTTATGATTGTTCTTACTTTTTTGTAACTCTAAATGACTTTTACATCTTCATGCAGTACCAAAAACAGCGTTATTAAGATTCAATTGTGAAATTCAAAGTATTTTACTTGCCTTTTAATGTTTATTTTAAATCATGCGTCAAATTTGATAATCATCCTATTGTTTGTGTAATTTCTAATGAATTAATTATTTACGATAGTGTTTTTAGTATATATTTAAGTTTTTTAATTCCCTTTCTCATGATGATTTGAAAATAAATGATGTAGAAATTAACATGACTTTCTTGTTTTGTAATTAATTTCCGTTTCAGCCCTTCCATCAAACCTCTGTTTTTAATTGATCTCAAATTGGAAGTGCAAATATTTATCAGAATGCAGCGTCTCCCAATCTATAGAAATTGTGTATATCATATCCATAAGCTACGATTTTTGAAACAATTTTCATTTTCATTCTTTTTCAACAAAATTTAGTATTTGTTTGACAATTGTAAATTTTTATATAATAAAATTAAATTGGGTTAACGAGTAGATTACAGCTGCTTATAACTTGAATAATTGTTATTTTCTTTAAAAAGTGGAGTTTATACAACAGATTACTGTATAACCGCAATTAAGAATTAACCTTCAGACGAAGCTTCGCATTCTGAGTTTCCATATATTTAGAAACCCTCATTATCTACGCGAAAAGTTATGATTGATGATAAAAATGATTCACTTTAGGCTCCAGAGTATTAATCACTATGGGAAAAAGTGTCCTGAGTGGTATTTTAAACCCACCTCATTCTTGACCTAATGCAGCTAGAAATGTATACTAAAATTTAATAGGCAGATAATTTAATAAAGAAAAATCTAAATTAATTTTTTGCACCCTGTGTGGTACCAGTAGATGGGAATTTAAGTTTTATTGAAGTATGTTTTTTAATTTTCCAACAGCGGGTGGGCCCGATAGAGTGCTCGGAGAGGCTTGTGGTTTTTTTCATTCGATAGAGAATTTAATTGCGGAGGGCATATAATGGGTCAATTTATGGTTAGTTGTTTACGGTGGCGAGATATAAATTAAAACGTGGAAAAATGTATGACAAGTTTTGATTCAAATCAATTTCTGCTATCGGGTGTTCATAAAATGCCATCTTGACGATTTCTGACTTTTGTTGACCATTCAGGTCAAAATGTCAGAGAAAAAAGTTGTTTAATTTTATGTGACCTATCGATTAAGAAATAGAAAATTTTTTGGTAATATTTTCTCAAAAGGACTTGGAAATATTTTCTTGGGTACCATCAAGCAGAGTCCGACCCGATTTTATTTCACCCTTCTTACAAAATAAAAAAAGAACAGTTTGTCAACGTCGGAGGGGCTTGATTTCTTACACATTTGACTTTCCTAAGTTTTTCGAAAAGCGAATTAAAAAATGAATGATCATACTGATTTAGAAATTTATCGAGGGATATTTATATTAAAAAAAATTCGGAATAACTCTATCAAGAGCAGAGGGATTAAAAACATTTCCACTATTTTTTTAATGAGTCCTTTAGGTTTAACGACTTTAGACGGAGTGAATGAGAGTGAGAGTGACTTAATTTCCGAAGCCGCATCTCTGTGCCTCTATTTGTTCCCTCCTCCATCCGAGTTGAGTTGTGGTATATGTACTGTGAATGAGTGGAGGGGAAGGGCAGCATACTTTTTTCCCCGTTGAAAATACATTGCTCTGATCTCTCATGCGTCAGAAAAGTCTATCCGCTCTAAGCGGAAAATGAGAGATGATTCTAGTAGGGGCAATTACTTCCGACTCAGTTTGGAGTGTAGCGTAGCTCACCCATACATGAGGCAGACCCTCCGACTATTAGAATCTGTCTTGGTATGGTATCATATTCTTCAATTCAGATTTCAGTTCAGACTTCAGAATTTAATTTAGATGTGAGACTGAAATATGATCTACTTTTTAATATTTGTGATTTGATATTGAATACAGAATATATTCGAAGAATGCATAATGTTGAATGTGCATCGATGGATATGAAATTGATCCTGGAACTTCTTCATTCTTTGAACTTGTCCGTATAATTTTCATATTGTCCATTCCATCACCTAAACGCTTACCTAACATCTTTGATCTTCTTCTTATAGATTTGCAGACCTGATTCAGTTAGTTCACAGTTCAGATTCAGATACAGGATAGAAGACCAATGACACACATACAACATACAATTAAATATGACATGATGATGGCATATCACATATCAATCCATTTTCCATCATACAATAAATAGTAGATCATAGATTGAAAGAGCCTTATTATGAATTAGTTATATTCAATATTGTATATCATATATAGTCAAGTTAGTGTACTGGCACTGACTGACTGGTAAATGTACATGAATAAATTACAAATTATGGTAATATTCAATTTGCAATTTGAAATTTGTATTTTAGCCGAATTTAGAATTATTAAATGCAACTCATTTTACTCATTGATAAACCTTTAGGTTACCTCTAAACTCCAATCCAAATCACAAATCCAATATTCAATATTCGTTTTCCAACAATCCAATCCCTTGTTTGTACTTATGCACTTTAACCTGCTTACTTCCCTAATTATTAAACTATGAACTAGCTTGTTGATGGAATCGAATTGTGAATTGAATACTTGATATTCCCCACGATATGCTGTATGCACGAGTTATGTTTTATGTTATTGTTGTGGTGTTAAAACTGCAGTTCACTCTCTCCCTCTCCAGCACCACACTACTTGTCTACTTCATACTTCACACTCCAGCCAAGCTAGGCATTGCACATATTGAGTCGCAAGCCGCATCTCGTAAAAGGATCAGCTTCTATGGATAAAGACAAGATTCAAGATGTATTTGTTACAGGACATGTTTTATAAGGCCATTTGCAAACGGCCTAGCCCATTTGCAAACTGACCAACCTAGTCAACCACAACCTTTGACCTTTAGAATAAATACATGACTAGGTTTTTTGCAAACCACGGAGGTCCAAGTGATATTTCGATTCAAAATTCTTTAATACCAACTCTCTGTACGTGTCATTAAAATAAAACTTCCATTAGGTGGACAATAAATTCTTGTAATTCATAATTGGAAAATTTTAATCATCTTCGTAAATTTTCATCAAAATTCTAACGTTTTGCTTTTAAAAACAACACAAAATCTTTGCCATTGTTAGATTTTTTTAAAACCATAATTTTAATATTATAGGAGAATTGATAAAAAAACATTTGCAACAGTTGTAAGAGATTTTTTAATAAATTTTTACATCAAATAAACCGATGTAACGGGTGTAACCAAGTGTTGAAAATATAACGATAAACAAACTAAATCTCAATTTCCCCAAAAAGCCCGGGTTTTGCACCCTGGTGTCAGTAGGAGTGGTCCCGTATCCGTCAAAGATGTTCTATTACTCATGGGAATCGTTTAAACCCCATATCTCAATTTCCCCAAAAATCCCAGGTTTCGTACTCTGAAATATAGGTTCAGGGTATTATCATGTATAGATGATAGACATAGAGTGTAATGTAAACTACCTAAGCGTCAGTTTTAAAATAAATGAGTAAGAGCTCTATCCTGGCGTTGGACTCCTACATATCACTATTCTGTTTGATTTAATGGTTTGTTTTGGGGTTTAATTGATGGGGGTCAGGGGGTGCGACCGATTTGACCCAAGTTCGAACTTAGCCTGTGTTAGGACCCAAGGAATAAGTGTACAAAATTTGGTGACCGTAGGTCAAGCCGTTCTCCAGTTATCGCTCGGACAGACGGACGGACAGACGGACGGACAGACGGACGGACGGACAGACGGACGGACAGACGGACGGACAGACGGACTTGTCGTTCGCATAAAGTGTTTTCAACACTTAATAAAGGACTTGAGTTTTAAAGAAAACTAGATGACCAGATTTTAAAGCAATTTAATTCTGCCACTGCACTGCCAAGGCCATCTTAAAACTTAAAGATCTGCCTCTTTTAGTTTAATTGAATACATCGTTTAAGTAAGTTTCAAAACGGTCCTTTGCTAGAGCAAATAGTCTGTAATATGTTAGCAAGATGGCTTATAATTTATAATTATAAATCTCAAGATTTTTTGTCAAAATTTATTGAAAAAGAATCGCTTTCAACTGTTGGGAACGTTTTTTTCGATTTCACTATAATATTAAAAATATTATAAATGCTTTTTGAAAAATAAAACAAACTTCAGAAAATGTCTTAAAAGTAGGACCTAGAACCCATAATGTCCTGTAACATACTCATTGCATTTTGAATTGCATCAATTGGATAGATTAGATTTTTACAATTCAACCATTTCAACTTGTTTCGAGTTTTCGTTGATTGCATTGGATGAGATGCATTGGGTGTGAGACAAAGAGACAAATATGCTTGAGTTGTTGTAACAAGGCTACACACTAGCCATTATGGCTGGGTATCGCTAATTATGGGATGGGACGGCTCGACATTAAAAATGCTAATAGCCGTCAAGTAACTAATAGCCTGATTTCAGTGATTTCTCCCATCTTTATGTGAAAAGAACCTAGAAATGCAAGGTTTATATAAAATACGTAGAAATTTGATCTCTCCTATTTCGAATTGATTGACGTTGACGAAAATAAAAGAAAAATCATAGAATTAAATCCGGGCATTTTCGACAGCTCAGTGAGTTGTGTTGTGGTCCGATTTTCTAAATCTTGTTTTTAAATGCCCGTGCAATTTTTTAGAAGGATTATGAAAGTATGAAATCGAGTACTTTACATATTTCATATCAATTACTTTTTCAATCGACAAAAGTACAACGCAACGCCGTTAAAAACTGTTGCATATATTATATAGTTTTAGTTTTTCAACAAATTCAACCCGAGTTTGATCTTCGAATTTTGGATTTTTAAAATTAATTTTAGCATGTTATCTGAACTGGCATAGAGGATTCGATTCGAATACTTTTCACACGTCTCTACTCTCTAAGTGACTCTAGTCTCTTGGTCTTGCTTGGCCCTTCCTTTTTGGCAATGTTTCGTTTCACGTGGTAAAGTTTGAATTGTTCAATAAATGATGTCATAAGAGTTTAAGTAAGACTTAGAGGTGTTAGTGTTGTGGTCTGTTTATCGGATGACACATTCTCATTTCTCACTCGTTCGTTCATTATATTTTGTAACAAACTGACTGTCGTAACTGTCGTAAGTACCAAATAAACTGCCCATTATATCATTATCCAATATTATTAAATTAATCATATATTTTAAAGTATTTCGTATTTTGTATTTCATATTTCATATTTTGTGCTTTTTATTAATTAATTGAACCACTCCACACTCTTATTCATTATTTAATACTTTGTATTGTACTTTCAACTTTGTATTTGTCCTTCATGTATCATGTATTTTCTACAGATCAAGTTAATGAGAGCCACAGAAGAACTAGTGGGTGAACGCTACAACCCGAAGAACAAATAAATTCGAAATTCGAAGTCAAGCTTTTTGCTTTTCATTAGCTTTGAGTTTGAAGTCCACCTTTTGCCTTTGCTCTTGCTCTCGCTCTCGATCCTCATCCATCATCACTCATCATAAATATTGAATATAACATTCAACATTGCAATTGAACATTGTTATACATCATTCTGATTAATCTGATCCTGAATCCCAAAATGACTTCAGGGACCACGCTCCAGGCAAGTTTTCTTAAATCAATCAAATTTAAAATCACAATTTTGAATGGAATTTATGTCATACGTCATACGCACGTATACAATGTGCAATGATACAAACCATGTACAATCAACAATGCAATTTATAATTGGTTTACGAACTACATAGGATGTAGGAGAGCTAAATAATACTTTTTTCATGCATTATAAACCCTTATAAACGTTTATAACCCGTATTATTAAAATCCAACAACGCAATATATGTAAAAACTAACAGTTTGAGTTTTTTGTGACGGATTATTAATTTTCAACAGAAGGCAATTGACCTTGTGACGAAGGCTACAGAGGAAGATCGGAACAAAAACTATGAGGAGGCCTTAAGACTATATGAACACGGCGTTGAGTACTTTCTACATGCAATCAAATGTGAGATTTTAAATCTTAAAGCTTAAGCCTAAAAGAAACTCCCGTAATTATCTTTTGAATGTAATTTAACAAATACGTTTTTGTCACTTTCTTTATAGACGAAGCACAAAATGATAAATCTAAGGAGACAATTAGACAGAAATGCGTACAGTATTTGGACCGAGCAGAGACGATCAAAAAATATCTTAAAACATCCAAGACGTCCAAGGGAAAGCCTGTGAAGGAGGGTGGAGCGACCAAGTAAATATCACGAGATATTATACTTACAAGAAACTTACAATTCCTTTGCTTCCTATACAAGTTGCGATCTGCTTCTGTTAGTGCGTATAAGATTAAAAATATAATTTTGACAATCTCTGTTTTCACAGGAAAAATGGGGATAAGGAAAGTGATAGTGACAGCGACGGCGATGATCCTGAAAGGAAAAAGCTTCAGACAAAACTTGAGGGGGCAATTGTGGTTGAGAAACCCAATATTAAGTGGTCCGATGTTATTGGATTGGAAGGAGCCAAGGAAGCTTTAAAAGAAGCAGTTATTTTGCCAATCAAATTTCCCCATCTGTTTACTGGGAAAAGGACTCCGTGGAAAGGAATTCTTCTATTTGGGGTTAGACTAACTAGCAATTTAGTCCCTAGTTTAATGCGTTTTTCTTTGCATATTATGATTGTTTTTATCTCTATTTATTACAGCCTCCAGGAACAGGAAAATCGTACTTAGCAAAAGCGGTGGCAACAGAAGCTAACAATTCAACATTCTTTTCAGTATCCTCTTCTGACCTAGTGTCAAAGTGGTTAGGAGAATCAGAGAAATTGGTCCGAAACTTGTTTGACCTTGCAAGAACTCATAAACCGTCAATTATCTTCATAGATGAAATCGACTCGCTTTGTTCATCTCGGTCTGACAATGAATCCGAAAGTGCTAGAAGAATAAAGACAGAGTTTCTTGTACAAATGCAAGGTGTAGGAAACGACACAGAAGGGATCCTTGTGCTCGGTGCTACTAATATTCCATGGGTCTTGGATGCTGCCATTAGGCGAAGATTTGAAAAAAGAATTTATATACCTCTACCGGAAGCAGGGCCAAGGGGCACAATGTTTCGTGTAAATCTTGGGTCTACACCAAACAGCCTTACTGACGAGGACTTTAAAAGTCTTGGTGAGAGGACTGAGGGGTTAGTGTTACATACAAGAATCCTTACCTGGCTATTGCTCTTGTACTTTATGCATAGACTTAGAATATAATTCTTAGTCCTTATCTAGTTCTATGACTTTATTCAGTAAAATGTGTTCATGAATTATGCATCAAACTAGGTATTCCGGAGCTGACGTCAGTATCGTAGTGAGAGACGCTCTAATGCAGCCTGTGCGGAAGGTTCAGACTGCGACACATTTCCGTAAGGTTCGTGGACCATCTAGGGGAAATCCAGATGACATAGTGGATGATCTATTGACGCCTTGCTCTGCCGGTGTTCCAGGCGCTATTGAAATGACTTGGCAAGATGTTCCTGGAGAAAAATTACTTGAACCTACTGTCACAATGGTATTTTTAATTTTCATGAAACAAAACTATTTTCATATTTCCACAAGTTCAAATTAAACTAATGCTGGGCATCTCTCTTTTGTAGAGTGATATGCTAAAGTCGTTATCAACGTCCAAACCAACGGTGAACGAAGAAGACCTTAAGAAGTTAACTAAGTTTACCACCGATTTTGGCCAGGAGGGATGAAGTCCGACCATGTTAAATTACTGTAATTAATTATACGATTATTCAAAATTAAACTAAATTCACAAGTGTATTTTACGCGTATGTTAAGAGTTATATGATCTTTGCTGCTTATACTCTTAAGTTTACTTGGCATTCTATTCCTTACGTTCATTACAAGTAATTTTGTACAAATAATTTTTCATGTAATATGATCAATTGTTTATCGAATGACGAGCCGAGTCTAAAAGCATATTTAACTTAAAGTCTTACAGTCGGTTATATGCCGAACTACTAAATGGGCAGTTGGCACGTATATAATTCGAATTTTGTCATTCTTGACGTATTTAATGGTATTGATTTTAATTCATTTATATTACGTTTATGATACCTGTAATTGCCATTCTGAAATAAAATATGAACCTATTAATTATATACTTAATTGTAATTGTATTTTACAAATAGAATTGTGTACCTCTTTGCATTTGCTTTATTTCCTTAACAAAAGCCGTACAAATACAATTTTGTAAGTTCTGACATCCCTTCTGGTCTGACAAATGAGTCTAGCCATGACCTCACCGCACTACTGCCAATGAATTGCATCTGGTAATCGGTGCGAGTTTGACTAACGCGGAAAAACCGCATATCATTTCGGATCTAGGAACCACAAATGCAACACATTTGTATGCGCTGCAATAACTACTAACTACGAATACGTATATGAATAAACCGATGTAACGGGTGTAACCAAGTGTTGAAAATATAACGATAAACAAACTAAAACTCAATTTCCCCCAAAAGCCCGGGTATCGCACACTGGTGTCAGTGGGAGTGGTCCCGTATACGTCAAAGATGTTCTATTCCTCATGGGCATCGTTTAAACCCCATATGTTAATTCCCCCAAAAGCCCGGGTTTTGCACCCTGGTGTCAGTGGGAGTGGTCCCGTACACGTCAAAGATGTTCTATTCCTCATGGGCATCGTTTAAACCCCATATCTCAATTCCCCCAAAAAGCCCGGGTTTCGCACCCTGGTGTCAGTGGTAGTGGTCCCGTAAACGTCAAAGATGTTCTATTACTCATAGGCATCGTTTAAACCCCAAATCTCAATTTCCCCCAAAAGCCCGGGTTTCGCATCCTGGTGTCAGTGGGAGTTGTCCCGTATTCATCAAAGATGTTCTATTACTCATGGGAATCGTTTAAACCCCAAATCTCAATTTCCCTGAAAATCCGGGTACTGCACCCTGGTGTCAGTGGGAGTGGTCCCGTATTCGTCAAAGATGTTCTATTACTCATGGGAATCGTTTAAACCCCATATCTCAATTTCCCCAAAAATCCGGGTACTGCACCCTGGTGTCAGTGGGAGTTGTCCCGTATTCGTCAAAGATGTTCTATTACTCATGGGAATCGTTTAAACCACATATCTCAATTTCCCCGAAAATCCGGGTACTGCACCCTGGTGTCAGTGGGAGTGGTCCCGTATTCGTCAAAGATGTTATATTACTCATGGGAATCGTTTAAACCCCATATCTCAATTTCCCCGAAAACCCGGGTACTGCACCCTGGTGTCAGTGGGAGTGGTCCCGTATTCGTCGAAGATGTTCTATTACTCATGGGAATCGTTTCAACCCCAAATCTCAATTTCCCCGAAAATCCGGGTACTGCACCCTGGTGTCAGTGGGAGTGGTCCCGTATTCGTCAAAGATGTTATATTACTCATGGGAATCGTTTAAACCCCATATCTCAATTTCCCCGAAAACCCGGGTACTGCACCCTGGTGTCAGTGGGAGTGGTCCCGTATTCGTCGAAGATGTTCTATTACTCATGGGAATCGTTTCAACCCCAAATCTCAATTTCCCCAAAAATCCCAGGTTTCGCACTCTGAAATGTAGGTTCAGGGTATTATCATGTATAGATGATAGACATAGAGTGTAATGTAAACTACCTAAGCGTCAGTTTTAAAATGAGTAAGAGCTCTATCCTGGCGTTGGACTCCTACATATCACTATTCTGTTTGATTTAATGGTTTGTTTTGGGGTTTAATTGATGGGGGGCAGGGGGTGTGACCGATTTGACCCAAGTTCGAACTTAGCCTCACTCTTGAGCCAAGGAACAAGTGTACCAAATTTGGTGACCGTAGGTCCAGCCGTTCTCCAGTTATCGCTCGGACAGACGGACAGACGGACAGACGGACGGACGGACGGACAGACGGACGGACAGACGGACAGACGGACTTGTCATTCGCATAAAGTGTTTTCAACACTTAATAAATGAAGTTCTTTTAATTCTGACAATATATACCATTTAGTGGATTTGTTTATTTATTTATTTATTTTATGGGTACCAATCTAACTATTAATGCCTCCGTATAATTTTACTGTACCCCGCATCATATATTTGATTTAAATCGACAAGAGGAAATTGACAACATTAAATTTTTTCGTCATAATAAATATTGAATAATAACTCACACTCTAGTGCTTATATTATACTCCTACTAGCCTATCACGGACGCTTCGCGTCCGCTCATAGTCTAGGAAGGTGCCTCTTGGAATAGCAATGTCAGGTTTTAAAAAATCATAGCAGTGAATGTTTCCGGCTCAAATAAACCGTCCAACGTTATAGTAATGTATCGTAGATGTGGCGTTTTTATAACGTTTTATGCACATCGAAACTGTTCTTCAACATGTTAAACGTGAAAACTGTGTTTTTAAATGTTCAAAATATATATATTTTTGAAAATCTCACATTGCCCCAATCATAGAGTAAAGTTACATACGTTTTTTGAAAGCGCTTGTTCATAGCATTGGAATGACGTATCACACATATAAAAAAATAAAATCAGGGTTTAACGTACACCCTACGTCCCGCCGATTTTACTTAGTTTAATTCTACCATATAGAACCTGTGCATATGCCATTTGGCGGGTGTGAGGATACCCAAAGACAGCCCTCCGCAGGGAAAAAGCAAAAAAAAACCCACGGAGCAGAGACTGGGAATGGAACCCAGTTCTGTGTACGATTCCATGCTGCCTATAGTGCTATGGCACAGCAACCAGAATCCGGTCTTCTAGCTACTGTGCCACAGCCGCCTCCTCGTATCACACATATAGGTTTGTAGTTTAACCTCTTCGACCACTCCCCACTGGTCAAGGGGTGATCCCACCCAAAATTTATATGCACCATTGAATAGCCATTGACAATAGCTTACCATCGATGTATCACACATGGGGTGTTAGTATTTGAAAAAAATGCTGACCTTTGACCTTACCTCCTTGACCTTTGAACTACATGGCCCCGAACGAACTCCGCTCAAACGTCCTTAATAAGTTCCCGAAAGAAAAATTTTAAAATATCGAGCCGTTCGCCCGTAATCGTGCTCACGGACGGACAGACAGAAGGACACCAGCTCATTCGCATAATGTATCTACGATACACAATAATTTGACCGTTTGACCTTTACCGAACGCCAGTACGGCTGAACCCTTTTTAACGGTTGCCCTTAGCTCTTAAGAATGATTTGATGGAATTCAAACTTTTAGACAACGCTGGGTCATGAGATTTAGATTTTGTGGCCCATAACTACTATAAGAGAACAATTTGACCGTGTGATCTTTCCCGAACGCCAGGATCGCGGAAACTTTTTTTACGGTTTGCTGTTACCCCCAAGGCAGGATTTAAAGGAATTCAAATTTTCCGACTCTTCTGGGTCATGGGATTTGAATTTTGTGGCCCATAACTACCATAAGTAGAATTTAATAATTTGACTGTTTGACCTTTCCCGGACGCCAGTAATGCTGAACTCTTTTTAACGGTTGCTTTTAGTTCTTAAGCATGATTAAATGGAATTCAACCTTCCGACTCTGTTAGGTCGTGAGATTTGAATTGTATGGCCCACACTATTAAGAGGAATTTAAAAATTTGACCGTGTAATCTTTCCCGAACGCCAGGATCGCTGAAACTTTTTTGACGATTTGCTATTACCCCCTAGGCAGGATTTAAAGCAATTCAAATTTTCCGATTCTGTTGGGTCGTGGGATTTGAATTTTGTGGCCCATAACTTCTATAAGAGGGATTTAATAATTTGACCATGTGACCTTTCCGGAACGCCAGGATCGCTTAAACATTTTTGACGGTTTGATATTACCTCTTAATCAGGATTTAAAGGAATTCAAACTTTCCGACATCGCTGGGCCGTGAGATTTAAATTTTATTGCCCATTACTTCTATAAGGGAGATTTAATATTTTGACCTTGTGACCTTTCCGGAACTCCAGGATCGCTTAAACTTTTTTGACGGTTTGATATTACCTCTTAATCAGGATTTAAAGGAATTCAAACTTTCCGACAACGCTGGGTCGTGAGATTTAAATTTCATTGCCCATTACTTCTATAAGGGGGATTTAATAAATTGACCTTGTGACCTTTCTGGAACACCAGGATCGCTTAAACTTTTTTGACGGTTTGATATTACCTCTTAAGCAGGATTTAAAGGAATTCAAACTATCCTACAACGCTGGGTCGTGAGATTTTGATTTTATGGCCCATTACTTCTATAAGAGAGATTTTATAAATTGACCTTTCCGGAACGCCAGGATCGCTTAAACTTTTTTAAACGGTTCCCTTTTACCTCTTGACAAAGAATTGAAGGAATTCAAACTATCCTTCAACGCTGGGTCGTGAGATTTAAATTTTATGGCCCATTACTTCTATAAGGGGGATTTAATAAATTGACCTTGTGACCCTTCCGGAACGCCAAGATCGCTTAAACTTTTTTGACGGTTTGATATTACCTCTTAAGCAGGATTTAAAGGAATTCAAACTATCCTACAACGCTGGGTCGTGAGATTTTGATTTTATGGCCCATTACTTCTATAAGAGAGATTTAATAAATTGACCTTTCCGGAACGCCAGGATCGCTTAAACTTTTTTAAACGGTTCCCTCTTACCTCTTGACAAAGAATTGAAGGAATTCAAACTATCCTTTAACGCTGGGTCGTGAGATTTAAATTTTATGGCCCATTACTTCTATAAGAGGGATTTAATAATTTGACCGTGTGACCTTTCCCGAACGCCAGGATCGCTTAAACTTTTTTGACGGTTTGATATTACCTCTTAAGCAGGATTTATAGGAATTCAAACTTTCCGACAGCGCTGGGTCGTGAGATTTAAATTTTATTGCTCATTACTTCTATAAGGGAGATTTAATATTTTCACCTTGTGACCTTTCCGGAACGCCAGGATCGCTTAAACTTTTTTGACGGTTTGATATTACCTCTTAATCAGGATTTAAAGGAATTCAAACTTTCCGACAACGCTGGGTCGTGAGATTTAAATTTCATTGCCCATTACTTCTATAAGGGGGATTTAATAAATTGACCTTGTGACCTTTCCGGAACACCAGGATCGCTTAAACTTTTTTGACGGTTTGATATTACCTCTTAAGCAGGATTTAAAGGAATTCAAACTATCCTACAACGCTGGGTCGTGAGATTTAAATTTTATGGCCCATTACTTCTATAAGAGGGATTTAATAAATTGAACTTTCCGGAACAGCAGGATCGCTTAAACTTTTTTAAATGGTTCCCTCTTACCTCTTGACAAAGAATTGAAGGAATTCAAACTATCCTTTAACGCTGGGTCGTGAGATTTAAATTTTATGGCCCATTACTTCTATAAGGGGGATTTAATAAATTGACCGTGTGACCTTTCCGGAACGCCAGGATCGCTTAAACATTTTTGACGGTTTGATATTACCTCTTAAGCAGGATTTAAAGGAATTCAAACTTTCCGACGACACTGGGTCGTGAGATTTAAATTTTATTGCCCATTACTTCTATAAGGGGGATTTAATAAATTGACCTTGTGACCCTTCCGGAACGCCAGGATCGCTGAAACTTTTTTGACGGTTTGATATTACCTCTTAAGCAGGATTTAAAGGAATTCAAACTATCCTACAACGCTGGGTCGTGAGATTTTGATTTTATGGCCCATTACTTCTATAAGAGAGATTTAATAAATTGACCTTTCCGGAACGCCAGGATCGCTTAAACTTTTTTAAACGGTTCCCTCTTACCTCTTGACAAAGAATTGAAGGAATTCAAACTATCCTTTAACGCTGGGTCGTGAGATTTAAATTTTATGGCCCATTACTTCTATAAGGGGGATTTAATAAATTGACCTTGTGATCTTTCCGGAACGCCAGGATCGCTTAAACTTTTTTGACGGTTTGATATTACCTCTTAAGCAAGATTTAGAGGAATTTAAACTTGCCGACGACGTGGGTCGTGAGATCGAATGTTCTAATGTATGGTAGAACGCTACATACACATCGAAACTGTTTTTGAACATATTCACAGTGCAAACTGTGTTTTGAAATGATTAAAATACATGAAGTATTGATAATCTCAATTTGCCCCAAACATGGAGTAAAATTACATACATCATTCGAAAGCACTTGATCATAGCTTTCGAATGACGTATCACACATATATGTTTGTAAATTGACCTCTTTGACCCCTCCCCGCCGGTCAGGGGGTGACCCCATCTTAACCCCTCTGACCTTTGACCTAGAGGGCCCCTAAACGAAATTGACCTCGGTTTGAATGTCCTCTGACCTTTGACCTCGAGGGCCACTAAACGAAATTGACCTCGGTTTGAGTGTCCTAAATAGATAACCGAAAGAAAAATTTCAAATAGTTAAGCCGTTCTTGAGTTATCGCATTTACAGACAGACAAACAGACACCGAAGCATAAACATTATGTATCTACGATACATAATAATTTCACCGTGTGACCTTTCCCGAACTCTACATCGTAAAATATCGAAAAGTTCCCCAACCATACACCAAAATAACATACACCACTTTAAAGTATATTGGATCATGCCTTACGCTTACGAATGACGTTTCACTTTCACACGTATATGTTTGCACTTTGACCCCTACTTTTGAAACTGAAAATGTGTACGAAATATTTAACATCATTGAACCTATTTGACCCCTTCCCGGGTTATCACACACAGAAATCGAATACATCTTTCAATAGCCCTTGATAATAGCTTTCCATCCATGCATCACACATGAAGGGTTACTTTGATCCCTTGACACGGTCAAAATCGTTGAAATTTCGAAAACATAATGTGCTATATCGAGTCACATCTCTTTCCACTGATAAACTCTTTGGCTTTTCCGAATTTTGAAAGTTTAAGGAGTTCGGGTGTGGGACCTGTAGGTCAGGGTTATAAGGGAATAGAGATGAATCGGTATTGCATGGCAATGGCATGTGGGTTGGTTTAGTAATTAAATATTAGACAGTATGTTAATTGTTAATAAAGATTTTTCGTTTCAATTTAACTATTTAGACTCTTCCCTTCCCTGTCACCTGTGGTATTTGGCTATTGTTGCTCCCTTGCAAATACTGGGAGTCATTCGGCACTCGAATTGCGTCGCAATGGGCGTGTCGGGTATACCAAATAGTGGAGGAGTCATTTGGAAATCAAATCTTAATTTGCGAATTTGTCGTATGGAGAGGTCACACCCCCTGATGTTGGTTATTTTTTTGGGGAGGGTGGACCAAATGCGTAACGTTTTTCCTTTGCATACAGGAGTAATTGCCTTTATCTATTCAATCTACGATACGCAATATTAACATTATATTTAATTCACGTTTTATTTTATAACTTCAAAAGGGGGTGTGGTATGACATAGGTAACCACACGGTTGGATACCGACGGTCATTGTGATTCGATTGATATATCACATGACCTAGTTGTGCCGTTTTTTACACAGGACCCTTACGAAGGGACCCCTTGGGGGTGTGTCCAGGGACCTGAAATATAGCCTAACGGCGTCTCCTGTAGGTATACTTTGGATACCCGTCTCGATCCTTACTGTCAGATTTCCGGTTAGGGAGGAGATATGGCGTATACCATTAACACGGGAGCTCATTATTATAAAGATTAGTTGGCCCTAAATCTCAGTTTCTGATGCAGTTTCTAAACCTAGAAGTAAGTTATTCAGAGATACCATTTCAAGGGTTCACTGCTGGGCTAGGGTACCGACATATATTAACGATAAAGGATCGTTAATATATGGGGTACCGAGATATGAGATGTAGATAGAGGTAGGTAGGATACCGTCATACATCTACCTATCTCGCATCTAGCTGAAACTCTGACTACTCGGTATACTATCTCTTCCTATCTCAGAATCACATCCCTACCTACCTCGCTAGTCTGTCTTCATAACTTGAATAACAAAACGATGTTATTCAAGCTACCTCGCATAGCTCGGTATCCTACCCCTACCATCCTCGCATAGACCGTGTATTAATTTCACTACAAAGAATATTTCCAAATACACGCAGTGTGCCAGAGCGAGTCCTGGTTGCACTGCATATCAATGGTATTGGTATGGTAAGAGTGGCAGAGAGATACAGAGAGGTGAAGGTTTAAAAACCATTGTGATTAGCATTTCGCATTTTCGAGTAATGTCTGTTGTCTGTTGGAAATCATGTTTGTAATCTTATTTTCTTATGGAATTATATGCTAAAAAATTATTCGAACTTCAAGGATCACGGATACCAAAATCCTCCCAGAATTATATAATAATAAAGATATACATTTATCTAATATTTGTAGTTTTTATTATAAAATCATAAGCCCTATACCTACCGACAGATTTACAAACATGAAAGAGATGCATTTATAAATAATGTAATGACAAATCAATTGTATGTAATGACAGGAATTAATTAATTGAACTTTGCGTTTGCCAGTTATTACTTACTAACAATTATTTAGATGTGTGTAATTGTATTCTATGACGAAAGTTTTTGTAGTAAATTCACTGGGCACTACACTACAAATGTATGTACTAATAAAACGCGTGTGCAGAATATAGGTAATATACGATATATGATTATGAATTTATTATTAGTTGCAAGTGCCAATTCGAAAGATCTTCATCAATTTGTTTATAGATAATAGGTACAGATACGTCTACTCGTTATACTAGATTTTAAGAATAGATTCAGTTAATCGGATATTTGACAATTTTAAATTAGGTAACAATAATTATTAGTTTATTACTAATTACAGACCTAATTCGAAATTCGTTGCGACATCAACTAAACAACGATAATGGAAATTGTCGATAACCATTCGATTTGGATGCGACGTAGTTCCCGTAGTGTAGTTAAATTACGCCGTATTTGTTGGAAAAAGAGCATTTAAAACTGCTTCCAAATCTCCTTTCTTGGCCATTACGAGTCGAGAAAGCCAACCATCATGATTCGAAAAACCCATGGCTAACAGTTGGTTTAAAGTGGTGATACATTTTACATCCATTTCTTGGGGAGATCCTGAAGTGGACTCCGGCTGCTGAGCAGTCAGTGATCCTGGACCGCTTGGATTGGTAACAATAGGAATGTTTCGAACAACAGAATTTACGGCTTGGCTGACTCCACTCAGAAGCTGGTGAAACTGAGGCTGGCTAAGAATCGGATACATACTAGAGCCAGCTCCGCTTGTATTTGTTGTTGAAGATAGATTTCCATTGTTGACTCCGTTACTGTTACCGATGCTTCGACTTTGTTCTGATGACAACGACTGTCCTCCAGAATTGGGCATGCTAAATGAAACATGACCTTGCCCCGTTGTTTGCGTAGCTGGTATAGGCTCCATAACAGGAGCTACGGTGTTGAGTTCAGTAGCATTGCCATTTGCAGCCTGGATAAAGAAAAGATATATTTATACAGTAAAGAATGTAAGAAGAAAAATCAGTTGGGAGGCAGTACTCCCTGCGATTAAATCGAATGGTAAAATAACGATCCCACAGACATGAATGTAGTAAATATCTCCACAAAGGGCCATTTTTCAGATATATGGGTAAAATCGACTAATCGAAAATCAAGAAGTCTCGATTTTCGTTTAAAAAATTGATGTACAGCGAAATTGAAAAGACAGGAAAGTGATGTGTGGGTTTGAGGCTAATTTTCCGTCAAGCCTAGCTCTAATACGGATATGATTAATTTACGTACTCTCTCATTATCAAGCAATGTCCAACCAGATGCTTCGCCGTCAAAATCCACCGCCATTGGGTTGGCCAAGGACTCTTGCACGGGAGCAGATGCAGCTACGCTTGTTTTGTTTCCATCATTAGTTACAATGTCTGGCCGCATTACGTTCAAATGCAATTGTCCGAAATGAGCCGCTAATGCAGCTTGCTGAGCAGCACTGGTGACAGTGGCAGCAGCTGTGGGAGTCGCAGGTTGAACCGGAGTTTCAGAGGCTGATGTTGCTGTTTTATTTGCATCAACATCAACACCTTCTCTAGGTGTTCCTGTTTCGGGATTAGAAGTATTCTGAGTACCATTACCGGTCGTAGTTCCTTCTGCCTGACCAGTTCCTGGTTCTCCACGATTTCCAAAACTGTCATACAGTTCCACAACATCAATGGGAATGCCTGCGAGACAAAGCAAATTATTAATATTCAAACAACCATATTTCAACATTTTATTTTGTATCTTTACCGAAGTAAAACTGTTCCCAAAATTGGAAAACTTACCAAAAGCATTCAGAAACTCTTGGATTTGAGAAGCCGCAGCAGTAAAGTCGAGACCGGATGAGTTCTCAGTACCAGTAGTTTGACCTCCAACTCCTGCCGCCTGTTCAGCTGTTTGGCCGCACGATTTTGCGTAGGTTTCTGCAGATCGTCGATGTTGATGAGCCATCTTTTTCATGCACTTAGCCCATTTCTTCATCCCCTTTTTCCCAGTATAATAAGGACAGCCATTGGGGAATCGCTGATCTTCACCCCCGCTATCTTCAGATTCCTTTCCATTTCCAGGGACACTAGCATCAGCTTCGGGCTCTTCTCTTGTACGGTGACAACGACGTCCGTGTCCATGGCCATGATGACTTCGATGACGCCCGAAAGGGAAACCTGCTAACGGATCCGGGACACCTCTCATAGAAGGTGGAGATGCAGGTGCATTATTACAATATCGCTATAAAAATCACAAATATTTCAAATACGCATTGAAGGATTACTTTTTAATGAGCCGTTGCGACTTAAACTCCTTGGCCTTTGACCAACAAAGCCGCTTGCAAAATTAAAATCTGTCTGAACTATTACGCGTTACTTAAACGCTGTCAATAATGATAGTTGTGGTTGGTTGTTGGAGACAGACAACATAACACACACAGATATAAAATAATTAATATTTACCCGAATAGCGTCCCGAGTTTGTTCTGGGAAAGAAATCCTCATCATGACATGTCCAGCGTGATGACCTTTGCGTTCACATATAGAACACAAATCGAAATCCGGGCACTGCATACACTTGTATCGGAATCCACGGATAGATCCTTCGCAGATATCGCAAAAAACTCCAGAATGTTCCGTATTATGCATAAATACGGCGTTTCCATCGTCTTCGACAGCGCTGGATCGAGTTCCCGTATTGTTGTTCGCCTGTTGTGTTTGAGTAGTGTTGTTCACAGGATTTTGTACATTAGACCGGAATTGACCATTATTGGCACTTCCACTTCCGTCTCCAAATGCTCCGAAATCCATTGTCAATTTTATGATTGATAAAAATCCGTCAATAGGTAGCCACTTCTTTCAAAGCAAAGTTTCAAGATGCTTATTAACTCAGTAACACAATTAACGGACCTAGAAAAACAGTCAATTATTATTATGGTTGGTTTGTATATAAATGCAGAAAATAAGGAATTAAAAATAATCCACAATGTATGAATTGCAGTAAGACTACCGAATAGAATGAGCTACGTTGAGTCACTTTATCGAGTATTTATTACAAAATGAAAAGTGCAAAATCATGAATTGTCGACAAGTACTATATTATTTTGTTGTTATGCAGTCTCACTCCCATTCGTTCGACCCAATCCCAAATCCCAATTTCTAGTCAAGTCAGCATTACATTCGTTTTAAAGTTTCTACTATCATCATAATAATTCTTAACCAGCCAGCATAACCTGAAATTGTATTATACAACTCTAACTAACTTTGCTGTATTTGTCAGTCATGAGTTCATGACTCCTCAAACACACGTTAATAAACGGCACCTCAAGTCAAGTCCCAACGTCCAACCAAACGCATTTAGCCCTTTTGCCCTTAGAACAGCAAAATCTCACTCCTCTTTGCAATTGCTAGAAAGTTTGTTCAGTGATTCATCAGCCCCTCTCGTATGGATAATTGTCTATACACTATATGAATTTCTTTCGTTTGTATACATACATAGGTTCTTTGAATGTCCTATAGTCATATACTCTTACGTATGTCGTCGTATTAACACGCGTAAACTGGTTGATGCTGGATTATCACTATTATATATCAGCGGTTTGTAGAGGCATAAAAATATACCTGTCCATTAGCCCATCCATTGCCATTCATTGCCCAAGGCTTGATGAATCACCTTTTTAATAGATGTGAATGTGGAATGGGATAGGAATAGGAATCAAACAACAAAGAGTATGACTCACAATCAGACTCAGTACAAGGCACAAGGACAAAGGAGAACAATGAACAAGATACCTAGGGATGGGTAACCTCCATCTGAACGTCAAGTGGCAACCTATGACCTAGCTACAAGCTACATTTGTAGATTTCAGATATTCAGATTTAGATGAGTTAGTACATAATAGCCTACCCATAGCATAGCCCCAGAATTTGTTTTCCTAACTTTGAAGACTTTGAACCCAACAACTTAATATGTGATATGTAATACCAATACCAATAATGATGTCAAAAGAGTGAGTGCAGATTTGCAGATGTTTGATGTTGTTTGTGTCACTTGCTTGCATTCAATAATTTCAAATTTGTAATTGCATTGATTGCGAATTAGAATTTCAAAATTTGAAATTAAATTGCACGTTGCACTTCTTGTGAAATGCAATGTGCAATGATGAATGACAAACGAATGCACAAATGCACAATGAATGAATTGACAATTGAATGATTGATGATGGTACAATGTGCAATGCACGATCAATGCACAATCAATGTGCAATCAATTGCAACAATGTCAAAGGAATTTACATAGTCAATAGTAGTGCAAATTCATTACCAATTGATTTACAATGATCAATGATGAATGAAATTCAACGTTTGAAGTTTGAAATGTTTGAATGCTTGATTAGATTGGGGTCGGGCAACCTGGACCACATTTCATGTGTGATGTCTGATGTGGCAACAAATACTTCATACTTTGGGTGCGGATAGACTACCCGACTGCCGACTGATAGACTACCCGACTGCAATCTACCCGACTGCCCAGTGATAGACTACCCGACTGCCGACTGATAGTCTACCCGACTGACGACTGATAGACTGCCCGACTGCAAAATACCCGACTGGACTTTAAATCATGAAATAGCGACCTGACAGAAAATTTCCCTGAATATAAAATGTTAGGAAGGTCATGAGGAGTATGTGAGCCGATTTTGGTTTCATTTAAAGAATTTTTTGGAATTTGAAAAAATTTCAAAGTAAAATTTTTAGTTCAGTCAATGTGACAATATATTGTGATCTAAAAGAAAATGTCTTGGAATAAAAATTACTCGATAGGTCACTAAAAGTATGTATGTAAAGTATAGTGACGTTTAGACCTAGTTACTGCTGTTGAAAAACTACAAGATTTTTTTCAATTCAATAAAATATCAAAAACGTTGTTTTCAAATGTAAATAAAACAACCGTGATGACTATCTTTTAAAACAACTCAGTTCTTGATGCTTTTTGACACCGGGCAAGCTAGATTTAGGCGTATTTTGAAAATTTGAAAAAAGAAATAAAATTCATAATTCCTTCCTACTTTTGATTTCCATGTCATAGATGTGAAAATTAGATGATCAGCTGACCTTGATTCAACAATTAATTATTATTCTTGATACCAAGTGTTTAGTCATTACCACTTCTTGTCCAATTGGCTGCCGAAGTTGTGACTGCCCTCAGTATTTCATTTTCAGAGATTGGCATAATATAGATGATTTAAGTATTGAATTTGCCGCCAAATTAAATGTTTGTAAATTATCGCCTTAAAAAAATACGACGATATAAACATTGATATATTCTGTAAATCATTGAAATCATATCAACTACTAGTCAACAATATCTTGTATTTCAGCCAGATAAAACCTGTGTAAAAAAGATTAATGTTCATTATTTCTGAGGGATGATCAATTCCTAAATTTGTTTTGACCGTCAATAAATTATTAAGTTATAAATGTCAACTAGGAATTGAATTCCCAGTTCTGTGCCATTTATAAATTATGTGTCTAGACTTAAAAAAACGGGGTTTTAACGTCTCAATGCAACCTTTAGTTTTTATGAAACGACATCATACCAAAACATTTTCTTCTCAGCAATATAATGTCTTGGGGGGGGGGGGGGTATGAACTGGTGATACCCATTTAGCCTCACTCACTCTACCACCTGCGCTATTATAGCAACTCTTGTGTCTAGACTTTAAAGAAATAATAGCTAAATATAACTTAAGTACCAATTGCCTATGTCTTCCTATATTGTGAGCGTGTCTCGGAGACTATGCATATAAACCGAGATACGCCTATACTATTAGTAATTAGCTTAGAGCTTAGGAATTATGATACTTATAGAGTAAGAGGGGTGACGAAAATTATGGAACACGAAAGAAGCGAGGAGAGAGATTATTAGGTTTTGAGAGCTGGACGAGTAAACAGGAGAGAGAGATAGGAAGGGTAGAGACAAGTAATTTAGGAAAGAGACTACAATGGGGACTACATACACTAAATAGGATAATAATGAATTAAATAAATGCTTAATGCAAGAGTTTACCAAGGAACGTGGATTTGTCTTATTTATTTACGGCAACTGACTATTAATACCGACCCTCACCTGCCCCATCGCCAATAATATAAAGACCACCGTTAAGGGAGGCTAGATAGATGAATGTCTCCTGATCCGAGAAAGAGTATGGGTTGACTATTGACGTTAGTCTGAAGTTCATATTGGTATAGCACATTAAAGTAGTTAAACCGTAATTTTTAATTTTTTGACAATTCGATTAATATAATTTAGTCTGTAATCTGTCTGAAAATGAACTAGTAACTCCACAAAAGAATCAGTGGCCCGGGTACTATTTATGTGACAGAACAGTTTAAAATGGGATTCTAGAAAGTTACTTGTGATTGAATTTGAGTTAAAATCTAAAAAGAAGGCAAAGTGGTTTTAGAATTTGAAATCTTAGACCAATATAAGAAATGAGTATTTTCTTATAATCACCATCGACACTACGAGAAAGGTTATTTGATTTTTCTGTCGTTAGTAAAAACCAGACACTTAGCCTATAAATTATTTAGGAGAAGTTTATGTTGGATCAGCTTTAAAAAAAACTATATTTCAATCATTTCATAATAACCTATAATATTTGTTTAGTATTAGCTTTCTGATTTTCTTTCTTTGAAATAATTTTAAATAAAAAAGTTGTACTTTTGCATTGTCAAGTTTTCTTGGCTGGTAGTTGGTTTTAAAATATGTTCATCTTGGTTGTTGCTTCACTAACATTTGAAAATTACGATTTTGATTTTTTTATAATTGTTTTCTAAACAGCAGTAACTAGGTCTAAACGTCACTATACTTTACATACATACTTTTAGTGACCTATCGAGTAATTTTTATTCCAAGACATTTTCTTTTAGATCACAATATATTGTCACATTGACTGAACTAAAAATTTTACTTTGAAATTTTTTCAAATTCCAAAAAATTCTTTAAATGAAACCAAAATCGGCTCACATACTCCTCATGACCTTCCTAACATTTTATATTCAGGGAAATTTTCTGTCAGGTCGCTATTTCATGATTTAAAGTCCAGTCGGGTATTTTGCAGTCGGGCAGTCTATCAGTCGTCAGTCGGGTAGTCTATCAGTCGGCAGTCGGGTAGACTATCAGTCGGCAGTCGGGTAGTCTATCACTGGGCAGTCGGGTAGATTGCAGTCGGGTAGTCTATCACTGGGCAGTCGGGTAGATTGCAGTCGGGTAGTCTATCAGTCGGCAGTCGGGTAGTCTATCCGCACCCATACTTTGTGCTTTGTACAAACTTAGAAAATTTTTCGTATGTTGTATGTGCAATGTGGAAACAAAACTTTGAAAAATTTTAATGTCAAATGTGGAATGCAAATGTGGAAACAGAAACAAGTCTTGCATCTTGTGCTCTGAATTACAAATTATGAATTATGAATTATAAATATTAATTTCCATTGTATAATTACAAATTACGATGTTCAATTTACGAAGTTATTTCAAATGACAAATGAAGTTCAATGTCAAATGTACAATGTAAGACTTTCAACTTCAGCAGACTTCAGCTGTGTTCTGTTTGCTGTTATTTCAAAGTTGTTTAAAAAAAACTGTTTTGTACTTCGTTTAACGAAGTACAGTTTGCAGTTTCATACTTTTGACTTTTGACTTTGTACTTCATACTTAAAAAAAAATAAATCGAATACAGTTCACAGTTTTCCAGTCAGTTCACAGTTAGTTCATAGTTCGCTTCACACAACAACAACAAACAATCACAAAGTTCAAAGTTCATTTGAAATTGAATTTGTTTGTTTGTAAGTTTGTATATGCATATGATATGATTATAATTGTAAAGTTGTAATGACAAATATGTTGTATTGATTGTGAATTGCATTGTGCATTCATTGCAATTTCCAATCAATTCACAAAAATGCAACTTCAACTTTGTTTTTGTATTCAACCCACCTTCACCCTTACTTTGCCCTTGTACCTTACTTCAACTTTTGAAATAGTTTGATTTGAAGTTTAAACTATTAAACTGTATCACGTAACACAACTTGTGTTACACAAAAGTACAGTTCGCAATCGCAAAGTTGAAAGTGCGACGTAATTTATCACCTTCTTCCGTGGCTGCCATTGAATTGTACATATTTCCTGCATACAACATATTCATGCCATAATGCTATAGAATTAGAAACTGAGAGTGTCCCTCTTGTGGTGAGGGGTATTTGGTAGATTAAAAATTCAGATTCGAAATATTCGAATGGAGTATGGTTTGAACTACATACGCATACACCATACTATGCATGGAATATGCAAATTGCATAATTCCTTCCAACTACAACTACACACAAGTACAATACTTTACAAACAAAGTATATATTCGCATAAAGTGTTTTCAACACTTAATAAACCGATGTAACGGGTGTAACCAAGTGTTGAAAACATCAGGTTTCGCACCCTGGTGTCAGTGGGAGTCTGGGAGTGGTCCTGTATATGTCAAAGATGTTCTATAACTCATGGGAATCGTTTAAAACGCATATCTCGATTTCCCCCAAAAAGCCCGGGTTTCGCACCCTGGCGTCAGTGGGAGTGGTCCCGTATACGTCAAAGATGTTCTATAACTCATGAGAATCGTTTAAAACGCATATCTCGATTTCCCCCCAAAAGCCCGGGTTTCGCACCCTGGTGTCAGTGGGAGTGATCCTGTATACGTCAAAGATGTTCTATAACTCATGGGAATCGTTTAAAACCCATATCGCAATTTCCCCCCCCCCCCAAAAGCCCGGGTTTCGCACACTGACAACAGTGTGCGAAAAAAAATTGTCAACGTCAATTCAACGATGCATATATGCAATTGAGGTAACCCCCTGTGCCCTGACCTACGACTACGAGTACCATTCACGGGAGATGTCAAAGATGTCAAATCACAAACGTCATTCGAAAGGTATGACATGACGCAAGTACTTTCAACGTTTCAAATGGCTTAATTATACAATTTTGAGCAGATGTCTAATGGTTGGGCATATTGAGATTTTTGACATTTTAAGTTTTCTAAACGTTTTAAAACACTTTCAATGCATTAACATTTTCCAAAGCAATACATTTACGATACATCATTACATTCATTGGACGGTTTATTTGTCATACATATTATTCTTTGACTATATTCAACATTGCAATTGAAAGTATTGAAACGGTAATAGCATGTTAAGCAAAAAAAGTTCGAAACTAAATTATTGAGATGGCAAAAAGCTTAAATCCTTTAAACAAAAACTATGCTTTCATCGATTCATCGACAATTAATTCATAATTAAAGATGAAATAATTACAATTAATTATGAATATTCAGAATATTTATTGCGATACGAAACGTATGAAAAAGTGCGGTGAGATTCCCAGGATGCAGGACAGGACGCTCGCGCTCGACGATGAGCTAGAAATTGAGAAACGAACACTCTGAAAACTCAATATCATTACAACCAATAGAGTCAATGATTTACATTAAAAGTGGTATTACATTCGTATTTTGTTCCTCTCTACGTACATGAATTGTTTGGTTGTGCTATTCTGTAAATCAAAGTTCAACCTATTCACTATATCACTATTTCACCCTACTTACACCTTATAGCGTGGTTAGGAATAGGGAAGGAATGAAGGATGAAGGAAGCATAGAAATAAATAAATAAAAACAAAGCAGATCAAATCGAAGACAAAAGAATTACAAATTCAAAATTAAAGATTGATTTGAATTTTGAATTTCAAATTTTGAAACAAGACACAAGAAACAAAAACAATATTCAATATTGAATAATAAACTGCTGTTATAGTTTTTCGGAGTGTGGATGTGGTGTCGGCCTCGGTTCTGTGTTCTGTCACCTCACATTCATTGCACATTGGACGGGAATGACGGGATGACGGGCAACGGGACTGGAAGAGACGACAGGAATGGACACATGACACACGCAGTGTTCAGATGTTCAGAAGAATGTTGAATGTGCAATCAATGGACCAACAAATTTGAAAATACAAAATATAAATTAAATTAAATTCAAAATTTTAAAATTGAATTTTGTAATTGCAAATTGAATTGTGAATTGAATTTGGAATTTGATGAAAAGGCAAAAGGTCAAAGGTTGAACGATGAACGGCAAACGAACGGATGTGTAGTGGTAAGGTCAAAAGTAAGTTCACAAATTATGAATTAGTTCATAGTCAATAGTTAATTTGAAAGTTTAAAGAAAGCTAAAGTTGAAGCTTGATGTATGATGTATGTTGTATGTTGTTTAAAAGTCAAAAGTCTAGTTTTGAGTTTTGCTGTTTTTTTAATTTAGCAACTATGAACTACAATATCAAATATACTTTGCTTGAGTCCATCACATCATTGCACATTGATTTCAGATTCAATTGATTGTGTCTTGCCACCTGCTTTGCTACTGACAACTGATAACTGATGACAGCAAATTGACCCAGTCACCAGTACACAGTAACTCGACGACAGTCTTTTTTTAACCTTCAAACGTGGAAATAAAATGATGGAGGCAGCAAGCAGTATCAGTGCCCGTACCACTCGACTTAGTGCGGAAGGTGTTGGAGCTCGTGTTATTCGAGGACCTGATTGGAAGTGGGGAAAGCAAGTAAGTAAACTTTTACTTTGCATTTGGTTTAAAATTTAATATTAAGTTTAAGTTCTAAATTGAATCGTGATAAATCTCTAATTTTTGATTTTGTATTTTAGGATGGTGGAGAGGGACACGTTGGAACGGTTCGAAACTTTGAGTCACCCGAAGAGGTTGTTGTAGTGTGGGACAATGGAACAGCAGCAAACTACAGGTGTGCTGTAGCTTTTGACTTGAGAATCTTGGATAGTGCTCCAACAGGTAAGGTCGATTTACGGCAAATGCATGCTTATAAATAAATGTAATTGACCCTGTCAGTCTGACGGTGATTATTCTTGGTTAGGGATCAAGCATGAAGGAACAATGTGCGATACCTGTAGGCAACAACCAATTTTTGGTATTCGATGGAAGTGTGCGGAATGTTCTAATTATGATCTTTGCTCTGTGTAAGTAATTATCTAAATTACCAAAAATGCCTACAATTCATCTTTGAACTGTAATCACACTAAAGCACATTTTTCAGCTGTTATCATGCTGACAAACATTCACTGAGGCACCGATTTTCAAGAATAACTACTCCAGAAAGTGGGAGGTTAGTATTTTTTATGTATAAACAATTACCTTAAAATGGTTAACTCGACAATTGGCTTTATTTTTACATTTTTGGAAAATAGAGTGCTAGTTGAACCGAGAAGAAAAAGCAAAAAAATAGCTGTTCGGGGTTTATTTCCCGGTGCTCGAGTTGTTCGTGGAGTTGACTGGCAGTGGGAGGATCAAGATGGGGGAAATGGTCGACGAGGAAAATTAACTGAAATTCAAGACTGGTCGGCAACTAGCCCAAGATCTGCAGCGTATGTGATATGGGATACTGGGGCAAAGAATTTATACCGAGTTGGATTCGAAGGAATGGTGTGTTTTTCGAACTGTTTCTAAACCGTTATTAAGGGGTGAAACCCCTTAATGTGAACACCTGGACTGTCTGTCCGTTCGTCCGTCCGTCCGTCCGTTTACGCTCTAACTTTCGAACGGTTGAAGTTTTTTGAAAACGATTTTCGGATTTGAAACCTACTTTTACTTGGGTTTAAGCCAAATAGAAATTCAAAATAGTCGGTCAGACCCCCTGACCTCAAAAAATTTAAACTCGAAAATTCATATACCAAATGACTCCTAGGTGTCAGTAAGGATAGTTATTCGTGTAAATATTTAAAAATGTAACGTTTCGGTTTTACCGCTTTTTAACGTTTCGTTTGTAACGATTTATTCATTGTAATTACGATTTTGAAAGAAAATTAACATAACAATATAATTGTATATGGGTTTATTTTTCAAACAGGCTGACATGAAAGTGGTAAATGATGCAAAGGGTGGTACAGTCTATCGAGATCATTTGCCATTGCTCGGTGGCGAAGGTCCAAGAAGTAGTGCACAACGGATTCAAGTCAGTGATCAGGTATGTTAAATTGATTATTGATTATAAGATTATATTATAGTACGGACATTCCAGCACTTTTCTTATTATGAGGCAAATATCTTGAAATTCTGCTCAAAAACCTTTGGGTCAAGATCCTTTGGAGCAATGTACTATATATACAACTTACCCGAGTTGCGTGTTACATATAGATAGATTATCAATCACAAGTATCATGTTATTTGTTCAAAGTTATGATATAAAGGATTTCGGTCCGATTTTGACGTTAAATAAAAGTATTTTATCTAGTTTTAAGGTTGCATTGGATTCTGGACAATATCAGAATCAGTAATTTTATAATTAGGATAAGCGTAAATTCATGGTTTCATTTCATTATTAAAATAGGTTAACATCAACCTGGAAATTGACGTTGTTCAAAGTCTTCAACATGGACATGGAGGATGGACGGATGGAATGTATGAGTGTCTTGGGACAACTGGAACGGTGGTTGGAATAGATGAAGATAGAGATATTGTCGTAGCGTATCCATCAGGCAATAGGTGATTTAGCTATTCTTTATTCTAACCTTGTATTGAATAAAAGTATGACTCCCATAAAATCAAAATTCTTTAATCTAGATGGACTTTTAACCCGGCTGTTTTAACAAAAGCACTAACAACTGCCGGAGCTTCCGCACCTCAGGGAATTGTTGATTCAGTCGTTGGGGCAGATTCATTAAACGATTTTCGCGAAAGCACATCCAGTGGATTTGCAGTTGGCGATGTTGTGCAAATTTGTGCGGATTTAGAGCAAATGAAATTATTACAACGCGGCCATGGTGAATGGGCCGATGCTATGCTTCCGGTACTTAATTCACTATTCATCATATAATTTGCTTTTCACTTTGAAAAAATCTGGAAGATATCGAGCGAAATTAGTCAAGTCAAGACTTTTTTCTCTTGCTTATATTTAAGTCTTCCAACAGTAATATCTCCGGTCTCTGGGAATAGTAGTCTGCTGTCAGAAATGGAGCTTCCCCATACTACAGTTCCTCGTTCCGGAAATTACAAATTTTTAATTGGTCCAGATGTCGTTAAATAATCAGAATCAAAATTAATTGATACCTTTATGATTTCTTTTGATTTAATAGACTCTAGGCCGAATTGGAAGGGTACAACAAATATATCACGACAGCGATTTAAAAGTTGAAGTTTGTGGGACTTGCTGGACCTACAATCCAACTGCTGTCACGAAGGTGGCTTCTTCCGACGGGTCGTTACCAGGATCTTCTAGTGGAGGTTAAAAGGACTTGCTTTCATCATTTATTACATTTTAACACGTTATATGTGTTTCATTTCCTTATTGGTATTTTTACTATTTAATGCACAGAGAGGTTGAGTGCGCTGCTTAAAAAATTATTTGAAAATCACGTCACTGGCGATGTCAATGAAGAATTTGTAAAGGCTGCTGCTAATGGAGATTATCAGAAATGTGAAGAGGTGAGAGGAACACGAGAACAACATTAAGTCAATGCACCTATATATAATCCGTAATAAATGTTTATTTGGTTTAGTTGCTGAAACGAGGAGATTGTGACGTGAATTGTACATTTTCCGGCCATACTGCCATGCAAGCTGCGAGCCAAAATGGTCATCTTGACGTTATCCGAATGTTATTAAATCATGGTGCTGATCCAGAGGTTGAGGATAAAGATGGAGACCGCGCTGCTCATCATGCTGCCTTTGGGGATGAGCCATTGGTCATAGAAATGCTGGCCCAATCAGGAGGTGATCTAAATGCGAGAAATAAGAGACGGCAGACAGCACTTCATATTGGAGTTAATAAAGGTCATTTGGGAGTTGTCCGAACACTACTTCGTCTAAGCTGTCATCCATCGTTGCAGGTACAGAATTACATTAATTTATTTCATAGCGATTGGAATATTGGGATAATGTCAGTACTTTGTGTTGTTTTCACAATTACTAATTGTCTGTTAAAAGGACTTGGAAGGCGACACACCGCTTCATGATGCCATATCAAAAAAGCGTGATGATATGTTAAGTCTTCTTCTCGATCACGCTGCGGACGTCACTCTGACTAACAACAATGGATTTAACGCTCTACATCATGCAGCTTTGAGAGGCAATCCTAGGTAAGAACCATGCTTTTTTCCTTGGAACAATTTTACATCCGTCTTAAGTGTTCGCATGACTCAATTTCATCACAACTAACTATCACAACGGTAGGCTTAAAGAGATCTATCTTAACTATCGGTTACGTTACACTGTTATTAACAAGTTAGCCTGTGCAAAAAGCTATTATCAGCATTACCGGTAACAACTAGTGGTCCATAGAATTTTTTTGTTGAGTTCAATTGGTTAGGATTATAACATGATTCTCGGTAGTATTATTGCCCAGAGACTTAAAATGTACTACACTATACAATTCTGTGCTTATTGAGGACGACTTATATAAGAAGTTATTTGTATTGTAAATACTGTGTGGCATATTTCTCTGTAATGATAAAAATATCAACAAAACTATGCCACGGCGTCCTATTACCAGATTGTGCACCGTCAGGGATATATAATCATGAATCATCATGTTTTTTTTCTAACGATTATTAATGAAAGAATGGTTCCGCCAAGAGCGCTGTGCCTCGAAATAACTTTCCTCTAAATTCTTTGGAAATGACATTTCGGAATCTTGAGATTTTCTCTTGGATAACCTTCCAACCATTGATAAATATAGAATATAATTTATACACTTGATAAATGGAATATTAGACAAATTGTCCCGAAATGTCCAACTCTTAATAAGACTGAGTTAATCTTCTAAAGGAACTTTTGTAATGAATTTTCTGACAGACAGTAAGAATCCATGCACGCGTTCAATGACCATATACTATAGACTGATTCCATTTCCAACAATTAAAATCAGTTCATCATTTAGTAGAGAGTAGAGAGGTGGCTGTCGTAGTTGGTAGTCATTAAATTATGATAGTTACATGTTACATCAACAAAGAGATCAAAGGTATTTTGGTGATTTAAAGGATGCAAGGTCGGAACGAATCAGCGTATTCCTGTACCAGAATAACTATATTCCTTGTTTGAATTAGGTCTGCATGAGAAATGCAAATCGATGTTAACATTTTAAAAGACTATCAAATAATTAAAAGCACACATTGACTAGGGAATAAGATGTGTTTTATAAGCAGTAGAGAAAGTGTGACATGTGAAAGGTTTTATGTACAGTGGGTTGTAATCTTATAAATTCACATTGAATTTCTGGAAACCCTGGTCAAAAAAAATACTGAACGTAAGAAAGTAAAATATCTTTCCCGAGCCGTAACCTCATTGAGTGTACAAAAGGGCGTATCCCGATACTAAAGGATTCTACCATTCCGTTAAATGAACTTAGAAGGTAGGGAGGAACTGGCTAAGTGAAAGCTGGAAAGAGTTGAAGAAATCAGCAGTATGAGTTACTAGGGTTCTGTGTGGAGATTTCATTAGCCCGGATGAGTTTCTTCGAAACCTGGTCTCTGATAGCTCTTCTGTGGTTTGCTCATGTAGAGTCTCTGGGACAACTGCCTAACTTATAAGGTCATAAGTAGAAGAGGTAGTTTAGTAGCAGTAGGTATGAATACAATGTATTCCCCTCTCCCATGCCGTTTCTCTCCCTCCAAGTTTTTGGGATACGGATATGGAATAGAGGAGAGAGCTGAGATAGATAAGGGTGAGATGGGTTAGCCAGGGGGAGAGAATACGGAGAGCTTTCACCGAGAAAAAGTATTCCATTCTTAAGAGAACATCGTCGTTTTTTCTCACTATCCATCCCGTTTTATTCCCTATCCTATTATCGTTAACATGCTACGAGGAAGTGAAGAACAAAAGCTAATCTCAAGGTTTATCTTCATTAACTTTACTGTAATATGCCACTTCTCCCTCACGATTAACAGACAGGCTAATGTTACTCGGAAAATTAGATATTGGACGTTCCCTGATGTCGTTTTGCCGCCCATGTGCTTGATCCATATTTTTTAAGTGGTGGACATTATCCGACGAGCTCCCTTTTTCTCAAAAGCTAAAACTCCCTTGAGGGTAATAATGAGTCGTTGCTGGTCGTTGGGAAAGTATGAAAAGGAATGAGAGGGACTTCTCCAGTAGTTGTACACTGTTCGGCTAATTGCTGAATTTTAATTGCTATACAAGACCTCGAGGGCAAGTCGTTGAAAGCTCCTTTACTTTTTTCAAGACATTTCAGAGGAATATTTTAAGATATGTGTACGAGAGGAGGAGGGAAAACTCATACAGCTTTCACTCTCATGACAAGAAGCATCGGCTCTTAGACTTTTCCTCGATTTGCTTCAGATTTGGATTATGAGTAGATACTCGTCCTTGTAATACATGACTGTGAATTCATTTCATACTAATCAGTCTTCCGTGCTCTGTTTTGACACTCATATTGTAGGTTGTAGTTAGTTGATTGTAGACTCTATGGGAGCCGCTGGAGTGACTTGCACTACCATTTCCGTTAAAGGGTAGTGAGTGATGAGGATCTGGCTTTTTGGTGCAAGTAGCACGTGTCTTGCCACTCCAATAAATGTATGACCCTTTTGACAGGTTGAGAGAGAGAGAAAGAGAGGAACAATTCATCGTTGCCTTGCACGCTTTGTTTGAGGATATATAATAGTAATGTAATTAACCTTTTGCATTATACTAGTATATATTGTAAAGTTGAAGTGATTGAACTCATGTGTTTATAGTCTCATACGTGTTGGGTAGGGTAGTTCTTTCCTCTCCATGCTTTTATTTTACGGGATTTAATCTGATAATGTATACGAGATAAATCGGGAAAGATTTGCTAAATTCAAATAGACTTGTATGTAGATTTGTGTCGGAAGGGTTCTGTAAAATAATAATAATCTGCCGAGTACGCGTACGTGGGCACCGTATATAATCCAGTAAAGTCGTGTATTGGAAAATGAGAAGAGAACTCGCTAATTTCTGCTGGTAATCATGCGTGGTTCTCGTATTAACAGGAATATATTATGTTTTGAAGGCACGAGAAATTGAGGGAGATGAGTGAAAGTAGATTTTGTGATTTGGTTAGATGGATGGGCCTACTACGTAATGTCACTGTGGTTTTCGGGCCTCTGTTTGTATGGATTAAATGAGAGATGAGTTGAATCCTGTATGAGAGTAGTCATCTCCAATGCATAACTGAAGAGTGAAAGCAGACTGGTGGAGAATAATGATGAAAGCCTCCTCATGGTTGAACGGTTACTTTTAGACTATTTAATAGCAAATGATGCTGTTAGTAACTGGACCCCAGCAGAGCTGATTAAACTTTCAGCGAGGTTATCAATAAGCTGGTTTATATATCTGCTATTTCTTTTTTTAGAAATCGGATATTCCTTATCCTCATTACTCGAGTCTCGTCCATATTACATGACTGGATATTTTGCTAACCGTATATAAATAATAAATGTATTAAACGTATACTATAATGTTTAATATAATATTATATCGGTGTATCCAACCTATAAGTCGATTTTATTACGAGAGTGGACTTCAGTGGACTCGACTCTGCTTGAGTAAGTGGATAATCTCTTTTCGAGTCTGCCTGTAAATTTACGATGATATCAAATTGTTATAGATGTAGTCACTTCCAATATGATTAGAGCACCTAGTCGCTTAGAGAATTCAAATGTCTTGCAAGAATTTCGTTTATTGATCAGGTTAAGGAATTGCTTTCCCGTGTCTGAATTCATGGGTTTACATTAATTACAATTATCTGGAATCATGGACTGGTTTGACATAAAATAACGAATCTAGACAATCTTACAATCGTGGGAGTATGGTAGTTAATTTAATTTTCTCAATATTATAGTTTCATGTGGAACTGATTTAAATAAAACTAGAGCATCCGATCATTTCGATTCTGCTGCCTTTGATTCCCTGCGGTCACTTTTGAAGTGCACGCACTGTAATTAAATCGGTCTAGCTGTACTAACGGAAATGGAAAACTTGTAAACAAGGTTGTTCATCATTTACATGTATACCATTTACAGTTCAACTGGAGAAAGTGCGGTGTGGTAAAGTACAGGTATCCCTTCGGGAAAAGAATAAATAACGGAAGGTTTGGATCATTAAGCGTGTCATAGCCATTTTGTTACGGTAGTGTAGGTATGTGTTGCTTTACAATCGGACCAGCCAGACTACATAAACGTATATACACGTATAGTATGGGCGAAATGGACTTCTGTTGGTTACTACCAAGCCGAACTGCCTGGTTTAGTGAAAGTTAGATAGACGTGTGTACGTATCGTATAAATGAGAACTATAGGTTTGTTGTCGCGTCCCGTTTTATTGTTACTAGCCTCCTTTCATTGTCTAGAATTCACACGGTTGACTGAAATAAACAACCCATTTAGTTCCCACATACTTCTCTCACTTCTCTGCCGAAATAGGAGTGAAAGAGGAATTGTTGGTGTTGATTATAACAAATAATTCATAAGGGATCTCATTTACACTTTGCACTTTCAACCTTTCGTCGGAATTCTAATGTCTCTTTTGTTTCTCTGCTGTGCGAAGTCTCGTTCTTCATGGGCACGTGGAATAGATATGTTCTGCCATGTAATGCCTTATTTCCTGTTTCTAATGACTGAGCAATATGTAAATACGTTGTTAATTCATACAGTTCCTCCTCTTTTCATCGGTTTGGCGTAGGACGCTGTAGGTTTATTCATTTGATTTAGTAAGGTTTGGGTGATTCTGGTGACATTGATTAATTATGAGATCAGTGATCGGTATTTGAAATAACACTATGATGAGAGGACAAAATGATTGAAAAGGAAAGTTTTATTTAAACTGAGATTTATATTAGTACAAATATATCCATGACCTGTCAACTCGACACTAAAAAGTCCGTCAGTGTCAGTATACTTGGTATCCTTGTTTCTCCGATGTATTTCGATGACGGATTTTGCTGTTGTCAGAGAAGTTGATTACAATGCCAACTACAGCTGGTTGAAGGGGACCAAATACATAAAACAAGAAATTTGGCCCAGTTTCAGCCAGCTAAAGCTGAAGGCATTTGCTACCATTCGATTATCCAGGAGGTTGACTTAACTGGAATACTTTGGTTCGAATCCTCTGTCTCAGTTGTACCATAAAATTCTAGATTGTCAGCAATACTGAGTCGAGAGTTGGCTGGGTTGAAATTGTAGACGAGATTTAGGAACCAGGAGTTACCTGCTGTAAAAATCGGAATCGCCGTCCTTTTATACAGCAAGTCGACAAGGTACCCGGGTATTTCTGCAGTGACGTCAGGATTCGCTGTGTAGCACCGCAAACAGCTTGATCTGGCTGCTAGAAGAAGCAAAAGTTAATTTGTTTTTTTCTTGCCCATGTCCCCAACTTGCCTTCCATGCTAATGTAAGTAGCCGCCTCCCGAATTTCATCTGTGAAAACAAATTTGGAAGTGGAAACTTTAGAGTAATAAACTACAGAAAAGACTTGCTATGTACGGACAGCTTGTGAGCTCCTGATTAAGTATTGGTCAGCGTAGCGTGGAGAATGTTATGGTTGTGAGATACCATCACATATTAATTTCTCTTTATCTTCTCTCTTTTCTCCCATGACGTCGTTCGTGGGCCAAGGAAGTTGTGTATCTGAGCTGCAAAATAGAAAAATCACAATTTGTAAGTGTTTCAAGTTTCAACAAAAAAGAACATTTCAAGTGCCACTATTTGCTAGCGGAACATTTACATGTCTTTGAATTGAGTAGATGTACTGTAAAAAGGAAGGGGAGGAAGCATTTACATAATCCCGTTCCTAGGTACACAAAAAGAAAGTCCAGTTTGACAAGTACTGACGCTTGGATAACATTGGTACATAAATTGGTTGATTCTTGAATGGAAATTCACTTTCAAGGTTCATTTATTCTTTTCACATTCGGGAAGAGAGAGGAGTTCATCTTAAGACCATGTTCCTACCTATCCATCCACACATCCTCCTTTCTGATCTTTTGAAAGTTTGGGTTTGCATTGGATTTGTCAATCTCAACAACTTTTCGGGTACCTTGTTGTTGTTACACAAGGCATTTCTTTGGATTTAGCTCAGGCAGTCGGAAAGTAGAACTCAAAGCCTAATTCACAGCCCTTCGTAATGACACTAGAAGGCCGCTCTGATCACCCGAAGGTAGTAAAAGGAAGTTTAAGAGACCCAAAAGTAAACTGTTTCCCTTTGGAATATATTTCCGAGCTTTCACTCCTTCACCACCGAATCCCAGCTTTATGTACCAGATGGTTGTAAGAGCTGTACTTGCACACTAAATGATTTCCTACTATCTTTACGCCTAAGAGATGGGGATTTCGATTAGGAAAATATGATTAGCTTCACCTGCGCTTCTCATCATTGCAGACTTGGCTGGGTTATTTTATGGACGGATTGCTAACTGTAATGGGAATCGGCGAATTGGAAAGTGGAAGAGCGGTTCATTCCTGGTGTTCATTATTTCAGTATGTTATTTCGTAAGGATGGAGAGGATTGTTATCCCAGGAAAATAGGAGGAAGAGAAAGTGGGGAAAGTGGTAAAAAGTATTATTGCCACTATTTCTGAGTTTGGAATCTGGGGATTTTCATAACCAGTTACAAAGTTTGAATTTACTCTCAAATTTTGGGATATTCCCGTATTCTTTTCCGCAGAACCTCGATTTTCCGGGCTTGAACTCCTCTATGTATTGATTTTCGGTTGTAAATGCCACCCACCAAGCTGGTTCCCTTTCACTTGGGCTGCGGTATCTTAGCCAGGATGCTAGAGTCACAGGCTCTCTCTCTCTCTCTCTCTTCCTCGTATCTCTATCTCCCTTTCTTTCTGTTTGTCTTCTAGTCTCCTCCGTATTTCTGTCTCTTTGACCAAATTCTTTAGCCAGTCTTTGTGTAAATCCGGCTATCTAAATGAATCGAGGGAGATAAGGCTTCTCGTTTCGGCTAACTAGCTTCCTCCACAGCAGTATCTTAAGTTAAGATGAAGTATGGGGTAAATAAACTTCTCATTGTACCTTGAGTAAATAGGAATTAAAAGTCCCTGTATACAGATGAGTCTGTGATAGGACCTCTCTCTGTACAAAATCCTGTGGGTTGTTCCTTAGAGAGGCTACTTTACTATACTCCTTAGAGCCCTATATCGTCCTGCCTTGTCGACTTCTACTTTTCGGAAAGGAAAGTGGAAGGAGCTTATTTCTTATTCGTGTCGTGTATGGTTGAATAGAAGGCGGGTAGGATGTGGAAGAGCTTGAGGTATAAGGGAAAGTTTTATCTTGGAAGATAATAGGTAAAGTCAATGTACAAATTCACCTCGGAAGTTGGGTTTACCCTCTCTGTATGGCTTATATTAAAAGTATTGGTTGAATACAACCGAAAGAGAGAAAGAGAGGAGGTATTCCATTCTAATCGATGTTATGAGCTTCGAGCAGTATTTGATCTTGCTGGACTATTTCTAGAGAAGTAATGAGGATTGTGCGCTAGTCCTTCTCGGAGGATTCCTACTTTTTTCTGTCTTGTCTAAGATTCTATCGGTTTGTGTACTGTTCGGTTTCATTTCCACGGTTGGCTGGCTTTAGCAGATAACTTTTGCAGTAGAGAGAAAGTCTTAAGTTGCAAATGCGGAAGATGATTCTAAGAAGTTGGAATGGCCCTTCTTAGCTATCGGAACATTAAAGGCAAGGAAGGGGGAGAAGAAGAAGAAATTGTAAGGAAGAAGTTTTTAAAGAGACCTCTTTCCTAATAATATGTTCTACCCTTTCAGAGAGCTAGGCTACACTTCTTCTTCTTCTCTTGGACGAAGTTCAGTGTGTTAAATTATCCCGAATCATTGCTGCTGCTACTGCTCCTGCTGCTATGTATGGCTAGAGGTTATATTATGCTTCCTCCCCTCTCACACATGTGTCTACATTAGGGAAAGTACGACTTTCTTTTCTCAGGCTCTAATATATAAGTACTTGCGGAGGGACCTCTTCTGCTCCTTCTAATATCCCACTCTTTTAGACTTTTAGTTACAGACATATCTTTGGGTGAAATATATTGGTGACACTGAGTGCCGTGGTACGTATCTCCACGTTCATCAGCCGACGGGGCTCGCACATAGCCGACTCATTTATTTTCATTTTCGGAGCCCAACTTTCCCTTTCTAATTAAGTACATTGTCGGGAGCGGAGAGGTAGGTGGCTGAGGATTCATGGGATGTAGGAAGGTGTGTTCCTTTCTCGAAAATGTGAATAAATGTCATAAACGGAGCGGCGGAACTGTCTGGGTTTCTTCGCTTTGGACAAACGAGATGGGGATTGCAATTAGTTTGCATTGAACTAATAATTTAAGCATGATTTATGCGTGCCATGACTAGTAAAAACCCTAATGAAGGTCTGGCCATCAACTGATCAAATGGTTAGTTGTAGGCTTCTAATACGGAGAATTAATAATGATTTTTTAGATTAGGTTATTATTATATTACTTATATAACTGTATGAATGTTGTATCGAAGAAAGGTTTCTCGACTGAAACTTCCCTTGATTTATAAGGGGGTAAATGGGGGAACCATGTTTTGTCTGCTAGGAAAGTGAAAGTACATGTGTACTCTTAATTTAGGTAATTATTGTGAGAATCGTTGGAAATAGAATAGAGGTTGGTGGACTGGTGGATATCTCTCAAGGTTCAATTTCAGGACTTTGGGCCTGACTGAGTAGCCATATAAATATTGCAGTTGTGATAACAAAACGGCTCCTAACTTCTCCGCTATCTCCATTATTTTTCCAATAAAATCGGAGATTGGTTAAGAGATTGGAGAAACACCCAGTGAATGGCAGGGAAGAGTGAGGGAAAAAGTTCCGATTAAGTTATGGATGTATGAGCCATTTAATTCTGAATTCGTGACACATCGAGTCGATTAAATCGTGTCAAGAGTTATCCAGCCTGGCTCAGCGAACTATGGTGGGGAATATGGGGGGATTGAATTAATTTCACATGATGAAATAATGAGAGCAATCTACATGGAAATAGTACCACGTAAAAGTCAGAATTTGACATTTAATATGCATATCGAGTAAGAATAATAGGTGTAGTTGATAGATTCATGGTGTTACGTTTCATAAATTTGGTAAATTATTTTCTGGTTCCGTTCTTGACGGGAAATCAAGGTATGCAGGAGGTCTTGATTTTTATTGAATTAATCTCTGTAATCTGGATATAATTATAACGGCAACTACTTTCGTAATTGTAATACTAATATGGCTGTAGATGCTAATGGTGATATACAGATAGGATATTGGAGAAATGCGTAACTGACATATACATTATATATATATAGGGAGTATAGACTGGGATATAAAAATGGGAGAAAGTAAGAAATCCAATACTTACTGGCACAAGTTATGTATCGGTGAAATCTGGCTCTCTGGATGTTGCCACTGTATCTGTTGTCGACTCCAGAATCCTCCCGTCGACTTTTTAAAAGCAAGATTCAACTTTCACTTCGGTGACTGAACAAAAAGATATGAGATGTACGTGGTTGTCAAAACCACGGAATTATATAAGTTCCTTGAAAATATGATATCCCATGATACATCAGAAGAGAGAGAGAGAGAGAGAGAGAGAGAGAAGCTAACGAAGGTCTCCACCGAGTTCTTTTACTCACATTGTTGATATGTCCAAATTACAAAAGACGTGATCAGGCAGGGCGTACTCAACGTGTCAGTTTGGTTTTCTCATTCTCGGGACGAATAGTGGCATTAGTAGGACTTGGATCTATAGATATCCGCCTACTTACTACAGTATTTTTTACCAGGCTTCCAACTCTAAGCTTCCAAACCCACTTCAACATTCTAACTGAGTTTCGCTTTCTCTTTACTCTTTACATGCCGAGACTCCGACCTTCCTACGTGTCCGTATTTCTTAGCTCGATACTACAGGACCAAATTCGAAGGGAGGTGATCTGAGTGACAGGGAAAAGGGTGCCTGTTTATGGATCTCTCCTCTAGTCATATTGACTCTTTGTGTACTACTGCCTCTTCCTTTCCCGGCTCCTGGATTATGTTTTTTATAACGTATATAGGAAATCAGAGTGTGAAAGACAAGATGAAATAGAATATGGGAAAAAGTTGATCTTCTATCCGGAACAACGAGAGGGGAGGGATATATTGTACGAAGATTTAATTTGAACAATTTCTTACATTTTATGGGAACGTATCAAGAGAGATTGGAATTTTTAGAATTCGACGAACCCTGTCACCCCTGTTTCAGTTTTTAAACATTTAGGCATTGATTAATATGAGGCATATTTCGTACTTTATCCTTGAGACGAGCTGATTAGATTGTTGGCACAGAGCCTGGAATAAATTGTTGAGTGCTCTTCTCTTTTCGCTACCTAATCATATATTTAGATTTGCTCTAAAGGGCATCTAAACTCTAAAGCGGATTGAGAGATTTAATGGATTGTGGATTGGGTGGGGTTAAATGCGTCTGTCTGTGCGTCTAAGATGATCAGGTCATGAAAGGAAAAATATCTTTTTTTTTGGTTGACGTTGTGCAAGAAAAATAATAACAAGGGATAACTTTGGTATCTAATAGATTAATGTGATATTATTAATATTATGAAACTTTCTCGTTGATAAAGATACATGTACCGAAAGTAATGGGTTCATGTGGAGAGAGACACAAATAGGCAAAAAAGTCAAGTGACAGGATTCGTAATGCAAAGGGGACTGCTGCGTGTGGAATAGAGAAAGAGAGGTATGAAGAATAGTTGGACAGGAGAAAGGTTTATGAACGATAACTCGGGGAATTAGTGCGTTATTGTATTCTGGAGAGGAAAAGCAAGGACTGTGTTAAAGCATTAGTTTGAAAAATATTTGGGCTACATTGACGACGTCGTTTAAGTTCCTGTCCCCAAACTCTTTCTTTTCTACCGTACTTTCTCCTGTAAACCTAGGTTTATTGCCTTGGCAAATACCCATTACTTCTGCTAGCTAAGATGAAGTTTCTGATACGGAGCGGTTGTGTGTGTCGTGGACATTGCTGGGACTCGCATTGCCTGTAGTAGTTGGTTTAGCTTATGTCTGGAGAGAAATGTATAAGTAGTTTGATCGAACTTTCCACTCTCTCTCTCTCTCTTTCTGTGGTCCGGTTTCTTAAAGCCTCAAGTCGGGATTGGGAATTGATGTTGTGCAAGATTAATATATTACTACTGCTCATAGTATGTTCATATGTAGACTGGTCTATTTGGAAATGGAAATGGTGAAGTTTTTCTAGGGAGATATTTTGTATGTAGAGAGAAAGAAAGCGGAACACTGGGAAACTATTCTCAAACCTTTGTAGGACGGTTGTGGAGAGAACCTTTCAATAAGTGACTTTCTTTTCTTCCCCCTTCTAGTGATACCAGCATAAAGTTCTCAACAAATGTAATTAGTAGCCTTTTTTATGTTTAGATAATTCCATACCGTGATTCTTGCCGACTTCCACTGATTTGAATAAATAAAAGACGAATTGGTTTTTTGTTGTCGTTAAAAAAATTCACTCCACTGGAATTTCACTGGTAAAAATGGGTCCGTGTGTCAGGGATAGGGAAAGTTTTTTTGGGTCGCTGTGGGGTTTTTGTTATGTTATCGGAAGTTGTCCATCTGGACTTCACAGTGTAAATATGCTAGAATTAGAAAATAGATGTTTGAAATCGGGATATGATCACTGGGCGATTGGTACAAACAATGGGAGAATGTATTTTTGAAATCGGAGAGACATACGGACGACGGAGGTGAGCTATTTTTAGTGAGTGTGTTAAGTTCCTCTATGAGTTTGGCTCTGTATGAAGGAAGAGGCTAGGTTTGAGGAAGTTTTTGCTGCAGTGACTCGGGAGAAATCGGAGTTCTCTTGTAGACTTCCAGTTAGACAGAAGAGAGGAACTTCTGTGCCATATGATGGGTACATTGGCGCATGTCGGTGGTTATGGAGAAAAAATTCGGGGTTTTCTCGCTGGACCATGGGTTATTTCAATTCGATCTTTCATCATAATAATAATATTACTTTTCCGTGACCATAACGTTTGGCTTAGGTTGCCCACCGCCCTGTAGGCTACTCTGGGTAGGATTGATAACAATTATGACATGCAAAGGAAGGGAGGGTTTGTATACTACTATCTACTAATGTGTATCGATGAGCGGGTTTGATTAAGGGTATTAGCCATATCGGTGAAAGCAGCTTCCGTCCTGTTGTATTGGGATTTAAAAGTTCAAGGTCTGTCTTGTTCTTTCTCGTATATACTTTCTAGTCGGGTTTACAGAGATAAAATATACTACATTACATTTTATGAAAAATGCCATAGCAGGATGTCAAAAAATGTATTTGCCTTTCAGCCAACGTTTGAGACATTCAACTCATAAGGTGATTGGATTTTTAAACAGTAAATATTATGCGAACTTTTAATATACATCAGTTGGTTCAAACTATTTATTGCCAATCCCATAGTGTTTTAACAGTTCGTGATAGAACATTGCATAACTCTTCCCGATTCACATTTTCGGAATTTTAATAAAAAGAAATAAAAATACCATCATTCCATTTCATACTGGATTGCTAAAAGGAAGGAAATTGTGGTTTGAAAACAAACCTTAAAATTCAGGACGTTCTGAAACGCCCAAAACTTTTAGTAGTGAATAAGTTAAAACTGTCTGCCCTTTTAAGACTTGCTTTACTCGCGAGACTAGTCGACCTTTTGACTTTTAGCAGAGATCATTATGGAATGGCAGTCACGTAATTTTTATCTCATATTGAATCTGTGTGCGATACCATTGGCAAGTTGTAATAAATAAAACTGATATTAGCTTTCCAAGACATCGTGATTACGGTATTATTCAGATTGTTAATTTATTTTTATATATTATCAGAATTGTCATGCATATGAAAATAAAGAATTCCATTGATGTTCTACTTTCTTTTTTCTGTGGCTTGATGCTGAATAAAGGCATGTCTGACTGAAGTCAGTATATACTGAAACGGGTTGGTTTCGCAGTTTTATCAGTTGTATGTTTGCAATGTTATCACTGCAGTTACTTCCGAGTAATGCCTATTCTAGCTTTCTCAGAGTAAGTTTTGTCCAAGGGTGAAGGGTATTACAGAATTTGAAATGGTATCAGGGCACATAAATCGGAGTCAGGTTGGTCACCGGCTGGACTTGTAATCTGATAAGAGTGAAAAAGTGGAAAGTAGACAGGGTTAACGAAAAATGAAATATTATATGCTCCGCTTCTGAAACTACTCCTTGCAGATACTGTGATTCATTTCATGGAGTGCATGTCAAATAGAAAAGATATATGGACAAATCGTTCCAATATCTATTTATGTTTCCAGTTAAATTGGTAGATTTCAAAGTTATGAATCTATTGTATCTTGTATCGCATCGCTATTCGTTTAAAATCCCAAATATTCTAGGTATGGTACAAGGATGAACTTTCACTGGCATTTGTAAATGCGTAAGCTGATCTGGATCGAAGTTTCCATGATGGTAGGCAGGATTCTCCTCAACTACAATTCAGTGACGCTGACTCATTTTAAATTAAACATGATGACCGAAATGTTGGTTGACGGGTTCAGCTTTGTAAAATCTGTACTTCCAATTGAGCTTGGAATTAGCATTTTTGGGTACATGGACCTACGAAGTTGAAGAGAGAGACTTTCCTGAAATAAAGTCATTTGTCCCAAGCCTGCTTTTCCCACATGGCGTAATTTTAATTTCGTATGCCTTCATCTATTATTCATGTGATCCATAGGAAAAGGAAGATTTATTCGGCTTAAAACTGCTTTGTGAGAACCATTGTGGGAAGTTATATACAGAGTTGATTCACATTAAATAGGCTGAAACAGTAAGATATAGATGGATATGGATTCATATTCTATTTCTTTCCTTTGTTCTTCAGTCTCGTGAAATTAGATAAATCATGGAAAATTGATGTCTTTCATTTTACAAAGGATTATTTTCCATTAGAAAACAATGACATTGAGCGTATTCCGGTTGGAATAGCTGGAAACTTGTGAAAACCGAAAACCCATAATACTGGGGTTTACGGTCGACGGTTCTGATCATATCACCTGAGTTACGATCTAGCCTGTCGCTAATGATTTGTATGTGTATCCGTTAATTAAAAGTTTTACTTTTACTGTTACAATGCTCGAATTGTTTGACTTCTACTTTACTGCCTTTTAACGGGAGTTAATGTACATGGATCATAGGGCTGTGTTTGAAGTTTGCACAGCTACTATTTACTGCTACCCTTCTTCTGAATAATTTTAGTGATTTGTCGGAAATAGTAATTCGGACCCATAAAACGGTCAATGGTCGAATTAAGCTTGTCTGGAACGGGATCAATAAGTCTTACTATTCAGTGTTTGCCTTCCTGATTTTGCCAGATACGCGCGGGGATGGAAGGGGCATTACGTAACGTCCCTCCACACTTATTGTACGTTGACACTGAAGTTATAATTGGATATTCCGTTGAAATCGGGACTGGAGAAGTAAACTGAACAACAGTGAACGGAATACGGAAATGAGTTTGAAATGGAAGGGGTTTTGGAGGAAGCAGTTTGAGAAAATGAAAGACAGACTGACTGACGGAGTGTTTTGTGAGCCTCTCTGTGTGACTCGTATTAAGGGAATGTGAATTACATTAGAGAAAGAGAGAGAGAGCGAGAGTTGAGCTGATGAGGTAGAGATACGTGATTACTTCTGCTCTTCGACATTATCGTTTCCTGATCTCCAAGTCGAATGAAGCAGACTGTAACTTTCCAGTGACACGACGAGAGAAGTTGAAAGCATAGGAGGGAGCTGAGAGAAATATTAGAAACGGTAGGATATTTGTAGGATAAGTGAACGGAACGGGAAACGGAATCAAATCAATAAAGAGTAGAAGTCTCTGAAATAACAAATGATATCCTTCATCCAGGGCCTTTTGTCTATATCTAAGTCTAAGTCTGATTAAGCTGGCGATATGACAGGGCTCTGTGCCTCTGTCTCTGTATATTCAATTGGATGTGGGTTTGTTGGAGGAGTCTGACGGGAAAGTCAGAAAATTCACGGGAGGGCCGCCGCTGCCGGAGTGTTTAAGGAGAAAAAGGGAAAGTAAAAGAGAGAGAGGAAGAGAATGGAATAAGTGAGAGAGAAAGAAAGAGAGTTTGAACTCATTTGTAATATCTGCTGATGGATGGGAATCCACATTGTATGCTTTCCCTCAAACTCCGAAACCTGGATTTGTCTTTCGTTTCAACTCTCTCTCTCGCTCTTCGACGTTTCTCTTGACTAATGATCTTCCCTCAAAATTACAAATTATATGCTTCCCCGAGAACTCAATGTCAACTGACGGGGGACCCGGGTTTCCGAGGAAAGGCTTCCGTTCCAGAATCCAGACTGGATGAACGATTTCGATTTTATTTATTTCCTTTATTTCCTTACGACTTTTGTGACGAGGACGGGGAAACTACGTAAAAGTAGCGTACTTAGAAATAGAACATAAGGAAAAGACGAATGATTAGTTTGGTCTATGATACTGTAACTGTAAGCTGGGGAGTAAAAGGGGGTTGACTTGGCAGTAAATTAGCTGTAATTATAAAGTGGCCAAATCCCGTTGTTGGGTGGAGGTAAACTGTTTATTAGTTAAGTTAGTAAAGTTAAGTTTGCTGGGGTTGGTGGTGGTGATGTCTTTTGAGTCATTAGTTGAGAATGACGATGGCCTAGTTAATTATCAATTTATTAAGGAGCTCAGCCAACCCTGCTCGTCAACTCAATTTTGGGTGACTGATTCAATAGAGTGAAAGAAAGGGTAGAAAGTGGGCAAACAAAAGTGGAAGTTTGGGATCGAGAGAGGGTCGATACAACAAGTTTCGTTGATATTTTACACTTAAATTGGGAGATAAGATAAGCTGTTGACTGCTCTAACTGGGAAACAGTGTGTCTTTAAGGGAATAGAAAGGGAAAGTATTTTTCTTATTGTGCCCTGGTGAGCTTTCTTGTTAGATCAAAGTTCGGAAGAGCCCCGTTGTTGTGTAGCAAGCACTTTGGCTTTATTTTTGGAGAGAAAGTTGAAGCATTGTCGAATGTGCTCATTTCATGAATCGAGTTGTTCAACCTTGTAATGAGACTGAATAAATACTACGATCTATTTTTGAGATGAATGGTTTTGACAACGCAAGAATTTCCCATTCTTTTTATGCTAATTTAATTGGTTCATTTCTGAATTGATTCGGTTGCTTCCAACACTTCCAAGTTCAAAACTGCTTGAATAATTCGCCTTTTGCGGAAGTAGTACTTTCACTAAATAAGTAACATGTAGTGCATTACATATGGCAATGTATGAATATGAACGCCCAAATTTTGAGTCCCATGCATCACAACCTGAATGTACCATCACAAGATATGTACTTTTTTTTAAACGAAATATGCCTTTTTACGGCCCGTTGGCTGCTCCTCTTTCCGGGAATGTGTAGTAGTCATATTCAACAACTTCCTGGGTGATAATTGGGATATCATGTAGATTCAAATTGAAGTTTGAACGCTAGAACGCTCTAGGTTAATGTAGTGATGCAATTTGTTGTTGATGATTCAATGTCCTCTAGCATCTGCGGAAGAAACGGGATTTTCAATACCAAGGAACGATTGAAGGAGTCGAGTTTAATTTTCGATTGCTAAATAAAGACACAGCGAAAAGTGCCAAATAAATGGAGTCGAGAAAGAATTTCTGCTGAAGCTGAGGCAAGGAAATGGTTTGATTCTAGGTGGGTTGGCAACTAGATCAAAGTGTTAGTGTGTATGAATTAATGTTTGAGCCAAATAGGTGAATTAAAGAAATGTACTGACTGAACTACAGGATCCGAATCTTACATCTTGTGATCTTGCATCTTGCGATATACCGTTTTCTAATATCTTTAGAGTATAGCATGTTATCTCTGACTCTACTGCCTTCCTTACTTCTGTACACAAATAAATATCTTCTTCACGCACCCACATTTACTTCTGTTCTGATTCAAGCAGTTGCCATTTTCGTTAATGTGTAATGCCAGTGTTATGCATGTTAGTGTGGTTCCGTTCCAAGGAAGTCCAACGACGAGATGTGATATACGGACGTGATTCCCGTGCCTTCTTTTAGCATCGAATGTTATTGCCAACTAAATGGCTAATTTCAGCGGTTGGAGCGGCTTTCGGAACGCGTCACGATTCTGCACTGATATGACTTACAGTTTTCCTCTGACTGTTACTGCTTACAATTAGTTAATACTACGTAGAGCTGGTTAATGCTATTACGCTCATCCGATAGCCAATTAAAACCTTGATAGTATTATAAGAGGTTTTATGGATTATTTGAAAAGGTTATAATGTAAAGCATTGAAAGTTCATAACTTTAGGCCCATGTCTCTGATAAAAACTTTGGGAAAGTTATCCCTGCTTAGGGCTTAACTAACTCTATCTGACTCAGGTAACTATTAGGTATTGAGGTGGTCGCCGTCATAATTGCATAATAAAGCTATTCCCTAAAATGTCATCCGGCTTTACATATCTAACTTCTGAATTGTAATGGTAGCCTGAGATTAAATTAGACTAATTAAAAACTGATGACTACAGCCTAACTTTATAATGGAATTCCCTGGTATTTTATTCTCATGCGGTTCCTGCTCCACTTAGAAGGAAAAGCCATTTCTATAGTATTTCCATTGGATGATTCTGCAAGGAAACCGAACGAAAGTTGATAGCAGACTCGTAACCCTATACAAATGGGTTTGGAATAAAATGATACAATGTAATGGAAGTCGTCACAGAACGATGGGAAACAACAGGAACGGAGAGATGAAGGGTTTGTGGTTCTTAATGATGTTAATGAAATCCCTCCACTTGGAAACATCAGAGAATAAAGCTTTGACAAAATTACATAATCAATGACTGTAAGACACTTCCACAAAAAGGGTATTCTATTTCTAGCCTTCAGTTTTAAGTACCTTCAATTATACCCGGCCACTTCCCTTCCTTTCCTTCTGATCAGAGTCAACGCATCTTAAAGAAATCTTGAAATGTTCAGTCTGTGATGGGATCTCGGGTAAAAACAAAAACGGTAAAGTTTGAAAGGGTTTGCGGTGCGAGGTGAAAGTATTATCATGAATTACTCGTAAAAAGGAGGAATCTCGGTTGGAAAATGGAAATGAGTGGAAGACTTCAGAACGAATTTAATTTGAATTTTTCGCCTTATTATGCAGAATTCTGGACAATAAGCTTCTGTTCTCGGAGTAGCTGAGGGAAAGGATCTAGTAGATTGTCCCAGTATAGTTCGGATATGAATGAAAATAATGACAAAATGGAATATGAAATGACAAAGTTCAGTCATTCGTTAGTAAAAGGGATAAGCTGAAATTTGAATGAGAGACTGCTCACCATGAAATCCTGGAGATCTGGTATTATGTCTACCTTGAAATTAGATGGATCTTGCTCCCATCGCATCAGCCTATCTATAGTCTACTGCTATTATACTGTTCTTGCCGTAGCCCAACTGCTGCTGACTATTATATTATAAGTTACAACAATGCGAGGGAGGGAGAGAGCGAGCTAAATGTGGAGCTCGTGCATATAAACCAGCCTTAAAAATCGTAATGTGATGTATGATAAAGGGGTGGTTGGAATCTACTCGAAAACGGCAGCGGACTTTGGTGCCGTACTTATATTATATCATCTCATGGATCTCATACGTGAAATAGAAGACTCTCTCGGAGTGGAAGCATGTGGCTGGAAAAGCTATTGCGGCTGAAAATGATGGTTGAGAGTTAGCGATTTAATATTAGACTTAGAATCTGGGTCGTTAGGATACTCGAGCGGATGGTAAAACCGCATGAGGAGCCACATCCTCGTATCCTCTTTCTTTCTCTTTCTTTCACCAGAAAAAGATTCACATTGCATTGGAGTCACATTCTCTCCGATATCCAGCTCTCTGTGTGTATATGTAGATGTATTATGTTCTCTGTAAGATGATGTTGACATGTTCCTTGGTTATAGACAGAATTCAAAATCCTGGAGATCCGAATAACTATCCCTGGTTTGTTTGAATGCTACACAGCGGCAGGGAGTTGTATCATCGGGGATGAAAGCTAATATATTTCTAATGTTGGATTGCATAATGGAAAACGCATCTAGAGATGATATACCTTCTGGATATGTGTAGAAGAACGTTGGACTCTAGCTAAACTCCAGGCTTCTACTGGGGTAGTCGATTTTTTCGTCCATGTTTTGTTTCTGTATTGTTGCGTTGGCATGAAGTCACAATGAAAAAGTTCTACTCGGTTGGGTAGGAAATGTTTTTGGGATATCTAAACGAAATAGTAGGAGTTGTAGCCCTGCCACCCTTGGAGAGCAGAAAAATCTGGGTTGTATTAAAGTGTATGGGAATTGGATGAGAGTTTGATCTAATGTGAAATGGTATCACTTGGTGTTGAAAGTAAATCGAGAAAAGAAAACCCGAAGGGAGGAGGAGGATGTATTGTAAAAAAATCCTAGATACGCTTAAGTTGAGTTGAGGAGATTGGGACCTTTGTGTGTGATGTATTGTGTTTGATAGAAAGAGTTAGATGACTTCCACTTTTCGATTGGCTTTCTACCTTCATTGCTTGAGTGTTTAAACAGTTGACAGTAGACATATAATACAAGTACCTACGCAGCTACGTACGGGAGGTTTCTTTTTTAAAGAACGATACTCACGATTCGAGGTGAAAAAGTTGGGTGAAAGTGGATGAAAAAAAGTATCTTAAGCTCTCTAAAAAAGCTTCAAGTTTGGGGAAAAATGCCCTCATGTCTAGATTCTAGCCTGCTATTCGCAGAGGATCATTGAACCGAGATTGGAAATGCCAGGCATCCTACGAGAGAGACATTTATCTTCCAGTTATGGGCAGACTATTGCTAAAATTTGCCGAGTTTCCAGTTCTTTATTCGTTGGGGAAACACGTTCCTCTCGTACAATGTAGTCGTGGGCAATGATACTTTTGTTTTTATGAATGCGAATATCCTTCACTTTTATGTACTTCTGATGCTGGGCTTGCAAAATCCCTGTTGTAGTATTAAGGAAATAACCATGAAATATGAGAGACTCCGCATAGGCAATGAGTTATTGGCGTTGTATAGTTGTATTGGACCCCAGTCATCTGCCGTTTGACTGTAGCAAGAATCGGATCCTGCAATTTGATTCAATACATGACATTGGTGTCGTATTTTTGAGCCATAAAAGTAGTGTTATCCCAGACGATTGAACGAATGTCCCATGCGGGGTTTTGTTCCTTGGACGGGGATTGTCAAAAGTTCAAGAATCATAAATTAAAATTTGACGGTCAAGGAAGGATTTACTATAGGGGGAAGTAATTTAATAAATTTACAACTTCCATGTTCCGGATGCTGTTCTTTCCTATTCTTTCCTCGGTTTGACAAGTTCCATCCAAGACACGTCGTTTAATATCTGTCAACTGCTGCCATTCACATTTGATTTGGACTTTGCTACTGACGTCTTACATATATAGATGTAGTAACCAATAAAACTTTTTAGCCTGCTCTCAACTTATATTTTGTATTTAGAGATTCTCTTGAAACTGAATTTTTGAGTTATAAAATGAACCCATTTTCGCATTTCCAAGTAAATATAAATCGGAATAATTATGTTCAACTCAAGTCTTTAAACCTTTTATGGTAGGACTTGTTTATGTGGTTTTATTTCAGGAAGACAGGATCACGGTGTCTATATATAGAATCGTACAGAGAGGGAGTCGAGTTCTGTAACGGGCTGGGTTATATAACAAGCCATTTTGGTTGTTTCATGTTTAATATGTACAGAGCAAAGGGGACTTTATGCCTATAATCGAACGAAAGTTTTTTCATTTTTGAAGTGACAAAGGTTAGTCGGGACATCGAGCCCTCGGAATTATAATAGGCAAAAAGGGATTGTGGTAGTTTAAAGTTTTAGAGCACGTAAATTTCGTAACTTAGGAAGGTATTTGAGGTCTTGAAAAGAAAAGTTTTTGTAGTAAGGGAAATGTATTCCCAGTTCATAACTTAGAAACTATATGTAAAGTATTCGGTCTGAGGTATGACTTTTGGATACTCTCCTCTGTAAGGGAAAATTCCATGTTTCATTTCATCCTCCAACTTTATATAGTGAACTGATTTAGTTTTTCGGAGTTAACGTGAAGGAACGTTTATCGGATGCTATTAAGAAGCTAAAGCCTCTCTCTTCTATCTTCCACGCTTGATCGAATTTAATCTATAGCGGCGCGGGTTGGTTCGTAGTCCTCCCTATAGCTGCTAGGGCTAAGGTTAATGACTAGCTTGGAGCTTGCTAAGCCGTCGACTTGGCTTCAGTCAGAGTAACCAAGGTACTTGGACGGTTTGGGATTTTGAGAGTTGAACTACCTAGTCTACAGCGGCCGTGTTCCTCTCTGTTGATGCATGTTTCCAGCAAAATCTAATCACCTTCTGAAGCAGCTTCTTTCAGGATTTATTGACTATTTTACGTTGTTACGAAGAGAGCTGGTGGAGAGGAGAGTTGAACTTTCAATTTTAGTCTAGAGTTATGGTCCTGCAAACTCCGACCTCCATATCGTTATTAAACTTGATTGTGAGTTGTGAATGGTTGGATTAAAGAAGTATATATAGTAGAGACGGAAACATGGGGATAGGGAAAGTCCCTGGTATTTTGAATGTTAAGCTACTCTGTGTTGGCTTGTCTCTGGATTACTCGTCCTTCCACAGTCAGTTGGAGGAAGGGAAATACGGCGGTTTTGTGAAGGCTAGAGCCAGGATGTAATTTACTTGCAAAAAGCGGGGCCTACTCCGCAGACACCAAGTTTGCACTTAAGCGGCCGAGAGGCTGGGAAAATAATATTTGTGTTTTATAAACACCGAGAACAGGCGAGGTTTGAAAGTAGTTCAAGTACTCTTATAGGACAATCAGGAAGAGAAGTGATGGGAAAGTCAGGTTACATTGAAAGGGTGAAAAAGCTCAAGCACCACGGAAGGAGGATTGAGAGATGATGTTCAAATCCCCTGGCAGAAGCACAAGACTTTTCCATTGCTGAGCTGATGGAAAAGCCACCCAAGTGACCTTTCCACTCTTATTTACCTGCTGGGTTTATTCTATTCAGTTCCGCCTAACAAGTTATTTCTTCTTTTTTTGAGTAAAAGGTCTTCTGAAAATAAATCAAGGATTTGATGAAGGATCCTCCTTTCTTTGCCGAAATTCAAAGGGCGGAGGTAGATAGACTCCGTATAATGAGAAAGAGAAGAGCATTTATTTTTGGGTTGCCTTTTGTTTTTTGTCAAGTCGGGGTTGGAATATCGAATCCTTCCGCTCCAATGGATTGGTTAGAAAGTAGCGTAAAATGTATTGTGATGAGTTTTCCTAAATCCATCGATTTAAAATGTATTGCCTTTCTCTTCCGCCGTTTTTTATGCCGTAGATTGGCATTCCGGGCCTAGCACGTAGCGTGAGAATGAACAATCTCTCCTAGCCCTAGAACCTGAGAGTTTAATCTTAAAACGTAGAGGAGAGAAAGTCACCGTCTCCTTCCGTCTTAAAATTCCAGGGATGAAGCTCACGATTTACTCTTTCAGCTTTGGAAGTCCGAGACTTTTTGACTTTCTGGAATCGTTCCTTTAGTTATATCCCTAACGAGGAGCATAGATAAACCAACGTCAACCGTCTCTAACTCCATATACCGTAACGGACGGAAGGGTGTTTACGTACATTGTTGCTAGCGGAATATAATAGGAACTTTCACCGCGTTGGGCGGAGGCTGACAGGACGTAATGACAAGAGTTTTGATACAAAATTTAGTAAATCTTTCCTTGCATACACTGCAAATTTCAAGTCTTCCGTATCCCCACTACTTTTAATGGAAGTCGACTGCTCTCCGATGGATTCATGGATTTCCTGGAAATATCCTCCCGTTAGCTGACCGTCCGTCAGGGGAGCGGGATTTATTGTTGTGAAAGATGTGGAATGGAAGTTTCATAAACAGGGCGAGATCGGCGGTTGTTGTTCTGGAAAAGAGAGATGATGGCTGACAAGGCGAGTTAGTAAATTGAGGCAGGGCTCTCCTGGTATTCCCTTTTCCCATTTTGAGGGGATCCGGGCCGAGGAGCTTGAGATTTCTCATGGCAGAATTTCATAAGCCGTTAGTATGCAGAGAGTGTAAGGGAGGCGGAATCCTTGTATTAGTTTTGGAGAAAGCAAACGAGTGAGAGAGGTACTACAATGTCTACGTCCTATATCCTCTTCATTTCATCATGGGTTTGTTTAACCGCCGCCTGCCCAAGTCAGGAAACTTTGAAATTGAGACGCGTTGCGTTGGGAGCCCTCCTTGATAATCGGAAGCATTAGTGCCGTCACCCTTTCGGAGACGATTTCATAAAATTGGTAGATATAAAATTTGACACCCTCCACTGCGGACTTGTATGTGTAGTGGGAGCATAGCCTGATCTGATGTCATTCTTTCCGTCATTGGGAAGAGAGATGATGGCTTTAAACGCAGAAATCGTAGTCGTCGGGTACTCTTCATAATCATTACATGGTTCATCTCCCTTTATCATTGGGATGGAAATGTGGAGGAATGGATAAATAGCTTGTTTATTCTTAAACGGCTGTTGGCTTAGGAGTTAGAGGCTTTGGGAACGGTAGAATTAGTGGTAAAGCTTCTGGGTGAATAGATGCATAGAAAGTTTGGTTGAAACCGAAATGTTATTTGTGAGGCGGAAGGAAGCACCAAGAAATTCTGTCGTCTTCTTCCAGCATAATGAGAGAGGGTGAGGTTGAAATAGTATTTGATTGTGGCTGAGGTTCCTGCTACGGGTGAAATATTTCGGCCATTGATCTGTCTGTCTGCCACTGGAATTATATGGTATTCACGGGCTACTTGGCACAGAGGAATTGAAATCCAGTACCCAGGGACTGTATAGAAATGAAGAGGAAGTAGATCACTTCGTTCCTCTAGGCTAGTCTTGTGCATGTAGACCGCGCGCGGCAGTAGATTTCTTTTGCTAGAGTTTCCATCCTTGGATTATTGGAAAAAAGGATTGGCACGTCTGTGGATGGAATTATGTGCAGTATACCCTCATCCAGCTCCTTCAGAGTTTTACAGGGATGAGGAGATCCGGTTTTGCATATTTAGTGACGTAAAGTGTGAGGATCTTGGCTTAGAAACGAGAAAGAGCCAGAGAGAAAGAGAGAAAGAAAAGAAGATGAAACAAGAGAGAAAATATATAAATTCTTTTTCGGAGCTTTTGTCTTCTCCGTCATGCCTTCCAGATCCATTCCCGGCCTGTCGTTTCCAAATGGCCAAGTTGAGAGAATGGGTTGGAAAGTAAGATATGTTGATGCTGGGCCTCGGTGGCTCCTTGTCAAACTGGGATTCTTCTCTTTTATCGTCCAAACACGTGCGGATCTATGTATTAGCCATTATACTTACATACTTTTTGACAGTATAAAGTTACAGTGGGGCTATAGGTACAGACATATGTGCCTGGAATTGCCGGGCCGAAGAAATGAAACTGAATTATTTGTACGTACTTTCTCTAGATGAGTTAAGGGCCGAATATATACCTCTAATATATAAATTTATACATGTAAAACAATATGAAATAGGGAACATGAAATGAATCCGTGAGCGCGTTGTGGTATCAATATTCTCCTGTTATTCTCCCCTGGTATATAATATAATATTATGTTGGTTGTTGGCAATGTGGAATGATTCGAATTTGTAGAGAAACAGAGGAGACATGATCAGTGTAAAGCTGAGTATCCGCTTTAAGCCAAATAATATATTTATTTACAGACCTACGCAAAAGACCATGTTATAAATGCCGGAGTTGAGCTAAAGGGGTTTTTGTGCAAGCCGGGTTAGCTTGTTCCTTTAGAATAAAAACTAGCTTATAAAAAAGCAAAGATGTTCGAATTAGAAGGGCTTAATTCGTGTAAAAGGGAAGTTGATGGATAGGATTATGATTGTATAGTAGTCGAGTAAGGACTGAAGTTTTTTTTACAAATCGGTATTGCTGTCAAGCCAATATTGTGTGGATATGTAAGCTCAAAGCTGGAAAATAAACTTAAGAAGAAAAAGATTCAAGAGGAAAGTTGTGGACGGAAATCCCAATTTGGATGACTATTATAGAAGTTCCTTTGATGGAATCAATTTCATCTAATACTTTTGCCCTATTCCGCCGTCTAGGCCTTGAGTCATTTCCCAGCCAAGTTATTAACTTTTAATGCTCTGATTCGAGTAGACATTTATAAGTTTTAGCAGTTAGTTCAGCCGGCGTTATCAGGCCGGGTCTGACACTGATATCTCTCCACTTCAGAAGGAGGAGGAATGTGTACTTGATCCCCTTCTTCCAGCTCTTCTTGAGTTTCTATATTACGTGGTATAAGCTGGCTACTGGAGAAGAGATGATTTTTTTTGCTAGTTCTCTTGAGAATCTCTGGAGAAATTAGTTACTTTCACCAGTCCTTTGGTGGCTGTTGACTCTAATTAAAAACGGAGGCAAGTGCGTCGGGTTTTTATAAATATTATTTTTGCATTCGGAACTTATTCTTCTGCTGCATGCTGGTGTACAAAACAAATATAACCTGTTCACATGGTACATCCTTGTGTGTATTACGAGTCATAATTTAAAAAGAGTAAATTCCACCCGTTTGCGGCTTCTTTGCTTCCCTTGAAGGATTTATGATTCCAGCCGCAATTTTTCATACTTTTGAATGTCAAATAGATGAACCACATTGCGATGAATAAGTTGAAAATCCACAGTTGCAGCAGTAGATCTGTAGTATGGAGATGGCGGAAGAAATTTGATAGTAGACATTTTAAAGGACAGTTTTCTAACAGGCAGGATTGTGATTCGTCGTGCAAGTTAGGCCTAGGTATGTTCCATTTGTATTTTGACACGTAAGAAGAAATGTCTTAAACATTTTGTGTGCATTACTTTCACTTCAGTATTCGTTGACTTCGGGAGTTGGCAGGCAGAAAATAGATGTAATTTAAAATGGGATTTGTTGGAAGACGTTGACTACGTTGCTGCTGTTAGGATTTCTTGGCATACGTACAAGGGCGTGGTTGACCATTCCTAAGCCGAGTCTCGTTGAATACCACTACTGCTCTTTCCCCGTAAAAACGCATAGGAAGGAAGTTTGGTTCATCACGGAACTCGGAATAACTTTTCATTTGCTGATGATGACCAGAAATTCCCAATATTTTTTCTTTCTCATTATGATTTCGATCTATCTTCTTCTCTTGAACGATTTACCTTCCCTTTTCTAGCAAATATTATGTGACGGGTTTCTCGGCAATGACAATAAAGTTTTTCATCATCTGGCAGGAGATCTACGAGTTGGATGAAATATTAGAATTTAGAATACTAGGTAGGCGTTGGTGAGAATAAAAAAGCGAGGCGAAAATTGGAGGATTTGACGAATAAAATCGATCAATATTTGCCGAGTTGAGCTGAGTGGAGGCGATTTGTAAAGAAGAATGAATAGTAAGGGAAAATGGGGTAGTCTGTAGAGCGATCGTAAAATTTCCTTTCGAAATAGGTGTCTATCCCCCCGTATAAAAAAATCTCGTTTTATTGCTTTGAAATTGTTTTAAGACCAGGCCTGAGATGTGCCCTGTCAGCGTATGGGTGTCTTGTAAAGTATGAAAAAGGGAGGGCCCAAGACCCCAGGAATAAGGCGGCAGTGAAAATACTGAAAATACTTTGGTATGCAGCTGCTTCGCAGTCTCTCTCCTTCTATAACCGTAGATAAGGTACGGATGCCGTAGTGTGCGAAATAAATCTGGAGACCAAGCAACTGCTATCGTTCACTTCACACATATGAAAACAGGAAGACGAAGAAGTAGAATGAAGTAGACGGGTTGTTATGTTTGTTCAGAGTGACTACTGTTTGGATGACTACTACTACTACTCCTCTTCTGCTTCTTCCTCTTCCTCTCTCGGAGTTGGAAGAGCTATTCCTGAAATAAAAAGCCGGCGGAGAATCAAACGACCTGCATTCCATTCCGTGTGATCCGATCCTCCACTTCCACACTGTACAAACTTGCACATTCCTCTTGGTTAGGATTTAGAAGGGACGGGGAGAGAAGAGGCTTTTGAAATGTGTGGAAGAGAGGGTTTTAGAAATGGTCGCTGGCCAACACCGTGAAAGATCCGACCGACGACGAGGATTGAGGATGTGTAGTATTTTGTTTCCCATCCCTATATATTGGAGGCTGTGTTAGAGCTCGGAGAGAGCGAGCGGCCCCGCCGGGTTAGCCCCATCCTATTCCTCTCCGAAATCCTATGTAACTATGTAGTATATAGGGGAACAATGTGGAAACGACACAAGACGGGCAAGAAGAGGAAGGATGCCCGGCCAAGTTGTCGGTGGTAGCAAATTAAATGAAAGGCGCTGGTTCTATAGCTCTGGAAATGGAAGTACTTGGAGATAATGCATAATGCGGAGGATGTAATAATACTCTCCGGTTTTCAATTGTATACGGGAAATTACGTGGAGTAAGCAAAGACAATATCCCCCTGAATGTGTACTTTGGTAAGGAGCTCTATGCAAGTGAAAAGAAAACACTGTCGTCGTATATATTCCAACAGCCATACAACCGTTCCGTCTCCTCTACACACTTTTATTCATTCTCCCAAGAAAGGCTGTTTTCTATATCTTATCTCTTTAACATAACAATAATGCAATGTAATAAAGTAGGCACTTACGTTGGACCGGGCTCTATAGATCTCTTATTGTTACTCGGTTGTACCTGAAGGATTCTCGTCTCCTTCGCCTATTAACTTTCCATTCCGCTCGACTTTTAACTTTACATTAGGCGAAAAGGCGAAGCTTCTTGGTGGAAGGAATGCATGTAGGGCTGATGATGATGATGACATGGTGATCTTTAATCATGACCAATCTCCAGTCGAAACTGTTCGGACGGATGATGAGAGTCCTTCCGTTTTAATGTAAGTGAGCGAGATGGGAAGGGGTATATAGTATGTATGGGATCACGTTTATTTTCTTTAACAATCCGGCAGAAGTTCCCTAGTTGGTACGTGCTGGAGTATTTGCCTGGGACCTTTCTCTCTGCCTCTATATATTCTACTACAAGAATAAATATACATTGAAAAAATACGGACGATCCCCGAGTCATCGGGTTCAAACTACATGTTTGGAAGTTAGGCAGAGGTTCGTTCGGATCCAATAAATTGGCTCCTTTTGATCTTATTTATTATTATTCGCCGGTTGAAAGAGGTAAAAGTCAAAGATACTGACGGATGGACTACTAGAAGAAGGGGAGGTGTGGCGGAAGGGAAATTAGACGGGTTCAAATGGGAAATAGTTTGGAATTCGAATTTAATGTCTACTTCGAGGTCGTCCATTCCAGATTACTCCGCGAGATGCGGTGGTAAATTTAGTTGAAGTAGTTAGGATTAAGGGGATGGTTTAGTTGTTGGAAAACTGAATGATGCGAGGACTTGAGGAAGTTTGGCCCTTTATCGCTCCCTTACAACTATCTCTGTATATCTGTACTTGGGAATAATGGAGAGCAAACGGAACAAATGAATGGAGAGGAGAGAGGAATTCATAAATCAAAGGTGAAAGGAGTTGAGACCATTCGCATAATAATATTCTGAAACATAAATTTTAACTCCGCTGAAGTAATTCAGACTATTTCTCGGGGTAATGAAAATAAGGGAGTGGAAGAAGAGCTGGTGGAATCGGAGAGAATGTTGCTCTTCGAATGAAAAGATCTCGTGGCATGGGATGGTTTGTTATAACATTATTACATTACACTCATCTGCTCTCCTCCATATAATGCATCCTATCCTCCTTGACTACAAGATCCCGTCGGATTGGATGCTTTCAAAGACTTCGTCTCTAGGTATCTCTTTCTCTCTCTCTTCCAGTGAGTTAGAATCCTATTTAGAAAACTTGGTGTGACTCTAACGACCCTAAATATTTCACTTGGTACACCGGCATTTTATCACATCTCAACCCACCACCACCCATTATATCGTATTATGAGAGCCGAAGAGTAAGCGAGAGCGTTTCTATTGTCTTTGGGAGCCTTTTAGGCTATTTTAGTCTTTATTACAAACACCCACCTCATTTGCACCGTTCCTCTTAATTTCTCAATTTCGATTCAAGCCTGTTTATCAGGCAACATGGAAGAGAAAGGGAGGCGCACGTTATCATTAACTCCTGTCATTATCGGGGCAATGAGTATGAGTTTATTAAGCTGGGCCAAATTATGACAAGAGCGAAAGAGGATGGGTAAAGGGATTATTTAATTCAGGACTTTGCTAGAAATATAAGGATGTTATGTTAGATGGTCGACTTACCCCCAAAAACGCTCTCAATCCGTATAGGTCATCAGTCTTGGGATGGAATTGTGCTGTTTTCAATCATTTTTGCCGGAGGAAGAAGATTGTCTTGGGAGTCGGCTTATGTTTTTTCCATTTATCCAAGAGCTGAGGAGAGATGTGTTCCCGACGAACTGCCCCACTAGTTCTCCATACTTCATTACATTCCATAAAATATAACATCAATATGGGAAGTAAAGAAGCATGGAGTTCGACCGTAGGGCAATGATATGATTGAAATGGTAAGAAACTTGTTTCGGATTCCAGGATTTTTGTCCGAGCTCCCAAAGTGTCACATAATTTTCAATAAGCACAGAAATGTGAAAGTTTCATCCGATTTATTTCCACGCAACTTGCTTTCATTGTTTCCCGTGATGATAAAAAGGCTTCCGAGATCCCGGTTACTGCTCTTTTCCTCCTGCTGGACTCGGGCTTCTGAGTCAAGGCGGCACTCGTTTTAAGGGAAAGGCTATTTCCCGTTTTCAGGGGTTTTCTTTGCCCTGGCCTAGTTAGTTTGATGGTCTTGCTAGGAGGATCGTAGAGATTTGGCTGAGCCATTTAATCAATACTTATTGCAACACTATCAGAAGGGAAAGGGATTCTGACTGAAGTGATCACTGTGCTCGAGCTGAATAGGATTCCCAACGGGATAAAAGGTTGAATTGAGAAAGGGAAAGTAAAGAAATAATTTTTATACTTGGATGGGCAGACAAATAGAAGGAAGGATGAGCTGACAGAAGTCTGACGAGCTGTGGGAACTGGAGTGCTATTCAGAGAGAAATATTAGCTGTTGGAATGCTCTTTTGGTAGTTGACAGTGCAGTTAGGGAGGAATTGTAAAGACGGCAGTATAAATGATTATGAGGAACAGTAGGGCCAAGAATGGGATAAAGGAGACCTTCCTCGAGATTTAGAAAAATTAGCTCCTTCTGGATCGGAAGGTTAGTAGAAATGTTTATAAAGAATCCCTACTTGAGCAAAGACTACTTCTTCGCCCACAAAATCCTGACAGACTATCCGGAAATGGTCATTCCGTTGAGAATTTCGTTCCCTTTTGACAAAACTTTGGGCAACTGGTAAAATACTATCTCCTATTATATCTGGTCGGGATTTTTACCAGAATCAACTTCAAACTTGTGGACAATTTTACAACAAATAAAACGAAATTGCTCTATCAAGTCCTCGATCTGATGACTCTCGGAACGGAGTGTGGTCCCGCAAGTGAAATCTTTCAGAAACAAATGATAACTTTGAACTTGAAATCCTTGAGGAGGAATGTAAAAGGTTCTCTGTCCCGAATAACTGCAATCGACACAGCGTGCTGAGAGGTCCGAAGGACTAATGCAAATGAAGTGCGGTTTCGTACCTTAAGCTGGTGATGTCTTCTTCCGTCTTATGTGTACATACGGCTGTACTCTTTCAAAAGAGTCAGGGAAATAAAATACATTTCAAAGGCTCATCCTCCCGTTTGGGTCTCTTTAGAGACGTTCCAATCACGGCTGCCAGATGATTGGCCAAGTGTGGTTCATGCCACTCCAAATTTGTACAGACCCAAAATAGATTCTTCTTATGCATTTAAAAAAATCCGTTTCTTGCAAGAAGAAGGGCCCTATAGCTGGGTTGGAGGAGTTTAACAGGAGCCAGCCATAAGTCTTTCCAGGCCGGGATGAAGTGTTGTGCATAATGAATAGGCACACATTGGACAATTATCTCTGTGCGGGAGGCTACAGGGCCAGAGTCATACGTAAGTAATAAGATCAACTACTACGGGGCTTCGTCTTTGAGGAGGATGGAAGGAGGACAGAGATATTTCCTTGCATTAAAATACATCCTCTCCTCCTCTGAAGATCTTTCCGAGCATCTTGATGTTTTAGCTCCAATGTCCCCCCTTTCTCGGACTTGTGTGGGGAGGAAAAGGAAGATGATTCCATCTCCAACCGGCACACATTGCACACATTCTCTCCGTTGTTCGACTTGACTTTGGCTTGCAGGAGTCCAAATTCATCTTCCTTCTGCTCCTCGCTCCTTCTAGGCTTATACCTCGCCAAGATGAGGGTTCCAGAAGGGAAAGTCTAAAATTATAAAAAAAAACACAATTTAGAAGGTATATCTTTCACGTCAATGTACTCTCATCTGTCCCTTCCACCGTACCAGGCTGGCAGGATGAGCTGAAGAAGAACAATTCTGCTCCTAGCATGTTCTGCCGTTAATAATGACTATGAATCTTATAAGTGCTATAGGGCGCACAAGTAAAAATTTAATAGAGACAGATGCAAGTCAAGAATATTCATAGTGCACATGGCACTTGAGAGGAAACGTACCCTGACACATGACAATCTGTGTTCTAAAACCGAAACCGGATTTGTTGCCCATCTTTGAAATTCAGTTATCTTTGCAAATTGGATGAGTATGACTTGCCTCTAAATGGAAGCGGAAGGAATAGATTCTTATCATTAAAACTGAAATGCTAAGGCGCTTTGTTACATTTCTGGCCCTTAACCTCAAATTATTAATAATGGTTGGATGGGATTGCGTTATTTTATGGGTCATGTAAGTTTCAAAGCGCCCTATTTTATTACATCCTGGGAGCATTGGATTTATACGACAAATACCACTTCTACTCCCAATCTTACTTTTTCTTGTTATCCAAGGATAAGGAAGTCGAGAATGTTTTCCATCGGGTTTGATTCAGATTGAGCTAGAGTTTTGTATGCTTTTACACCCTGTTAAACCTTATTCGTACTCGTACGGTTTTGTAGCGTTGTAAAGCAATGTTTCCCTGTTTCTCTAATAAATACGCGCTCTCTGGCCTTTCCATCGTATGTATACTCTCCCTGGTCTTGGATTTGTAATGGGATCGATCACTTAAACGTGATCAATTGCTCTGTTGACAGAAGGTAAGAGAAGCCTAAGTAAATGAATATATATCCTGGGAGCTTAAGTAAATAAATGTTGGTTCGTTATTTAGAAAGTCCTTTCACTGTCACCTGTTTATTCTTTCCGTTACTCTCTACTCGACCCTACGAGTCAAGTTAAGGATGATTCCTAATTCCTTGTGTATCTTTGAAAGCAACTCTGTCAAGAGAAGCTGTCTGTCTCTGTCGGTTTCTTGGACGGGAACAGGTCGAATTGAAATTTAGTGAACATGTCTGTTCTATCAAATCCAGGCCTGCTAACTAACTGACTCTTTAATGTATATGCGTTTAGCTAGGCTTGTCAAAATAGTAGGGTTGATCAAATGAGTATCAGTTCTTTTTTAATTCCTTCTCCAGAGAATTTCAAAATCGATTTTGGTTGTGAATAGCTTAACTCTGGAATTTGAATTAACAATAACTCGAATTCATATAATTGATTCACAGATTATACAAATTACTCCAAATTGGATACAACCAAAATTGCTTCTCAGTTATCTGTTGTATGCATCTCCTTTTAAAATGATACTGTAAGGTAGCGAGATTATTTCATTTGGGAATTTCTAAAATTCTATTAAGCCTTCAAGCCTGACTTAAAGCACACGGGAAATATTTGCGCTGTCTAATGAGCCAGAGTTCTTCATCTTTCCATCAATGAAATATTCAATGAATACGTAATGAGCCTCCCTTTCAGAAGGTGCTAAGTATTAAGGACCCGTTTACTTACTGACTGAGAAGAAGGAAAGTAAAATACTGAATTTTGAATTAATCGAGCCTGTGTGGTGTTGATATCTAGTTAATGCATAAGCGAGAAAGATGAATAATGACCATTGAAGTTTGGTGAAAGGTGAAATGTTGTGAGTGAATAATTAATTTGTGGGGGATGGATCTGACTAATGTTGTTTCTAATGAAATCTCATTTATACATTCAAGTGAAGCCCACTTTCCCACAGTCTACAGTTCTACACCTTCTGCTCTAGACAAATGGAAGAGAGGTTTGGAATAATGCAGAATCTGCATGGATGCCTTGTTGTGCCTTGAGGTAGTGAATATATGAGATGCTTCATTTCGGAGTTGATACAAAACAAACCCTACTGCTTTCTCTGTGCAGAAGTCGAGCCTTGAAATATGCATTGACTATGCTATGGGACAAATTACGACTACGACGGGCGAGTACGACGAGACTAATTGCATCAGTAGGTTTCATTAACACCAAAGGATGATTACGGTTCATTGGACTGATCGTCCCGAACCTTTTATCAAACTTCGGATGAAATTATCTTTGCCTGTAATCAACTAATAAGTGCGGTTCCTTTTAAGTTAACTTGTAAAATCCGCAATACTTACTTGATTACGAAGATAAAGGATAATGGTTGACAAGAGATATGGAGATTCCCAGGCAGGGGTTCCATTTTTAATAATAATAAGCTCAGCAGCAGCAGCTGAGGTTAATTACGTCGAAGGTCTTACATCAGTTCCTCCCTTTGCCGGAGAGAATTTCCTCCGGATGAAAATCATTGGGCTTGGATTTTCCATGCAAGTAAGCCAGTGTACGAGTGGAAAAGCGAAGGGAAAGTCTGCTGTTAGGATTGGAACATGTGTGGTGGTGCTTTTACCTGGGCTCCTTCTTTGATAGCCGTAGCCATTCAAATTGAATTGTTTGGAAAGAGAAAATTGGGAAATGAAATGAAATGGAGGTTTGAGTTTGGAACCGTTTGGAGAGATAAGAGGAGGAAGGTGATGCTGGAGAGTATCATTTTGAGTATTTTCACATTTGGGCTCTAGTGGTAGTGGGGGTCTATAGGTAAAGTTTCCAAGAATGGGGTACCCTGGAGGATGGGCTGTAGGCTTCAAAGTACAAGGCCTTGGAAGAAGGCTTCTGTTCGAAGCAAGAACTCGAGGATTTTATGAGTCTTGGAAGGAGGAGGAGATGAAGAGAAGAAGGAGACCCAGGAGAAGGAGATGAAGTAGCCCTTATATAATCGGTAAAGTTAAGCTGGTTGAATTTCAAGCCAGTGATATTTTGTGTATCTCTGGTGGTGGTGGTGGCAAGGAAGAGTAGTCGTATTAGGGAGGAGAGAGGTCTGGCTCTGGTGGAACTTTTCCTTGACTTTGCCTGACTAACTCAATTAAAAGTATAATGGGGAAATGGTTGTTTGTTGTTCAAGTCGGGATGCATTGGAGGGTAGAGGACTCGGCGCTCTGGTGGGATTCGGATTAGATGAAAGTATGAAAGTCGGCGGATGAACGGTAATAGAGAATAAAATGTTGTGAGGTCCTACAACTCCTACTACCTCCCCGGCTTCTCCGAAAGCTACCCGAAAATAAAATACGCTCATCCCCAGTTAAATTCCGTTTACTAGCTCAACATATGTGGAATATGGGAGATCCTGTGATGTAATCTCGTTCCGTCTAGAAAGTAAAAAGAGCTCCACTCTAACTAATAAGGGCAGAGAGGAAAGAGAGAGGAGAGGATATAAAATGGGATCTCCTGGAGTTGAAATGAAAAATTAGAATAAAGTGTTACCATGCAATGAGATTAATATTTTGGCATTTCCGTCATCAGCCAACTTAGTACTAACTGGCTTTGCCTCTTGCTTGTTCCAAGTCCCTAGAATATGGAAGCTAGAACACTGAGCATGGAACCGAAGAGGGCTTTAGACGTCCTATATATAATACTGCCATCGCCATGTGAACATGCTAGAGATCGTACGAAGGGGACATGGGAATGGAAGACTATGAGGAGATTAAAGGATATGATAATGCTCTGTAATAATGCTACTACTGCTGGCATTACACAAGAGACGCTAATAGGAATAAATGGAACAAAAGTTCACATGTTTTCTAGTTGGTATTAGGACGAGTTGTTGGTACTTCTTGCAGTAGTAGTGGAGGTATAAAATGAAGGAAATTCTTTTTCCTGGCCGGGACCATCGGACTTTTTCAGTTTTTCCTTTATGAATAACGGAGTAAGGATATATTTTATAAGGATGATGGGAAAGACAATTTTTGGTTAGACTTATTTGGAAATGGAAGCACGGAGGGAAGAAATGTATATTACCATCGGATGTCAGTCTTCTTCTTCTTGGAGTTGGTCGAAGTGGAATTTTAACTCACTGACAAGATTTATACATATTATATGTATATATATTTATATTCTATATGAAATGAAAAGTTGGAAGTCTGTAAAAGTGTAGGAGAGCTTGTTTGGGATCTTTTTACTTAGCTCTTTTGAAGACTTGCTGCAGCCCGAGTTGCAGCAGTACCATGGTCACATTTTAGGCAGTGATATGCTACAATTGCTCTCTCCATCTCCGTATATTTGGCAGCTTTAGCTTTCGGTGTGGGGTTAATTTCAAATGAGTATAGTAGAGGAATCTATAGATGCTTGCTGGGCTGGATCGGTCTTGTGGAACTCTCTCTGGTTGAAGTTCTCTCAGGGATCTCAGGCTCCAAGAGCTCCTTCCATCCTTTCATTTGAGATGAAGTAAGTAACAGATGGAAACAGATTTATGGTTGCTGGTAGGAAATGAGGAAGGAAACTAAGTTAACTGAGTGACCAGATTAAAACTTACTCTCTCTCTCTCTTCGGCTTCTTCTCTGAGTCTGAATCTCTACGGATTTTATAATTTCTCCTGAAAAATTTGCCCGAACTGATCTCACAAATGAAACTCTTAAAGTTAAGTCTTAATAAAAGTCGACGACAGTAGTAAGAAACTTAATCGAAACTCCAGTCGGCAGTCCCGAGGATTAGTTCTCGATGGAGGAGGGGTACTTTTGTTTTAACACTTTGACTTTCCGAGGCTGGAGTCAGTTGCATTTCGTTTTAATGGTGATCTTGGGAGTGACGGCCTCTTCTTGCGATGATGATGATGATGGAATATTAGAATTTCTAAGGCTAAAATCGGATTGAATGACGTATTATAACAATTAGATAGACTGTGACCTCTTTTTGTCATGATGATAGGAACGAATACCATTCTATATGTTTTTGCACTCGAATAGATAGTTTGATGGGGAGGGGATGTGGGGAATCAGCTACTGCTGACTATCTGTAGATATAATGTCTTAGCTTTCACATTAACTTTCGCCTGATGAGCCTGTTACCTGATCAATCCTATTGATTATTTGTAGACTCCGGGATTCGATCTCAGCCTCAACTTTCTTCCAGAACTTGTTACATTATACCTCCGGTGTTTGGTTACTTTGGTTGATCCACAAAGAAATGTCGCGACTCTTAGTTCGATATATTTTCTGACTTATGACAAATACTATTTCCGTCGGAAACCTAAGTATCCAGTATCTAACTAGGTTTTTTAGGTTCTAAAAATGCTCTTCTCCGACCAATGATCCGTTGGCACGAATCTTATGACTGTTGTCCTCCAACTGGACCGGGCGAGGATAATGAAAATGAAATGAAGGCCTTGCCCATGTAAGCTAAAACATGCAACCTAAATTACACATAAACATCGAAGAATCCGTCTATATATTCGATATGTAGACTAGACCCACACTTGGATCTTTATGTGTTATACATTAAGTAACTGGCGTATTAAAAATGTACGTTATTTTCAGTATGCTTCTGTTAGCTGTTATTGGTGTTGGATTGCACCACTTGTTTTCTTTCTCCAGATTTTTTGATGGTCACTTGGCCGGTAGAATAATATAGACTTCGAAATATTGAATATATCAATGGTATTTTTTGTTTGCCCTTCCCGTATATTGAAATGGGCTGGAGCTGGAGATGTGGTGGACAGAAATGAATGAGTTTAGACAAAAAATGGGTCTGCATTGGATAATATGGTTCATGATTTTTAGTAATCTTACAATTAGAGTGGAATACATTGTATGGATCTTCCAAGCTTTCAACTTCTACGTTATAAGTTTAAGAATTTTTGAAGTAATGAAATCCACGTATGTATTGAAAGATTTCATAAATTCTATCTATATCTTTCTGAAAGACTTGGAATCTTACATCGTAACAGCTCAACATTTACGAAATAATAATGAGTTAACAACCTGACTTTTTTTGGTACAAACGTTGGGGTTCTTGTGCCATATCGTTCCAGCATTATCATTGGTGGTGGAATTTACATTTAGTCGAATTGGAAAGACATTAACGTAATTATTTGTAACGCAGTTGCGGATAAATAACGTACCTACAAAATAACTACCCAGCTTTTAAAGGTTATGAAAAATAAATCCCAGAGAATTACCCTTTTCCTGAAATAAAGTACATTAATTTGAAAAAGCGACTACTAATGTATTATCTATGGGAAGAAATCAAGTCCTCTCTCAATATCAATTCTGGCAAAATTGTACCAATAAATCAATAAATAACAATAATATTTACCCCCTGAAATAAATCCCCATGGAGGAATAATCCCCTACTTCGAATGTCGACATATCTAACAACTTCTATGAAGTTGCAAAAAATAACTCCCCGGGGGACTTATTTCAGTTATATTGGTAATGCTTTTAGGTAAGTTTACCACCAGCCAAGTTTTACAAGGGTTCGTTCCTTAGCTACTCTCATTCGAATATAATATTTGAAAAGGGCAAGTCCGAAAACCGGATGCCGAATGGATTGATGAAACTTTTCATGTGAACTTCTGACTTCGTTAATGCATCGTTATCCGTCGGTTGTTTCACGGGAGAGCATTGAAGTGTTTTAAAAATAAATGTCGTGATTTATAAGTATGTTTCAAAGCCGTTGCATTTGATGGGACGATATATTTTTAATGTGTAAGTAACGGTAATGGCAAATGCTAGTGCAATGATGATGGGGTGTTGTAATTTAATCCTTCTCGCTCCCTAGCTCAACCTTTTTCCATTTTCTTCCGTACTGACCTTGTAATTTACTGCCTTTATTGGTCTAATTAGGAGGTCCATGTACAACTCACAATGATTTAGTTAGGAGTCGGGTCGTTAAAAATATCAGCTCTTATAGTGGTACATAGCACCACTCTGCTACGCGTGTATATGTCTGGTTAGTGTGTGTTTGGTTTTGGTACACGAAGTAGTTGCGAGGTTGATGTACCATCGTTTAATATGAATTAATCTTTGGTTAGCTGAATGTTCTGAGTTGTAACAAATAGGAATGTTAAGTCAAGACACTTAATTACATATACATATCATCTGCCTAAACATTTGCTCACAATGTGGGAGTCTGTTAAAGTAGCAGTAGCACTTCGCTTGCTTTAATTTGCCCTTTTGAAACAGTTATATCTTTTGGTAGATGTAGCACGGACCATTAACAGCGGTTTATAAATACGCCTTTGATAAAGAAGGTAGGATATGAAAAGTGTTCATCAAGCATTTTAAGATTCGAGGAAACTGCTACAAAAAATCGTCTTCATCCATTGACATTCATTTGATGACGATGCGGATATTTTAAGCCGCACAGGGAAATGTGGAGAAAGAAAAAGAAGCAAATGAATATTATTTAGATTTATCTCATAAAGAATACTGTTATTGGAGAATTGATTGATTCAAATGAAGCCAGTAACTCGTTAAGTTGATGATCTGCTGTATCGAATGTATATCTCTTGATGTGCTGAATCATGAAATTACAAAAGTATCTCGCTATCTCCTCTTCAGCCTTTGAATTTGAATGCAAAGTTGCATAACCATTTTTATCCGAAGCGAAGTTGTCTGACTGTATGTATAGCGTTGGTGGTGGAAAAGGATTGCCATTACTGGAGAATTTATAAGAAGACTTACAAGATTATGCTCTCGTGCCTCTATGGAAAGGAAAGAACATAAAGTCATGAGAGGAGAGCGTATTTTTGCAGATGCTGCTGGTAATGTACGATAAGTTTCTTTAATGTGTGCTAAATTGCTTTTGGGATTTTTTCTCTTGACTTCTTCTTTCATTTGTTACATTACGTTGGGATAGATAAGCAAGGAAAGGCTGTATTTGAGAGCAAGGAAGAAAAAGGAAAATTTACTGCGTGGCATTATTTCAGTTGCCTAATATTCGGTAGAAGGAGTCGTTTTAAGTCATTCCGTGCGGTTGTATCTCTTGCAAGCTGACGTTTCCATTTCTTCACTTCTTAAGAGGATCCCATATCCTCATTTTTTTAAGGGATCTTCAGCTATGTTTTCTTGCAGCCAAGCCTAAACCATGTATATATGTATAGTCCTACTGCTAAAGCTCAATAGTTAATGCCCACCGAAGCGGCTTTCACATTATGAGATGTACATAAGATGGAAAAATATCACTTAGAATGTCTATAATCGATAGTACGATTCCTGCCCCTAGTGCTTTATCTTAAAGACATGGTTTTCCGACACAATGATACCATATGATTTGCTCTCCTAGAAATTATTTTTTAATTTTTTATTTAATAAATGAATACTTGGTAGGATCTGTTTTGAATAAGGAGAGACAACAGGTTCAGGTTCAGACCACCGGAATTCAGATCGACGGAGGTCACACAGGATAGAGGCAGTAATGTAGGCTGGGAAGTATATCTGTCGGAAGTAAAAGCAATTTGTCTTGGTTATAAACCCTTACAGAAAATGAGAGGAGGAGAGGTAGCGTTTCCTAAAATTGTTCCATGAAAATAATATAAAGTTCGGCGTCTTAAAAAGCACACGATCCTCCAAAGACGAGTTCCTGAAGATGGTACTATATTTGAAGAGGAATTAGATGTAAAGGCTTGATACTCTATAACGCATTGATGGAGATATTATGCGTTGTGTCAAATTGAACCCTTGATGTATGATTCCGGTCTAGCTATAATTCTCAATATACTGACAGTACAATGTGCCTGTAGGTGTGTATGATGATGATGATCAGTAAGAAAGTGGATAGGAAATGTGATCTTTTTCCAATTTTCTCTTGGAGAGAATTCAGGAGTGTCTGGTGCTGCTGGCTGGGTATTCTTATTTTTTTTCTGTATATTATGTGATCTCGTGTAAAGTCTATGATGACGTGTAAGTCCGCTGACATTATGGAAATTTAAAAAAGGAATATATCATCTTTTTCCTGAGCTCATTCATATCACACTATCAAACTACATGTTGCCAGGCCCTGTTGTGTGGCCGTTATTGTGTGTGGGGGGATAAAGTGAAGAATACTGCTCTATAGTAAGTTTGCATTGGGTTTTGGTTGGGTTCACCGTATATGGGATGTTGTTTGCAATTTTTTCTTGATCAGCGATTGGATGGTTTTGGAAGGTTGTTGATAGGGAAGATGGATGTACGTAAGAGGAGAGCTTATAATAATATATGTATGCAATATTTAAAATGAGTACTTCCCTAGCTCTGTACATGTCTGTCTGTCGATAGCTGAGAAAAAGAGTATTGATCTAGACACCCTTCGGGAGTCTTCAAGTCTCTCCTTCCCATCGGATCCGGATCCGTTGATGCTCTTAACGGAGTCCATGTGCACTGGCTCCGGAGAGGTAGATCCGACTTGACTGCTGTACATGTAATAAACAAGTGTTGACGAGATGAATATTTCACAGGGATTTCCCTTCTTTTGAAAGAAACTGCTCTCATAAGATAGATAGGCTGTCTACTTTATGAAATGAGTTTGGACTGGTAGATAGGGAAAGAAATATGGGATCTGAATACTTCCCTCACAACAGTACAGACAGGAAGGTACCTCTCGACGAGTGCTAATCTAAGGAGCTCCTATTCAAAGCCTCGAATAAAGTTTAAGGAACCAAGGACTTTATTTCTGGCTGATATGGCGGTCCTGACTGTAAAGGAAATATTCCTCCAGCACTTCCTGCATACCTTATAAATTGTATTTTATTTTCATTCCTAAATTCGCCATTTCGTCCCTGCACCAACAATGTTGAATCAAATTCTGTTCCTGCCACCCGATATTAAAACATAGAGGTAATGGAAGGATTGCATATCGGATCGTGAGGCATGGGACACAAGGAGGAGTGATAAATTGACACCAAGATGGGACTAAGAAATTACTTTCATTGTTTCCAAGCCTTCTAAAATATGTGGGGCTTCTACGGGTTTCCTACAGTCTCGAATTCCAAAATGAATAAATCAGCGAGAAAGGGAGATTTTGTGTTGAAACTTAAACTCCTTTCTCCTATAAAAATAAGCTGGGTCCAGGAGAGAAACAGGAAAGAAAGTAAAACAGGAAAGCTGGTGTTGGAGTGCAATAACTTTTTATAAGTATTCCACTGGAAGAAAAAGTTTTACCTGCAGATGCGGATCAGTTAAGCTCTTTACGTTACGTGTTGGGCTCTGCTGGAAGATCTCGAGGAGGATGTTTGATGCCCTCATTTATAGCCACCTTGGGTTCATCTAGCAAATGTCTCGAAAAGAAGTTCTTCTCGGAAAGTAACAGAGCCATTGTGTGTCTGCATGAATAAAGGGCTAGTCAGCTGAAGACATATTGTTCAATGTACAGCTATACGTCTGGAGAATTGCGTATTATGGGTATTAACGTATTCCGTAAGGACGAGTAGATATTGACAATTTTCCAACATTTTTATCGGTTATCCACTACAGGATGATGTAGAGCCTCATTCAGCCTTCCTTTCCTCAAAAAATTTCCATATTTTTCTATCGTTGGAGGCTGCGGGCATTCTGGGCGTTGATGAAAGTTCCTTCTGCTTTCTCTTCGGGGATACAGTGGCAGATACTTAACGGTAATGTGGAATCTCGTAAGTTCAGACGGCTTTCACAACCCTGCCTCTCGATGCGCCCGGGTGGTGATGCTTTGTCATTTCTCTGTTGCTGGGCTGCTTTTAAGAGGGATTGCCTAGCAAACTAAGCTACTTTCACTCCATGTGATGAGGGGAGTATTAGTAGTGGTGGTAGTAGCGACAGCGACTAGAGATTACTAGCTCTGTATACGCGGAGACCGAACCGGGTGAAAGCCTGGAATTAAAAATGTAGCAGACATTATACTGTCAACTCTGGGAAGGTAAAAATAATATCGTGGTGAAAGTACTTGCCTATTATCACTAGCAGCTTAGCAATATATTGAAAGTGGCTCATTATATTGTCGAAATTCCTCCTAGATATGGCTATCCATCTACATGCTTTGCAACTGTATATGGCATATAAATTACATTGGCATGTCGTAACGGTTGGTTGTCTTATAAGAAGGATAATTTACCCATCGTCCTCTATGAGCTTATTATGTTGATACTTGGCAATAAAAGTCGGGGTTGTAAAATGTACTTGTGATCCGGCTCGCCTGTCATAAAATTCCTAGATACGAATTGGAACTTTATTCAGAGGTATCTAGAAACTTGATCGGTTTTTAAGGTATTACGTGATCGGTTTCCATTCCGACCTTGCTCTAAATTTGAATTCCAATTGTGAAGATGATTTCTTGGTCTTTTGACTATCAAAAAATAATGTTGCGAAATTCTTCCAAGATACGTTCCTCGGAGGAATTGGCTAGAAAGGAAAGTATCGCATTCGCTTTAGCTCTTCATGGCCCTGCTGCTAAGTTTTTACATGCCTACATATAATTTTTTTATGCAAAGGGCGCTGGAGAATGCCACATATAAAACATGGGAAATATAAGTCTGACCCTGCTGTTTGTTTGTGAGAATCTTTCATATTGCTTACAAAAGCATCCGTTTTTCTGGAGTCATTATCCAATTTTTGCAATTAACTTCCCGATCTTTGGCCAGTACAAATATGTAAAGGACGGATATGTATTCAGAGCTATGGAAGGATGGTTTTAATTCTTTATGTGACAGAAGTGCTCACTTATCTTGATTTTAATTAAATTTACGGGACGGTAAAGTAGACATAAATAATTGTCCTGGGAATGGTTGAACTGAAGGTGCTCATTTCTCAGGAAGCCGAACGGAGGGATCCGGGTTGCGGAATGTGATAAGACTTGAGATCTGTTTTCATTTCGTACAAGACGGTTGTAGATTTGTTTCTAAGGTTTGTTATGCAAATCGAGACAAGGAGAGCTTAAAGGGAGGAAGGAGTGCAAAAAATGTATGTCTAATATGGCAGGAGAAAGGACGCGAGAAGGAAGCAATTATCATGAGGGACGGAAATGCTTGGAGCTAAAGGCTATTCGCCCCGGTCCTCGCAAATCTTATTACATGGTTTCTGTTGTGAAGAAATGAGAGAACCATGTAAATAATAATGGCGTCCTTGTTCTTTTGAATCCTAAATTTAAGGAGCAATCTAATTATGTGTTTACTACGGGAGACTTTTGAGGAACAGCTCCGTTGTTCACGGATACGTTCTCCTTAATAAGCCCCTTGCATATGAAATATAATCATTTCAATTTATGTCTACCTTTCCTTGCGAAAAAGGAAATAAAATTACTTGGTCTCTTTCCCCGTTTGTCCTCGGCAGTTTGAGAGTTTGGACGGTTAAGTGAATTGTAGGATTTGCAAGTGGATGATGGCTTGCCTTAATGAGACGGCGTCTTGAGACTTCTATTTCAGAGAATGGATATGTTTTGTTGTCTCTGAATTTTGTTAATAGGTTGACCCCTCATCTATCTTAGAAGACTGTAGGAGGAAGTTTACAACTCCGGGAGCAACTTTCCCTTGTCGGAATGATGAGGTCTCGGCGGAAGAGAGATATATTATATCGTATATATACATGGCTAATGCAGATAAGGGCTTGTCTTAGATAGTGTGTTCAGTAAACAGTGAGGTATCAACTTCATGAGCAGAGGCTCCTTCTATTTACGCATCGAGTTACAAGAAAGTTGTTCCATTCAACTAATGAGCTCTTCTGTCTTTATTAAGACTGGGATTTGAAGCAAACCCTCGAACCTCCTTTCATGAGAATGCTCAAGAGGTGTGAACCGTAAATGCTGGCCTGATTCTGGGAGGAGGAGGTTGGTGAAAGTGGAGAAAGTAATCCTGAGAACGATCCAGTCCTTCCACTTTGATTTTTCTCAGGCAGCTTGGATTAACTGAGATTTCTCGAACGTCGAGTCGAGAGGAAGCGAGATAGATATAGCGTTTAGCTCCTTTCCTTTCGGAGAGGTAGATATATATTATATTGGATGTAATTCCTATTTGTATTTATATTAGATCTCCGTTTGAGAAATAGAAGAAGATATTTTTTTTCGCTTCCGCTTCTATTTAACTTCGTCAACGGGAGTGGAGGAAAGCTATAGACAGACTATGGCTACACAATTAAGCCAATACGAAAGTTTCCAAGTCCTCTGAACCGAATCAGTGGGTCCTGTCCTGATATTTAAACGGGCATATGTTTTGAAGTTACGGGATGGGTTGAATTGAATGGTAGAGTGGTTCAGCATTGTGTAGGCTATTTCACGGTTCCCATCTGGGATGCCATTTTCGATTTGGACAAAGTGTGTTTGTTAAGCGGTTTGGAAATAAGATGTTGCCTCGTGCTGGTGGTTGGTTATAGTCAAGCCCATAAATTATGAATGGCCAAGAACTGAGCCAAATCATGGAATCCTAGAAAGGGGCCCCGCTCGCTCTCTCTGTGTGTACGGCTGGGGATATCCGTTTGTTTGAAGAAGAGGACGAGAGGCCATCGATCGACTTGGTACTGTGTGGCTATCAAATCCATGCAAAACACTTTGAAAGGAGAGATGAACAATGGGTTGGAGAATTGAGAGACTTTGATTTATAAGGCTTTTACTCTTTGTAAGCCCTGCTTCTTATTCAGTGCAGAATGATATCGCCTCCGTCTACGGAGATGAAACTTTTTCCCATATTTTCGAGAAGTTCCTCTCGGTTTTCAGGGAGGGAAACTTAGCGTAACACCTTCAGTCCTTGCTTTGCATATATAGGAATTTAGGAATGCATAGACGAGCCCATGTTTTCTCGTAATCTTTTGAAGGAAAAAATTCCGAACATTTTTCTGCATGTTAAAAATGTTGACCAGACCAAGGGCTGGGAGAACTTTTTTATCTGATTAGAGTTTCTATTCCTGCTTTCTCCTTTGCCCAAGTACCTTCGGCCGTTCCGCTGTAGTTTGCAAGATATGTATGTTCAGATACGACATTAAGATGAGAGGACTGTCGTGATTCTGTTCCTTATCTTGTCAAAGCCGCTTTACAATTTTCGTCAATTTAGATATGAAAGTACTATTACCATAAGGATCAAAATCTTTAGTATAATATTATATATGTGCCTTTTTAGCTCAGTCTTGAATTTAAAACCAGAATATGTTTCTTTCTCTAGTTTTGTCTCAGCTATCATTTAGAATTTAGAACCGGAATGTAAAAATTATTTTCTTTCAGGGCTTCAACAGATAAACTTCTTCTTTTCTAGATTGGATGTAATATTTTCCTGTTTACCTTGTAAATAGTAAATATTTAATGATCATGCAAGTTTTTCAGAAGCTCGTTCATTTAATGTTTCTGCTTCGATCGGATTTCGTAATTTTTAGTTTCATCTTTTTGGTTTTGTCACGTTTTCATCTTGAAGCTTGAATATAAACAAAAAATGTATATTTGAATGAGTTGTAGACTCTAGATTTCAACTTCTCTAGCAGTAACTACGTAACTAGCGATCAGTTAGTTCTTGGTTCAATAGAAATTTTGGAATGAGCCTCACATTTTCAAACCTTTGAATAGAATTGAATGAGTTATTACAGGAGTCTGGAAATATCTAGATGTCCTGTCCGGAACATTCGAGTTTGCATAAAGCTGAAAATTTGTTATCTCTGCTACAATATACAATGTGACATTGATATTGCCATAATTTAGTGCAGCTTGAGCTTTTCAACTTGATACCCGACTCCCAAAGCGAACCCATGATCCGGACAGGGCGTGGATTTCGGTCATATTATAGGGAAATGCTAAAGTGCCTTCATTCATCTCTAAAACAAATTAAACTCGTTAGTCTCTTGATAATTGAATGGATTTGAATTATGAAATCAAGTGTCGTTACATCTGAAAGGGGCGGTGGAATTTATTTATTTACATTCGAACTCCAACCGTGCGATGTGCTGAGATTTAGAAAATCCTTGGATTCCAATGTTTCCTAAGTAAATGGCTTTAGGATTAGTGTCGAGGTCCGAGGTGATGTTTAAATGCGTAAACATCAAGATTTTCCGGGCTTAAGGAAACTGACATTCAATATGAAACAAAATGCATATGAGGCTATTACTCCTTATGACTTCTAACTTTGACTTGGAACACTTGGAAGACTCAATCGCATACGTACAAGCATAAATGATCCTGAAACACGTTGAGATGGATGGCTGAAGCTTTGGTTGGATGGGCTTTTGCAGAGAGTAATGTCAACCAGCAGATGAATTGTTGATAGTTGGAGATGTATGAGTAATGTGAAGAAGGTCTTGAAGGAAACGGAAAAGTGTGTATAACAAATGTCGGATGGGACCGAAATAGGGAGGACAAGAGCTGTAGTAGAAGTAGAATATATGGAAAATATAATGACAAAAACGAGAAAAATGGTTATATCATCTGAGGATGAGGCATGGGTCACCCTTCTCCAACACATTTTAGATAGAAAAATTGTTGCTGAATGGAATCGGAGTTTCCAAGAGGTTAACTTTTTAGTCCAATTTTGGTAACGTCTAGAATTGCACCTCTGAGTCACATTCGTCAGTCTGTTGTAAGTTTATTTTGGTTCAAGCTCAAAAAAGCTTGTCTCTCTCTCGTACGCGTACGTACTTGCAGGGAACGGTGCAGATGTAGGAGTTCGGGTATCACAGCTCTTGAGCATTTACGGGATCTCCGAAGAAGTATGAATATTGTGCTTATCTAAGCCCTCTTCTTCATCTCTAGTTCCGATCCAAGCAACCATATCGCTCCCTTTACTTTTGACTGCTCTGGGGGGACCAACTCACTAACACGATCCTCTATTCCTCCATAGCCATCCTAGAAACTATCTCCAGATCTTTTGCTTCTTCTTCAAGAATCTTAATATAACCTTTCCTTTAGCTCTCTCTCTCTCTCTCTCTCGTCTTTAATCCAAAAACCATTCGGGGCGTTGCGGAAGTGGTTTACTCTTTCCTGTTTCGTCCTTCCTTCAACTTTCCTCCGACTCCGTACATCTTTAATGTATGTATTTTCTTCGGGCTCCTGTTGGCATAGGCCCGTGTATTTGTAATCCTGTATGGTAGAGAAGTCCCTCTTCTCTCTGAATCTCGTCTTTCGTCTCTCTGCCTTACTGCAGCCTCGCTTTCGAGCAGTTGAATCTTCCAGGCTACTCATAAGTATTTCTGTCTTCACAGCACTTCCCTTGCTTTTTTTCTTTATTTTCTTTTCCAAGCCTTCTCCATCTTCTCGGCATGTCTTGTGCTGGGCTGTCGTCAAATAGATGGAAGAAGAAAGGGATCGAAAAAATAATGTTGTTTTGTCATGGTCATGATATTCCGTCCAGTCACGTGCCGGTTTACTTCGTCTCGAGCTTAAGCTAAGTTTAGCAGGGATTGAAAGTTTCACCGACAAGAGGATTTGATGAATTGACGATGTTGCAGTTGATTGGGATTCGGAACTTGGGGAGTATCGTGCAGTTCCATTAATTTTAGTTAGTAGTGTTAGTACGGGTCTTTTTGGGGGCTTTGCTTGTAGCTCGGTCTTTCCGCTTTCGCGACGAACGCATAGCTCTCAAATATGGCAAATGTTATGCTTCGTATTTAAGTTTCTCCTGGGGGAGGCAAGTACAAGTCGAGATGGAAGATTTGCCATGTCATATATACAGTTGACCCTTGGGGACATGGAGGAAAGTTTACCATATTATCTGCATAATTGATCTCGATATCCAAAATGCTCTGCATTTAATCTGTACTAATGATATCTAGAGGTGTATCACTGCTTAATTATAAAAGGCTAAAGCGAATATGTTTAACGATGCAAAATTAGGAAGCAGATTTTATTACTTTCACGTAGCCTTCTATTTAAAGTTCAATTAAAAATTAGCATAATAATGGTCATATAATTTTGAGGATTTACAGGGTAAAGTGGTGCAAGAATGATTAAATGTTATATACCATCTTATTTCGATACTAATCTTTAGTAAACTCTGAAAGTTTATTAAATGCTAAAATTATCGCTTTTGTGACATTAAATGTTGCAGTGGTACTGCACTAATGTGGATGATATAATCCAAATAAATACTATATGATGCACCGGTTCGGTCGCATAGGTTAGCGAAATGATATGATTCCAAATTAGCTTCTTCCAGTTTGTTGGCGTGAGATGAATATATAACTTGAAGGACTTGATCTGAGTGATTCATAAAAGGAATTATATTAATTTTCGTAAAGAGCTGAAAGAGCTTTTTGGCTTTTTACAGCCCGGTGGGAATAAAGCTGAATAAATACGGAAAAATAAACGGAATCCGATTTTTTTAGTTTTATGGAACCATCATAGCGTGCGTCAACTTTTTTTAACTCGGATTGAAACTTTTAAGTGTTTCAATCAGTTTTTATCGGCGTTTTATTTCTAGAAATCTACGCTACATCCCAATAGTATTGAGGTCCCCTAGTTTTACGTACACTCCTTTACTGACTGACTTTTGATTTTTGTTTTTTATCAATCTTGTATTTTCAAAACATAAGGTTTGAATGCTGATAAACGGGCTTGAGTCTTAACTCCTTCGTTCAAAAAACATCTTTAGTATGATGTACAGAAAGCGACAGATAGAGCATGAACGAGAGAAAGTTGGCTGAATTGTAAAAATACACGGAAGGAAAGTGGATGTGAACTTGACAAATGTTATTTTAATTTTTGACAACTCTTTGCTACGAAATAATAATTTTCAATAGTTAGTCCTTTCTCTCTACAGATACACGAAAATCCATCATATTACATGAACATGCATTATGTATCACAAATGAATCGATTGCAGAAAATGAAATTCTAAATCGCAGTTGACTGTTTATACTAAAAGACAATGTTTTTGTTTCCTTTTTACAGCGCAATGAGGATATTGTTGCAGAAGCTTCCCAGGGCTTGGATTGTTGATGAGAAAAAGGACGACGGGTACACAGCCTTGCATCTTGCGGCTTTGAATAATCACGTTGAGGTGAGAAAGATTAATCAAATTAATTTGACGGAGAAAGGATTTTCATTCATATTGGCATATGAGTTATATTTTATAAAATGAAAAGCAATTTGACAAAACCAAGACTATGTCAGTGCCGGTTTACTTCAGTTTAAAGACTGTGAACCCAGAAAGTTGTATATCAAATGTCAATTACTATTCAACTTTAATTTAAAGAAATCTTAGTTATACATTGTGAGTTGTAGTGATTTTATAGTTTTAATTGTACTTATTTAGGTACCAAATGAAAGAGAACGCATAATAAGTGAAGTCTACACTTAAAAATCGGACTTAGAGGTCTTACTCTTGACATTGAATAAGTTTAAAAACTACAATGTATTGGCGTCTTGAATCCCCTTGGCTGTCTGTTCTCAAAGATCTTTCGACTGTGCTAAATCTAGGACAACGTGGTCTTACAGAATCGGAAATGCTCAACTAGATGTTTTTACTGAGCTTTTGAATCGACTATGTCGCCAAGGTGTAACTTCTATCCCTGTAGACATTTCCTGGATAAACCCTTTGTTTCTTTCAAACAGGCTTATCGTAGTCTCTCCAGTAAGTAGCTCGTTGATCCTATGAAATAACAAGATAAAGAAGAACAAACACTGAGGGAATGTTGTAGAGTTCAGTTAGCTGAGCTGGGAAAAGTTTCACAGTGAAAGCGCATAAAACCAATAATCAAGTTTTGTCATTATAGAAGGTTTGTGTGGGGAAAGCTGAAATAATGAGTATAGTTTTTTAAACTTTCTAACTAAATTGGTTTGAAGATTTGGTTGCTTTCTTTGGTATAAGTTAAGTTATCACATTGTAAAGAGTTGTGTTAAAAATTGGGTAAATTATTTCACGTTGTATGTATAACAAAAGCATTTAGTTTAGCCTTGACTGTTTCGTGCATTTGATATAAGTCCTGGATCTTTTAATTTTAGTGCTAAACTGGATCAGATATAAGTGTATATTCGTTTTGGTTTCAAAATCTTTTATTTCAATCGATTGATAGCATTTGCACATTCGATAATATAGAAGATTTTAGATATTAACATTTATTCAGAGGATTTTCTGAGTTAACGTTTCATTATGAATATAAATTAAATTAGGAGTTAACCCCATTAGTTCTTTTACTTCTTTCCATACACGGCCGAAAACCTCTAGTCTGTAGTCTGTAGTCCTGTGTTATAGATTAGTCATTGTGGTTGCAGTCAGATCACGGGTACTGGAGACTGGAGTAATATACTTAGCGGTGGAATGCAATGCACGATAGAGCCGAAAGCCCGAAAATAAACGGAATAATAAATGAAGAGATGTGGTTGGTTTTGCCGAAAATTGTAATTAAATCCAGTCTCTATTAATGATTTCAGGTTGCCGAGCTATTGGTGCGGGAAGGACGAGCAAATTTAGATTTACAGAACATTAATCTTCAAACCGCATTACATTTGGCCGTGGAACGTCAACATTCACAGATTGTTAGGGTAAGTAAACGTGACAAATTCTGTATCTCTAATGAGATGAACATATATTTGTTCGTGAGTAGAGAAGGATTGTGAAGTTCCGGAAAGAAAATGTGATTCTAAATTTCTAACTGCATGTCACAATTTTGACAGCTTCTGGTACGAGCGGGTGCAAATCTCAATTTGGCAGATAAAGACGGGGATACTCCCCTCCATGAAGCCCTTCGCCATCATACACTATCCCAGTTGAGGCAGCTACAGGATGTTCAAGATGTCAGCAAGGTAACCTCTTCTATATTAATATTGATGTTACTATTTTAGAATCTGTCCCCAAACGATTCGTATTTCAAAGACTTGAGTTGGATTTGATTTTGTGATATACTGTTGTTCATTATGTACCTTTCATTTTGCATGAGGGTTATTGTTGGGGATTCCTTATTTTCTCGGATCCGACTAATATTTATATTGATGTTGAAATATTATTCATGACATGTATATTGGGGAAACTACATTAACATTTGGTTTGGTTACTACATATTACATCATTCCTCATATCACATTTTAATGTTCAGTTCCACGAATATGAATGTATAATTTCCTTTCAGAATATTGGTTTTTAGATAGCATCAATTTTAAATTATTTTAGTTGTCCTTTCGAAATATTTTTGAAATTTAACTTTTTATTTTTGTTTTAAATTGCTTACGTTGTGATGCTTTATCAGACTGAAAACTGCAATATAATACTCTGTGAAAGCAATATCATTCGTCCTATTAAAATGAATGATTGTCTGTGATTGTTAAAAAAAATATTAAATAGACTGGAAACTTGAAGGTTCTAAAAGATGAAAAGTTCTTACATGAATACCTCTCTCTCTCTCTAGATATAAATTCCCTCATATAATTGTACCATGACATTTGCGTGAGACAAAGCTAGTTGAAACCTGGAACTAATTTGAAATCGTGGTTTCTTGTGAATTATTTTAGCTATTAATGGGTCTCGGACCGTCGGGTGCGGATAGAAAATCTTCAGCATCGATTGCATGTTTTTTGGCTGGTCATGGAGCTGACTTGACCATTCGAAACAAGAAAACTCAAACGCCTTTGGATTTATGTCCTGATCCAAGTTTGTGCCGAGCTCTAACTCAGTGTCGCAGTGAACGAAATGTCACGTAAGATACCATTTTCTCTGGATTCAGTCTTGACTTAACTTTATTGAATGAGATTTGTACCCTATCACACTTTCTTTCTGGATCCTCTTACACTGAAAGACATTTTCTTGCCTTCTTATTCCTACTGCAACTATTTCTCCATTAAATTTTCACGAACGGCCTTCGTGGCTATATGCCTTTATGCTAGACCCATTGCATCACTGGGAAAACTTTCATTTCATTTAGCTAGCCATGGTAAGACTTACCGGGTAAGTTTAGTCGCCGGTTGAGCTGAAGTGAAGCGAAGCGATGAAACTAACGCAGGAGCTTCTTTTTTTATGAGTCTTCTCTGTCTATCTATTTGATGAATTGTTTTATTTCCCTTAAGAAGTTCTTACAAAAGTTTTAGACTTCTTCATCACTTGTATGAGATCCCATTAATTTTTCGGTTTTATAAAGAAAGGCTTTGGGTAGCAAGATGCAGTAAACTTGTTTTAGCTCGAAGCTAGATTTTGTGCTTATTATGGCTTGAAGTTTTTTAATCTCTCGTCTTCTCGTTTAATTAGCAGCCACTTGGAAGGCGCAACGAAGGCTCATAGTCCAACACCAAGCTTGGACCCCGCTGAATCGGCTGATGAATGTGTAATTTGCTCGGACAGTCCCAGGGAGGTTATATTTAATCCTTGTGGCCATGCAGTATGTTGTGACCAATGTGGGTCCAGGGTTAAGAAATGTCTTCTCTGTCGAGCCCCCGTTTCAAGCAGAGCTAAGGTGGGATCTTGTGTATTTTAGAAATTCTGGCGAAAGATATTTAATTACCATAACTTACGCGTGTATAAACTTAATCATAATTTCTGTTTCGTATTTAGATTGAAGAATGTGTTGTATGCTCCGATAGAAGAGCATCCATTGTTTTTCAACCCTGTGGACATATTTGTGCTTGCGAAAGCTGTGCTGTTTTGATGAAGAAGTGTGTGACCTGCAGATCTCATATTGACCGCATGAGCTCTTTACTCGTTTCGTGTAGTAAAAATCAGCCAAAGAAACCGGCGTCGAATCTCGTGGCGTTACCGTCACCTCCTTCCAACAACAGTAATACGAACAACAATAATAATACCAACAACCACAACAACAATAATAATAACAACAACAACAATTCAACACCTTGTGCTGGAGCAGCTTCGTCATTGGTATTGGGACCTGGGGCAAATGTAATTTCTAACAATACGAATAATACTAACAACAGCAATGTCACCGGCGTTACTAGTGTCACGGCTGTCACTAGTGTGGCACCTTCCAATTTATCTCCCAGCATGGAGGCTAATCTTCTAAGCTCTCATGGTGGCACTGCCAGTGGAGGTTCAGCAGGCGATAATATCAACCACGCCAACAATACAGGACTTAGTGGTGCATATGGAATTGGACAGGGCCAGTTATTAAATAATGGAACGAAAGACTACACAGTTCAGAAATTACAACAACAGCTCCAGGATATTAAAGAACAGGTTTGTGCTTTTTTGAAATAGCGAATTGTTTTTATTCGATGAGTTTTTAAATATATAGTTTCTATCAACAATATTCTGTAGACAATGTGCCCCGTTTGCTTGGACCGTTTAAAAAATTTGATATTCCTTTGCGGACATGGAACATGCCAAAGCTGTGGAGATCGAATTGCAGGTAAATACGACTTAGCTTTTTGTTTCAAATTTCTCGTATCCTATAATTCTGATTGTTTTTAAACCATTAGTTAAATAATTGATTTTGTTTGTTGCAGAATGTCCTATTTGCAGAAAACCTGTAGAAAAACGCATTTTGTTGTATTAAAACGTATTCTAGGCAACTTTTAACTAGGGGAATTTAAATGTATATATGTGTAGTAGCAAGTCTCGATCTAGTAGTGTTAAGCTTGTATTTGATGTTATGGACTATATTGTATGACGTGTGACAGATTAAATTGATTGACGATTTTAAAATATCCTATGTTGTTATTTAAAACTTTAAAACTGCAAAATAAAATATTGAGCTATAATAGTTGTGAACACGATCGAGTGATGGTATATTTTTGCTTTGTCGATTATTGACTTCAGATGTATTGCTAAATTACGATATGATGAAACATGAAACAACGAATCAACGCCACTTCCTGTATGATTTCCTGAAGTTTACTTTACAATAAGAACAAGCTGAGCATCAGACATACACAATGAAATATAAAATGGTTATAGCAGTTTTGCTACAGACAATCAAAACTACAGGAGGAAGAATCATCTTGTAGCCAGTTTAATTCATGACACTCAACCATTTAGAAACGGACATTTTTAGAAATTCGAATTGGGCTCTAATTGACGTAATATAACAATCCAATAATATTTTAAATACAACTGTAGCCTTGTTTAAATTCATTCGAGCAAAATACTGATAGTCCAATTCGTGCGAGGCTCCGGTTTATTCAAAGATTATTTTCCTGAATTTTACATTTCTGTTGATATTTTTAAATCAAAACATGATAACCTAATGCACTTTAGTTCATGTATTTCATTTAAGTCTGTCCCCCAAAAAATTACAGGTTCGCAAGTAAGATCGCTCACCTATGAAAAACAATGATATCAATACTGTCGATACCGATAGAGACTTCAACCCTTACAACTGCAGTGTCTTCTATAAAGTGTTAGCAGTAATATTGGTAACTCATGTAAACAATTCATAAAGATTTTTAAAACGCATATACATACTCCCTTTGCAGTTTAGCATGATATACTATCAGAAAATATATTACTGCACGCCGAATATTTTTACACAATAAGAAGACGAACGATTATAACTGGTTTTTTATTCTTTGTTGCACAACCGTTGTAATTGGGAGATCTATTCGTCTCACTATATTGCATACAGCTATGCAACACAACAGTTGTCTTAAAGTAGTCATTGTCCACACATGTATACAATATACAATATTATATGTTGTTTAAGAGAATTATCGATAATGCCGAATGTTGCAACATGATGATCTTAGTTGAAATGCTTTAGGTTAAATTTTGAATATTAAAATGTTACGCAGTGATCTTGACTTCAAAAAGCAGATTATAGGACGATAACAATGATTTGTAAGAAAGAAGTAATCATGAAAGGAGTACGATTAATTAATATAGATAGAATTAATTTTTAGGTGAGACTAGTGAGACAGTGAGACTCGAATCATTTTTGAAAAGTTCTCTTTCACTTTCGTACTGCGATGTACGCAAAATGTGACAAAAATATTTAGCTCTTTTCCAAAGTTTCAAACCTGCTTGAACCAAAACTTTTCAGGACTATCAAAATTATACAAATATCAATAAGGATAATCAATTGTTCGTGGGTATAATTTAATAAATAGGTTAAAATGGGTTCTTTCCTTAAGAAATCCGGCACCTTTTTCTTGGAATTCTTACTATCAATGCTGTGTCTAATTTTTTTCATTGTTGTCATCTTGCCGGTTCTACTAATAGTTTTTCTACCAGTTTATCTGTGGAGATTATCTCTGATCATATATGTTAAAATATTTCGGAAGGACTTCGTAAGAATCATGGATGGAAAGAATCCAGTACTTGCCATCGACGACATTCATGGGAGACCTTTGTGTACAATCGTTGGAATGGGGGCATTTGATGGGGCAGATGTGGAGAGCTGCAAGGAATTCGCAACAAACTCTGTCTATGGAATCGAACCGAAAACAAAGAAATTACTTCATCCAGAGGCACAACAGTACTACGAAGAATGGATGGGCTTTATGTGGTGGAAATGCGAAGAACACTTCGATATCACAGAACACGTCAGTGTTTGGGAAGAAAGTAAAACTAAACTGATTTCGGAAGATGATTTCATAAAAATCGTTGGTATCCTGGAAGCGGCACCCTTCCCTAAGAAACGAAGCCCATGGGAATGCGTTTTAATTGGAAACGTGATGTTGAAGGGAGTATCAAATCCAGAATCACCTAAGACAATTGTTTTGTTCAGAGTATGGGTTCCTTTGCTTTTGTTGACAACATTTTCAAATATATTATATTAATTCGAGATAACCGTATGTTTTTCCTAATCCGGTATAGTTTCATCATGGATTTGCGGATGGGATTGCAATGATGCAAATGTTCATGAAGTGCGTATTTACGGATTCATTTGACAAAGTAGCAAAACCTGCATTTGTTGAAAGAACAGCTTGCCAAAAACGCCTATATCAATTGGGAGCTGCACTGCAACTTCCATATCAATTCTTTAAACAAGGAATTACTGCAATGGATGTCAACGATTGGCACCTTCCGGAGAAAAAGCTTACCCGGAAAATTCACAAAGCTTGGAGCAGCCGAATCCCTATTAGCGTTATCAAAGACATCAAAACTCGACATAATGTCGGCTTTACATCCGTTCTGGTTTGTGCAATAACAGGTGCCATTAGAAATATGATGATTAGGCGCAATGTTCCCGTTCCGTCTAAAATGCACGCGATTCTTCCATTACCTTGGCCAGGACATCCCCCCGGTCTCGGAAACCATTGGTAAGAAAATAAAAATAAAAGTAGATACTATAATTTATGCCATTTAAAGTGATCTTATGCAGAGGTACATGGAAATATCATTGCTTAATGCTTCCTCGAGTTACTATCAATCTGTTTTGTTAACGGAGCTTGTTTTAAATTGGACAGGAGCTACGGATTCATGGAACTTCCTGTTGGCATTCCTGATATAAAAAAGAGGCTTGGAAAGTTGCACAGATTTATTGAACGAATGAAGACGTCTCCAATTCCAGCAGTTAACTTTGCTATACTAAAATTTGCCAATCTGCTTCCGACATGGATAATCAAGCACATAATGATGACGAATTATTTCCCCACTGTAATTTTGTCGAATTTTCCGGGTCCTCCTGCCGATAGTCAAGGGGTTGGAGGCTTTCCGTTGGTAGATAGTATGTTTTGTGGAGGACCCCTACGTGGGAATATCGGTAGGTTTTCTTATAATATGTGAAATAAAATTGTGAGGCTCGAATTAAATCCTAATTATTAGCCAATAATAATTTGCTTCTCGTTCTGTCTATGCAGGTATCAGTATAACAATTCTCAGTTACGATGGAGCCCTCCGAATTGTGACTGGAATTGACTCAGCGATTTTAACGACTCCCGAATTGACCAAAGAATTCATTCAGATGATTGAAGAAGAATTTGCACGGCTTCAAGATGATGAATACGTTTGATTGGATTGTGATTAGGACAATGAATTCTCAAGGATTTTTAATATTAGTAACAGATTCAAACTTCGTAATAGTTCGTGGCATTGTGCCCATACACCATAAGAATATAAAGTTCAAAACTGTAACTATCTTAACTATCTTTATTGTGCCCAGGTAGCGATCTAGCAGAATGCCGTTTGCACTTCAAACAAGAGCCATACATGCATATAGACATCGAAGTATCGATGAAGATGAATATTGTTATGTACTTGATGATAGGTCAAAATCTCCATATATTATGTACATTAATGTTTGGAAAAATTTCGAGCAAGGACATTTTAAAACAGAACAATTTATTTCCTTGGACTTTGTAACTTGTAACCTATAAAATCCCAATTGTAGCTATCTGAAAGTAATCATAATGTTCTATATTGTTTGTGTTTTCTAAACTTAAACTATTATACCGTAGACAGACTATCTGTCCTATTCACATAAATTCTACGAACAAAATAAACTATAGATACCTTCATTTTAAAATTACCAAAAGTCTAATAATGATCAGGTAACGTTGCGTTGATCACTATAAAACAAAACCGTTTTTGTTCATTGTTGTCCGACCATGGATTCTTACAGCATATCATATCGAGGAAAAACTGTTTTTAGCAACGCTACATGCCTCTCACTCTATACATTAGGTAAGATTTTAGATAACCGGCTCTATATACACGATACGATGTCGATGTTATGATCGTATACCTGTGATAATGAATTCAATTCGAATGCTCCATATTTCTTACTATGTACTGTCACTCCAATCTAAAAATGCGAGATATGTTTTCACATACCACATATACGTTATCATAATATGTGCATAAGTTGAATTAATGATTATGATATCACTGCACCGATGACGGGGCTTCGTTCAGGTCATATTCAGGCAGACAATTTTTAAAAAGTACCCATGTAAAGATCGGAATCGGAACAAATGCATAACACTGTAAATATTTGTTTAAATCCCTGGGGGTTATATGTTTAACCCTGGAAAAAGCAGAAGTTATTCTGGACGTTTCCTGGACTGTGAAGTGATACCGTGATACTTCTAGAATAAAATCATCATATTGTGTATTTGCGACATCAATGTGCAGGTTGTGGCCCATAATAAAATATTACAATGAAAATAATAACCATTCACCAATCACCATTAGGAGATATATTATTATTTTTATTTATGCTTGTTGGGTCTGACTGAAGTCTGAAGATGAAGACATGAAAAACCATCCATACTCTGTACTCCATTCATTCAGATCCAAGTATAGCCGCAGCCATGCCGCAGCCCCAGCTAGACAGATCTTTCAACTCCAATCGAAAATTATGTAATCAGGCCATGAATTAATTATTTTTTGAACAGAGAAGAAAGCGTTCAACTTATTTATTAATGACATCATAGTATTGTTTCAATTTTTCTCATATTAAAATACTAAAGCGACCGGTCGGGTGTGATCGTTGACATGGATAACGGCCGTGATAAACGTTAGGAACGAGTTTGTTAAGTACTGTGCACTATTTTTTAATTTTACGTACAACAACGGTTCAACGCTAACATAAAAGTACAATCTGTCAAGAATCGATAAGAACAAGGTAGGTATCTTATCCAGATTTCGAGACTATCTCCGACAATTGGGTAAACTTTTTTGTTCTGTCCATATGCCATGCCAAACACTCTCTAATTTATAAAAGCATACGAAATGGTCAAAAGGGGCCAATGGTGAATGGTAATTTGTAAATTACATTCTATTCCGCATTCCGGATATTTTAAAAAGATCAATTACAAATCCAGGCGTTTCACGTTTTTAACATGTACGTTAAGGGGGGGTTTAAAAAACTATGGAAATTTTGATTTCCCTATCTAAACCAATGTTAAAAACCGGTTTACGGGGGCAACACTTCAGCCCTAACGGGTCAACTAATCGGATCAAATTTTTTTTATAAATATTCCTCGATAAATTTCTAATTTAGTATGATCATTAGTTTTTCGATTTTATTTCACCCTTCTTACAAAATAACAAAATAACTGTTTGTCATCCTCAGAGGGGCTCGATTTCTTTACTCATTTGACTTTTCTAAGGTGTTCGAAAAGCGAATTAAAAAATGAATGATCATACTGAATTAGAAATTTATCGAGGAATATTTATAAAAAAAATTCGATTCGATCAGTTGACCAGAGGGGGCTGAAGTGTTGCCCCCGTAAAACGGTTTTTCATCATTTTCATGGCATTGTGAAAGTACGTCGAAATCACCGTTGCTATGGGGATTTAAGACGATTACTATGGTATCAAGCCACATAATTCTTGCGTTGCCAAGCAATTTGCATATTTTTAGACTTTCGATGAATGTCAGCATCTAAGTTTTTGTTGTTATGTGTATCTATGAGTGGTCATTTTAAGACATGAAATATTTTTTAAACCCCCCCTTAAGGGGCCAGAGTAGTTATCGCTATGGGAAAATGGGTGTCATGGTGAGTACTTTGGGTCCCTTTATCTCATGAACCAATGCATCTAAAAATAATTGACAAAATACCTTAGAAAGATATTTTCAATCATCAAATTAAGAAATCATTTAACTGACCCTATGGGGTTTAAGGCGGTAACAATTTAATTATTACAAAATCATGTTTTTAAGCTTTCAACAAGCCCCCAGCCCGATAGGTTCATTATAGAGACTCGATTTTTTTCCTAGTGTGTAGACAATTTCATTGTGGAGGTGCATTGATGGGTCAAAATTACATTTTTGTGAAACTATCCTATAGTAAATTGCGTTTTAGTCAAAAACAACGGTGTGTGGTTTTGGTTTTTAATTTTTAGCATGCAATCCTTACTACTTAGCACACTTTTGACCCATCAATGCACCTCCGCAATGAAATTGTCTACACATTAGAAAAAAAATCGAGTCTCTATAATGACCCTATCGGGCGGGGGGTTTGCTGGAAAATTAAAAACAAGAGTAAGTTGCCAAGGGCTTCAAATGATCAGTTTTATGGATGGTTACTATGCCAACAAGACATTTTACTATAGCATTCTTGTACCTTTTTCATCTTTTATCTTTATCAATTTGGTTGCTAGGAATGCAATATTTTTATCAAAACTTGCCTGCCTCTAAACTACTCTGGCCCCTTAACCTTTACAAATGATTAGGAATATTATGATGCCACTTTTTGTTTAGAATTCACTATTCACTATTTAGAAAACTTTATAAGGGATTTGAATCTAAACATCTAAACACGGGAATAGACAAGGCTGCGATTTAATGCGAAGTAAGCTCTAAAATCGGGTTGAATTCGGATAGGGTTAATTTCAGGGTTTCGGTATATGATACAATTGAGGGCAAAAATACACCATGCCTTCAAGTAGAAAATAGTAGGATGAATGTTTCAAGATAAGGGCAAAAGGGGTTAGGGTCCTAAAAAAGATGTAAAAGTATGGCAGGAATCATGATTCATGATACCCTCAGAAGAAGAATAAATTCACGTTCACTCCATGTACAAGATCCAAGTCCCTTGAAATAAATCCATTATAAATACCCACTATGAATAATCTATGCAATTTTTAATAATTAATAAGCCATCACCATTTCTCTCTTTGCGTTTATATTAATTAAATTTTTTACATGAAAAGTATCGTAATCTTGCCAGTTTGGCTTTCTTACGTGACGCCATTTTAGTTCCGTGTATTCCACCATCTTGCATTTCTAATGATGTTTCTTTTATTCTCAGAAAATTCAGAGCAAGCAAACTCCTCTCACATCGCACTATTCGCACTCTCGATTTATCTAACTTTCCTGTAATCACAAATTGAGTTCCACGGTGGATTTTTTTTTCGAGCGCTCTGAAAGGGGGTTAAAAGTCATTCCACATTCAGTAACGAAGGAAGAAGGAGTAATTCCTAAAAGGCTGAGGTTGTATTGTAAACCCTTACGAAAGGACAATAATTTCGACATTTCGGGGAGGTAGCTTCAGGAGACTTGGCTTTCGAATCCTCTGAAGGAAGGCTGGGTGAGACCGAGACGTTTTGGACCTGTCGTGTGTTACGGTAATTTATTCATTTTTATATCACTGATCAATACTCATCAGGTTATTAAATGGTCATTGTCATAGTCGGTTTGTGATAAATTAATTATTTAAAAATAGCCTAAGCTTATAACGTGACGTGACATGTCCGTCAGTCCGTCCCAACCTGAAAAATAATGTATACAGAGAACGAGTGAGAGTGACTGCTCCCATCGTGTGTCCTGTATCGTTCATTCCATTGCTCGTTGCTAAACTAACTATAAGAATATCCAATCAAGTGTGAACTGATCAATGTTTAACAGAGTTAATTTTTGTGCTTTTATATCGTTATTAATATATTCGTATTTACAGGAGACAACTGTGGAGGGCACCAGGCTGAAGGAGAAAATATTTGTTGTTTTTTGTAAGTTCATCCAACATTTAAGGTGAAAGTAGGGAAATGAAGTAAATTGAATGTATATTGTTTTTACATATTTAATCTAGATAGACTGACTAAAATCATTCTTATTTACAAGAAAACAAGAATATCATAGTGTGCATCATGGGGAAAAGCATATTTAACGGCTTAAATGAATACTGCCAAAATATACTCTCCACGAGGTTGGATATGCTAGAAAGTCGGAGCGTTATGATACCCGTGGTCAAGAAACTAGATGTCCGACATCCCAAACACGGACAAATGATACCAGTTCGGGTGGTCAACTTACAAAACAATACCAGTTCTGGATGCAATTTTGGGCGCTTCCAGTACGAATTGCCACATGAAGATTCCATGGTTTGTAATTATTTTTTGCATACAAATCAAACTCTTTGCCAATTCAATATCTGAAATTATGTCCTAAGAAATCGCCAACATCAGTTTTGGATTATTTTCAGTATATGCAGATGATATCGGAAATGAATCGTTTCTACATCCATCTTACACGACGGGGAGACACAATTTTATACCAAGAGTTGATGAAAATAGGATATCCAGTCGTGGTGAATTGTCCTGACGATGGATCGTTCAAGCGAGCCGAACTCGTATCGAATCCCAGATATGACAAAGTGGATTCCTTGGTATCTGTGATACTTTTAGATGAAGACGGGCCTGTGAAAACTGTTCGATTAGAAAGCCTTTTCCATTTGGATTCAAGGTTCAAAGAGCTTCCACCGAGGGTTTGTACATTTAACCTATTATTTAGCTTTCATTATATTTATAAACTAATAAACTCATTTTTATCCAGTGGTTCAGAAGACATCGACAACTCTCATTCACATTGCTATTACCTAATCACATTTCTTGGATGTGGAGGATTGTAGGCAGTCACTTTGAATATAATTATGTTTCGATTGAATTTCAATTCATTGTTAATTGCAATTGCTGTAAACGCAGATTTGGAAACCCTCCTGATTGCAACCTCTAGCTTTTTGAGTATTTATAAAAATATAAGCACAAGAATATGCTACAGTCCTACCTCTAAATAGTCCAAATATATTAATAACTCATAAGAGCCCCTCCCTTTTGAAGGGTTTGAAAAAAACCTATGGGGTTCTAAACCGGGATGTACTGTAGTTTGCTGTAACATAATTGTCAGTAGTCACAAGTACTTTCGACAAGGCAAACATTTTTGTGTCATAAACTACAACCCATTACAGTTTAATTTTTTTAAATTATTTAGAAACGCTTCTTCAGTTTGGGAGAATTGCAGTTGTATCAAGATACCGAAATTTTTCGAAAAATATTAGAAACCTGCTCAGAAGAATTCTTTGCTGGGAAGAATACAGTAGCTGAGTTTTTAAACGTTGATGATGATGTTTACGCCGATAAGAGTTCTGACTGCGCCCTTGTCTACATTTACGGAGTTAACTACAAGTATCCCAAGGAAAAGTTTTCTTTAGGACTAAGTGAAATCATTATTGGAAAGATCATTGAACAAACGAATGAACTAAATCTCCCAAAGGTAAAAATGCTTAGAATGCATTTCTTGTCATAATTCAAAAATTCTGTTTCGAACTGTTTTTCATGAATTTGAATTTGAATACCGTATCTTTTCATAGTATAGTGGTTTATAGTTTACTAATCTGTAATAATGTATGTTGTGGTATATTTTAGGAACAATTCCAAAGACAGGACTGTTTGTTGCTTGGGGGAAAGAACAATGGAAACGTGTTCATAAGCTTCAATACTTTATTGGCTGAGCATTTATTGCGTCGGTTAGAAAAAGTGAATAATCTCACTGTATCGGAAATACAGGAAAACTTTAAAAGTCATCCTGACCTTCCCCTTTCCAAAACTGGCATTTACTTGGCCCTTTCAGAATCTGATAATTGTTATTATCGAGCAAAATACATCAAGGATTGTGAAATGTCAATCCAGCTTATGGAAAAAGACCCAAAAGTTCTAGTGCTTTTAATTGACTTCGGTACCGTCGAAAACGTTGCCATTAAGTATATGATACTCGTTAAGGACTTCGATGTATTGCTGGAAATGCTTCCCCCAATGGTATGTAGTATTAGTATACATTCACTTCATCTATTTACAAATTAATCTCTTGTATTTTGTCTACACATTATCTACATGGATTGGTATAAATACTTTCTTAAGGCGATTGAAGTACACTTGGCAGGTGTCGAATTCATGACTCCTAAAAAACTACCATCTATTATTGACCCATCGGAATTATGCGCTGTTAAAGTAAGATAAATTTCCTGTAACTAGTAGAATTCGAATTCGATCTATTTCATCCATTAATCCATGTTGCATATTATTGTGGTTTTAACTAGACTCTTCGAACAGGCGATGCAACAAATCTTGCGGAAGTTCAACTTCAACATTTGCAGCTAAAACCAAATGTTTGTAATTTTCGAACTATTAACGAAGAAATTGTTGCTAAATATGGACGACCATGCCCAAGTCCAAACAAATGTGCTCAAGAAATCCAAGTGTTGTCTAAACCTGTGCAACATCGTCCGTCCACTTACAAACGGAGTGTTAGCTGTGACATAGATACACGACAACTTATCTGGAGCGGTATTGAAGAGCAAACGGTTCTATTAAAGCCTGGAAATGTATATCAGGTAGAGATGACTACTACCCCTAAGGACCCGAAAAATGTCGTTGTAAGTGAAATCATCCTTAAAAACGTAACTAATTGTACTGGATTAATTTATTTCGAATTTTACTTTCTCTTCCCTTAGCGAAATATGCAATTTAACATGTCCGGCATTCTAATCGCTTTATAAAAATGTTTTAGTTGATTTCTACGAAAAGACGGCATTTGCTCGAACAACTTGAAGACAGCATGATGCAAACTCGAATGATTCCTTGGAAAAGGGCAAGGCAGAACAGAACCTTCATGGAAACAAAACTCTGTAACTTTTTCAGTTATTGGTGGCAAGAAGAAGAAAAAGTGACTAGGTAAGAGATGATATATAATCAAGTAAACTTGCTATGTCTAAAACGAAATGGCTTTCATCATACATAAGAACACCAGTCTGCACTTAGCATATCAATAACAATAACCCAATGAATTGTAATACGATTCGAGTTTAGCGATCTGTAACTTCGTAATTATTGGTATTTTGAATGTCGCATGAAAATAAAATATACCATTTTATTAGGGTTCGCATATTGGAATCTTGGGAGCATCTAAGCGCGTTGCAGCTGTTGAGTATAGACAGAAACCAATTTCTAAACGTGTTCCTGATCGATTACGGTATCAAAAAGCAAGTCTCGATGCAGGATCTATCTGTTTTGGACGAGGAACATTGTCGATACCCACCCTTTGCAGTCTCGTCGTCAATCACATGTAAGGTTGCAGTAGACCTAACAATTATTATATCGGATACGGAATTACTTATAATAAAGTTGTTTTAAAACTTTCAATTAGCTCCTAAGGCTTACGCACCATTGCTTCCGAAGGACCTAAATGGAAAAACTTTTAACATCCGAGTCGAAGATATTTCGTTCGACGAGTTCGATATTCCACACGCGGAAGTCAGGATCATGGATTTTAATCGTTCAATAATTTCACCACCCAAGTTGTCTCAATAATCGAAGTCGCAAACCAAGGGCATTTGTATGGGCGTGGAAACCATGATTGAGGAAATTTTCGTGGAAGACATCGATACTATTTTTCATACGCGTGTTTTGGTGTGTTATAAGGTTATAGGTACCCCTGAGTTAAAGGGGCAGTTCGTATTAGGTTTTGGAGGCATTGATTTTTAATTTATAGTTTGATCATTAGTTATCCGTTGTAATTTTGAATTTTTCGATCGGGCTTCAGTTTCAATCAATTTTTTACTATGAAGTCGCCCATTCCGTGTGGATTATTCTCCTGTTCTGTTTTGTCATATGTTTAGCGTAGATTTTCTCTCATGATCCCATATAAGGGTTTAATACATAATTATATATAAGTTTCTTCTACCGACTCGTTTAACTTCTAACCCCTCGTTGAAGTAGTTTAGCCGAAGGTTACGGAGTTGCAGAAAAGATTAATTATAGCATTCTGTCTCTAGTAAAACATGAGAAGCCGTGAGAATAAATATTGTTCCTTTAACCAAACGTGTTCTCTATTCTGCGCCGTCGAAGTGAATATTTCAATATTTGAGTTTTGAGTATCCACACTCTCTCTGTTGCCTCCCAGTTCTGTGAAGTTTCGGATAGGAATCGACACGGTTAGGCAGTACATAGACTTATAGAGGGTATCACATTTAATGACCTATCAAGGTCATCCCTTCTTCTAATACAAATCAAGGTACGTTCTTTTTATTCCCTGTTTGTAGGTTAAATTTTGTGGAATTTGGAATATTTGAATGAATACCAATTTCAATATTTCAAACAAGGTATAAAAATGGGGTTCTTTCTTTTGTCTTTAGTTCGTTTATATTATACATGAACTTTTGTATAAGAATTATTATATTTGATATTTGATATTGATATTGATATTATATATGCATGGGAGTACAATACAGTGCAGAGTAAAGCAAACAATTCATTGTGTGTTGACATGACGTTGACGGTCCACTGGTCCAAATTTTTTGGTTTCGGTTTTGATCCGTGCAAATTGCAATTGACAAATGATGAATGACTCGTTCAGAATGAATTGCTTTTATTGGATTGAGATTGAACCTATAAAAAGTCGTTTGTTTACAAACAAACAATAAAATACAAAATAAAATCCAACATTTTTAACCAACAATAAAGTTGTCGACTCGAGAAAATCTGAAATCAAAATATATTGATAAATAACTACAATACAAATACAAGATGGGTCACATACATGTCACATCCTCACATCCCGTGTGATCACTTATGACCAAGAGTATATATAGATAGACCTTGCTTATGAGATGACGTTATGACTTATGACATGACGTGACTGTTTGAGAACAAAAAAAGTCAAGCAAGTGTTTATTAGACACACCCATTTCACATTAGAATAGATTTCAGATTTTAAAACGATTTGTAATTAAATGATGTAGTAATTAACTACAAACTAACATACATGTAATTGTAAGTGTGAAAGAAATCTAAATCTAAAGTTTGATTAATTTTGGTCTTCAGATTTTCAATGAATTCAAAATGACAATAAAACAGTGACGGTGAGGGCTTTTGTATGTATGTATGTTGAGTTGAAGAACTTGTCATATATATATATTGCCTGCCTTCTTGGATTCGTTAAAAGGTTACGTTACTGTCAGTCAACTGTCATTAAATTTACATATCACATATTGTAAATTGTAATTATAGTAAATTGTTTCTTGTTTATATATATAATTATTACCGCAGTTAAACTTGATACGTCCTAATGTTCTGGAATTCTTTCATTCATTAAAACTGAGCCTTTTCAGAATTTGACAGTGCTATTGTTTGCGTGCCGTTGTTGATGTTATTAAGTAGTAGTAATATTATTTTATTATATTTTTGTTATGATTATGATAATGAAGTTTAAGTTTGTTTATACAACCGATTGTTCTACTAAATTTAGCAAATATCATAATCATAAATATAGTATACAGGTTTGTTGCAACGTCAAAAGTGACTCTTCTCGTTCGCTGTCATTTCATTTCCAAGCTTGGTATTTACCCTATGCCCTTGAAATACTGGAATCGTATCGTAAATGTAGGTGAAACTGATGCAATGTACGTATCGTCTGAATCTGATTGATAAGGCATGAATGAAAAGGGTGTACTCATTATATTTAACGTCGTTAATCATTAATGGCGTGAGGGTGACGGTGAGGTCTGTAGCTTACTGACCAATTGACTCTCTTCTTTCACAAGTATATTTTTCGTTTGTCACATTTTTTCTCATTTCGGTTTGAGTGTCGATATTAGTTGACTATGATCATTTTTTATTTTTTTAATAAATATATAGCTAGTATTTTATGAATGAATAATAAAATGTATGTACTATCTATAATACTATCGATTTACAACTATTACAAGCAATACATTATATAGAGATGCTGAATCAGAGTGATGCATTCTCTTAGATACTGTAATCCGAGACCTGATCATTGACAATTATTGACACCATTCCTACAATACAATGCAATGACGGGAATAGTATACGAACATTAGTATTATATTTATACTATATTATGTACCTCTGTATGTTAATTAAATATAGTAAATAGATCCATTTAACATTGAATTTAATCATATTTAACCTATTAGAAGCAGAAGGGAACTTAACGAGTCTGTTTTTCCAGGTTCCAGTGTCAGTCCGTGGGAGATTTCTTTAATTTACATGTGTCGTCAAGCAGAACATGCTTAATTGAGTTGATCACTGAAGGCCAACCAGTCCAGTTTGCAATTCAGTCCTTCTGAGTTCACAGTTTGCTGTTTCGTATAACTAGACGAGGTTCCGAGTCCCAGTCGTCCAGTAAAAAAGATTTGCCGTCGTTCATCAGCCTTGAGGTAAGTATGTAAAATTAATAAAATGGTCATTATGCTGTCAAAGGCTCGTCAAATTCTGATGACCGAAAGGCATTCCGTACTGTCTTAATTTTTAATGAACATTTTCATTATTTTGAGCACGCAAGCGATTTTGGGGGTTTTATGGTTCCGTTGACAATTCTTTGGGAGAAATATCGTACATGTATTTGGATTCTTTGCTCTCGTTACATTTCAGTTCACTGCAGAAGGCAGGCACTAGGCAGTTCCAACCTAATTTGCCTTCTTTGGTGTTTGATTATATTTTCAAAATAATTAGTTTCATCGATATGTGATACCATACTAGTCTATCATTTCTGTTTAATAACATGTCCAATTTTACATATATATCGAACCAGAACAAACTCCATTTCACACTTCAGCGCACAATTTTTTACAACTAGGTAATTTCACATAATATCATTAGAAAAATTTTCGAACCGTAATTAAATTCAAGAGCTCAGAATCAGCCTTGAATTGAAATGGAATTGTGAAAGAAAGGAAATTTATGATTCGGAGGCTTTTATAGTCCATATTTTTTGCAAATAAAAGCTTAGTTTAGTGTACTTCTCTATAATTTTGAATTTTTACTGGGCCGGCTAACTGTGGCATCCATTAACTGCTTCTATAACAAAATTTGATATGTGATTTAAAGGAAAGAAAATAAGTATTAATAATTTATTCTATATAGTTAAATAATATTAAAATACTTAGACTTACCAATTTATCAGTATCAGTGTACCGTTACTGAATATCGGATGCAATTTCTTAAAACAATCGAACGGACCAAGTTCATTTGGAATTAGTTAACTCTCCTATATCAACATAATATGTAGAGTTAAAGTACATTTAGTATTAATATTATATCATGGGGGCTACTTGCAGTTCCGAGATTCCAACTCCAAGGTACCTATTGTACAAAAACGTATACTTACTAATGGAAAAATTTACAATTTAGTTTTAATTCAACAGGGAGGAAGTTGGAGATATTACTACGATGACGTCGGATAGTGCGGCTAATGGCATTTCTACAAACGGTTCCAGCAATGGCGATTCTCAAAAGAGCGAAGTCGAGGTAAGTATTTAAATATGGGGTTTATTCATATAAACTAAGGCTAATGCACGGGGTTTATTGTATTTAATTCATCTCTAAGTATAATAATTTATAGACTCACTCATGGGAAATTTTATAAATAAGGTGGAATTGAGTTGAACCTGTTTTTATCGACAAAACTTATGATTTCGTTCCAACATTTTTTTCATCACTTGAGATGACCAACGACGTCAGTTTAATAGCAAACAAATTCTAATAAAAAATTTGGGAATTTTTATAAGTATTCAACGACAGTCTCTAGAGCATTTGTTACATTAGTTGATTTCGAATTGTCATTATATTTTATTTAAATTTCCAAGATTTCGTTTTAGGGAGTATGACAGCCATAGATATTGAGCATGGCAGTTCAGTGCAATGATCGATTAAAGATTTACAGATATGAATTTGGCGTGTATAATCCTTTTGCCTTTTAAGTATCTTGATACTTGATACCGGTTACGGTAAACATATAGTTGTCATCTAGTTATATGCTCAAAACTTCAAGAGTCATGTACGGATGGACTAGGCTGGTATATGCCGCGAGCATGATTCCTGCATGGCTGATGAAGATTGTGCAATCGATTGGTCTTATCATATCATACTTATCACGAATCAGGATAAACGGCATTGAAGTTGAAACGAGATATTACATGGTATTTTTAGTCCTTTTCAATTAATTTAAACTTGACAATTAGTAGAATTCAGATTTCTTCCAATGCTACTTTTTTGCACATTCTTGTGCTCACTATGTTTAGGATTGTGATATCGCTGTCATTTAAGACTCAAAAGAGCTTTACTAAACCTTCGGATTCATGTGCACTCAAGCCTCCTTACAAACAGAATTTATCAATTGAGACTGAAAGAAGCAATTATTTTTAAGGTATTCCTAACTGGACTCATAACAAGCTTATTACCATCATTGACTCGGGAGAATATGGTGAATTTCATGAAAATAGCTTTTTTACTGCATTGCACGCGATTTATCCATACGCTGAGAGAAATTCATAACTATAATAGGATAACGTATGAATTGATTTTTACATAGGTTTTTGACCCGCCGGCGGAGTTCGCAAAAAATGCTCATATCAACTCCCTTGATACTTACCGGAATATGCATAAGAAATCTTTAGAGTATCCTGAGGAATTCTGGAAGAGCATTATCAAGGAATTCCATTTTGAGACACCGCAACCTGAAGGAAGTCCATTTGTTAGCTACAATTTCGATGTTAACAAAGGGCCTATTTCCATTAAATGGTTGGAGGGTTCCAAAACCAATATATGCTACAATGTGTTGGACTGTAACATTGAAAAACATGGATTAAAAGACACCATTGCATTCTATTGGTAAATACTTGTATTTTATTCACAAGCTACAATGTTCTTCTATTTGCTTTTGTGTTTCTTTGGGAGTAATGAATTATTGTCAATTTGTATGGCAGGGAAGGAAATGACCCGAAGGATGATAAGAAAATTACTTACGGTGAACTTCTCACTGAAGTTTGTAAATTTTCAAACGTACTTAAAAATTTTGGTGTTGAAAAAGGGGATCGGGTAGCGATTTATATGCCGATGATAATAGAGCTACCCGTGGCAATGCTAGCATGTGCTCGCATTGGGGCTGTACATTCCATTGTGGTACGTTGTAAATAAAAACTTAAATGTATACGTAAATGTAATTTATTCAAATAAATATACCGATATAATTGCATTTAATGACCATACATTTTTTAACTTCGTATAGTTCGGTGGATTTTCTGCAGATTCCCTTGCTGAGAGAACATCGGATGCCAAGGCTAAAGTTTTAATTACTGCCGATGGTGTATGGAGAGGAGATAAAATCATTCATCTCAAAGAAATAAGTGATGAGGTAAGAACAATAGAACATGGTGTCGCCTTTTTGACATTATTTAATGTATCATATTGACAATGTCATGGACAATCCTTGAAGCGCACAAAAGTAAGTTCTAACTAAGTGTATATTTTTATAGGCAATGAAGAAATGTAACGACAATGGACATGAAATTGAGCACTGTATTGTTGTCAGTCATTTACCAAAACTTGCTGTGAACAAACAAGATTCTCAGTCTGAAAATGAGTCCCCTAGCAAAAGAAAACAATATGATTATCAGGTACAAATGTTCACAATAAAGGGGTTTTCAATCCCAAAAAAATATGCGGAATTTTGAAACGGCGATTATAGATTTTTTTTAATCACGTTTTTGTTATCTTTGATTTAAGGTACCATTCCAAGAGGGAAGAGACAAATGGTATCATGAAATTATGGAAGACGCTTCGGATGATTTCCCCCCTGTTTGGGTAGATGCTGAAGATCCTCTCTTTATGCTTTATACAAGGTATGGATTTAATCATTAAATATCCTTGAACTTTTGTCAAGTAAATGTCTTTCATCCTCAATTCCTCTCGAGGCTCTTGCGTGGCCACGTTAAGCGTTTCATTTAAATCAAATTTGATTTTTAAAGTGGGAGTACCGGAAAACCAAAGGGAGTTTTGCATAGTACCGCTGGATATCTAATTTACGGAGCTACAACTTTTAAGTACGTGTTCGATTATCATCCCGGAGATGTGTATTGGTGCACAGCAGATATTGGATGGATAACTGGGCATACTTATGTTGTTTATGGTAAATTACGCTCAAACACGAATAGTTATGTAGTGAAAAATATTTCTCAACTAAGTTGATATATGAAACAGTATTATATACATACATATTAAAATTATGTATTCTAGGGCCATTGGCGAACGCTGCAACTAGTGTTCTGGTGAGTAATCTAAAAAAAGCAAAAAGCTAACCATGGCTTGGTTGATTTTAAAATCCATGTGCAAAATCATGAACGTTTTTCTTAATTTTTAATATAGTTCGAAGGAACTCCGTTTTATCCGGAAAACGACCGGTTTTGGGCTGTTGTAGAGAAGTACAAAGTGAATCAATTTTACACTGCTCCTACAGCTATCAGATCTCTTATGAAATTTGGTGACGGGCCGATTAAGAAGTACGATATTACACATCATTTAAATCAATAGCTGTTGCACTTGACACTATTTCGTTAACCTCGATTGATCTGAATTTTTTAGGCATAATCTTACCTCACTGAAAGTACTCGGTACCGTAGGAGAACCAATTAATCCCGAGGCCTGGCTGTGGTATCAAAGAGTTGTCGGGAATTCAAAGTACAACAGTGACTAATTATTGATTAAATCTTATAAATTATAGATATGTAAATTAAAATTCGCATGATTTTTATAGAACTCCAATTGTTGATACATATTGGCAAACTGAAACTGGAGGTCACGTACTGACCCCGCTTCCTGGAGCTACCCCTGCAAAGCCAGGATCTGCTGTATGTAAAGAAATGATCAAATCACAAAGCTTGCCGAATATATTAAATAATATGGCATCGGCTTGAATTTTAATTGCAGACATATCCATTCTTCGGAGTTGAACCAGCTATTGTAGACGAATGCGGAAAAGAAATTGATGGCCCCTGTGAGGGATATCTTGTATTTAAGAAACCATGGCCCGGAATGATGCGAACGATCTACGGAGACCATGATAGGTTTGAGGCGACATACTTCACAAAGTTCCCAGGATATTATTGCAGTGGTGACGGTATGACGTAAAAACTAATTATATATCTAATTAGACGGCTTTTAAAAGAAAATTTCAAGGTTTCATGTTTCATTTAATGAACCAAAACTAGGAGCGAAACGGGACAAGGACGGTTATTATTGGATAACGGGGAGAGTGGATGACATGCTGAATGTATCTGGTCATTTGTTGAGCACTGCACAGATTGAATCGGCATTAATTGAGCATAAAGGTAAACGAGATTTTCCGTATTTTGATAATTTATTTTATCAAGGTTTTGAATTAAACGTGATTATTTTTTGCTCATTAAAGCCGTCGCAGAGTCTGCCGTCGTACCTATTAATCACGAAGTAAAGGGAGAAGCGTTATACTGTTTTGTGACTCTGCGAGACGGACATGAGTTCACCGATCAATTGGTCAACGAGTTGAAGAAGAAAGGTGTGGCATACTATGTATATTTCGGCAATAAGTTTTGAATGTTTGTAGAATTTGTAGTAATGGCTAAATTGCTTTTTTATCAGTGAGAGAGAAAATTGGACCTTTTGCAACTCCAGAGGTGATTCAATTGGCACCTGCATTACCAAAGACACGTTCGGGAAAAATCATGCGTCGTATCCTGCGGAAGATTGCATCCGGTGACTCCGATTTCGGGGATACCAGCACGTTGGCTGATACATCAGTAATTGAACAGCTTCTGGAGCACAAACGTACTTTAAATGCGAAATGAAGATTCAAAATCTCGAAAAAATTTGCGTACAAGTAGTTGAAATAGATGTTATCACTATCAAGGAAGAGAAAGCTACAAAATATCTAGGTATAGTAGTCGGGTATGTTAGACTTAGGAGTATTGGATTTTTGTGGTTAGTTACTCACTCAAGTATGTCCAACAATTCAATAGCATTCATTTTGCTTCAATAGATATATATATATACAACCTGAAGATATGCTTGGTTTTGACTTCTGAGGGAAAACGTCCATTCAGAATCAAAATTTATTTTTATGTGTAATATTTAGCATCTTATGAATAGGTTAGTTGTGATGAGGGGCTTTTAAAATTGTGACCATAACAAAAAAATGTATGTATCTTGATATTTTACCTATTACTGATGGTTATGTTGTTTGATTTGTTCGCTGGCTTGATAGACTGAAAATATATTTAGTTTTCTACACTTAGAATATTCAGTTTAGAAGTTACATTGCCGCCTCTAGCTGTTGCAATTTGACATTTAATAATAAGCTTGTCTAAAGTTGTGTTATCAAGACACAGAAGCACGAAAAAACATGCTATAAAAATGGAAACCAAAAACGGACAGACGCCTTACGAATACATATCACTAAATCGTAGTCTTGTCTTAATACACTTGATGTCGAATACAAATTCCGTTAACAGTTAATACATAAAAAACCGATTAAAACATTGTGCACCATCAACCTATAAACAATATGTATATTCAATAGTTATCTTCGTTGTAGAGCGCTATATAACAGTATTTAAGTACAGATGCCTCGTTAATTGCATGCGATGAGCGAGTATAGTAAAAACTCAAAAGTGCATACTAACAAGGGAACATTTCCAGATGTAAAATCCCGATATTTTTTAAACCTGTCTTATTCGAAAGAGGGTGTAAAATAATGAAACTTTAACATTGGAACTATCGGTGAATAAAATCGTTTTAACATAGTAAAGTTGGTGGGAAGGTCAAGAACCGTGCGCATAGGGTTAAAAATTAGCATACGCGAGAAGGGGTGAAAGAGGAGAAAGTCGAGTTTTCCACTTTTCGTCACTTTCCCTTGAAAAGTCGCGAACGAGATAGGGAGTTAACATTGGAGGAACCCTTAAATTAGTATTACACTGAACCAGCCTTTTCACAAAATTTAAACGGGGATTTACGATAGGAATAACCCGAAATAGCGACCGCTTCTTGACCTTCCCATCGACTTTTCAATGTTAAAACGATTTTATTCACCGATAGTTCCAATGTTAAAGTTTCATTATTTTACACCCTCTTTCGAATGAGAGAGGTTAAAAAAATATCGGGATTTTACATCTGAGAATGTTCCCTTGTAAGAAATATGAGTCAAAATAAAAAACTATATATCTAAATAATATTTATTGTGTTGATTTAATACTAATTTTACATAATTCGTCACAGCATTTAATCAGTTTTATTTCAGCATCGTGTTCCGAGCCAGTTTTTTTTAAGATTAGAATCCTACTTGGAACGTACCCTCCAAAAGCAATCGTTTCGTATTCGTTGTCTCGGTATGCAAAAGGAGCTGTCTTGAGTTTATTTGACGCAACATGTTTTGATCAAGCAGAGCTAAGGGTGGTGTAAACTGAATCAAGATTATAAAATACGTAAAAATGGATCCAAGAAAAGCAACGAGGAATCCACGATCAAAGACCACGTATCGTCCGGCTGTAAATGCAGTTTCAAAGTGTCCAGTGTAACTCATATATAAGCTGAGAGTGAAGTACATTTCTTCGTCAGTTTGCCTTCCGATGCATCCTTTCCTACGAATTATTTCAAGTCCCTGCATCGCTTCATCACCTACTTCCGCGGCCGCAGTGGATGAGAGGAATAGCATAATGAGGCTATGAAATAGATAAGTGCCTATCAGTATTGCGTCAAGTTTCCTGGCTGTAGAATAAATGAAAAACAAATGATATTTTTTCCGAAAATGACATAGTAAATTTTAAATGGAATTATTTATTACCTTGGACAAACTCCTCTTCTGCGGTCACAGCTCGGACGAGGTAAAACACCTCAAAACAAATGCTGAATGTCTGAGTGCCGTAGTATGATTCAATGACGTTTGCGAAGAGAGTATCCGATCCCCGAAGAAGCTCCAGTAGCAAACAGTAGTCCCTAAACAAATGGTCATATCCTGTTCGATTTTCACACTGTTCTTGTCGACTGACGCCTTGCTCTCCCTTGTGTAGGACTTTCTCCAGCCTCTCGTTCCAGATTGCGAAACCATTTTTCATAATTTTGCACTTGTACAGGAAAAGCAGAACGTAGACTTTTGAGCACATTAAAATGTAAGCAAATATAATATCCCCTAAATAAACTACGATGTAGAAATATTGGGAAGCATGAATTGGTTGATAGAACGTTCGGCCCCATAGGATAACTAACTGTGCCGGAGCTCCACTTGCGATTGGTGCGAATTTCACTGTAATAATGGTATAATATCCTACGAATTATTTGTTAATGTCATATTCATTAAGGAATATAATTGTAAACGTTGTATTACATCCTGAAAGTACAAGAAATGTCACCAAGAATCCGCAATAAAAGGCTGTGGTCCGAAGCATGAATAAGCGTACCTGTTACAATGAAACATTAATGATATTCATTCACTACATATAAATACGTATTATAACATCAAGGCTAGGTAATAGAATTGGGTCAAAAGCTATAGTGTATTCATACGTTCTCAGGATATGAACCCACGTCCATTTTCATCAATTCAACGGAATCGTCCCAGAATTTAAAATAATGAGCAACAAATTTTCGTTTGAAGAAGAGTGATACATCTCCTATCATGTAGTATCAAGTCAATCATAAAACTCAAAAGGAAATGGCTTAAGCGAGCGAGACCAGAATGTAGTAAGCAAAAGCATATGCATTTTAGCTAATAAACCCTTCCTTTAATAACAGTGATATGGTATGAGTATAAAAATGTGTCTATGAATTTCTCACCCATACAAACATGACAAAGTGCCAACAATAACATGACTATAGGCACAAAGTTCCTATGAATGAGGAACAGCTCTTCAATTCTTAATTGTGCATTTGTTTTGCTTAAGGTCATGTTAACTTCCCTCCAGAACACATCAAATTTTTCATGTTGACGCGGAAAGTTTAGAAGGACTCCAGCAAGGCTGAATCCTACTAAAATCGCGTTGATGAACATTAGTGCACCCGTAATGAAAAACATCCATCCGCGATATGATCTCCAACTGTAAGCAAAGGTCCGAGAGAAGTCTGTACCTACGGTGAGCTCAAGGGGAAAGCGGAATAAGGCCAGCATGAAAAAACGACATGGCTGAAATGCATGGTCCAAATGGTCTGTAAACGTTCTCTCGACCCCTAGTAGAATCTCTTCTTCGTAAGTGAGGACAGAATCGAGCTTTAGTTTCTTCGTTTGGGGTTTTGGTGTATTTTCAATGGGCTCTAAATTATAAATTAAAGCAATTTTCAGAAGTTTGAAAACACTTGAAACTGCAAACTACAACGAAACGCTAAGAGTTGAAACCGCAGTAATAAAAATGTACCGCTCTTGTTATTGTTATTTCGGTCTCCTACTCCTAGAACATCGGAAGCAGGAGATAGCTCTGAAGTACCGTCTTTTTTATTCACGTTTCCTTGAGCCACTTGATCGGGAGACGGGGAAGGCTCAGTCTTATTATGATCCATCGTGATGTTTTTGTTTTATGTTTGTAATCTATTTTATACAATAAAAACTGATTTTTATCCTGTATTTATTTTCGTTATCAGGATTCAATTCATAAAGGAGTGTATGCCAAAGCATGTACGCACGGAATACGGATATAGGTAAACAAGTACCTAGCACGGGCGTGCATGTGCGGTCCTACCTCAACATTAACAACCCCTGTCATTTACATACGGTCACTTCAAGAAAATCCGTTTCTATTGTGTTTAAAAAAGTCGATGCATAATATTATTACACCACACGTACTCGTTTGGGGTAGTAGTCGCACGAGGAGGGCTATTTTACTTTTGTTGTTACCTTGACTTTAATAATACTCCAAATATACATGCCCGAACCGTGTATGCCCTGTTTACTAGGGGGACCCCTGGGTCACCGACGTCACCGTCTTTACAAACCGTGTATTTTTTAGATTTGTCAACAGATATGTCGTTTCCATTATATAAAACCAAATGGAGGCCAAGAATGCAAATATTAAAATACTTCGCTCCACTTGTATAGTTGAAAATTACTTGATGCGATGAAGAAATACTTCTAACAAAGGTTATATTTTATATTGCTCTGAAACTTTATTCCAGGAAGGAACAAACAACAAACCAAGTACAACAATATTAACATGTACAAAACCAAATTTTAAAGCCAATTTTTAAAAACCGAAAATAACAAACCATTTGTTTGTTTAAGACCCACATCGTCCGCACAAACTCATTAACTGAACACAAAAAGTACTAACCATATAATTGATCTAACCTACAATAGTATATAGCGTATAGCAGTTACTCGAAGGAAACATGTTCTCCTTTCTGGATTTTAAAAGTGAGATGTGGAAGGAAACGTTGTGCGTAATTGGTACCGATGTAGCAAATTAAAGTTCAATGTTCCCCAATTATTTATAACCCTATTGTATAAGACCTTCCTGCTGGATTGTGAATTGGTATTGTAATGGGGGAAGAAATGCTCCATTCGTACCAAACTGAATTCTTATTCGAACATCTCCAGAAATGAGCTGTAACTTTGTCCCCCTTTTGCAGTTGAACCGGATCCTAAGAATAGAAATGCTTATATCAATACGATTGCTTATTAAAGTTTAAGTTACATTTGGCCAATAAAAATCAAATACAATGTAGCAACGACCGGAATTTATGGCCTTCCAATGTACTTACACGAATTGGAAAATATATAGGAAACCAACTGAACATTCCTTCTGAAAAGGTATCGGGAAGGATACTCATCAAGGTAGTGCCATACAGCTTAGATTCAAAGTAACCTGAAAATCCATGTAGAACCGTATCCTGACTAACTTCAAAAGTCAACGCCTTATATCTGTCATTTGTCGGAATGTTATCTAGGACAGCGATATGATAATTAAATTAGTCATTTTAAAACTTCGAAAATTAAAATCGTATTGAGAAGATCAAGATTCTAATCAATTCCTCAAAGCATTAAAATTACCGTTTCTTGGATGAGAAAATGTAAAAACTTCTTGTGGTTTGGCCATTTCGTAGCGATTTTTCATATTCACAACGTACGGGGTTTCAAAATGAGCATGTGGATTCTTTTGACCATCCCTGAATCGACGAGCCTCGTTATACAGCTTGGATGACATTATGGGTGCCAAGAAACTTGAATACGACTGTGGAAGCATAATTCCATTAGGTTTTAGGAATTTTTGAGCACCATCCAAGCATTCTGGCGAAAGTTCATTATCTCCGAAGGATCCAAGTAGTTCGGACACAATTATATCAGCTAATTCAGGAGCAACCCATTCCCTCATATCACAGCAAACAACTGTTACATTGTCATCCAACCATTCAGTCCGGTTTAAATGAAGTAAAGTGTTGACAGCATTATGATTTTTTTCAACCGCGTACACACGGATTTTCCTGTGTGCAGAAAGTGCAGCAGCTAAAGAACATCGAACTATTGGGCCTCGTCCCGCTCCAACAACCATGAGAACTCTATTAAAAATATTAAAGGTTGAATACTTCGTCTGAATAGAAGCTGGACAAAGTAACATAAAAATACAAAATGACAAACTTACACCGTCTTGGTGTCAATTTCACTGTCGGGTATCAAGTCAAGTAGTGCTTCATAGACTGCTTGTTGATAAAGTTCATATTTAACAGGATCCTTTTCAAATACCTCGTAAGTGTGAGATTCTAAATTATCTTGTAAAGGCTGTAAAGGCGACTGTAAGTAGTCTTCATATCCCACTGTAAACTGCTTCATTTTTTGTTCATTTTCATCGTTCTATATAGGTATATAAATATTCTTGAATAGGTATTATGTTGTAATTCGGGAAAACTCCATATTCTGATCTGATCTGCAGCGCTATTATGTTAAATAATTTATTCTACTTGATTTAAGCAGTAGGCCTTACATTTCCATTAACAATAGTAGTCCACAGATGGTCAATGTATTGCCTGTAGTTAACGAATCCATTAGGATTGCTATCGTTTGAAGAATTAGAGTCAATAACAACTTGAGTCCCCATTTGTATGAATCGATTTACAATCTCTTGATGTTTCCTGGTGAGAACCGGGAAACCGCTATTATTGGTGGTAAAACAGCCTGTCGATAAAATTAATAAAATAAAAACTAGCCGAATTAAAATTAATTGCTCTATAAACACAAGACATAATAATATAATGGTGTCGTCGTTTTTAAATTAAAAATGCTTACGAGTAGAGATAAAAATGCATTTTACAGGTTCTCCTAACCATCGGCAAATCTCATCTTCGCTTGGAATGTTCATCGGGATTTCCAAAACTGGAACCAACCGGCTTTCGGAATTGCAATGTGTTCGAAACTGATTCCACCTTATCGGATCAAAGTAAAAAAAAAAAAAAATGATGACAGGTGACAAATAGATACCTAATTAATGACCGATATTATATATTAACGACTATATAAGGCTGGACTTACATGTGCCATGGACTATCTTTTAGATCACGGTTGGCGCTTAACTTGTCATCACCGCTTTCACATTGGTCTTCTTGAGGGCTCATGGAAATTTTTAACCAGAACTGAAAACCATTCAAATTCCAAATGATTAAAAATTTAAAGTAATTTATAGAAATAAGTAAATTCTTACTGAGTTATGACCAGGAGCGCATAAGTAGGAATTAATAATCCTTGCCAAATTAGTGTAGTTGCTCGTTGTAAGTTCTACAAGTACAGCAGGAAGACCAATATGTTGCGTACAGTCAATCTCTCTTTTCAGCAAATCACTGGCTCTTTTTACCAAAACTGGATCAACTTCAGACAACTCAAAAGCCAAGTTACTTAATATTGCGACGACACTTAGCTGCCATTCTAAAAAAATATTGAATGGTTTTTTGGTAAAATGGTTTAAATAACATTGGTAGCTAATTGTCATGTTTGTGAACAAGTGTAGTCCGGGTAAAAATCGTGTTGTAACGATTTGAACTGTATTTTCTGTTACCTGACGCTTTTAGGCTCATGTCGAACCAACCGTAGGGCTCATTTTCGGGATATTTGGTCCCTTTTAGCATGCTCATTGCATACTCCTCGGTAAAAATTCTGTCCGTCACCAGATAGTCGAAGCTAAAAGAAATAAAAAGTGTATACAGTATTAAATTAACCCAAATTAGTGATCCCAGAATTTGCAATTAGAAAATTATGCGATTTTGGATTTCATCTGCTTACCCAGCTGCTTTAGCTGCTCTTAGAGTTGTAGCGGTATCGCTTACATTATTGAACCTAATGCCGACGACTGGAGGTTTCTCTGACATTTTGCTTTGTTTCGTTTTCAGTTTGCAGTTCTACTCTTTGCTCTTTAGTCTTCTTGTTTTTTGGTTGTGGGTAGTATTAACTATAAGTATGAAGTACTTACAACTACAACTAAAAGATTTGTCAATTTGGGATCGATTTCGATATTCGATGTTTGATATCTGATTATCTGAATCAATAAAAGACTGCAGACTGTCAACTGCAAACTGTGGAGGTGGACTGCTGTTGGCTGCGGAGGTCAGGATCAAGGCACAAGGACAAAGGATAGAAAAGGACCGATCTGCAATCTGAAAATATCAATCTGAATCTGTGATCTGAAACCCAAAAAAAATATTCAATGTTCAATATTTGATATTGATTTGTGTTCATGTTGTGATTTTGGATTTCAATTCACAATTCAAAATTAATTAATTGCAGTAGGAGCTAAACCGCTGATTTCAGCTGTTTCAGATCTGATTTCAGCGGAGCTGAATTCGGCCGATTCAAATCTAATATCAGCCGAGTCGGCTGAATTCAGCTGAGTAGAAATAAAATAGCGGGGTTACGCCGGCTATAAATAAAGTGGCTAGGTCCACTGCGCCGAACGATCGAATTATAATTCTATAATCGCGGACGTCGGATTGCATTGGATTTGTACATTCATACTCTCATGAGAGTTTGTTTATCAGACAGCATTTGATTTTTGTTACGATCAATATTAAAATTAATCCCCCGCGGGGGACCAATCTATATGTTAAGTTAACGACAGGAGGGGGGGAGGGGCAGGGGGGGGGTGCATATTTTGTATTTATACGGAAATGTTAATAGTATGGAGTAGGCGAGACGGATGGAGGTATGGCAAATTGTGGAGGGTCATGGGTCATTCATTGCACATTGTTAATCGTTGCTGTATCACAATCAATAATGCTTAAAACATAATTTAGAACATTGAAAAATATTTTGAATCGATTCAGAACTATTTAAAATGCATTCAAGATATAGAAATTGAAAACCATAAATCATAATCAAGAATGCATTCAAAATTATTTAAAATTTACAGATTTTTAATACATTAAAAATTATTCTAAAATATATTCAAAAGTTTTTTAAAATACATCTAAAGTATTTTAAAATACATCAAAAGTATTTTAAAATAGATTCATATTTTAAAATACATTCAAAATAATTCTAAAATATATTCAAAAGTTTTTTAAAATACATCTAAAGTATTTTAAAATACATCAAAAGTATTTTAAAATAGATTCAAAATTATTCTAAAATAGATTCATATTTTAAAATGCATTCAAAAGTATTTTAAAATATATTCAAAAGTATTTTAAAATATAGTGAAAAGTATTTTAAAATACATTCAAAAGTATTTTAAAATATATTCAAAAGTATTTTAAAATATAGTGAAAAGTTTTTTTAAATACATCAAAAGTATTTTAAAATACATCTAAAGTATTTTAAAATACATTCAAAAGTATTTTAATATATATTTATATTTTAAAATGCATTCAAAAGTATTTTAAAATATATTCAAAAGTATTTTAAAATATAGTGAAAAGTATTTTAAAATACATGCATACTTTTGTATTTAATAATATATTCAAAAGTAAAATGTATTGGAAATGATTGAAAGTGCTTTGCTAAGTAGTTTAAGTACATTCAAAACGAAAATCATGATTTTAAATGCATTTAAATAACAATAATAAATGCATTTTAAACCATTCACAGTACATTAAATTAAACTCTATTATAAATACATTTACTAACATTTGAAAAGCACTCACATACTATTTTAAGCACATCAACAAACACTTTTAGAAAATTCGAAGTTATTAAATGCTTGTTTGAAAACATTTTAAAATGCATTCAAAATTATTACAACAGATTAAGAAGAATTTTTTTAAAAAGTATTTGAATAATGTATTTAAATTGCTTTTGAAGTACTTGAAATGCATTTTAAAGTTTTTAAAGTGTATTGTTAAAGTGTTTTAAATACATTCAAAATGATTAAAAATACGTTTAGAGAAAAATTACTAATTATTAAAAATTAATCAATTATTTAAAGTGCATTCGAAACAAATACATTTTAAACTATTAGAAATACATTTGAGAGTATTAAATATTTGAAATACTTTCGATAATATTTAAATACATTTTAAAGTATTTCAATTAAAATTCAAAATGGATTAAATAGCTACTGTTGACCAATTAAAACCCACACCACTGTAATAATAATGAACAATATTAGACCGTATAAAACCATTTTTGCTTGATTAGAGTTGATTAAGATTGTACGGGGCACGAGAAGTGTGTCCCTTAAAAGGTGCCCCCTGCCCCCTACTTTGCCCATCTATGAATCCATCATGCTAAAGTGTTAGAAGGGGGATTGAATTAGGAAAATGGATTAATTACGACTCTCGAACGAAGGTTTAGTGAACCTGTCGTTGGAGATTAAAAACTGCAAAAATATAGGCCACAATCATTCAAAACATCATAACGATCATTTTGAGCTTTTTGAAGTTGGAAATAGAGACGGCTAAGACACTTATCGCTAGAATTCTCGAGTCGGCTATATTTTAGGCGTAATGATGATTAAATTTACTTATAACGGTATAGACCCCTATCCCAAGCTGTAAAAATAAGGCGATACATCCATTTTATTAAAAAATTCCGGCTCTTTCCAATGGTAAATAGCTCTAAGGTGGTCAACTAATACTTCGGTTGATATAAATCTTCAAAGTTTTACTCGGCTGATTACAGCGGAGTCGAAGCTATTTTCAGCTGTAATACAAAAATAAAATAATATATTTTATTGAAACGGCTGATTTCAGCCGAGCTGTGGCTGAATCAAGCCGTTTCAACTCCGCTGAAATCAGATCTGAAACAGCTGAAATCAGCGGTTTAGCTCCTACTGAATTGTGAATTGAATTGAAAATCAAAAGTCGAATTTCGAATTACAAATTACAAATTATACAGCGTATACTGTTGACTGCAAACTAACTGAAAACTGAACTGTGAACTGAAACTTGCAATCCAATCTAACTTTTTGTACTTACTTTGTTACTTTTGACTTTGTTGAACAACGATAAAACATAACAAAACAACGCTTTCAACTTACTTCATACTTATGACTTTGGACTTAAATTCAAAACTTACGGGAGTCGACGAGTCGTAACGTAACGAGTCACCAGTGTCCAGAGAAAGAATGTTCCCTTCAACTTCAAAAGACAGACACGGCCAAAAGGTTAAAGTGTAAGAAGCAGATAGATAAAAGGAGATAGCAACCTCGTACAACTGAATCTGAAACTGAACTGGAACTGAACCCACCGGCAAAAAATTATCCCGGCAAGCACGGTCACACTAGTATTCCTCCAGAATTTTAGGTATCCAACGTCTAGAGTGCGGGTGTGTGGCATTTTGATCCATGTGGTCTTGTCCCGGTGAGGAACTTAGAAACTTTGGAAGATTTGGAACCCTTGCCTTGCTTGTAAATGCATGGAAATGGGCAGATATGAGATCAGATACTTGGGGCTACTAGGGCATACCGTATCTTCTGTGTAAATCCCCCTCCCTCGGAATAAGTCCCCATTTAAATAACGTCTCCTTTACACATGCAAAATGATAATATGTTGTTCGACAAAGCAAAAGCTACCCTAACTAAACCACGGCATTTTTTCTAAAAAGTTGTTCGGTCTGGAATATTTTTTAGATACCTATCGACAAAGCCAATTTGCAATTTATGTCGGAAAAATAACATTATGAGAAACCAACGATCTCCAATCAATCAATATTTTATTTTTTGCATCCCACTATCCCAAATCCGCCCTTGTTCGCTTTTTGATGGGTACGTAATAAAATGAATCCATGTTCTCCAAACAGAAAATAGAAATCGAATGAATAAAATAATCCCAGTACAATACAACTAAGACAATTCCAGTTCCCAGGCCTTTGAATTTTCAGCAATTTTAAATGATATGATAGAAAATACTGTAAGATATTACGGGAAAATTAATTTTAATGCGATGAAACGGAAACAGAAGAGGTTGACATTTGGCAATAAGTAAAAACCGTACCACATTCACAATGAACAATGCAACTTAGGAATACTTTCGCTCTAATTTCCAACAGTTCCTGTCCTAGTTGACTCACCCGGTAAAACTCTTTCGTCTATAATAGGAGTGCATATATCCATTGCTTTAAGATGGGAACATTTTTTTAAAGAAGCTACAATTTATCATGTAAAACCTCTATATCCGGATGGAATCATATATATAACCATTTCATTAATTACAGATAATAAGCAATTGCATGGATGTAATGCATGGACTCTGTATTATATTTTGTTATAAATCTAAAATCTATGTATGGTTAGAACAGTTGTATATAATTCCTGGCTTTGCTTGTTTTGTGTACAAATTTTTACTATAAATTTATTTAGTATTGCCTACTTCTAAACTTAAGTAAGTCAAAATATATTGCCAATATATAACGCGCAGACATTTACTCAGATATCGATTTATCTGCAAAACAAATATGTTTCGTTGTTTAGTACAAATTTTTAATTAATAGCAAGACATTTAAATACGTTTAGATTTATCAAAACATCTCGATCACGAATGGCTCGAATAGACTGAAACCTTGACGGGAGACCGAGACAGGATATAGAATTGAGTCTTTGCCAAAATATGACTAGATTGAAATTTATTATTTCAGAGTGGTTCTATTCTAAATTTAGTTAATCAAAGGGTGCAAATGCAAAAACATCTGACTTTGACTCTCAGATAAACAAGATGAATACAATTTCTATAGGACGGTATAGATTCGATTTCGATATCTGATAGCAAATGTAAATACGACATATTTTTCTTGCAGACGTATTTTTAACTCAATTATTTACTGGAAAAGACAGGTGAAATTTACGGAATAATTATATGTATAATTACGTTCATACTTGACAGTCTGACAATGTAGACCATGGTTGTAAATTTAAAAGAACAGAAAAGTACTTTAACATCTGAAGCTCTTTTAGTTTAATTGTGATTAAAGCTATTACATGACGAGAATTTAGTTGAAAACTTAAAAGTAAATCTACGATTAGGATATTTGAAATTTAAAATTAAATGACAAAAACTTGAACGTTGACTGAACTTTGACATTCGACGAATACGATCAATAGTCCTCGTAAAGGGTCATGCTTTTTCAACTATTATATGCAATTATTTGACTTAACTTTTACAATTAAATTGGAAAACAATTGTCTACATGATATACATGACATGAAGTTTGAGTTTTCGAACAAGATGTTTTGCATTTGTTCAACAATTAAAGTAACAGTTCTTTGTCTTTTCTCTTATCTTCCAGTTATCATATGCTTCAACTATTCCAAGTGTCATTATACAACGCCTGTATTTCATTAATTACTATCTGTGATGAACGTCCCGTCAAGATTTAATTTAAAGATAACTACATCTATTAAAATCTTAAGATGGAGAATCTAGAGCTGGATTATACTGTAATTTATGTTCATGTTCTGTTATAATTGCGTCCGATGGCAGGATTCCGTTTAACACTAAGAGCAAGAATACAAAATTAATGGCCCATGTGTCAACCTAGAACGGCTGACTTCAAATTGAATAGAACCAGCTTGAACCGAGAAAGTAAGGCGATGGTCCATTAGCCTATTTTCCTGGTTTTTGTCTTTTTTCGTCTGAAGCTAATGGATGCAGAAGTAAAAGAAACGTACTTTTCTAATAAAAAAGCATTGTGTATTTTGAACTACTCAACTGTTCAATGTTTGACGAAATCATCCTCTAATCCCATTCTTGTATGGTTCTCTTCATTACGAAATCTTATGCTTCTATGTAACTCAGAAATCCGGTTCCTGGAAAGCAAAGTCAGCTTGTAATCTCCAACTCCAACAACCTATATAAATCTACTGAATGGCCAATATTTACATTTGCTAGTTGCTAGTAATAACTACAAATAAGATGTAGGTGTTTCATTGCTTCAGTTCCGTGATAATACGCTATCGCCCCTTATATTTCGCTATTCTCTGAACTCAGTCCGTCAGTCAGAAGTCAGAAGCCCAAAATTCCATTCAACAGAATACAATCTCCGATCCATAGATGGCGACACTGATTCCAATTCCAATTCCATGCTCCCATATCAAACTAACTAACTACTCTAAAGCTGAACAAGGGCTTTTCGAATATTTAATGAAAGGGGGGTGGCGATCACCTGATCCGAAGGGGAGGGGGGTAAAAATAGTCAGATTACAAACATATTCATGTGATATGTCGTTCGAAACGTATGACCAAGGGCTTTTCGAATATTTAATGTTAGGGGGGATGGCGATCACCTGATATGAAGGGGAGGGGGGGGGGATGGGGGTAAAAATAGTCAGATTACAAAATATTCGTGTGATATGTCGTTCGAAACGTATGACCAAGCGCTTTTCGAATATTTAATGTTAGGGGGGATGGCGATCACCTGATCCGAAGGGGAGGGGGGGGGATGGGGGTAAAAATAGTCAGATTACAAACATATTCGTGTGATATGTCGTTCGAAACGTATGACCAAGGGCTTTTCGAATATTTAATGTTAGGGGGGATGGCGATCACCTGATATGAAGGGGAGGGGGGGGATGGGGGTAAAAATAGTCAGATTACAAAATATTCGTGTGATATGTCGTTCGAAACGTATGACCAAGCGCTTTTCGAATATTTAATGTTAGGGGGGATGGCGATCACCTGATATGAAGGGGAGGGGGGGGGATGGGGGTAAAAATAGTCAGATTACAAACATATTCGTGTGATATGTCGTTCGAAACGTATGACCAAGGGCTTTTCGAATATTTAATGTTAGGGGGGATGGCGATCACCTGATATAAAGGGGAGGGGGGTGGGGGTAAAAATAGTCAGATTACAAACCTACTAGGCGTAAGCCCTGTAAAAATCGGGATTCTAGGTGGTAGGTCAAATTGTTAACCATACTTCATTCCTACATCTTCAGTATCAACATTTCAAAGATTTTTAACGGCATAATTCTGGCCCACCACTTAGATCAGTCTTAATGATCATGTGTAGCATGCATACAAAATAAAATTCCCTTCGGGGCCCAAATTGTAATAAACCTTCATAATTATTTAATTAAATCCCATTGTATCATTTTGCCTCATTTTGTGTGCAGGTCATCATATGAACTACGCTTCAGTACTCACAAAAAAGACTAGGAAAAAGGCCTGTCGCTGACAGGCACAAGATTCAGAACCTAAAATCCTAGAAATGGTGAACCTCGACGATTCTCATACACCGTTTCGTGGATTTTAGGTTCTGAATCTTGTGCCTGTCAGCGACAGGCCTTTTTCCTAGTGTATCGAATAATATTCTTTTTCTTTGTTTGGAGAGTCTGTTACTTGTTACCTGGAGGCCTAGATTTTTGTCGAGCTACAGGCTAGCAAATATTTTTGCAGCCTTTATGTCTCCTTTCGTAAATTCTTCAGCTCTCTTGAGATTAATTCAATCTTGAATTAATATGAAAAGTGGAATTGCTTCTGTATTTGATGTTTTAAGAAAAGATTGAGAGTAAGATCTTCAGAACGGTCTGGATAAGAATATGGAAATGTCTTGTATTTTGCCCCATTAGTATTTATCGATTATTAAGTCAATGCCGTCTTGATATTAACACTATATTGGTGGATTAAAAAATATGCTTCCAATGACTTTGGACAATTCTTGGCTTTGAAGATTCCTAATTACTCGTGTGGAAATCCATGTGTAAAGTAATTGCACGGCACTTTATAAAAGTGAAAGTATTCAAATAAATAAATTTATGTAAAGGGAATTCCTTCACCCGTAAAGTAATATTTATACTATTTCTGGTAGTTGCATTTTCATATAACTATAATAAGGTATCTTGCAAGGATAGATAGATATTTTGTTTAATAAAGGAATGGAAATGAAATATCGTAAGCATGTCGAGTTTCTCATTTCTTGAATTGAAGCAATTTAAGACCTTGTCATAAATGAATGTCGGAAATTCGGTTCTTCTGCGTTTGTAGCTAAAAGTAGCCAAAAGTGGAAACGAAATTTGCATGTTAGCATGAATCCGGGCCCTGTCCGAAAACCAACTACAGGTAAAATATGCATGTTATTATGTTGTGTATGACACTGAAAGGCGTATACTATTATTCAAAACCTGAACAAAAACCCTAGAATGCTCATTTATAAATGTTAAATGAAGGTTGGTCTATTACAGTCTGTATATACCGTTATAAATTTGAAGCCTAAAACCCAACGGATGAAGCCGTTGAAGTAAATTGCAAATTTACGAAAACGGTTTAATTTAAACCACGGAAAAATACAGAGCCCACCAGCCCACCCGACGGAGGACTAATTATGAATTCGCATCGAATTTGCACACATACTTCCAGTTTGTTTGACCCACCCGCACGTTCATCCGGCGGCTCGGATTAGTGAAAATAGCAAAGATTTAAGGATCAACACCGATATTTATATTTTAAAGTGGAGTAAATAACCTCCAGGTTTTCCAACCGTATTTCAAATTCCAAAGCCCCTTGACAGCTAACAAATATTGTCAATGGATATAATCTACCACCGTTCTACAATGTATATATGCGATGGGTTAGAATTAACCGGCCTCTTTTTTAATTGAAATTAGCCTCTTATTTTAATTGACTAAGTTTTGATTAACTTTAGCCTGCACCTTATTCTAAAGAGCCTCTTTAATGAAATTGACTTAGCCTCATAAAATATAAATTAGCCTCTTCATACCAAATTAACAAGGAATCGCTTAAAAAGGTAGAATAGTATAGAATGGTAATCCGTAATCCATAAATTATCTTATCATAAGTTAGCATATTATCTTTATCGCATAGTTATAGTAATACCGCCCCTTCGTTTTTCATTTTGGTGAGCTGGCATGTCCAACTCCCTTCTCTTTTTTAGTTAGTTGTATGAGTTTACTGCATTTATTAATTTTGAAAAATAATTAAAAAAATGGCAAATACGAGGTCACAAACCATACAGTTAAACCGGGATTCAGATTCGGAGGAGAATGAATCTGAACCACCTACAAAAAGGTCCAGAATATCTCATAATTGGATTGCAACAAGAGAAGTTTATCCGGATTTAAAATCAGCCAAAGATCGAGTTAAGTCCCAACAACAATGGAAAAATCGAAATGTTCGTGATGAAGCAAAAGATGTTCCTTTAGGGCAAAAGCGACGCCGTGGAAGGCCGGCGTTAGGCAAAAAAGCTTGGATTGTTGAATAATATTGTTTTTAATTTGTTTTATTCATTTTACTGGAAATAAAGTGACTTACTGTATAAAAAAATACAAAGAGGCTAATTTATATTTTATGAGGCTAAGTCAATTAAATGAAATTAAATTTTTAATTAGGTGCAGGCTAAAGTCAATCAAAGCTGTTTCAATTAAAATAAGAGGCTAATTTCAATTAAAAAAGAGGCTGGTTAAAATTAATCCATATGCGATTACGATGCGATGCTTGTATTATGTTCAAGTCTGCCAAAAATTACAAGGAAAGCTGAACATGTAAAAGGGTTTGGCAAAAGTCTCGACAAGACATTACAGTGAAACAGGGGTGGGGGGCGATTGTTAAAACTTTTGCGTTATCTCCTTCTAATGGATTATCTTATGCGGAGCAGATTATTTAGTTCAAGTCCCCGACATACTTTCCCAGTTTTTCTTAACTCTTTCATGTTATAGTTAGTCTCTGAGGTCTTACTCTTGACAAAATCTTCATCGTATTATTTTTCGTAGATGTGATCATCGAATCGCTTCCCCGTTCCTCCCATTCACTAATGTTGTGCTAAGTCTGTACAAAGCAAAGTCAACTTTAGCTAAGCAGGTGACTGACTCATTCCGTTTTGCCGAATCCACGGAAGCTTCCTTTTTTCCTTAAAACTCTTCAATTCCGTCTTTATACTTGTTTTTAGGAATTTCTGGAAGTTTCCAACAACTGCTCCAGACCATTCAACTTAAGGTTTGTTACCGTCTTTATTACGAATAAAAAAGTTCTTCATTTACTAAAGGGTTGAGTTTCGTACGGCTTTTGATTGGATTTGTTGAAATCTGGAATGTTTTACTTTCCCTGGATCAAACTAGTCGAAAAAAGCATTTTGTCTTTCTTCCTTGTCCACATTATTTCCATTGTAACAGAGTTTCGTCTGCTTTCTCTGATTTGAGAAAGTGGACATCAGTTGCAGAAAAAGGGGATTGTGTTTATTTTTTAAAGTTCCCAAGTCCCCCAGAAGGTAAACATGGATTGGACGGGGTTTTGACCAGGGTTCCTGGATTTAAGATTGATCGACTTGGCCCTTTTCCCCTTTAAGAAGAACCTAACGTGCAATCCCAATAGTTTTTGTAAACTTAAGGAGCTGTAAACATAGGAGCTGAAAATAAGTTTCCGTGCAACTATCGACATTTTTCTACTAAGAATTTCTAAGTCCTTGAGAGTTGAGAGTCATCAATCCATAAAACTTTGAAGACATTGTAATAATATTTTGAAGTCCAAAATTGTCTAACAATATTTTTTATTTTCATTTTCCAACATTCTTCGGAAGCAATTATCTAATAATATTGGTAACTTGTATATTCTTAAATATTGGGGTCTAGCCCTGAAAATGTATGTTTAACCCGGTTTAAGACGTGTTTACAAGTTTATTAGCAGAGATTTTTTGGAACCTCAAACCGAAGACCCGGCAATTGTTATGTAACACGGCTGGAATGCGATAGGAAAAGCTAATGAACCGGATTTAATTGCCGATACGCTTTTTCGATTTTTTCTTTAAACTTCACAACTCCTCTTCTCGGTTATTGGAAAGACTTGTAGAAGTTGTACCATACGGACATATTATTATAACTTCTACGAGACGATATTTTTATACAGAGAAGAGCATGGAGCAAGTTAGAGGAAAACTTGTCTTGTGTTGTGTCCAATAATAGCTTCTCGGTCTCCATATTTAGTTTGCCGAGGCGGTGCAATGCCATGTAGCTTTCATTTCAAGAGAGGGATTTTTCCTTCAGAATTCATATAGCAGAAGTATTGCCAGTTTATCGTGTATACCTTAACGTTTTGGCTAGAGAAGTCTGTAGAAAGCAGATATTTCTGATAATAAAAGTTTACTTTGGTGGTAGAAAAAGATGAGGGTAGATGCATTCAGCCAGTAGCTTGTTTTCTCACTTGTAAAGCTTGCTGAAATCTTAAGTTCGGTCTTGGCATGAACTTCAGAGGATGGCTGATAGGGACGCCCTGAAGCGTTCATTTGTCTCTATCTCATCAAGTCATCAAGTACAAACATCACAAAGCTTGACTGCAGCTTTCCAATGATTTTTCGGATTTCTCATGACTACTTCGAAATTTAGGCTCCTCATTTCCATCCCGAGTCAGTTCGCTATAGTGTTTTAACATCTGCTCAAATCAAAACAATTTACCACGTTATCCATTTCATTTTTACAGACTATTTACAGGAGTGGGCGGATAGATTACTTTTTTCGTTTTAATGGCATTTTAACAGGGTCACATTGGACTCGTTCGTTTTTTCGGTTCCATTTCAGTTGATCTCCTGGCATTGAAAACTTTGTTGAATGTTGCAAAAAAAACTTATATAGATAAGACCCTCTTATGGAATAGATTAGAATACACATTCCTAGTCAATTGATTAGAAATAAACTTTAGAAAGATGGAAATCAATACTGCATTATCAAACATTGCATATGATAGATTCGCTGTCGTCAACAGTCGGAATGAGTCTGAAATGTCCTAAAAGTTGAAAAATAGCTAAAAATGGTATCGGACATGAAATATGTCTTATCTTGTCGATATCCTTATTTTGTAGGCAGGTTTAGTTAAGTCATAGGTAGAGAAAGTGTAACCCTTTGGCTATCTAATATATTATATGCCTTTGGTTATCTTACCGACTACAGATTAGGATTATCCAGAACTCTGATTCTAGATCCACTTGTAAAGGGATTTAATTTAATCGTAAACTTGTTACTTTAAATAATAGCAACAACACCCATCTAGAGAAGTTGTAGTGCATCCAGAACTATTCTCTTATATCAAACCTTTAGTGAATCCGAAAAATGAATGAAAATGAGACTCAATTTAGAAAATGAAACTTGTGCATTAAGATTATTGAATTTTTGCTTTGAATAGACTTTACAATACAAACATTATAAGCTCGTATAAGAAGCATTCTGTTTCGCAAGAAAAGTACTTCTTCACTTATTGACTTATCTCATATCTCTTAATTGACAGGGATTCCAACTTTCGAGAACTCCAACTAAAACGACAACATGTCCCGCTGGAAGAGGCCTGTGACAAAGACCTACGACTATAATTTCAAGCTGGGCGAGCATTACTACAAGCCCCAGTTGGACTATCTGGAGTCGAGGAAAGGACGAGGGAACACACCACCTACGGCAAAGACATTCGCCGAGAGATTTGCAGAAGATCCAGTCTACGGGAATTACAGTGGGCCCAGCTATCGAAAATCTAGAGATGGCCTTGGGGAAGGACTTGGTTCGGCTGGAAGATTTGGGTCGTTAGACGATATAAGTCTCCGAAATAAAGGATCCATGTTCGCCATGGGGGATGACCTTGAGTCAAAGTTCACCCCAACTTCACCGAGATTGATTGTTGGAGATCGACTACTCGACTCCGTTGGAATTAAAGAATCCCAACTTTCATCGGCTCTGAACCTCAGTAGTCTCAACTCCTCATTTTCATCCCGAGCACAGAGGCAATCAGAGGATCTTGACCAACAGTCTCTCTCAAGGAGAAAGCAATTAGTCAGCTTTGCTCAGTCAGCAGGTGCTGATACGGTTTCAGAAGATCCATTTAAAACTCGAGTCAGCTCCAAGATGGTGGCTGCCAGAAAGCAAGCAGATGAAATGATGGATGAGATGAAACGAGATTCGGAAGCCAGCGTCTCACGTTTCCGTTCCCGTGCTACGGCTCGACGAGAAGAGCAATCAAAAAGGCAAGACCAATTACAGTCAAGTTCAAGCAGTGGTTTTGCATTCACGGATGACGATGCCGAGGCAGCAGCCGTTCGATCTCGTGTCAATGAAATCGGACTGCGGGCCAAGGCTCGTCTTGCTCAATTGGAAGATGATTTTCCGGAAATCGAAATCGGATCTTCCCTTGCGGCTCGTCGAGCTGCGGCTAATTCAGCGTCGTGGTCGTCTTCTATGGATGACGATTCATCTAAGCAGACGTCGGCGTCGTCTCGAACTGTGAAAATTACCAAGAGGACAGTGAAGGCTTCATATGAAACGGAATAAAACTTCTACACCCTTAACCTGGGAAACCGGCATGATAATTCGAAACTAATGTTGGCAAGTGTCTTGGATAAGCACCATGATGAAATTCTCATTGTATATAAGCCTTACGTTATGTTGTTATTATGTATCCATCTCTTGTAAAATTATGTATTCATAAACTAACTTTGCAATTTTCTCGCAATTTTCCTCCTTGATGGTCCACGAATGAAAATATATACGGTATATTTATTGCATTACACGAGAGTAGAATGGCATTATGACTCAAAAGGATATAAAATTAGAGTTAAAACATCAAAGACAACTAATTTGGCATGAAATATCGCATATTTGCAATGGTTTACTAATCACATGCCCACATTATGATTTACAGTTACACGAAAAAAAAAATTATATATATTAGTATGAAGCTGGATGTACTGAAGGAGAAAGCTGTATATGTATGTACAGGTACACAAAGACGTTTGAAATCGATAAAATAGAGAAAATATTCACATATTATGAGTCAATTTTATCCTATATAAGAAATAGTCAGCGATACTGTTGATTTGTGTAATTTCAGTAATTCGTATGAAAGGAAACCATTGAATGATTCAGTTACTCATACATAGAGATATGCTCTAACAGTTGTCGCTACTTTGTTGAATTCAATTATTTATTTATTTATTTTAAATGAGTTTAATTCATAATACTTAAATTTACGTTTAAATTGCATGAGATAACGTTTATAGCTAGCCTTGAGGTTTGATTCCCATTTGATCATGTATTTTAACATCCATCACAAAAAGACAAATATTATAAGCGGTAGCTAGATAGTGAACGTTTGAATGAACACATATCATTTAAGTTGTACACTTCTTTGAATGCAAATTGAGAGCAACTTTTCCTGAATTATGGTTCCCGAAATTAGTGGATCCGAATGCCGGTCTTACTCCATATGTGTAAATAGTTAATGAAGTTAATAGTGGATTCTAATGTTACGATTTCCCATTTATTTATTCTTTCTGTCTTGCATCTTGCTACTTATTATGGTTAACTTATATTTTAAAAATTACAGTATTCTACGACCAAAAATATACACTGTTTCAAATGCTTACAGCTGTTGTTCCGGTTGATAAGAGACATTAATTAACCTTGGGAGCAGATAGTATCGATGAGATTGCGAATGCCTGATTAAATTGACTGGTTGTAAACTGTTTAATGAGACTACATGTAGGTATGTTAATTATGAATAGCAATAAATTCTCTATCCTTCTCTAATCTCCACGTCGTTGTAAAGTCCAAACGTATTTGATTTCTTACTATTTATGATTGTTCAATTATTTCACAATTTCTTTGTTTTATAAGAGTATAGTCCTAACTTTCTCTCTACTTCAACATGTTTTGTAAGGAAAAATGTTATTAAAAACATTAATTAGTGATAGTAATGCACAATCGTTGTCCAAAGCTTTCGAAGAAGAATATAATCTATCTGCAAAGTTGCAGATAGATTATAGTTGCAGATAGTTCTTCAAGATAGACCAGTTCTGGTCTATCTTGAAGAACTTGATTTCAACCGTCCTATTGCATATTGACTATTGACAAACAGAAAGACTAAAGGAATAGAAAGGGCCGTTTAATTTAAGAATAGTAAAGTCTAGTCTACAACGACTACAACCCACCACATCAGACTCAGACGATACATGGACGCTACGAACATCATAACTAATCGCTAATGAACAAAGTATCTTTAAATTGGCTTCGTCAGACAGGCTATCCCCGTTGACTCCTGACTACAAATAAAGTTGTTATTCACAACCAACACCACTACAGACTACAGTACAAGGAAACGGAGTTGTTATCACTGAACTAAGTCTGAAGATGAGTGCTATGTTGCGTAATCTGTGATCTAAAAACGTGCTTGTTGTACCAAATGTATTTACACTACATACTACAGAATACCAATGAATGGCTAACACTTAAAAATCAAATACCCCCACTTAGCACTTTCTCTCCAGTTCTATGATAAGATAATTTTATTGCTCCCTATAATTTACGAGTATCAGAGATCCTAATTTGTTCTAGCCTATTATGACACCCCGAACGAAACCTTGTTTTCTCTGTGCAATTGGTACTAGCCGCAACTTACAGTCTAGTGAATTTCTGTAACAGAACATTGTTAGACTGCTGTCACATGCGGAAACAGACACGGTGAAAGCAATTTCAATTTGTTGTGATACTGGAAATGTATTACTCCATTTTTTGTGAAGGTCTGAAAAAATACTGTGAAGTATGTCTCAAGTATTTCTTCATAGTATTTCAAGTCTCACTTCGTTTTGTATTTCTGTAGAGTTTTTAAAGCAAGTTGTTGATGAGTTTGCTATCATAAAAAACAGTCCCTGTCGACAGTCAGTATATTCTTCTGGTCCAAGTCATTGTGGATTGCTTTCATCGACGTTTTATGATTGAATGGACAGAACTGTTATAATTTTCAAAATTTTGATATGCTGTAGGTAATTTTACGCAAGCTATGTATATAGATAAATCTGTAGAGTTTATGCAGCATCAATTTGTAATTAGATATGCATTTTTTTGCTGAGGCCGATCTATACTTCACCTTACAACTAATTTTATACTTCATGAAGTCATGAAACTCCAGCACTGAACCAAAAAAAGCCCTTTGAAAATGTTGAAAATGTTGATTGGACAGAACCAAGAGTATATAGACCTTGGACAGAACAAAAGAAAATTACAACAAAAGGAAGGAAGAGTTTCTTCTTCATACAATGCGCTTATCCCCTCGAATTATGATCATTTATGTCATGTTTCACAATCATCAGCAATACGGGATGAGTAATTCCGAGGACTGAATTTTCTAAGGAACTTGCTTGTTTGGATCGAATACAAGTGGTACAATATTACTGTTTTCATAAAGTAATGCAAAAAATATTAATTTTTAATATTTTCAATAATGCGTAGATTTGTTAATTTCAAGAACCACAAAGTAAACCCTAGTATAGTCCGGTGATCTTTTATTTCGATGTATTTCTGTCTGCATCATGCATACAAATAAATTCTATTTCTAGGCCAATTTCGTTAGTTTAATATAATTGTGTACTGACATCCTTTTTAATCTACATTCTGAGACCATGATTTTGAAGCCGTTAACTGCGGACGCATATTTTTTGCCAGGAGGGGCTGGACGTTTCTGAATATTTTATCCAAGGCCACGGACGCATCTGACGTGTCTTCGTTCATAAGCAGGTCCTCTTCAGTTTCTTCTTCATCAGCCTCTTCTTCTTCATTGTCAACATTATCTCCTTCTCTACTGTCCGTCGATGAAAGGTCCCGTTGATTTTGGGCTAAAGTTTGATACAACCAGTTATCGGCAATTCCATCCGCATCACTTGGGACACGAATGGCACTTAGTTTAATATCTGGATAAGGCAAACTATCTCTCGAATCTTTAGTAACGAGTAACTTCGTTTCATGAAGTGCGGTGTAGTCTCCAATGAAAGCTTCGCTCTCTTCAGGTGAGGATGTAGACATATCCGAAAGACTTGGTAACCTTCGTGCATTTCCTATAGCTCTACTCACAGATTCCGATTCCAACTGCTTTTGCCATAGGACTTTTTGCATGACACTGGCTGCCGAAGACTTAGCCGTGATATCATCAAGCCAACTTTGTTTTTTCTGAGTAGTTTTGCTGGAGTGAAGGTACTCCTCGTTTTCCTGGTCAATTTTTACGGCCCCAACCTGACAGAATAAGGAGTCGGAAGAGTCCCTTTTGTTCCTTTCATTATGTTTTATTGGATAGTCTTCCAATGTCATGGCCGACTTCCGTAATTCAGTCAAGTTCTCGTTTTCAGAGGACTCGAGCATTGGTTTCGAGAAGTGTTCACGCTCTTTGGCAGGTTCCTCAATGCTCTCGACACCTCGGGCTTTTCGGCTTCGCCTGGCCTTATTTTCTAATTTCATGACTCGGTCTACTTTCTCTAGTTCTTCGGGTAGAGGTGGACAGTCCACTTCCAGATTATCCGGGAGTTGGGGAGGTTGAAACTTGTAGCCTTTCGGCATGCCTTTGAGAGGGCCATAAACATTCTTCATTAATTGGTCCGAAAGTTTGATGTTCCTCTCCCGTCGGTATCTGAGTTTTTCAATGATTAGACAATATTATAGTCATTGATTTCAATAAACTAATTTATTGGTCTTTAATTTTATGAATTTACAATCGTTTCAAGCATGTTTCTAATGCATCAGCTTTTGCCGATTCCAACAGGCCGTAGTGAGTAAACCGGTCGCCTGTATCGGCAGTTGAAGGGGGGATATTATGTTGCGGTGCGTTTAGGAATAATTTCATCATATCCGCAGGAATTTTGTCCATAACTTCCGTATTGTTGCGAAAAAATTTGGAGCTGTCGTAAATATGCTCCGAAGACTTTACGGTTGGAATAATTTCACTAGGCGATTCATTAAAAAGTGAAAGTCCTGGATAGTTAACACAAAGTGCCTCCATGCCTCCTCGCTTATCCCAGTTGTAGTTCTGTGAATGTACATCCTGATTTTTCTTAAATTCAATTTCGGAAGGAAAAAATCGTTTGTTAGTGGTTCTTAGTTCCTGTGATTCCAGGTCCTGCTTCTAAAATAATAACGAGCAAGTAGCAAAGCAACAATTATTTTTCCATTTTGTTGAGTCTGACTGACAAGGGAATGTTCTCAGGATGGAATTCGGGAATTGCCTGAAACTTTTTTGGTTAAATCTACAAGTCAAATGAACAATAAAACCAAAAAAATTAGCTGCCCTAATTGATGTTATCCATGTCAAAAAAATTGATGAACAATGGAGCTGCAAATGAAAACACCGGAATTATTAAACAATATATACCAAAAAATCAAGAAAAAAATTAGAAAAACGAAAATCATAATATTTTGCTTTTATTCCAAGCGGATTTTGAGAAATCGAGGTGGGAAGTGGCCGGATAAGGGGTGTGGCGACTTTGAGGGCAAAAAAGGGAGCGAGAAAACTGGAATTATTGTGATTTTCTATAGTAACTGCCCGTCTGCATTAGTGAAAAGTCTCGCTGTGTCGCTATACTATTTTCTGGACTTTTCCTATCTTCACTCAATGTCTTTTTCTACGTCACGCCATGAAAAGTTTTCTTGTACTGATCTCGCGCCGTGGCACACTTTTTCTGTTAACTTCCCACCTCGATTTCTCAAAATCCGCTTAGAATAAAAGCAAAATATTATGATTTTCGTTTTTCTAATTTTTTTCTTGATTTTTTTGTATATTATGTTTAATAATTCCGGTGTTTTCATTTGCAGCTCCATTGTTCATCAATTTTTTTGACATAGATAACATCAATTAGGGCAGCTAATTTTTTTGGTTTTATTGTTCACTCGACTTGTAGATTTAACCAAAAAAGTTTCAGGCAATTCCCGAATTCCATCCTGAGAACATTCCCTTGTGAGTTTCAAACATAGGAAAAGTTAATAATCGTTTTTTGAGTCTTACAACTTTCCTCCGAACATACTTCAGAAGCCCTTCATTTTTAACAATGTACGTTAAACTTTTTTTGTGTATCGAAGTCTTGCTATCCTTATCAATTGAATCGTCAGTTCCACCCGTCTTTTTGGATTCAATTTTACCAGATTCTGCTTTTTCATTAGGACTCTCTGGAACCTTCTTATGAACTCCATGATCAGCAGCAAGATTGTCAGTAATCTTGCATAGGGCTCTTCGATATTTCTGTGGAACAACTAGGTGAAACTGGCTTTTCTTTGATTTATGAACGAATTGTGGTGAGATAAGGTCGAGAGTTGCTGTAGGGACTTGACGGACTAACGGTGTGTTTTTCAAAGCTGCCAATAACGTTGGATTTTCAAGCATAACTTGTTCATGAAGAAAATTTTCGGGATAGTGGTGGTTCATTAGGGGGTCGATGCATTTTCCATTGCAGTTTAAGCCCTTGATGCTTGGTGCATCTGGCACTGTTGTTATCGATCCCCATGATCTCAGGCCTTGTGGAGTATAGGCTAAATTCTCGATGGATTCGGGATATGCTGAAACAAAAGGTTGTAGGAAATATGAAACACTACGTAATTTTTCGATCAAACTTAATTAGAACATTGAAATGTCTAAAAAATGTGATCTAACGCCAGTATCGTCGTCGACGGCCATGTGGGGTGTCGTAGGTTTCAGGAGGATTAGGATTGTTTAGGTCGAATGGCATGATGATTGTAGTTGATGATCCTTCGTCGATAAGTTGTGACAGGGAAGCTTTTTAGAACCCTCCCAATTGTGAAACCCATATGAAATCTAACAGATCCAGATATGTAATCTAATGTCCTGAAGAAATTAGCGTTCCCTGATCAGAACTTAGCCAAAGCTCCTTGACAACTTTGAGAGACCAGTCCGATCCTGAACACCCAAAATCGGGTACCAACAAGGTTGATATACTCTTGGTTTCCTGGGTGTCTTTTCTTCAGAAGGTTGTGACAGAACTCCGATTTCGAAAAGAAATTTTGCTCCTGGGGAAAACAAACTATTTTTGTCGTTTCTAGGTCATTCTAAGGTCATTCTAAGGTTCATTTTAAGGTCCTCCGACTTTTCTTATCCCACTTCCCATTCTTATTGTATTCCTACTAATGGAATACAAAGAATAAATGACACTATATGGTCCAACTTAAAAGTTATTCAATATTTCTATTTTCAACCAATATTTATGATAGATAGTGTGTATCCGCCCAACGCATTTTTGTCATCAGGAATACTCAAAATATTGGCTTTATTCGATTTTTGAATCTTTTTCTTCTATCAATTATCTACACAATCTGTCTTATTTACTTTTAAAATTGACTGCAATCAATATATCGGGTTATATTTCGGCAATGAACCAATACAACTGCAAAAACATGTTGATCGTTAGACTGTTATTCAGAGGCAAATACGGGCTAGTGGCTAGCAGGCCATTAAATATTTGGATGGCTTGGTAAAAAATGCCACTTGTCACAGTCAGGCATTTTATACAACAAAGTCTATTATTTCAGTGCAGCGAGTGTGCAGATGTATCGCAGATGTGCCGTTTTTACAAGATTTTATTAATATCAAAAATGTTTTCGAACATATTAAACATAAAAACCGGGTTTTGAAATATCTTTTATAACTGCCCTCTCGTAATATTAAACACGTCGTTTGATTATCAAAGCGAGCATTGATAACTAGACAACCGGAATAGGTAGTCCCAGGAGGGCTAATTGCTAATTCCTATTTTTCCACTCAAGTAACTTTCACTTGGCAATCGAATCTTACAATTACAGGCTAGGTGCCATTATAAAATTTACCAGTGACGCGACTTTCACCCATCATCGTTGCATGTAGATCGACTACAATATCGTCAAACCAGATTATCGAAATTCTAAAAAAGTCTCAATTTATACAAAGTGTGCATGGAATTTCAAACTACTTCATCTCAAAGATAATTTCAATCTTTACCCATTCTTCCGAATATTTGATTTAGTACAGCACAACATGTTATTAAATAAAATAAAACATTGTTTGTGAGATATTCTATTTATTTCATGCACCTTCCTGCAAGAAGCTATTGGGCACTAATGCATTTACGTATATATATTATTGTCTAGCCATGCGGATCTAATAAAAACTAGAGGTTTCTTTATCCGGTCATACTTTTCCCGAAAACAAAATTCCGTACAAAAGTTTGAAGTGCAGGGATTTATTTGTGAAACTATCTTTCTCAGAAGTTTGTCTGAAAACCTTACATATCTACGGTACAACATTATGGATGTTATTACATTATTCCAGCCTACAAAAATGAGTCTTAAAAAAGCTAGCGCAGGAGCTCATCGTTATTAGCTCGCCTATTGAAAATAGGGTTTAGAGCTAATGATGTCAACCAGTCCCTCTGTCCGTCTGTCCGTCCGTCTGTCCGTCCGGCCTTTTTGTCAATGTAAATCAAGACAAATTGCAAAGTGCCAGAAGCAGATGGAAGCAGACTTTTGAGGTTTGATATGAATTGCGAAACATGAAAATGGTTTTCGAGGAATTCGTATTGGTTTATATACCAAATCTATATATATGACCTGGATGCCCCTTGTGTAAATTTAAAACAATATAAGACATTTTGAGGTTTGATATGAATTGTGAAACATGAAAATGGTTTTGGAGGAAATCGTATTGTTTCTTTAAATAGATAAACAAATTTGGAAACAAATCAATACGATTTGAAACAATAATCTTTTAAAGGAAATTACATATTTTCTATACAGAACAACAATTTAGGGTTCGTAAAAGCCTTAATTGGGGCATTTCATAATATTGTTTCATGATCTGTTCAAATTGATCCAAAAATCGAATCTATCATTTAAAAACAGTAATTTGGATTTAAACAAATTGATAAAATTGATTTCAACTGCAATTGTGAAACAATAAAATAATTTTTAACGAAATTGTACAGGTTTAAATAGCACCATGGATTCACAGATTGGGAAACAGTAATATAGAATATCAGGATTGCTTGACAACCGGCGCTGCAAGGGGTTGTGCGAGATGGAAGGTTTTTTCAGAATTTACAATTTCGGAGATTTTGAATTCCTATGCTAATTCTTCAAAGCGTATCTTGGAAACGAAGACTTATTTCACACATATAGCATATAGAGACTATCAAGGCCCTAAACCCATAGTTACCTGATTATAACAAGGTTGGATCGTTTGCCTTTCAAATTTTCTCTTCAAAAAGTTGGGGACTTATTATAATTGGCATAGGGAACCCCCTAGCAACTTCCGAATATCACTTTTTCCAAAAAATCCTACTGGTCACCCATACCGATTTTTGGCAAACCAAGCTGTTGAGCTGGGCCTAAGACCTTTGTCTAAATTTTAAATCTACTTTCGCATTTTTCGATGGGGGCAATGCGGAGTTATTAATGTAATAACAAGTCCCCAACTTTTTGAAGAGAAAATTTTAAAGGCAAACGATCCAACCTTGTTATAATCAGGTAACTATGGGTTTAGGGCCTTGGAGACTATCAGCTATCACGATAGTAAAGATGTCAGCGATTACCCTTCCGATATAAAAATCGAATACTTTAAGCACCTAATAAACTTATATTTGAATCTCTAATTTATCAGATATATTATTATTTTACCTCCATTCAACTTTTATATAGAACGAAACTATTATGCAGATATTTGAATGCAAAAAACTATGAAACTATGAAACCAATGAAGTGAGCTTATATGATAGTGACTTTATACTAAAATTGTCTGGCGCTCATTTACACTATTAATTTAATCCTATACAAAAAAGCGATGATTACCGGTCGATAAATAATTTTGGTTTTTTTAGAAATTGGAATTATGAAGGTTTTGAATTCCTCAAGTAATCCTTCAAACGTGTGAAAATGATTCCCGGCGCTTTCCCACCCGGACACTTCCCGCCCGTCGTTTTTCAAGGCGACAGTTCCCACCCGGACACTTTCCACCCAAAGCGGACACTTCCCGCCCTAAAAAGGCCTCCGAATTCCAAAAATTTGTGTATGACCCTTTAAAATCTAACGCAAAGACATAACTAAATTCCCCAAGCAAAGACATAACTAATTTCCCCAAGCAAAGACATAACTAAATTCCCCAAGCAAAGACATAACTAAATTCCCTAAGCAAAGACATAACTAAATTCCCTAAGCAAAGACATAACTAAATTCTCCAAGCAAAGACATAACTAAATTCCGGTTGGGTTGTTAACCTAACCTAACCTAACTTAACTTAACCTAACCTAACTTAACCTAACCTAACCTAACCTAACCAACCCAACCGGAATTTAGTTATGTCTTTGCTTGGAAGATTTGGTTTCAAGCTAAGGGTCATTCAAAAATGCTGTTTTTTGTGTTTGGGTGGGAAATGTCCGTGAAAAACTTCTGGGTGGGAAGTGTCCGGGTGGGAAATGTCGCAGGTGGGAAAATGCCGGACACGGTGAAAATGGCAAAGAGTTGTTATGAAAAATGACACGAAATTCGCATGAATGACTCAAGTAAATCAAGGAATTCGCATGAAAACTCAGCATGAAAGTTGGTAAAGCTTGAGAAATGGCAAGAAATTCGCACTAAATTCGCAAGGAACGATGAAAACCTCAGACATCTATGTGTGTATGAAGTCTGTGCACCATGGTTACTTAATTACTCGGAATCCATTGTAGGGCAAAATCGACGATTTTGCCCTACAATGGATTTTTTTTGAAAAAACCTTCCATCTCGCGCAACCCAAGATGTCTGAATTTGAACTACACTTTGGATTAAAAATCTCGATTTTAGCCTCAAAAATGCCTTGGAAACGGCTAAAAAAGTTTGTTTTCTCCAAGACCCGATTTCGAATTAGAAATCGACGAACTGTCACAACCTCCTGAAAGAAAGACACCCAGGAAACCAAGAGTATATAGACCTTGGAACAATTCTCAAATATTCAGTTTCTTCACGTATTTGTTCTGGAAACTATCTTTATCGACTTATAACATATTCTTTTGGATGTAAATCAATTCATGATAGAACAATTCCTAAAGCTACGGGATTAACACGCAGTCGTCTAGGTGAACGTAAATTATGATATTTTGATTTTATACAATCGAGCAACACGATAAGTAATATTGAACGATAATCTATATGAATTGTGCGAGCTGTCGTTAACGTTTACAACGTTTTATTATAACAATATTGTACGGGTATGTAGGCTAAACGCTCCCACATGGCTTCATCTTCTCGTCCACCTTGATGCTCCAAACAAGTTGACTTGGATATTTTCGATCTCCCAGAAGTAGAAGCGCTTCTTAGTTTTGCAACTCCGAGAAAAGTGTGCCCATTTTTATTACCTAGCCTTCTATGTAATTCGGCAATCCTTCGGTTATTATTCTGCCCCTATACATTAAGCATACCTACAGCAGTACAAGAACCATTTTCAAGGTTTTAAGCGTAAGGAAACTGATCTAATGCTCCGTGCCGAAACCGAAACCCACACGCTCCGCGGGTATATCACGAACGATGTATCCGGATTCCTATACTATATCCGTAGATCATCATGCTTCCCGGATCGGGGTATCTACTCCTTAAGATTGTTATGTAATCTTGACTCATTCTTAAGGTTGAAGGTAGACATTTAGGAAATCTATAAGGTGCTCTGTTCAAGAGGGATAATGATACCACTACTACTACCACTATTAGAAATGTTGCTAACTTATCTTAAGCCCGATGTCAAAGTCCTAGCCAAACTCCTTTAAATTCCCCTTTAAAGAAATTAGCAATCTTTGGACTGGAAGAGGTTTAGTGCCACAGTGATCTCTCTTTCTTTCAGAGCCTGAGATTTTTACAACTGCGCTGTCCTAAATACCACCTTGATTGCCACTCATTTTCCAGTTTATTTGTGCTTCTTGCTCAATTGGTTTTCATTGTTTTCGGATTTTAGAAACACAGGTATAATCATCATAATATTTGGGTTTGGGTTTTGAATAAATATTTACGAGAGATCCATTAATCAGGCAAAGAATTACTCTCGTCATTATCCTCGCAAAGTTATACTAGGTATAATAGTTAACTAGTGCTAGAAATCCTCATCATCGTTAAAAACACAAAAGCCTCAAAGCAGACTGTCGATCACTTCGGATTACATTTCAGTACGTCAGGATGGTTTATAGTTCCGTCCATGTTTGCATTCATTCACAATGGAAAGTAAAAGAACAGACTTTTGTCATGTGCTTTCAACTATATCAAATCTCCAATTTCCCATCTAGGATCCGTGAATCCTAATAAATGATCGTTCTTTGACTTTCAAGGCTTTCAACATGTTTTAATCTCCCAAAAGAAAGTTGGGAGACTATCGTAAGATCATATATGCTAATAGTGTGGGTTTCGCAATCGGATTGTCTCTCTCCGTCCTCTCCTGACGTCGCATTGTGGTTAATTATAGTCTTGAGCCCCACAAGGTACAGGACGGAGGAACTGACGAGTTTCTCTGATTCCCTGTTGAAGTTGAATGTAACAAAAGAATAAGAGGACAGATATAAATGAACGAGCAGATAGGCTACCGTTGCTAGTCATCTTTGTAACATAGACTATGTTTTCCTTGCATTTCAGTTAGTATCTAAACCGTTTATTATTGTCTTGAATATGCAATTTAACAACCTCATATTCCTCTCCATACTAATCTTTTTAGAATAATGTCAGCTACTGTCTCTGTAATCAAGTCTTGGCTTCGAATAGCCTTGTAGAGAGGAACTGTACAACTTTTAATCTTGTCACTTGAAGTGTTAATTGGACGATAATTTTGAAAACAAATTAATTTGCCAACAAAATGGATGACTAAAAATCTGAACCCGTGTCAGGCACACTCCATTAATCATCCCCATGAATAGGATTATATTCCCATAAATCAAGAAAACTTTTCCAATGCAGAGCCGTTGCGAATAGTCTTATATTGGCTGTAAATCCCGGCATACTTGTGTCTCACATTGTTTAAGGGGCTATTCTAGGAGGGTCATTGATCCATTTTATATTTTGTCGGAACTAACTCGTGGTACAGCTCGTCAGAATTGCATTAAGAAATAGGGAATTTAGTTGATAGGTCTGACATTTCTTAATAACCATCAAAACGTTAGTGTTTTCCCTTATTCTTCAATGTCACAACACAATTACTCATGATGCTTTATTTTGTGAGGAGTTCTGTTTTCCAACATTTTTACTCAAGTGGTCTTATTTCAGGCTGAAGTACTGTTCTTCTGTTTTCCTTGCCCTTCAATCTCCGTGTATACTGCAGACGTTTTCAAAACAATGAAAAAAAAATATTTCCATTTTAATGACACATTCTCCATTAGTTTAATCCATTTCATACATAATGCAATTTTTTCACAGAAGTCCGAAAGTAAACAATGGGCGAAGCAGATCTAAGCACGGGAGCTAGCTTTGCTGGAGAGGCACCCAAGAAGAAGATCACTCAATTCTGTCATTGGGCCCGACCAAAAAGCTCATTATACGAGTACAACTATGACTACGGATCATACTACTACAGACCAATGATTGACTATTTGGACCAAAGGTCACGAGGGACGAGGCCCGAGACGCCGAAGCCCTTGTACTGGGAGGAACGAGCCCTCAATTCTTACATGGACCGAAACCGGAGGACGTCGTCAGTCCGAGTTAGCCGGGACACTCAGCTCCTTGCGAGCATCCGAAACAGCTCAAGCCACTACATCGCCCATACCAAATCATACGCAAGAAAACTGACCGGAACGGGTTACTAGATACTATTAAAAATTGCCAAGCCAAATCATCCAATGAAGTATATACAGATATCTCGTTTGTATACGTCACCCTCAATAATAATAATCCTACCGATACTGTGATTGTTGATTGTCGGCATACTGCTATAATGATTTGACTAATCCCTTTAAATTTACCAATTAGGCTAATGGCTTTAATGATGCAGTTTTGCTGGATTATATGATTCGGAAAACTCCCGTCTTTGAATTTCAACAAAATTATCTTGCTCTCGATCTGTCTATGCGAATTATACTTATATGTAGGATTAAATTACGAGTAAAGTGATATGAGCAATAAATTTCACGCTCGGCTTTGTTCATTTGTCTGATTCCTCGGGTTATGGATATTCTGGCTTCAAGTCGTCAAATAGAGTCGAAATTAACCTCAGAATCCTAAATTATTAATGGTTCCTTCCCGTTCTTTTGAAGAACGACGTTTTGTCATGCAGCTAGAAGGTCTGAATTCGTATTTAAATCTCTATCCCAACATTTCCAACTGTAAGTAGTAATCATTTGATACGTTATCCCACTCCTATTGCATTTTACGTAACTTTGAACAAGGGCATTCAAGGACTGACTGGCTTTCAACATTTTCTGGATGGGAAACTGTCACAGGTGCCATCATTATCTCTATTGTTGAGGACTTATTATGTTTCACAAAGGATTTATTAGTCCTCTTGAATTACCATGCGGATGTGTTTCTTCAAATCCTCAGCTCGCAAATGAAATCCTGGAATTTTGTCTCCAAAGCTAAAATTAATTTAGGCATATTAAATTCATATTTAGCTCATAAACATTTTTATGTCGGGGTTGCATTAGCCAGTCCACCCACACTATAGTCAGTATTTTGAAGTATATTTCGAATGGGATACACAGGCAATGTATTTAATCGTTATTCAATAAAGTCTCCGAAGCTCCATTCTGTGAATTTGTATGGCATCTCATACAGTATCACCAATCGTAAACAAGAAAACGATTGCGAGAAAAGTAAACAGGCTGCAAGAATCTCTGGAGATAAAAAGTCTGGACCCTGGAATCAGTGGATGTCTTAAGAATTGGGATGTTGCGTAACATGAAAAACAATGCCATAAAGACGAAGAAGTCTGAGGGATTCAGCAGTCAATACCATTCAACTTTGAGAAGAATATACCTTTGGGGAAGTACAAGTCTTTAGACAATGATATTAAGAAGTTCAGCTGGGCTCCAGATGTTCACTGACAAGTTTGGCTAGTAACAACTTGGTTCACTCAAGTGTCATAACTATTTTATCAGCCAGAAGGTCCATAAAGTTAAGATTCTTTGAATTTAACTCTCGGCACAGAATAGCAAGTCAAGACTCCATGCTGGCTTATTCAAGGGTTCAGAGCATTTAAAGAAGTTTAATTTCTTGGTAAGCTTCAAGCAAATTCAATTTACTTTTTAGCGTAAAAGAGTTGTCATAAGCCGGCATTGATGGCAATGACTTCAGCATGGAAGAATTTAAGACAGTTGATATTATGGTTCATTACAACGAAACAAAGACGTTTAATACACATATCAGTTAACATTACAAATAGATTATTATAGCCATAGCATGGTATTATTATCAACATGTGCCTAAATGATGAATTCATCAAGATTTTAAAGAGTCTTGGTGCTTATCGGGTTTTGTTATATACGTATACGTATCATCAATCGTACTAAATTTTATGTGCAACTCCTTAATTTCGAGTCGAATAAGGTACATACATGCTAGGTACATAAATTAAACTTGAAGCTGAAAACCTGCTGCTGTCTGATTATTATTTTTGTTTGAAAAAATAGAGTCATTCATATGATAATCTTTTAATATTTTACTAATTATAAAATAAGACATCGGGTTGCTGTCTGAGAGGTTTTTAAAATCCTCGGCAGAAGAGAAATTATTCTGTGGAGGGGAGTTAATGTTTCAAACAAATAATGATTTTCATGCAGCCTCAACCTCAAAGGCTAAGCATGTTCTGTACTCAAAAAGCATTTATTTTTCCAAAAACATGGCATGCAGCATCTAATTTTGACATGCTTAAGCAAAAATCAAGCATCTGCATGATAAATGGTACGCATTGCATTGATAGAATAACTTTAATAAATTGTTTGTCATCCACGTATTAATATCCATCATGATCAGACAGCTTTGTGATGACGAAGGCAAACTTTCTTAGGGCAAAGATCGTTTATAGTCGAGATAAGCGGTCAAGTTAAGAAAAAGAATGAGCAATCGTTAATAAAAGAGGAGAAACGCAGTTAGTTGGCTTTTAGATCGTGGGCATGATAAATGTGAAATAGTTTAAGTTCTGTAGCTTATATTGAATTCAAGTTCTCTGGAAAGGCACTCAATCTTATTGAACCGTTTTGCTGCATCCATTTTTAGTTTTTACGAAACAACATTAAAAATCGCGTTGGAAGCTGAAAATTTTGGTAATGAATTAAAAGAATTAAAAAAACTCGAAACAATCGGTTTTTTTAATTTCAGAGCACCTGAACTTTTTATTGCTTATGATATACAAAAAATATTAATGTTCTTCAGAGTTGTGGGTTGGACTGGTGCGAAGCTGAATTGAATTCAGCAATTAAATTGCTGAAATTTGTATCCCTTGGATCAATAAAATGCATTCACTGCCTTTGATCCTCTTCCTGTCGGTGTCAGGTAATTCAAAATTTTTAAACATATCTATCTACTATCTCTATAAAGTAGCAAGCATGTTAAAAATTTCATAGCCGAGGATTGATTTAGCATTGCTGTACTCAGTCGTATTGTAAAAAACATTAGAATTACAGGCCTTTAAAACATGGATTTCATAAAGAATAATGTTTGAAAAATAGGATTCCTTATCTTTCCCGTAATTACTTTTAAAATATTAAATTTTGTTTAAAGTTCTTAATTCAATGAATAGTAATATAGAAAAGTAGTCCTACAATTTATTTTATGGATACGGATGGAGTTAGCAATGTTCGATATGAAAAACGCCACGATACCAAATATATGACATCCAAGGGATAAACATAAAATCATTTCAATTAATTTGTATGACTGGAGTCAACAAAACAAATACTCACCGGCATAAAAATTAATGATACGAACTTATGACCAGCTCTTGCAGGGACACATGACAATTCGGTCAGTTCGGATGAATTCCCTGTCATCAGCCCCTCGTACATTACCCAGGGAACCTTGTATATTCCGTATGCCGAAATCGAAGAGCCGTTTTCAGCATGGGTAGATGTCAAGAATGGACGTAGTCGAATTGACTTTTATGGAGGTACTTTGTCCTGAAAATCATTACTCTTTTGTAACTGCATTATATTACTAAATGCTCCGCATTGCAGAGATCGGGTGTTCGTTACAGTATTCATGATGAAATAATTCGGGTTCAAATTATTTTAGGAGTTTCGAAAACATTCCAATTAGGAAGCACAAACGGAAATGGTGTTATGAGAAAAATTGTTCCTATGACCAATGAGAAGATACTCAATCGGCTAACCTGTTTTGAAGTAAATGGAACAGATGAAGCAAAAATAGAACCTCAAAGCGTGATTCCTGATCCATCAACCTTCACAGTAAGCTGTAAAAAATAGAGTTATTAATTAACTTTTGTGGCCAAATCATAATGAATCTAATTTATGGAACGCTTTTAATAGAATGTACGTAATTTGAGAAGGAAATTTTAATTAATTATGGTTGCAACATTCTGGGTAGTTTCAAACCGGCTGGAGTTTGATCCTTGAAGCTTCAAACATTCAAACGGTTACGATAGTAAATTCCTGGAATAGAATCAGTTTATTAACCTCCTAAAATTAATTTGAGAAAATCTTAATTATATTCCCAGACCGCTTCATGTGCATAAGGACTAAGAGATTAATGAAAAATTAAAGTGATTTTGGCAGACCTCCTGTAAAATTTATTAATCGTAAAAAGTAAAACAATTTCTTAGCAATTACTAGACTGAAGTACATTTCATTACATCCCGTTCAGCTCATAGCTGAAGAAGATAAATATTTTAAAAAGGGGAAGTTTGTACTTGTTTAAGTACTGACGCTGACCATAAAACTGGTCGTTTTAAGACGTATGTTATTTGGGTTATATGGCTCATTTATTAAATCTAAGCAAACTGCGTTCGATTTCTTAATATCCATCTCTAGTGTATACTAGTTAAACCACAGTTGGGTAGTTATTTCGCAAATCAGATAACCTGTGTGGAGTAATAATTTTATCATTCGAGTATTGACAAGATATAAATATGCACAAATAATTCCATGATCTCTATTTGTAATACAAACATAATTAAAAATATGTAATTAAATAATTTCCATGTCTTCTGTAGTATGTTGGCGAAGAACTCATGAATAGCATTCACTGCAAGAAGTACGAACTGATTGAGACGAAAGGGCAGAAAGTGAATAAATATTATTATTGGATAAAAGTTGATGTAAGTAAATAATATTTGGAATGTATATTTATTTGACATGTTAAAATTATGATATAAACGATAGCGTACTCAATATACTATTGTAAATCATTCAGCCATCCCCACTCGACCCCTATGTGGAAATCGGGACTCCGATAAAGTATGAGATGCGAGGTTACAATACTCTTCTAGGATCCCATTATGATCACTACTATCTGATTTATGACTGGTTTTCTGCGGAACAGCCTTCAAAGGACGTCTTTGAAGTCCCACGAAGTAAGTCAAATTGTCTTTGTAATTTAATGTTCTTCCTGAAGTTCGTTGGAAAGGAATTGGCACATCCGATCGATTTTTAAACTCAATAGCTCCGGGGCTTTTGAGTTCGAGTTTTAGAGTAACTGCAGGACGAGAAAGCGACTGCAAATTGGGTTCTACGATGAAACCCGGATTTGAATTTGATTTGGCCTTAAATCTTGAATATTGCGTCTGCATTTAATAGATATATCCTGTGAGGACTTCCCTGGACCAGGAGCCGGGCATCACCGAACCGTTGCAACCTTCAATCCAATGAGAGAGTTCATTCACAATGATGACCGACATATCGATACACATTTCGATGAATTCGTCAACGCTCATAACAAGAAGTACGACCATCAACATGAAATACAAAAAAGGCTCAACGTCTTTCGGCACAATCTCCGCCTCATCGAAAGTACTAACAGGAAGGGTCTGACTTATCGTCTGGGAATCAATCATCTCGCGGATAGAACGGAAGATGAAATTTCGGTATTTTTTGTATGATATCTCCACATAATACGAAGAGATGAATATATTCTATTGTCCTGCAAAAGCCATATAATCACTTTTCATTTTGTTGATGTGCCAACCCGTCAGGGATTTCATGGCTTGACCTTGCTCTGTTGCTTGGCAGAAACCTTACGCTTGATGGCCAAATGGTTGTTGACATTTTTTTCCTAACAGTTTAGGAATAATGATTAGAATATGAAATAGAGCCTTTCTGTAACTGCTGTTCAATATTTATACAATTCACGAACTCTCAAGATCATTAGTCTTCTATACGTCGGAAGTTCTAAGACTCGGAAACAAGGATCCTAGTTCGATAATTCATAAGTCGGAACCTCTTCAAATATTAATATATTTCAATTCTGTAGGTTCTTCGAGGTCGTGTCCACAGCAAGGGATTTAATGGAGGGCAGCCATTCCCAAAATACGAAAAACCTGAGATAGCAAAACTGCCTGAAAGCATTGACTGGCGATTGTACGGGGCTGTAACACCCGTGAAAGGTAAATATAATTTACACAGACAGAGTCTATACATTGCTGATATTGAGGGATTGGGAAAGAGAAAGCCTTTGTGCATTCGTTATCCCCATACTTCACGAATGAGTCGTCGGGGCTATGTGAAAGCATCACCATGCCTGGTTGCAATTCTGCAAGAAGTAAGGGATTTGGTTTTCGCAGTAAATTTGCTAAATGGAACCATTCATGACTAGAGAGAGATATATAAAGAGACTCCTACTTTCCAATCCTATTTTATTCGATTGATTACGTATTGCATTCTAGAAGATACATAGTGGGAATGTCTAGATATCTGTCCGTCCGTCTGTCCATCTCTATTCACGATATGACGCTAATGCTATTCGTCGGAATATGAGTTATGGTGTCCCTGTGTGATGCGGCTATATTATATTCTGAAGTCAGGGGTCTTTTAGTGAAGGCTATGAAACGATCCTCCGTTTTATTGAAGTTGAACAGGCGAAAAAAAAATGGTTTTGAAATATCTGTCTGTTAGTTGAAATTTCCATGTTTGTAATCTACATTCTACGACACTTTAGTAGTTACGTTTGAATGGTTTATTAACCATTAGGGCAGAAGGGTATATTTACCCAATTAAGAATTCGCTGAAAATCCGACAGCTTTGTTTACCGAATTCCTCGAGTAATCAATCCACCCCAATGAGAAAGTGTATCCGCTTGATTTCCCCTAGAATCTGACAAGGAGTGTAATAACCATAAACTACAAGCTCTATAACACGTTTGATTTGTTGTTTTACAGACCAGAGTGTTTGTGGCTCTTGCTGGTCATTCGGTACGATTGGAACTGTGGAAGGCGCTCATTTTCTCAAGACTGGTAACCTCGTTCGTTTGTCTCAGCAGGTGGGTGTATTGATTTATATTTTTTATAGATCAGCGTGCCAAGCGAGTCGTCCAAATGTTACGTTCCTATAAGGATGCAACTGAATTTAATAATCTGGCATTTTTTGTTTTTTTTTACTGGAGATAAAACCAGAATGCCAGATTTAATTCAAGAGTATGGTTGTGAAATGTGTTATTCTAAGAAAAAATATGCACAACAGTCTTTCTCAAGAGCTAGAGCAAAAATAAGAGGCTTTTAGTTTTGCTCCACACTCAAAATTAAATGGAAAAGCATCAAATCATACATATGAATCCACTTACCGAGTTCATTGAGTGCGAAAGAGAAAGTTTAAATCTTTACGGTTTTAGTGCTTTTACTTGGATGAATGATATAATGGTTTGTGACAGAATCAGTTGCATATTCCAAGTCCCTTTGAAGCTTTGTTGGGTTTCGAAATGCAAATTATTTCAAAACCGAAACCACAGACAAGTGTAATGTGTAAACCTAAACCATTCCTTCAGGATATACTTTTGCATTTATTACATCACTTTTCTTTGATGGTTGTAACTGAAATCGTTTTAATTACTGTTACATAAACAACAAATTCAATTGCACGTTTTTTGGTTATGGATTTTCATCCGGTTCTGAGTAATGAAGCCTAATAACTAAATTATTTTGAACGATAGGCGTTGGTAGACTGCTCATGGGGTTTCGGAAACAACGGCTGCGATGGGGGCGAAGATTTCCGATCGTACCAATGGATCATGAAACATGGCGGTGTGCCGTCGTCGGATTCTTATGGACCTTATCTTGGAATTGTAATTTACATCTCGAAACGCTCATTCTCTATTTCCCCGACGGTTTATGCCTTCAATTTAAAATATATATGATAAAGATTCGGAAAAGGTATGCTACGACGCTTTCAAAGCAGGTGTTTGCAGTTGGTGAAAAAGTCATTTGTTTTTACAGGATGGTTATTGTCACGTACAAAATGCTACGATGGCTGCCAAGATCACAGGTAAATGATCATCTCATAATATTTCAGTTGAGAACCATTTTTGTTTGTCACGTTCTCAAGAGTGTGCTCTGGATCCACATGTTTGTCTGTAGGATATGTGAATGTAACTTCGGGTGACATTGATGCCCTGAAATTGGCCATTGTGAAGCACGGTCCAATTTCCGTTGCAATTGACGCGTCTCATAGAACTCTGTCATTTTATGCAAATGGAGTCTACTTTGACCCTGACTGCAGTAAGTGCTGGAAGAAATAATTCGATAATGATAATAATCGTAAAACCCAATTCCCCAATACTTCACTCGAACAACTTTGTTTCTAGAAAATGGACCTGACCAACTGGATCATGCAGTGCTAGCCGTTGGATATGGAACAATCAATGGCCAGGCATACTGGCTGGTCAAGAATTCTTGGTCCACATATTGGGGCAATGATGGATACGTCCTCATGAGCATGAAGGACAATAACTGTGGGGTGGCCACTGCTGCTACTTACGTCACCATGTGATTTAATGCCATTCGACGGAGATAACTAGGGAACCTTTCACTCTAATCTCTCTGCAAACAAAATGAGAGGAAGGATGGATAATCAGATCGGAACATCACTTGAGTGTATTTGTGATTCCATTATTTATAATCAAAATACTTTCATTCATTTTATTTCATCCATAGACATATATAAAGAATTCATCTATTTACTTCTATGATTTCATCTATAATTCAATTTTTCACATAAATTCTCCCTAGATGCACTAAATAAATATTGTTTACTTCCTTTTATTGAGTCTATAACTTTAATTTGTAATTACTAACAGTATATATATTTATATATGCATGCGGACATAAATTACCAACAAGATAATTCAAGATCAACAGCTCTATAGTAAAATTTAATCATTGATCAGTGTAGCGTTATAAATATGCTCCATACAAGCATTGATAGTAAACAACAGGCCGTTTGAAAACGGACTAGGCCATATGAAACAATTTTGAAATTGTAGAACAAAATATATAAAAATTTTGATTTTCCAAACTAATTTTAATTTTGTCATTTTGACAGTCAGAATGTAATGTAATGATGTAATCTTATTTGGCATTTGAATCTGATGAATAGAGTTTTTAACAAATCACAATTTCGTTGGATCGAAGTTATTCAAATAGCAGACTAAAATATTTTTTTTCATTTTCTGTATATGTGAAGACTTAATAAAACATGAGCGACATTGTTACAAAAGTTTTCAAAGCATTGAACCTAGTGTGTAGTGCAATTATAGTGGTTGGATGGAGGTATTGTTTAGGAAAAAGTTCAGAAAATAGGGTTAACGGTTGTGATAAATGATCTAGTCCGTTTTAAATAGCCTCTTTTACAATATACCTGTAACATATACATTAATTAATACTGTTGAGACAGACTCGTGTTTATGAAGCAATTCACAATTGTTGAACTTCAATATTTGAAACTTATTCCAGGCCACTCTTTGATTTCTGCATCCGTAGAAAAGAAAAGGGCATTGAATTAATTTCCAAACGAATGGATTGGTCTTTGAACTTTGAGTGAAATGCTTCACCCAACACACAATAAATTGTGTGGATTAAAAGCATTCAGTTGTTGGAGTTTGTGGATTTCACAATTTCACTTGGAAAAAAATCCATATGAGATTCGTCGGTACAGCAGGAATAAGAATAAATTAAATTCGATGACTTGATTTGGAGATTCTGAGTAAATGTGAAAATAAACCTTACCGTCTGGCTATTATACGTGTCTCTTTGAAGCACTACATTATTCATCAATGCACAAACTTTCTCATTTGCAATTGAATTTTAATTTCCTTTTCCACGCGTATTAAAGCTATTTAGGAGAGTCGCTTCGTGACATTGGACTGAGCCAGAAAACAAACTTTGATGTTTCTTCTCGCTCAGTCACTGATACCGGTTAACAAAACATTCTATTCAAGTCTGGGATCAAAAGCAGCTAATGTTCGTGGATCCAGGTTTGTTTAGGACCAAAAGAGGAATGAATAACAATTGTGACATAATGAGTATTTCGAACTAGTAATATAAAAGGGCTAAATCTCTTAAAACAATGTCACAGTTACAATTTAGACAGATGACAGAAGCTTTCACATCTGCATCACTTTAAAGCAAAATGCACTCAATACAATCGAAACGTCTCATAGAGTTAAATACATTTATTCCTGAGCTTGTGATATGAAATTATCTTTCACGGTGGCAAGGAACATGACTAGAGACTGCGGCTTACCCATGGAACGGAAACTACTGTAAAATAGAGTCCCTGAAATGCTGTAAAGTTACCTGTCAGAGAAAGGTTGGTACCCCAGTGAAAGTCAATGAAACTGAGCGATGGGAACTAACCAGGAGTATACAGTAAACCTAATCTGAATTGATCGAAAGCTTCTTATTCTGTACAGTACGACTATATCATTTATTATGTATCGTAGATACATAATGCGAATGGTCTGGTGTCCGTCCGTCCGTCCGTCTGTCCGTCCGTCTGTCCGTCTGTCCGTCCGTCCGTAAACACGATAACTCGAGAACGGCTTAACTTTTTGAAATTTTTCTTTCGGATATCTATATAAGGCATCCAAACGGAGGTCAAGTTCGTTTGGGGGCCCTGGAGGTCAAAGGTCAAGGGGGGAAAGGTCAAAGGTCAACATTTTTTCAAATAGCAACCCTCCATGTGTGATACATGGATGGAAAGCTATGATCAAGGGCTATTCAATAGGGTATATGATTTGGGGGTGGGGTCACCCCCTGACGGGTGGGGAGGGGTCAAAGAGGTCAAATTACAAACATATATGTGTGATACGTCATTCGAAAGCTATGATCAAGGGCTTTCGAATGACGTTTATGATTTGGGGGTGGGGTCACCCCCTGACCTGTGGGGAGGGGTCAAAGAGGTCAAATTACAAACATATATGTGTGATACGTCAATCGAAAGCTATGATCAAGGGCTTTCGAATGACGTATGTAATTTTGCTCTATGGTTGGGGCATTTTGAGATTAATCATTTGATACGTCATTCGAAAGCTATAATCAAGTGCTTTTGAATGACGTATGTAATTTTGCTCTATGGTTGGGGCAATTTGAGATTTTCGATACTTCATGCATTTTTTATATTTTAAAACACAGTTTTCACTGTGAACATGTTTCGATGTGTATGAAACGTTATAAAAACGTTATATCTACGATACATCAGTACATTCGTTGGACGGTTTATTATAAATAGTTTCTTAAGCGCTTTTCTGTTTATAGGTTGCAAGCTAGAGATTCTCACAGTATTTTAAACGGCAGTAGTACGGAAATATCCTTTAAAAGTAACAGGTAGAAGATTACCATTTGAGTATGCAACGTTGGGCCTTGGCCCGTGCCCATTGGTATTTTGGTCAGTTGTACCATTTTGGAAAAACCGGAAATTACCATTACCATTGCGTTGGCCGTGATAGTGGGGGCAAACAGTGACCTTTCTCGTGGTCGACGATGTCGGGGTTTCAGTCTGTACAGTAATAGTGGTTAGGGTTCTATCTTGGTCTGTTTCATCAAGGTCAAGCTCATCATGGTCCCACAGTACTTCACCAATTGAATCAGGAAAGGAAAATATGCTGACTTCGGGAGATTCCCCAGCACATATTATTTGTTCCATCTCTTGATTCGTTTCATTTTCTATCTCCTCCAACCTAGAAATAAAATCCAATTTGCTGTGAAATAAGTAACAAAGAGATAATCGCTTGAGAAATAGAAATTCTCAACCCAGAAAGAGGAGTAACGCGGGTGAACTTTCTCCACATAATTCCTCAATTCTCACAATCACATGAAATCATGGTGCACACGAAGGTCCACAAAATCAAAAACTTTGGATTAATTGAAGTTCATGAGAGAATACCATTAGGGAATTGTAGGAAAGATGATCTTTCACACGAAAACTATTTAATGATTTATACTAACGTTTCCGAGCTTCCCGATCTCTGAGATACACGATTTTGTTGGGAAATGCTCTTGCAAAATAATTTAACAACTATCATGAAGGTTAAGAAAGATTGTTACACACCTGCTTCGTTGACGCCAGATTAAATAGAGGACAAAGCCGTGAAGAAGAAATATTCCAATTATGACCAGGACGGGGGCCACGAATTCTGAAACGAGAGTTTATTTTCTTATTAAGAAACGATGCCTGTAAACTGTATAACATTACTTTCCGTTAAGTGCATGTCTGGGTTGATACTTTTTTAAATTTTATTTTTAAAATTTAATTACACCCTGTTGAAAACATTCTCGATTTTTAATATTCACAATATCACAATGCACTGAATTTCTAGAACCTACCATTAAAAACATCATTATCCGAGGTTTTGTGTCTCACTGGCCAAACGGAAGGATTGTTCCGCAAAAGGTCATCAATGGATGAGTTTCGTTCATGTAAATTCCGTATATCTGTAAGTACCGGAAATAAATGTTGTCATTTTTAATTCGAATGGTTTTTGATACAAAGGGCTCTAATCTCATCAGTAGACGTACAAGTTGACATTGTATATTGTAGCCCGTTTTTTTGAATTTTCATAATCCTGTCGTTGAAGTACGACTATACAAATTAAGAGTCCTTTTCTCCGTTCACGCGACGAAGTGTTTGCTATTAAAATCGCCTGAACATGTTATTGCGGTCAAGTTGTGTAAAACCCTTCCGTTTACGAGTTGTAACGAGATACAATTCAGTTCGTACCGTATCTATTTGAAGGATCTCGAAATATTGCACGAGTTTGAAGTTTACGATGTGCATATTTATCTCATTTATTATCTAATGGTCTTTGAAGTTGCTATTAGACACTGCATACCTTCAAGACTTTCTACTTTCATTTCATATTTTTACGTCATATCCGAGTATTATGATAATAATATATCTAATATATGACGCAAACTTTACATGAATTGGGTACTTCTGTTTCTTCAATCAGTGAGATTTTTTAGTTTTCTCCTTGACTAACTAGAGCAGAAGTATCGAATCATAATTTACATGCATATAGTAGTGTTGCTCAGGGTTTATTCCATATAATATACTTTAATAAGCATCTTTGAAGTTGAATTTATTAAAGTATATCAAACTTCAAGTGTGAGACTAATGATTCTCAAGAGTATGACGTGTTTTATTGATCCTATTCCGTATTGGCCTAATAGGGTCTAATTCGAGCAAAAATAGTCGACTATTTTAATTAAACATTGAGGACTGAATGCCTTGGCTCTGCTGTACTTGTGCATTTAAGGCTCCCGAGTAGTTTATCGCTAAAGAAGTTCGTAATCACAGGTGCCAAATTAAATATGATTTTTCCAATTAATTAAATTCAGTATCTCTGTCCCAAGGAAGCAGTAAGTGCTTAATGAAGACCATTTTCCTAGCATTTGCAATAACATCACTTCAGAATATCAGATATTTGTTGGATATTGATCGTCATCACTATTCTATCACTTGGTAATCGGGAGACTAATTAAATGACCTACGTATTAAACATACATACAAGAAAAACTAAAAATAGACTTACCAAGGCAATACGGGAACGAACCCAGCCACTCATGATCAAGGGGACTGCAGTAAATCCATCGCTCCCTTGTTAGACTGTCCGGGAAAATGTGGCCCACATCACAAGTAAAGAAAGCGTGGGTTGAATTGCGGACAACCATATAGGAATTTGACGGTTTGTCTGGATCAACGCATCCAATTACTGTAATTAATATAAATTATGCACTGAAGCAGTTCTAAATTTGAGATCGTATTACTCATTTCCCATTTTGTCATTGATAAATCGCTTCCTATTTTATTCCTGTTTTTACGTTGGATCTGCCTGCATTTATTAGAATAATACGAACGGAAGAGTTTATATAATGTTATGCTGTAATGCTTTCGTATTTTAGTGGATTAAAGATTACTAACTACATTCCTGAATAACTCCCCATACTGAATTCTTGAGATACGGAATATGGTTTAATTACACGAATTTCGTTTTCGTTAATTAATTCCAGTCAGCCGGAATCAAATTGCTAATGTAAGTTTACTTAGTAAAAAGATGTTTTATTGCATTTATACGTTATGTACAAATGGCTTTCATATGTAGTAAAAAAGGCTTGAACTGGGTGTTCAAATAACAGGATCAAAGTTTGTCTGTTTATGGCATCTATATTCTTTCTCGTTTGCAACGTTGTATCTATTTATATGATGCATTTGACAAGCTGGATTTAGAAACATTAATTCATAATTATTATGATCTTAGAACATAATTTATTGTATCTTACTCATTCATCCTCAACCATTTCCCATTTTTCTCTCAGTTCCTAATCTTCTGGACGTTTTATGCTTTTCACGAGTCTTGACTCCAGACAAAAATACAACCGAGGCTTTCAATTCCGAAGTCTACACTAACCCAGCTTGGCAAAGCACATAGATTAAGCTTGAGGACAGACATTCTAACTTACCTCGATAATACACTAAAAAGCCTCTTTTCGGATAAGCAAGACGACTTTGAGGATTCAAAGTGATGTTCAGTTGATGGGTCTCTGAAAGAACAGCAATTGCTGACTGATGATCTCCACAGGTACTGAGAAGGTTAGAATTATGACTGTCTGTTACAACTAGTTCATCTCGACATCTTGAACTGTCTTGGCCTGAAATTCATTTTTTTTTTAAATATCCGGTGATTTTACTTTTATTTGATCTTTTATTCACAATAAGTAATTGAAGCTTTGTGCCCGGGACGTCTTTTCTAATAATACGGGTTGGCTCATGTAGGTACATGGGCATATATTCATATATCGCATTTCAAGAAGATAGGTGTCCGTATATGGATCGATTAAATCGAGTCTCTTACCACGTAATGAGATGTCGAAAAATACTAAGAGGATCTTTTGTCGAGGCACGTGCAGTCTCCATTGACATGGTGAATCTCCAGGATATAAGTCTGGATAACCAGGATTCATCAGGAACCCCTCACGGGCAGGTGTTACATCTACATTGCATTTCGAGTGTGATTCTGAAAAAAGTGAAGAAAGGGAACTTCTGTCAAAAATTCAAAGGACTTATAAACTCGTCAGAAAAAATCATTGACAGATTACAAGTCGGCTCAGTTGAAGACGGAAATGCGATCGTTTTCCTTTGACGATAAATTCTGTTCTATTGCAGAGGAGTTTGGAACAAGAAATACGATCGCTAATACGAATACAACGAGACGTGCTTGTGCCTTTCTTCTGTAAGCAATTGTACTTCATGTTGAAGTCTCTCCTGTAACAAGCCTTCCTTTCTTAGTGAAAGTGGAACACTTTCCATTTCAGAAGATAGTAGATAACAAATTGTAATGAAATAACTCTTCAAGCGATATTAATATTTTAAATCCGCATAATTGAGTATAATCTTTGAAGGACTATTCATAAAATAAAATTCGCTTGTTACAAAGTCCCACAGGGCTCTAAATTGTTGTTTTATTACTATCCCTTGTATCACTTACTATATGGCATAGCTATCGTTGTTATCCCAAACATTTAAATCCTACCGATAGCTGATTTAAATACCAAGCGATTAGATTACACTTGTTCTCATTTTGCAAGCGTGTGGCAGTTGGTTCTGGGTGCCAACTTTTTGAACCCTTATGTTACGGTAGTGGGCAGGCAGGGCATCAGAATAATTTGCCCGGATGGGTAATTGGGGTTTATATTGACTGGGCACGGGCAGGGTCTAACGATAAGAGAAATTTAGGAGCTCAAACGCATAGGGTTAACTCATACAAACTACACCAGAGAGTGAGTGTTTTCATCTTTTATTTGGTATTTTAGTGGAGTTTCTTCCAATTGAATGCCCTAGTCTAGTCGTCCAGCAGATGTTCATGGACCGAATTTACCCAACATTCGTTTACAAAGTAAGTAGATTGAGGCAGTTGTATTGCATTGTTCAACAACACGTCAGGAATGGGACAGTGGAACCTGACCCTCAAGCTCAAAAACGATAAATATAATTGATTAGTTTTGAGTGACTCTACGTAATGATATATGATATTTACGATTTGTTATAAAATATGAATTTTCTAATAAAGCATTTTGACAATGAAAAGCGGACAGGCCTGCATTTCAGAGGTTCTTGGTGCAGCCAAATAATTCTTCTAGAGTTTTGATAACAATCAATGATTTGGTTTGGGATTGACGTATCTTGTGTTCAAATAGTGATTTCTGCAGTATCATGAATCATGACAATGAAAGTAGCCAACCCAAATAACAAAAATGAAGCCAGAAAAAATATATATTGATTATCGACCTCGCTTTTTGTAACTCAGCATAATAGCGTGTAAAATAAAAAGCATTATTGAACGGCTCAAAAACTTTAAGCCCAGAAAAGAATATCCCCTGAAAGGTGTCGTTATTATATTTTATTTAAATGTATTCTCCGGTAATGATTATTCCTAACTCCTGACGATCCATGCACAAATATTTTTCAAAATTGGCCTGACGTTACACGGACTGACAAAGGTAGTTTTCAGAATAATTTCATTTTTACGGAGATTTTATAGACCTTAAACTTGTGGCAAGCAATTTTCACGATTGTCATACATTTGCTATGCCAAATCCGAGGAACCAACGCATCGGATCTCCCAGCCCACTGAACTTTGGTATTCATGCATGCTTCTCAAATATATTAACGTGAAATAGGAAATAAACAGAAGTTAAATAGATCGGTAGCCGGATTTCGAAGGAGCACATGTTCATTTCCATCTCGAACAACTGTTGTTCTTTGCGTTTATAAATGAATCCCCTCGTTTCGCTTCCAATCCATTGAGAATTAACAGGTTTCACCGTTTTCACCCAAAATGAGCCATGCCTTTTCAAGCTTGAAAACCAACAGAGTTATACAATTAGTTATTTGGAGTTGGACTGTCAAAGGCCCGAGTGCTCACAGAAAGTTTCCGCTGAATTAAATCCATCATCTGCTATATATAGGCTGTGTGAAACCGAACCCATAATTTAAATGCCAAAATAAATTTGAATTAAAAAAAGCAAATCGAGAAAGGAACTAATTCGAGAACTGATTTTTGTTTAGTAACATTTCTCCAATTTAAAGATACCTTAAACTACATTCGTATAATCCGTATCTGTACATCATATCAACTGACACCGCTTTTAATGGATTAAACCATGACATTACTTTGCTTTTTTTACAACCGGATATTACGTACAAGTTGTCTCCCACTATCTACTCATTAATTATAGACGATACATGCAATGTCGCCGTTCATACATCATGTCAGAATAGTCAGAAGTTTACAATGTCGGGGTGTGGCATTCAGCCCCTTTAGTTATGAAATTGTAATGAGATTTTGCCGATTTAATCTAGATAATTTAATCTATGATCTACAAAAACAATCACATGGCTCATTCACCCTCTCTACCCGAACCCCAACCTGAAATAATATTTTTATGACACCTCCAATACATTAGCTGCATCTGCATGTCGAGCTCACATCAACCATCGACCCTCCTCACCTATTACGGCTATTACTATTAGTAGAACGATTAGGCGATGCGATGGTGCAAATGATAGGAAAATAATATCTATGAATAAAGTCCATACATACCATTAATTTTATGCTTTACATTAGAATCAATTAAGTAGACGCCTTAAAATGCATGCTATAGCATAACATAAATGTGAATGACTTTAATTGGCATCTGTATTTTTGTCCTTGGTGTATAATTTTAAAAGAAACAAATTTTATGAAATCGTTGTATGTACCTAACTTTGGCATTGAGTCTCGCAATCAGTTGAACTGTGTTAGAATATTTTGGTAGGATGGCTTTTATAGCTTTTTACTCGTCGAATGTCGATAGGATTTGCAACATTTTTAACCCTTTGGGTTTTTTATATTACAATAGTTCTTAATTAATAGGCTAAGTTTTACCAGTGTTTTGCTATCATTGAATGAACTAGTCTGGCGGGATAGGTTTTGTTCTATCTAAAATCCGCTTTCTAACCAAATTCGAATTATTACAAATTACAACTGAATTCAAGTAAAATAATCGAAATTATAAATTCAGGTTGTCATCTTGGAAAGTGCATAATTGCACTATCAACTTTCTAAAAAAGCTCCATACAGGGACTTATTAATATGACTGGAGGCACTTTTTCAAGTCTAATTAGTCGTTGTGGGTCATAAAAGGGGAAGGTAAATTTTTTTTAGCTGACTTTGCATCCCTTGAAAATGAACTCAAATTGAAAGAAAACTTATTTTACATCGGAAATTAGTTAATGGTAAGAGACTTTCAGTTACAACATAACATAATACACAAAGTGAATATGATTTCCCAAATGTATCCTATATTCATTTTAAACGATAAGAAGGAAGCAGAATGTTAACAAAAACTCGATCCTTTTAGTCGGTCCCAGAGGAGATTTAATGACTAAAGTAATTTTCAATCGTATCCCATCCTCTGAATATCATAACGTCAGACTTCCAAATTCCAATTCCATCGATTTACTTAAAAAAAGGAAACTAAATTAATATTTTATACTTATTAGTATTTTCCCGATTACTACTTCCATAAAGTCGGCGTCTACATGGAATATGGATATAAATCTATAAGCCAAAGCGACTCGATTTCGGTTCATGATTTCTCATGGGCCCTGAGAGGAAAATTACATAAAAGAAGTCAATATCATGGGCCATAAAAGTATTGCATAGTACACAGGAAGAAAATTGTGAACTTGATCAAACCTTAATCCTACTTTATCCCCGTTTGCTTTGTTTGGTTACGATTTTATCGCCAGACCACCAATGAAAATGAAGAGGCCTGAATTCCTAATGCCTCTTGTCCTGACATATGTGTGCCTTTAGTTGCCCTTATTGGATGTGGAAATGTGGATAGAAGATGCATGTGATGTTGGATTAGATGGTCCATCGCTGCTATCATTGTTCGCGTGGCTGTCATTCTAATCAGATGCTCCCCCTGTACCATTTTTATATTCAGCTGCTGCAGTACAGGCCATAAACTTTCACAAATGGCTTTCCTTGACGGATTTCGAAGTCATTACTCCATAGCGTACGGCAAAATGATATGACAGGACCAGCATGTAGTAACAACCCTTCTTCCAGAAATCTTAAGCCTCATTATAAAATATAATGATCCTGTGGCTCGGCAGATTTACTTCTAAGGACAGAGGGATGCTAAAAAGAAGGAGCTTTTCAAGACGGTTATCCCCATTCAATCTCGAACCAATTATTCTTAGCTTTACTAACCATGCGTTTCAATTTAGCTTAACTCTTAAAACTCAAATCAACTGCCCTGAAACGCTGTGTTCGTGTGAAAGTACTGTAAGAAGGATAATATTCGAATTGACAAAAATAACAGCGTATAAAAATCATAATTTTACGATGCCCTTTACTTTAGGAATGAACACGTATACTACTGTCTTCATGTTTATGCGTTTAGATTTGCATAACAATGAAAAACTTTATGGGATTTTATGCATAAAATCGACTTGGGTTTTCATGGAAGTATTTATCTGTTCTTGATTTATGTCGGAGATGGAATTATTTGATAGAATGCATTGCTATCCAGATATCCTTAAGTTATTATGTATATTAGAATCCATAAAATAGTCTTTATAAATCCTAAATACTCGAGCAAACTATATTATGCTATTTCTTTTGCAAGTTGAAAATGAATTTGGGTTTCCAAAGTATCATTTTACCCCTCTGCATCCCAGATTTTGAGTTCGATTAAGATAACTATTTGATGAATAAAGATCGTGAGAACACAGTAAAAACATTTATGAATGAAGCGTTTGATAGAAACCATGAAGGTCATCCCGGAAGCTCTCCCCAAGAAACGATTAACGATTAAATGCTGACAGTTTTAATTTTAAGGATTTTACAACTACAATCCGCTCCGTTGCATCCTACACTGTATAGACAAAAAAACATACGAAAGCCATCCACTATCTCTCATAATTCCTAACATAACCGCCTTATCTCAAATACTACAAAACTGAAATCCCGACTTGCCAACTACAACTGGATTTGAATTTCGAATGGATCTAATTGTAATGAATGGGACCCACATATGCTACTTCCCGTCCCGTCCGGATGTCGAGCGGGCCAATTCAGTGAATCGTTATGAAGACGGTTTACAAATCACGTTAAAGAAGTGGGTACTTAAAGTAGACTCTGTCATGGAACCGAGCAAAGGAAACAGTCCGGAAATCGGTATTCCAGCAACGCGTCTTGGGCATGGATCTTCGTTCGTAACAAATGCATCTTCCAAGTCGAAGGGAAACTATAAGTGGTCTAAGTCTGGCTCGGCTCTAAGCGTGTCCCAGAAGAAAGGGTTTTTTTCCCAAGGGACACTTTGACTTCTTGGGGCGGAATGCTACTTTAAAATATTCCGTCCTTCCGGCCTTTCTTGCATACACAAATAAATATATAGAGAACCGCATCCCTGTCAATAGTTTGGAGGGGCAGAAGTGATTATATCTGTCCTCGAGGCGACATCCACCTTCCAGCCACTTCCTATTCCCATTCACACTTATTCCTCTTCAACCAGCTTATTTTTTTCTTCTTCATTTCATTTCATTCACTCCGGTTCTCAAAGTTTTTAAAGTAAGGCTCAAATTTATTAACCCAAGCGACAGAGACTTCTCAAATACGTTTAACGGTCCTTTGAAATCCCTTTCATCTCAATGCTTTGGAGGAATTTCAGTATTATATATTATTACATGTATCGTTAGCTATGTAGGGCAATAGGAATTTTCGCCTTGCAGGAGAAGGCCATTATACTCCTTTCACCGCAAATCATCCAAATGCATCTTCTATTTGATTTGGAATGTAGTTTTGTCTCCGGTACGGAAGTGGTAGAATGTGAGGGAAAGCATAAAGCTAAGGACGAGTGCAACGTAATACTGCGATATAATTAGATTTAGAAAACTATAGGTTTTGTTTTCAGAAATTTAAAGTATCGTTTTCCGTTTATGTAAGCATGTTTATGGCTTTGACGGAATTGTTGGATAACCAGGAAAGAAGTTTTGTTTCTGAAAATGTTTTGTTTAAACCACTTAGTTGTTTCTGTAATACGATACCCAAACGTGTACTTTTACTCTTGTTTGGATGGGATTGGTTTGAAATAAAAAAACTTATGGGGAGTGACTAATAATCTAATCTAATGACTAATCTTGTAGAAAAAATCTATAATATATCTGCTGTTCAGAAACTTCCTCGAGAAGTCATGAAAGCAGGAGCCGTGAAAGAATATATACACTTTAGTATTATTCGTTCTGATATAATGTAAGCTCAGAGAAAAGGAGTCCAATGAGATTTAAATGTTTGAAAATGTTAAAGTCAAGCCCTTGAAGACTCTCAAACTCAATTCCGTTTTGTTGCTATTATGCTTTTCATTTTTTCTTTCATATTATTATGTGCTCTTTTGACAACCCAATAAAGGTTCGTTAGACATAAAGAATGATTTAGATTTCCCAAGAAATTCTCATAAACGGCTAGCTGTGACCCGAGCATTGTAGGCGTAGCCACGACTCTCCCAGTGGGTAGCATTTAATTGCCGTTAAGATCTTTTGGCACAAAAGCAAAGTTGAAAACGAAAAGTAACTTGGTTTTAATATATACGGAAAAGTTTTGTTTCCTTCAAAAATATTAGATACAAAAATATAAACGACCTATTCTTGATACGCGGGCGTGTAATAACAAAAGCTAGTAAGTGAGAGAACAATCTTCAACGGGGGAGCTCGGGGATGACGGGGATAGGGTTCAATTTTAAAGTAGAGATGGTAAAAAATAATACAATGTAATTTCATAAGAGATGAAAGCTCTCTTACCTGAAGATGTGTTGTAACATAGATATTTCACAACAATTCTTCCTCTGGGCATCAACTCACAAAACTGGGTTAAATCCTGATCCCTCTGAGTACCTTTAAGTAGGTTAACATCGCAATTAGACTTTCCACTACACCTGAAAAATAGAATAAAATATATTCACGAGTCCTCTTGGGCTTCTTCAAAATGATTTTAAAAGTATTCTCGCCCCGTTTCCATTTAGTTCACGTAGATAAACAATGTTCAATTTTAATTTAATGAAATACATATTAAGGTATAATCATCTTATTACAACTTTCTGAGTTTCCTTTATTTTTCTTCATAGTAAAGTTTTGCTGGTAAAAAAACAAGTCTACAGATTGCGAAACAATCATTACTAGCAGATAATCCTATTAAATTTTGAGACGACATTAATTTAAATGAAATTAGCTGGATATATACTGGATCTGTTAGTATTAATTTAAACCCGACAACAAGGTCATAAACTTTTGTTAATTTCTGGGGCTTGATTTAAATATCTCACAGTCCGTGTATAAATAGGACAAAGAATAATGTTTTCATATAGCATTATTAATTGTTTTGTTCTGTGGACTTAAATGAAACAAACAGTTTTGTTTCCCACAAAATATGGCGATTTATAACCGTATCAAATCACGGACTTGTTGAACGAATATTGAGCAGATCAATATTGACTGTCTGCCATTAATTATCATATTAGATTCTGCATTGACGCAATACTTGCATTGAACTTTCGTTTTTCAATTATGAACAGAGATTCAACATTAATTATAATCTAATTCAACAGGATTTGTAGGGTTGCATTGCCGTCTTTGCCTTAATTAGTTATTACGTATTAAGCAATCCCATTCCTTTATGTCATTAAATATGTCAAACGTTTGTAAACAACTTTATTTTTGTCTCATTTTAATTGATCAATACCGGCCTCGACCATGTTTCTTGAAAAAGTATACGGTGATCTGGAATCCTATTTGTCAAAATTAGATCCTGTTCAAAACACTAAATTCTTTCTACTTTGTATACATACGAATGAATTGGGGAAAAGATGCCTAATTACTAATTAGTAATTATTGAGTTTACAACAAGCAACATGTTGATGACTTATAAATTTAGCAATATTGTCATGAATGAGGCACATACAAATTCCAAATGTTAAAAAAGTGTTTCACAATTCTTTATAAAATGATCTTATTACAAGCTCGTTTGGGTATATAAGGTCCCCTATAAAAACTTTTAAAAACTAAAGTTTCCTAATAATTTATTAAACCCTCCCAATCACATAAGAAGGGATTTCAGGAAAACTCCGGACTTTAACGGCACACTGGAGATATAGATAAAACTTTAATGTCATGATATTATTGGCCGTCTCGGGTGTAAGATGAGAGTATTTTCACCCATCTCAATCCTCCAGTCACCAGTGTGCCTCGACTTCATGACACTGCACATATTTTTTATTATTATCAAATTATGCCCGTCGAGCGAGATATCATTCCCCCGATAACGTAACAGTCCTATCGTAACAGATCTTTGTAATTCAGAACATGAAATCGAACGGTGGGGTGTTTTTTCTACAATACATACAGACGCAAAGTATTCTTGTCATAATTTTTCGGTCCTGGCACCCATTCAATGGCATACAAATGGCAACATACTGCCGAATGTCATGAAACATTATCATAAAGCCATACAACGACAATAGAGTTACTGGTGGTTTCTGTCACCGGCTCCGACTTCCCCTTCATCCCTTTTCATAAGACCTGGGTCCGTAGAATTAGAATTCAAAATGGACAGTTCAACCTGAGACCAGTGCATATTTGCCTACACTCGACACGTACCTTACGAAAGTCGAAATAGGGCAGGTTTATTTCGAATTCTGTACGAATACATCTTTGAATTCTAGCTTTCGCCACAACAACTCCAGACTTTTGACGAAAATTATCGTAATCGAAAGGGGGAAGACTTTTACAGAGAAAGTAAAGATGTATGCGTGCTTTTTCTTATGTTAATTCAATTTACATGCTATTCATTTTAAGGAGAATCCGTTTTTACAAAAATAATTGCGATCCAGATTCTTGCATAATCTGGTCTAAAGCTCAACTCAATTAAGTATAATCTTTTTAGTCTAAAATATTGTTTGATCGATATTTTAGAAATAGCTAAATCGTATGTCCGTGCTACTAACTTACAAGCTATTGGACCTTGCAAACAAAATGAACACAATCAAAGCAAACTTCGTTTCAAAAGATTAAGGAGGAAATTGGAATGACAAGTCACTTACCTTCTATTAAAATAAGGACGCAAGTCTTTAAAATGCCAAATAGGCTTTTGACGTCCATCTTCGGATGAATCTGCGGGGAACGGAAGTGCGGAGGATGAGGGACGGGAGGCCTTCATCAGAGTTTGATAGGACAAGCACGTTGTGTCAGGTAAGTTACGGGAAGACCCATGAGAATATAAAGAGCTCGTTTTAATACTGTCAGTTTGAACTACAGGGAAGAGGGGCTGTTTCCATATCGTATCCTTGTCCAGAAATCTCATCTCGTAAAGAGGCATTTCGATGACTTTCTCCGAGCTAAAATTTACTCCATAGGGAACCTTTGGGGGTACAGTCACTTTAGGATACATAAACCTCCGCCTCGTTTCAAAGTGGGAGCTATGGTCTGGATGCCATTCGGGTAAGGTATTCACGTGGAGAGGTGGCTTCAAATTTTCTTTCATAAGGTCATGAGCAAATTTGATATCAAGGTCCCATAAACTAGAAATGAAAAATAATCGCGGCGTTATATAATAATGTAATACTGCGAGGAGAGTGTTTTTGAGCAAAATTTGCTCAAAAATTTTTTTTTATTTGTTACAACATTATTTAATAATGTTGTAACAAATAAAAAAAAAGACAAAAATGAGAAAAAAATTCATTTCGGACAAAAAAAACCAGTGACTTGGGTGTCGGAAAAGAGTGCTTTCCGTCTAATGCCATTATTTTAGATTTTGTACGAAATTGTCTGAAACGCAAATAAGAGATACATGCTAGTACTCTATTCTACAGTTGTTGTCCACTAAAGTACGACGCTGCGTTTCTTGATACTAGGTCGAGTTTTGTTGGCCCAGTCTCCGCGTTGTAAAATATAATGAAGGCAAAAAGTAAAGCAACTAGAAAGTAAGTAATTGACTTACGAAACACTTTGCCGAGAGGAAATGAAGGAATGGTGCGGCGGAACGGAGTGGTGCTGATAAGTAGGGATAGTGGAATCGATAACCGCTGCCACACGTGCAATGTCCGGATCTTCTTCTGCTAGATATCGTGCCTGAATGATCGCTATTTTTGAATCTTTATCCAAACAATTGAGGGAAATGTGGTGGTGACAGCATGCTCGAATTTCACGGACTACTGAAAGTTTCATTAAATTTTTACAGAACGTTTCGTTGAATATACACTTTTACGAGGGCAATCATCAAGATCAACATCAACTCATTGGTGACCTTTTTTGTAGTTGGTACTAGAAAAGTCGATTTGATAACGATTTCACGTTTTAAGGACATTTGAAGAAGGCCCGTGGTGGGGGTTTGAATATATTGATTTCATGCTGGTTTCCAATTTAGATGTAAATTAAAGGAATGCTTCATCACTATCAATAATACCCTGTTTTCCAAGCAAAGTACTTACATATGAGTGAAGTACTTTCACCCTAAAGAAAGTAGATTTAAGGAAACATTATGGGATATTACAGTACGCATAAAAAAACGATTTTATTTAACAATGAGCTGGTTTTCAAACATCATTGCATTTTTACTCGGTGCATCAGAGGTTGTAAATTTTTCAAAACTTCGATGCAGAATTCATAAATATTTTTCGTCTTGTTTATTATTGAAAAGATTCGAATCAATTTTTTTGCTGACTGCGATAAATTTTAAAATATTGGGACTCCTTTTAATTGACTGGCAAAAACTTAACCTTTAATTTGGTTCAAATAGCATTATTTTAAGTTGTAAAAGAATCTTTCTCTGAAAAAAATTCAGTAAGGTTTTAATCGGACTTAGTCCATTTTGAAAAGTAACGTTCTAAATACGGACTACAACATATAAATCCCAAGTGCTACCAAGAAGTTTATTTTCTTAATGTGGTTCTTGCAAAACTAACCTAGCAACTCTAATTCACACTAGGGAGGGAAAGTAATACCACTTTACTATGAGTAAGCAAAAGATCTCTACGTGTCCCAGCCAGGACCATTTATATCTTCAGCATACTTGATTTATATTTCAACAATACTTCTGAATTCACTCTCTATATAATTATATAGATGTATTCGTATACCACTAGAAAGTTGAATGTAAAAATTTTATGACAATGGAGATATTTCCATTCGTCGTGCAAATACAATTCATTACCTACTTATATTGGTTTCAGGTCGAAAGGATCCTCTTAAAGTTACAAGTTTTATTTGCGATAATAATATAAAAGAGGTAATGTAAAAGAGATAATGTAAAAGAGCGAAATATGAGAGCTACATAATGAAATTGATGATGAAAAAAATCAATATTTTATTACAGGATTCGCGAGAATAAATCCCTAGGATCTTGTAATTTAAATAGCGATACATGATGCAGTATAGAACTTATACATTTTTTTAAAATCTTCACCACAACATTTATACCATCTTCGAATTCAAATTCTGACGTAAAACAAAGACTACTCATTTCGAAACTAATGTAAAGTAATGGGTTGAATTCCACAGACGTTAATTGTCCTAAAGACGGCAAAAGCCCCCTCATTCTAGTCACAGTCAGCAACAGAGTCTTGTGGAATCCTTTGAAGATGACAAGCCTATGATGCTGCATAATACTAACTATTTATAGCATAAGGTATTTGAAGGAATGTATAATGCCATAATGCGACAGTCCTGTCAGTCTTCTCAATGGACTAGTCGACATCTCGTACACTTACCGAACTCAGGACTTGTTTGGAGTGGGATGAACGAGATTAGAATCCATATGAAGGCTCCAAATACCATCACAAGGAAAAAGCATTATTTTCACTGAGCTCAATCTACAGAAAAGGTGTCAACGACACAACACACTTGCACATGTCTTCGGAATCCAAATGCAAACTTTCGAACGTGACCAGATTTCCGGAAACGTATTCCCCTTCCCCCGAATTTCGAATTAGAAACTCCTCCTGAGCCGATTAAATTATTTATGTTAAGGACCTATCCATATCCATAAAAAGACACATCTTTCACGAATTTTCGATCCCTTATTTTAAAAGTACCGTCAGTCCGAACGGGATAAGTGTTATATCTTCACAGTTTTTTATGGATTCTAAGATTAAATGGTTTCCAATAGAGTCCTTCCAGCTTTCACCAGCTGCCCGTTCCCTTTTGCCGGGTGATGTTATCCGAATCGGGACGAATGGAATAATTCGTGTTTTCACCTCCCACTTTCAACTTTCCTCGTAGAGGCTTTTACTATATTAATCTCTTATTTTGCAGATAAACGGTAGTTCCCTTCCCAAGCGACTTGGCATTCCTCCATCCAATCAATAATCAACAAAGTGAAACCAACTTTCTTTTCGCTCTTCTCTCCTATCTTTTGCTGACTATCCAGGATTGGGAGGCCTGAATATTGAAAGGAAAGCTAATAAGGATAATCTTATTCCAGAAATATGCTGCCTGTTGTCTTAGTTATTCTCTGGAATCGTGTTCTATTCTGAAGAGATTATAAGGCAGCGGTGGTCGTCTTATTACAGCCGGAGTGGATGAAGTTCTGTAATTAATTACTTACTTCTCAAAGAGGAGGAATTCAAGGTTTTAGCTTGTAACAAATAGCTTTAGTGGTTGAACTTTCTTTTGACATTTAAAACCCATCCTGGGCTAATTTAGGATACTTTACTATCCAACCAAATGATGTAAAAAGAACTTTTTATTCCTTGACATTTCGATCCTATAAACTAAGACTTTAAGACCTATCTGCGCTCTGCCCTGTAGTTTCCCTAAACTATTCACTGTTCAGAAAAATAGGCTCTATCTGATGGAGTTTGAAAAGAAACGATCGTATATGGAGAGTAATTTGCATTGCAAATATACACCGTTCAGTGTGTAGTTCAACCTCGACATGAATCACTGGCTTAGGTAGAGTCTTGTTAAATAGGAGTAGTTGAGCTTTATTAGCAAGGATTCTATGTAAATTACAATGGCTATGTATTGTCACTGCTGGAGAACTGTTGACTGGTTAATGTATCCACTCCCCATTGAATCTACCGTCTCGACAGCTTACATTATACTGCAAGGACAATGAGAACAAGTGGATGCACTTTCCATTCCCAAGGCAATGTTCAGTTGCATAGAACATAACAGGAACTAACCACTGTCAACGGGAGGATGCCCGGGTGCCGAGGGGTTTGATTTTATTTCGGAAAGAAGTTGTATTCTGCCAAGGGCCTATATGAAATATATTTATACTTCACTTCGGAGAGAGTTGGAAATATATATATAGATAAATGCTAGCCTTGGAAAAGTATATACGAGAGTCCGTAGATTTTTGGGAAACTTCCATGAAAATATTCGAAGGGATGGAAAGTCGGGGATGAATTGAACGGAACCGAAGTTTCAGACATTCTGGCAACCGGGGTTGGTTGGAAGTAGAATTGGATCTTCCGTCCTCGCTCTTTTCTGTTTATTCCATGGGGCTCTGTAGGTTTATACCAATGAATGGAGACTGAAAAGATGTTGTTCAGCTAACTGAAAATACATCCATTCTATATAGCAGTCAGTCACTGCCGAATTCGAACCGTGACTATTGTATTATGTCCGGACAACTGTATAGTAGGGTGGTTGGATTCATTCAGTCTCTGAAGAATGGTTAGAGAAAGAGGGGCAAAAAAATCGAAGAGAGGGTTGGCATTGGCAAATACACGGGTCTTCCCTATAGGTTTTGTACGTTTCCCGTATTCTCTAATCCGTATAATAATATTCGGATGCTCTGATTTTATAAAATACCCTCAAATAATGCCATGTATAACATATCAGTTTCAACTAAGGTCCAAATCCCTCCGGAACACAACTAGGACTTCTCTAAAATGAATAATTTAATAATGCGCTAAGGCTCTAAACGGAATTACATCAGAGGGGGATGATGGCCCTGATGGGAAAGCATTATTTTACGGAGTCAGTCATTCATACAGGACTTTTAAAATAGTTAAATACTTCATAATATTACAAGTCTTCTCCTACTACACATACGAAATGAGTAAAGTGGTTCAAGTTCGATTAAGACCTTTGTTTTCTGCGGTCGAGTAAATACTTGAACGACTTCAGGAGTTTGATCAAACCATGCTTAGCCATTTCAGTTTTATGAGGTATTTTTGGACGTGATCATCGATGGATTTTATACATATTATATCTCTACTAGTCTACTACTATACTGTTACCTATGGCTTTTGGCCCTTACATAAAAACTCAAAAGTCCTTAAGAACTGTAATATTACACAATTTTGCTAAAAGTATCCCAAAGGCCTCCGAAGAGGGCCATAAAATAAAATAACTTTTTCAATACTTGCCAAACCACAGACATAAACTTTGGCTCCGAAGATTCTTTAAGCCCTAATAGTGCTCCGTTGGGATGCAAGCACATGTAACTTGTAAGATGGTGTCCATTCTTTATCTACTGTGGCTAAATGTTCGTATCCAATAACGCAATAACATGAGATCATTTCAGTTTCGCAATTCAACTATATCGCCATGTCGTGTTCATAGTTCTAAGAAATTACAAACTTCTGCACAAGCTGTGTGGATTCGTTTTTAATATGGTTCGTTCAAATTAATTCCCGAAGAAAAGGAGAGGAGAGCGAAAGTCTTGGGAAAAGCATGTCCATTTTTGTCAGAAACTCGATAGCAATTGGAAAACTCCATATTTCTCAAAATGATACTAATGAGCTCTTGAGCAGACACTTATGGAGTCCAATCACAAGAAAAGTAGAGCGTTTGAGCAATAAAGAAAGGTATTGGGAATTGTAACAAATTCATGCTGCACGTCATTGAGTTATTGGAGAAATATTTTCCCCTCCTGGTCATATTCATCCTTAACGTAAAATCTTAAGTACTATATGTTACGATCCAGCTAAAGACTTTATGAGTTTGCACGACAATCTATAATCAATAAGTTTATATTTTCTTGTAGTTTATATTAATGCAGGTAACTAGAAAATATAAAAAAAGGCAAACACAGAATGGTCTTAAAATGCTCTTAAGAGTGCCAATTGGTTGTAAGGATAAACTGAGATTCCCTTTTTACCCTTTTCTTCTTATCGTATTCCCATCGTCTTATTTTTGTAACTCATTGATATTCTGAAGTCGCGATTTTCTGATGGTTTGAAAAATAGCACTGTAGGGGGACTTATGCAACAATTTACGATAATCCTAACGTACGTTATATGTACGGAGCGACAAGAAATTCGACATCGGCCAGTCAGGATAAGATTGTTTCTCCCAGCACACAGTTCAATAATGTATATGATCATTAGTCCTCATTTACGAGTTACGACACTTTGGTACACAACTTTTACTTTTATTTCGGTAATAAGTGGTTTAGTTCTTAAGCCAACAAACCCAATTACACAAGTTGTCTACAAATGGATTGTTTTTAATTTTAATTCACCGTTTTATTTGACAAGCTCAGAATTAGAAAAAAAAATCCGTATACGAATAAATGCATCAGTATATGAATTTGACCAATCGAATTATTTCTGCATTTTTGCCCTCAAAAATAAACTCTAATTACATTTTACACAATAATAGACTCGATGATAAAGCACCAGCACTATTTTGATTGACTTTCAGAAAAGAGGCCTTGAAAACAGTTTAAAAATAGGCAAGCAGCTTTTCTGGATGCAGAAAGATAAATTGTTGATGCTGTGTAGATTTGAAATTGAATAATTTGAATGGAATTTGAGTGCTATGGATGATTTTCTACTCCAAATACTCAAAAACAAAGTTACGCCTTGATATTCGAAGGATAAGAAGCTCTGCTAGAAAAATCAAGACCGACAAAAATATTCCAAGAGACCAAAGCATGAATAATCCTCTCAAGTGGCTCAGCATCAAAACAGCGTCGTTATGATGAGATACTCCCGTACCAATGTTTTCATCTGCATAATCGGATGTAGCTCTCCGTCCCCGTCGTCCACCAGAGTTCTGCACGAATACATAGAACCAATTTAATTATTTACTCAAGGATTCCGAATCCATCAAATTCCATTCCTTACCAAGCGATCCGAATACCACTTTGACATCAAACCCGCTGTTTCAGCTCTTAAGATAAGGGTTGACAGAGCTGGTCCAATTCTCAAATCTTTAGACGTTAGCCAAGAACAGAAAATCTTGATTAATGCTTCCGATGAATAATGATAATGCAAGGGGTTCCTTCCCAGTCCTTGCAGATTTGTCCTAGTTTAGGTGTATCAAGAAAAAACAGGATTCATTTAATTAAAAGGTTCAACAACTCAAAGGCCCTTTTCTCTGTTGAATTTAAAAAATTTCCACATAAGATTATAATCATTTTTTACTTAAAAGTGCCTCTTTCCGAGGTTGCTACCAAGTTGCAATCATCAAAGACGGCGACGGTAAAGTTAGTAATATCGCCTGTGTACTGAGTTCGACGTCCATAAACGAGCTTGACATAAGGGTCTTTCGAGGAATTCAGGTAGAGCTGAACTGTACCCCCTTTGTAGACAAGTAAGGTCTTCTTCAATTCCCAGACATCTTTCACAGAGTTCACATGTGTCTGCTTATCCGGAATACTGTTTAATAAAGTAAGCCGACAGTTTATTCTTAAACAAATGAGAAACCCCAAAATCACCAAAGTTGCAAACAGCAGGGAGCGTTTGGCATTTATTACCGAGCTTATCTCATGGTTTACAATGTTATGTTATTTTTACCTGAGACGAGCTGTGAAGTTGGAGCTGTAAACACTTTGAAAGATTAGAATTAAAATCAGCCAACTTGTCACCACAAGTGATGCGGGTCCGTCAGGTATCTTTAGAATGGGCTGATCTATCAACAGCTTGAATAGCTGAAGCCATCAATTAATATTATTTTAGAATAAATGCAAAAAAAGCTGACTAGCATTTTGATAAGTTTAAAAATAAAAGTTCAAATACATGGGGTATAATTGCGAAACTGACTGAATCCTTGGACGACGGTAAAGCTGTGGAAATACGGTAATGAACTCGACTGATCCACCAAATCTGAACCCCGATCAAAATCGGGCTTAGGAGTAACATGATCCAAATTGGGAGAGAAAAAGGCCGGAACGGAGCCAACCAACTTACTTGAGACGGTGTATATCGCGAAGACAGGACAAATTTTGCGTAGAAAAGATAACTCAAATAATTACCAACTTCCAATCGCTCGTAATTTCCTGGAATCATTCCAACTACTAAATCTACTTCTCCACGAGCCAATGAGCCAAGCTTTCCACTCCAATTGCCATTAGTTTGTTTTATTCCATATTCGTTGTCCGGTGGTGCTATCATTGTGACCTTAAGGTTGTACCGAATCATTATGAGTCGAAGAAGTTGCCCTTCTACCCCGTCAATTACAAACCGAGACTCGTCAATCTTATAACCGGATTTATTCACACGAAATAAAGGCATCGTCTTGGATTCTTTATTTGATGATAAGGTCTTATTCCAGCCCCGGAGATGAAAGTATGGAAGGGACTGTAATTTATTGAAAATATTTTTTACGTCATTTAATTTGTTGACAATGATATGTTATTTTTAAAATTCCTCAATTTATAAAATACGGACATTTGTAAATCCAACTTTAAGAAATGATCCTTTCAGAAAGCAGCGAGGATCTTCATAAAAGCACATCCCAGTTTTAATTTCTCCGGTAATGTTCCCCCGAGAGTCTATTAACACGAGATGCGTATGGAAAAGGTTGTTTAAACTCAACGATTTTAAGTCCTTCAGTTGAAAAGGCTTCATGGGGAAAATAAGCACGAGTTTAATTTTCCAGGAGTTATTTCCTATGAATCTATCGCAGTCTGCAAGACATTCTTCATGCCTTATCCCTAAAAGGACAACGATATTGCATTGTTGGTTCAGGATTACATGTTTGAAAGTAACGGAGTCGGGAACTGTGTAAACAAACGTTGGTCGTTGAAGTGGTTTAAAGTGTACAGGTCCTTGCTTTAAAACGAATAAGGCACAGGTTGAGGGTAGCTGGGCCTTTGATATGTAAATCTCAAAGTCGAGATCCGCAATTTCGGTAATGAATTCTGTAGCGCTGCAGATTCTGAATTTCAAGACCACGGTTGCCACGATAATTTCCCATTTCCACGCCGTGAATAAAGCAATGCAATTCATTTTCTTCAAGAATTTTGGAGCGACCGAAAACAGACACCAGAAGGGTCTACAACGCGTTCATAACTGTTTTAAGGAAATAGCTTCCCATGAAATTCGGTCTTTCGAAAAGGAAGCAACCGTACTGAATTGTGGTACATCTGATTTGTTATTCAATTAACAGTAATTGCAGAGTTATTGTCGAAAGATTACAAATGGAAGCATCCAACAATTCCTCTGAAAATCGTTCCGGAAGCCAATGATTTTGAATTTCATTTTGCACTTGGATTGCCTGACTGGATGCTTCAAATAAACACAAATTTTCAAGTGACGTGCTTGCATCGTATTTCAGAGGTTGTAGCTGAACGTTCATTCATCGTAATTCGAATCGTTGTAATACCACAAAATCAAGTGGTCTTGAATGGGATTTGGGAGTAGCATAAATCATACCTGACTTAAGTATCATACAAGGCCTTTGTAACCTACAATCAAAAATATCTTGAATTGGGTTTGTGAGACGGGAAAGTGTGCTTCCACTCCGACTTTCTCCGTGAAGTTGTTCAACTATGATATTAATTTGATTCATTTTGATGTCTCGTCTGTTGGTTTTGATAGTCACGGATATGTACCGGAAATATTGTTGGTCATTCGTTATGACCGCAGAAAAGTGAAGAGGCGAGATTGATACAGAGTACAATGATGACGATATAGTTTAAGTATAGAATAAACCATTCAAATGCATATAGCAAAGTATCGGAGAGTAATCACATAATTAACAAATCATATTATATATATTTGATATATTAGAATGACGTATCAAATGATTCATGTCAATTTTCCCCAACCATAGAGCAAAATCACACACGTCATTCAAAAGCCCTTGATCATAGCTTTCGAATGACGTATCAAACGATTAAAACACACAAAATATCGAAAATCTCAAATTGCCCCAGTCATAGAGCAAAATTACATACGTCATTCGAAAGCCCTTGATCATAGCTTTCGAATGACGTATCACACATATATGTTTGTTTTTTGACCTCTTTGACCCCTCCCCACCCGTCAGGGGATGACCCCACCCCAAAATCATATACACTATTGAATAGCCCTTGACAATAGCTTTCCATCGATGTATCACACATGGGGGGTTGCTATTTGAAAAAATTTTGACCTTTGACCTTTCCCCCCTTGACCTTTGACCTGCAGGGCCCCTAAACGAACTTGCCCTCGGCTTGGAAGTCATATATTGATATCCGAAAGAAAAATTTGAAAAAGTTAAACCGTTCTCGAGTTATCGCGATGACGGACGGACGGACGGACGGACGGACAGACAGACGGACGGACACCATCAACGAAAACATAAAGTATCTCCGATACTTAATAAGGCAATTCAATAGTCAACAAGATCCTCTAGTGGTCTTCAAACCCGATAAAGCGAAACCCACTAGAAGGCAATGAATATGAAACTGTTTACTTTCACCAATCCAATATAATCCTATCCTGTGAATGTGGGTGGTTGGGAACAAATTCCATTGGAGTTTCTCTTGTCGTAATCCATTTGAAGATTTGAACGAAGGTCTTCTTACCCTTGAGTTGTAAACTAATACTAACGATGCATTGAATTGCAGATTTAAATTTACAATTAATTTAAGATAGGCTTAAATATGAAATAGAACACAACTGCAATTAATAAAGCAAGGTCGACATTTAACGAAAAGTATTTACACTAGAACTAGAAGTAGCAAAGGATTTGTTGATGTTTATCTCGGAATTAAATCATTTGAGGTCAAAGGTTACCCGAGTCTATCTATTGACGCTCACGAGTTGACGAGTTTTTAGGATTTTTTCATACAGCAAATCCGAAATCTCAGCACAAGCCTCCGGCCAGGGTAGTTGTTTTCTTTAATACTGAATTTCTAAAAATAAAATAGTTTTTAATCTAAAGCCTAAAGCATTGAGCATATAGACATTTTTAGAGGATATATAATTATGTCCGGATGTACGGCATAAATAATTGCGAAACAATCTATGAAATATTGGATGTAGATTTTAACGAGCGAAAGTAAATATTCTGTGGAACCGTGTGTTTTTTAAAAAGCACTTTTATACGACTAACGAGCAAATAGTGTTCTCAAAAATAAAAATGTTTGCGATGTGCCAGAGTGTTGTACTTTCACGGTGATATTCTTATCAAATCAGTTCCGCTATTTTATTATCCGGTAATCCGGTGTGCAGATTGAGGAACGAATTCCGTTTGCATCAGGAAAAACTTAACAAAGCCTGCTTATAGCATGGCATTGGGGTGGTATGATACGATAACGTAAAACGTAGAGCATTTCATAAAGAATTGGTTGCATTAATTTCTATCCGTTTGTTAAATTTTTAGTTATCGTTTCTGAGCATCTAAAAATCCCCAAGTCAAATTTAGAGGATAAAATGCTTATCTTCCAAACCACTTAATTTATCAGTACTCATGCATGTACCTAGGTAATATTGGAAGTTAGGGTAGAAAAGGAACATGAGAAGGAGGGAATTGGTTGGCGGTAATGGTTTATTTTTAGTAACTTTAAAATTAAACAACAATAAGTCAGAAATTCAACACGACCAGAGAGGAGGAGTAGGATCTCCTTCTATTTTTTCCTTACCGTTTGAATTCCATCTTTCCATCCGGTGATTTTTGTCAATTTTTGGGTATATTTGCTCGTGTGGGTGCAACAAATAAGCTGTAAGCGTAAAACCTCAAACTTCTTGAACTTCAAACTTGAAAGTCATTTGAAAACAACAAAATTGTCAAGTCAAGATGTCCTTGTCCTTGTTGGGAACAGGAAGGTCGAGAGAAGAGATAGATGAGATTTTATTAGCAGCAAAATTGGACCGGAAGGACCTCCTCCCTGTCTCTCAGGTAATTTATTCATATGTGATATGCAATTCACAATATCAATGGCAATGTCAAATGTGATATTTTTTGGTTTTTTGGTCTGTCCACTAGCGACTAGACGGCAACTGTCCAGTATTTTTGTATCATGTCATGAATAATGCATGCAATATTCTTCATTCAATCTTATCTGTCGTGCTTGATTTCATTTCCAAGGATTGATGGTTACAGGAAATCGCATTTGATGAGAATTTCTCTGCGACTGAGTACAGGCTGATGGAATTGGACCGTGAATTAGTGGAAACGATTCGGGTTGGAAACAGGTACGGATTTAGATTTAGATTATATGCAATGTATTTTAGTTGGGTTTGTGTAGTTATCCATACAAATTATCGAATGCGGCCTTGGAGAGGTGAGGTATGAAATTGAATGGTGAATGGAAATTTTCCACCAACGCCAGTTTAAAACGAATGAATTCCTATTTAATCAATCAGGCTGGTTTTTCGAGGAGAGGCTAATGACTCTGCAGTGCTTTGTACGGACGAGTCCACTTACGAAATCAAGGAAGCTGAAACATCGAACTCTTTACTGATCATGGAAAACTTATCCTTTCCCGAACAAGCTCGTCGAGCAAGTGGTTCCACTGACTCATCCACCGGATCCAAATCACCGGATTCCGTTTCCAACCTCCCTGTAATTTCTCTCGATTCTGCTGACGATGGGGATGAGATTCAGGAGGTTTTAATCAGACCGGTAATCTATCATGGATTATTTGCATTACTTTAATTACTTAAAAGAGTCAATGTAATACTGCCTAATTAGTTCATATAAGTCAAGTGCATAGAGCTCGTTAAAATTATCATCTGAATTTCCATCAAGATTAAATACTCTTAGCATTCTGGCAATTATTTTATTTTTTGAGTTCAGTTGCGTTTTAGTTAGTTTAATTTTTTCCAAGTTATTTATGGAAAATAGGATGTTCACCTTATTTTCGAGTATCAAAACCCAAACGATATCAAGTCAAAGCGTGCTGAAACAGACTTTGTACAGTACATGTGTAATATTGTAATTTAAACTACTGTTAACAGATCCATTACATCGCCCACTCTTACTTCGAGTTAAAAAAGATCACACCTCATTTGTCAAAAATACGGAATTTGCTGGAGGGGTCGACTTACAAAGGGAAAAATGTTGAGGTAAGTACCAGGTACTATAAGTACTAAAACCACTATCAGATTGCAAAAGAAAAGTAAAAGTTTACCTTCGTAATCGTAGTTCCATTGCTCGGATTGTTCCATGTAGCTTGTGTAACACCTTGCAAATTGCAATAGTACAGAGAAAATTTAATCAATTACTCTGCCTTTGCCGGCAAACAGTTTCATCTGTCTAATTATTTTTTTGTGTGAAGTCTAAGGACTGTAATACGATTACATATTGCATTCAGAATAGCTAATTTTGAAAAGGGACTAGCATTAGCATTTCAATTATAATTTCTAAAAGTTCCAATGAAAATAAGAAGGGACAAGGGAACATTCCCAACTGTACCAGCACAATATTTTTTAAACTGGCCTCATTTGAAATATTAACTGCAAAAAGGAAACTTTAATGTATCACTTTGACCTAGTAAAGTAGTCTGCACGCTGCTAGTTAGAAACAAGGAGGGGGACATGGGGTGGTGTAAAAGATAACTTTTCCCGTTGTCTCCCCCTTTCAGGTTTGTCCCAAAGAGATGGAGAGTTAACATTGAAAAAGTTAAAAAAAATAATATTGTAATTAATTAATGTAGAATTCCCTCAAATAGCAGCAGATTTAAAATCTGAATTGGAACGAGTTTTAGTTTAGTGATTCGTTTAATTGACGAATGAACGATTCTGCGAAATTGGGGTTGTTGCGTAACTTTCGATCGGACGGAATGGGTTTCGAACTGTTTACATATATGCAATATGCAAATCAATACTGAATTTTTGAGGTTGTAATTTGTAAATCTTACATGTATTGAATCAATAATGTCAATAAAATAAATGGTTGTTTTTAAACCTTTTTAGTATGACAATGAAAATATGGAGATAGAAGATCTAATGACACTGGAAATGATATTAGAACAAGTTCCTGCAAGTGTTAAGGAAATTGAAAATAGTCTGGAGTCAATCAGAATACTACACATAAATGGTAAATGCAAAGTTAGTGCCGCTAAACGGCTAAACACTAATCAAACGTATATTTAATATAAATAACTTTATAGGACATATTAGACGAATAGATGAAGACTACTTATTTCGGGTGCTATCGCTGGTTATAAATTGTGTTGATGAGAATTCTTGGAGTAAGGAGACCATCATTAAAAGTGTCATATTTGAATCGTTATCCTCCATTGAACCTGTATTTGTCCTTGAGAAGATTTTTGATTGGTTTTTTCAGAAGAATGAAACAACAGGTTATTTTATTCTGCTAGTTACTAAAACTTCTTTTCTTACTAAAACAAATCCATATGTATGCACAACTTTCAATTGAAAACTCCATTGTTGTAGGAACTGAAGATTTATTCGCATTTAAAGAATATGAGATCTGTAGATTCTTGGGGGAGGTTTTGTTAAAACCCGTTGGTCGTTTCAACCTTAAAGAATTTATTAAAGTCTGGCAACAGAGTGTCCCTGAAGGTATGAAATAATAATATTTTAATATATAAAATGATCATATTATAGGAATAAGACCAAACGCTTTTCAGTTTTTCTTTCGTTATGTTACTGGTTACTATATTAATTAGGGCTCAAGGTTAACCTTAAACAGTTGGAAGGATTAATGGTGACGAACGGGGACCAATCTCCTGCGGTAATTTGGTACTTTCCGGAATACAATCTTCCGGAAACTGCAATAGATCGGTTTGCTGTTCTATTCGAGGCTAAGCAAAAATGGAAGCTAGATGAAGTCAGTCCTTTCCTTCGTAGTCTTGCAACCGCAACCCAAAGTGTGGGTATTTTGCTAACTAAGTTTACAAGAGTTACTAATGTGAATGGAGTAAAGTATTATTCATCCAAACATTCGAAGTAATATCACTTGTTGGTTTGTACCAATTGCATTAATTACGTCTTATCAAGCTTAAAAGTAAAGTTATTCTCGCATAATTATCGGCAGTTTGTTAATTACTTATGTCAGATATAGTTTTGATATATATTTGCGTATAATTGTTATTGTATTGTTGTAGTACTTATATAATGCGATAATAAATTGTTGATTACTGGATTTCTGAGCTGTCCATTGTCGTTTACTTTTCCAATTTACTAGATACTGTGTAATTTTAAATCTTATAAAGCTTCTAGTCCCTTCATTACAAACCACAGTGGATTTGAAATTATTTCAGATGGATTGGATATGAAGTGAAAGCAATTAACACTTTATCAACGTGTCGGGTTGTTCAATTTCAGGAATAATGCTAACTTGGATAAATGCTTTCATATATCGAAAACTATAACCTTTACCATACTAATTAGTATGTCTACACAATATGCCAGTCTCGGTACTATTTTACAGGTACAAACTTTCACATTATTGAGTTCTGTTTGCTTATCTCAAAAAGACGTATCGTAACTTAATTGCAACCTCTGTCGTAAAACTCTGCTGGAACAAGCTATGGTTTCCCTATTGTCCTTTTAAGTGTCTATGCACACAAGAGAGAAATTTTAGTGTTCAAAGTTTGTCCATAAAACTAATTCAACGTGACTACGGTTTTGGGGACTTTCTCTTTATATATTTGATATATTTACCAATAAATATTTACTGCTTATAAAATCTATTGCCATCCCGGAGAAAATTTTATGACGTGATAATATACAATACTCCGTAAACGTATCTGCTATTCACATCCCATTCCCTTTCATTAAAATCCATCTCAAAATTTGGATCATGAAAACGAATATACGTGCGATGATTTGGTACTGCTGGTGTGTGGTAAGTGGTAAATGGTAAACCATATTTACTTTCACTCTTTAATATTAATTCTCAAACACTTGACACATAGATATGACAGTGAACAGCTTCACATGTTTCTTATTATGCCGCAAATCATGGAATAACTCCTTTCTCTGACTAACGTTTTAAAAATAATTTTTGGGTTAAACGTTTCATTCTATAAGGCTACACTGTATAAACGTTAAGCTTGGTGTTTAATTCCCCTGGGGACTTCATTCATGATTTACAGTAATGATGTTTGTCACGTCATTCATATAAGCAAACGCAATGTAGTGCTGTTTTAGACAAGACAGTGTCCCTGGTTCCTCGAGTCTTCGAATAGGACGCCCAACATGGGGAAAGATGCAAAGTGGAGCAATCACAAGACAAATATAGACAGAGCTTCAGAAGAGAAATATTTATAAGCACTTCAGCTTTGCCATATGGTGAAAGTGGGTGAAAGTAACATGAGCCCAATCATCCCATCTCTCTCAAATTTCGTTGTGCTTTCTGTGAGATTTCACGTTTATATTTATTCAGCTACTTTATCCAGTTTCTAATTCAGTAGATCGAAGATTTCCGACCTAGTTGAGTTCTGAATTTGAGACTTTATTTGCCTAATTAATCTAAATTTTATAACAGCAGCTAATCCACAATTTTTTGTGAGTTTATAGCCAGTGCTATTTTAATCACAATAAAGGAGATGACTTGGATGGACGTGGGACGTCAACCAAGTTAAGAAAGTTCCTGTTTTCCATTAGAGAAGATTAAAATACTCTGCAAAGTCACTCACTTCTTGTTTATGTAAACCCAATATACAGACCACGAAAACTTTAACAATTCGTTGATAAATAGCCTTATAAGCGTATTAATGGATCACGAATGAATAGATGACTTCTTATTGCAATATAATTCCGACATTTATTTCTGGACTCTACTAGATCTACGAGACTTAATTTTTTGGTTCAATTCAGTGACTTATAATTTTACGATGAAAATATGAAAATGTACTTGCATAATACAGCGTCATGAAATATCCGTATGCAAATGTAAATCTTATGCATACGCGTAAGGATTGCAATCATAAATATTCAATCAAACTAAAGCGAAAAATTGGGTCAAGAACCTTCTTTTAAATCGTTTATTCATAAACAGACAAACACTACAATTTTATATCCCCAGCCCCAAAATACATCAATTGAACTCACAAACTTAGAATGACATTTACATTTCCATATAGTATCACAAGCCCATTTCTCTTTGTAGTGCGAGTATGAGTACATAAAAGTTTCAATTCATCTTTAACTATCACTTCCTGATATGAAAAGAAGTTGTCAATGAGTCTATACGACTGACAAAGTGACATGGAGCACCAGTATAAAGTTTTTGGACATAATATTTCTGAAATTCTTATGCTGCCCTAACAAGTCGGACACCTTTCACAGTTAAACTTTGTATCCGTTCTTAGAGTCAATGAACCCAGTCCTGGAACTTGATTGCTCTTGTTTGGAGTAAACCGTAGAATATTAGCAGCGTAAGCTTTTATTATCATTGCCGCTATGGTATGGTTTGGTATGTGGTTTCCCGTCCGAGATCGTGCCAAAAACCGCAGAAATTTTGGATCGGAACGTTTGGCAGTAGAGGTATTACGTACGTTCATCATACTCAACCAGGAAAAAAGTTCCTGAAGAAATATTGGAATAAATTTAAGCCAGAAATGTACTTTTACAATTATTTTGAAACGAAGAACAGGTAACATTTAATGGGCCAACAATATCCCTGACATTTAATAGCAGATTGATTGCTATAATTGCTGCGATATAATATGGTAGTTACATTCTTACAGTAGCAAAAAATAGCTGTCATAATTGGCTCAATTTCAAAGTGAAAGTTGAAACCGGCTTTTCTCCAGTAATTAATAGCTGGTACTAGAAAGCTTTGATAGAGTTGTTAGATTTATTGTTGGAGCGTTGACTCAAATGGGAGTTCTCTGACTCTTCGCAGATAGTTGATGGCACTTCAACTTTCTTATAGTCTATCACTGCTGAGCACCCACGTTTCCCGTAGATCACAGGCGTTCCAGGCCCAGGACACTGTTGACACATTGACGACGGTATGTGGGGGTATGGACAAAGTGTCATCGAGTAGCAGGGACAGCCTGCCGTGACGAGGCTGTTATTCTGAGTTATGAACATATTTGATCCCATACTTAATGACTGGTACTGTGAGCACTGACTGCAAGACTGGGCATTTTCCGAACCACGGCAGGAACCGTATCCGCTGGATGATTGAGATGGTGAGTACGGGAGTACAACTTCATTATGATTGCTTTCACCGTGGCTGCCGCTTTTCTTACAGATCTCCATCAACCGAATGTCCTCAGGTTCCATAATCACACCTGTGTTACAGGGACTTGCGGAAGCTGGTCTCGGAGGATCCGGAGCGTGATGGTTCCTTGGCCTACAGCTTACGGGCTTTTCAGAACTATTAGGTTCTGCCGACGGGACTGGATCTTTTCTAAACGTCATTCGTATCTGTTTCAAAAACAAGAAAAACCTTGTAGGTGGATTTAAGCACTTCAATCCTAGGAGAATTTCTAGTTCTTGTTAATCCTAAGTGGGGCTTAATTGAACACTGTGGGAAAACAAACGGCTTGATATTTCTTTTTGTGTGTGAATCTATTGTACTATCAACGTAGTGGTGGCTGACTTCAGGCAAAAACTGCTTTCTGAGAATTCAATTTGTTGGTAATTCTTTTAGACGCAGTATGCCTCTTATATAGTTGGTATTTTAAATTTAAGCGTTTCATAGGCAATGTCGAATTCATCGCAATGGATGCTAAACAACTTTATAAAGCGTCCTTGAAGCTTGAAAAGAATGTTTTACTACTTTTGGTAATTAAGACCGACATTTTATTTTGCGTGGGAGCCTTTAGTTGAATTAGGTATATCGTACACAACCAAATAAATCCCTTTGAATTGATTCCCCCATAACTAACCCCTAGGCTTAAGAGAAGTTTTCAAATAAAAACAACATGCCTCATAGCACCTTTCCCACCCCTTCCCCGTCAATTTATCCTAAAATCTGTTAGATATTTTTCAGTTTGAGGCAGCAAAGTGACACTGTAAAAACGGGCATGGCTATTTTGTCTTTCTCTTTGCATTTCATCTGCATTATCTCATCTTCAGTATATAAGTTATTGCAGGTAATCGATTCTGCTGCATAAAACTGTTCTCTGTTCCTGCAACTTTTGATAAGCCACCAATCAATCTTTGTGGGAATAGGACGTGAGATTAAATATTTTACGATGTGACAAAGCAATAATGTCGAACATCCATAACGATGGAATTTGTGGAAGAATGTTAGCTATAAGAATTGCCTTTAAAATATCGACAGCCTATGCTACCGTATACCTTGCACTGTTGACGACTCCGTATGACCCTTGTAGGATGACGGATCAAATCTGTCACGCTCCGTCTGAAATTTTTGCTAAGAAGACAATAAAGAAGAGGATTTACGGCGGCTTGACTGTGTCCCAATAAAATAGCGAAGGGTAGGAGGAGATTGACGATATATGTAAGTTGTTCATCAAAGTCAGTTCCACCCTCGAAGTTTTCTAACTCGTCACCGGGAGCTGGGACCGTTTTCGCAGTCATGTCCCAGATCAAGCTCAGTACACTGTAGGGCAACCAACACAATGCGAAAACCACGGCCAGAACCAGCAAGATTTTAGCAACGCGACGTCTCTCTCGGATCAATCTTCCTCCTACGGCCGACACCTGTAAAGAACAATATCCTAAAATAGCCTTATAAAATAAATTCCGGTGATGGAAATATTTTCCGGAAAATTTCGTCCTCGAAGTTCCAAAGTTTGTTGAATTAAGAACGTAACATTTGAAGTTTGAAAGTTAAATTAAATCCTAACTCCTGCTATGTCGTGTAATTCTAGGTATGCGGGGGAGTATGGAGTATTTTTATAGAAAAGGAGACTGTTGCAATTTCCTTAAAGTTTTGAATTCGAGCAGATTTATTTCATAGCATACTATTAACCTTCCACGGAAGAATATTGCACACATTGCATAATTGCATTACTTGTTATGAGAAATACGTCTGAAACTCTGAGATTGCATGGAATATAAGGTTGAGGTCAATTGAGACATTTTTTGTTGTTATCGTCGGTCCGTCTTGTTTTTTAAGCAAGTGGGTAGATAGAAATGAAGGGTATTTCTAAATTTACACTTACAAAAAACGTAGAAATGCTTATTTGTCTAGTTATAGATGAGGTAATGTAAACATCAAATCAAAAAGTTCTGTCTAAAGTTTACGTTAATGTTTCTATTTAGTATTTGGGTTCGTCCGAAGTGAAGTAAGACGAACGGGGAAATATGAGACTGGAGAAAGTCTGCAATAGGACCTTACGTTGCTTCTAGCTCTCGAAATAACTCAATTCTCTGCTGAGAAATTTCGACTTGAATATTAATGTTGAATGTTTTAATTTTGTAACGGAATTGAAAGACAAAGAATAGTAATAAACCGAATTGTTTGGCATCTGGTCTCGACGTAATAAAATTAATAAAAATATTATACGCATTCTAACTCCAAAGCCAAAATGTTTCAACATTACTTGAACTTGACAGCACCATCAAATAGGATTTTACATACAAAGTTGGCAATGATCTAACCATTAATCAAAATTCTTGTTTTCCGAATCGGAGCAGCTTTATTAAATTCAGTTAAATTATATTCTGAACCTGTGACTTTTATTTAAGTCTTGTCTGCCAGTCTGCCTTACATCAATCAGGCTTTCCTCAAAAACGTTACTTTATATTGAAACTCAAAACTCATCCTATGTTTGCATCACTATTACCTTGTTTTGGTCGAAGAGATTTCAATTAGCCTGCGCCTAAGCCGATTACCTCCAAGCAAGCTTATTAAGAATTTAATTTACCGACTAGCGACTCTCTGAATTTTTAAACTGTCGACCGTGGAAACTCTTTCACTACCTCCAATCTTTACAAACTGCTTTCATTTCACCACACTTCATAATCCTAAAAAACAACAAACCTGCCAAGCCGAGTTTGTTGAGGAGGAATGGCCAAGGTCCCCATGCCGAGAATCATTTCCAGGTGGTCCATGAGTAACTTCATATTCTGGGAGTAATTGACGGGAGCAGAGCCGTAATCCCATCAAAGAATAGGCTACAAGTTCAAAAACAACAATTTGTATCCTAATTACAATAATGTGAGGAAGGGAGTTCAAAGCTCAGGAGATGGATGCTAACATTTAGAAAAAAAAAGTAATGGTTCTTGTCTGTCGTTATTGCTTGGAAACTGTGGGATTTGCCATCTCAGTGGCAGAGTAGACAGAGCGAAAGTGAAACATGTGATTCCCTAATGTCTACCTTAAAGAAAAAATAGGAATGCTTTATAAGCAACAGGACGCAACCAAACCACTTCTATTGCGACAAAGATAACGGGACTTTGCCTCTTCTTCTGATGGAAAAAGAGTCATCTCATCGAGGAGAAAGGTTGAAAGAAAGAAAAGTTGGTACAATGACCTGATGGCCTCATCATCCTGATCGGTGGAATGCCCTGAGCATCCCACTTCATTGTAAATAATATCTTTGTTGGTTTTATTATCTACTTCTGAAATATAATAAAATCAGCCATTGATACCCAGGAAGTTGAACCAAAAACAAAGCCCAAGCAGACGTCACCTCGCCTTTCTTTTGAAAGAAACGGAAAAATATATCAAAGCATAACAATGAAATGCTGGATACCATGGACGCTTCTACAGCCTACAAGCCCTCCATATCCTAGAGACTATTTAACGTGTAGGTTTTGAATCAATTATAAATGCCCACGACAAAGTCTAGCCACATTATGTACGGTATTGCGAATTTCTCAGTAGTTGGTTCTAATAACCAAATTACAGTTTACGGGCAACCACAATATAGGCAATACTAAGATAATACTTACCCAAAACCACAATCACTCCAGGGACAAGGTAGACAGTTATGAAACAGAACATTCCAAATGTCTTTTGAGAATACTTGTCAGGCCAGGACTGAAATAGAATTAATAATTAGAGCAGGGCTACATTGTTGAGTACAACCCACTTTTCCTCAAGTTCATGCAAATCAGGAAGTGTGTAGAAATCTCTCGGTATTACTGCTTAGCCAAATTCTAACTTCAAACGACACGTGACAACAAGGGACATTGTTGTTATTGCTTTGCATCTAAAGAATATACACTGCAACTAAATTAATCTGAATTTAGAACTTTACTCAAGGCTAAGGAGCCCAATAAAGTGAAACAGGCAACAGGGCTAAAGTAGCCTGCCGTTCTAACAAGGAATATCGTAGGTAGCTTTCCCTAATTTACAGTGAAATTTGAAATTAAATTACCTCGACACAATAGAGAAATTCCTTGGAGTCCCAGGCGAACTTGAAACCCTCTGATTTCCGGATGAACAGGATCGGAGCAAATATTACCAACGCCAGACACCATAAGATGAATATCACCTGAGAGATTTTAAGACGGATTAACCTTTCAATCTCTTGATTAGAAATCATAGTATGAAGTGGTATTTCGAGATCAGATCCTGTAATCTGCTCTATTCAAAATTCCAATTCCTCTTCTTCTTTTAATGCAATATGGATGATACATATTCGTGACAACGAATATCTATTCAGGTTATTGAATTGGATGGTTGGAATTGGAAGGAATCTTGAAGAAAGCGCTCAACTTTAACCTAACACTTTAACCTACGATACACATATAGCCCATCTACCCAATTTTTAAGCCCTTCAAATCCTCGAATGTAATTTTGCAAATTTTAATCGTGATGAATACAGAAAGAAAGGGGCTGTAAAGTAATGAATCATTCAATATCCTTATTTCTTACACCCGCACAAAAGTCTATCGGTACATATCATATAATTAAGTTAAAATGGATTAGAAGTATTAGAATGAAAGTCACGAGAAACATAAATCCAATACGTCTTAACTCCATTAATTTTTTACCTTCGTAGTAGTTCGACGGTTGATTATTTTCCGGCTCATTGGATGCCTAATGGCCATATATCTGTCGATGCTCATGGCCGTGATGGTGAAAACACTGGCACTGGTCGATACTCCTGCAACAAACAGTATAAATGCTCGATTTGGTTTTGTTTAATGAAATGAAAATAAAACATTTACATGTTAAAAATTGATAGCATTCGATTTAGTGTGGCGTGTTAGAGTAATATATAAGATAAACGGAAGCATTTCATCGGTCTTTGTCAAAGTGAAATATAGAAAGTCTAACTATCAAGTAAACGCAAAAGTATATTTTGAAGCGACCCATGGTTGAGAAGGAATATTGTACTTCGGTTTATTTTTGTCATGTAAAATTCTTTGTGTTTCCTGTAAACGTTGTATTAATAAGATTTTAAAAAGCATGAATCATTTTGAAATAAAGCAGACATTTGTTACACGATGAAATTGGCGAATTCAGTATCAACTGGAAGTTTCAATGCGTAAAAGGTGCCAGACATGTCCATGTTATTTCTGCTGCTTTAATGAGTAACTTCCTACTGCGAAGTCTAAAAATATTTGAACCTGACCAGTATAGTCCCTTAAGAACTATCGATCATGTAAATAAATCACAAAACATTTCGTACCCCGATGTGTTTCCTTTACAATTCAAAACGACATAAAGTATAGTGAATTATCTGTGAAATTGGGAAACCCATTATTCTATAAATGCTGCGCTAGGTTATGTTTCATTTCGTTCTACAAAACTGAAACAATCTTTGCTGATGTTCTTGGTCTTCTTCCAAAAACGAAAAAATGTGAGCAAATTCACTAGAAAGAATGGAATGGCTTCATATTGAATGGGTATACATTTTACAGATGTCGAATCTTGAGATGAGAACTGATACTTTGAAAGAAATGTACTTGGAAAATATATAGTTAAAACAGACAAAATTATTTTCTTGGATATACAAGAAAACATAGAAGTGCAAAATCTAAAAAGCTTTGAACTTGCATATGCATTGTAAAATGAGAATGCTGAAACAACTTCATGTATATTAAAAAACTTTTAATTGTCAAGCAATATCTCCAATCCTTATCAACAAAGGTGAAAGTTCAAAGACTTCTAGTAACCTTACTTATAGGGCATTAGCGGAAACCGAACTGATGATTTTTTCCAAGAAAAAAAAATTAGTGAAAGGAATGAATAAAATGTAAAAGTAAAACCAATTCCCTGTATTTACCTTCTGCTCATTTAATTATAGGTACTTACACCTTTCTTGAAGTCGTTGGTCGTAGTTTACAACACAAGTAAATTTTTATGCAGATTTTTATTCCAAGAATTCTCAAATTATGCTATAGGTACAGAGATATTTATTACAAAATGCGGATGTATTTATTTCCGACCTTTTACATGTAGGTGGCCAAAATGACGGTTCTTCATCACTCTGAATATCCGATTACTAATCGAACTTTGACATGATATCTGATCATTAGTTGTCAGAGATCCTTAACTGAGATAAAAGCAGATGTAGGGAATCGAGATGATTTATTTTATGTCTAGGAGGAAGTGAATTAGTGTAGATTTCTCCATTTTGCCAGTAGTTTTAGTGTGTCCTTATTACGGCATTTACGGTAGTAAGTAGCCATATCTTTGAGTTTCTCTTACGTTTGATTGAAATAGGATAGGGCATGCCTTTTTATCCTTTTGCTTCGTGACGGGTTCGATGAAATTCTTATCAAATGGAGGTCAACGTGTAGGCCTGTTTGATTAAGATGATTGGATCAATTGATGCCCAGAAATATTTTCTAACATTCATCAGCACGTATTTTTCGATACATTTTTATTTTTTCTAGGTTCATTTTGGTCGATTGCCCCTAAATCTTATCTACAGATTGTGTTTTATTGCAATAAACAGAACTTGTTTCCAGTTACAATGTGTTTAAAATGTAACTTTTTCAGGATTAAGCTTTAGCATCAGTTATTTTTTACGACTGCTAAACACACCGTCATATTGGACACGGTATCTACATAAATGTTCATTGAGTGACACAATTTATAACACTAACGAGTCTGAATAAAAGCCATGGGTTTGGCGGCTAAGTTTTATGGACATTGTCCTACCCACCCAGGACATCATTAATACTAATAGTTGGTGTGACAGTTATCGTTCTTCTGGACAGGGAAGAATGTAAGAATTGGGTGTAAAATTGGCCAAGTCCCGTTGCATTATTAAAATGATTAATAAGTAGTTCAATTCGTACCACAAAGAATTTCTGTGGCAGGTTTTGAATTATGAATTGAATACGCTAATGAAAGCAAGGGAAGTGCTAATTGTTAAATATTATAAACATTCCGGTTTTCCGTCACTATCTGACGCCTACGTCTTACAAACTAATTAATTTAAGTAATTATCATAGTAAAAGGATAGCATGTAATATTCCCAGGACAAAGCAAACGCCCTCGCTAACTATAGAGGGTTCGAGGATTTTCATTCCCATTCAAATGTATTTGTGTAGTGAGTTCTGTAAATTCAAAATTGTTTTCAGAGCACCAGCCTCTATGTTAGTTTGTGAAGCAGAAACCAAAATCAGTACAATTGGAAGTGCTAAATAACAGATTATTACGCCAATTACCTTGAAGATAATGAGTGAGCTTGCACATGAAGTCCCCATAGAGCCATAAGGAATAAATTGCTTGCCCAACAGCCATCGGCATGCAGATCAATGTAACCAGTAGATCTGCTATGGACAAGTTCACAAGGAAATAGTTGGTGACGCTAGAGAAAGGAGAAAGTCAAAATGAAATTATACCATCACATGTTGATAATAATTATTAGTCGTTCTTGAGTTACCCTCAAATGCATTCACATTTTAGATTTTAAATTGAAATTTCAAGTATTTTAGCCATCGTTAGAGATCAAGGTCAGAGCAAAAACTATGTGTCTAATACATATTTCTGGTCGCTCCTTTTGTTTTCAAGGTAATTCGGGTGAAAGAGCACCTTAAACGCATGATCCAATCCAAAATCCAGATTTTGGAATAACATTGGTTGTGACTTGAGATATTTAAATGACGATAATAGGCTTACAATATATTTAGATTCGAACGAGAAATCTAGCACAGTCCAGTGCATATGTTGATGTTTTTATGAGATCACGTCATTGGCAAAGCAAATATTTACTATATCTAGAATTTGGATTATCTTGTTACAATAAAAAAGTAAGGAATGTTCTTTAAAGCCAGCGTTTCCTTGTTGACTTTGAACAACGAACATCGTTTGACTTGATTAAAGGGATTAACGACTCAATTAAAATATGCTGGCCTCCGGTTTTCATATTCTAAGTTTCAAAACCTCTTGCAAATATAAAATTTGTCAATAAACGTCGTAGTTAAGAACTATGAACTAGGATGGATTTGAAGTGAAGATGTAGATTTAAGGCGATGATGTTCTCTTGTAAAAAGCCAGTATATTACGTTATACGTTGAAAACATGGTCTTGAGATAAGTTCCTATTTTTTGTCGAACGAGCTCAAAAAAAGAAATATCAGGTCATTCTTGATCGTTTAACAAATATACCATTTTTATGTACTAATTAAGACGTCGAATAATTTCATATTTTAAAATGAAAAAATCCATGGGCTAAATATACATAATTAAATAATATATATTACATAATATGATCCAGAAGCCATTCGTCAGATTAGTTTGTTTCGGTGTGTGGGATTTAGCATAGCTTACTTTTTAATGAGTTTTTAGGTGTTTACTGCTTGTTTCTTACCCAAAATTAAACCGGAAGTTAAGATCAAAGATAGTTAGTACCCACTACTCACATAAGGGTGATAGGCAGAATCTTCTGTGCTCACTACAATATCTGCCTACGTGGAACAGTACATGTCCCCAAAGGCATTTTAACGCTTTAACCCCTACTCGCAAAACAAAAAATAAAGTTGAATTCTAATGAGTAAAAATCTGTCGAATTTACTCAAGCCCTTTTCCGAAGAATCCAAAATCACATAATCAAAATCCGACTAGTGACATCAACGAGATTTTGAAATAAGCCCTGAAAATGCGAAACAAAATATTTTTGTGGTTTTGACGTTTAATACTAGAACACTTTAGAGTAAATACAAATTTTACCGGAAATGTTATGGGGGCTTTCGTTCAGAATATTTATGTCTGCGAAACGTTTTGAAAAATACTCAAAACTCTGATCAAGTTTTTTTTTAACTTTTTAAAAGTGGCTGAAATTTTTCGAAATTAACTTTAGCAATACTTCCTGAATCTCACGCCCAATTCGGGGTAGGCTTCGCGTATGCTTTGCATCAAGGTTTAATTTTTTAGGAGTCTCATAGCCCTAGTTTATGAACGTTGGGATATCCTCCTGTTCAACTGTTTGAGTATTGTAATATCCGTACATATACAAATATAATCTCTCCATAAGAATATATTTTCGGAACGTGATGCTCCGAAAAGAACAAGTTTCAATTTTTTTATTCACAGTTCATCCGGCTTACGTCTATCTTCACCTCTCAATAAATCTCCTATATATTTTATCACAGGCCTGCAATATTTTGCTTCAGGTAGTTTGCTAACATATTTATTGTTGACGTTACTAGCTGAACTTCGTTTAATGTTAATATCAATCTACCTTAATGCATAACACTAAGCAAACTAAATGTACGGTAAAAATCGGTTTATGCTAGTATTAAGATTGACGAGTAGAAGGTGGATATATTAGACATGGAATTAAATCTGTTAAGACAACTTGTTTTAATTATAAAATCCCCTGGCTCTTAAGTGGAGCTTTAATTTTTTATGTTTGCTAATGTAACGCTCTTCTAGAGATGTTATTTAATCCTAGCAAACTTGATCTACAATCCAGTGGTACGGGTTTTGGAATATTCGCAAACGCTATTCTAATTTTCTGGCTTTGTTTTAGGAATTTTTTCCATTACATATTATGACTTAATTGTCACACCCTAAATGCTATGCATCATTCAAACTTGCAGTTGGCAATCTTATACGAAAGTGTGTCCAGAAATTCAAGCGGTATCATAACAAGGTCAAAACTCTTAATGAAGACTCACCTTCTCAAACAACGATATCTGCTTACAACCACAATGACGAGAATGTTGCTTATCAATGAGACCAAAAACAATGGAATATAAGTGGCAATCAATATTATGTTTGGTATTCTATTATACACATATAATGGATTATTATAAGTATATAATTCTGTCAAATTGTCACAAGATGACTGCGAACAGTCGAGATCTCCAAGCAATTCTTTCATGGTGAGCTGTAGCTTAGCAAGGTAGGCATAGGCTATGTAAATTTTTATGTGTAACTTCCGATTTCAGTTTTGGCTTATAGTTGATTTGGTCCATTGTATATTATGTTAAAGCAGATTTCTAATGTGAATTTATAAAACAGACAATCTTGGATTATTTTTTTTTGTTAAAAACATTAGATTTAACCACGAGAATTGATGAAAAAGCTCAAATATCATGTTATACTTTGTCTATAATGCTGATCAGTACTATTCTCTGTTTTGGGGAAAAGTGGGACTTTCCCTTTCCGTCTGGTCCTTTCTCTTCCATTCCACTTTGGATTCAGTTGCTACTCAATCTCGTATTATATATCGCTGTCACTTGAATAACCAAATAATTTGTGAAAATACACATGTAGAAAAAAGATGCTTTGTCTGAGAATTGTTTTAAATACACATTTAATTCACAGCTACACAATCCACAAGTTCGATGTGATCGAATATGGGCTGATACTGAATTACAATTTTTGCAGTTTTTTCCAACTCCAAGGCTTTACAGTTTCAGTACGAAGTTTAATTTTATTTTGAACTCGACGAAGAAACAAGTTGGGAATTAAGTAATATCATCTCTCACGCTCAAATATTTCGGATAAAATGTTGCCTCACAATTGTTTTAATTAGGCAAACAGTAAAGTGATGTATCTGCCCGAGGAGTTGAGCCAAAGATGCGTTGCTACGAGTTTGAAGAGACGGAAAGGTTTAACTTCAAATTTCTCCTTCGGGCTTGGATTTATCCACAGAAATTGAATGAAAGACTAAGCACATGCGCTACCATTTGATTTTTATCCTTGTCTCTCTAGATCTCATAGACAAAGTTCTAGCAACGGTAAATGCTAGAAAGATTTCGAAATTGAATTCACATAGGTCAATGCAATAGATGATTTGAGGGATTGAAATGCGTTCCATTTTAATACAGGCTGCTACTGAATGATCATGAATATTCAAGAACCTCATTCGAAATTCCAGGAATTCAATGGAATGTCGTTACATCAAAGAAAATGCTTGTATCACATCATGTATATTATAAAGCCTCTTCCATTTAGGTGAATGATATAGAAAGCACAAGATAAAAATCAAATTTATTTTGCACTACATCATCCCCCACTACTCCTACTCCAGTGAATGTTTAAAAGCATTCTAGACACTATATGGGGTCAGAGTATGGCTTGATAAAATATGGCTCATTCGGCTCAGTAAAACGGCAGAAACTTGTAATCTCACACTTGAGCTACTGTGCTATAAATTTCCAACATCTTAAGACTTTTTGACATAAAAGTATCCGAAATGGTTTATATTTACTGTGTAATTGATGGTTTCTCAATGTCAGCTCTTCTGTCGAGTTGATATTCAGGAAAAATCTCAATTTCCCTAAAGTTGAATCATACATTCCAAAAACTCAAAGGCATCGACATTTCAGGGTATTGCTTTCAAGATTTCTTTCCCTCTTTTTATCTGAAGAAGATTAAGTAAAGTGAAAGTCAATACGATTGAAGTCTGCCAACAATCCCATAAAGTATTTACATTGTATATGTGTGTAGTATGTCTCTATCTTATTTTTAAATTCAATTGTAAGAGAATTCTACTTCAACGGTGTATTGGGTCATTAGTTTTGAGATGCTTGATCCGTGTACATGCAGACAATTGCCAGATAGGTCAAAAACCATAATGAATAAGTGCCAACTGCTCAATTTGTTTGCTGTTGTGAAAATAGGAACTAAATTGTTATATTAAGATAATAATATTATGGCTAAGAATGCGGTCTTTTTTATAATGCTTTTCTAGTAGTTGAATGATTGTATGTGCACTTGGCAATAGAAAGCTCAACTTTGTTAATAAAAGTGAAAGCAAGAGGATAAACTGTCGGCTGATCGTGTCTGACATCTATCTACTCAGATAGTAAAATTTAGAATTGGGGAGTTCGACTTTCTACTTCGAGTAAAACCAACGAATGTCGTAGCTTTCTCCAAAAACAAATCCTGAGTAGTACTTGTATTTTCTAGACTTTCTACATACTCTACCCAATCAATGGTTATAGTATTGACGATTGGACGCATAATTATGCAAAGATGTTGATATTGCTGTTTGGTTTTAATTTCTTCTGTTTTGTTAAATATTTGATTGGCTCCGCTGACCATGCCGATTCAATGGGTTTCCAACTGCAAAGCAAGGCCTTATGTTCTAACTGATTCTGTTGATTTATTTCTGAAATTGCTAGAAAATATTTTGGAATATGTCAAGAAGCATTATTAAAAATGTCCAGATTAAATTAAATAGTTCATGAAATATTAATCGACATTACTCGGTATTCGCCACGAATAATGTGTACATTAATTTAATCGTTGATTATTGTTTTATCACCTATTGCTTTATATCCTAATTTTATGTCGTATGGATTCGTATTTAACAAAGTACATACATCAATTATGAATTACAACCAAGATCGAAATTTTACATTATGCTTTGACTTAAAGACACCTTCATGAAATTTCAAAAGCTCGAAGCTTTCACATTGGACTTGTCCAAACACATGAATTTTCCTTCCCAAATCCAATACATTATGCATAAGCGTATTCGAATTTAAAAAACGTCATATAGGAATACGAGGGTCGATTTATAATTGCTATCCTGGAGCCTCTGAATTTGTTCGAAGAGAAGATCAGCTCCAGGCCACGGATCTACTTACTCACGAAATTGAGTTTCCAAATCGTCGTCATGGTAACAAGAGGCCTTCCAGCACATTCCAGGCGTTTCCAAGCTCATATTCTTTGGGATGTACCTGCATGGTACTTGGCTTACAGTGCTTCCAGACATGGGTCTCCTTGGATCTTGTCCTCCATAGCAGTGTCCACCTGAGGCAAGTGGGTCGTAGAATATTTTGAGTGGAACACAAGAATACCCTGTAGCCTTTTATAAGCCGAAAATGGCGAATCTCGAGTTTATTATTACCTCCTTCAGCAATAATATCAAGTCGCTTTATTATCCATCTAGAATCCTATGTGATGCATATAAGGGAATATAGTTTCTTGGAAAACATGTACATACATTCATCCCGAGATTATATGAATTACGAAAGCTCCACCTAAGGCTCAGGCTTCTCTTTCATGAAAATTACTATGAGTTCGGAATGTTCTGATTTACTTTATAAGTTTCGAATTCCCTGTTCCTGCAAGTGTTGACTCCAGACTAATTTTTCCTAGTTTTATTAAAATCCGAATCGTGGAAGTAAATGGCAGTAGAATGATATACGAAATTGCTGGAAAGAGGGCAGATTTATTCATTTGGCATATTTGATTGCAATTAGCCGAGCCTTGTTCACACAGCAAGTTTATTGATGAGAGATCAAGGTGCATTACTACAATAAGTTATTATTTATTACTGTGTATAATATTCAATGATAAACCATATATAAAATGATGTAATAATTGACACCAATAATAATTATTGTTTTTATAATCATTATATAAAAGCTATTTACATGAATGATTTTGCACGCTGCTCTAGTTGACGCGGAATTAATTTAACTTCCTTAATCCAGTACAATTATCTAAGTTTTGTGAATTCTGAACAGTCGTCGCCACCACAGACTATATTAATTTGAAATTGTGTTCCTAAGCTCAGAACTGTAAACATAAACCAAGTACAGCCTTTCTATAGTAGGGATTTAAAAGCCTGTCCCATAATGATTAGTGGAATAATCTACCTGCATACGTATATATCGTTAATTAAATGACCAATGTCAGGCTATTTCTAGTAACACCAACGTCCATCCGTACTTTCTTCATTTTAGATTATTACGGGAGTTGATTATATTATTATAGGAAAAGTTTAGCCCTGAATTGGGATTCTGCATGTCGGATTTGTGGAAAAACCTAAAGCGGTTGTGAAAAATTTGACTACATGGGAAACGCTTTGCGAATGAAGAGATATTCGGAGAAGGGTTGACTGTCGACACCTCCCCCATGACTGGCAACTATCTGATAACCCATATTCAAAAGGCGAGTAATGGCCTGGACAGAATTCAGTTTACAGTAGCCATTGAGGGGAAATCGGATCACATGTTTGGCATCGTGGTGCCAGGCCACGCTGCTTCGGGCATCCATGACCGCATGACCAGTTGCTGGGAAAGCTTCCTCGATCAGAGCCCTTTCTCCTGAGAGCATCACCCGTTCCCCCAAGTCGGGACTGATGTTGAGAGCCAGTACTTCCCATTCCCCCGTGCCAGGACCACCGACAGAATTGGAGTCCCTCTGAATATCTCCCTGTTCATCATTGCTGAGATCTGAACTTATCATCTCGTCGACGAAATGGTTCGCAATCCTCCCCAATCTCGTTCCCTTTGAATTACTCTTCTTGGAGTTGCCCTCCCGATGAAGATTATGAAGATGGTGATGGTTATTACTGCTACAATTGTTATTACTACTGACGACGGTCTTGATGACATTTAGTAGAGCGGGACTGGTTCTTCCTGGCCCGGTGCTGCAGGTGAGGTTTAACTGTTCCTTCTTTAGTTGCTCCAGTTGAGTGCACATCTCTAGAAATTAGAAAAGGAGTAAGATGGAATCAAATTAAATTTTTGTAATTTCCTCGGGCAAAGTAATAAGCAAAAACGGAACTTTCAGCCACCCAACCGGCCATGACAATCTTCCCTTTAACTATTAGAGTCTACTCCAACGTCAAGTTTTCCTTTTTAATTTTTGCCCAAAAGTATTTTTCTAATTACTCTGCTTTAATTGCTTGGCTGGCTGGGGACTTTTTTAGGTCCAACTTATGTATATTAGTATATGGTTATGACTTTTGCTGAAACTCAAGCTTTTAACTCCGTCTGCCATGAATGGAACTTACGGGCTAGGATAAATTTTAATTTGGCTTATCAACAGTAATTAAGTTCATAGTAATCTTCTAACCATCAAATTATGTTTAACTGGTTAAATTAGGGAGTTCCTTGCCTCAACAGTCCTGCCTACTTTCTTCAGCTTGCTCGAGTTTTAATTTAACGGGATTATTTACGGAGAGGATGAAAGTCGATGGCTTCATACAGAGAATTCAAATGCGGAAATCATGACAAGATTATTTACCTTCAATCTCAAAGTAGCGAGCTTCTTCAAGTAGCAGATCCAAAAATGTGCTATCCGGTGGGATGAACAACTTGTTGGTCCTCATGAAGTTGAGAATGTGCCTGAACATCTTCCCGTCCCTGTCGATGAAGTAGTGTTGTTTGAGACTATCCAATACTATTGGAATACTTCCATTAAACATCTTTGTAAGCCGGGATTCCGGATATCTGTGTGATACAAAGGTTTTGCAATGTTAATTAAGGGCATTTAATTTAATAAAAATAGTTTTTATTAGGAAAACCGGGAATATTGGGAACATTAAGGTGTCAATCTATGCGTATAATAACAGGTATAACTTTAATACCATTTAATGGGGACAATAACTCAAACGTAAGCAATCAATACTACCGCTAGACACTCATAAGCAATTTTTCCAGGTGTTTTTTAGAAATAAATCATCGACCGGTAAGCTATAAAACTAGTAGTCTCATCTAATAGCTTTTGAAATATCTATCTGCAAGTTGTTTTCTTCAAATAAAAATGTAGAGCTAGAACCATTAAAATTCACTTGGATATGACACGTCCTTGTGCAACCTATAATTTTGCATCCTATTTGATGAAGTGTTCTTAAGCTTTCTATTCATTTACATAGCTTCCGCTGTTACGCATACATTTATTCACAAAAAAACAGCCTTTTGTGACCCGAAGCAATATATTTTTATTTGGCTCACAAACTCTCAACTCCTGAAACTATATAAGCTAACCATAAAATGCATATCGTATATTGAATTTTAACTCGGCTGATCCATGAAAGAAAAGGTATTAAGAAAAGTCATTTCCTGACAACAAAAAAAACAAGCCTTACCCTAGGGCTTAATTAATATTCTAAAAATGCCCGGTTATACTTGTATAAAGGGTCCCAGTCCCAACTCTACCTTCCCTATATAAACTCCTTAATAATATTGATTTAAAACGGTACTTCGGAACGATCTAAGAAATTTAAAAAACGTCAACTAATTCTTCAAATTTTGTTTTCCAGAGTTTGGAATTTTTAAAGCGAAAATACACAGGTATGACGGAAATGCCTACATCTGATGCTGATCATGCGTCTATGAAATTTATATCTTTGTTCACAGGAGAAAATAATTTTACCCGAGGAACCAGAGCGGAGTAAAGCCGGTATTCAAAAAATCCGAAATAACGCTTAATTCCGACTTTTTGTGAGACGGATGCCCTGAAACTAGAGTAAAGAAGTGAGCTGGTAAGCAAAATTTCTCTGAAATGGAATTGCCTTGAGTAATCTAAGTAATAAGAAATGAAGTCCTGGAGAAGTTTTACTGTTGCATGCATCCCTATTCACACACATGAAATACTTTTCATCCCCTTAAGAAACTAATCTGCAGAAGCAGGTAGGTAAGGACTGCTCTGGATGTAATATAAAATAGAAACTCCTTCGACGACAAGGTAACAACCATCATCTTCCGCACAGAACACATATATTTCTCAACTTTCGTCCTTTTAAAATTTCTCGGGGGCCTTATCGTGTGGACTCTGTACTTTTACATATTAGGTATTACTCCCTAACATCTGCTAAAGCGTTTCCACCAACTTCCAACGAAGCTAACTTATTAAGGTAAATAAGTTGAAGTCTCTGGGCTAAGAATAAGAATACTTGAAAAGCTTCAAGAATTGAGAAGGAATGGTTCTAGTCTCTGGTTTCTTATGGCTTTGATGGGCTAGCAGGTTGGGTACGACTGCTTTGTGTTCCTTCCTTGGTGGAGACAATGATGTACAATAATGAGAAGTAAGGAATTGACCCGAAGCGATTTTTCGTCCTCATCTATAAATTTCCAATGACAAAACCCCGGAGGTCATTCAAACACAAGTTTTTCAACAATGAGTCCTCTTGCCTCATTCTCTTGCGCCTTAACCAAACTAGTTCGTGTATGAATACGGGGGAAATAATAGCCTCCTTCCTAAGTTCGCCTTTAGCTTTCAGGCGATTTTAAGCGCCGTAGACAGAGCGATGTTGACGGGGAAGGTCCATTTCGACGGAATGCTTTTTAATTCTAGTCTCCGATTCCCCTTAATGCCTCATCAACTTTTCTACAAAAGGTATGCTCGTAATAATCAACTCAACAAGCCTACATCGTCTTGGTGGTGAAATTATTTCGATGAGCCACCTTCCCCTTGGGTTACAACCTAATCAACATAAGCCCATTTGAATTCATCGTCTCAGTCTCCCCTGATAGCCCGAGTCCTAGTATTTCAAAATAGTACCTCGTCATTTCTCTAAACCGTTTAAATTATTAATTTCATCCTTCAAATTGTTCCATATGGCATATTACAGTCCATTTACTCATGTTATCTTGATAGTTATGTTGTTATTTACAATTTACTGTGCCTAGAGTGCGAGTGAGTTATGAATGTTATGATATGATACACCCGATATACACTTCCACAAGCACATGGGTCAGAACACACGAAGGCTTTCAGGAATTTTTTATCAGGCGGATTCATCTCATTTTATATTATGTTTCCGGACGCTCGGAGCAGAGTTCATAATAGGAATCCATCAGAAAATTGATGTCCTGGCCCGACTGAAAAATCCATCTGATATAATATTATGAAAACGTACTTTGTTAGAGTCTCTAAAGATGAGGTGTAAATGGTTCCTCCCACATCGATGTGTACTGGTGCGCTGGATTTGGAAGCAGCCGCGATGCAAGGGATTCCTAGAATTTTCGGACCATTATAATTCATGGATGTTGTAGCAGCCACGGGGGGAGTTGGTGATGAGGATGAGTTTGACAGGCCCGTTGGCGAATATGGAACAGGAGACCCGCTTGGTGACAAGTGCCTGTGAAATAAAAAATAACATTGCTTAGTAAGGCTCCCTTGCCAAAGTATTAAAAGTCTGGAGTTTCTTATCCAGCCAGGCACACGTTGTTTGGCATGGAGAATTCAGGATGAAAAATAGCTTTTATAGTTATTTCTAGGAGATTAAGTCCTCCGGGGTGTAAAACTTGATAAGGTTTTTAGGGAAAATAAATTCACAGTGTTATCTTATGGGGAATGCTTCCGTTTCATAATTGGCGAGCTAATCCAAAGCTAAATACGAATGGGTGTTAGAAAATTCATCATACATAGGTTGGAATACTTTACAAAACCTAAACAATCGTATGAAATCTTTCCGTAAAAATAACGACGACTTAATAAAATTTTAAGTATCTAACTCCACACACGGTTTGGAAAACAATACCAGGAAATGGTAGTTACTAATGTCATATCTATAACAAAGTCTGAATGAAATTCACACAAAATACATAGAATACTGCGTAACTAAGTTTTTAATTACAAATTGTAATAGAGATACAAATTGAATGCTTGATAAAACGCTCCCGAATAAATCACCGATATCGGCTTATATAATCATTATCTAGAGTTACGGCTCTCCTCCTCTAAACACGGTTCGGAACTTCCTACATCCTGCCCTTGCATGCCTGTACTACACGAAGTTTTGGAATCGGAGTGTCGAGGAAATGCTGACATTACTTCAGACGGAAGAAGGTTGTTATTTGGTATCCAGTTCAGAAATCCGTACGTTCCTAATATTACATTCCCTTTCTCCGCTCTGTTTAAAGAGTATTTCAAACTTTGAACTCGGCAATTTCCAAGAGGGACTTCTAAACTAACTTACCAAACCAAAAACCACCCAAAATACACAATAGTTTTCCAACAGAACAGAACCTTTTGCCTCGGAGCGTTTCATTGGAAAGGCCTGAATAACTCTTTGGGGAACCTTACATCAGACTACTGACTCTTGCCTCTACTCTCTCCTCTGTTCTCTTTTGCGACCACCAAGATCCAGTCACTCTTCCCGTTTCCGACTCATCTTTACGTCTCATTCCATTCTATTAAAAGGATTGATTGAAAGTTCGGAAATGCAAAATCCAAGCTTATCTTCCCACGCCGTTTAAAAAATGACGCATCAGTATCATTTACCACTAATGACAGCTCATTCGATCTAAAACGACAGGACATGGGTGATTTAGAGCCTGAAACGATCCTACTAAGAAGCATATCGTAAACAAATTACAACTCTTGACTCCGAAGAATGTATGAAATTTAGATATGTTTTGGCTTGACTTGAACTTTACACGTATCCCCCTAAATCGCCGTAAGTAGCTGGAAGACGTCATTTCCATGCTAATGAAAGATAACGGATATCTTATGGCAAAGTGGAGGAGAGGTATTCATAAGTCTATTGAATTTCCTAACCTCGTTGTACATGAGATAGCTAAGTTAACCAGCTCTCGGCCCATAGTAGATCATGATGATGATGATGATGGAATAGATTGCCTTGGAGTGAAGATGAGTTTGGTTGTTGGAGTTTATTATTACAGGAAAGAGCCGGAGGTGGCTTGTAGGCCAAACTCGTAGAGAGGATTCTCTCACATTCTATGAAATCCTCCTCTCGAATAGAGAAACTCCTCCAGTTATGCATGGAATTGGATAGGAGGAAAGAGAGACAGAGATCTCTGAAAATGCCCGGAAGTCAACCCTCTGGCAGTTGACGAAATGGAATTGTGCCCGTCTTCTTATGGCCATATAGCTCTCCCTCCTAACTTGCCATCGGCCGAAAAGAGACCTATATGCAGCCTTCTATACAAATACTCATCCTACCTATCTATTCATTTATCCATATACATAAAATTAGCCGTCTGTGGGTAACTGATGTTCCAGCTATACGTTTTTTACTGGGTTGACTAAACAAAAAATTGAAATAACCAAAAATTCTTTAAAAAAGTTTGAACTGGCGTAGGTGATATGACCTTTTGAAATTCCATGACCTGTGACCTGGGCTAACCTGACCTAACATAATATTGTATATAAACGGTCGTGCGACATATCGATTTACACCGCAGTACTTTTAAAAATGCTTTGGCTATGTTGGAATTCTAAAATTTTGACCCCTTGACCTTGAAACGGTCAAAGTTGTCGAAATTTTGAAATTATCGTGTGACATATCTATTGACAACTTCTTTTGCCGAGAAATCATTTGGTTGTGTTGGAATTTTGAAGTTTTGACCCCTTGACCTTGAAACGGTCAAAGTCGCCAAAATTTCTAAATCATCGCCTGATACATCGATTTACATCTTCTTTCACTGAGGAAGCTTTTGGTTGAGGTGGAATTTTAAAATTTAACACATTGACCTTAAAACATTCCATGTCATCGAAATTTTTAAATCATCGTGTGATATAGCGATTCACATCTCCTTCCACCGTGAAAACTTTCGGTGAGCCCATGACCTTTAAAGCTGTTTAAATTATCGAAATCTCTTCAAAAATTCATTCAATCGCTTTAAAGAAAGTGTGGCGGTGCAGGTGTTGTTTTAAAAACATTGCACATTGTTTGATTTAATTGTTTAAAACCAAAAGTAAAAGGGTCTTAAAATCTCGCTCACTCGCTTGCTCATCAAAAATGACATGTTCTTCTTCCACGGAAAAGCTCTTATCAGCTATTTTAGGTACCGGGATAGCAATAAACTTTAAAGTAGTGTCGTACAGGTTAACAGGAGTTCTGAGGTCCTGTGAGTCCTGTCCGTCGTCGACATATAGAAAGAGAATATAAGAGACCAGAATACGGAGGCTGCTAAGTGTGGGGGCTTTGAAGTTTCGGATTTGTGGGGGTTTAGATTCACCTTTGTCTTGGGCGTATGTCTGAAGTTAAATACTATAATACTATCGCTTATTGTCTGAGCTCCAGTATGGCCCGATACGGGCCTCTGGCTGCCTAGTATTTATATATGTTTAGTATTTTCCCTATTTCATACCTTCATAGAATAAGTAAAAAGAGATAAAAAGGATGCCTTCAGGTTGGAAGTGGGATTGTATTGCTGATCATGCTGAATTGTGTTTCACTTCGGTTTCATTTGGTTCTGGGCTATAAATTCCACTCCCATTGTTAGGCCGATATAAAAATATCTGACGTATGTGTTATTACATTTTCAGTCTAAAACAACTCGCCGAAGTCTATTCTATTTGTATTTATATCTGTATTTCACTCCTTTTCATACATATATACAAAATGTACACAAATATTCGGCTCAATGTCCTAGGAACTATGAAGGCCTGAGAAAACATTTAGGCTGGGATCGTCTACTAAACTGAGCCGGTGTGGAAATGCCAAAGAAGCACACTTTGACAGTCACATTTACTTTCGATTGATCGATTAGCTCGATTTCGACATATTTGCAAGTACCTATATAGTAGTCCCCTGGAATGAGAAATATTGAACCCATTTCCTTCTACAAATAAGTCCGTCTTTTAATAGGATTCATTTTGCGGGACGTCTGGCCCCCAGGAATACGTCCATACCACCACTTTATAGTAAAGCAGTAGCTGAACGGAATAAGTTTGGAGAGTAGCCGAAGCGGTTGTAAGGCAAGTGGGGCAAAGGTTTGGGTAGAGAAGAGGGTGATGATAACATCTGCAACTACCCCAGGAGCGAGATCAAATAACTCTTTCAAAAGGACGTTTCGACCAAGAACTTCATCAGATATGTTCAATAATAATCATAATGGTAGCAGTCTCTCGTCTCCTTTATCTGTAGCTTTCGACCTCCGGTGTTTTCCCATAAAAGTATGCATCCCTTTATCTATCCTAGCTACCTACCTACTTCCAAACTACTACCCGTCCGCCACCACCGCACCCACCGAGACGATTTTACATGTTCAACTGCCCAACCAATCTCTAAATCTAAACATTCACTTCAGAAGCTAAATTATTATCCTATCTCCTGCCTCAATGATACTGCCAATATATATTTAATATTTCAAGTAATACGGCAGGAATAGATGTGGTCGTAAGAGTTATGCCGTAGGATGAATAATAATCCGGGTGCCCTTTAACTAACGTTCAAAATCTTTGAAGGGATTCGAAATAGGCTCAACCGAGCGTTTCCAGGGTTCGAGAAGCAGGGACTCGAATAAGTGTGTAATTTAGTAATATTCTCGGTACATGTGTAATTCATTCATTCCGGGGAGAGGAGGCCTTTAACTTTGTAAATATTCCGATTACTTAAAAATCCGTCAAACTACCAATAATAAGAATAAGAAAAGTGGTCCCAAGCGTACGATCAAGTCGAGGGAAATAGCCACAAATCCGGTATTAAAATGCACAACTTGCCTGCCCATTGTTTCAATTTGATTAAAAGAAGCCACTAGATTACAGGTCAGGAATTCTAAGATTACCGTCCTTAATAACATTCGTGACGAGCTTTATTGAACTTTTGATAAAAAATATGACTCCCCACTTGATCAGTTTACTCACATTCGAGAACTCATCGTCCGAACGTTTAGCAATAATATGAATACGCATAACTTTCCTACTGCTTCTACGAGCTACAATTTATCTCCACTTCGAAGGAAATGCACTAACTTATCCTTTCGGCTCGGCCCATACCACCTATTAAAAGGCTGAGTATTAAAAGTCGTGTCAGGGTTTTGACAGGAGTATAGGATAGCTGGAAATTATAGGTAATTACACACCTCATCAGATGCCACCTTAAACTATCCGCCAGTGTATTATCAAAATTAAAAGTCCGAAGAAAAGTAGTTGCTATAAAAACTGACCCTAGAAGTATGATGGATGATAGGTGGATTCTTAAGCAAGTATCCTGTTTATTAGCTCTATCAGGACGGATCTCGGTTCAACCATGATTTAAAAGTTAATTTCTTCGCAAGGAGCAAGTTTTGACTTTTGAACTTACCGTTTGGGACAGACTGGAGCCGTGTCCATCATGATAGACTTGGGCATGTGGGGCTTCCGCTCCATCCGGCCTTTACAGAGATTCAGTGGATTCTCAATTTTGGAGGTCTCTCCACGAGGATGGACTCAACTCCCGCCTGGTTCTGTACAAATCAAGGCCTTTCTCTTCCCAGCTTTCACTCGACTGACGAGAGAGAGACAGGGTCCCACGTGCAACTGAGGCAGTAAGACGCCTTCCTCTCCACACTTCCTTTGTCGAGGAAGGTGTTGCTTCTCACCCCTTCCCCAAGACAGGATTAAGTCAACAAACCGGAGTGTTCCTTCACCTTGCCCCTCTCTGCTCCGATTTAAAGACTCGTATTTTACTCCTTCCTTCTCTCTCTCTCTTTTGCTTAAAAACGCTTAAAAGACGCTTATTAAAACGTTGGAAACTTCCGGACGGATTGTATGGAATTAAAAGACCTCTTCCTGCTTTCTCCAGAGGGAAAAGCGGAATAAAAGAGAGTGTGGCAGTATTGTCGGTGACAGGAAAAGTGGGCACGTACGTCCAACTCGAGTGTCAAAAGAGAAATGAAGTGAACGGGAAGGGAAAGGAGGAAAAGTGCTGTTGGTTTGCTGGTGCTTATTGCTTATCTAGAGGAGAAGAGAGCCCTGAGATATTCAGACCCACAACTTCCCTAGTTTTTCCCAACCCAACTCTCCTGTACTAAACTATACCAAGGAGACGAACAATAATAATATTGTAGCTTGTAGTATAGCTGAGCAGATCGTACTAAAGTTTCCGATGTTTACGAGACCCATTCAACCCTTTTTTCGACTTCTCAATGAGCTCTATTAATTATTAAAACGATTACCTTCGCTAGAGGAGTGCGTTGAGTGTAACAGAGTAACAAAGTGGCCCTGCTCTCGTAGATTAGGAATTAACAACTGCAGAGGAAACTTACTGTTCCGCTGCTTTAGGATGTTGTAGATTAAAAGGGAAATGCTATATTACGTGCCTGTAAAAAACGGTATGGAAAATAATAGATTCTAAAGTAGAGGTAAAGAGTATTGGAAGTAGCCTGATGGGGAAGCAAAGGTTGAACCGGCTTCTACCCCGGAGTGGAACCTATTACGAATGTATAGTACCACCACTGATGAGATGGGAGCAAATGCATTTCTTTTTAGTTTCAGGCTAAGTTGGTTAATAATGCCTTTTGGCGAAATCCGGTATTCTCTCCGTCATCAGAGCGGAGCCACCACTTCTGGGCCGGAGGCAACTTGGGGTCCAATACACACGTAACTATGTAGTAGTGCTTGGCAGGAAGATGAGCCATACTAATGTCAATTTACATGCATGGAAAATGGAAACCTAAATAACTTCAACAACCTTCCTTTGCTCTTCATGGACTTTTGTAGAATTCGTGGAGTTGCTGGATTCGTAATCCACGGAAAGTGTTTTAAATTGAATTATCTTCATTGGCCCTCAATGGAATGGCTAAATGAACCAATATGTGTAGGCCAATCACTTTCTTTCATTTGGTGACTTTATTACTTGCAATTTGTTCACTTTGTAAAACAGAAATATGATTTTGAAATTGGTTGGATTTTATTAGAGTGTGAATCATGTATGTTTTCTTTAATTATTTATGCACAATCTGCAAATGCCATAACTTCCGAATAATCTCTTACACGGGAAATCATTTTTAACTGTCTAACTTAAAAATGTAACTCGTATCCGATTTTCCGATTGAAATCCAAAACGATTTCAGATTCTGAATTCCTGAGTTTAAAATCCACCACGAGTGCCCTAGAGTTAGATACGACCTTGTAGTAAGGCAGTATTGTGGTAACATACATATAATTTAAGAAAAATCTCGTTATGTTGATAGTGTCATTGGAGGGGTTGTAGTTGTAGCGAATCCCATCGATATATTATGATCTACCCGAGGCAAAATGAAGGAAAAAACCAGGTCTGAAATGCCTGGGAGGTAAATGGCGGAAATACCAATCCATCTTTGGTATTGCAAAACTTGTAAACTCAAAACCAACTCTTTCCTAGCTGCACATAGGCTGTAGTTTTTAAATCAAAATAATCCAAACCGTACGCGTACATGTTGATAGTATGGAAAAGTTAGAATAAGATATATCGAAGGCGGCAAATCTCATGGGATTGAGCAAGGAAGCGTTTTATATTTCATTCTTTCGTCATTCTTGCTCCGGGCATTTACAGGGCAGTGTGATGGATTCAAAAATATATTTTTTCCGTACCACCCTGACCCGAAGATTAAAGCTGGTGATTTTGACATACAATAAACGCTCGGAGGGATCTTCTAGCCTTTTCTGTCGACTTGGTTAGTCAAGCCAAGAAAATAATTCTAGTTTAAATTTAAGATCTCCACTAATAATTCCATACCGGAGGTAGTGGAGCCAGTTTGTAGAAAACTAGCGTCGAAATCTCTCTCTCCCACTTCACTCTCCACGGGCATAAATTAAGGTTCTGACACCCACGCAATACACACGGACACAAGACATTTATAATACTTGCTCCGGGCTAATCTATTTCCTTTCACATTGTCCATGACAAGCATTCACAGTCGAGAGGCGAGTTTGGCATGGCATAACCAAATTAAGTAAAAGCCAGAAGACCAAAACCAAAAATATTCCCTCTGTTATTCTTAACTCGTCCTAAAGTTTTTCTTCATACCAGAGCTGCTGGCATTCCAACCACTTTTCATGATGATCCTTGGAAAATGTCAAAGCTCTGTTTTAGAAACTGAGATTCTTTAAGATTGAAGATGTAGACGTATTTGTCCACATTTTGGATTTAAAATCGACGGGATTTCTAATCAGCATGAATTTTAAACATTTTTAAGGAATTGTCAGAACAATAAGTAACAAAACGGACGCATTTAAACGATTAGCTTTAACCATCCCAGTGAACAATACCACATTATTGATATATGGACACTCATTTTTCTTGCTTGCTTCCAGTTTATTTAAACTTTTGATTTTATGGTATATTTGAATGTATATATAATTGCTAGATCCAAATGCTGAATAGAATGGCCAGGCTTTAATTATAAATAAGCAAACAAGTCGAATGAGTATAGGAATATTCGGTCGTAGTCAAAATTCCTTGCCCCGTCAGGCAAAGAAATAGGTTTTGTTAAAACAACAGTGGAGTTATTGCATTGTTTTGTTCAACTTTATGAATTAGTAGCCGTAGGACAGAACAGTAACCAGGTTTGAAAAGGCAGAGAGTGCATAAAAATTTAAAGCTAATTACTGGTCATTGGAAATTTGGTACTGCAGATGGCTTTTTGTTGAAGCTTCTGTCTTGTCCTGATTTGCACATAAAATTACTGACTAGTCGCCTCGCTCGCGGCCACAACTATCAATGCTGCTGCGGCTGTAGCTTCCTATTTTAATGACACTAATGAGACCTTCGTTTCTCCTTTCGGGCTTCCCATGGCAAACTTTAATTTATTGAAATTCATTCGGACAGCCAACAGAAGCTGCCTGATAAGTCAAAAGTCAAGTTTCTCTGTCAATAATATTATCCCACTCTTGATAACATAGATTTCAACCCAGCTACAGATTTCAAAACTAGTTTCTCTCAAGCAGCAAGCCTTTATTGTTGAACGTAAATCTCAATTCAAGAAGTCAGATCATGCCAAATCATACTCCTCTTGTGAATTACTTCTCAATCTTAATTAAACCTTTGAAATTCATAACTCCTGGGCATATCTTCTGAACATCCTTTATCTCTGTTTGACTAAATAATCGTAATGGTTCAGTTTAATACCAGTTTTCCTTCAAAATCGGCTCAAACTAACCACTTAGAATCATTTACTTTGAGTTGCTTCGAAAATATGAACATTCTTATTTTGGCTCCCGTAGATTAAGAATACAAGTTTTGATTTTGTTTTAAAATAAGCAATATTACTATATAATGATATTATTGCGACAGCGACTTTTTAAACGTTATTTGGTGTCCCAAAAATATGAGATCAATGAAAAGTCTTCGAGATCCCTAGAACCTTACTTCCGTAAAGTATCTATTGCATTTGAAGAGAACTGTTAAGAAATGTCTTTTATTCATTTTTATCGTTATAAGGATAATTTTGAGGTTTCATAGTCCGGGTTTTAATTTACTGCATTTTATCATTTTAAAGATATCCCATTTAAGACGTTATTTTGTTGTTTAATAACTCTTTCATCCGTTAAAATTAAACAAAATATCCTAGAGTTTAACCCTAATATCCCCTAAATTATCTTTACCCTATCCATCGTTGCTTTCGTGCATGAGTGAAGTGCAAGATAAAAGTAATGATTCCATCTTCCCCATTTTATTCATTCAGAGAAAGGTTTCAATTACACTATTTAAAGGTGCCTCTTACTCTTAATATGATACCCATTTTTTACTATACAATATGTTATGTATAAACATTTTATGCTCCAATAAATGTAAAATTAAATTACCTATGTTTTACAATAAAGAGATGTGAACAAGTCATGAGAGATTTTTAACACTTCTCGTGATTCCCCTGAAACTTGATCTAAATACCCATTTTACAACCCTTTCTTGCTACCCGTTTCTGCTAAGCTATCGAAACGACTACGTTCGGAACAATATATTCTTGTATTGATTTTTAATTTCAGCTTTAGAGTTTATCCGATATTCAAAATTGGTGATGTATTCTTCTGAATATATATAGTAATGACAATCAAAACAAAAGCCCCGAGGTGATTCTATTTTATATCAAGTTCGGAAGAGTTATTCGGCTTCAATCCAACAACCCCAAAGGGGTAGCCAATTTTTACCAGCAAAACCAGCAGTCAGCATGAACTTTTTGTAATTCATTGCCATTGGGTTGTAATTAATTCTGAGACTGTCAGATAAACTTATATCTCTCCGCTCTCTGGTTTCCAACCTACGGGGCATGTAATTTGACACTTCATTAAAAAATGCGGAGGGTTGATTGTATGCAATGTAAGTCTAGAATAGAGGTCCTTCAGGGCACTTAGATAATAAGGTCGATTTTAAATAAAACTGTTTTATTTTTAAACAGCTTGAATTTATATTCTGGTCTTAACGAGATGATATTTGAAAGTACGCTTATTGTTAACAATGGTCCTAGTTATTAATTGTGTCAGCCGAGTTGCAATCACCAATCAGTCGCGCATTTAGCTGATTTGTTTTTTCTAATTACAGGTTTACTTTGTGTAATAAATAGTTAGGACTCTTAGAGTTAAATCGTTAAACTCGCACTTACGCTATTTCGATACGAAAGCTTCTAGTCTAGGAAATACTTTAGCGTTATCTGGGATTAGGTTATGATTTTACCAGGTATTATTTCTCTTTCTAGAAAAATCCACGTTCCACGTTTCCGCTTCCTCGTCATAAATCTTACCGCGTCGTCCATTTGCAGCTATTATATATTTTGTTTTGGGTTTATACGAACCCTCCGGTAAAGGTTGATAATGAACATACTCCATAATATTCCAAGCCGATACTAAAACAGAAACAGCAATGGTACAAACTCAAAATTATAACCTGGAGCGTCATATAAATGTGAGTTATTGTTTTGTATTCCAAGTTGAACTTTACTTTTATTAGTGTTGGTCGATACCAAATAGGGAGAAAGTTCTATGAACGATTCGTTGAGACAACATTATGGACGGTCGTATTTTAACCAGAGCGTTTGTATTATAGACATTTCAGATTTACACATGGAATTTTTATATTTCTGAGCATCTTGGTGTTGTTACAAATATTGCATAATTTACACTCCTCAAGAAAATTGACTAAGATGCTGCAAATTGAGAAACGAATTCCTATTCGAGAGTCGAAAATATATTGGTTGGGCCATCTGCAAATAAAATGCTAGTATTAATTAAACGACAAACAATTTAAGTTATTATTTTAGTATTACAAGACCCCGTGGGAATTTATGCTGATAAAGTTGGTTTGTGTGGTTGATGGGTGGAAAAACTTAGTCCAAGGTAACATGGACTTTTTAGGACGTCTTATCGTGTCCAACAGATCTGGGAGTGAGTGCATAAGATATTTGGTAAACTTCCTGAGGCTGTTCTAGTCACTATTTAAGAATTCTTTCGCCTTTGCCACCGGCAAAGTAAATGATAAAAAGAATTTTCTAGTGACTTTTGTATGCATCTTTAATATTTTCAGTTTGGTCTTGGTATCCCTATGTAGTCCTAATATCCTAATCACTTGGGCACCTTCTCCTTAGGCTAAATATACCAGTAATGTGAAAAATTCCAACTGCACAAGATTTATATTCTTTGGACTTCAGGAGTAATTTAATACTAACAATGGGAATCCAGCAGACTCAACCACAATGAAGTTTTTTATCCAAAAATTTTGACTTTTTAACTTAACAACAGTGTTGAGATTTGGGTTCACTTTGTGACATGCATGTACAGTTCGTTAAAGTTATTAAAATGGACATTTTTGTTTGCTGAAACTGTTGCGATTGCGAGTATCATTCCATCCAGTATTGCTTCCTCTAATCCTTTTTAATGTGATTGTCGGAATTTTAATTAACATTAAAACTAAAAGCAATTGCAGTCGAAAAAAAGCAGAGATCTTAGCCTCAATTCTAAAAACAATGATGACGATTTCTTAAAGACTCAAACATTTGTTTTTCTATCTCAAAGCCCATTGAATTTGGTTCGCATCCGAAAATATTCGATTTGCCAGAGGGATACATCTTAAATTCAGAACTTTCCTTTGAGATGGAAAGAAGATTCTTCTAAATCGGTTTACATTTCCATATGTGATATGTTAGTACATTTATCGGGAGGTACAGTTCATCGGACTCGAGACTCGCTTCTTCAACTATGAAGTGATAAGTACAATATACTAGGGTATCAACAACGCAACGATAGGAAACATTTCTACTTCTAGAAACTGCCAAACGCTTGAAACTGAAAGCGGTCAGGTCAGGATGACTTATTGCAGCTAAAACAGATGTTCCTGTTCGCTTGTCGCTTTCAAAAAAGTCTCATCATAGAGACTAGATCTTTACTCAATTTACTCTATATGTTAAGGCAAAAATAATACTAAATACCTGCAGGGATTACTTTGTCATGATAAAAAAGGATCAGGAGTGAAGTTTAGAGAGACTGACTAAAAAGTCAACGGGAGATGGGTACATCATCTCAGAGCTGTCTACATGTTTGGAGGAGAGAGGACAAGGTGATATTGAAAAGAGGATGAACAAACGAGAGAAGAAATGGCCAAAAGGCACGAAATAATTGTCAAGAGTAAAAAATAGAAAGGGCCCGAGGATCCGCAGACCGGTTAGTAATAGCTTAGGTTGAGGTCATACTTGACCCTGGAAGCCGCTTCGGGGGAAATATTTATAAGGATATTTTATTGTAATGATTGTAATGAATACCAAATGTGTTTGTACGTGTGTGTATGAAGGAATAATAATGGAATGGCATTTAATAAGCTCAGTGATTATAATTCATCGTCATGAGCCAGTCATGTCCCTCGTCGTCGTACAAAGAACCTGAAATCCTACGCTCCATAATATATCATACTATTTTTTGGATGGACTTAAGGTTGGCTAAAACGGCTAAAATTTCCCGTTGACACAAAAAGTAATGAAATGCAATTTAGATTTGGTTCAGCTAGATTGTAACAAGCCTTCTGGCTAAAGTGAGTTGATGTTGAATATGTTGTTTAATTCATCAAACCTTCAGCTCCGTACGAGGGACTATGGATGACAGGCTGTAGGTGACCCCTGACTGATTGAGGACCGTGTAGCTTTATTAATGAGTTGCATTTTAGAGTAGGCATCCTGTACAATGGATTGGGTTATTGGATTTTCCTCGTAGATTTTAAGTTTCAATCCTTCCAAAACTCTGATGAATAACTTATTAGTGCCTATTCAGTATTACAGATTTCGGATCGGTAGAGCCACGAGTTAACGATATACAGGGATTTATTTTTTGGTAAGATTAGTAATTTTGTGGACTTTATAAGCTTGCGACTGGTTCTTGGTTCTTGTTAGAAATTCTCTAAAATATTCTTTTAAATTGGCACTAAATTCGACGAAAGCGTACTCGAATTTTAATTTATTATTGTTGAAAATTTCATTTAAGACACGTATATATTTTATTTTCATTTATTGAATAGCTTCGGGTTAAAGGATGAATAAATAAGTGTATCGGTGTTTTTGTAATTCTGTGACTTTAAATCAATAAATATTAATAAACAAACTCAAATGTTCCAAAGGGACGTGGACTATAATTTGATAAAGCGTCCCAAGTTAGAAAATTTTGCGAATGCACACAGTACACAGAAAGAAATATTGATTCAGTTTCGAGCTGAATTCCTAAAACCTTAAATAAACCGTTGCAAACGCACATACAAAAGAGGTGAAACTAATGTGGTTAAACGAAAGATTAAAAACCGTTAAAATTAACGTACCCGTAACGTGAACAACACGAGATTACATACGATAACAACATTGCACGGCACATTATTCATTATGAATGTTAAAGTCTACGTAGAAAAATAACGTTTTGAGTGCGTAACATTATGATCTGATTGCGTTAGAGGTTCGGTAAGGAATACAACGTTTATTGTAATCTTTCAGTAAAGAATACATTTTAGAAATATAATTAAAAATCAAAAATAATTTTGTAAAATGGACAATATTAATTATAACAGATTCAAAACGAAGGTTTGGACAGAGTCTTTGGCCAAATTACACAAATGGGTTTATGATAACTGTAATATGACTCGTAATACCATGCATCAATTTGTAGCACGTTGGAAAAACATATATCAATAGTAGTCCCATAGTCTGTTGACGGGCAATGAATTGGTAATTTAGAAACAAGGTTTTTATTTTGAAGTACTCGTAAAAATTGTTGACCCTCTTGTTTTTGTAAGTCTATATTGATGTCTCCAAACAGCAATATGTCCCCGGTTATGTTATACAAGGTTTCTTTTATTTTTCTAATAAATGTCGACTTCGGATATTTTGGTGACTTGTACAACGCTATGATATTGATTCCGGACAGTTTGAATTCCAATATCATCAAATTTCCAGACGATTCAAAGTCTACGTAGATAGAAGGGTTGCAGGAATGGTAAAGGCCATTTCTGGATAACAATAAGGCTCAGTTTCGAACGGTATTCCTGCAGTTTGTTCTGTGAATACATTTAAACTGTGGAACGTCAATCACATCTGAGGATAACAGCCATGGCTCCACGAAGACAAGAATATTGCTATAAAATATAAATATATATTTTTAGTTACATGAACTTATAAATATAAATAATATTGTTTGCGTGAATTAAGATTGTGTAAATTCAAAAGAAAATTTTACCTAGCCATAACACACTGATCGGCAACAATGTCGTCCTTATGTGCTAAAAAGGACTGAATATTGTGAAAGTACAATTTTTCAAATTCTTCCCCAACGTCTTGGAGAAATCGAATAGAAAACTTAAATGGTTTCAACCTTAGGCGTGCCATTTCTTTAGAAACCGGATCATTTTCTTTTGGTGGTAAAGGTGGCTTAAACGTTCCTTGAATGTATAAACCATTCAGCGAGATGCAACGACTGCAGGCTACGTAGAGCAGCTCCCGTGACAACCATTTACGTTTTTGCTTTTCTGTCGTCTCGGAGTTTGATTTTTTATATTGCTGTACTGCTACAACTACGCATGGTAACGATGATCCCTGGGATTTATTAATGGTCATTCCGTTTGCAGCAATAACTGGAAGTTGCTGACGTACTATTTCGAGACCAACATGTTGTGACTTGAAACTGAGGTTTCGCTTTTCTCGATCTACGGGAACCCAATCTACGTAGATATTTTGTTTCGTTCTTCGGCATGACGTCATGCTAGATCGTTTGTTCATACCAATTAGGGGATTATGAAAATCCAACCAAGTCCGAGTTGGAATTTTTTCACCAGATTTTTTTTTCATCTCGTATTCTATAAGCTTCAGGGTGCCCGTGGATCCATTGAATAGTCCATCTTCAACATCAACATTCGTCGATATGAAATACTCTCCACCAACTTGCAACCTGGTTCTGTACGGCAATCCATCCGACTGCAGTAGATTCAGAGTTGTTGCATAATTTAGCATATTCGTCTTTTGAAGTTCTGTTCCATTACCTACAAATAAATAAGCTAAATATAAATATATATATATATATATAAATAATCAAATTCTACGTGGACTTTGTAAGCCGTGAAGATTTGAGTCATGGCATCATTCATTATTAGCCCGACCAACTCTACACGTATAATTATATTTTATTATGCTCGAATTACCTTGGATTCGATCATGCGCTGTTGATACACATCCATCCGTATTAAGTCGGGCGTGAACTTCTGAGTTGTAATCTGCGCACTCCTGATTAGTCTTAAAAAGGCGGATTGCTTCATCTGGAGGAACGTTGTCCACGCTGACTTCTCTTGACTTGATTAGCGCGATATCATCAGGATCCATACAACCCTCTGACATATTATTTAAAGCCTTGCAGAATAAAAATTCCCCGTGTTGTCGCATGACTTCTAGTAACTCGTACATATCAAATAAGTTCCAAAGATGGTTTCCAACACAAACACCAAGTGGGACATGACGAGGAGTAGTAAAAACATGAGCCGCAGCAACTGGAGGCAACTGGCGCAAATGTCCGATAACGACAAGTGATTTTCCTCCGAAATCTTTATTGGAACCAAAAATTTGCCGCAGCCGTTGATCAATGTCGTAAAGTTGCTTCACGCTTACCATAGAAATTTCATCTATAATAAAGAGTTGTACAGCTTCCAATCTTATCCGCAAGATATTTAAAGCACTGTCATCTAAGTTCCCAATTTTGCCTGCAAATTGAGTCGGGGGAAGTCGAAAAGTGGAGTGAAGGGTCATTCCAAAGACATTGAATGCGGCCTTTCCTGTTGGCGCCGACACCAAGACACAAAGTTGATCTGGGTTTGTATTTGGAAATCTAAATAAGATCCACGAAGACATTAAAACTCACTCTTTCAAGAGATATGAGTATAAACAGTTATTAGTTTTAAACTTACTTTGCGTGAAACCGAAGGTAACTCTGAACAATAGCAGTGAGTGCGTAGCTTTTTCCAACACCAGCACCGCCGCTGAGGAAGTTATAAAACGGAGTTTGGCTGGTCTTGAGATTAAAAATTGTATTTAAAACAAATCTACGTTGACGGTCATTGAGTTTTCTCATCAGGGTGAGATAGTCTGATTCTTCAACCATCCGGGGTTTGAGAAATCTGCCAACACGAGATTGTCCGGTTCTTCGATCGTCCAAATCGTTACATTCAAAAAATGCATCATTGGCTATTTCCTCTTCATAATTCTGGACTATAGCCTCGTTTTCCTCATTTTCAGTTTGACTATCATTGAGTGCATTCTGTAATATTTCGTTCAAAAAGCCATCGTCAATATTGCTATTCCAGAAAAATGGTTTGGAATTCGAAAATATTTCGATTCGATGTTCATTGGCTTTTTGAACTACGTCAATAGATAATAAATCTTCTTTTTCATCTCTCCATGGCAAGAACAGCATAAGTTGTTCACGATGATAATTTACTGGGTCTTGGGCTTTTCCATAATGACGAAAACGTATGATTTTTCTAATTTTTCGCTTTTTGACACATCCACTAGAATCGACCAATTTCAGTACCGTTGATGCATAATTCTTTTCAGCTGAAAATAAATTGCAAAAGACATAATATATTAAAAGATACAAATTAAGACAGGTCGCTTGTATAAATTTAGGCAACATACATTGACAAATTTAAGTAGTAATCTACGTGGATATTTTATATATATAACTAACCTGAACCCGAGGGATTGTAAATATTTTCATTTGAAATCTCCTCATCGTTTTCCTGAGATTCTGTTATAAAATAGAGTGTTTTCAAAACAGTGTTTTACACGATGAGTTTGCAAGCTAGAGCCAAGTATATAATTTTAATTTAGAAATTACCTGATTCTACGTAGGATGTATTTTTAGTATACTTATTGAGCTTAGTGTATTCATACATGCTAGCAAATTCCGCCAAGCAGATGGATTCTAATTCGTCTGGACGTTGACAATAGTGCTCAAGACTGCCCTTTGCACAGACATCTTCGTTGTCATCGTCAAGTTTATCTAGCTCCGCTTTAGATTTTAATATACCGATTCTCTCTTCTGGCAAAGATGTGTTCACGTAGACATCTTGTCGACTGCAATTTGTGTTTGCGATTCCGAGCAAAAAAGCAGAAGCTTCCTGAGCCGAAATTTCCGATCCATTTATAAGTATGTTACCAACTTGTTTGAGTTTATCCTGAATAGTTAAGTTTCCTTGACGAGCGTTTTTCGATGCGGCTTGGAGAAGTCCAGAAACACCTCCTTCGGACTTCAAAATATAACTAACACAATATTTGGCGCAAGCATATACGTCTAATACAAACTGTACGTCTATGTTGGCCTTCCAGGCCTCCAATAGTTTTTGATTATATGCATTAATAAATATTGCATTAGTGGAACGTTCTAGAAAAACTGTTGGTCGTTTGATACTGCTGCGTATTGCAAAAATATAGTCCATGTGTGATGATTGCACTACTGTATCTAGAAAAATGTCGTAATCCATATCTGTTTTGAATTTTCTCCCCATTTCGTTCAGCTTTACTTGAATTTTGGTATACAAATCTTCAGCTGCTTTTCTCTCGCTCGGGGGTAAATGTGTTGGTAGAGGTGTCAAAATGCGTGTTTCTTCCATGGGTGGTTTTGGAAAACCAAAACGACATTTTTGTTTTCTTTTCGCACTTTTGTAGCAAGTTTGCGAATGGCGATGTAACTGATAGCCTATTAATTTTTCCATTTTCCCTTCTTCATTTCGGGCACACGTTATAAATTTATCGATGAAATTGATGCAGTCCTTTACTGTTTGGTTATTAGAGTCTTCGTAAATTGGTGCATTTTCAATCCAATAAAGGCCATGTGAATGGGGCGAACCTCGCATTTGAAATTCTAAACGGCTGAAATAGTCTTCAAGTTTGTAGGGATGAAAGATTCCGCATTCTTTCTTTAAAAGTAGATTAAGAAGTGCGCGATATCTCTGGTCAAAATGTCTCATACAGGTCACCGGATCACTTCTTATGAGTCCCGAGACTTCGTCAAATGTGAGTTCTCCAGCTTGTTTCATAGTGATGGTTCGATGATTTATTAATTTCATTAGGGTTACCTTTAAAAAGTCAATGAACGGAAAGTTAATTTACTTGATGTTGATAAATAAAATTATACTTTGTGTAAGGTAAAGCATATTGTTACAGGTAATGATTATATATTTATTTACCAATAACTCGCTCCATTTGGTTTCAGCTGCTGAGAGAGTGATGAAAAATGTGCATTTACCTAGTTGTCGAATCATTGCTAGAACCTTTTTAGATTTTTCCCTCCAGTACATAGGCGAGGACCGGATATTCTTGAAAACGGGATACCCTTTGTCTAGAAGAACCATGTTTTGCAAATACCCGGGTGTTCTTATTTTTCCAGCTGTGATTTGTTCATCTCCTCGTTTCTGTCGCATACATATTTGGTACGCATTGAATACTTTTTCGTTAAATGATTTCTTGAACGAGTAAAGCGCCGGCCACACTGCAGTTAAGAACAGGTTTTGGTCGACCGTTTCGTTAGTGACACCGTTCACACTGCCGATTCCCGTCTACAACAATTTTGTTGGAGCAAGTCGGTCGATAAACTTTGGTTGTCAACCGGAATTCTGCCATCGTTCACACTGCACCTATTTTCACTGAAATTTTTGTTTGCAACTGCCTTTTACTGAAAAAATAAAAGATGAACAGTTTCATCTTTTTTTTGTTGTCGACAGATTCTTTCCAATTAAATTATATTTGAAACGTTGAAATGAATTTCTCATCGAGTAATGGGAGGCGCCTCATTTAAAATCAATCAACCCACAAATTGTTTGCATTGAATTCGGTATATGTATCAAGGCCTCAAACCCCCCCCTCCGTTATCCACTTTTGCTCGACCTCGTCCCTACCAAGTACTGTCGATCATGATTGTCAAATTGCAATGGTGATTACATTACATGGTAAATGAAGGCACTTGAAACATGCAAATCCGATTCTCATTTCGTCGTCAATCGTCATTTAAGAAATTCTAAGCTCAGGCCTGTGGCAATAGAAGAAAATTCGAAGTCGTGTGAACAGAAGCAAACCCCTTTGCATAAGGTGGATAGTGCGTAAGTAAGGTATGGAAACTCCAGGAATATAATAATTATGTGTTTGTATATAATAATTACTGGCTTTTAATTAAGGGGCACCCCACAAACTACAATTCCAACTCATCCATTTCAAATTGTTGCTTTAATGCTTTACAGGACTTTGATTTATTAATTCTGAATGGGCATTTAAACAAATATTGTATATCCTATTTAGAAATTAATATGAACCAATTATCAACCAACACAATTAAACCAGAATTCAACCAGTCTCCAGTCTGCTGCTGGAAATACGGTAAACTATGACATCATCGACAATCAGAATGTACAAACTATGTACACGAGTCTCAGCAGAAGTCAATCAGTCGTCTTTGATGCAGAAAAGAATACAGAAACAATTTGAGATCAGCAGGAGTCCGTTTCCTTCACGAAAATGCTTATTAGGTGATTTTCTTACTGACGGCGAAAAGGATTATTTTGCAAGAAAAGGGATTGAATTGGTAAAACAAAAACGAGACGCTTTGATCATTTCCAATCAAATGACGATGAAGACGATCGAGGCCATTGTATCTGCTGCTACTTTCTGGGGATTCGAAGGTCAAATCCAAGTTAGGGTGGATTCGGTAAAATTTTTGGGGCGCCCCACTTTGGATGAGATTTTATTTCAAAAACCCCTTTCTACCGAAACCGCAAGGCAATTTCGAGCAATGCAGAGGGAATGCCGAAATATTCTAAGACGAGTTTTGGATCTACAACCGTCCGAACTCAACAATTGGATATTGATTAATAATTGAAAGTAGAAGTTGATTCCGAAAAATCGGAGTTGCTCCTAATCCTCATATCTCAACAAAACGCACGGTATCCGGAATTGGAAATAAGGTTAAAAAAAGATACTTTGTCGTGACAGACAATAATCAAAATGATAAAAACACAAAACCCATAGAAATGTAAAACGGCTTTTTTATATTTTCAGGCTACCTGGTTGCGTATGTCAAGATGATGAAAACAAATAGGCACTTCTATACTATGCGGTCACATAAATTGCAGAACCTGTATTCAAGGCTTGGAAAGAACAAGGACAGCATAGGGTTATGAAATAGAAGATCAATGATGAAAGACGAACCTTTATTACTCGGCAGTTAGATCAGAATTAGAAAGAATTAGAATTAGAAGTTAGGTTCCATCAGAATATGCGATTCTGCCGTGGTACACTGAATAAAAAAAATCCTGTTTGTTGGGGCGTCCCTTTTTTAAATATTTTTTTATTTTTGTTTAAAAATACTATGAACTATTCGTAGGGGAAATTTTTGTTCTATATTTATTTACAACAAAATAACGTCTCACCCTCACCTCACCATATTTTAATAAACATTTACAAAAACAGCATTAACTTTCTTATTCATGCTAAGATGATGTTGACGGCTATAATTAATCGAGGATACAAAGATTGATCTACAGGATACCAAAATTTAATTTTTTGTCATATAGCTGATTGATACGCCTTGTTCAAATGTTCGTGATTTGCATTTTAATGAAAACCCTTTTATTATCTACAATCAATTTTAGGATTGTAATTTGAGTCTATTATAATTTGAGTCATAATAATAAAATTCCGATAAAATAACGGATTCGTTGAATGAATCCAGTTTCTTCTCGCTTTTCGCTAATTTATTCGTCGTCAAAGCAATATTAAAGGAACGATGTCATAGGTCATTGTTAAAAAAAGTCGTTTGTGAACTGTTTGTAGCGCTACACTAAAATAAGAGGGGCTTGATGAGAAAGTTTTCCCGCACCTTGCATTTAAAATGCTCCCGTTGCATTTGGTAAATTAAACTGACCCGTTCACACTGCTGTTTGTAAACTTTGTGCGGACAGCGCGTGTGTGCATACAGATTTGTTGCCAACTAGGGGGAAGGCAGTGTGAACGATGCACGCTTTTTTGGTTACAAACAATTTTTCCTGTAAATTTTTGTTGTTTACCGACAGTTATTTACTGCAGTGTGGCCGGCGCTTAAAGGATTTTGGTTGGAAAACAAGCTCGGCGATCGTATCTGCGGAGTTCGGATTTCGCAATATCAGTGTAAGACACTTTGAAACCCTTCTTGAACTTTCTACTAGCCCCTCCGTAAATACAAGGAAATGATAACACCTCTGCATTAAAATCTCGATGTAATGGTACTGGCGTATTTCCCTGAGCTGGTGCAATCTGTATTCCGTGACTAATAAGATCATCTTCACGAAAGATAAGTGTTTCTTCGGCACCTGTGTTTGAAGCCCGTTGTATTGTTGGGTTTGGTCTTGCGATAATGTCTACGTTGATTTGATCGTCGTGATCGTCGTTTTTGTGAGCTGAATTTTCTGGAATGTCAACGTGGATTTGGTTTTTAGCTATTTCGTGATGAATGGTCCGTTCACCGGCGCTGCTGCAGGGCTGATTTGGTGGAATGTCTACGTGGAGATGATCTTTAGTGCTTTCGTGCTGCAATGTTCGTTCATCGGCGCTGCTGCAGATGAAATCTAGTGTTGTATCTGTCAGACAACAGCACAATTATTACGGGTTTTCAATACTGATCATGTTGATGATTTGGTAGTATTGATATGCTTACCTGCATCATAATTTTTCCAATCATCACATAAAGTTACGTTCTCCGTTATGTAGAGTTCAGTGTCTATTAAATATTTTGCTGCTTGAAAAACCTTGTATGGACGAATGGTTTCATGCATGTACGGTTTTCGATACTCCATTTTTCTCATTAGTTGCACTTGTACGGTGGAGGTTTCATCAAACTTTCTGGGTAGAACTCGTGCGCAGATATCCAAATCGTTCTCTACATTTACAACGTTTCCTCGAAGCTGCGATTGTCGCTCATATCCAAGTTGTCGTATTTGCATGAAGGGCAATCTTGGGGCAACTAGTCTCTCTTCGAGTGGAGACAAATCCTAAAAAACAAATCCACGTAGACAATATAGTTTGTAAATTTGTAATAAATTTGTGCAATATTCTTCTAAAAAAATATTTGATTAGATAGATAAGCTTAGATAACCTTCAATTCATTCGGAATGAATGGAAAATCGAATCCATTGTAAAGCGCTAGTTTAGGTAAACGATTTGATTTAGAGTTGACAGACTTCATACACGTACAACACAACCGATGGCACTTCTGGTTTACGTACAGTACTTTTTCGATCAGTTCTAGCGAAAGTCCTCGAGCTTGAAGTAGCTCACTTGATACAATTGAAGTTGAATTTTCATACCATAAGCCCCCACAGCAAGAGCAAATAAAGGATGGTGAATTTTGGATTTGTTTTGTATACAAGTTGAGGAGTTTTTCATAACTTGATTGTAATTTTTTCCGTTTATCGTGTCGAAATGCTGTATTCGACTTTTGTTCTCGAAAATGACGTTGTGGATCTTGTCTCTTTAAATGTCGAGCTGCTGTATTTGATGTCTGTTCTTTATCACGGCGCTGCTGATTTTGTCTTACAGAGCGTCGTGCTGCTGTGTTTTTCGATTGTTCTTGAACACGACGCTGTTTATTTTGTCTTACTGAGCGTCGTGCTGCTGTGTTTGACGCTTGCTCCTCAACACGACGCTGTTGGTCTTGTCTTATTGATCGTCGTGCTGCTGTGTTCGACGCTTGTTCTTTATCACGACGCTGCTGGTTTTGTCGAATTGAGCGTCGTCTTCTTGCGTCAGATAGACGCTCGGCAGTCCGATAGTCTTCATTCTGACGAGCAATTCGACGTCGTGATGTATCAGCTGCTTGTTGCGAAACGTAGTCGGACGATTCCTTCGCTTGTTTACAAATTTTTCTCTTTTTTTCATTGATTTGGTCAACGCTTTTTCGTTTGAGTTTCGGCATTTTTCCAAACTATAAACTCAAAAAATGAACATTTATAAGTTTGAATTTTTATCAACGTAGACTTGTTTTCATTTAATTTAAAATAATTCGAAAAAATTGTTGACTGTATCTTTGTAAACTTTGAAACCTCAATACAACCGCACAATGTTTACAATACTGCAATAGATTGGGGTAGTTGATTGCATGTGTAAAATCAACTTATTCACAATTCGTATGACCTTTCATAATTTTGTTTTACCGATTGTCCGAATGCTGTAGGTACGTAATCGGCATTCAAAATTCAAAAATGCCGAACTATTTGTCAAAGATTGACAATGCTAATCCATTTTTAATAGTAAATTATATTAATTTTTCTAACTTACAATGAACACTTGTTGAATGTCTACGTGGATATCATTACTCTGTTTAGAATGGGTTGTTGACTTGAAACGATTTGTCTGCGTGGAGATCTTTGAGACTTCCTGGAAGATGTGCCTGCAAGAGTAATATTTTAGTTTCTACTTTTCATTCACTAATTGCACAAATGTTTTCATTTCTACATTGCAACGAAGAAATGCAAACTTTCGTCTTTCTAGCACGGAATGAGCCATACAACTTCTTGCTACCCAGAATATTTTTTAAACGTCTACGTGGATATCTTCTGTTCGCAACGAGTTCTTGAGTTGAAATGACTTGTCTTTGCGGATTTTCTTGAGACGGCCCAGAGGATGTGCCTGCAAGAATCATTGTTTTATTTCTACGTAGACATTTTATTTACAATCATTTTTATTCCTATTTTGTAACAAATAAATCCAAAATTTCATCTTGCCAGCATGGAATGAGGAGTAAAACATCTTTTAGCTTACCACGAATATGTCTACGTCTGTCTACTGTGCAGAATGAGGTCTTGACTTGGAACAACTTGTCAGTGGACTTCTATAAAACTGTCTGAAGGATGTGCTTGCAAGGATCAGATTTTAATTTCTACGTAGATAATAATTTTTACAATTATTTTGATTCGTATATTGCAATGAATAAATGCAATCTCCATTTTTCTCGCTGAAAATAAGCAATACGACTTTTTGTCTTACCACAAAGATTTTTAAAATGTCTACGTGGATATTACAACTTCTGTGCAGAATCAGTTCTTGACTTGTAACAACTTGTCAGTGGATTTTTTTTAAACTGCCTGAAGATGTGCCTGAAAGGATCAGTTTTTAATTTCTACGTAGACTATAAATTATAAAATTATTCGGATAGCTTTTGTAACAAAAGAATACAAAGTTTCTGGCTGGGAAAAAATAGTAAAACGTTTGAATTTCATCAAATGCAGTGCGCAACAAAGCACAAACAACAGTCTACGTGGACAAGAAACGACTACCAGTTTTAGAGAATCATGATAGGTTAGAATGAGTTTTCGAATGACTGTTCCCGCCAATAAAGTATAATGTGTAATTTGAGACATCAAAATGCATTTAATTAAATGACAATAAAAAATAAACAATTACTGGACTTTTAACTATAAATTCTTGTTTTCAATCATTGTTTCCCAATAAAAATAAAAATGTTGCAATTTGCATTTGGTTTTGCAATAAGCTGATATCTATAAGGTATGGGCTATTTTGAATTAGGTTAATACAACCACTCAATTATTTTTTTAAATGTCGTGTGCAAGTACATCAACGTAGGCTTATGCACCAAGAATGTTAGTTAATTTAAACAACATTGCAAGGTACGTGGCTACAATATACCATTAGAATCTCAACTTACCCCAAATTGCCCTTGGAAGCGCGCTCTGGGGTGAGTGGTGGTGGTCCCGTATGTGCGTACAACATTGCATGGTACGTGGCTACAATATACCATTATAATCTCAACTTGAACCGAATTGCCCTTGGGGCGCGCCCCATGGTGAGTGGGGGTGTTCCTGTATGTGCATACAACATTGCAAGGTACGTGGCTACAATATAGCATTAGAATCTCAACTTACCCCAAATTGCCCTTGGGGCGCGCCCCGGGGTGAGTGGGGGTGGTCCTGTATGTGCATACAACATTGCAAGGTACGTGGCTACAATATACCATTAGAATCTCAACTTACCCCAAATTGCCCTTGGGGCGCGCCCCGGGGTGAGTGGGGGTGGTCCTGTATGTGCGTACAACATTGCATGGTACGTGGCTACAATATGGCATTATAATCTCAACTTGCCCCGAACTGCCCTTGGGGCGCGCCCCATGGTGAGTGGGGGTGTTCCTGTATGTGCGTACAACATTGCTAGGTACGTGGCTACAATATAGCATTAGAATCTCAACTTACCCCAAATTGCCTTTGGGGCGCGCCCCGGGGTGAGTGGGGGTGGTCCTGTATGTGCATACAACATTGCAAGGTACGTGGCTACAATATACCATTAGAATCTCAACTTACCCCAAATTGCCCTTGGAAGCGCGCTCTGGTGTGAGTGGGGGTGGTCCCGTATGTGCGTACAACATTGCATGGTACGTGGCTACAATATACCATTATAATCTCAACTTGCCCCGAATTGCCCTTGGGGCGCACCCCATGGTGAGTGGGGGTGTTCCTGTATGTGCGTACAACATTGCATGGTACGTGGCTACAATATGGCATTATAATCTCAACTTGCCCCGAATTGCCCTTGGGGCGCGCCCCATGGTGAGTGGGGGTGTTCCTGTATGTGCGTACAACATTGCAAGGTACGTGGCTACAATATAGCATTAGAATCTCAACTTACCCCAAATTGCCCTTGGGGCGCGCCCCGGGGTGAGTGGGGGTGGTCCTGTATGTGCGTACAACATTGCATGGTACGTGGCTACAATATGGCATTATAATCTCAACTTGCCCCGAATTGCCCTTGGGGCGCGCCCCATGGTGAGTGGGGGTGTTCCTGTATGTGCGTACAACATTGCAAGGTACGTGGCTACAATATAGCATTAGAATCTCAACTTACCCCAAATTGCCCTTGGGGCGCGCCCCGGGGTGAGTGGGGGTGGTCCTGTATGTGCGTACAACATTGCATGGTACGTGGCTACAATATGGCATTATAATCTCAACTTGCCCCGAATTGCCCTTGGGGCGCGCCCCATGGTGAGTGGGGGTGTTCCTGTATGTGCGTACAACATTGCTAGGTACGTGGCTACAATATAGCATTAGAATCTCAACTTACCCCAAATTGCCTTTAGGGCGCGCCCCGGGGTGAGTGGGGGTGGTCCTGCATGTGTGGGCACGGTTACAAGGTTCATATAAATATGTTCATGTGGCATGGAGGTATTGTGTGTAGGGGCATGTAATACTATTGTAGCGTGTGATGGTGGTGGGTTTTCAACATTGGGGTAGATGGGCAAACCCGAGGGGGTGTGGTCGTTGTCGCCCATCTTCGAACTCCCCCTGCCTTAGGACACGAGGAACATGTATTCGAAAAAAGAATTTGAAAATCTTCAACCGTTCCCGAGTTATTGTCGACGAAGACAGACGGACGGACGGACGGACGGACAAAGTCTTTTGATAAAGAGGTTTCACCTCTTAATAATTAAATGAGAACACAACATCTCTGTCCCTTTTCACAATCGACTGCTTCTTTATATTCAGGCTGTCGTCCACATGAAGGCTGAGTTACGCATTCTCCTCCTCGGCTGTAACATGATTTGTCGCTGACAGGGGCTTTATGATTTAAAATACAACCGATTAAAAATGTTGCTTGGTATATTTTATCAATTTGAGAAACAAAAGGAAAAGTGTAATTGACTTACGTCCAAAACAGCATTCCAATCCGGGATCGCAAGCGTTTGTATTATTTGTTTCGGGCCTTAAGTCTGGTGGACATTCCCCTTGGGTCACACAAAGTCCACCACTGCCGTCTTGACACGGGCGATATACTTTACGATTTACTTGTTGCGAATTGCGAGCATCTGATGGAGCATCAAAAAAGGCAACAGGGATGTCTCCTGCAAACGGCAAGGAAAACTTAATAACATCGAACTTTAATTAGGAACAGTAGGATTTAAAATGAGTTATTTACCTTGACTGCCAAAGGAATGCATAAGATTCGAAGCAGTTTCACCCTTTCCTGCATCCTTCGAAGGAAGTCCGGCAATTATACAGGGGACAATCATCAATATAGCTAAAATCACACTGGGTGCCATTTCGGAGAGTTGTATTATTTTTATTGTGGTGTTGTTTAATTTTCGAGAAACAGAATAGAGAGACGGTGATTTAATAGGCAGGTTGGTGGAAAGATACTGACTGACAGAAAAGCAGTTGTCACACCCAAATTAACGGACGAAAAATATTTAATAATAATAAAATATCCTCTGCCTCGCTTGCCGTATTTATCCTAAAAAAGAGAGTAAAGTAGGTCCGATTGTTTATTTTAACTCACTTGTTTTAACAACGTCTGCCAGTGTACTGAGAACAAATATAGGAAGGTTGTCAAATAAATCTGCGAAAAATCCATAGCCAACAAACATTTCATAATCATAAAATCATGTTACCTTGAGTATCACGTCCTGTTTACTAATGAGGAATTGAGTGTATGCAGCAGATGATAAGCACACCATTCAGAGAGATGCCAAAACTTTTAAATGCTGTGTTATGGCCGGGATACTAGGAATAGTAGAATGCCTGTCCGTGTGCCTAGAAATGTGGCTAATAAGTGCAATTAGTGATAGGAATTACGAGATGATGAAGAGCTAATTCCTTTTCAGCTTCGCCTCGGTTGGTCCGTCGATGCATTGTTGAGTCATTAATGTTAGATAAATAAATAAAGGAAAGATGTTTGGCATTGGTTTATACTCGGAGATACGGTAATTAATCATACGTTTACATGACACTCTCCAAGTCCCATATAAATGTACCTTTAACAATGGGAAACAAATCGTTCTCACTTTTACTATCCTTAGTGCAGTGAGTGTGAGATATTAAAATTATCAAATGGTGACGGCAGACAGAGAGGCACTCGACAAGTCGAGCCACAAATAAGGAGGTCTGGCAAAATAGAAGCCCCTTCTAATCGCATAGGCCATGTCATCTTTGCTAAATGTTTTGTATTTACATTTTTACAAATAATAATATAAGCAATTAAAATAATTTTAACGATTCCAAGAATTGCTAAATAATAATAAAAGGTTGCCTGATTGAATACCATTTATTACTCTCCTCATTCTAATCTCACCGTTACCAATTTATTTAAACTTCCTCAAAGGCTTCAATCAAACCTTTGGTTTGGTACTTTTTTAATGTATGTTTACGTCACTTTGATTCCTGGACACGATAACAATGTATCCCATTTTTAACGATAGAATTTATTAAATCAAAATGCAATTAAAAGACTTGTCGTTACAAAGGATTAGTTTCCAGTTTTCAAGGATTCCAAAACATGACCTTCCATAATTTTCCAACTTCCAACTCCCTGCTAATCAGGTTTGAAACTGTAAACGTTTAATATTTTTTATGTAGAGTCAAATAGGTAAAGCATATCCTTGATCTCATAATTTTCCTGCATTGTCCCAGCTTAATTTCAATTATGGGTCCCATTAATTGCCTTTATAACGAGAGTGGTTACGTTGATAAGTATCTATTATTTTATATTTACCCATATTGTGGATGGTTAGTTTCATATAGTGTATGGAACAGAAATAAAAATCAACAAAATGATGATGCGCACGAAGTTACCTGACATTCTCATTCACGATTTTCCTCCATTGCATTGAATTCCTTCTGTTTTTATTATAATTATAAGTGGAGTCATGAATTTTTAATTTACATATATACATAACTATATAACCGTGATAATACACTAGAAATAAAATTGCAATGACGTTGAAATGCCGGCAACGACAGCTTAAATCCATAGCTCAGTAATTCATTGGAATAACTGCAACGGGATCAGAAGTTGAAGGTTGTCCTAAATAGATGCTCCACGTTTTTTCGTTCAAGTCAAAAATACCTTTGAAAAAAAAATCTTCACAATCCAGTACTCAATACTTTGACAATGAATATGATTTTTTTTCAATTACCCACTGCAACCGTTTTAACATGGTCTAATTTAGTGCATAGCTTGTCACACATGTAAATGGGATAGTCGGCATCGCTTTGATCGCTTAGCAAACGCTTAATATCAAACACTCCTTCTGCTTCCTGAAACTTTTCAATTGTCACGTGTCTGCAAGTGCTTACGGTAACAGGGGTAGATGCTTCTGTGGCTGGTATACGGAGATATCTTTAATATGACATAAAGGATTAATAGTTGAGGCGTTGCGTTGCAAATTGAAAAAATCATTTAATTAATTGAAGTAAAAAAAATCAAACTGGTCAATTATATCATACTTGTTGCAATGAAAGTAAGACTCTCCAGGACTGATGGTTATGACATCCAATGAAGATTCAAGTTCACCGTCTGGAATTGGTGGTGCTATTTCAATGTTATGAAACAGCCCTGGCCTTCTGTCTTTTGCAAAGTGGACATTTAAACTGAACCCATCCGATATTCCTGATCCAGTGTCCCTCAATATTTCCAGGAGATGGTCAAGGTTTTCGGCACCTAGTATGGCCCTGGCGATAAACGCTCTCGCTATTTATAGAAATCGTTTAAGGAAATGTAATCTCATGTTGTTAAATGCAGTTATTATTAGCAGTAATAATAAAACGTTTAATTTAAATTAATCAAGTTGAGAATTACGAGTTCCAGAGGCATGTACAGTAGGAAATAGCGTGTTCACGGAATGGACCATTCCATGATCATTAAATCCCATTGTATATCCCATCAAGTGACCCGCATATGAGAAGCTAGTAAATTTCTCAATCGTCCTTTGTTCCTCATCTATGATTTCTGCAGAGATGATGTAGACGTTGTTCAGAATCTCCCCCATTGCATCTTCCGTGTGTCCCAAAATAACCTTGGGTGCATTTATTGCACAAATTGCGTATTACATGAACCATGAAAGTAGTTATATTACGAGGGGGTTAAAAAGCTGGTCTTATACTTTCGAAATTAACCGCAGTACCTCATCTTTATTGCAAATTATGCTTGTACAACCGGTTTCTCCGTGTCCTTGGAATGTTCCATCGATGATTACTTTATCATTTGTTGACAATGATTCTGATGAGGTAATGATGGAATCGATATTTAGGAGGAACAGCTGAATCAGTTTAAATAACATTTTTGGGTATAATTAAATGTCTAATAAAAAAAATTCATGAAAATCGTGACGGTATACTTTTTCAAATGCTACATCCGCTCCTTCTGCCATTCCTCGGAGTTCATCCATGTAATTTGGAAATCTTTGCTTGCAAATCTCAAAACTGTTTTTGTACTTTTCTTTTCCCGTTTCCGTTGAGTATTCTTTCATCAAGACCGTATTGAAATAGTCCCATGATTCTAGTAAATCTCGGATCATAGATTTGAACATCCGACCCTGGAAAAGGCATAAATTCAGCTTTGACGATCAAATTGGAAGTGTGTCTTGCAGAATGCTTGTAATTAGCATTCCTTTTTTAAATGCCAACCCAGCGATAATTGAGTCTGTATTGACGGAATGGAATGACGTAGTTGTGTACATATTGGCAAGTCTCACTCGTATAAAAAATGAATTACTCTGCCTCTGAAAACAGCTTGATTCTCATTGGAATTGTTTTGAAAAGCCTGATGATTATTTTTAGTCGGAAAATGCATAAAGCAATATGTGGTTAAATTCCGTACTAATTATTTTTTCCTATCGCAATTTGATACATTTAAGAATGGGGATTTATTTGAAAGAACTTTCGCGAACCCTGTACTTTTTGATTTTTCTAAGTAAGATGAAACTAAGGCATTTACTTTTAGGCGGGGGCTTATTTCAGTCTGGAGATCAATTCTTTTGAATTCACAAAAAGCATAGGGAAATTAAAATTGAAACTGTTTATGGTAAATCATTGTAAGTAAAACAAAACAATCTGCACTTTATATCTGAAACTGGGCATTCGAAATAAGACGACAACTTCCCGCAGGTCACGAAGTGAAAGCAACCACATAAATAAATGTGCTGTTGAGATTTTGACCTTCGTAACCCCAAACGAATTTCACAGCCATCTGAAGGTCCGAAACGATTGTATAGAAACATTTTTAAAATTTCCAACGTTCTCGTGTTATCAGAGGCGTTTACAATATGTACCATAAACCATAACAAATGAAAATCCTAGAACGTCGTCCATGAAAATTTTTTACTTGAACTTTTTACATGCACTTATTTACAAAAAACCATATCTAGTGATTCTGCGACTGAAATCTCTACCTATGCAACTAAGTCCGGGTGCCAGCACCCGTTTTTACATGTTGTCAAAAAGAAAATAATAAGCAACATGCAAAAACACAAACAGGTTTTCTTACAATCGAAAATCCGACCGAAAAATTCGTTCCTCGAACATGAAGAACCGGAATGCAGTTTAATCTTGTAGGTAATGAAGATTTTGATGCTACGAGAACTTCTTTTTCATGAACCATCTTTGGTTTTTGAAATTTTCTTCGTTGTTGAATATCAATCCGTAGACTTGGAATAAGAACACTCGGTAAGTATTCTTGACACTCGATACAAAATTATTTCCGCGTTATTGTTTTATCGAAAAATAATTTAGTTTAGACGCATTGATGTGTTGAAGAGAATAATAGAAAGCTTCCAGGAACGGAGGGTTGTTAAAACCTTAAAAGTTAAAACTAATACAGTTTCAGCCAATGAGTTAATTCTCACAGGTTGACTCAAAAGTGACTGTATGACTCTATATATGTACGGCTAGTCATCGTAAGGAATCGAATAGCAAATGACAATTGATGCCAATAAAATCTGGCCAGTCGTTTCGAGAGTCTCAGTAGTCAGTGTCTGCCTATAAATTAATTTTTATAGACTAATGTTTAAATATGCAAACTATCTCTATCGCCACGAGTCAAATGAGCTGTATTTTTCGGTTGAAACACATACTCTCCTCAGTTCTTACTCTTAACTCTTAGAATTTAATACATATAACAAAATGACTTATTGACAAGAACAATATAATATGTATGTTTTGAAAAAGCTATCGCTTGCTTTATATAAATAATTAGGATGCAGGATGGGGATATAAGGATGCCTAATATTTATACTTATAGTAACGAACAATATACTGATTTATTTCTCCCAGTTACAGACAAAAAACTGATAGTGAACCGTCAGGATATGCTTGATCTCTGCATTCGTGCTTCGTGGAGTTTTAATATTTGTAGTTTATATTTAATAGTGCAGGTTAATTCGTCAGATTCCTGGATATGATTACACGGATTCTTGGAAGAAGAGTGGTTCTTGGAAGATGAAGATTGAAGAAGCTACCAGGCCACTTTGGATTTGCACATAATAGCTGTTCCCTCAATGTATAAAAATACTTACGAATTGTCTTCGTAGCCTATAAATCCATTGTACTGACCGAGTCGGGACAATGGATTTATAAGTGTCCGTTAATTGCATAGATGTATATATGGTTAATTGAGACTTGTAATTTCGATATCCAACCATAATCATAATAGAATACCAAAAACATACTGTTAATTGTCTCCATGCGGAAGGAAGGCGCAAAAGTCTGGAGTCGATTAGCGGTTTCATAGGCACAATTACCGTACCTACCTACCGTACAAAAGGCACAATAATAAGATTTAACGATTATTAGCACTGCATATATTTAGTAAAAACATTATGTTCGATCAATCAGAAAAAATATAAACAATTATTAAAGTACCTGTGTACTTTGACTCGTATCGGGATCGGGAAGAGCTATACATAATATCTACTACATGAAAGTTCAATGTATGGATCTGATGTTCTATCTATACGTTTTTGACTGGGTAACTATAACTATTAATAAACCGAAATAGCCAAAAAATCACAAAAAAATGCTGCAACGGCGTAGGCTATATTTATGACAATTCGAAATTCTGTGATCTGTGACTTTGGCTTTCGTGACATACGGTAAAAAAATTGTTACTTGGTCGATTGGCACTGTTGATCTTTGAGAAATACTTTGTTTATATTGGAAATTTAAAATACTGATTTTTGACCTCGATAATGGTCAGAAAGGTCGAATTTTCAAAACAATCGTGTGATATATCGATTAGCAACTTCTTTCGCCGAAAAACCCTTTGGTTGTTTTAGAATTTCGAAATTTGAACCCGCTGCCGTTAAGCATGGGTAGAAAGTTCAAGTTTTTATTAAATATTGATTGTATGAGGAGATAATATTGTACTATTTAACATCTGCTTCAAAAAGCTTCGTCTCTTACCCTGTGTGAATCTTATTGATTTGCCTCACGCCTCCGAGAATTTCGTTTGAAATGAACTGTTCCTGTGGTATACGGATGAAAGCGGCCCATCATAAGCGGCCCATCAAAAGCGGCCCATTATTAGCGGCCCTTACAATAAGCGGCCCTCACAATAAGCGGCCCATCATAAGCGGCCCATGACAATAAGCGGCCCATGACTATAACCGGCCCATCATAAGCGGCCATGACAATAAGCGGCCCATGACATAAGCGGCCCATGACATAAGCGGCCCATGACTATTAGCGGCCCATGAAAATCAACGGCTCCGAAGTTCAGAGGAACTTGAAATGTTTAATTTCAGGTTGATTTCATTTCAATATTTTTAACTCCTTATATTTATTTAAACTATGTATGTAATTAAATGTAATTGAGTGGCATCCCTTCACATATCTCTAATTTAATTAAGTAATAAAAGAAATAGATAAAGATAAGAACCTTTTACTTTGAAGGAAAAGGTAATCGTTCCTTCAAAAGTAAAAATATTGAAATGAAATCAACCTGAAATTAAACATTTCAAGTTCCTCTGAACTTCGGAGCCGTTGATTTTCATGGGCCGCTAATAGTCATGGGCCGCTTATGTCACGGGCCGCTTATTGTCATGGCCGCTTATGATGGGCCGGTTATAGTCATGGGCCGCTTATTGTCATGGGCCGCTTATTGTCATGGGCCGCTTATGATGGGCCGTTTATTGTGAGGGCCGCTTATTGTAAGGGCCGCTAATAATGGGCCGCTTTTGATGGGCCGCTTATGATGGGCCGCTTTCATCCGCAAATCCCTACATAGTATAGACGAAACAAGTTTTACCCAACGAGTCAAAAACCACAGGGAAAACACTGATTATGGATGGCATTGTTCAACAACTGTAAACTTTATATTTACTGAATTTATTACATAAATGTCACATCTTGATGTTTTTGAAACCCTAGTCTATTTGCAGTTGTAGGCATAAGCAGTTGCAAATTCGAATATGATAATCCCTAATCATGAGATTCGAAATCCTTGTCTTTGACGTGCAAATAAAAAGTTACAGAATCGTTGATTTCCGATTTCTTCACGTGGTAATTTTTCATGAGATTACACAAACTTTCGTGATGCCATCATCGTATAGCATGATTACCTATGTTCAAAAACGTTAAGCTATAATTGAAGGTTGATGCCTTTATAATGCAGTGAAATGTAAGCAGGGGGTGTTCCAAAAATTGACTTCATTAACCGTTTAACAATTCCGACGTGCCATTGTTTTTGTGAATATGAATAGAAGGATTTGGCCATTCATAATTTTAAGATATAAAATAGTTAGATCCAAAACATTGTAAAAAAATCTCATTGAGTATAAAGACTAGCAGCAAATACAATATCACGTTTGATGCATTCGGACGCTTCTTCCATCTTTTTCTTTAGTGAAGGGTCGCCGATAATCCTGGCAGCGTCCTTTACATCCCTTTGCATTTCATCCAGTCGCTGGATTGTTCGTACAATAAGGCCTTCTTGAACCTCAGTCAGCTTCATGATTTCCGCAAAAGGCTGTGATGATAATTCAGACAAATTGTGTTACTTGAGTCCAATCTCACATCCAAGTAAATTAACGTATTAATAATCAATGTCACACCTTTCCCTTGGCCCATTCATGGACGACTTCCACCAATCCAAATCGGAATTGATCGACATATTGGCCAACCGGTTCCTTTAATCCACATTCCATTTGAACGGTCCCGATCATCTCTGCCAACTTTTTTACATCCTCCACTCGCTAATAATATATAGGTAGTTAAATTTCCGCACAAATACCTATACAATCAAAAATAAGAACATACGAACCTTTTTTAATTCTGGTGCCGCAACCAATTCCGGTTCTTCAATTTTTTTCGCTTCGAATACCAAGCAGGACAAAATAGCTGCAACATCTTCGGGTGGCGCTGTTGAAAACATGTTGTTGAAGACCATTTCTGTTACCATTAATTCATTCTGATTTCCCATTTCACAAGCCACGCGCCCTTTCATTTGAACTGTGAAAATCATTAGTAATTAGTACAATAAATAGGTAATAAAACTCAATTTTAACTGTTTATACTTTCACTTGTGTACCTAAATTATCGTTATCTATGTAACCCAATCGACGAAGTACTTGAATACGGCATTGGTATTCTTCATGAAGTCGCAAGCTTCTGGGTGACATCAGATACTCCAATGTTTCTAATGTGTCTTTCAATCTCATGTAGCAGAACACTTCGTGAAACTATGATTGATCAAATATTAATCATAGATTAGAATTCTATTCCATTATGCCTTAACACTTTTTTAAACTTAAAAACAAGTGTAAATAATATTTATCCAGAACATACCTGCTCTTTAAAACCGTCTGTCATTATCATGTTACGATTTTTAAGATCACGTTTAAGTTGCTCAAATTTTTGTAGCTCGACAACCAAATTCATATCTTTCGTTGGCACAAGCCGCTGATTTGGAACCACGAAGAAAACGTTATTCGAATTTGTATTTATAGCTACTAAATCTTCCACAACTTTTCGTACATTTGGAACAGGCATTTCGTTGCTGTATATAAAAAACAATGATATTAGCTATTGAAGTGGGTCAGGTCATAGGTTTTCTTAGGAATTAAAACATTCAAACTTACACGAATCTAGGTAACTCTCGACGGCGAATGTCGTTGATAATTACCTCAGAATCAACACGCACAACCTTATCAGTAATTTCCAAAATTTGGTCATAATCGACTTCGATCAGAACATGTTCTTGGTAAGCTTTCGATCCAGGGATGAAATTGTAAGTTATCGGTTCTTTATTGGTAAAATACAAGAACTGTCCGAATCTTTTATCCAGGTCTTTATCCGAATCATCAGAGATTGATGTCGAAGTGTATAACGACGAGTCGATTATTGTCCAACCATTTTCAGTAAATGACTTTTTATCATCATCAGAGACGACTATCAGAATACGAAACTTCTGTGGGGGATTTGCTTTTGGTGGATAACCGTCAAGGATGACGCCATACCTAGATTCATAAAACGGTAAATGTTCCACTATGACAATACGTCCTGGAACTAACTGGTTTGCTTTGGTGTGACTTCCAAGGAATGGCTAAAAGTAAAAAATAAATAAAAAAATAAAAAAACGATCGTTATTTAGGAAAAATGTAGATTTAGAAAAGCATATGAAGTAAACATAGTGCAGTAATACATACAATCAGGCTTTCTCGAAGACTGATACAGTCTTTGACGTCGGTATAGAATGTCTTCAAGTCTTCATTATATGATTTTTCCCACTCTAATTCGGTAATGAGCGTTTGGATTTTATGGATTTTGTCTTTCATATCGTCAACTTTCATCCTTGAACCGGCCTCCAAGAAGCTTCGTTTCATGACATCTTCAACCGTTAGACTTTCCACTCGAAGCAGATTTAGTATCATGCTATACGTCAATCGAAATTGAGATTCGAGCTTTGCAGCTTTTCCAAGCATCATTTGCTGCAATTCCATTATATCTGGTACATTCTGTTTACACAAGAGGATCACGGTTCCGGTGGTGTCAAGGCCACGTCGACCTGCCCTTCCAGCCATCTGAATATACTCGGCAGGCAATAACGTTCGAAAGTTATACCCATCGTGTTTTCTTAATGAATCAAATACTACAGTACGTGCTGGCATGTTCACCCCCATTGCAAAGGTCTCTGTGGCAAAGAGAATCTGAAAAGTAAACAATTAGTAATTGAACTAGCTAATAATTTTAGTTCTTATTTATATTACCTTGACAAGTCCTTGTTGGAAAAGCATCTCAACCACTTCTTTTAGTATAGGCAAAATCCCACTGTGATGGACCCCAATCCCGTTTTTGAGCATTTCGTGTACACTTAAGACCTAATAGAGCATACAATTTGAATTTTCCAGACAACTGAATGAGAAATTAAAGCGAAAGGCTTTATAAATCGCTTATATGTTCCTTGCCTGTGGAAGCTCTCGATCTGAACCTTTTAGTCTCGCAATACTTTTTAACCAAAATCCATGAATTTCGGCCTTTTGTGCCCCAGTAGTGAGATCAACACTACTCATTATCCTGGCGTATGTGTCACATCGGACTCTTGAAAATGTAAATATTACAACAGGCAACTTGTCCTACAAATGCAAAATTATGATATCAAATAATTTAAGGCAACGAGATGACAAAACGATTCAAAACTGAAAACAAAAAGTATCCCTACATGCTCTTTTAAGTGACTCGCTAGTCCTACATAAGTAGTCTTTTCTGAATTTTCATTGAAGAAATTTTTCCCACCCTTTGGTCCAAATGACTGTTGATGCTTCGACATCCGCGACAACTTAGCTTCTTTTGCGTCATCGTACCTAAAGCAAATTACAAAGAAACTCCCAACTAAAAATTGAAATGGCTAAGATATTACATATTTTTATATTTGTTTCAATTACAATTAAAATACTAATCGAATGTGAGTACTTCATTACCCTCTTTTCAAAAACTTTCCTTCTGAATTGAGCAATAGGAAGACTTCGTCCCTCGATTTCCCTCCAGATCCAGTATACAAATAATGCTCTAATGGTACAGGCCGTTTGAGTGTACTAATTACGTATATCTTCTTTTTCTTGATCTCTCCAACCCAATTAGCAAACTGTAGGGCATTGGGCACAGTTGCACTCAGCATGATTATACTGACATGAGGTGGAAGCATAATTAAGACTTCTTCCCATACATGACCTCTCTAATTAAAGAACCCGAAATTACAACATGATAATGCTTATAGCATATAGATCTAAATTCGGTTATCATACAACCAAGTAAAACTATACCTCTTCATTGTTAAGATAATGAATTTCGTCAAAAATAACCCATTCCAAATCCCTAATTACATCCGATCCATTGTAAAGCATTGATCTAAGAATTTCAGTTGTCATGATTAAGCACGAAGCACCAGGATTTATTTGAACATCTCCAGTCACAAGTCCAACACTTTCGAATGTGTTTTTAAAATCTCGGAACTTTTGATTAGACAGTGCTTTGATGGGTGATGTATAAATAGCCCTATTAGTAAAATGTAATAAATGAAACCAAATGTAAAGTATAATTTAATGATTCGTGCGGATAATCACCTAGTCATATGCTGGACTGATAAGGCAATCGCATATTCAGCTACAACCGTTTTTCCAGCAGATGTATGGGCGGCAACAAATACGTTCTGATGTTCTTCCAGCCTAGCAATAGCTTGTTTCTGGAAAGTGTCCAATTCAAATTGATATTGATGTGCCATAACTGGCACCCTTTCGTTGAAATCAAGCATTGGCTTATTAACATCAATCATTTCAGCCCATGGCATAAAATTAACCCCTGTTCCGGACGGAGTTTTGCTGATCTTAAGAACAGGTTTCGGTCGTGTTTCCTGCTATAGTCGTAGTCATAAAACATTATATCAATACACTTATCTGTATATTCTTCAATTTATTAACTTAAATAAATAATTTGTGAACCTCATTTTGTGGAACAAACATCTCATCAGAAAGCTCATTTAGAATCTGCCTTGCCTTGCTCTCTTTTTTCGCTAATTTAGCAGCAGACGGTTGATATTCCTGATTAGAAGGTTCCTTTCCATGCCAGAAATTTAACCCTTCACGTTCAGCCTAATAAAATTCACGATAATATATTAACACATTTACCTAAATTTCCGCTTATTATACAAACTCAAATCAAACCTCAAATATATCGTTGTCAACTAATTCATTTGCTGACTCTTTCTTTTTTGAACTTATAGTAAGACCCTCTTTAAATCCTGGTGGCACCCACAGCAAATCTGACAGAAGAATACGTTTCATTGAAAAATAAAGCAATACATAGCCTATGAGTTGTTTTGGTTTACAGGCAGAAACAATACAAATACAAACACAATACCATACCGTTTTCAAACAACTTTTCAAATAACTTCGCTTCGGACTCATCAACACGGAGGGCTTCTATCTTGCCAGCAGCTTCTAAGATTTCTTTTTCCTCTTCGAAACCCCCTGGCCAAAACGGAAAGTTAGTCGAACTTCCTTTAAGTCCATCATCTTTACCACCTGGCGCTCGAGTCAGAGACAATGAGTTTTTAGCAGTCTGTCCAACGTTGCTGGTCTCTACTTCTTCAAATCCAAGGAGTTTTCCAGTTTTCGGGTCGCGCCTTACCTAAACAGTACATTTACAATGTTTATTGTTTTATTGTATATTTAGTGAATGTGCATAAATAAATAAAGTTTTTGGACACGTTATTAGAACCACCAACTCTACCTCTACGTCATTAGCTTACCTGTTGAACCAATGGAATCTGCGTTGGATGAAAGCGGAATAATGAATCGATGTTCCTTGGAGCTGGGAAAGTTTTCAGATTATTTTTTAAGGAATGAATCGGTAAACTCTCAAGCTTCTCGGTGTACTCTTTAAGAATGTCCTCGACAACTGGCACCACTTCTGGCAGGCCAATTTCCGGAAACTATGATCATTTTAATAATTTATTGCAAATTAAAGTTAGGTTCATTTCATTGTTCATTCCCGAGTAAGTTTTCATACACTTAATATTTTGGATTTATAATTGATTGGGCAATGTAATAGTAGTTTAGATTGATCATAGATCAACAAGACTTTGAACCTTTGACCTTGAATTTAACTTTGAAGTCTTGAAGTTGGAAGTAAATGAATGGACTTACGACTTTGGGTATATTAATCATTTTTCATGAATACAAGGCCTTTTTAAGGAAGGGCAACGAACGGGCGAAGGGTGAAGTCACGTTTCCGTTGAGAATTCAGAATTTTTCCTCTTAAATCAGATTTTCCCAAAAAACAAAGGATCTTTCGATTCAACTCCTGTCGGTTTAGCCTCAAAATTGCAATAATCAATCAATCAATCAATCCAACCTTTGGAAGCACATAGGGAGTTTCAAAAAGAGAAAAGCAGATTGCAGAATTCAGAGTACAGAGTACAAAATCTACAAACTAGCTGGCTGGATCACCTGTGAAGAAAATCTGTGTTAGATTGAACACGGAGAAAATTTCCGGTGTCTCTATTCCCGGGTTTGTCATGCTACGAATTTCGTAGTATCGTAGTTCACAAGTGCGCACGGTTTATCCTTTTAATTTTACAGCGGATTTTACACTAAAATTATAGAGACATCATGCAAATGACTAAAAAATTTTAAATTTTAAAAAAGAATTTAATGCAAATACTTTTAGCCTAGTGCATAGTGGTAAAATATACATAACTTTTACATTTGACTTTTAATTGTCCAAAGTTGGACAAGAATACGATTAATTTATAAATTTCCTTGTACATACAATGGTTAGATTATGTTACTCATGGTCATGAAGGGTGGGGTGGAATGTGGAATTTAATAAATAAACAACGCGTAGTATGGCGTTGTCTCATCCAGTTATTAGTTTCTTTTGAATTTAAAGAAATCAAATTGTTTTTCCATACTACAACTACAGCTAAACTACCAGCTATATAGTTAGAGTAACTCCAACAGATAAACACTAAACAGCTATAAAGGAATTTGCTGGGTCTCAGTCTCCCCTGATTTAGCTTAGGCTTGCTGTTGTTGGGTTAGCCTTTTAAATTGTTAAGCCCAACCTAATCATGGGTATATTGAGACGGAGTTTTCCAAATTCCAACTCCTCTGCTTCAAGTCCGATAGTCCGAATAAGTAAAAAGACCCTTGAACTGTAAACGTAAAGCTGATCTTCCATGTTAATGTTGTCATTCATTCATGGAGAAGGGGCAGAAGGGCATAAATCCGGAAAATATGGAGTATTTGTAATCGCAGGTTGTTTACAATCAGAAATAGCGTGTTTTTCAACGCTGAAGTATGAAATATAGTCCATAGTCAGTTTTTTAAATAGAGTATTTATTAGATGAATTTTTGTTGGTTTAATGAATAGGGATGATAAAAGTCAGAATTATTCTTAATTATCTCGGGACTGGGACTGGGACGTAAGACGTATTTGAGTTATCAATAAAAGTTTTAACTTATAATATGCTATATAATAACTTGTAATTAATAACAAGAAAACATATTAAAAATCGATTGTATAAAATCAAAATATCGAAATTTACGTTCACCTAGACGACTCCGTTTTAATTCCGAAGCTTTAGTAATTGTTCTATCATGAATTGATTTACATCCCAAAGAATATGCTATAATTCGATAAAGATAGTTTCCCTAACAAGACTGGTGGGGAGGCCACGAAAACTTGGGCAGAGGCAATTTAGTTTTGACGGAGGCCCAGCAACGATACAATCCGATTCATAAGTTCAGATACCTACCCCTACCTACCTCGAATAGCTCGGTATCCTACCCCTACCTACCCCGCATAGCTCGGTATCATACCCCTACCTACCTCGCATGGCTAGGTATCCTACCCCTACCTACCTTGCATAGCTCGGTATCCTACCCCTATCTACCTTGCATAGCTCGGTATCCTACCCCTATCTACCTCGCATAGCTCGGTATCCTACCCTTACAAACCTCGCATAGCTCTGTACCCTACCCCTACCTACCTCGCATAGCTCGGTATCCTACCCCAACCTACCTCGCATAGCTCGGTATCCTACCCCTACCCACCTCGCATAGCTCGGTATCCTACCACTACCTACTTCGCATAGCTCGGTATCATACCCCTACCTACCTCGCATGGCTCGGTATCCTACCCCTACCTACCTTGCATAGCTCGGTATCCTTCCCCAATCCACCTCGCATAGCTCGGTATCCTACACCTACCTCGCACAGCTCGGTATCCTACCACTATATACTTCTGTCTACCTCGCATAGTCCCTACCTACCTACTTAACCTGGAGCAACTGTTTTCTTGATATTTTGGCGCCTGCCGGGGGCAGGACAATGGGGTGTTAAATGCTATACTGTCCAACATAGGGGGCAAAAACTAATAAAATTGAACAACAATCAACATGTAAAATACCTTGAATTGAGAAAAACTTGTACAAAACTGATTTTTAACCGTTTTTTTGGGTTAGTTTTTGGCACATATCTCACGAACTCTTCTGAGATATGACAATCTAGTTAGTGATATAAACTCGAAATTAAATTGTTAACAACAATTTGCATAATTTTTTCCACACCTAGAATCATAAAGGACCTATAAATAAAGAAAATCCGAAAAAATCCGATTTTTACCCGGTTTTCGGGGTTTATCTCAAAAACGCTTCTTTGATACGGCACTTTTTATTGCAGATTCGGATTCTACGTCAAATTTGCCACAAAATGGTATATAATATGTCTAGATTTAAAAAATTGACCTGAATATATGTAATGGTAGTAGTGTATACTAACAAGACTGGTGGGGAGGCCACGAAAAGTTGGGCAGGGGTCATTTAGTTTTGCGAGTGGCCCAGCAACGGTACAATTCGATGCATGAGTTCAGATACTTATCCCTATCTACATCGAATAGCACGGTATCCCACCCCTACCTACCTCGCCTAGCTCAGAATCCCACCCCTACTTACCTCGCATAGCTCGTTATCCTACCCCTACCTACCTCGCATAGCTAGGTATCCTACCCCTACCTAACTCGCATAGCTCGGTATCCTACCCCTACCTACCCTTAACTACCTTGCATAGCTCGGTATCCTACCCCTACCTACCCCTAACTACCTTGCATAGCTCGGAATCCTACCCCTACCTACCTCGCATAGCTCGGTATCCTACCCCTACCTACCTCGCATAGCTCGGTATCCTACCCCTACCTACCCCTAACTACCTTGCATTGCTCGGAATCCTACCCCTACCTACCTCTACCTAACCCTACCTACCTCGCATGGCTCGGTATCCTACCCCTACCTACCTCGCATGGCTCGGTATTCTACCCCTACCTACCTCGCATGGCTCGGTATACTACCCCTACCTACCTCACATAACTCGGCTACCCTAACCCTATCTTTCTAACCTAAATCAACGGTTTTTTTTACATTTTGGCGCCTGCCGGCGGGGCCCCTGCCGGGGGCAGGGAAGTGGGGCGTTCAATGCTATACTGCTCAGTTTACCAGGCAAAAATTAAGACAGTACAACAACAATCGAATGTTACAAAAATCAACGTGTAAAATATCATGATAAAAAATGAGGAAAACTCGTACAAAACTGATTTTTAATCGGTTTTTTGGTTAGTATTTGGCGCATATCTCACAAACGCTTCGGAGATTTGACAATCTGGTTAGTGATAAAAACTCGTAGTGAAATTGTTAACAAACATTTACATCATTTTGTCCACGTTTACAATCATAAAGCACCTAAAAATAAATAAAATCCGAAAAAACCCGATTTTTACCCGGTTTTCGGGTTTTATCTCGAAAGTTTTTGTTACATTCGCGGGTTGTTTTTGCAGATTTGGAATCTACGCAAAATTTGCGATAAAATGATATATAATATGTCGATATTGAAAACTATGACCAAAACCATATGTAATCGTAGTAGCGTATACTAATAATGCATCTGAATATCTGATCAACTGATGAACGTCGAAGTCTGCTACATTGAACTTCGATAATCTGTTATTGATAAGTCAACATGCAAACAAACTTTAAACCCAGCCCAAAGACTCTCAAATTAAAGCACAATTTCAGTCGAATTTGGAGTTATCCTGTTTCCAGTCTTACACAGTCCCATAGCAAAAATTTTTTAATACACTAACGTTTCAGATCTATGATGTTTTAGTCAGTTTTTTGTATTTAAAAAGAATACACACCAACATCATAATTATATCGTAATTAATCGTAAATCTTCGCTGCTAAAATAATCTTAATGATCACATTAATCATACATGTGAAGTTCTCTTAATTTATCCCTTTGCCAATCAAGTTGGCAAGCGATTCTGAACTTAATGCCAGTCAATAATATTATATAGTGTGCAAAAGGATGCATGTAAATATTTTACAGCCGTTCCACAGTAATAAAGCATCAACCCGTAAGCACTACATGTCTTAACGCTCTATAGCCTCCGAAGTGTCCTCTGATTGACGATATTCATCTGGAGCGTTCGTCAAGATTCCAAGACCTGCAGGTTGGCAAGCAGTAAAATAGTACCACTGCAGATCGGAGCCATTGAAGTGGATGTCTATAGACGCTTGCGGAATCTGCTATGTATTCTAAAGGCCTGAAAATCGTTGCAAAAATCATGAGCCTAGTTTGAAATGAAAGGACTGTTGTGCTATATCCGTTCGAAAGCATAGGGATATGAAAATAGGGCACGTGAATGTTGAATGTCGGGTATTTGGGTCTAGGATTCTAGGGATAGGATGTATAATATTGTGGAATACGCATGGGCTTCATGTGTAAGAGCAAATTGACCTACTTCCATCCTCATACTGCAAGACTGACCTAGTTCTGGTCCAATTGATCTTATTCTCCAGCAGTTACTTCCCGTGGGTTATTTGTTGTTTAGTTCTCGTCCTAGTTTTAGCTGCACATCTAGGGTTAAGGGGACATTTTGTCCTTGGCAGCCACTTTATCATAAATTTATTTTACTCATTATTTCAGTTACTTATTCGTTCAGCGTTAAGGCCCGGCTGATAAGGTTGTAATCCGAAAGCGAATCAGCGTATTCGAAAGCGTTAGGAAAGTAGGTTTTTGACATTGCAGGATACGAAGGCTTTCATTTAAAAAGTATATTGATTTCGCTTTAAGTTTTACACGCTATATACCTAGGCATTCAGGATTGGAAGGACTTTCATTTTCTTTGTCATTGTTAGGGTTTGAAAATATCAGTTATTTCTATCGATATTTGATAATTTGGCTTCCTCAACTTTATTGGCACTGGAAATGTGGTAAGTTAACATGTTTATTTGTATTCGATTTTGCATTTCTTAAGTAATTTATGGACACATATGTCATGCTCATATTGCTTTGAAGTAATTCATACGTGTATGTTATTGATAATCTTTCAAATATATATACATACGTATAATGTAATGAATGTACTCGTTAGAAGCCAAATATGGAAAAATTAGAGATTAAAAGTGTTTTTGTTGTCGTAAAATCGGAATGGAAATTTTATTTCAAAGAAATTGCTTTCCGTTCAAACGATTATCAGAACTCTTAAAAATAAATATTCACGACAGCCAATGGCTAATGTCAAAAAAATTATGAAACTAATTCTAATTGAGTTTCAAACCATACTAATTTTCCAATTAGGTATAGCCAACCTGTATATCTACACAATAATATACAGAAGGCATATAGACATACAGAAGCAATACAACTTGGGATTAGTCAGATTGGAATGTTATGTCACATCGTGATACATATGCCAGGATTTGCAATACCTACTCTGAGATTGATTAAAACTATCGATGTCTATACATGAATGTAATTCCAGGGAAAAAAGTAATCAATTTGCCCACTGCCCCCAAGTCTTTAGAACAAATTGAAAATCCACATCCAAGGAAATATATAAATTTAGGTCTCCCGACAAGATTCGTGATATACATAAACCAATCAAATTGGTTTCTTTGCTAGAATGTGATACTTCATTGTCTCAAAGCCATTTCGGAGTTGTACAGTTTGGAAGAAAAACAAATTTCATTCCGGAATAGAATTATTAAGCTCGAACATGAGAATTCTTGAATACGTATGCATTTTGTTGTAAAAGCATGAAATCCTTTACGATATACTAATGAATCTCTCTATCAAGGACACAAATAAAAGGCTTTGCCCTATGCACATGTTTCTAAAAATTCCATAATATAAATTATGCACTGTTTATTCCATTAAATCTTTCACGATCTCGGAGTACATAGTACATCCTCCTAAAATAGAAGCTGATATAAACATGAAATCATATTGCACAGATATGTCGACTAGCTTGTTATTAGCGACGATGACGAATTCGGCCTTATGTACATAATTGCATGGAATATTTTTATATGGAGAGCTAAGCCTTCCAGCCACTAAAAAGTGTGAATTATCACAATTGCAGGATAAATAAATACAAGTTCGTGAGCTGGAACTGACGTCAGAAAAAAATCTTTACATATAATATGGGACATGCCTGAATGGTTTTATTGCCTAGTAGTCAACCTTCCAGCAACCACCAACTACTTCATTCGAAACGGATAAGTTCAAATTGCCACTTCTGCTGAAGTTGCACGGGGGGATTGAATAATTCATACACAAACAGTTTTATTCTATTTTGGAAGAGTCTACTTTGACGACTTTTCGGCAGATTTCCGATTGGAATTATCTTATTACTTTGAAAGCACTGTCAATAAATTACATCGATCGTCGAGAAAAGATGGATCATGATTTTGAAAAGTATTACTCCACGTGTATGGAGCTTGTCAATCAAGCCGCAGAGGTATTAATTTATTTAACAAATTAATGGATCGTTCGCTTAAATAATTTTTAAACTTTCAAACTTAGGTTGATATGAGTTATTAAACTATATTGTATGTAAATTCTAGGTGATCTTATCTGCATTTCATAAATCCAAACGAGTAGAAACCAAATCATGCTATAAGGATCTGGTAACAGAGACTGACGAAGAGGTAGAGAAGCTTCTTATAAATGGACTGCGAGCAGCATTTCCAAGTCATAGGTATTTTATTTTATATGTCTAACATTTTTTACTATTTTAAAATTATTTAAGAGCTCTTAAATAATTAAATGTTTAAATTTCAGATTCATTGGCGAGGAATCGACGGCTGGGGGAGAAAAATGCATCTTGACGGACGCTCCTACCTGGATCATCGATCCTGTCGATGGGACAATGAATTTTGTTCACTCACTTCCATTGATCGCCATATCTATTGGACTTTTGATTGAGAAAAAACCTGTGATTGGGATTATATGCAATCCCATTTTAAAGCAAATGTATACAGCTAAAGTTGGAAAGGGTTCATTTCTCAATGGGGATCCAATCAAGGTTTCTGGAGAAACTGGTATGCACATTTTGTATTTAGCAGTATTTTATTCAGTATCTGAAACTGAATAAAGTTGTAATTTTTAATTAAAGATCTTTCCAAAGCATTGATTTGCACGGAAACGGGAACGAGTGACGATCCTGCGAAGATTCAAGTTATCTTAAAGAACATGGAATCCCTCTTGGGGAAATGTCATGGGTAAGTAGAAATATTATGAGTATGAATGAGACTGTTCTGACTATTATTTTTGAGAATTTTAAAATATTAACACGATGTTTAGAATTTCATACAGTTTTTCTAAAACGATACCTGTCGTCCTCGTGAACCGAGAATGTAGACAATTTTTTCCAGGTTTTGTGATTGATTTATGAACCTTGCATACGAATCATATTTTTGTTCCGGACAAACCTTTATAGAACCCGAGTGATGGGAACGGCAACATGTGCATTAGCCTTTGTGGCTGACGGCGGGGCTGATGCATATTGTCATCTTGGGCTTCATTGTTGGGATTTGGCCGCTGCCCAGGTCATTGTTGAAGAAGCTGGGGGATTTTTTTGTGATTACGGAGGTCAGGAATTTCAGTTTTCGATGGTGATCGGAATTGGAATAAGAAATGCATGCATTACAGTGTCATTTTTCTGTCCCACCTAGAGAAATAGAATACAACATGAAAACATTTAGAACTCAATATACAGGGTGTTTGCGTTCATTGTCCAGGTCTTTAAAATTAAAAATCTCAAAAAGTACTTGATCGATTTTGATTTGGTTTGACTGTATGGAAAGCTGAAACCTTAGAAGGACGAATGCAAAAGAAATTAGAATTTTACATTTTTTATTTGATGACCCATGCGGGTTTTAATAAAAAATCAAAGATTCAACATTGGAGGAGATGGGGGATATTCCTTAACAACGCATGGCAACAATCAAAATTAAGTCCAAAATTGAGATTTCTTAGACTGAAAGTGTTAAAAAAGTCTTAAAATTTTGATTGTTGCTATGCGTTGTTAAGGAATATCCCCCATCTCCTCCAATGTTAAATCTTTGATTTTTTATTAAAACCCGCACGGGTCATCAAATAAAAAATTTAAATTGCTAATTTCTTTTGCATTCATCCTTCTAGGCTTTAAGCTTTAAATAAAGTCTAACCAAATTTAAATCGGTCAAGTACTTTTTGAGATTTTTAATTTTAAAGACCTGGACAATGAACGCAAACACCCTGTATGTTAACAAAATCGTGGAGAAAATCATAAATTTTGATATAAAAAACCTTTTCAATTTTTAAATGTTTAGAGAACTAAACTAAAAACTCAATTCTAATCGTCAATTCCATGATTAAATTTGAAACAGAACGAGATCTCTTGGAGCCGCGGCCATGAATATGGCTTCTGTTGCTAGCGGCGGAGCGGATGCTTATTATGAATTTGGACTTCACGCTTGGGATATGGCGGCAGGAGATCTAATTATTCGGGAAGCGGGTGGGGTACTTATCGATACAGCCGGTAATTTAAATTCGCACTAAAGTAGCGTTAGTTAATTTTTTGTGAAGATTTTCTTTTATGACACATGAGATTTAACAAGAATTGCAGTACACGATTTTGCATGTATTTCTTAATCTAATCTCTAATCACCTACACAGTTTTAGCATCTTAGTTGATAGCCCGTTAAAAATGTAAATGTGTTTTGCAGGTGGTCCTTTCGATCTCATGAGTCGCAAAGTCGTTTGTGCATCTTCCGAGACACTTGCTAAAGCCATCGCAAACCTCCTAGTCCAGTATGAATTAGAGCGAGACTGATTTCATAATGTATGCGGCTGTCGAGATTTCTTAATGTGGAAATACAAAGATCAATGTTTCCAACAACAATGCAGCAATTTACAAACAATTCCAATCGAATATCTCTTTTTACGATCAGAGCTACCAAAATATCAGTTGTTTTAAGCTTCAATGTTGATTAATTTTTTTTCAAATACAAATGCAAATTATTTATTCGAACTTCTTTTCTATTCCAAACCCCTCATTGTGTGGATGTGGCAATAGCTTTATTTGTCGAATTTGTTTAGCTTATTCTAGACTAGTAAGAAATTTTTAAAATGCCAACATTTTTTATTTTACGAGAAACTGAAATAACATACATTCCAAATATTGTAGGGAAAGTTTTGAATATGTGGTCTATATAGCTAACAGTACTATTAATAATGTCTGATGCCTTTTTATTAAAAATCACTAAATAATGCTAAGGAGTTATCGGTTACTACATGTAAATATTAAGTCTGTCAGTAAAATATGAAAATGGATCAACAGATTCATTGGAATATCGCTGTTCAGCGCGCTATATATATTGTACCTAAAACTAGTATAGTTGGCCAATGGATTTCACGAAAATGATGTTCTCTTACTGTTGAAAATGTGAGCATATCATCGCCATTCGGAACATCGAATAATTAATGAAATTCTTGCAACCAACAAGTAATTCTGAGGATCTTTCCGTTTCCTGTGTGTCAAAAGAATGAATGGAAAATGAATTCGTGTATAAAAGCCGAGTATTTATTAATGTACATATTGGAATACGTGAATTTGTCTTATTCTGTCGTAATTAGTAAAAAGGGGTAATTTAAAACAGAAACAAAATTTGTTAGAGTGTAACTGATATTTACTGGGTTGTATAATCAAACCATTAACTGTAATTGTAAATATTCTAGATTAGACTATTTTGGGTTTTGTAAATAATCGCAACTTCCTATCAGTTTGCAAACCTCGAATAGCCAAAATTCCTATATATTATAGTTTCTGTTCCACGGCTCCCAATCCCAATTATACGTAGTTTTAATCGAGGCCAAGACTATAGAAGTACTGCAGTCTAAAGAAGGAATGCAAAACCACCTACTTACATAGAAAGTCACCCGTGATATATTACGTAGAGAAGTATATATTTTTCGAAACACGTCCAAACATCCATGTCAACTCGATGTATTTATTTAATGTCATTACTTTGGAATGCGCTGTGGTAATTGACAACAGCATTTTTACCCTGTCCAGCGAGGGCGTTGATGGACCAGCAGAATCTTTAAGTGTAAAGCAATGTCGATATATATGTACTTTGGCAACAAATGAAATGTAGACAGACAGTGATTCAATAAAGAAATGTTTCCCAACCAAACCGGAAGGCTTTCCAACAAAGTCTCAATCTTCTTGGCACCAATTTTATTCTTCATTTCCTTGCTTTCCAAAATCATACCATCCCGATAATGACAAAATCATTGTGACAAAGATACAATGCTCACTCTACTGTGTGGGATGCAGAGGATGCTTTAAATGTGACATATTTCGTGGATTTTTGTTGTAGTAGGCAAGGCCGTCTCGGCCTTCCTTAGCAACTTCCCAAAGGGCCGGAAGATTCTTCTGGAAAGTCTGATACCAGTTTAGAACATGAGGATATGGCTTCATATCGAAGTCCATTGCATCCAGTGCGGCTGTTGCCATAAGGAGGGGCGGATCGGCGATGGTAAAGTTCTCTTAAGAATTAAAATAAAAGCCATTAAAATCCAAAACGGTCCTTTCCTCCCATCCTGCACCGTCTGTGAATATTATAATTGACTTTCCGCCTTACCTCCTGCCACATATGTAGTATTCTGCCGTCGCAGAATTTCATCAAAACATTTCAAGGCGTGTTGAAGCTTTTTCAGATTGTCTGCCGTTCTTTCATATGCATAGTCCATGGGCAAGACCATGTAGTCGTAGACCCGGCGCTGAAAGGTTGATAAATGAAATGCTAACCTATGATGAATAACGGATTTAGCCACTGGGCATTTCGGGTAGAAAGTTTCATCCTTTCCATATTTCTCAGCCAAGTACTGGATGATGGCAACACTAAAGAGAATGAAAAACAAATATCATTTCCTACAGTTTTTCGTTTCCCATTTCCATTCCTCATTCCACTTCAACAGCTATATTTGCCAAAATATTCTTAGAGGATACCTTTCACCCATGATCAAACCGTTATCATCCAGGACGGGAATTTCACCTTGTGGGTACATCTGGTTAGAATCAAAATGAAGTTCGCTTTTACTTTTTCGATCAAAGAACGTGGAAAGAGTTAGCTGGAAACCTGTATTCCTGCCTGCTTTATACATATACCTCTAAAAATCCCTCTGAGAGATGTTCTCCTGAGTCAAAGTCCACCGTTTTAATGGAGTATGGGAGATCCAGATATTTCAAAACTATCTGCACGGCTCGGCCCGGTGGACTGTCGGTGCAAGTATGCAAAATCCGTTTTTCGGACATGTTGAATGTTGGAAATCCAGGGAGGAAACTAAATTTTACTTATTCGTTGAAAGGTACTGCTGTAACTGAGGACTGAGGAGTGAGGACAAACGGTGATGGCGTCTTTGGTAGTGGTCAATATTTATGAGCAGGGCAGGAGGATGCATCAACACGAATTTGTGAAAAAGTTGCTTAACATGAACATTGTGAGTGGTTTAACAAGTTTTTAGGTTTAGATTTTAACTTGTATATTTACATTTTGGATAGTCGTAGCATTGAACCAGCCCATTTTAAACGAACTGATGGTTTCGTGACTATTTACTGACATTTTTATCATCACCCGAAACAAGGGAGAGGATAACGAAAATAAATCTTTTTCCAGCTAATTGAAATCAAATAAAAATGTAAATTAAAATACTTTAGGGCCTATTTTTTAGCGTGCGTTCAACCAAGGTCTTCTAGATTCTTCAAATCTCTGTATCATATATCGCATAGACCGAGTCTAGATTGAACATAGTTCCTCTCGGAAATTGCTTCTTGATATAAATGCATGGAGCCTTGAGTTTTCAACCGATTTATCCCATAGACTTGCCAACTTTACTTCGCGTTTCCAATTCCTACTATACATCAATGCATGCCTTCTCAGCTATATACCAAGTCTTTGAAGCCTGATTCCTACTTTGGGGAATGGGAATAGAAAGTAATTCTGGAACTTTAATTGAATGACAAAACTCTACCATGCAGATCCCATCAACTCCAGTCTGTTGCCTGTTGCAATTACAGGAGGTAATTATCTAGGCTTATCTTTGAACGAATTAAGGACCCGAGTTCTAAAAGACCATAAATTAATCCGGATATTATTTTTGTCATCGTCATCGAGAATCTGATTTAGAGACAAAGCCGTATGAATCAAAATTTAAGCTAAGCATACTGACTTAATAAAACGGTTCGAATGTTAGTTGATTTGGGAGGACTATTTTATGTGTCCGAATGAATTTTTAAACCATCGCAATTGTTTTATTTTCATACCAATTTTGGATAAGGTAATCACGCGGTTGGAAGTTGGAATATTGCTGCGATCGTTTCGATCGAATCTAAACCCCATCTCAACTTTAAGCACTCAATTTCTGAGACTTTTGAGATTGAAAATAATAAATAGAATGATTTCTTATTCCAATATAGACGCCAACAAATCAACGCGGATACATGATTATGTTGGTAACACGAGCCAAATTTGTATTTAGAACTCTAAAACTATATAGTGCATGATTTTATGGAAGGACAATCAATCATCTCCGCTAATCTGCAAGTCACTTTTGAATTGAATGTTAAGAATGTTAAGATCCGCTATCAGAAAAGTCGGTGGAAAAAAAATCGATCTCATTCACTGACATTCACATGGGAATAGGAATTCCCGGAACGGAAACCAAAAAGATTAGGGAAATGGAAATGTTCCAATGCGACTGAATTTTGTAAGGCGAGATCTAAGAATGAAAATACATTTACATTTTATATCCTCTCTCAGTTTCTGACTCTAGCCATACAAAATTCTTTCGCCTTTTCGTTTTTCAAAGTGTAAAGCTTGACAGGCGAGACGCTAATAAAACTTTACACAATGGAGCAACCATTCTTGTTAACGTGATGTGATTTGGCATATGAACTGAAGTAGACTTCCCCCTCCTCCATTCCCCATTTAAGGTTCCTTCTAAAATTGGAGGCTGCTGGGTCGGGATGTGACAGCTTAAGCAGGGCACGGATGATATTAAATATTTTCAAAACAATTTCAAATACTTATATGATTTTGATATTCTGATCAGAAATCTCAAAGACTTTTCTGTCTTAATTTTCGTCTGTACTGAATTAGCCTCGGATGTTGGAGAAGCTATTTACAATCCTACCCAAAAGTGGAGTCATTTCGAGAATGGAAGTTATTTCGAAGGAATATACCAAATATTCTTTGATGTTTAGACGGAGTACTTATTAGTATTAAAGTAGCCACTTCTACATTTAATTACGTATTCACTTATTATATGCATTCGTTGCCGGAAGTGTGTCTAGGTTCAAACAGAACAATGGCTTTGTCTTCGATCAATTTTAAATATTTTATTTGTTTTACCATGTTTTAGGTAAGACTTATTCCCTTGATCTTATTTTGTTAAGCCTTATCGGAAAGATAGTGTATTTAGAAAGCTTGTTGTAACTTTTGGATTCATTTTAATTAGCCTCCATGCTGAATGGAATCTGCCCCGAATTAAAAAGGAAACTGCAGAAATTTGAATTACATTTAAACAGAAGTCTTCCAAGGCAAACAAATAAATATAATTAATATAATATACTAATATCGATTCGAAAAGTAAAATTGTTTTGAAGTTTTTTAAATAATAGTTTTTCGAAAATAAGGACAGGTTTCAAACGGAAATACGGATTTTGATAACTTGAAGTTACCCGAATTCTTTGTTGCGACAGTATAGTAGAGCCCATTTTGGTGAGAAACATACATTATTTTGGAAGTCGTCTTTTTTTAGGCGTTTGTGCTTTCTCATAGCGTCGAACATAAAGAATTTAAAGGTTCTGTTTGGTGAGTGAAAATCTTCTACATAACTGTCGAGCTTCTCCTAATTTTCCTGTCCTTCAAATGTCGAGCAATTGTGCTTCCCTGTCTGCAAAAGGAGTCTCTGGGGGTAAATGTATATCGTTTAAAAAAATTCAACGTGACCCGAATGATAAAAGAATACGCAACAGCGTCGGAGTAGCTTCGGTAATATAGCCTATAGATATAGATGAACACTTATATTAAATCAGTATTTTTATATTATTGGTCTTTTATATTGTTCCTTTTCAACCAAATGAATTCAATAAATCTCAATTTCTTCTATTCCAGTGCTTTCTCTGCAAATGCTAAAATAAACTTCTTTTGCTTTCACTTCTGGCCTTCTGTGTTAAGATTTATGGCGTAATTGAATGCCATGAACAGATCTGTTGGGATCAGACAACCATATTGACAATAATAAACCACTTCAAAAGCCCTTTTGTTCTATAATTTTGGAACTGGCCATCCAGCATATCATTGCGAATATTTCTGAAAGCAGTAGAAAAACATGACAGGAGGGAGCTGGGCCAACTTTTGTGGATACGCGTACGATATAGTTTAGTATATTCTCTTGTACTTTTACCAAGTGCTTCCCCAAACTTTTTTAATATGGAGAAAACTTTTGTCATTAGCTTTTTCGTTGTTTTAAAAACGTAAAAGTACATATAAATTTTATTATTTCCCTCAAATGAAATCAGACAGCTACAGTCCACCCTTTCCCTGTTACTATAATTAGACGTTTAGCGCAAAAGTTAAAAAGAGGGTGCAATGATATTCTATTGAAATGTTTATTAATTTTTGGGATTCAAGTAAAAAATACGTGATTTTGTGTAGATGAGAGATGAGACTGGCGAGTACCGTTCCAGTCAAATTAAGTCATAGTCAGAATTGAATCTTTAACTGTGATCTTTTCCACGCTCAGATTTTTAATTATCCATGCTCGGATACATTGTTATCAAACATTATGCTACATTTACTAGAGAGTGTTTATTTCTTATATTTATTCGACCGTATAATACTGTTTTAATTGTTTTTGGAGATACTGTTGTGTAATATAGTAAGGAACGCTTCATAAACTGCTCAATTACAGAATTCATACAGAGATAATAATATAGTATTGGATATCATACCGTAAACTAAGCTTTCGTACACTCATTAAAGAAGCTGGATACGATGCATTAGGATCAATTATCGATTGAAACCCACAATTCTAAAAAAATTATGCTGTTTTCTCAAAAAAAATCGTTCATTTCAATCACCAATTAACAAGTTACCGAGAATTTTCCATACAATGTTGCACACACTTTAAAAAACTGACGAGGATCAATCACAATTTCCAATAGAAGTAGTTATAAACAGCAAAAAATTCAAACTGAAAGCAATAATTACCCTACGCATGGAGATTTTGAGATTACCGAATTCTTCCCTAATTGCTACCGTTATCAAAGAGTTCCTCACATTTCAGCATTCGAGATTTAAAGATTACAATTACAGCATATTTAAATGCCCATCAATTCGTCCACTTTCCTAGCATCCTATTCTACTTCCTATCAATCCTATCTGCTATTTAGTTGTTAAAGTACGAAGATTTCGAAACAAAAAGAAACGGAGGCTGAAAAATCTAACAGAGCTCTTTGTTACACCATGATGAAGAGTTGGCATTGACTGAAAACCCTAACATCTGCAAATGGATGGTGACATTCCATCCGCAATTCAAGTTGTTGATACTTTTGCCAGTGATGCCTTTTATTTAATAAATCTATTCCTCCCGTGTATTTACACATTCTTCTAACTCATACAACAAGCATGGGAACAAGAACAAAATTAACGATCTACGTATAATAGTGGTATAATCTACATTATCTTTTAAAGCAACCTGGGACGATAAAACTAACGAAACCGACTCCTATCTCTTCTACATGTAGTTATAAAATCTATTTTACGAATTAGAAATCTCTAGAAGCTCATACCTATTTCCTATTTCTCCCTATAATCTACTCGGCATCATTTTATCGTTAGAGAAGGCAAAAACTAAGAAGAACTCTCGGCTTCATTCTGTCTCTCCTGTTTTCATCTCTGATCTCTTCAAAAAGAAGAAGAACTTGCATCAAGCGGAGAGGAACCTCTCGATACTGAAACTGAATACACTTAAGTTTTTTAGGCTCCTAAAATTTTTTGCCGAGTTTAATTTAGTGGTACGGTGCGGATTTATTTATATCCGAAAGTTTCCGCCCCGTCTTCATGTCCAATAGGGAAGGTTGGGAAAAGAGTGGCAGTCTACGACGGGCACTTTCTTTCTCCACTCCAATTTATAAAATCACACTTTGAGGAATTCTTCGGGATTTTGCATTCCCAGCTGAACTATCTTAAATATACGAGCACCGTCTCTGGTTCCTCGGACTCTGTCAGTCAGACGTCGAAAATTCAGTATATTGCATAACATTACAACAGAGTAATTTACCTTTCGTTTTTGCACATGCATTTTACTTAACGGAAGGACAAGTAAAAAATACGACACGAGCAGATCTATCGGATGTTTAATTTTTAAGATAGTACCACATACCATCCTCACAATAATAATAATATTTACATTCATTGAGTAGGAACGAGTGTTGCACAATTTGCAATTTTTTGCATTGACAACTCTTCCTATGTACCTGCTCCTACATCCTCAGGTCTTAAATTGTAATCTAATCTAGAACAAGCAGAACCCGCAGAACTGTGTTGACCCCTGCTGATAATAATCTCCGTGGTGGAGCATGAAAAAAGACACGTCCGAAACCCTGTAATCTCATTTTGCATTTACGAGATTGGTTTTATTAAATTGGGACTATTGTGACGCGAGCTTTAGAGAAGGAAAGTCCCCTGGATTTTGGGATTACGGGCTCGATAATCGATTATTAGCAAATTTGCATTAAAAGGATTTTTATTATAAGCCAGGTTTGGACGCTTGTCTGAGGATTACTGTAATTGTGAATTGGGAATGATGATACATTAAATGAGATTTAAAATTTCGATCATTTGATAGTATTAGCGTTAACGTGTGACTTATCCGGTTTTGCATATCAATTACTCTACGTGCAACGTGTGCTGTGTTTCATAAAAGGGGATACTTTTATGTGCAATACACAATATAAGTGCAAATTAAGTGTGTTTGAATTGTGGTGATAACATAAGACTGGGTCAATTAATTAGCCAATCTTATTGTTTTGCATTGTACTTCATTTTTATGTCCATGGACGGATGGAGAAACGACAATAATTTGGTGATTACATGGTGAATTATAACGAGGATTAAAACAGTAACTTGATTAAAAAATATATATACGAATTAACGCGTGTATTAATTTACTTTGCAATTAGTCGGCAATCGTGCAGAAAGTTTGACAACGACAATATTGCAAACTGTAAATATACTACCACACTAATAAATTAGCAAACAAACTCTCTCCCTCCATTTAACTATTTGATTGTTGGTTGACAGTGTTGACACTGACATTTTTATGACAGTTACAAAGGATACCATATATGGGAACGAAACTTTTGAAAATTAAGGTTGTTTACTTTCGTACTAAAGAAGAGCTATATAAATCATCAAATCAAAAATCGGATGAAAATATCAATTCACATCCTCTTGTGCGGTATCAGGAAAAAATTTGAAAGAACCTGACTCTGCATAATTAGTGGAAGTAGTCTGTTCAAGGATTTAATTGTTGTAGCCGTCTCCATCACCATCTCCTCAAACTGACAAGTTAAGTCGTCCATCGTGCATTGTACCTTTGTGAATTTTTTTGAAGCGAACTGCGTTGTGGAACTGACAGTTATCATCATACATCATATAAGGAATTAGCTCATTCTTAATGAATGCAGGATAAGTTAAAGGGATTCGTCCAATATCCTCGCTTTCTTTTTATCTTTTAAACCTCAAGCCAAGCACATCTTTAAACCAGTGTCTTGTATGCCACGGATGCCTCTATTAAATCAAAGAGCTTCTAAATTCTAAACGTGTACATTCTGTTCCTACAAAGTTAGAAACCTGCAGTTCTCCAAGTGTACATTCTTTCTGCAACATTATACTCGTTGCTACAAAAAGAGAAAGTCGGTGAAAGTACGGACCACGTCTCGTCGGATTATTCTGCAGTGATACCGGCCAAATTTCCTTGTTGTTTCAGAACAAATACAATCTTCAAGCCATAACCCGATCCCCTCTGAGCATTGCAGTCAAAACATTCGGGACTCCCTTTGCATTTGAGATACTGTATACTTGAGTCAAAAATATGCTCAGCATGCAATAGGCAATAGGAGAGTTTTATTTTCTAAGATAATTCCATAAAAACGGGATACATAATCTCTCCTACTTTGCAGCAACACAGCCAAAAGGGTTCTGTTCTAAACATTCATTTCATCTTGAGCAAAGGATTGAGAAATATCCTTTGCATTCGTCAAACCGAACCTGAGATTTAATACTAGATCACAAGTGACTGGCTAGTGGTTGTGCAACTGAGAAATTTATTCAGAAATAGACGTCAAACAGTCCATCATTAATTGAGAAAAATTCCACAAATAAATGTCATAGGACTTGTATTGTGCAGCCTGAAACTAGAATAATTTCCATTTAAGCCACAAGATTACAAATAAACCTTCAGTTCTCATAATCTGATTTTTGGCAGTCGTGTAATACAAGCTATTATTCACCAAGAGCTGGTCAAATTATACGTTTCGTGGTGTTCATATCAGTATCTAAATTATTCATCAAAACACGGTAAGTACAAACCTTTGGTTTATTGCTCTAACCCTATCGGATTTCAATATTTGCACTCCTCTTCGTGCCTTCGTTCGTTCGTTCGTGAGTACAGGATTGGATATTGGAATTGCTCAAACTCTAATCATGTTCCGGTATGTTATATTAATTTGGGAACTTGTTATTATTACATTGTTAATTAAGTATCAAAAGCTCCATTGCTAAAAGACATGTCTGAGTTGTAATTGACTTATATCTTTTAATAGACCCTTCTTCAGGATATGATATACCCTCTGATGTGTATTTGAGAGTTTGACAATAAATGAAAAAATAAATACATTTAAAAGAAACCCCTGTAATTATTTAATTTTTTACGTACAATCTTACCGTTTTTCTAGACGGTAATTTTTAAGAAAGTTAGATAGCCATGAAATAATATTGCGAGTTGTGAATTACTTGGAAATCTAATTATTCTTTAAATAAAAATGATGGGAAGTGGCTTTTCATAGATATGGTTCATGGAAATGAAGCAAGAGAAAATAAAGTACATTGCATATCATATGCCGTATGCATGAGCACACCTACACATGAGAAACGACTGTAGGTCTAGCCGTCTATCATCTATCTCCCTTAATGTCATAATAATATTTCTAATCAAAATAATCGAATCCGATCCCGTTTTCTAAACCATTTGTTTCATGGAATTAATAGGCCATAAATATGAACGGCTGTATAGGTGTATCGTATGTCCTATCCTCTCCTGTAACTATTATTCTATCAAGCTTAGCACAACGTTAATATACGGGACAAATGGTCACGAATCCTCTATCTACAATTTTATTTCTATTCATTTTCTTCATGTCTGCAATTTCGCGAGAAAATCGAACAGCTGGCTCAAACACATACGTACGAAATTGCAACATAACATGTGCAAGTCGGGACTCTAACTGTTATTGTATCCGGATAAGAACGCGATGAGAAAGTAGTAAACCCGAGATATGTTGCTAGTTTACAACCCGTACATGTTAGATTACTTGATCATTCGTAATTTCGTAAAAAAATACACGGGCTCATCGAAAATCCCTTGGTTTTGCCGAAGACGGTTGGAACGGAGAGAGACGCGAATGAAGGGCTAGATCGATATTGATTAGTGCTCTGTATATGAGGAAACGGAACACTCAGAGAACTCGAGAATGCAGTAACACAATTATTATATCTTGTTTTTATTGCTTTTGTGCCTTCTCCATTACTTCCCTTCTATATGGTTTAAGTGAGGTCTTTTAAGCTCTCTCTGTCGAATGGGAAGGAAGTGTGTCCTGTGATTTTGGTCCTTGTCGATACTTTAATCTATATAGCAATAAATTCTGACATTCTGATGCGAAAGTAAAGTAGGTTTGCCACCATCCGCCATATCTCTCTGTGATTGAAGCTTAATTGTTTTTCCAGCAGGCCTCCGCGTTATGAGACTCTTAATATTGCAGAGAAGAAAGTAGGAACCCCGCTGAAGAGTGATAGATTTATTGTCGGGCTGTTTTGTCGGCCTCTGTCACATATTTGCACTAGATAGCTTTTGAATGAATACATTATGTAGGGAATATTGAATTCTCTACTACTATATGTTGCGTATGACGTTGCGTTGCTATTCTAGAGAAATAAGACAAAAATATTGATGGTGTGTTTGGTTTGGATGGTGATTTATTTTACGGGAATAGTGTAGAGCAAATTGTACATCGTTTTTTTTTGACATTACCTTAAAATTTATTGCCCTCGAAGATTGGGTTGTTTCGTATATGTAGGGCATATCAACTTGCAGGTCAAAATTTATGTTTCACAAAGTCAGAACTTGGATCTAACAAGGGAAGTAGCCGAAATGTCAGATATATAATTGCTAGATTTGTTTTTGGGCTAATATAAACTATATACAATAGAAATTTGTCGTCCAAGTTAGTAACTATTTATTTTTTTGTTTATTAAACTATTTTACAAAAATTTTAACAAAATTGACAATGTACAAACCATGTAAAACATTGAATTTAAGGGAGATTTTTGAGTTTTCTAAACGAGTTATCGAGTTGTGTGACAAGGAAAATAAAACAGGCATGGTTTACATGTTTAAAACATGACTAACATCAATTTGGGAAAACATTTTCAATATTTATAGTAGATTACTGTGTTCAACAAATAAAACCAAAGTGACAGGAAATGGATTTTTTTTGGTACAGACTTGCAATTAATACGAGTCGAAATTTCGTGGCTTATCATTATCATACGGTTTATCATAGACGTAAATGAGAAAAGAAAAACATTTTGACCGCAAGCAAGAATAAAGACGGTTACTAAATAGTAAATAGAATACCACGTACTCTTTGGCTCAACTTACAAAAATCCAAAAAAATGCGCTTTTACCCTTGTAGTTTAAAAAGTCGGTTTAAATATATTTTTAGATGAATACCATTCAAAGTGGGATTTGTCTGGTACTTTCCAACTCCGAGGGGTGGTAAATCTGTTAAAATGCCAGTAACACTAGTCTTTGTTCCCGGCAGCGGAACAATAACAAAGAAAGTATGATTAAACTTTAATGTTTACGACGAGACCAGACTGTAAAACAAGAGTTGCGCTTAAGCCGTTATACAGGCTTTATGATTGAAGATTCTAATTTGTACTTAACCAGTGATTTCACAATCCTTTTGAGTTCTTATCGTGACGCCAAGATGATGTAAACATATTTCCTTGATGGTCCTTCTTTCTTTTAACGCGACGGAATTTCGTACGATTCTATCTCAAAGAAAGAAATGAAAGTGATGAGTTTGACGATGAAGCGTAAATAATAAAGAGAAGTGCGAGCATAAAACAAAATCCATCCAAATCCACTGTCGAATAATTCTACCTTTTCATCCTTCAATCCAAATGACATTTTTATTTTAGACGTTTTATTCATGCTGAACAAGTAAATCCCTCATTGTTTACTACTTCCAACATCCGATTTTTTCGCCGTTTTAAGAAGTTGGAATTATTTTATCCAAATAAAAAGACACATAAAACTAAACTGACTGAGCCGATCCTCTAAAGCATTGAAATCTAATAGCATAAAAGGTGTAGTAAATATTATCGTTTTTAGTAGAGATAGAGATCCTCGGAAATAAAATTAAGAAACAGGAATCAGGATTATTATAAAATAAAATAAACTATTAAGGGGGGGTTTAAAAAATATTTTATGTCTTAAAATGACCACTCATAGATACACATAACAACAAAAAGTTAGATCTATCCATTCATCGAAAGTCTAAAAATATGAAAATTGCTTGGCAACGCAAGCATTATATGGCTTGATGCCATAGTAACCGCCTTAAACCCCCATAGCAACGGTGATTTCGACGTACTTTCGTAATGTCATCAAAATGATGAAAAAGTGACCCAAACCGTTTTACGGGGGCAACACTTCAGCCCTAACGGGTCAACCAATCGAATCAATTTTTTTTTATAAATATTCCTCGATAAATTTCTAATTCAGTATGATCATTAATTTTTTAATTCGCTTTTCGAACACCTTAGAAAAGTCAAATGAGTAAAGAAATCTAGCCCCTCCGAGGTTGACAACCTGTTATTTTTTGATTTTGCAAGAAGGGTGAAATAAAATCGAAAAACTAATGATCATACTAAATTAGAAATTTATCGAGGAATATTTATAAAAAAAAATTGATTCGATTGGTTGACCCGTTAGGGCTGAAGTGTTGCCCCCGTAAAACGGTTTTTAACATTGGTTTAGATAGGGAAATCAAAATTTCCATAGTTTTTTAAACCCCCCCTTAATATCGTCTATTATCCAATTTAAAACGAAGCCCTTATCTTATTTTGAAAATTTTCTAGTTTGCCATCCGCTGTTTTCTTATCTTCATAATCCACAGGGTCTTACACTAGCTAACTAATGATACCCCAGACCCGGCCTAGGCCTTGGTTGGTGTTTAAAAATCCATTAAAAATCAGAGAAATGAACCCAGACTCCAGACAGTTGACAGTCCTAAGGAAAAGGAAACCAATTTTTTTTACATTAGATTCCTACATCTAAAACTCCTGTTATCTCCTGACTGAGGCATCGGGGTGTCCAAGTAGGTACTTCAAAGAATCACAAAAATGATTCTTACCATTGACCACTGTGAATCATAACTTAATGAATGGTGTAACTCGGGGATGGTACTGGCAGTAACAAGGCATCCCTCGTTTACTTTTCCATTCAAGTTATAAACATCCATTTTTGGATAATAAGCTATATAATTTTCTTTGTTCATCATAGAACTCAAACGTTTATATATTATTATCCATTTATATATTAAAACAGTCTTGTTGAATCGATTGTTTACGCCGATGTTAAAATTTATCAGAATTCTTTCGAACCGATGATTATCGCTAAAAGAAGGCTATTTTAGACAAAAGTAGAATAACTACGTGATAGAGAACCATTTTCATTCAAAATATCAGCGCTTTCTCTCACTTCCTCCGTCCAACATGAAAAATAAAAAAAAGCCAGGAAGCGGTAGAGTGAAAGCTTAATTGCAGCTACGAAAATCGTGTCTGTGTTCCTTTCTGTTAGTTCGTCAATCAAGGCTTCCAGCTAGACTGATACCACGGGCAAAAATTCAACGTTCTCTTGTTTTCCTAATCGAAAGCTCATGTCAATTTTTCTCTCAACTTTTCTATATTTTTTTTTCTGCTTTTATATATCACCTCTAACGCTCCAAGACCACTCACTCTGCAGTCAAGACTTCAGTCCTTTCTTTTAACTAGTCCACGTGCTTAAAAATTAACAACCAGAAAGGTGAAAATCAGCTTCAGAATTCTTAATTAAGTTGACTGTCCTGTTCTTATCGATTATGCAACTCTGAAAATCGTGCATTCGTGCAAACGCTTATAGAAGACTATGAATCACCTTTCAACAGAGCTAAATTATTTATACTGACTGTGTGCTTGCAAGAAACTAACATTGACAGCTCATCAAATCTGCAGATAACAGAGCTTTCCGGGATAAGCGGAATTGCAGCAAAGAAAATATCTTGAACCCAGACTTTTTTTACTCGCTTGAATCTTTTAATCAATAGTTGCACCAAAATTGGATTGCCAATTCAATTATAGAGTTTATATTTCTACTTATAAGTTTGAAACAGGAAGTTCTAGATCCTCAAAAGCCACCATATAAAGTACCTCTATTTGTATCCGTAAAGTGGATACAGGATATTCTGATTCTATCGCTTCCGCTTCGATATCATACGGCACTTTTATTTGGAATCTGTAAAATGATAGTTATCCACTCTAAAATAAAACACATGGGTCTGAAATGATATCTTCAAAGTTCAGATTCAAGGCACAACTTCAGGCAAAATTGTATTCCCAAAGGAACCGGCGGAGAGGGCAAGGAGGAAGCGACAGTCAACAGTGAATTACTGTCTCGCAGAGTAGTTACAGTTTACAGACCAAAAGTTACACTTTCCTCAAGGCATTGACATGAGGAGAGGAGAAAAAGAAATCTTGTTTAAAATCCCCAGAGAATAACGTACCTTGTAAATTTTTGAGTGTTTACAGGCAAAATGCGAGTTGAAAGTATAAATCCCTCCTTTCTCCCATGCGACATTATCTGGTACTGACAGGAATAGAAACTTTCAAACATGTCGCAAGATCTATTATGGGAATGTAACTTTTTCATATTTTACTTCATCATCTTTGTGTGTTAGGAAACATCTGGTTTGGAATTCCAATCGCCTCAAGATGGAAATGTCATCCGAAAATTCCTTCTTATTGTCCCGTATTTTTTAGAAATGTACTCTGGAGCTTTCGCATGGATGCACTAAAAGTTTGCAAACTGTAAATACATTCCCCTCTCAATTCCGATATCAAATAGAAGAAAAGCCAGCACAGAACGGCTCTGTAAGCACTGTAAATGTATAAATGTTGAATTACGAGAGACAGGAGAGTAGTTTTTATGACGAGACGGCCTTTCCCAAACAAGCAGACAAAGTTGAGAGTTCAAGAAATATACTTTAAACTGATCGGTATTTCATGCTTTTTCAAGCATGTTCCTTTTGTTTGGTTGTGAAAGGAGTGAAAGGAAAACGGCAGCCTCTGCTGGAGTGTCGGCGAACATTTCCCAAAAAAATTCTTTCTCCTTTCCAGCTACTTGGTGGAGAAAGCAGATGTTGTTACTAGTTCGTGTTGAGGAATACGGGTTGGTATTGAAACAAGACACTCTACGAGGTTAGAACAGTTGAAGTTCTCTACATCGGTATTCCTATGTTATAATTTAAATGGGGAGAAAGTAGAGGTGGATTCTTTGTCAGCAAACCGAGCATGATGAAAACCTAGTAACTTGTGCCTAATCGAGAGTATAGTTTATTATTTACCATATCAGAAGTGAACCCACGAATGGAGTATTGGTCCGCGTAAGTTTTGCATTGTTATATTGAGTTTAAATATGGAGAATAAACACAGCATGGGTTCAGCTATTTGAAAGAAAATTCCATCTAGTCGAAATAGTCTCAGTCTCGCAAGGAGAAAGTTCTGCCTGGAGAAATGAAGTTTAGCTTTCACTGAAATATGTAGGCCGTTGATGAGTTATATGGTAGTTGTGAAATATGGCTCGTGACAGGCTATAATTACCCTTAGTTTTGTACTCCTTCGTCATGTTAATGAAACTAAAATAATGGAGACCTGGATCAGTTCTACAATGGCAAAGAGCTGGAACTTCATTTCTACTCTAATGCATCTTTGGTTTATTTGCATGTTTCGGGGTATTTATTTTATGATGGTAATTAGACTCGACCGGAATACCTAGGACACGATCTGAATATTTGGATCCCATTGCATTACATTTTTGAGGGATCAGGGATCACAGAAGGGATAATTAACAGTAGATGAGTTTCATTCTCTCGTCGTGGCTGTCGTACGATCTGCCCGTCATGTTATGCTCTAGATGAGTTAAAGTATTAACTAATTTCTGCCCTTTCTCTCAACTTCAAACAGAAGTTGAATGGCCTGAAGCATTCCATTTGTATTATTAACTCAGGGCATTAAGGGAAATTCCTGGTCAGTATAATACCCCTAGATCATTAGATAGCCCTTACTTTACACTTTCCCCTATAACCAACATACAAATATTGCCAATTTGTTTCAAAATTGAAAACTGCACAGCCAGTAGTCACATATTGTACTAAATTCCATTTCAATCTTACATCGTCAAATTGCTCCGAGAGAATCCACTTTACCTAGAATCAAAATTGAGTAAATTGACGAGCTCTTATTATGTCCCTTCCAAACGGTAGTATGCAATATACGATGTAATCCTCTCGTCGACCTTTTCCCAGGAGCCTGAACCAATTTTTATTAAATCGATTATTTCGTTACCCTGCTTCCTCAAATATGTCACATATTGTAGTCCTGTAAATATTGTAGATGACAAATGGTGCCGGGTTCACTAAGCTCCTCTGCAACTTCCTTCGTAAAAAAAAGAATAAGGAAAAGTAAAAACCAGAACTCACACACGGCATCCACCAGCCGGAGAGAAAGTTTGACGTATTTAGGGAGATGAAAGGGATTGATGTTGCACAGGTAGAGGTGCCTTCCCCTGCAATTTCGTAACCTGCTCCTAAAATGCTTCCCCGAAACTAGAACCTCCGTGCCTGAGAGGGTTAGAGCAGGAGTTACCCTAAAGAATCCGGCTTTCCAATCACAGCAACCTGCCATTGTACCGACTTTCACCGAAATTTCGTAGACTTTTCCTTCGGAGCTGGTGACTGTATCGGGTATCGTCATGACTTCATAGGGGAGAGGAAACACAGGTGCAAGAGAGCGACATACAGAAATGGATATACAACTTATTAGTTCAATGTCGAATTGGACTTTCTTATTTATTTTGCACATGTCCTACAATCTGACATTTGAGATTAATGACAGAAGAGGAGAGAGGCTATATAGTTTCCTATTTCTTTACATGGACTTACTTCTCAGAGGATATATTTTACTCGTTTTATCTGGCCAAATTGACAGAAGGAAAGAGATAGAACAGTCCAAAAGTTGTAACAAGTTCACACCATTACAATTTCCGAATTATGATTTTACCTTTCTCCTTTCCTTTTGCTCTCCTCGTTAAAGATGTAGCAGGCCCTTGTTGACTTACTTTCTGCTCCTGATCCCTTTGATATCAGGTCTATTGGTACTAAATCTTGGTAATTATAGAAGTATATCTCTTATTATCTATATGATTTAAGGGGGATTTAGGAAGATTTGTGTTACTACAATAGCTCCCGGAAATCCGACTGCCAATCCTCTGAAAACTCAACCCAATTCCGCTTGTTTATGTATATGTGCAAAATTTCGTAGAATTGGAGTACGGAGCAGAAAGTCGAGCGACCTGCATTTGGGATCAAGTAGTTTTAAATTTGAGTTGTAGTAGGATGGGTTCAAGGGTCCGGAAAATTTTGTTATGTGTAGCGAATATTTTTGAATCCATTGTTCCGCCTAACTCCTTCATGGATCAGAAATTCGGGTTTTGGTAATGATGGTAATAGCTGTCAAATATAGGACAGGATTTTCCTAAATAAACAATCCCTTGAATTTCCTATTTATAGTTGGACTCAGTTCCAGTCGGAGTGACAAGCCAACACTATCCATACAATCTCTGAGAAGGTTGGGGGGAAACCAACCCACATGCTTTGTCAGCGCTGCGGAATCATATTCCACCACTTTGGAGAGAGGAAAGATTCATTGTCAAATAAGTCAGGTCGAGCGTGCTTGAGCATCAAAGCGCTCAGAGAGCCGAGAGCTTGAGCGAAATAAATTGGACTTCTTTATGAGGGATAAAGGGAAGAAGGGCTGTATAACTTTTATATTCAGTTTATTAGATATTTACATTTTCGTAGTATATTATAAATATAGAGGGCTGGAATTGCGGGATCGGGTGTGCACTAACTTATTTGCCTTGGACATGTACGCAAGTACTTTCCCTCCCAATAATAGAATATATTTTTGTATATATGGATACCATTATCCCGTCGTCTTCTGCCCATCTCTGTGCTATTCTACAAATCCAGGGATCCAACAAATTCCACTTGTTTGGCTATGGCAGTTCTGTTTGGCTTCCGGTGATGGTGATGCAAACATAAACTATCTGGAGCTGTACAGCAGGAGCGGAGCTCCGACTTCCTTATCTCGGGCTCTGTTGCTGAGCCTATCGCGACTACCAGTAGGCCGCCGATATATATTTCATCTCATTTGAGCAGACAGATAGGTGGGTATATTTGTACAACACAATGCTCCTTCGGTTTGTCGATAAAGTTATGCTGCTCTGAGGTTGGTTAATACTCTCAGGATTTGAAGTTGGACGGATTGGAGGTTCCAACCCGACGACTATTTCCCTGATAGAAAAAGTAGGTAGATAATAAACCTATTCATCCACAGCTTTCCCTTCTCAAAGGCGAAGGGAGTTTTACTTTTGTCATGATATTATAGGACAACCGAACTTGGTCCCTGTTTTTATTTTTACCTTAGACTTTTTAGAGGCTGATAAAGTTGGCCAAGCTGTACTGGATTTAAATTAACTAAGGCAATAATAGCTATCCTTTCTTTTAGTTTGAGCCTCTTCCTACAACTAAATGCAGGGTGACTGGAGAAAGTCTGAAAGTACTCTGAGGTTTGAAATAACATGGTTTTCAAACTTTGAAAGTCCTCATGAATAGTCTTGTTGGAGTTTTGATTGATTTGGAAATGGATTGTCAGAGATACTTTTATGAAATATTGATGTTTCTAATAATGCTTTTCTTTGAAACTTGCGGATGTGTTGTTGATCATGAATGAATGGGTTTGTAGTTCCAGTTAGGGTTCTTTGAGTTCCTCATTATCTTCTTTCATTCAAGGTTGAAACTGTTAATTTTTCTAAATAAGCTGTCATGATTCATGCTCGAACTTTCACCGAATACATTTCGAATAACAAGGAAATCTAGTAGTAGTTATATTTTAATGCAGTTATTATTGATAAAAGCAATTCGGTAACAACACTAAAGAGGCTCTATTCTTTCTAAGAATCTCAGTGCAAAAGCCAGTAGGAGACCAGCAGATAAGTAATGCGAAGGAATGAATGATGAGAATGGCTCAGTTTTCGGGTATATTTTTTCGTTATGGATGAATTGGTCGATATTCAATATTATAATCCCGACATTCCCGACGAAAACCTCGAGAGATGCAATCTACGCTCAGGTAGCCTTATTATATTACAAACCCAAGGCAGTCTACGTAAATCAATATATCGTTTTCAATTTCAATACATTTTTAATGCCAACCACGCCTTGAAGTTTATAGAACGAATACAAACCCATTTCATATTATATTGAACAGGCGAGGCGGTTAGTTGATCGGGACTCTCATCATCCTTCCTTCAAAAAAATGCCTCTATTCTTGCACAGTGACTTTTAAACGAAAAACCAAACCCGGAAAAGTCTGCAAACGGTAGGAATAAGGCTGTCTGTGATCTGAATGCATGATATACACCATATATAGTTTGGAACTTGACAGTTTAATTTTAGTCCGACTTTTTTAAGCACTTGTATACATTTAGAAATGATTAGCAAGGCCCTTTCGGGAGGCTGGATCATATTATTTTGAAGATAAGATTACTTTATGTGCATGTTAAATGCTGATAATGACGTAAATGATGAACATGGAGGGACGTGTTAATTACCGTAAAACAGTACAAGGATCCATCTGCCCTTGGTAAGCCTTGGTGAGTGTCAAACTTCGTAAGATAAGACATAATTGATATTTAAATGGAAATGTATAGTATTGCTACAGCGAATGCGTCACTTGCGTCAGTCTGATAAGTTCAAAACTTGGTATACAAGTGGCAAGGAAAACTCGGTTGCTACACAGACTGCTCCTTGACGTTCTTCAACTCGTATATCCTCGCAACCTTTCCATCTGAAAAGTCTGTCTCTCGCAATTTCACATAGTCTTCTCCCCTCTGTTGTGCCCACAACTCTGGAACTGTTGCAGAAATTGGAAATCCTAACATTCGCCACAATTCAACTGCCTTTTTACGGAAACGTGAATCGACTTTTTCTTACCGTTCTGGTGTTCAACACAGTTACTTCAAGTCAATTCCCAACCGTTCAAATCAAGAGCCGAGTGAAAGTATAGATAGTTCATGGAACTTGACTTATTCCATTATTGGAAGCCAGTTGGTTAGATTACGGAAACTGATAGGAAGCTGATCCAAACTTTTGATTACTCATAAAGAGTTGAAAGAAACCAGGAGGAATTTGTATTCTTATCCACTTTGCATAGTTGCAATGCAAAGAGGACTTGCCTGTACTTTGTACCCTAAAGGATTTAAATCGAGGTTGACAAACTGCTTCGGCATTTTATGCATGAGGTTTTGACGAAAGTCGAAGTTCCTGGAAGTGTGTGCTAGTGGGAAAGCATGGGAATTACCAATGCAAATTTGAACGATAATAGTTAACCCGACCAAGGACTGAGGACGGAATTTGCAAGTGTTTGTTTTGTGAATATTCCAATCCATAAATTTCCATAAATACATATACCTGCGGATTGAGGAATTATATAAGCTTCTAGAGCTGCCAGTGTCTCTGACTAGGAGGGACGTTCTGGATTCTGTCATGATTTGTTGAAACTCTTGTCACTTGTGAAGTCACTTAATCGCATTACACATAATTTACCATCTCCTCGTCACTTGCTAAAATCTCCCACTCTGGAAGAGTGTTTCGGTTTCTGAGATATGCCATGAAATTATACCTACATCCAGATACAAGATAAATCGAGTTGGAACATAATATCCTATAGCTTTCATTCGACAAGAGTATGCTGTTGTTGCTTCTGTTGTGTGCATAAATTTCACACTCTTTCAAACCAGTTTCTGATAACAACGAAAGGAGGATCGCGATCGGAGCTATTGTGTATCGATCTTTCCTGATTGTCCCATCACTCCTGGCATTCCTTGCTCAATTCAAGTGGGCTATTGTTATTTGTCACCACTATATATAAACTAAGTTGGCCGATTTATCTGCATCCTCAGAAAAACTCAGTCCTCTTCCTAAATAGGCAATATACTAAAGTATCATATCGATGCATTTTCATAAGCATTATAATATCTTGTAAAAGTACTAGATTCGGTTTAGCTCACTGCTGAGTGAAATACAACCTTTTGTTATTGACAACAACTCAGAGAACCAATTCTAAAGAAACGGATCGAGATAACGGGAAGTTTCTATCGAACTGCCATCATTCATCAAGTTTGATTGATAGCTGAAATAAAACCAGAAGCCATTCTCTCTCCGCAGTGTGACGAGGTTTGAAATCATCAATTACATCTCCGATTTATGCGTTCATTGGAATTTAGCTTCAAATAACATTTTTGTCGCTGTTTACAGGAGTACATCAAGTCGGGAGGATAGAACGATTATTCCGCCACTGAAATTTTATAATTCCGAATTTTCGGAAGTTTCTGCGCCAGCTACAGTAAATTCTGGCCTTCGCTGGACAATTACTGGGAAACCGAAGTCGGAATAATAGAATTCATCCACTAAAAGAGTCAGGTTCTTTGTGAGCTTGAAACCTTGTCATTCTGATACCATTCAGAATTACACTTTAGACTGATGAACAGAGAGAAGAGATAGAAAGTTCCAGCATTCCTCAATCCCGTTGTTCTATCTCCTGTATCCAACTCAAGTGTTTTCGAGTATCAGACACCAACTACACTTGCTTGTGCATTTGTAGCGAATCCTCTTGAGAGAGTGAAAGCAGGGTCCTTTGTTCGCCATTGGGCATTTTTTCCAGCAGAAAAAGCATACTTTCGTGTGTGAACTTATACACTCCCAAAGCACCTGCCGTCTACCTGTCCTATCTGAAAGTTGCAACTTTCGGGAATTGGATTCGTTCGGCCAGTCTCCCGTGTCAGTAAGGTACGTAAATATTTCAGTTATGTCAAATGATCGGCTTACAGCATTTTGCTTGATTGGAAACAATAATTTCCATCACTTTCCTACTCCTACTAGCTAGTGAGTCTAAGCTTTTTACGGCTAATCACTATATTCATAAGCTTAGCAAACTTAAGCTGATGCTAAAAGTCAAAGTTCCAGCATTTCTATTAATTTATTGGATTCTAAAGTGCTGATGTATAAATGAATTCGAACATTCTGATAAATCGCTAAAAACTAAAATAAAAATGCAACGCAGCATAGAGGTTCTATCTTTTGGCATCATAAAAATATTAGGACTGGATTGTAACTTGGATAATTATAATTATAACAACAGCCTGTGCTAGGAATAATCTACGATGTCTGAATTAATTCATTAAAACGGCTCATGAAAATGGGAAGAGCAGTGGTCTTTTAAGCAGCTAGGTAATTGTTTCGGAATTGAAAGTGAAAAACTTGATAAATTGTGAACGAATTTAGAACCGAAGTTTGTAAAGAATTGGTTAGAGACGGATCATGTTTAGGTACAATTTGTATGTAGTGTTTAATTAACTACATTTTGAGGGGGTATAGTAATTAAATTTACTACGCCTTAATTAGAGGACATGTGTGGTATCCTATGTCATTACAAATTCATGGCGGTTCGAACAGCTAGCCATTAATCTTCACTGTCACGAGTTTATTATATATCCCTGTTTCATATCTAGGTTTTTAATGTTTGTTATTCGATTTAAAAATATATTTTGTCCCCTTTTACACTGCGTTTCTTTATTTTCATCCTTTAAATGATTTCAAAATACTCGAAAATCGACAGCCAACAAATTCAAAAGTTGTGAGGACGCTAGCCATTATGTTCATGATTTAGAGCATATTGTATGAGTATATGAGCAATATAAATATATGTTGATATAAATAAATAAAAGGGTTTATTGTTTTTTGTAAGGATTGGCCTGATTGATTTTTGTTCAGTAGGTTTCATACTATAAACCCATAACTGACAAGCAATACTTATATTATATCATGGCACGAGTAGCTAATATGGAAGTTCTTCAGAAAGTTGTCTAAAAACTCACAGGACGTATTCAATACGCAATCTCATAACCAAAAAATCTATGTAGGCCATCACTTCATCTTCATCCTCATAAAGCAGATCTTTTAAAAATATTGTTTTTCTTGAATCCTGATTTTTTCTGAGTTTTAAACGAAGTCAGCTACTCAAACTCAAAGCCATTCAAGTTGAGTTGAGGTTCCTCGTGCAAAAATTGCAAAATCTAGTTCAAATGAGAGAGAAACCCCATTCAACTTTCTACATCATAAATATGTATTCCAATCCAATGAACAGTATTGCATTTAGGGTCTTATTTGGGGCACTATAAACTTCCCAGAATTGCCCTGGAATTAGAAACTGTCCCCAATAGTTTATTACATTATTGCCTGTAATTAAGAAATATGAGCAGCGATGAAAATATAAATTCAGAAAAGTAGTACTAAACTTTATAGTATCTTTGGTTTCGTCCGTGTCGTCTGTCCGTCTGTCCAGTTTTCTGTCCGATAGGATCGATAGGTTGCTGTCCAATTTTTTCAGAAACCTTATCTGGCATACATTGGTACATTCGTTGGAAGGTTTATTACACTTACTCTTTACTTCATATAGTTCTTTCAGTTAATGATTAAGAAAAGCCAATACAACTGCTGGAAGCTAGAAACAATCAAAGCAGTAAAACTCAAGTAGTAACAAGTTATTAAAAGTTACGTAATATCAAGATTTCCCAAAAACTTGTTTAAACTGGCATGCATGCTTTAGTTCTCTATCATATAGTAAGTTTTGTTGCGTCAGTGTTGAAGTAGGGACATGACGGCACTGGTTCTTTGTCTTTAAGTGAAAGACACGAAGAGTCGTATAGTTTACTCTGGTATAAAGGAAGTCGATGAATAAAATAGGAAAAAAGTGTTTAGCACTAAAAGCGAGACAGACTTTCCCTCATTAATTATTCAGACACCATTCCTGGACTGTAGCGTTTCCATTACATCCGGTGGGGGATACATCAAGCAAAAAATGTTAGGCGTAATAAATATAGGTGTGTTTTCACAAGAAGATAATTTGGATTTGTTTATTTTTAATTAACGGAATAAATGAGAAGGGTTGTTGGCGCAGAATTAAGTTAAAACACATAATAGCAGCAATTTGTAAAAGCGTATCAATTTAAATAATTGGAAATAAATGAAGACGATGCTCTTAATGAATCCTTGTAGTTTAGTACAATCAATTCGATTTGGAAGAATTTAATTCTTAAAGATTCCTTGGGTATTATTTGCTTCTTATAAAATAGTTGCCTGCTTTGTTGCTAATATCTATATATTTCCGACCTTTTAACAGAGTAAAGTAATAAAAGAATGAAATGCAATTAGTCTACAATCCTTTGCGACACAGACTCTGTTTTCGAGAAAAATAATCCCTCGGGAACAATTCCCTCTCCAGTTGTTTCTAGTCATGAAAACCCGGAAATTTGGCCAAATTTTAATGTCGAGTTAGACAGTAAAATCTAGACAGTATATTGTTTGCCACAAATTTGCAATTTCATGCAAGTCAAACGTGTGGTTTTTGGGTTACAATTTTACATTTCATGTTAAAAGTACGATAAAAACCTTGAACTTGATATTTGAATCAATAAATACCCAGTATAAACTCCTTTGTTCAGTAGAGTTAAATACATAACTTCCACAGGGGTTTTTAAAAGTTATTAAAAACACATATTCAATGCGGCTAGGTAAGACAAGTACTTTAAACTTCTTTTGCTATCAAGATCAACCCAAATAGTTCCACTACTCATATATTATAGCCCTTGAAATTACCAGTATTCTAGAAAATAAACTCGACTTTTCGTCATTGTCGTCAATTTGTGATGCAAAATTATTCTTTTTGTGTCAAGGTTAATAAAACGTAAGAATTTCTGGAATCTGTAGCCTACTATTCCTGCATACGTTTCTTTCGTTTGATAGTTTGATCCACTTCAAAAAACACGTAAGTGGAGTAAATGCAAAGATTGGGAATGGTTGTAAACCCATAATAATAAGTATTTTTTTCAAATTGACTTACACTGGGATAAATTAATTTCTAATGAACTGTTGAAACCTCTGACGTCATTATCAGTTCTAGACAACCTGTCGAAATTTCTGTTCAGTTACTTCTGATTTCAACCCAACTCGTATACCTTCTGCAGAAGCTGAATATACATAATATTCATTCCATGAAGATTTATTCAAGTTCAAATCAAATAGACATAATAAGCTCGAAAACATAGGTTAGGTTAGGGGCCCCTATTGCTAAATTTCATGGCAGGAAACGGAATAATAAATATTCAACGAAATCAGGATATATATAGATTATATTTGTATGTTGTTTTTTAAATCAATAATAACAATGAAGCTAGACGTGTCTGTCTGTGTGACTTGTGGCATATAAAAATAACATATACTATAAGTAACTTTAAAATAGGAATATTATATTGCGGAGCTTACAAACAAGAAAAGTATTTCACCTTCGCGTTACCCTAAACACGATTAATGATGATTATATGCAAGCTCAAATGGATGACGTTATGCGATTTGCTTATAAATATTGCAATTAATTTTATAATCAAGGCGAGAGAAGGGGATAACTAAGGGAGAAGTGAATGAGGAAAAAGCCTTTGCAATCCTAATCTACGTGAGCTGATGGTAAAGCAGTAAAAAAGAATACTAGGATAACCTTTAATATAACACAATCCCAAGCTAACTAAACTAACCCCTCGGAGCTATAACTATAGCTAATCAGTCTGGTAAAATGAGTTAATGTAAACTGTATTAGTTTGTAACATTGATATACAGAGTAAATAGTTTACTACTACTACGATGCGTTCTTGACTTTTTTAAAGGTTTGGATGATGCGGATACGCGTCATGTAGAGTGGCTCATATGTGGATTTCGTTATTACATGATGAACCATTAGCACTTTACGTATGCTTATGCTTTTTGAGAATTCCTGTGTGTGGTTTTTTGATGGGGTTGGTACTATAGACCTTCGTTAAGCATTATAATTTTCAATGAAGTATGTGCAACATGATATGAAGGAATTCCAATACAGTATCATTAGTTAGTTGGAGTTGGATAGTTTTAGTGCCCCAACGTGGAGTTGCTTTATCTCATTGTTGGAAGTGATGAACTCATTGCCAAAGACTGCTATTTAGAAGTTAAATATATATAGCCGATTGTTGAGCAAATTTATACTTTATTGGCCGATAATTTCAAAGGGATTCTATTGCAAGTATCTTTGTTTAATTTCAAAAATCGGATATACATGACGGATTATTTGCAGTAGAGCGTCAGAAGAGTAAAATAGTGCAATTTCATGACGGAAATTCCTTTTGTTATTCTTCACCCTCTGAACAATCCAAGTTAATGTGTTTAAACAATTGCTAACGATTCTAAGTCCAAATGTTTGTTATGACTCTGACGACGAGTGGCTCGTTAAACTGTGTAAATTGGATTGGCTGTATGCCGTGCAGGATCAGTGGTAGGACGGTAGGAGGTGGTTATCAATGATAGTCAGTTTTAGTGATATTTATCATTAGATAACTATAATATATAATACGAGTTAAACAGGTTTCCCCTGCCAGTTATAACATCCACAGAGCTTGTAATTAATAGTGTGGTGAAGTTGTGTAGTTGTGCTAACCGATCTGTTTTAGGCAAGAGCAGGTGTTAATAATGTGTTGTAATAAGACATCTTTGCTGTTCTATGTGACATGGTAAAATAATTGGATCGCTTTGAAATGTTCATTCAGTTGGAAGAATCAATTTAGTTTCAACTTTTCAGTTTAATCACCTTTTTTAAGTACGAAGAAGTCGTTCTCCTAACCCTTACAAGAGATTACAAAAGTGATTGACAGAGCTTACTGTTAATCCAATAAACTTGTAAAACGTAAGTAATCTTATTATTATTTAAATACTTTACTTTAAAATCGTATTATACATACGGTAATATTACGGTAGATAATGTTCTTGAACAGTTAATTTTTTAGACGCTAAAGTAAATGTACCTATTGAAGATTTTCTTTGATCACAATTTTTTTCCTACTTATTTTGGCCCTGAAGTTTGGATGTAATTTTAAAGCTGTGAGAAATTTCCTTAACTTCTGAGGTGTTTTTTTGCATTACGATTGAATGGCAAAGAAGTTTCTAGTTATAATGTTACACTGAATAAAGTTACAACATGAAGGTTAAATTATATATCTGTCAGGTTTGCATGGCATTTATAAACTGTAGTAATACATAGTATTGCCTCGGGACATTGTTCAACAGTAAATAAAGTTTATGACTATAAATTAGCCCCTGATTTGAAAAATTGGTTAACAAAAAACAAAATACAGTATTGGGTTTCCTAATTAAATTGTAAATTCGGTTAAAAAACTAAATCGTATATTAAACTGCACACTTAAAAGTACTCAATCAATTCATCTGACAATATCAAAAGGAGTCCTTGGCTGTTGAAAGTCAATTTAAATACATTGATTAGAACGATGAAGAAGCAGAAGCTGGTATCATAGCGATCAAGGTTCTCCCATCCGTCATATCAAATTTAATATTGGATCGACAGGGCAGAAGAATTAATATTGGGTTTGGTTCGTAATAAAAGTTAGAATGATAAAAAAAATTATAATATAATATGTCGAAGCAAAAACCAAGCCTTTAAATGGTTTTAAATTAAACATATGAATTTTTCTTGTATCTATCTCTTAACTATGACTTATAGCTAGTGCGTCATCAATCTAGTAAAAACAATTGAGACTTGAAAATATACGAATTCTATGATACTGGCAATTAACAAATATTTATTGGCGCATAAGAATACACTATCTTAAAAGGATCAATTACTAGTTAAAAGTTAAAGAATTCTCAAGGTTTTTTAAATTATTTTTTTAAAATTATTTTCATCGATCATTTTTTCAAGAAGATTTGTTTTTGTTTTAAATCCCCGTTTCTAATTGCTATTTATCAATATTGTTTGGGTTCATTAAGCGTAATTTGCTGCAGTGGGTACAACTTTTAAGACATTATACACATTATAGAATTCAACCGAATCGCTTACGAGTCAAATTGTGTCACTGAATTTGAGTTATCGTTCTATGTATCCGGAGTAAAATAAAGCCAGTTTAAGTATATTAAAATATTGAATTTGGAATGATGTAATGTTTGGACTGGAGGGTGGAATTGAAAAGAATGACTCTGAAAGGATGTAAATCGTAAAACATTAATTTAATAGCATTTTGCATTTAGTTAATACAATTGTTGATTTTTCTGGCCGGAAAATCATCACGAATTAGTTTTCAAAGTTGAAAACTTTTAATACTGAAACTGACGAGTTCGATAACCTTTTCCGTTTTATTTCACGTGACTCATTCAGTTGAGTATAAATTTGAGAATCTGAGCATCATTCTCGGATATCCTCGTCATAAATTCCCCATTAATAATTACTGACCATTACAGACTACTTCCTATAATTACTTCCAGATCATTGAAAACAACTTAATAATTTCTTACATAAGTTGAACTAATGAGTTATTCGAGAGTGGTGATTAAAATATGTCTCAAGACTCAACGTGTCTTAAGTCGAGGAGCAGGGATCGAACCGTCCTGAGTTTTGAGTTCCTCATTAGTCTCTGAATACAAATCAACGTGTATAATTGCTCCAGTTTGTTTGGCTTTTAATTGTCCTGCTTCCTGCTATCCCGGCTCTTGGCAAACCTATCGTATGGAACGACATTTGCCCAATTGATTCCAGTTTGTGAAATGATAATTGATTTTTATCCTAATTTTAGAGGATTGTAGCGGAGGAAAGAGTTCCGGGCCTTTCATAGCAAAGTTGAAACCGCCGAGGAAGAAAAACAAATAAGCTATACTCACTAACGAGGATACTGGAGTAGAAGGCAAACAAGGACGATACCTCACTAACGAACTCCGATTTAAGTTTCCTCCGATACCGCAAACCACACAACTGACACACAGTAGCACCGTCAAGATGGGCTGTTTTACTAGTAAGGATAAGCTGGCAAAAGAGGATTTGGAGTTTTTGAAATCTCACACAAGATACGACGAGGCCACAATCAAGGAGTGGTACAAAGGCTTTAAGGTACGTTTCTCCTGGTTATATTCCATCAGAATAATATCTCTTGAGAAGGAGAAGTCCATCCAAGTTAGGAAATATATTTGAGACATGATGAATGTGCCTTCATTGAACTTCAGGGCCGAAGCCAGCCACCCTTTACCAGTTGCCCCAGCTTGAAAATTACAAATCTCCAAATAAATATGTAATGTAGTTGGGGATTTGAATTGACTTGTTTTCAGAAGAGTACGGATATATGAGTAGTTATTTAGATATGGATTACAACTGTGTTTTGTTCGATTGAAAGGATCTCAATACCTAGAAATGGAATCAATTATTTTGTTGAATGAAGCTTTTCATGCTAGATTTAACTAATCTAGATTATATAATGATAGATGTGCGTATTCATTGGACGTTGATTTGATTTTTAGATTGATGCATTCAGTTATTAATTGACGAAGAATAATTTGAAAGCGATAATACTGCAACTCCATCGGAGATGACAGTTGATACTATTTACGACTTTGGTTGGTTGGTCATTTAAATAGTTTCTATCATAATGTCTTTTATATTTAAATTGGACTTGAATTATGCTCCAGTTTCAAGCCCAGTAAACGTCAGGCTCTTTAATTTTGGATAACATACTATCTTAGTTTAGTTTGTTTATTCTTTTCGTACAAAAGTTGAAGTTTCAAAAGGGACTATTTTCTCCGTTGAAAAGAGATGAACACGACATTTTAAGGATGAGTTAGAAAATCGACTATAGTGAGTTGGTAAGCGAAACAAGTAAGTGTTAATTTGTATGCCAATCAGTGTTTTACCAATGCTGTAGATATCGCTGTTTCCAGATATGGTTGAATATCACAAGATTTAATTCTTGGTACAGATTATTTAAGATGTCATTGAAAGCGAACATTTGAGTCTTGAAACAATAATTATTTTAAGTAGGACCAGAGCCGGCAATGCGCTAAGAGTAAAAGAATGGGATTCATAATAGCATAAATAAATTGTAAAGATATTTAAGTCTCGGGAACTAGCAAGAGGAGCCTCGATCACGTAGTCTCCGTGTAATTTAATTAAACCCCCTCCTTTAGTTCTATTTTCAAAGGGAAAGAAACAAAGGAGTCTTTAGTGAATTCGAAACTCGATGCTCTGTTATATTAGGCTCGACTTATTATACTGCCTAATTAATGAACTCGGAGTTTTATTTTTATTTTAGAACTTTCTCCTCTTTATTTTGTAAAGAAAAAAATGTTCTGTCCCATAGGAAATCAACATGTCGTGAGTTCATTTAAACATCACTTCATTCAAGTCCACGTAATTCGTAAATTAAACTATCTTTCCATCTCCCTTCAGAATGATGGACGAATTTGCACTCCATTTTTTGACGGCTAAGAACAAAACCGTTAATATTGCTAAGGAATATTCAACCCCTAATAAGTTCCTTTCAACCTTATCAGTATAATCAGACTGAATTTCTTTAAAAATTCAAAGTAAAAAATATTTAAGGATCCTACCGAAATCTCGACCGAGTCAAAATCCGGATTTATCCATTAGGCGTTGCAACACATTACAAATATTTGCAAAAAATGGGCTATAAATGTCAGTCCGGATATTTTCCAGTTGCCACCCATTTCCAGCAGCCACTTTCTCCTGAGTTTCAACAAGTTGGTTTTCATTCTACAGCACTCCTGCTCCAGGGGAAAATGATGGAGCCATATAAGAGAGGAAAGCTCATAATATTGATCTCCTTCTGGAGTTGAAGTTGGAAATAGTGACTAAAAAACGTAGATTCATCTTACAGTTTACCACTCATATAATATATAACACATGCCTAGAAACATACGTGGGAATCTGGTAAGAAAGCGCTTAAGTTCTTAGGCTCTCTCTTTATATAAAGAGAAACTCAGAGGTTTTTGAGTGTTTAAGGAAAGGCTTTCCTCCAATTTCTCCATTCATTTTAAAGAAATAGGCAAACATAAATATTTGATCCTTTCACTCACGGACCTCCTGCTCTGCAGTATTATGAATTGTCCAAGTGAATTCTAAAATCTGATTTATTGCAGAGTACATGTGAGACGAGGCTCTAAACACGCCACTTAACAACTTTACCTTTAAAGCATAACTTAGCATCTTCCCAACTCTTGCGAACTTATCAACATATTTTTTTTCAATTCATGCCATAGCATATAGCAAACAAAGTTGGATGGAAGAGGTATTGGGTTAGTTAGAAATGATGTCTCAAAAAATGTATCCCAAATCCGATTGACAAGGTGAACTTTGTAGTAAGAGTAGGGACATGCAACCCAATTTCTGCTCATGTAACATTTCGAGTAACATTTACTTTTAATGTGCTCCACTTTTGATCTTGCCATGCTCATGTATGCAAAACTTTATATTTAGCAACACACCAGCCCAATCGACAATCGATTAAGTATGAAACCTGAACATAGGTCCGGTCCTTGCTCCTACAGCCACTTTATTTCCCATAAGGAAAACAAGAAGGGAAGGGAATTATCAAAGGGTCACGAACCAAATTACTTTGCATTTATGATTTTGATCAGATCAATATTTTTAGATTGCTCTATTTTCCTTAATATAGAGTAAACATACAACAAACAAGGCAATTTAAAACTAAATGGATCCATAGTGAAAGGAGAAAGCAATTACTCATATTGTAGGCGAGGTTTCTGGCAGATGCTGCGTTGCTGGAACTGAAAGATCGTGCTATTTGATAAATAGTTTTTCTAACATAAAAGAAAGGTTGGGAAATTAGTTGAATGTTTCATAAAAAGGACTTGGTGCTTCATAGAATTTTTAGATTTCTTTGAAATCCAATTATCCATTACTGGAAATTACCCAATAGTGTGAGAGGCACGAAACGAAAGACATTTAGGGCATGAGAGTAGGCGTAAAACCATAAACGTAATTGATGGAATACATAAGATCCGATAAAAACAGATTCTATCTTGCGAATTCATTGAGTGAAGCTGGGTAAAAATCACTACTCTCCTATTTGTATTTGTTCGTCAGACCGAGTGCTAAATCTGTTTTTCCTCCTGTTCAATTTGTCAAACATCGGAGCTTGCGTTGCATCGATCCCGTTTCTTTATAATTTCAGAATTTCTCAGATAATGTGATTAGGAATATTACGAAGCTGGGCATGTATACAAACTTGGGTAATAACCAGATTGAAGTCTCGGCTCTTGTTTTTCATACTACGCCAGGAGAAACTTTGACAGAATCAGTTTTCCTCCTTGGGGAAATATTACATTGCTTTCGTGAACGATCGTGTTGCTTTTAAGAAAACAATTTTTGCGTAATATTCTTTGTATTTGCAGAAAAAAGGGGGAAATGAAACCACCACCAGCGGGTCAGGCTTCACTCTGAGTGTTCACATCGTTTTATGAGAATTGCTATATAGAATGTTATAGACTAATAAGCTCTCTTCAACTCCTCTCGATGGGAAAAGAAGTGGAAAAACGGCTGGTTTTATGATGTAAGAAAGCGTGTATAAAGGGAGAAGGCTGAGAGATTACACTTTTCGGCCTATTGTTCTGACGGGGAGAAGGCTTGGCGGTAGGCATGGTGAAGAATGGCACAGGGTACGTAGTTCCGACTATTTCTCATGCTCCTGGCTACTTGACTGTTCTATTGCGTGAGATCAGCTCGGAAAGTACATGTGAGAGATAAGCTATTTCCCTATTTCTATTACAAAACCAGCCTTTCTATAATCCCGAGTATTTTCCAGGTAGTAGGAGCCCTGTTCCGCTGTAAGTAAGATGTGGCAGGTAAAAGGTAGAACAGAGCCAGAATTAATATAAATGGCTCAGGTTTTGCAGCAGCAGCAGAGAGAAAGAGCTTATTGGATTCTGTACTTCTGCCATGTCCTTCTTTCTCCTTGATTTCATGAAGAGATTTTATCTCGTATTTACCCTGCCATTCCATGGCGTGGGTAACTGAAAGGCTAAAGGTTCCTCGGCACACATACAACAAGTTGAATGTTGAATTGCATCATAAGAAAGCCAGCCTCGTTTCTAAAGCATTCGGTTGCAGGAGTAATTCTATCCCAGTTTGGTCGGCAGTTGAAAGGCTGGAAGCATGTGTGGGCGCACCACAAAATCCTGGTTTCATGGTTTGTATTAGAATGAGGCTTTAAGAGATGGTAGGAGATATATTCCAGAGAAATCAAGCAGCTTAGATAAAGTTTAGGAGACAGAACTATGGGACTACACACACATATAGTTAGGACGGGAGGAACAACTTAAATGAAACACCAGTTTCTAAGTAATAGAGACACTTGAAATTGGGTGTGTGTAACTTTCCCCAAGAATTAAACCCTACTTTCGGGAGGGTTTCGAGACTTGCAAAGTTTCGGAACCCTTAAATAGACGTACAAGGATCTATTTGCAGTCATGAAGAAACCACAACGATTTAAACTTGGCCGATAATCAATGATTTTATTAGATATACCCAAGCCAATCCGCAATCCTTGAGAAACTTTTATTAATTGTCTGGAAAATAGGTCCCTCCGTCGGCATTCTTACAAAAGTGGGATCAGCAGGATTTCCCAATGAATTTTATTTTTTCCCCAGGGCAGTCCTAATTCCAATTCGTTGTTGACACTTACAAGTTACAAGTTACAACCACATATGGCAACTACTGCATTTAAAATTGGCAAGCGAAGAGCCGAAGGACGGAAGGACATATTCCACTCGTGTGTACCTTATTTGTTAAGGACAAAAAATGAGGTTAACCATTTAGCACCTGCCCAGGCTCACCCTCCCCGTATTGACCTACAGAGAGCTGAAAGGTCTCAGAGGGGACTTTATTATCGGCGGACTTAGAAAAGTGGAGAGGGCCTCTAGAATAAGAAAGGCTTCGTTTTCTACAAGATCCCCACTCACTAAAGAGAGCTAGAGAGCGGGGAATTACAGTATATGAGCCTCAAGTAAAAAATTCAGTAATATGATTAAGGATCCAATTTTCTCCAGCCTTTCTCCCTTCCCAGTCGATTCTCCGTTAACATCAGACGGAGAAGGAGAGGACGGAGAAAGCTTCGACTTTGTAAGTCGGGACGATGGGATTTTAAATGACGGTTGGGATCTTCCTCTCCCATATATTCCCTCTGGCTAAAGTAACAGAGTAGAGCATAAATTCGGGATGGCTTGGCCACTGTCTTTATATCCTGTTCCTGAGGAGAAAACGAGGACATCGTAGCAAACCTTATGATGTCTCCATGCCCTGCTCCAAGCTATCACATTACCTTCAAGAATAAATTATATAAAACAATACTCTTCCTCTGATGTTCTAAGTTGGATGTAAAAATTCTAATGCTGGATCAAGGATCCCTCTTGTCTTTCTAGTAGAATATTTAAGCCCCTCTTCTCCTCCTTACAGTTCCTTTGGAATGAGGGATTATAGAGCATTATTATAATTTTTGATGTTGTTCCTTACGACATTGAATACAAAGATAGTGTTGGTAAAAACAAAATCCTAGACAGTGAGTGGCCGTTCTTACTGACACATTCGCGTAGGAATAATAGAGCTCTTTCAGTTCCGTCCCCCTCCTTAAACGCTGTTTCTGAAAGGGCTCCGTCGTACAAGGGCAATAGAATACAGTAATTGCTTCTTCAAGATGAAACGTTAAATCTCTTCATCCTTGCTTTCTGAATTTTTGTGAAGGAGAGAAAGCTATGGACCAGAGGGTTTTCAAAGTCACAAAGATCTGTGGGTAATAATGTTGGAAGGGAGTTAAAATGGGAATTTAGGGTAGTCTCAGTAAGCAGTTTCCCGTTTTTCTTGTGGTTTATTTTACTCTGTACATTGAAATATTTTTGTGTGAGGAAAAATGTCCCTAGTTGGTAATTGAGAATTGGTAACTGGTAACAGGGTTGGCTGGCTTGTTGGCTTGATGTGATTATAACTTGGTTCTATATGGACTCCGCCGTCTCGTATTAAACTGTAATGTACTACGACAGCGGAGAAGATGGTCTAAATTTTGGTTGAGCGAGTCGGTTCTAAATTTGGTAACATATTGTCCTTTACAGCAAGACTGTCCCAATGGACGACTGACGCCAGCTAAATTTGTAGACATGTACAAAATGTTCTTCCCCAGTGGCAATGCTGAGGAGTTCTGCGACCATGTGTTCCGCACATTTGACATGGATAAGAACGGCTACATTGATTTCAAGGTAAGTTCTCTTTCTTCTAAAGTCATTTTCTATTCAGATGCTCTTCGACCTGAGATCCTGTCCGGATATATTACATGAAAGATGAGATTTCCGTCCTACTTTCCCTACTTCATCAAAGATATAGGAAAGCAAGAGAGATTTCCAAGAAAAAACTATTTATTTCCCCTGAAACATTACGACCGGAGGAAGTGAGAGGGAAGCGGAGACCCAATTTATAAAGAATTTGGTGTGAAAAAAGAGCTTAGGCTTATACTTTCTCCAGCCCTTCCCACACACTACTAAAGAGAACAAATCAATTGAATAGAGATGTATCAGCGCCTGAGTGAGGTAACCAGTAACCATTATATTGGAATAGTCGGCGGATGGGAAGAAGAAATCCATACTGAAATGAAGATGAGGAACTGTAAGACAGGAGGCAGGGCCCACACATCAACGGGAAACCTCGAGAAAATGAACCTAGACAGAGAGGGTAGTCGAAGAGTTTAAGACGCGTGGGAACTCGTTGCCTGAGAAAGAATGAGAAATAGGATAAGTTGATCCGATTGGTCAGTCAACCTTCCGGAAGTATTCTTTTTTCAATTTCAATCCAATAGAGCCACAACCAACAACCTGAGGAAATAAACGAAAGCCTGTTTAGTTGGATAAGAAAAATGAAATATCTCCGAGAGAGTAGTCAGTTTGGAGTACCGCTCTAGAGTGTTAGGGTCCTCTTCTTCCAGTCCTTGTCCCGTGTTGTTATAATGTGACCACTCCTGACCAGAATCATCCTTTTCTACTGTATATCGGTATTGATCCAGAGCATCTAGTTTTCGACAGATGTCTTTTCCCTAGATGTTTCTATCATTACTGCTTTCTCCTTTCACCTAGTTAACGTCTATCATTTGAAGTCCCAAGGCTCAACGAGGGAATCCACGTACTAAATATATGCAATTCCCTTTCCTTGTGGGCACGCCCAACGGATAAAAAATAAGCGTGTTGTACTAGTGGAAGTGGACCATATCTTTCGCTCTACCTGATGCACCACGGGAGTTACTTTCCCCCAGAAAGCACGAGCAATATATATAGTAGAGTAAATATTATTAGGTTGATTGCCGAGGGAATTGTGATGTAAATAATATATTTAGACAATGGATTTGTATCGGAAATAAATTGCAGTGGGAATAGGGCGAAGCAGTTAACCTTTTATACATTTTTAATTCGGTAGGAGTTTATGATAAACTCTTAAGATAGATCACGGACATTGGCCTCGGTTTTTTTAATCTGATCGCTTAATAACGTCATGTTTTTTTTAGTTGGGATCGGGAGTCGATACTTGAGGGTAGAATTGAGGCTGGAATTACAGGTTACATTTCACATTTTCAATAGCTATAATATGTGATAAGAGGCCTACTCTGATGCTGAAGTGTAGTTCTATCATTTGGCTTGGGTTCGTGAGTTCGTGACACTTCAGAAAGGATCAGAACTGAGGAGAAAGGTGCTGGTTCATATATAGTTCCTAGAATATTGATCTTTCGTTGCTTTTTCTTCGCTTGGTTGAGCATGAAATGGATATTTCATGTCTTACTTTACTTAAAATTTCTCAAGGAATTTGGTTAGGAGTGAAATTGTGCAACGTATTTCGTATTTTGACTCCATATATCCCACCACCACCCCTTGACACCCTTGTTTAAAATTAGACAATATCATATAGAAAGTCGGGGTTTTCAATTACTTTATTCCTCACATTCCAATAGCCATGGATTTTGGACAAGAAAAGCTCGGTATGGGCTCCACTTCTGCGTAGTGCCTGGCTAAATCCATTTCAGGCCTTGGTTTGACATGGCTGTCTAATAGTTAATAGTCATGAACTTTTTCATTTTCAGGCAGTTCTTAGAATGGATAAAAGCGAGGTTACTCCAAGCCAGCGGTTTGCATGATTAAACGAATACAGCTTGACACTTGAGATGACAGGTTGTCGAATTTCTTAGGGAGTCGTTTGTCATTCCCATTCTTTCATTCAGAGGCATCGAATATAGCGTTTAATATACAGGCCATCTCATTTACGGGTTCATAGCATACGACCCTTAGGATACTTAGATTCTCTTAGATTTGGGACTTTTAGTTTTATAGAGTTTTCAAAGACTTGGTCAAGTACCACTTCCTTGACTAATCAAATTATAAATTTAGTAAAATATCTCTGTAACAAACTTCGGAAACTAATTATAAAGAGTTTTGCAAGCCCATGAATCAAACGGAATTGAGTACAAGAAGAACATTAGAAGCCCGTTTTGCAGCGGTACTATTGCACAGTTCTTAGCTCCGCAGTCCGCTCTGGTAAATGGTAAATCGCAGTCGATAGGAATTTTACACAAACACAAGAGGTTTTGCACCAAAATACGCCGAGACTATTTACAGAGAGCACAGAGCTTCGTGGCATTTAAGCATTCAACTTTCATCATGCACATTCAACCGTGCCTAGTCCCTTTAACTCAATGTTTACGAATAATAGAAGCTGATAAGACGGGGATTTCCACTTTTATGCATAATTTGAAGCTCGACACCCGACTTCATACGTTTCCTCGCAAAAATAGAGTCCTATGTTCAAACCGTTATCTCTGATCAACAGAAATGATAAAAGTAAATAATACAAAACGCCGCCTAGGCATAAATAAATATTCATAGCGGAATGTGGAAATTCGTCCGGTTTGCTTCCTCTCTGGCAGACTACGCGTTATGCATTTACCAACTATCTTCCGCATGTCTCGTCTGCAAAACTTTGACATTTGTAGCCGGAATAAAAGGAAAGTATGCAGTGGCCTTTTGTCTGAAAAGTACCGAAAATGTCAGTAGATTATCAGAGGAGCATATAACTGTTGTCCTATCATGGTAAAAGTAGGTCTTGGAGTCCAATTCCGAGCTTTCACTCTGCCTCAACTGAAGTAGTAAAGTCGTCCTGGGTCTCGTAGTATCCGGTCGGTACCTGGCTCTCTCCAGGTTGTGGTTGTGTGGTCTTAACGCTTGGAGAAACGAGAAAAATCTCCACTCCGTCATCTTGATCCCTCCATCACTTCCAGCCATCAGATTTTAAATTCATGTCATAGCCGAGTACTACATCGACTCAAATCTCATCTTTCACTTCATATACTCCGTGTCTCTAGTCTGGGCCGAGCATTGAAGTTTTACGAGTATTACGAGCCCGTTCTCAGATTAGATTGTCTTGATGTTTTTTCAGGAATTTCTCCTCGCAATTGATGTAACGTCATCTGGGACGCCGGAAGAGAAATTGAAGTGGGCCTTCAGAATGTATGATGTTGATGGAAATGGTGTTATTGATCTGCAGGAAATGCAGAAAATTGTACAGGTGAGTTCCCTTCTCTATCTCCTCCATACTCTTGAAATAAAATCAATGCACGTGTTCTGCTACAGCCAAGAATACATTTTTGCAACATGTCTGCCTTTGGACTTTCTCTATATGGAGTAAAAAAATCGGATCGAAATAGAGTTCCAAGCCACAAGCTATTACAATGATTAGTTTTTCTAAGTTGATATTAATTATAAGTCGCTTAAGTCCCCGCTTCAAAACTGGGTAAAGACAGTAGGTCTCTCCCCCTTCGATTAGGTTCTGAGCCCTCATTATCATTATGATTCAAATAATCGCCAAGATTACTTAAATGTGGAATTTCGGTTAGGTTTAACTAAACGAACGCATTAATTCAATATAGAGTGTCTATTTGATCGTAAGTAAATGATCCCACACGTTTTCGGAAACTTGCCGTCGGTTTTGCCGAGTTTTCGAAACAATTCCTTCCAGCTGCCAAAAAGGCTCTCTTTGTTGGAATTGAGGAGGAGAGGAAGAGAAAGGTCTTTCATTTGTTGAGTGAAACAGAGAACCACGATATTCCCTCTAGACCTTCGCATGTATTCCGATATCTAATGATTCGGTGGACTATTAACCTTAATCACGCCTCTGAGAGTTCCTCCTATGGCCAGCCCTGTTAAAGTTAATTGTTCACAAATACACTAAGCCTACCTTTCTTACCTCAGTCAGTACTCGAATAATAGAGTGAGTGTACTCGTGATCACTGTCTGTGTGATACGAAGTGTAATGTTTTAATTTCCTTGATAACGATTCCTTAAGCTATAGAACATGCAGGGACCATTCCGCGCTACGCCCTCCCATTTATTTTTATTCCGTATTTCTGCTCCCAATTTCATTCCCGCTAAGTAGCATGTTCGCCATGATTGCAAACATGTCGAAAATGATATATTTTTCAATACCAGGCATAATTGGCAGTGGCTTGGAGGTCTATAAGATATTGTGTAACCAGCTGTATTTTTAGGAGGATATTATTAGACTCCATTAATTACCTGTCATGCAATGTATCAAATACAAGCCCTTACTTCGACTTGTTTTGTAACGGAGAGATGACGTTGAATTTGTTTGATTCTTCCAGGCTATATACGACATGCTAGGTACGAATGCTGCAAACAGACCACAGGATTCGGCGGAAGAAAGGGCCAAGAGCATTTTTGCCAAAATGGACGAAAACGGAGATGGGCAGCTTACCCAAGAGGAATTTCTCAAAGGCTGTCTGCAAGATGAAGAGCTATCTAAGATGCTTGCCCCAGGGACGTAATACAGCTTTAAGGAAGAAAAACCGGCTAATGAATTTGTTATTAAAATCAGCTGTGTGTAATCAAGTCATTCAAAAACCTAAAAGTTGGAGAAAGTCCTGGACCGGGGAAATACTGGAGAAAGGAGTCCGGAAAAATTAAAAATAATCTACAGTGACGTTTTGCCTCTGCTCTTGAAACGCCAAACAATTTGTTGAGACACAGTTTTAAGATTCCGCCATCACGGCAGAAGTCTTGAAGATACTATACATTGCAAATTGCATTAAGCCACAAGATACTCTCTCTTTAATATTAAAACTAAATCCAATTTTATCCCACCCTTTGACAATTTGTCTCCAGAATTCAATGACATGGCATGGTTCATCGTACATGTCTCTCTCGTACAAGTATAATAATAATATATAGTTCAATCATCGTCGTTGTCGTATACACCTTTCCTAGGTCCAAAAACTATTCCTCTGCTGCATATAAAGTTTATAAACTCTTTAGCGTTAGATTCAATCAACTTTTCCCTTTCCATGTCACCAGTACACAGTACAGATTGGCTTTGATGAAATTCCATACGCTCCCTAGCTCTAACCAAACTAACCTAAATCGGCACAGATATATACACATTTATTGTGTCTTGTCTGACTACACACACTTTTGGTATGCATCATTACTTTTGCATTTTTGAATAAGCGATAAAAAAGCCTTTTCCTACCTCCGAAACACTTTTAGCTATAGTTAAGAGATGTTCACACCGGATGTGATCGCTATATATATACAACCTGCGGTCCTCTCTCTCCCCTCCGACGCCCATTCCTAAAGCAAATTGCAAATAAAATTGCTGACATTTTTCCAATAATAGCTTCTGTAGATTGATGTTGCTTCCGGAATGGTGGTTTGAGTGTATCTCCCTTATATGCTAAAAATAATCAAGTTCCAAAAGGCATAATAATAATATGATTATTTTAGTATCCCAAGTCGCAAGTTACTTACCAAACCAAGTACGTTAACTTAACGTACAGCTGAAGAAAAGCTCGAGCTATAGGTACTTCCAAAATATTATTGTAGGGTAAAGGACGACGAAACCCCTTCCCAAGCCTTGAACTCTGTGTCTAGAAGTTAAGATAATACGATATTTCAAAGCTTAAAGTGTTCTTTAGAAGAACTCCCTGTGATCTTCATGTTTTAATAATAATAACGTTAGAGGCGGTAGCTCCATTTGCCGGATAATTAGATGGAAATTGCAAGGATGCATTATTAATCTGGCTATATATTGTGTACTGGAAATTGTACCGCTTGAGTTCAAGGGTTTAAAGTTTAACGTTTCTCCAAATTGCTGCACCTGAAAGAACCTTTGTACACACCTGACATTCACTTTTTAACCTAATAATATATTCCTGGGTTTAAAATACTGCAATACTACTTCCTTTAAGATACAAGTTATTTAAGTAAATAATTCAAGTATTCCGTAGTTTAATAAACTCATCTTCATATCAACCGAAATGTTCCATTCCTCATTCCTTTCTGAATGTTCCATGTTCCGTTCCTTCTTGTGAAATAGGGATGAACTAAAGGTTAAGCCCAATTTTTGCAAGTATATGTTGTAGATTTATATAGTTGTTTAACTGTAATGGGATCATTTGCACAGTGTGTTGCGTTGTTAATTATTAAAAATATTTAAAATCAAGTTCACATAATAATATTATCACTAGCCAAGTTAGCTTTAAATGAAATACACACACTTTAAAGCCAGTGCACAGTGGAGCCAAAAGACACTGCTGAGCTGATATTACATTATATTTAACGATAGAGACGAGGAACAGCGGTGGTTACTGGTCTCGTTGTCAAAATGTCGGGGCTGCATGGATGCATTTTTTAAATTTTCGTATATTTTAACGAACGCGAGCGTCCTCAATCCATTTCCCATGCATGCGTAATTAAAAACCAATCTATCTAGTCATTGTCTAACGTTGCAAAGCATGGAAGGTTGTACTGGAATTTGCACTGATTGGATCAAATCAAAATTAAACTGTTTCATTGGTCTTAAATTGGTATTACAGAATAACTACTGAATTTGGTTAAGCTCTTAATTTGATTACTCGACTTCGGAGATGAGTGTGGGAAGCGGTAATTGTATCTAGCTGTATTAAAGGCCGAATTTCAGTTACCCTATAATTTGCTATAGGACACTCTTATATTATTAATAATATGTAGGAGTAGTAGGATGAGGAAATGGGATTACATCTTCCTACTCCGTGGACCGTGTTATCCTTAGAGATGTTCTTCGTTCCAAGGATTAACTGACCGTGAAAACAGGGGAAATAAGGGTTCGGAGTTAGTTCCGGTACTACTTTATTCTTATGTGAATTTTATTATGAATACGTTAGGTTCTTAAACAGGTTAAGAAACATCCTTAAATCAATTGTATAATTTTTAAGAAAAATATTTTTTTGTTGCACACAAACTTTTTGAGAAATTTATAATGTAATTTATATCGTCAACCGATAATAAAGTACAGAACCCCTTTTACAATCACGGTGTTTTATTTCAAGAGTCGGCATTCGAACCGCTCGGGTTCTGTCCTTGGGACTTGTGAATGAATATATGAAATTTTTACTATAAGCATTCCGGAGTATATGATATTATTAATGAAGTACTGGAGTAATTAGTCCAGCCGTTATTCATTCATGAATGTTAGTACTGTTGGTAGTACTGATGTACAAACAAAAACTTTGGGCTGGGTTTGTTTAATAACAGGATGGAATTGTGTTGTGCCGTTGTGCGTCACGTCATGTAAAATTTTAATTAATGGTTTCTATTGATTCTACTGTTTGCTGTTAATACATACCCGTAAGAAGGCTGAATATCATCATAGAATTCATGAATGGCTTAAAATATTAAAATTTGGTCGGTAATATTAGAATGCACAACCTCCTTCCGAAAAAGATCATATACTGAAAATTGTTCATTCATTCATCATTGAGAATTCTCCTAAAATTCAATCAATTTCCTCCATCTTGGTTGGCTATTTCTCAATCCATATCAATATCAATAATTTAAGTCGTTTGGTAAGCAATCCGTTGGATTTCAACAGAATGATATGTGTAATTATTCGGTACAAACAACGGTATCCTTACAGAAATGGGTATACGGATGGATCCACATTGTTTCAATGCTTTAAAAACATGTCTAATTTGTAGTTTGGCGTATAGAATGCTTAGTTATCCGGGTTTAAATAAAGTTGCTTGCTCTTCGAGGGACTAAACTTAATCACAATTTTGTATTTTTTCAAATAATAAGCTCAGCATCGGGCAAAAATATCCTAAACTATGTTTTAAGCAATCGAAATTTTTAAAATCACGAAAATCATTGCAATAATTAACAAGCAATACCCCACAAAATAAAAAAGAATTCACTCTCGCACACAATCTCATCAAACCTGTAAGTCAAAGTCATGGTGTCAGCATTGCCGAATAGAACGGCCTAACATTTCCTATCATTATGGGTTATGATAAGTATCAGAAACTTCTGAACTCCAATCTCAGCAATCCTTTTTACAATTCCGGAGCTTAACAGGAAGAGCATTGACATGGAACCAACTAATGTTCTTAAAGTTCTTGCTGGGCTCATTTACTTTATGTACTTTTCCTAAAGTACATGAGAAAAGTTTTTTGAGCCACGGTTGAAATGTAATTCAGCGTATGAACGTTTATCTTTTAACCCAAACTCTTTCCGCAGATCCATCCGACTCTCTCTCTGTCTCTCTCTCCAACTCTCCAGCAGCATTGCATGTAGACCATTTTGTGCGGTGAAAATGTTACAAAACTATTTCGAAAGCTGTTGCGTCTTCTTTAACTTATTGAGATGGCATTTACTGCAACAACATAAGAAGCAGAACTTTTGAAACCGAAAGTATGGTATTTAAGTGAGTCCAGGCTAAATATGAAAGATGTGGGAATTCTGTACTATATATGACTCAATTTTGGAATCATATTCATCCCTATTATACACGAATCCGTTATAACATAATTTTACTTGGGAGTTTGTACTAAAACCAAACTTTCGGCCTGTGTGCGTCGCCCACGCTTATTTGTGTTTCGGCTCGGAATGAAGCATTATTCGTATAATATTTTAGATTTACCATTAACAGGGCTCTTATTCCAAAGGGCCTGAAAATCCTTAAGGAAAAGAACACGTTTTCTATCAAAGGAAAAGAAAATGAGAAAAGTTTTGGAAAGAGATCCATACATCTACGAAGTTGAATTTTATTATCTATATCCGTTAATTTCTTGTCTGGAAACTGGGATCTGCTCCGAATTCATTTAAGGCGGAAGGAAGGCGCTGATAGTATCCGGGTGTCTGATTGCAATCCCTGCAAAATCAACGCTCCTTTCTTTTATGAAATCTCCCAAGGGATATTTTATATATTCTTTATTGCTCCAGTTTTGTCGTACGATAACTTGAGGGCTAAGTGGAAACTAAAATCGATTTCTACAAGGGATTATTCAAGTTCTCTCTGCATGATAATCCACGAAGGGATTTAGAACTTGAGAACGCGGCCTTTTAAATCATTATGCAATATCGGAGGTTCTAAAATGGAACGCTCAAGGAAGTGGAAACGGACATTTCTGGAACCGCTTTACATTAATTTCAGTTCCTATTAATTATTCCAGCTCTTGTTTTTTTAAACAAAATCATTTTATCGTGTAAAAGATACGACAAAAAAATATTTTTGGAAATTAATACACGACGATTGAAATTCATTACTTCCCAAAAGTAGAGGCGTGCATGCTTCCTCTTTAATTCGCAGTGTTTCGAAAAAATATATTCATAACAGGTAAAGTGCTTTCTCTCCAACTGTATAAATTTAAATCCATCAGAGGAAAGTCTCGTAGTTGTAAAGACTACAAGATAAAGAGTACTGAACATCCGGAACTCAAGCTAATAAAATGGCTGCGGTTGGTTCTACTTCCCCCTTGCCATTTCCATTCGAATGATGAATTGCAAATCATTTATCTTAGACATAAATGGGAATGACAGGACAGAAAAACCCGAAAACCTGTACTATTCCAAAAAATTATGTATTTTTACACGTCAAACTTCACAGCTCCATTTCTCCCTTTCTGACAGGCACACAGAGAAAATACATATATCAATGAAGCTCTCAGATAGTTTAGATAGTTATTGGAATAAAGGACAAGGCATTGATTGTTTGTGAAAGAAAATGAAAATGATTTGAATCCCCGGAAGCCCTGAATGAATTGGAATGATTGCAGCATATATTAAGTTGCATTGTGGAGTAAAATGAAGTTAGAGTAAAGTGAATGTTTTTAAATTGAAAGAATGAATGATGATGATAGATGACATGTGGAGTGGTTTGGATCCCTAGATATTCAAATCCCTGTCAATCCCTTTGATGTCCTCTTTCATTTCTTCTCCTTTGTTCCTATTATGCATTCCTCATCGTTTAACACTTCCTTTCGACACTCATCATATCACGTCATATCTCCTGCATTTTATTTTCTACCACTCGTACCCAAAAAATGTTTCTCTTTCTCATAGGATCATCACGTCATCCGGGTTGAAATTCATTGGAAAAAACTCCTAGTTGCGTCAGGAAGTGTAATGTTTCCACCCGTATAATATTCTATTTATCATGCTTTCAAGGATTGAATAAGAGAGTTCCTTTGTTTTCGCCAACTTGTTTTTTAGAACTGGGCCAAAACTCAAAGCTCAAAGACACATCAAAATCTAAGCTCTCACAGGTTGCTTATGCAAAGAGAGGAAATACAGTTCAGCTATAGCCTAGGGTGAAAGTTTCAAAAGGTTGTATGAAAAATATTTAGGAAGGTGGGTGTGGAAGGTTGTGTAGTATTGTAGGCTTGTAGTTTAGAAACGGGATTCGGGGGCGGCTACCCTGATGTCTGTTTGCAATAATTTATTTCTGCCGTTGTTTATTTTTATGGCCGTCATTGTGTAGTAGTGGACGGTGATTGGATTCTATTGCCATCGCGCTGCTGGTAGAACAGGATCGTCTAATTATAGCTAATCTTGAGTCAGTTTCTTGTTTTGGCACTCAGCGAGTATCCAAGCCCACGTAGGTTCACTTGACATTGGCAATAGCGTTCCAGATAATGTGAAACCCGTCCCTATTCGCCTAAATGAGAAGTGAGTCAAGGAGGGATCTAGATAAATATTCGGACTTTTATACCTCGTCTATAGACGAGAAGATCCTCATTCCGAATTCCCTTTGCTATCTCGAGGAACATCTGGGAGTACATGACCAAGTCTATTTTCACCTCTTCAGCCGAGATTCTGATCTTAGGGAACGCTATCGTCAGTCTGCACACTTTCCACTCAACGAAATAGTCCATTCTAAAAGCTTCTGTTCATCCTCGTCTACTCCTATCTCGTTTGTCCGGGTCTTTAATTCCACATAGTGTAATCGTAAGTTATCTTTCATAATCTTTAAAATAACCAACATAATTTGTTTCGCTCATTCTGCCGTTTACGACTAGGATAGCTTTAATTCAATCACTCTTTAAATTCAATTAGACAATGGCTAGCAAAACGACCCCAACACAGTTCACACACTGGAGGCGTCCAAGAACTCGAATGTACGATTACAATTACGAGTATGCGGCGTCGTACTACCGACCACAGGTCAGTTACATCGGTGCCACGGTTGACCAACAATCTAGGAGAGCCCGGAGGAGAACCCTGAGTCCCCCGGGGGCCAGAACCTTCTCCGAAAGATGGGCTGCTAATCCGTTTTACGGGCGTTTTGAACCGATTTCCGAGTACCCAGTTAGCCGACAACTCCGAGCATCCTCCGTTCCCGATCTTAGCGGCATGGCTGAGAATTATCACGGAGAGTCGTCGGCTCGAACTGTCCGAGGACGGTCGGTTTCAAGGGCACGGTCCGTTTCCCGAGAACAGTCCGTTTATCGAGGGGAATCCGTGGCACGGGCCCGAACCGTTACCAGCACCCGAGCAAGGTCCGTATCTCGAGCAAGATCCGTATCACGAGCAACGTCCGTTTTCGACGAGCAGGACGAGCGGGTTGGGCGAGGGCAGTCATATTTCGACGATGAGGGTGCATATTTTGACCCCCTGAGCGAGCGAGAATGGGAACAGCTTTTGAAAGTTGCTAATCGAGACGAAAGGGAGAAATCGATATTTGAACTCCGAATGGCCCTCGAGAATCCTAGGGAATTACCCAAGAAGAAGAGTATGCAGACAACGGTTGGGCACGGGGTTTACCAGAGTTCCCTCTACGGCACCATCACTTGGGATCCCCTCCCATATGTTGCAGGTGCAGGAAGACAGTAATTAATCCAACATTGTCTCTTTGAAATAAGGCCGGAATCAAGGCCCGTTTAATTTAGGGATTCTCATATCCAGCGTTCTTTTATTTTTTGAAACTGAATGATAAATGATATGTGACCGTGACTCCTGGGAATCGATAAGAAGTCAAGGATTTGAATGTGATATCGGTAATCACCTAAATTTTGACCGATATTCTTATTGCAACTGTTGTACTACTATGAATACTTAACTCTTACTGTTAGCATAAGGCCTAACTATATCCCAATATATTACATGGAACAATAAATATAAATATGACTGCTCCAGACTTTTACCGCCTGTTTGCCCTAGGAGATAAATTTTTTATTACCATATTGACGAAATCTGGATTATATTGTTTCGCTAGAACGGCAGGCAACTCGTAAAACGAAGTATAGAACTCCGAGGGGCAGAAATCAGTTCCAAAACCTACAAATCCAACCTCAGTCAAAAAGACTAATATCGGCTGAATTCTGAATAGGGATGTAATCGGGAAACCTTGTTAGCTGCCTAAATTCCCAGAAACAGAAACTCTTTGGTGCAGAAAGTCGGATCAATCCCTGGATTTTGATGCCATTGTATTAGTACGTATGATTGCTTCCCCAGAGAAAATGGGAAGTTATGAAGTTGGAGGAAGCTAGTTTCAAGGTTTGGAAACGGAGGTAAATGAGGATCGAAGAGTGAAAGCTCTGTGAGAGAAAGTTAGTAAAGTAAAGATGGGTTGTTTGATAAATAATGCAGAGAAGGAGTCGAGTTCATTTTCAAGAGGTCAGGTTGAGGATCTCCGTCCATGATGATGACGGAGATAAACTCTTCAGCATTTGTTCCCCATGAAAAACGAAGGGAAGGAGTTACTACTAATTCAAATAAGCTTGCTTCATTTGTCTTTCCCATCCGTTTCTACTGAAGCCAGTTCAGTCAGTTTCGGTTCAGTTCCGTATGCCATGGTTATAATAGTACCAAGTGACCCATTTTAAGAATTGAGATGGCTCGTTGGTTGCTGTTGCTAACCTTTGAATTGTAAATTCCCTGTATACTTCCGGAATTTCACATGCTTCTTATGGTGTACTTTATGAGGTCCAACACAAGGAACCAAGGCCCTAAATCTATAGCGACGAAATACTTTACGAGTAAAGTATTTCGTCGCTATAGATTTAGGGCCTTGCAAGGAACAAAATCGGGTCGAAATTAAATATTTCTCATTGGTGCAAAATTAGTACAGAGCTAACTCTCCGGTTTCTAAGTCTGCTGAAATAATGACCATTATTAAATACTACAGCCAAACAAAAAACTGGCCTCAAATCGAGGTTCCCTCTGAGACCTAGAAATGCCTTCACGTCCGTGTTCTACCATGTAATAACGGCTTTCTCTTTGTGGTTTTCTTTCTCCGTTTAAAAGATAAACGTCCGGTTCTGGGAAGATCCATTACTCTCAGTAATTACTTAGTGCTCGAGATAATCTTATCAAGAGCAAAGTAAATGGAGGAAGGATTTAGATAAATTACAGACATATTTCATTTTAAAAAATAATCCCGTTATTTCTTGTTTGTACGGGGGCTGGGAGGAATGTGTTCGATTTTCTTTCGTTCGGTTCGAAAAGATAGAGTTGTGTTGCACCATTGGAGTCGGTATAAAAATGATATAACTCTATAAAGGGAGGAGTAATAAAAACCCTATAGGGTTCCGAAAATGCCGATTTCGATGAAATAAAAGAAATGTGCATATCCCCGTTGTATTGAAGGTTATTGAGGTTTTATATTATCAGTAAAAGAAGACTGAATAAAGTTCCTCTTTCCTTAACCAAACTACATCTGCTTGAATATGAATATTTCATAGAGGCCAGATTTTTATAACTTGTAACTTTTATAGTTTCAAGCATATAAATGGATAGGATGTGGATTTCCTTGTGTACTTCAGTGGCAAATGGGAATTCTTATCTCTGTCGTCCATCGCTGTGTCATGGTTCCGAGACCGATGTTCTGCTTCTATGATGACATTCTCTTAGCTGCTGTCACTTTATGAGAAATTCAAACAAGAATTCGGAACAAACTGTCCTGCCATGAAAGTCATGGCTGAGTCATAACCAGCGCTATTAGTTACATATAGGTATATTGCCTTGAATACATTCGAATTTTATGAATATTTGGTAGCTATGTGTAGGATACATAGGAAATGGAGTCTGATTTCAGCAGTGCATTGCCTGAAGTGTAGCTAAAAGTTGCAACATTAGAGAAGAGTATAGATGTAACTATATTGTACAAGGAGTATATTATTATAAGAATCCTCGGAGATCGCAGATAGTTTATGTCATCCACAGCAAACATAATATTCCCGTTAACGAGTGTGCCTTTTCTATCTTAAGCCATTTCAGTAGCAAAACTTCCCTGATTTTTCTGACAGGGCAAGTTGGGCTAGGAATCGGAAGTTCTACTCAGTTTTATGTTGAGAAAAAACGAATTACTTCTTTTGAATGCCTTAAATCAATAAAATGTCAATTCTCCTGATCTGCCTTGAGGCAGTCAGGCATTTTTGAACAAAGTCCTCAACCTACCAAATACCCCCGAGAAGATCCATCCTGTTTCCATTAAATCAGTGGCGACACTGGCCCCCTGAAACCTAAACAACTTGAAGTCAAAACCTCTTGAAAATGGGAAAACTGGCGTACCGGATCCAGTAGGCGGAGGCTGCCTTTAAATTACACGGCTTTACATTTATGTATTTTAATCGTCTAAATGTCACTGAAAGTTATTGCCCACTTCTTCGCTACCGCTGAATTATTAAAACTATCTACTAATAGGCATAAATAGATAACAAGAATTGCAGATGAAAGGGGAGACGAGAGGAGAGGGCATTTGGAAACGGAGCCGAGCTCTAACTGAAGAAATGCAACAAACTGGTCCAAGTATCTTCTCCTCTCTAACCGCAAAGCAAAGTCCATCCTGGTCTCATATTCCATTTCAATGTTAGCCACACTGAAACCTACCGACTGAGTCAATGTTGGGACAGACTTGTGGAGAAAGCTCCTCGTCCTGTTCTCCTGAAACTCGAAATATTTGGGCTTCAATTTCGGTTTTTTGGTTCCGTAGAGAGAGAGAGAGGAATATACAGGTTGACGGATGGAATCCTTTGATCCTGATATATTGACTCACCCATGACTATGACAGTCTCCCTCAACTCTTACCGTCCTTTGTAACCTAAATATTTAATCAGGCGTCAGTTAAACGACCAAATGTGGTTCTACAATATCAGTTCACATAGATAACATGGGAAATCCATGTACATTTATAAAATATGGCATTCGTTTGAATAGGAAGCAGGTCAACTCTGGAACTTTGGATGTGCGGGTACAATGCTCTACTCTCACGAGGTATTAGAGTTGACACGGATACCACAATACGATCCTTGACAGATGCTACTAATCGGAAGCATGGGAATTGAATTATTACTTTTAGAGCGTGTAGCGGAGAAGAGGATCCTGATCCAACTTGCAACGACATGCCCTTCTCAATTTATAGATCTCACGTTTCCAAATCCCTTTAAATATACAGGAGAACATGAATGATTTGGGATTTGTTTCTTTTGTTGGTTTTCAATGTAGCTATAACTTTTTAGGAACATAAAATTTCTAGAAATTCTGCCTTAAATTTGACCTTCACACTTTCCATCGTCAACGTTGACAATCGCAGGCCCCCGGCGAAAGTTGAAGCGAGTGGCTTTTAATGTTTTAATTTCCTGGTCTAACCTACGACGAAAAGGACACTTTATTCTATCGTTTGAAAATGTCCGCACATTTCCGGTTTTATCCAGGCCCTACGCTACTTTTCTGCTATTTGTCCCTGTTCTGTGTCAACGGCAAACGTCCTTTTAGGAAGTTCAAAATCTTCACTTTTAGCCGAAGGTTTCAGAGTTGAGAACTTGGCAAGTTTATGCCCAAGTCTTGGAAAGAGACGAAGAGCCGCCGTTCTTGGAATCACACTTAGGTAAATAAAACATGAGGAGTTGTTGTTTTTCCTTTAGGCAAACAAGTTTCTGCTGGAGAAAGAAGGTGAGTGAAAGTGATGTTAATGGTTGATGCTTAGACTGTATTTGAGTTTCAGTGTATCTCTAAAATGGTTTGCGGATGGAGGAATTCCCATGACATTCCTATACTCACGAACGGAACGAAATGCTATGTTTATCCCTATTTCTTCTACCCCTCATGTAACTTTACTTCCAGATAGACAAAGTACAAATGGACAAAAGTAAGCAATAATTTTTGGTTTCAGGTTGGACGTTCTCTAATCCTCCGTGGAGTTGGAATTGGAATATTTATTACTTAATGGGCCCCAAATAACTACCTGCTGTTGATACTATATAGCGTCCTTACCGGTTCAACATAGTCACTTCTTTGGTACGTTAACGGTAAAATGTAACATCTTTACTTAATATGCATAGAATTTCCTGTCTTTTAAGTTCTGTTACAGAGTGCATGCATAGTAAAGTATTCAAGTATTCTCCAGAGCTGCAACTTACTGAATAGGTCCCTCCGTTTTTATCCTCAAGAAATGACAGCAGCACTCTTCGTATTCGGGCGAAATCTTTTCATTTGCATTACAAATCTAACTACTTGCATTCTAACATGACTTACAAAGACTCCTCGAGAACAGGGTCTCCCAAATTCCGGAGCTTCGAAAAAGGAGACTGATTTGCTTATCTCTGATCCACATTTCAGAAGGCGTCTTCTACAAAGAACGAGTCTGAGCCTCTGCTAAAGCCTTCTTATTGAGTGGGACAGTTGACAACTAAATCTTTATTCCGAATTAATTTAATTTTCTACAGAAGAAAAGCTGCCTTCTTTCCACACGCCGTCAAGCCCGACCTCACAATGGGAAAGGGAAATAGCAAACTTAAACCGGAAGTTCTCGCGGATCTGAGGGAGAACACAGAATTCACTGGTAAGCAAGCATACGGGTTCATTCGTAAGGATTCCATCTTAGTATTCATATTATACCTAGCTTTTTGTCGACTGCCGACAAGATAGGCGCTTAAAACCTGTAAAATTCCCAGCTTGTAAATCTTGTAAAATGAAAGCGGACTGGGAATTCGCAGTGCTTAAAATTAGCCAGATTTTTGCTCTACCGTTCTTCTGCTGCTTGAAGCACTTAATTTAAAATTCATCGACGACACTTTCTATTGTGCCAGATTTAGAGTGCATTGAAAAAGTCGAGATCAAAAATTGACTTTCCAATCTACAAATCTTACCATGTTACAGACAGGCTTCTGTAAAGATAACGATGATAGGATTTGATAGAGTAAACACTCTTGTAGGGGATTGCTTTCTGAGATCACTTCTATTTATACTTCCTCCGATATTTAAGATGCTTTAAACGGGATTGATGATGCATTTCGTATTTGCATACATATTGCAAATTACACCAACAACCGCGCTAGACGGGCTGGGGATTCGTTACAATATTATATTATACAACACTGTGGCTGTTAAGTTTAAAAGGGTACGTATATATATAGGAGAAGGAGTTCTTCTCAGTTGGGATCAGGGAAACAACAATAAACAAAAGGGGTTCACTATTTCGGGAAATGAGTTGTTTTCTTGCATAATTTAGCAGAATCTTGTACACCGACTCGGTTCAACTTTCTCGGTTATCTCAAACCATTTCATATTAAATATAATCAGGAAGGATATGGAAGGAGCTGCTAGTTTAGTAAATTATATTATAGTAGAGTGAGTAGTTTATTTATATTTACTCCTTGTATCTACACATCTTTGATCTTGGGCTTTGTTTTTGTGCGAAACTTAACGTCCTATCGTCCTATGTATTCCCTTATAATAAGTTTACGACCATTACTAATTAATATACGTTGGATGTCTATACGCGATGGCATTTTAATGATTCTAAACTCCAAATACAACGGTTTGCTAAAAAGGCAACTTTTTTAGTTGATATAAGTTGCTAAAAGATCATGTCGGAAAACTTTTGAAGGCTTTATACAAAACTGATGGCAAAGATAAATGAGAGCAAACGGGAGCAAAAGCAGATGTCGGGTTTTTGATGATTTAAAAAATCGTAAACATGTTCATGTTCATGCTGAAAATAATTGATACGATGGTTTTGAATGTTTGTATACAGAGCAAGAAATCCAGGAGTGGTACAAAGGGTTCTTGAAAGACTGCCCGAGTGGATGCCTCAGCGTCGATGAGTTCAAGAAAATCTACGGAAATTTCTTCCCCTATGGTGACGCATCGAAGGTAAAAAAAACGAAAACATATCCAGAGGTCAAAGTTTAAAAGTCAGATCGGACTAATGATCAGATCAGACTACCTTTCCTCGAAGACCTTTACCTGACCTTTTCCCTTGGTGATTAATCTTCTCTCGTAGTTCTTGACAAAGCTCTTATTAGGCAGAGTAGTCAGTACATTTCTTACCTTAGTTCCGTTAATAAGGAAGTCATATAGAGCTTACCTCCTATTGATTTTGTACGAATGAAGCGGACCTTTATTAATGTGAGGTCGTAAACGCATTGAATTTGAACGAGCCAGGCAGATAGACGGAGATCGGCTATGTCCAATAAATTTTCTCATCGTTAATATTATGAGAAACCTCTCACATTTATAATGGATTGATCACAAAAGAACGGAAGGAAACTGGGCTCATAATCTAAGAAAATATTGACATTTTGTTCCATTTCGCCCGAATACAGAACATAGGCTTTGGAAACTAGAGTATTCTTTACATTCAGCTCGGTCTGCAATAATATTATTAGCTAAATTACGTAGAGAAAACTTCGACCATAACTTGACTGAGATTTCTCTGTGGCTTTTTACAAGGCCGGGTTTAGTCTCGAGTCTCGTCTATTAATATTACATCATATCTATGAAAATTTGGTCAAAATATGTACCCACAGAATGCAAGGTTGTGTATGCATTTATTACCATTTCAAATTAATTACAATATCTAAAGTAATCCCAAGTCCTTGTACATATATAGATGTTATGCATATCAACGAGAAAGGGATTGTTACAGGATAATTTTTTTCTGGTTAATTTAAAGAATCTCAACTCAATCCTAGAGTCTCGACGAATATTTCAACATTTTCAGAATTTATGAAGGAATCGATAAGGCACTCCCTAGACTTCGTCGAATAATGTACTGAATCATTGAAAATATTTTTGTAAAGAGCCCAAGAAGAGTAAGATCGTGAGGAAACCAAATCCCTTTACTACCTCTCTCTTGAGCCTTGACAGCTCCAAAGCCTCCATCCAACTATGAAATCCTACGAATTCTGATGATTTAAAGAAATATTTTCAAAAAACTTGGTTGCTTTACGATCGTAAATATTAAAGGGGAGGCCACGAAAGGGTCATCAGGATGTCAGATTCGGCTAGTTACGAGTCTGGTTGTTGTCATTCTTGAATAATTTATATTTGACTTTTGTATATTTGAATTAGTTTGCTGAGCACGTTTTCCGAACTTTCGACGCAAATAGTGATGGAACAATTGATTTTCGGGAATTTCTCTGTGCACTCTCCGTGACTTCAAGAGGGAAGCTGGAACAGAAATTGAGATGGGCTTTCAGCATGTATGATTTAGATGGTAATGGATACATCTCCAGGCAGGAGATGCTTGAGATTGTTACTGTAAGTTCATACACTTTCTTTACTTTTTACATGACCTTATATGACTCATTTTTAATGAGGATCTCGACACCAGGACAGAGAACAGGTCTTTCGCTCCCCTTTAAACGCCCTATTTGAAATGGAGACTTTGATGTTTCTCTGAAATAATTTTTAAGCTATAATTAATATAATTCCCGAGACTACTTTTCAAGACATATCACGCCACCACAGAATGGTGATTGTTGGTCAGCGTTTTAATGTATCACTATCACTATTCTGTGACGTGGGGAGGCGTAACGGCCACCAGTTCGATTCTATTCTAGCTTGTATAATAAAAATACATTTGGTCAGTGACCAACTTAAATTGTGGATCGGAATCGATACGATGTCCCTCGTTGACAACAAAGTAAATCGTTCTGTATCAGACCTAAAGGACGTATCTGAGGCCCGGTGCATCGATAAATCTTCCAAAATAAATGAGTTTGTTCCTTTGGATTTTGCAGGCAATTTATAAAATGGTGGGTTCTGTGATGAAAATGCCAGAAGACGAGTCTACTCCCGAAAAACGAACCGATAAAATTTTTCGGCAAATGGATAAGAACATGGATGGAAAATTGTCATTAGAGGAATTTATTGAAGGGGCTAAATCTGATCCAAGTATAGTTCGACTACTCCAGTGCGATCCATCCTCAAACCCACAGTGATAATTTACTATCTCAATTTAAGACATTTTAAGATATTATATATATACCTAGTATGAATTTGTATAAAAAGCAGAAGCTTTTAAACTCTGTTTCAGTTGTATATATATATGTATTATATGAATATTTTAACAGTAGTTTCGTTTCGTTGCCCTACCTCACATATAGGTTGAAATTAGAAATCGACCCGGGCTTTTCAGGTCACACCTCAAGGCGTCTGCAGAAGTCCAGATTTGCTAGTCGCATTGATGTTGAAGAATACTGCTGTAATTATTTAAGCAAGCACAACGAAGGATGTTCTTTTAAATTTTGTGGAGACTCCAAATAGATTCGTTCCGGGATTTTAGGGATTTCCCAGTTAATTTTATTTAAATCAGATGCATTTATGCGTTCTCCTATTGTCTTAACATTGTCAAATACATTATCTCTAGTCCATAAGTACTTTAAGTGTAACTACTAATATACCAAATGAATTACGGTGTTTAATGCCGTTGTACGATTCACTTTTCAGAGTTTCCAAGTTGTAGGGAAATGAATGAATATTTAATTACGTCCGTCTTAGTTTAGATTTTTCGACCAAAGATGTAGAAGTTTGCAATCGCTCGGATTGCTAATTAATATTATAGCACTTGCCTTGTTGTGGTACCAAGCATTCTTACAATACCTTTTTATAACCCTTAGTTTAAACACGTCCCATCATAACCTTAAATTTACAACTATCTACCTGCAGTACACATTTGATCGGGAGTAATAAAAAATCGCAACAAGTCCTTGTTTTGTATTGCTTTTGTTGCATTCGGGTGGGCTTGATCTTGATGGTAAAATTTATTTTCGTGAATTTTATTAATCAATAAGATTTGTTTCATCCTATAATACTTTGTTCTGAGATTCCGTCAGTCATTTTATTTTAACTACTTTGCTACGTTATTACGTTATTTGTTTGTTAGTTGCTAGCATAGCATTCACATCATTAATTTTTCTTATGCATAGTTCAATAATCAACTCATTCGAAGTTCAACTGGATCAGTTATATGAAAACTAAGCATGTTCGTTGGAAATACATTTGAATTCGACTTGCCGACATTAATATTTGTTCGAAAAATTCTACACCTAATATTCCTTCTAGTATAACAACGTATAATTTAGTAACAGTTAGTTTGATTTAAGTATAGTATTATTTTAACCTTTTCTTGCTATGATTTTTTTTTTAATTTTAAGCGTACATTTTATTTAAGCTGTTGCTTTTTAATTTCCTTTAATTTTGTGGTGTTGCCCTCTGTACCACGTCTTCAATGACTCCAAATATAGTACCAAACTAACATCGGTAAATGTACGAATGATTAGTTAAACGTTTAGTCTAGGGAGATATTTTAGTACATTCTGTACTGATACTGAAAGTCGCATTTACAGTAAACGACCAATGTTTTCATAATGTCAGGTTGATTTGCATTCAAGTCAGTAAGTCATTCATTTGTGGCTCTGTAACAGAATAGTTTCGTATTCGATTGATAGAAAGAGTCATTATTTTAATGTTAGTCCTGCTTCCTGTAGATACAGCAGATAAAGATTAGCTTAATTTGGGATTGTTTATTTAAGATAATCAAATTCGAGTGATCACATTTCCATGTTATAATCGACAGTCCTCATTGGTCTTTATGTAAATTTCCTAGCCTACTTTATTTATATTAAATAAAATTCAAGTATTTTAAATATTTGGCTTGTTACCTACAAATAAAATACACTAACTTTAGTATCCGTTATGCTCCTCTGTAATACTTATCAATCCTCCTGGTTAAAATCGTATACATTTTAATGGATTGTCGTCAAACTACAGTAATTCCTTCTGACTAAACTATATTTCATGTTCTCGTGTCTTGAATCAGACTCCAGAAATTGCATAAATTAAACAAATCTTAATATGTATTCAATCTTACTGTCTCTCAACTCTGATTCAGTAAAAGAAGCTCCATTCATATTGGCGTTGTGTTTTAAAATTGTGAATTAATTATAGTAAGGTATTTACAAATCATTAAATCAAATGTTCCAATGTTAAGTACCTTCCATTTCTAATAATATTAACGAATTCCATGTTACTTGAAGGAAAAACTCATTTTGACGAATTACCGCACTAAAAATGTCGTTTGTCCTGCAAAACTCATGCTTTCCAGATGCTAAAAATCTATCCATGGTTGTATCAATACGAATTTCCGGTGAATCTTTAACTTGTGAATAAGGTTAATATGAAATGTACTTTCAATATAATCTACCGCATAAGATTATTAAATATATAGATTAGTGAACATTTAATGTTAAAAACGATAATTCATGTTGAAATTTTAATACATTATTATATCCTTGCAACTCTCAACAATATGTACCAAGATTCATATAAATTAGCGTCATTTCATATGTATCGTGAATTCATCTAATAAATCTTAACTCGTTCGAGACGAGCGAGACATCTTCAATCCTGGTGGTATGAAACACCGACCTGCTTTCTTGCAATTTCCATTATTTCCGCAATTAGAAGAGACTCGTCCAAAGGCATTTTAGAACTTTCAGTCAGACCTAATTCATAAAAGTTAGACATGCATGATATATAAAATTCCGATACGGATAACGAATCAATTTTAGTGGATTTGGCAGGACTCGTTCACCTTGTTTAATGCAATTTCGTACTTCTTGAGCTTCATAGGAAAGCCCTTCACTGTTGGGGTAATTAAAACTGGAACCCTCTACAGCTTTCGGAAGCTCGAACCGGATTGTTTCACTAGGAGTAATCAACTCTGTGGGACAGACAAACATGGCTGGAATCTATCAAATCAAGATTGCAAAACATATCGTCATTTCGACATGACAAAATAGAACGTAAATGATATCGGAAATGTTGTTATTTCGGTCATTCAAGTACCGTATAATAGATTGATTTTGTGACTATGCCTTAGAACTTGTGATATGCTCATAGTAGTTTGCATACATACACGAAAAAGTAAAAAGCTTTCACTATTCATCCTTTCTTCATTATTCCGATTACCTTGATGGTCCCTTTTGTGCCAACAACAACAGCCTCATTCATAAGTTCAATCCTGTTGTGGGATAACAAGGTAGCAGTCTGTCCATTTTCGTAAATCAATGTCGTTGAGAGACTTTCGTCAACTCCGTCGAAATTGAGATGACCCCCAGCCAGTATCTTGGTTGGCCGTCGAGTTTTGCCGAATACTAGCGTTGCTAATTGAACACAGTAGATTCCCATATTGAGAATCGATCCTCCTCCTAAGGCTTTCAACCTGGAAGAATGGATATAATAGTATAAGGCCAATTTTTAGCCCGAGCCAGGGCTTATTACAATGACAATCGATTTCAGTGGAAATGGCAACAAATGTATACTGTTCCTACCTGCAGTTATCGACTTCTGAGACAGGGCACCCAAGGCTTGCATGAACGCTCAAAACCTCTCCAACCGTCCCTTTCTCCAACTCCTCAATAAGTCTCTGATACCCCGGAAAACACCGACTCCAGACACCCTGTATATTGTTATGCAATTATTCGGAAAAAATCATTTCATTCGGATTTGTAGAAACAAATCTCAATTACTTCCATGAGGAAAACATTCTTCTCTCGTGCTAATTTCACCAATTCCTGCGTCTCCTTCAAATTCATGCAAAGGGGCTTTTCGCATAAAACGTGCTTTCCATGAGCTATGGCTTTTTTAGCTAATTGAAGGTGTTGGGTATTAATGGCCCCAATGTAGACCACTTGGACTTGTGGGTCTTTAAATAGTGCTTCATAGGAACCGTAATTGTTAGGAATCTTATGTTTTTTGGCAAATTCTTCGGCAGACTTCTCACTTCTTGCGGCAACGGAAACGATGCAATGTTCTGACTTTGGTAAAAGTCGCAGTGCAGTAACAAAGTCACTACTTATCCGACCAACGCTGCAAATCCCCCAGCGGGTAGCTTCCTCTGAGTTTACCATTATACCGTTTACTACAATGAGTGACGGATTGAAACTCAATTAGCAGCTGCTAGGTAATTGCTAATATGTCCTGTTTGCAAGTCAAATTACTGCACCGTCGTATTCGTATTTATTCACTATCTTCTCTGAAACCAGACAGGCAAAGAGTTCAAAAGGAATTCTGCTTGTGTGTGACAGATAAAGCACCAGAATATTCAGCTGTCGACCTTGAATTCCGACAGTGCCGTAGTAGAGTCTGTATCTGCAAGCTAAAAGTTAACTTGCATGGATTACAACTTTGACACAGATCGAGTATTGCCAATTTTCTGCATGTAGCATGTAGTCAGCAATCCGCATGAAATTAAAACATTCGGGGTAACGGCTTAAAATCACCACCGGTTATCAGATAGGATTCAGACTCAAGATCAGACACTCGCCAATCAGATAAACAATGACGAAAAATTTGATTATGAGAGAAGCGATTTATTTCATATGAACAACTGAGTTTGTGCAAATGTAGTTGATTCTAGGTATAATTAGGGCTTGGAAATATTTTCACAAACTTTATTGAATTTTTTCTTCTCCATTCTCCAGCATGTAATACATATTTAACAGACGTTTTACATTAAATTTTTAAGCAACCAATTAAATCTGTTGGTAATGGAAATTTAACTTTAGTAATTAGCTTCACAATACTTGGCGCTAATTGCAGCTTTCAATTCAATACCCACGCAGATATAATATGAAAAGAGTAATTTTTACTTACGTCCTTTCAAACGGTTTATTAATTTTTACACTTCTAATATCCAGGATCCGCTTAAATTAACAGTTGCTTTACACTCCATATCATAATAGTTAGCTAAAAATCTCATAGTCAATCAACGCAACAAAAATCAACATCACAGCACTGAGTTGCAAGATTTCTACCACACTTAAAATTAAGTCTACGATTTAAAATTTAAATATCATCATCAGGAATAAAGCAATTCGAAATTAGTATATTTCGTTACCACGTAATTGTAACTGAATTCCACCGAAATTTATATAGCACAGGGATGTAAGCATTATGTGCACGAAGTATGGAAAAAATGATATGCAAAATACAACAAAAGAAGAGAATAATTATTATTACGGACTGTCAACAATACTAACTGCATGAAGGATGTATGAAAGCTTGATTAAAATGGATGCTTTAAAGGAGACCTTACAGTTTAACTGTACATTGACACTGTCAAGATTCTTCTAATTTTTAAGAAATTTAATATTACATGTTGACAGATTTTTCTAGGTAGTGAATTGGTAATTTAGTATACAGGCTGTCGATTTCGGGTTTAAAAACAATTACCTTGTATCCCTACTGATAATATTTAAAATCGTTATACCATTTACATTTAATAGAGCTTCACAATATCAAATCCCCATTTTTATAAACTTCAGTTGTATTCAAGCTTAACCAATGCCACTATTTGAAATCCTTAACGAGAATTCCTGCGTCTCAGAGCCTATACATTCATTTTTTAGAGTTTTATAAGTAAGTCTACAAATACAATTAATGAAGTATTGGAACTTGGAACTCGTAATAACTATTTACGGTCTCATTCAACTAACATTATATTAGTTTTAGACTGCAATGTATAGTTACATATATAGATTATATAGGTATCCACGAAAAATATAATATTTTCTAATAGGTTTAGTTTTAAACAGCACCGTTACTGAATATACACTATATTTAGGAATTTAAAGATCTAATAATCTAATTCGCTCATTTTTAAATGTAGGTAGGTATATATTATTGGATAGAGGTTTTAATTTCGAGTATAATAAATATCTGGACAGGAATCCAACCCATGGGAAATAAATTTACTCTCAAAGAATCAGTCTCTTTTACGGGCATTTTGATATTAAAGTCAACTCCAATGTAGGGATTTTAAAATTAGGCTTTGTTTGAATTTATTGAAATGCATGAATGAAAACAACAATGAATTCGAGTGAATTAGACACAAAGATTGGAAGCAAATACAATGCATATTAATTCATGACCTTGTCAAATATGATTCTCAAAATCACTGATCGAAAAGCCACGAATTGTAAATGTTAGCTATTTGACAAGTAAGGATCCTTTGGACGACAAAAACAACAAATTATTTTTCCGTCATCTACAAAGCCACAGGCTTTGACGGAATCTACAACTCCATATCGAGAGTATCTTAACTGTATTAGGAGCTGCATAAAAGAGATGCTTAGTTAAAAATAGCGGAACATGTTAAAATGCTAGGCATTCATAACATCCATATATAATCAGGGCTCAATCCCTTCCTTTTGCCACTATTAATCATACAGTATGTTGTTAATAATATTACTTAATTAGACTTTATATTAGATATCTTATGCTAGTTATCAGGAATATAGTGTAACAGTACTTCATAGCCTAGTAACTAGCAGTCACATAATTCTTTATTAATTTTAGCAATATGACTTAGTTATTCAACAATTCAGTCCTACTCCTTTCAATCTTGGGCCTTGTGTTCGTCATTGAACACTGGAAGCCGAATTACGAAGCGTTTCATATCTCTTTGAAAACTAACTTCGAAAGTCAAATGACGAGTAAAAGGTTTGATGATTCTACGGGGGTTATTTATTCTGACGAAGAATTTGGAGTCGGAACTTCAAAACATTTTTTCCTGAGTCTCGTTACCAGCATTCAAACCCATACATACCTGCGTACGTACGTTCCGCTTATGAATATACACAAAACATCTGCGTTTATAGATAAAGAACTCTGTCAATTAATAGATAAAATGCCCCTATATGTTCTAAGCTTACAATTTCTTGAATAATTATTTTAATAAGTATGTTTAGTCATAATATAGTCAAAAAAATCCATCCCAACTCTAATCTATTGAATAACACAGCAGCCTTTCTTTTTCTTCAGGACGACGTGTTCAACTTGGCTAGCTTGGGCAGCTGGTGCAACGACTCCATGTTGAACCGTGTCTGGGGCCCCTCCGCCGTTTGCAGTTGTTCCGTTGTATTCCTTCCCCCTTGGTGATGCCTGCGGTGATGTTAAAGTAAAAAGTCGTTAATTTATGGGACAAATTATAAGAAAAATTGCTAAACATGGTTTAAAGATCAGAGTGCACCAAATCCGGGAGTGGTTCCTGGAATCTGATGCATTTCTTTTTACGTACATTTAGTTGGTTTTGTTGGGATACGGTGAAGGTCTCGTTAACACTGGGGCTTTTACTTCGCAGCGTTTCGTCATTTATCGGTTTCCCTTCTTTGATGAGTTCGACTATTTGATCGGCTTCTTTGCTCAGGTCACCATCCGGTCGGAAGGGGTTGTCCCATCCTTCACTGTAATGAAAAATAGAAAAAATATTGTTAGTATGTATGACAGTGGAGAAAGTAAACATCGAGGTCTCCACGCTACGGTCGTTCAAGTAATATACTTTGGAGGAGAATGTGAGTTTTATCTTTCCACTCAAAATCGCGTCCATCAATGTTTGATATTTGTTTGATTGTGTATGCTTTCGAACTGTTAGGCAAGTGGAGTTTGCAAGTTTCAGTTACTAGGATGAAAAATCCGACAACATTCTGATCTGAAGTATCTGAATGCTTAGAAGGGAGGTTGCCTTTGGTTGACATCCGTTTGAGTATTTTTTTTAGATGAAATAGACTTTCACAGGAAATTTGTTTTGTCATTATAAGTGGTGTCTTTGTGTTGGATTTGTCGGAATTCGATTTCATAAACGATGAAAGCGAGAATAAATTTTCCTGTCAGATAAATATCTATACACGGTACCAATTCTTGAAACTTGTGAATTTTTATTTTACTCAACGTATTGACAAGATTTGACTATCATATTTCAGATTTAGGGCGTTTCGGATTGATTTCCATTGAATTTAAGATGCCTATGAAGCAGTAAACATATACTATTTTAGTTATCTATTTTGAATATAAGCCGGTATGATGATAACTGGCGAAGGAAATAATTCAACTTTTATCGGTTCTTGAAGGATGAGGATCTAGTTAATACATATCATCTGAGTACGAGCAAATTCAACATGGAATAACATCAAGAATACGTGTAGAATAGAATATTTGACTTTGTCGATAGGTCAGGCATTCGTCGTTGGCTGAATTATAATTAAATCTGTGGGATTTGCGCCGCTCGAGATTGGTACACATGTATTTATGGAGCTAGATTAATTTATTTTCTGTGACAACATCCGGTCCTAGTCAACTCTACGGAATCTATTTTGCTCATATCTCGTTTGCCAAATTGTATGGAAGTTGTTTCATAAAATTGACTCGGGCACTCCATTTAAATCCTAAATACACCCTTGTTTTATTTTAGAACCATCAATTTACGTTCTTTTATTTTCCATTTTATCAGGTTCGGGGAACATTTCGGAGAAATATAAAATTATTGAGACAGTAGTAATAGTATTGAAGCCAAGAGGATTGTAAAACAAAACAATAATTATGCTCCAGCACGACTACAGTAAAATCGAAAATCATTGAAACAGTGGAGTATTGTTCGACGAAGATTTGTTAAACATAGATACGTCAGCATCTTTGGCCATGACGTGTTTAGAAGAGTTTGCATATATGTATTTTTTCTAGCTGAATGATTTGGTATGAATAATGCATTAAGTGATCATTTAGTGTAACCTATTTTGCCAACAGTATGTTTGTGATCGGAAACCGAGACTGGGTGAGTAGAGTAAGTAAAGTAAATGATCCAAAAACGCTAGAAATTTCGGTTTCGGAAGTATTAGGTCATGACTTCCATACAGTCGCATTCTGCGACTCGGTTAATGATCCATCTCAAAGTTTCAAATATTTTAACATAAATACTTCGTTTTGCAAAACGTACACAACTGGGTGACCTACACACCAACTAATTCCCATAGACTGTAGATTGAATAGGAGCCTTGGCTCCTATTTAATATAATTTTGGAAACGACAATTAGTCCTGATGGTGTAACTTCTTATACAACTTTCAATGCTGTCATTTTACTTACAGAACATCAAGATAAATCTGAAAATCAATCTAAGATAACAAAAAGTACTACCAAATGCATATTATTTATTTATTTATTTATTCGACGCTTATCCTTTACTCAGTAAATACAAAAACAATTGAAAAGCTTTTAGTTTGGCTTTTGTTGGATTTGCTTACAAATTGATGACGACTATGCTATTCTAGTTTACTTATAGATAGATGAGTAATTGGTCCGAGTTGTGCTTAAAATAAGTAGCAATTGAGAAAACAAACAAAACAATCAGTTGAGTGAGATAAAGGTATAAAATGTTAATTTATTTTAAATGACGACCTTCACACTAACACAACGATAGTACATCAGCATACAGATCACCACAAAAGAGTTTTCCATGCTTTCACCCATTTATATTTATTATTGGAAATGGAAGATAAAAATAGTCAAAAACACCTTCCAAATTCATTATTTATCATCGACAGATAAAGCAATCCTTTATCACTATAAATCCACATGAAATGCTTCACAAAAAGTTTCACTACTAAAAGCTACAGCATTGATAGATCGATACCAGAAACCAGAATTAGAGAACGAACCTCCGAACTTTCTCCTGCTGCCGGCTATCACTTCTGTCAAAATCTGGACTCATCGCTTCAAATTCACTTCTCGGCACCTTCACAACATAGTACAAGATACCACCATGGGAAACGGACATACTAGGCATCCTGACTTCTGCCTAATCCTTGTCCCGTTTAGATATAACAATTGTTTTGTAAATAAACTACGATTGTGCACTTCTGCCGACTTGAGAAGATTTTATTTCACTCATTCACCGGCCCTTTGCTTCACACGGCAGACGTCAACATGGACGGCAATTAAACTCCAAGGTCAGTTGTGTAGTAAGTTTGTGCAGTAATGACCAGCAATAAGGTGTCCGCTTTTAAATTGTTTTCTTTGAGAAATAGCCACTAGGGCATTGGGTTGAACATTATTAGCTATGATGTATCATATAATTAGAGGTGATTCATTGAGAATTAATTCCAATCGGTTTAGACCCCAAGGTTCTATGTTCTACGTTCTACCGCATATTTATGTAACGGCACACCGCAATAAATGTTAATATTCGATATAGGACCTGGCTATTCGTTCTATATATAATTGTTAGTTTCTCTTATCGCTGGGTTTGTTTTGGAACGATATTTCACGGACTTGAATTGAGTTAGTTGTGACTTGTAATCCTTTTCCAGAAACAAGTCTGCAAGGGTTCTATACAGAAGTTGCCAGTAATATTTCCTTTAACAGTCACGTCCGGCTTCTCGGAAGTAACTGAAGCTAATAACGTTCCTACATGAAAATGGAACGAAGCCTGTCATTGAATCTTCATTGGCTAATTTTAGATTCCCTTCCCTAATGCCATGAGCCTAGATATTAGACATCAGAAAGATACATATATCCTCCAGCTTTCTACGTCGGTTTTGATTTTCGGCATTGCTTTCTTCTTTATTACCAACCTGGGACCAGCTGCCATTTACTTTATATATAATGTTCAATTAGATTTTCATTATCACATGAATGTCATTACCAGGGTCATACAAAATTGGATTATGATACACAACATTATTCTCGAGTATCACGGTGTCATATAGAACGGGCTAAAAACTACAGTATCTGCCTAGTGGATAATAAAAAACACTGTGCCAAGACCTTCTTTATCAGTTCTGAGTGGGTGGTGGTGGATATGGATGCAGTATATGACGTGTTGAGTAATAAGAGCTCAAATTCGATATTACGATCGCATGGAAATGTTACCTTGCTTGTTTGAACAACGGCCGAATTAAATGTCACGGCCAAATACCATCTCAAATCTCAATACTTGTTTTCTTTCTGCCATTTACCCTTTTGGAAAAATGAAGGAACGGGATCCCTGATGTAAATATAATGATCTACTTTCCGTAAATGAGACTATCTATTCAAAGTATAAGTTATGGGAGCATCTAATTATGCACGACGTCATTCATCTATCGAACAAGGCCATGGGAAAGTTAATAGAGCGTGAACGATAATGAGTTACAGTAATTGGATTGGAATGTCCGATACGATAAATTTCTATTTCTCCGTCTACCTTTCACCAAGTCGACGAAGCGTTCTAACTTGCTCGAGTATAATGAGTTGAATTCCAATGAAATATCGGCTCTAAAGAAATATCCAACATTCATGATCTCAATCGGCGAGCTAAACAATGTTGGCAATAATTCGTTTAGTACAAACTGCAATGAACTGCAATTGAGGTGATAGATGAGAGAACTGATGGTTAGCCGAAAACTTTTTGTCTTTGACAATCAATCTACAGATTTTTAATTTAATTATAATTCAACGAACAACACATTTAATTATAAGGTTCCGCTATTTTTTGTCAACGTCAAATTCAATTAGGATCATCTTATCCCTGTTCTATTTTTTCAAGGACTTGTTATGTGTGCAGTAGTGTCATTTCTCATTTGCCGCTCCGCTGCTTATCTGGTTAGTTGTTCAAGTAATTTGTTAGGACATTTTTGCTTCAACTGTTTATTTAGCGTGAGTTTAAAGGAATAAATGTTGAGCCAAGAACCAAAAAGTAATTCGTGATGAATTGGTGTGTAACCTTCTTGACTCTATTTGCTTTCTTTAAAAATGAGGGCCATTTTTGTCGGAGAAAGAAGGCTTATGCATTTTTGCTTGCCCTATACCAGTACAGCTTAGAAACGCAGATAAAATAATAGCTAGACTCTGGATTGCAATAAAATAATAATATTTAATACTTCAAGTCCCAAGAGTGCAGTGAAGTTGGGCCAATTTCAAAGCGTCAGATCTGAACCTTGGACCAGTTATTTTCAAAACAAGATTTGGATTCGCGTTTTTTATAAATAAATTGGCATGGGTTCGCGAGATTGGAGACTACCTAGATCAGTGCCTTGAATTGAACGTTTGTAATCGTCATGTCATGTTTAGACTTATGTCAATTATAAACCTCAAGATAACTTCGTCGTCTCGAATTCATAGATTGATCCAGTAGATTGTTTTGCTAAGCTTACTGTCAATGTCAATCTGTTTTTTTTATATTGACTGGAAATGTGTCAAATGTAGAGCGAAACTCGTAAACAAATCTCTTTCAAATAAAACTGAAATAAAAATCTACGTTAAAAATCAAGAAATAGATTATTCCGCTATGTTGATGTTCTGGAGGTAAGTCGTAAAACGTGAAAAAATGTGTGCTTGTGGTTTGGTTGAGATGCCTTGATTCGTGGATATTGTGGAAGAGTACTCATAAAGAAATGTATTAAAACACAGAGTCTAAATATGGGCTCCGTATGTGAAAGAAGCCGAAGAAAATGTCAAACTGTCACATACATGAAACCACTATTTATCTATATCTCGTTCACTTCAGTTGACACACTTGACATCCACTTACATTCACTAAACTAAACTCAAGTTGATCTTATTACGGAGTCGGTCGACGTGACCGTCGACAAAGTCTTTCAAAAAAACTCTACGTCAATTTCGCTAATAACATTAAATGTTCTCATGCTTGTTGGAAGTCTTTACTTTTCATTGACTGCGCTTATATTTGCGGTGATTGAATTTTAAAAGCAATTTCCAAAATTTAAAATGAACGGAAATTGAATTTCGCTCAACTTCATTAGCAGGTCCCTGCCAACAGGAAAGAATGAAGTGTTAAATCCGCAAATTCGACCAAATTTCATTAGACAACAAACTATTGAACTCACAAATCCATGTGATATTAGATGAATTTGTATAGAATTTATCGACTGATTGCTTTAACCTAAATTCTGCTCAAAGTAGAAGTTAAATCTAAAGGAACCAGCAAAATCGTCAATGGAATTGTGCATGTGAACCTTTCCAACAACCAGACTTGTTACAGGAGCTGAAATAAGCTCAGGCTCTTTTTGGCGGGAAAGACGTAGGCAGTAGGAGGCTGAAGTTGGCACAGTGCGTATACATATGGCGCCCATCAGCAAGTTTGCACTTAAAGCTAGTGTCGAACTATTAAATGATAACAAAGTGTCAAAACTTATTTTTAATAAGTCCCCACCCCCGAAATAAGCTTAAAACACAAAAAAACGAATTAATACAAATGCTTTAAAATTTTTGCGTGCACCGCTAAACAGACTTCAGAAAACACAGAAATTCATCAAAATAAGTCCGTAATCCCAAACTTCATCAAAATAAGTCCCCAGTCCCTAACTTCATCAAAATAAGTCCCCAATCCCTAACTTCATCAAATAAGTCCCCAATCTCAAACTTCATCAACATATGTCCACGATCCATTTAAAGACCACTCTTAAAATATAAAAAAATCATCGAAATAAGTCCCCAATCCTCATTAAGGTTCCAGAGTATTAATCACTAAGGAAAAAAGTGTCATAGGGGGGTATTTTGAACCCCGATATTTCATGACCCAATGCAACTAGAAATTTGTACTAAAATGTATTGCGCGCATCAATTCATATAAAAAATTACCGACCTATTATTTTTATCAAATTGTGTAAGGAGAGATGGAAAATTGAATTTATTTAAAAGTATGTTTTTTTACTAGTGCACTCACAGGGCCCGATAGGGTCATGATATCAACCAATTTTTTTTTTCATCGGAAAGAAAATTTAATAGGCAACACGTTCTACTGGGTCAAAAGTTCAAATTTCGATTGAGATCACTCTGAAAAAAGCATTTTAAGCCAAAATGGTGATGCATTGTTTCGGTTTTTTATTTATAACGAAAAATCCGGTGGTTGATAGGATTTTTTTGACCCAGTACAACGTGTTACCTATTAAATTGTCTTTCAGATGAAAAACAAATTAGGTTGATATCATGACCCTATCGGGCCCTGTGAGTGCGCTAGTAAAAAAATTTGACATCGCCTTGGCCATAGTTACTAAGGGCTCGCGCTCACATTTCTTAAAGGGGTAGCGTTTCAGGGACTGACATTCGGCCGTTGCTAAGTATACATTTAAATTGTCGACAGCGAAACTACTCTGGAACCTTAAGGGGGCTTTAAAAAATATTTGATGTCCTAAAATGACTATCCATAGATACTCGTAACAACAAGACTTGGCTGGCGATTTTTGTCAAAAGTCTATAAGCGACTTGAAAATTGCTTGCGAAAGCTAACATTACACGACTTATTGCCATGGGAATTGTCGTAGTTTTCATAGTTACCATCTTAAATTTCCATGGAAACGACAATTTTCCTATGCATTCAGACTTTTCAGAAAAGTCCTAAAAAATGGCAAAACCGGTTTACGGGGTCAACCTACCCGCCGCCACCGGTCAACTCATCGAGCTGATTTTTTTCCTAATAATTCCTCGATAAATTTCGTATTCAGTATAGTTTTTGCTTTTTTTATTTTTAACTTCTATGTTTCAAAATTCACTTCGCAGGTGAAATAGAGTTAAAACCAGATAATTTGTTGTATTGCTTTTACTGAATGTGCAGGGTAAAAACTCAAAAAAGTAAAAACTATACTGAATACGAAATTTATCGAGGAATTTTTCGAAGAACAAAATCAGATCGATTGGTTGACCGGGTAGGGCGGGCAGGTTGACCCCGTAAAACGGTTTTTGGCATTGATTTAGATAGGGAAATCAAAATTTCCAGTTTTTTAAACCCCCCCCTTAAGATACTATAAGGGCTTGCAGTGACTGCATTCCCTTAAGGCTCATTAGCATTGCATCGGTGATAGATTTCAATGGCATCTGCCACATTCCTCAACTTCGTTCTTCAACATCAATATTCAGATATTCATAATCCTAATTTGTTTAATGATTAAAGGTCGTCTGGATTTCCTGAGACTTGAAATCCAGCAACTAATGCAGGTCAACTTGTCTGCTTAACTAATTAAGGGCTAGTATATAAAGAAGCGGAGTTTGTCCCTTCTCATTCTCATTCTTATTAACAGAGAAGAGAGAAGTCTGCGACGGACTTCCTCCTTCTCGATCCCAGAGACGGTGATCGAGATGGATTCTCTATTTTCTATTTTGTCAATCTCTTTGGAGATCTTTATTCTTTTGATTAATTAAAGATGTAAGACTATCTTACATAAAAACTGAACTTGAATCTGTATTGTGTTAACTTCATTCCACCTAATCCATATACCTACAGGAATTGTCGTTACAATACAGTATAAAAAATGCGTCAAAATAAGTCCCCAATTACCATTTAGACGTCGTACTTCATACAACAAAAAAACTTTAGAAGACCCCAGTTTATATCCCGACTATGTATACAATACAAAAACATTTTCATTCGTTAATTACTATAATTACAAACATTACTAATAATGTTTGATTTAATTCTTTCACTTTATATATTTTTATTTTTCGAGTAGAAACTAACAATACTTTTATGGAACGACTACACTTACTCCCCTTGATGTATTTCGATAATGAGATTATTCACGAACAACTCTCTTTAATTATTTTTTTATTTAGCCTTAGTAACCGTAAATTTTTTAATTGTTCCGAAATGATACCAATTATTTTTGACCAAACTATATCTATTTATACAAACAACTAGCTACACACTTTTTTCGAAAATAAATTAATATAAAATAGGCACTTGGAATTCAACCAGAACACTCAACTTCGCACGTCCTGTTAGCTTTTTCTGACTACATATGAAAATGCTACATATGCTTATGAAAATATTTTCAAATGAACTATTTGAAAATAACTCTGGTCCCTTAATGATAACAATGCGTTAAAAGAATCTTAAAGATGTAATAAATGCGATAAACAATAATGGTCGACAACATTACATAGTATTATTATTAGCATTATGAATTTTAAGGTGCGTGTTAAAATTATAAGTATTTTTATAATTTTATAAATATTTTTGTTTTATTGGTTTGGTTTTTGTTTGTGCTCATCATCAATTGTCTTAAAATGGTCGAAGTTTAACAAATTGTCCAGGTCGCTATTTAAGCGGGACAGATTATATAGCTTAGGCTTACGAAACCTTTGTTTCATTTTATCGGGCTTGAGTTTTTGTAAAATTGTTATGCACTCGATTTAGCAATGGTTTCAATTCAGATCAAGGTTCATATACTCTTGGTTTCACGGGTGTCTTTTCCGCAGGAGGTTGTGCCCCAATTTTGATTTCGAAATTCCATTTTGGTCTACGGGAAAACAAACACTTGTATTCGTTTGTACTGGGATTTTGAGTTAAAAAGTTCGAGCTTTCCAAAAAATCCATGACTTTAGTTGGCTTGCCCTCAATCCTATGTCCTATCCTGTTTCAGTACGAAAAATATATGATGTGACTTATTGTAACTTCAAAACACAACAAAATGACAAAATGATATATTACAACTAGGGAAGTACCCGGGAGTTGAATTCCAGACTATTATTATTATGATTATTTTTGTGATGAATCTTTGTTATATGAACAGCTAATATGAAAAAAATTATCGGCCCAAATTAATATTAAGCGTGCGAAAAAAATTGGGAAAGTAGGAGTGCGTGGCCTAAAATGGCAATGTGTTTTAAAGGGAGACATCCGTCCTGCCTGTCCCCTCACCTTTCCTTTCCCTTGCAAGAGCAGGGCCAGTTCTAGGTATGGAAGAGAAGGAAGAGAAGCAAGGATCACAGATCTTTATGCTCTCCCCTTTCCCTTACATCCGACCTCCGACTGACTTGATTTTTATCTATTTTTGTGTAGATTGATTTTTATATAGATGACTTTATAAAAAAAATTGTACCCAAAAACCAGATGTCAGATTAGCGTGAAAATGGGATCATCACAAAAAAAATCAAGCGATTCTGGAATTCAACTCCCGGGTACTTCCCTTGTAAGATGTGGCTCGACCTTCCAGCCATCATAAAAGACGACAATCTCACACAGTTCTTTTTTCGACAACTTTCTAACTACATATTGTAAGAATAGTAATATGAAATCTCAATAATTAAAAGTCGTTTTGTCGATTTGTGTGAGTTAAGTAGGACCAAATACCATTCTCATCGCAACTAGTCATTGGTAGGGTTTAGGGTTGGTCTATTTTTTTAAGGGAACTGGTTCAAATTTCTCGTAGTAGTCAATCCTCGACAAAACAAATTTTCATCGTGGAATCAGGAGCAGTAAGAACGTTAACTGAGTAAGTATGAACAATATTTTATCACTTTTCTGTAATTACTTTACTATTGTGAATCAGAAATGTTTACTCGTATACATTCTTTTCGTGGCATATCAACCATGAATAAATAAGGTCGATATATGGATTCGATTGGGATCTTATTTTTATAAAAAAAATGTTATTGTATGTAGTACGATGTCTACATGGGAATTGGGGACTTATTTTGATGAATTTTTTGTAGTATATATTGGTATTTATATGGACTGGGGACTTATTTTGATAAAGTCAGGAATTGGGGACTTATTTTGATGAAGTTATTGATTGGAGAATTATTTTTATGAAGTTATTGATTGGGGACTTATTTTGATGAAGTTAGGGATTGGGGACTTATTTTGATGAAGTTAGGGATCGGGGACTTATTTTGATGAAGTTATTGATTGGAGAATTATTTTTATGAAGTTATTGATTGGGGACTTATTTTGATGAAGTTAGGGATTGGGGACTTATTTTGATGAAGTTAGGGATTGGGGACTTATTTTGATGAAGTTAGGGATCGGGGACTTATTTTGATGAAGTTATTGATTGGAGAATTATTTTTATGAAGTTATTGATTGGGGACTTATTTTGATGAAGTTAGGGATTGGGGACTTATTTTGATGAAGTTAGGGATTGGGGACTTATTTTGATGAAGTTATTGATTGGAGAATTATTTTTATGAAGTTATTGATTGGGGACTTATTTTGATGAAGTTAGGGATTGGGGACTTATTTTGATGAAGTTATTGATTGTGGACATATGTTGATGAAGTTTGAGATTGGGGACTTATTTTGATGAAGTTTGGGATTACGGACTTATTTTGATGAATTTCTGTGTTTTCTGAAGTCTGTTTAGCGGTGCACGCAAAAATTTTAAAGCATTTGTATTAATTCGTTTTTTTGTGTTTTAAGCTTATTTCGGGGGTGGGGACTTATTAAAAATAAGTTTTGACACTTTGTTATCATTTAATAGTTCGACACTAGCTTTAAGTGCAAACTTGCTGATGGGCGCCATATGTATACGCACTGTGCCAACTTCAGCCTCCTACTGCCTACGTCTTTCCCGCCAAAAAGAGCCTGAGCTTATTTCAGCTCCTGTAACAAGTCTGCCAACAACCTACTGGATTTATCCGAGTGCTTTTACTTTATAACTCTCCTTAATTCCTTTATAAACAAGTTAGACTAAAACTTTCTTTCCATATGAATAAGCTAGAGATCTACCGAAATCAGCATTGCAATTCCCACACTAAGGAACATTGGGTAACCGCTTGTACAAGGCGTATCTTGTAATCCACCATTTACTTATCCAGACGAACAAGAATGAGAAAGTTCCCGATAAACATGAGGGTCTGGGCCAAGTATGGGATTTGACTGGGAAGTATGGCAAATCTCCGACAGAATTTTGTACGGCAAAGCATACATGGGTCAACTAAGGCACAAGCACTGCTATTCGAACTTGGAAAGTCAGGTGTGGTAAAAGCTTGGCCCAAGTTCGTTTTTCTAACCATGTTTTTCGTCAGACATAACTGGTCTGTCCCTAATTCGAAATTTCCTATTTAAATCGGAGTTAACGATCCAGAGTTGAAACCAAGATGGCCCAGAGAGTTGTTCCAGAGCTCTGGCTTATCATATCCTTTCTTAGCTGGGCCATACTTGTTTTTAAGTATGTTTAGTCAACACGCCCGGCAATCAGTCGCCATTTAGTTTTCGTGTGTGGCGGTTATGATTATGTCCAGCACGTCTTCAATAGTTTAAGTTTTAAATTTAGAAGACCTACCTCCTGGACACTGATACATTAATCTGGTAAGTTTATATAATTCAAATATACATATGTACTAATTATTACCAGTTTCATCATTAATCTTGTTTTAATTGTGTTGCAACGTCTAACACGGATGGGGACGGAGAAGCTGTATTAATCAAGCTTTTATAGAACCTAAGAAGAACTTCCCTTATCCTTGCAGCTAATGAGAACTGAAGACCCCGACGATCTAGAGTCTCAGTTTCGGTTCGTTTCATAAAAGTTTACAATTCATTCATTGTTAATATAGATTTTTTGTATAATAAAGTGAATTGTTTTAATTTAAGAAATCTCAACGGAGTTTTTTAGTACATCATTTGCATACCTATGGCAAATCATAATTAACCATACTTTAACCAGATAGGGATTAACTATGGTATATGTGGGTACGCCGGATTTCATCCGCACATATGCCATAGATCAGCCAAAGGTGTGATTACCTCTGGCAAACCTACGGGTTGCGAACGTATCATCTTTGGCTCAACTGGAGAAAAATTGTCCGCTCCGGACTTTTCCCTGGCGACAAAACCATCTTTGCCCCATACTTAATCGACCTTCCTGGCCCATACCATTCCCAGACCAAAAATGTTTATCGGGTTGAACTCGTAATACTAATCAATTAAAACAAATCTTTAGTCAGACAGAATTATGTACTAAAGCTCAGATTTCGGAATCAAAATATCCTATATTCAATGCCAAACGTATTTTATTCCTCTCGTCTGGATTCAGTATATTGTTCCAGAAAAGAGAAATGTATATCAACCTATAGAACCTGATACCTCACGCTCACAGTACGTTCAACCCAAAACCCAAAGCACCCTTGAAAGTACAAACAGACCTAGAGTGTAGTGTCTTATGAAAATCCGTTCCTTAGGATTTCTATTGATTGAGTTAATTGAGTAGAAGCTAAGACAATTACAGAGTGATTCGGAACACTTTCTCCAAGTACTTTACGGCGCACCAAAGAACAGAGAATACTGATGAGGACTCTACTTTCTTCGGCATTTCATTCATTTCACCTCTATATTCCAAAATGAATCCAGCTAACAGCGAAACCGAGCCACGCCAGGCAGTACGAAACTGTGCACGCAGCGCAATACCACCTACATTTAGGATACATCCAGAGAGTTCTAAAAGCCCACTAGGTTTCATATGTATCTTATCTTATAAGGGTTGAGGATATGCTCAAATGCGTAGAAATAGAGAAATATATGTGTGGAGGACGCGGAGGAATTTTGTTGGTTCAATGGAGAAAGCACCATCATAGGATCATCCTATCCCTTTTTGTGTATAAGAAAGTAAGCTGTGTCATCACACCTACGGCGCAGGTTCACCCCTTTATCATGCCAATTCCAATTTAATCCTATTCCTCGGATAGAATCGGTCCACCCTCTCTGCGTTTTTGTAAACATAGCGAATTGGAACGGAGAAAGTACAACAAAGATTTGTTTGTAATAACAGGCAGTGCAATCAAATCTGGCCTGCATTTGGGCACAATATATGGGTAACTGGAACTGATAGATGATATCCTTTCATTTTGATCAATAATCTCAGAACCTGTAATTTATTTTCATTTGGCCATAGGGAGGGAACCGGTAATTTCGGAGTTGATGCCTGTCTGTAGCAATAAAATGTAGGATATGGATTAATGGAAGGGTATGTGGGATTGATCCTCTTTTCCTTTCATCGGGTGGATTAAAATCTTAATAATAATTTTGCTTCTACTGGCTTCAATGCAGAAGCCATATAATCCAACCCTATATGTATTACGAGTCGACGTTATAAAATTTATTGGACTGAACGGACTGAACTGACCTTATCAACTTGATTGCATTCCTGGTCCCAGAGAATCGCGTTTATTTTATGTTTGTCTCTATAATACGTCCGAAACTCTGACTAACTTTAATCTATAAACTAACGACCGCACCCATCGGGTACTATAATAATAACAATTTCGTGTGAGTTAGAAACTGGAGTGCAGATACCGTGTTCGAACTTCGAATGCACGTTAAATAGTCTTCAATCATGCATTTCCTCTCCTATCATCTATTGCATTATTTTTGCCAGTTTGTACATATTTATAGCACGTGTAAATGCTGATGTAAACTGATATTTAACTGGAATTTACTGGCCCACCATGTTTTCAAAGGTTTAGAGCCTGCCATTAGCTATTATTGACTTTTGGTGCATATTGAATAGACTTTTTTTTAAATAGCTTTCTCTAAATACAAAATACAATAATAAAACGTTCATCCGCATTAACACAATCGAAACCGGAATCTAGATTGTATTTACAATGAATCTACTCAATATTGCTCTTTTAGCATTGACTTATGAAGCTTAATGTGTGATAATTTTAGCTAGAATTTTAATCTTGTAACCACTAAAAATAAACCAAATCGTCAAAATAATAAACTAAAGTAACTGTCTGTTTTCAACTGTCTGTTAGTCTGTTCGCTTTCAATGATTACATCTGTATTAAAACCAGAATATCTCTGAATAACCGTCGAGGTAAATAATCATTTGATTATCAATTATTACAATTTATAAGATAATCCTAAGAAGCCAGGAACATAATTGAGCAATTTGATAGTCATATTGTACTAACTTTTGCATGGAACCTTAAAAAGGAGGAGGTTCTGAAATAAAGACATTTATTCCGTTGCTTCGCAAATAATGAGCTTGAGCACAGTCACACAACACTGCAGTATGTGTAGGTAATTTAATATTGGTAAAAGGAGTGTTCGAAAATGCCTTCACGTGGTTAAATTCAATAAACATTCCGAGAGGGGCTTCCTAAAACCCATTCATCACGATGAATTGATACGTTCGTATTTATCTCTAGAGCCATTAAATATCCAGCTTATTTGCTCTTAGCTGACTCGAGTTCTAGAAGTAAAGTGCGTGTCTCTTGGCCATATAATAATAATAGTCAAGAAAAGGGGGGTTCTACTTCGCTTTATATTATTAGACTTTAGGCCAAAGGGCGAACATGTGGAAACAAACCTTGAAAACCAACTCAAGATTCCGACAGTGAAGGCATATCAGTTCGAGGGGATGGTGTGAAATACACCGACAGTTTGGCCTTTCTTTATAGCCAAAGATAAATAAATTCCTCTCAAACCATCCGCTCAATGCCGTTTTGTTATTTTTTTCTTTGAAAATTCTTACGTAAGCCTATGGACAATGGATCGACTATACAGGGTATGGTGGAAAATGCATACCTGTCAGTTTAAAAAAAATTAAAAACCTTCTTTGAAAAAACTTCGTTTCCTGCCGTTTTGGCGTTTATGTTTGACTCGGCTTCAAATAATAAAGAATAAAGCTTCCTTAAGAAACTGATCAAATACAAATATGGTCCATCCAGTAGTTCAATCCATATATACACGCCAAAGATCCAGTAATCTAGGAAATGGTCAGAAAGGGAACAATATGACAGATGTCCATTTACTTTATATTTACGGCATTGACACAAAGTCAAGACCATGAATAATATATCTGTCCCATAAATTTGATAGAATCCGAACTTTTAATAAAATAAAACCTTTGTCTGGAATGAATTCCCAAAACCAGTAGACGTTCCGTACCAAAACCAAATGCAAATATTCTTTGTTAATTGTCAATGGATGTACATTCTATTGTCTATTTTTCCCAAGTCAAAGTAAAGTTGAACATATAAATAATTTTAACCTTCTAGCTTTGACAAATAAACATTCTCGACTCTACCGACATTTTAACGGAATTAAATTGGCTTGACCAATCAAACACTACTATATGAAGAGTAAAAATGAACCGATTAAGAAAATCGACAGCCATTTAATAAATAACAAAAATATATGTTCTTATTTATTATGCATTTTGCGAGACTAGCAAACGGAGGGAATAGATAATAAAAAATACCCGATTTCTGATTCACGCAGTTGCTGGAGAGAGCTTTCGAAAATATTTTGGTATTTGAGTCCTGGTTTTACGACTTATGTTTGTAACCTTGTAAGTATTTTTTGACATATTACTTTCCATCTGAATAATTTTCCCAAATCACTTTTCTTATTACACATGCTTGCGTGTGATTGAGCAACCAGAACAAAAGTCGTTCAAGGAATTGATTTGTAACCCTAAACTTGTCAATAATCTAAGGTTTCGTCGGTCATACTTTTAGTTTTATTCAGAATACGAAACAAACCTCATTTGACGGTTGTATGTCGGGGTATGGTCCACCGTGTTGGGACTTCCAGGTAGCGTCATGTTGCTCAAGTCAAAGTCAATTATATCTGACTCAGGTGAGCTGACAGCCAAAGGTTTCTCGGACTCGAAAAAGGTAACTCGGACTCTTGACGGCGGTCTGGATCCTCCAGTTGAGCCCCTGAAATTAATAAAAAAACAGAGAACATTATTTTAAAATTGTCTACCGAAATAGATAGGAGTTTTTAACAAAAATTTATCTGCAGAGACGCAGATGAACATGAATTATGATTCATAAATCGCTTTAATATGCACTCGTTTCGGAGTATTAATAATTTTTACAATATATATGCTACTGTGTAAATCATTTTTCGGTTTTAATAGTTTGACCTGGTTTACTTTGAGAATTGCTTCAGATACTTGCTAAAAATTATTCAATTCGCTTCGTGGATTTATTCTTAAATTAAATCTCCGGTTGTTTTTTCAGCATACGGATTCCCTGTGTAAATAATCGCCGGAGGTTTTAAAGAACATAGCAAACACTAACTCCAACTGAATAACAGTCAGATGAAAATCATTCAGCCAGAGTCAGCGGCCATGAAACATTCATGAAATCAAGGAGAGTATTTTAAATTTTTACAAACCCTTGACGCCCGACTCCGAATTTATGTCTAATGGCACTCGCCGAAGTGAGAAAGTAGAGTGAAATAATACAGTGTGTGTTTGCATTGGCATATAAAATAAAATAACATCTAGATCATACATCTGCAATGAACACGACTTTTTATCTCCTTGCAAACATTTATATCTTTGACCATGAACTTATTCGAATTACATTAGCTATATGGGTTAGATAAGGCCACCAAAAACTGCACCCGGTTAAGTACGTGTAGGGTAGGGCAAATTCATTTACACGCAAAAAAGCTATAACTACGATATATTTATAAATAAGAACAATCGCAACATAAACCTAGCCCTAACGAGAAACCCGACAGTTTAAATATGTTTTGTTTCAGGTTTGTTCTCATACCCCACAGTTAAAAAAATGACTGGCGACGAAAATACAAATAATTTTGTATTTTATCTTAGAGTTTCATTTGGTGAGTATTTTAATTTTCCTAAAATATGGCGTGGGACAAATCAAGTCACTTTCATAAACTCTTGTTCAATGAGTTTCGATGGAAAAAAATCTTTTTAATCTGTGTTTCCTTATATTTTTTAAAACATCGTAATCGGTCATCTACTAATATTATTTCAATTCGTTTGATTCAGAATTATTGAATTTTTATAGGATAAACTAGGAATAGGGAAACATTGACATCTCATTTTCTCATTAATAATACATTCCAAATCATCGGGATATAATTAATCATACTTTGGATCGAGTTCAATGATAGCTGGTGGCGTCTGTGGGGAAATTTGCATGGTGATGAGGGTGAGAATAATAGTCTACGGAAGATAGACAAACTGTATTTCTTGATGTCTGAATTTCATGAAATCGGAACACGTCAGTCTCAATTTTATGTGGAAATTCTTCTTCACAATATTGCTTTTATTAGGTGAACAATCGATAACAAGCCAACCGGCAGGTATTTTGTCAGGGATTCGTCACTTAAATTTCAATTACAGTAAAACCAGACCGTAATCTCAAATGGAACTCAGACTTGCATTATTATTGCACCACAGGACATGAATTTGTTATTCCATTACGTTATTATAACCAACTTTATCGCAGAAGGCTCGCAGAAATAGAAACTGACACAAATTTGACATTAACCGGCACTCCTGTTACAGAAAATTATAGAACATAATATTATTTTCCAAGGATTCTTCCAAATTTCCTTCCGATATCAAGAAATATTACTACACACTTCCAGTTCCAAAACTTTTAAAACTTCTTCCAAGTGAACACTTGAAATCTAGTTGTAGTTGGACAGTCAAATATAGAAACTTCGAATACTTTTGCAGTTTTCCAAAATCAAAGCTTCGCCCATGCTGGAAATCCAAACAGATACACCTTAATTATTCCACTCCATAAGAAAACAGAGACCGAGAACTTTAAATGCACTTTTTATCCTTTCCGAAAGTAAACTGAACACGCCCAAACCGATTCCGATAAATCCGCGACAACTATAACTTAATGTTCCAGACCAGCCCTGGGAAGTATGAACGATTTTTCGACTCGTTAATACCCCAAGTAACGAGCTCGTAGATTTTTAACGAGTTGCAAGATGTGATGTGCCCATTACCAGTTTACCAGCGTATCTGCATAAGAATATGCATAAAACACGGACACAATCGGCTAATCAGGAACAGCAACCAATTCTGACAATAGCTTCGCTCGCTATATATATTTTTATTACAATATGACAACGAATCCCCACCAATCAATCTAGGTCAACTTTCAATTTCAACCACTCAACTCGAGGGAGTAGAGTGTTACTGCAACTGGTTTTTTGTGCCCTTTTTCACATAATGAACGCGAATCTGACTTACGATTACGCCAACTAACTTCCAGTTATCAATTCCGCTCATAACACATTCGATAACAATTCAGAGTGATATGATTTCCAACCGGCGACTCTCTTTAACACGATGTAAAAACATGAAAGCCTTCGTTTAGTAGTGAGATGGTCACTTTAAATCTACAAACCAATATTACAGTAGTATATGACGATAATAGAATTCACAAGCTTTTTTTCTCAAAGGATTTTTCCTTATGAACGACTTATACGAACTGAAACAATTGATCAATTTGAAAACAATTGATTTTTAAAATGCACTCTTAGCACCGTAAATTAAGTTTAACAGAGGAACCGAATTCTTCAACAATGAGCTACTGAAAGTCGTGCCGTTTGCAGTACTGATCTTAGTGTTGTCAGTGACTAATAAAAATGGGGAACGAGTCGGATAATCAAAAAATGTGGATGTTTTGGTTCAGTGGGTGAACGGAAGTGAAACTGTATTACTTCATTACTTTTTTTATTCTATCTGAAATCTGAATGGTTATGTTACAGATAGCTATTAGCTGGTGTGGCCTGTTGAAATACTACTAAAGTAACTGGTAAATGCGCTTTCGAATCCTGGCTCTATGTACTGATGCTAAGTCTGTATTTCTGTAAATATTACATCCTATCACAAGAATTTCTATTCAATGCACTTCGAAGTACAGAGAGTGTTACAAGTTACAACGCTATATATTCAAGTCGTTGGGGTTAGCTCATTTTGCAAAATAACTTCACTCTCCTAGCACCATTGACTCGATTGTGGGCTATAAAAAGAGGTTTTAGTGCCCTATAACGAATGGAGGATTAGGTAGGTCTCTCCTTGTCCTAATGTATTTTTATATGGAGTTAAGAAGGATGAGATTAAGCAAATCTTGAGATTTTAGTTTTGCGTCTTCTTCGTCAGTCTGCCTGCCTGTTGACTGCGGATTTGCAGTTCTACAACTCTAACCCTTTTCTTTACCCTTTTCATTCACAGTTGCCAATCCCCGAATTTCAATGCCAAACGTCCAACTAAATAAACCTTCCCTGTGGAAAGATGAAAAGCAGAATGTGGGACTCAACTACAATGATGACGTCTGTCTAATACAACTTTAACTTGTGGAAAGAGATAAAGCTTAGACATTGAAATGTTGACTCCTGGAATGTAAATGCTGAGCTCCGGCGAAGTGTTTGCTCTGCGGATGGATTTGTTCGAAATCTTATCTAAACAAACCACGTGTGGGCACTGGAATGGATAAGGTGTTGGATTGCAATGCAACTGCAGAATGGACTGGCCCTGGATCTTAGAAATGAGATCCGAATTCTATTAATCCAATCCGTCTATCTAAACTATTATGAAGAAGAGCTTATTCGAAACTGACTGACATGGAACGATGGGGCTCGTATAGTTTGAAAATCTTGTTAAATGTCTTCTGATTCTGATGCAGGCTCAAACATCCAGAACTCCGTACATCCCCAAGCCAAGAAAGGTAGAGAAGGTGACAATTTAAAGCCAAACAATGAATCCCCTGGGGATCCTGTGCAACACAATGAGAAACAGATATGTCTGAAGTCTAAACTTCAATTATGTTTCCTGTCCCTTCCCTTTAGAACAAACAGAAGATTGCCATCTAAAAGTTTGAACAGTTTGCTGGTTCAGTCTTATTTCATATCTAGATGCGAAAATGCTTGGAGCTATAATAGCGTTGGTAGAAACTAAACTGGGTATTGAGCCAACCCTTTTACCTTGGCATCATGAGCCTGACAATTGGCAATGAAAACCAATAAGCCGGAGCCAGAATTTACGGAGATGGATGATGGAAAATTGTGCCAAAACTCTAAATATAAAAGTAAGTTAGTAGTCAACTGGAGTAGTTAGTTAGTTAGGGGGATATTTTGTTGCGTTTAAAACTTGGGATAGAAAAGTATGATGGCATGGATAGTAATAATTTCTACAGTTACAGTATGAATCTCCCAAGCCATTACTTTAGAGAGATTCGTCACTGGTTTTCCCGAGTTTTTTTTTCATTACCGTTTAGTTTATTAATCCACTTTTGATTTTTTTGTTGAATTAAATAAATAAGAACACTGAAACCGAAACCCACCTGCTTAAAAATCACAATATTTTGTAGGAACACGGCTATTAGTGATTGCACATTTTAGAGCTGGAGAGGAAACTGAGAAAATCTGAATGGTCAGGTCACTCTCATTCCAAAGGTTTAATATGTGAACAAGTTGAGATTGGCAAGTTGTGAAGGTCAGAGGTGACAGATTGGAAAATGATTAAACAAATCCAGTTAGCCAATCAAATGATTTAAGGTTACATGGCACATTTTAAAATAGCTTAACCCTAACAAATGAACAAGTCAACGTATAATATTGCCATTTGGCAGCAAAGAGATTAAAACACAACTCTGTTCACGGCACGGGAGTGCGAGTGCTCAAGGGCTGAGAGATGAGAAATAACTCTTTGAAACCACTGCTGGATATTGTGCTTTTTAGTGTTGAAATAAATATATGATGCATGTTGCCTAATATGCCACACAGTATCAGTTCGCAGCGATCTTACAGGTTTGGTTTGTAGATTACATTAGTTACTGCCTGCTCCCAGTTCAGTATAATCAACGGTGACCTTGGCGTCCTGGAATTCATTATGGCTTTAAAACGACATCCGTGATATACCACCTTGGTTTATGCTTCGGAATGAGAACTGAAATATTGAGAGTTAAACTAACCGATACATTGTTTTATTCTGTCATTTTAATTGTAAATTCTAATTCGTCGGTGTTACAACAGGCACAGATTACTCTTAAATCCATTCAGGATAACAATATATTTGTTTTATACTCGATTCTGTAACCGCAAATAAACACCTATGGATTTGTGCTCTAATTAGCATTGTAAATTGAATGTTTGCCCTTTAGTACACAGTTGTCAGATGATGTTTATAATTCGTGAGTCAAATTTATTGAAAAAAATTGAATTACCAGCAGTTTAATCAACCAAATTCATATTTTGGAAATTTCAAATATGAACAACATATTGTTTCGCATATTTTATTGCTTTATTGACAATTTATTCTTTTAATCACCCAGTCTCAGAACGAAATGAAATGAAATTTTCATTAATGATTTATTTTTAAAATATACCTTGAATTCACCAAATTGACCGAATTTTCCTTTCATCAAATGATATTACTATATCGCTGAATGTCCAAAGCTGATCTCGCATTTTAAGTCGCCAAAAAAAACTATTTAATTTAAACCCTAATTTGGACAATGCCACATTCAATTATATGGTATAAAGATGTTAACAATAGATAAATAAAGTCACTTCTGGATATACCCTTTGTATTTAAAATGGATGAATTTTAATCTCGAAGCATTTTCTGGCAATGTAAAAATTCTTTGTGAATATAATTAGCTTCAAGCATAAAGTATTTTTAAGTTTAAAATTCTAGATTCATAAATCAGAACTGACATTATCTATCCTTCCCCTGAATAAAAACTTAGCACACCTGTAAAACTTCTTGTAATCGTGTTGCTTTAAGCCGGAAAGTTGTTGTTTCTTAACGTGGAACCGACGTTTCCCAGCTTTTCATTTAGTGATTCAATAGCTGTCTCCATAAATCCTGAAGTACTTCATTTTTATGTGTCGTGGAATTGAATAAACAGAATAAGTTGCAAATTAGAAGAAGAATGTTTCAAAAATTATTTGGTACCATTCACAAACTTCTGTAGACAGCCTTGGTCAAGTCAAGTATATCCGAATTTCAAATGAGTTGACGATTTTTTCAAACTCCACAAAATTGCCTACCATGACAAATACTCATCTGTATTTCCGAATTATTTAGTACTAGCAATACAGTAGAACTCAATGAATATTTTTCTGATTATAAATTGTGAATTGAATTGTGTCAAATTTCTATTGCAATTTACCATTATATTAGTTGTTGATTAGACCCCATTGCAAATTATTGAAAGTTATTGGTTTAATAGATAATAGGTAATGGCCATTAATCAGTTTCATAAGCACAATAGTACTTTATTCCGCGCCATAAAAGAAACAATGTAAAATGAAGAAACATTACAACAAATGATGATTAACGTCTAAACGTCATCCGCCGGTCAGCCATGAAGGTGAAGGAAAGGATAAGAGGCAATGCACCTTGGAACTTAATCATTTTACTCCATCTTTGATATCGATGCATTTTAAGCATTATCCAGTTTTCTGGGAATTCGATTTGCATGAATTATAATATTTTTAAGGATAAGTTTTAATACTGTTCATTGGTGTTAATTTAATAAAATTATGAAGCATTTTTATGTATTACAAGTATTACTTCTTTATTAGAGACTTATTTATTTATAAAATAAAATACTCAAACATGATGCCCTCTTCGAATGATGGTTTTTGGTGGTACACGATCACGATGTGTTGTAACCCGTTTTAAACCACCTAATAAATATTTTGTGTCCAATGGAAAACCAAACAGGGATTGAGGACGAGGTTCTATGTATTTTACACTCAATCCGGTTCAATTTCTGGTAATACACATCTGCATTCTACATCAGATTCGCCAAGTTTTTTATAAATAAATTCAGCTGGGATGCTTAAAATGTTGCTCTGCCATAATGTTAATTCTGTTTATTACATCGAAAGAATCTTAAATGCACTTGAAAAGGATAGAGAAAACAAGTACACGCTAAATACCCATCCATGAAAATACGGAATGACATCATCCCAAATCTCAAGATGGGATTATAATATTATTTGTATGATAATGTGTCTGGAAGACTGAATGAGACAACTTGGCAAGCAATATTTCCCCTTCATATATGGGCTTATGGCAAAACAGGCTCTTAATAGAATTAATTATATAATATCACGTTTCCCCTTGTGTTTCTTCAACTAACCCTCCCTCTCGGGCCTGACTCTACTGTCAAAGTTCATTGGACAACCCGTCAGTTTTATTTTTGAACTTGACACATTGATTCTGACTCTGACTTTCGGAAAACGTGGCGAGAATATTGTCTCATTTGTCTCAGATGTCGTATTTTATCCCTTCACTCAAAAGAATATGATTTCCCCACAGATCATAGTAAATTGTTAGTTGGGGTTACTACATGGATTAGATTTATATTTTAAATTTTCCAAATTCATGCATTTAAGTTATCATTTTCGATGTATTTTTATAGTAAGCTGTTTACTGCAATATATTTTCTCCGGTACGATAGCCTAATTTGCAGAGTCGCAGAAATTACACTATCCTTTGGGTCATTTGTTAGGAAAATTCCTTATTTCTCAAATAATGATATAAATTTTATGTCTATTTTTAAAATAAGTAGTTTTGTAAGTGGTTGAAGATTTAACGCCAGCCAATGTCATTGATGAATGACAAGGACAAGAGCAATATAATATTTAGTTTATTTCAAGATTAGTAGGGACTGTATAACTATCGACTAGGAAGTAATGAAGAATTATTGACATAAATACTTACCCCTCCTATTTCATGTAATTAATTGCATTAGACCCAAATAAATATTTATTTAAAAAAAAGTAGAAGACATTGGGCTACTAAATACAATACTGAAGTATTTCAACAAGTACGCACTTCAATTTTACTTTCATTGCTCTTGTGATTCAAAGTCAAGTGGAGTACTTAATAAACCCTTGACTTTTATTTGGTACATACATACAGCAGGCAGAAGTACTACTATACTCCTTTTTAATAGGAATTCGCAACTGTTGCTTGTCTGAATGAATGGATTAAATTCTCGTGATTCATTCGATTCCCTATTACTGAATTTCTAAAAATCTTCAATTTGGTACTGATCTACTTTGTGTAGGTTTTCTTAAGCTACGTAAATCGAAGCTAAGCTGTCTTACAGTATATCTAAAATAAATTCAAGTTATTCATCAGGATTTCGTACAAGTATAGGCAGTAATAGGTATATATATAGTACCTCCGATATTTCGAAATACTTCATTCATCATAGTTTACTGGAAGTGTAATTAAGATAAGTAAGATTTATAATAGTTCCAAGCTAAAGTGCCCGTATGAACCAAAGCCCCAACTTTGGGATTTCATTATTTTCATTAGCACTATACAGCATATTGCATTAGGAAACTAGGAAAGTGCTGATTGCATCTCTGCCTTGTACTAATTCGGTAGAACATCTGGGACTGCTTATACTGATAATGAAGTTAGACAGAAATTGTAGTGTGCCACCTACAACGGTACTGGAGTTGCTTCGATACAGTAGCATCATTATTTCTTCTAGTTAGGTGCACTTAGGAATGTGAACACGAGAACTTTGAGAAATTTCGCTTCTTCATGCGTAAATAACTTCGACACAGTCCGAAGTAAGGGTTTTCTCCATCTAACTTTTACTTCGGCACACGTGCCGACAAATATGCAATAACGAGAATGGATGCCTGTCGTTTCGAAATCGGCTAAAATTTCTCAACGACTGTTTTATTTAATGCCGAGCCATATAGTTTCGGAATCGCTGGGAATAAGAATCTACTAGAATTTTGAAGAATGGATATTTTATCTAATGGGTTAGAACCAGGCCGAATTGTAATTGACATGTGTTTTTATTCCTTGTTCGTTTGGAATTTAAATTTTTATTCCATTGCATTCGTTTCTCTATCTTTGGCAAAATGTAGAATTGAACATTCCTCAATTACGATAACAAAAAATTATTGTAGTTTTTTATGTAAACAATGCTGTTGTTTTTATTTGGACTTGAATTTCTGCACAATAGAACTGCCATCAAAGCAAAAATGTGTGATACCCGCATATAATCAACAGTATTTCATAGCTTTTTCTGTTCGGATTAAGTTCAAAGTTCGTTTTTTTCTTTTGCTTTTGTTCTCCCTGTCTCTGCAACTAAACGACATATTTTTAGCTACAAGTCATAACAAAAGCCCTCATTGTCTTAAATGAACAAAAGTTAGAATTCATTTCAGAAACTGCTGACAACTGTTCTCCCCCTGTCCCTGTTGCATCGTTAATTCTAAAATTAAAACCGAGAATCCGTATGCATTTTCATAAGTGTAGTTATAAATTATATTCTGTGTATCTTGCAAATGCTATTAAAACTGTCAAGTAAACATTACTTCTTCTAGTGTTCGGTGTAACAAATGTGAAGGTACATTTGCTTTCTTAGAAATAAGAAGCCTGGGTAGTTGAATCCAAATCTGAGAAAACTATGCGTTTGCAATTCTTACAAGCTGTCATTTAAAACTGGCATGCAATAATCTCAAGAAGAAACTGTCGTCTAATGTAATGCTGCTCCAATGACAAATGACAGCGGATAAGAATTCACACGGTTAAAGCATATTTAGAATTGTGATAGCTTAAAAGTATCTGCATCCTAAAATATGGAGCGTAATTGTAGAATGGAGAACCAAGATGTTCTGAATCTGTCGATGAGTCATTGCCCTTATCATGGACTAAGATTGTGAAAAATGAATGTACTTTGGATCAAACTAAGGATTAAAGTGTTGAAGATTTGCGATGAAACACTTATTTGCGTATCATTATGACGAAACCTTTAACTTATGCTGATAATAATAATAAGATCGAAGTTTAAAGTTTAATCCTTCAAGTTTAGTCTTTATTTTTGTGTGCTTATACAAAAAATATAAATAACACAAAAACAAATTTTTTAAACCTCATTAGGCCGGATTTGTACTTGAAGAAGTTTAAAATATTAAACTGCAGTAAAGGGTTTATATAGTTTAGTTTAATTTATGGAAATTGTCGTCGTATCCAATGTGACACACAATGAAATCCCTGTTACTCTCTCAAATATTGTAGTTTGGGTAACCAATCAATAAAGTATGAGTCACCACACCATGTATTACCAGTATTACAGTGCTTTATAGAGCTTATAGAGACGCCGCTTTCTAATAAATTTACTCACAGACGGATTAAAGTACACTGCGTTTATTTGTGAGAACTGATAACTTTTTGATAGGAAAATATAAAACACCAAAACTATTCAAGAAAAACGTACCTTTGTATAAAATCTCAAGAACAATGCTTCCCAACAATAGCAGTTCCTTTAAGCAGTTTTGTGTAGTTAATGAAGTAACTTTTTGTTTAGACCACTACAAGACACGATTAACTATCTTGTTATAACTTTCTAATTTTACTCGCTACGCGTAATTGACATAATAAATATTTGTAATATACTTCATGTTTACTCCACTCGATTCATAATATTATAAAATTATATTCCACAAATGGATTCCCAAAGGGAAATTTTTTCTCAGAACACAGAATTTCGATTTTACAATGAAACTGTAAAAAATGGATATTTAACAATATCCTTTGAATGAAACAAATAGGCTAACTGGAGTTTCGGTAACAGTGTATGGGTAGCTTGTGCACTTATTTTAATGCTTTTTGCAGCTAAAAATTATCGTAGATTTTAAAAACTAAGCTTTTCGATTATAAATTCAGGGAAAAATTGTAACTACAATTTTATTTAACAATGGAGACTAAACAAAAGGAACTTTTCCGTTTCAACCTCCAAGAATGCTAGAGCACATGTGTTTTGAAATAAGACGGAAACAAACCTGATTCTATTTGGTGATGATCCAATTCTTTAAATACTTGGAGAAAAAGACTCAAGACTCCGTTTTTCTCCTTCTGGTACTTCTCTATCAAGTTGTAAACAGTTCCAAAGAGTCAAGAGACTTGTAATAATATATTAAATGTTTCTCCAGTTAGGCCGAATGACACCACTTGCTCAACTATAAACTACCGTGGAATTTAGCGAATGTTTGTTAATGTTAATGTAATATATATATATATATATATATATATATATATATATATATATATTATTCGATTGTATTTATAAATTCACCAAACGTAAATCAAACACCTACACACTTGGTACACTTAAAGTGAATGTCTTAGAGTTGACTTTTACTTCCGTGGCGGTTGCCTCGTGTAAGTATTCAAAATCTAAATAGGTTATCCTCTCCTATATCTTCTTCTCTGGTATCAAATGAATGGACTCTTATTACGTAGCATGGACTGCTTATTTTGTGGACTTCAGAGCTCTGCCTTTTTCAGCCGAAACAACTTTTTAGCAATATAATAATATTATGTAGCCGAGACCGCTAGTATGGGTACTAATGATGATAACGCTATCGTAATATCCAGGCAGACTCAATCCTTATATAAAAGATGAGCCGATTCGACAGAATTTCACCCCCTCACCCACTTGAGACTGACGGTGGACTGAGAATTGTCAATGTTGTTATGTTGAATGCGGTCGGGGGGAAGATGACGTTCAATTTAATTCCAAATTCCAAGCCCTACTAATAGTCCTCATTCACACACATCTGTGAGTCAATCCCGATAATAAGTATATGTAGACGTAGTTGGGCAAGTAATTCACGGTCACACTCTCCCAAAGCCACTGCCACTCTCCCCGAAAACCGGGTAGAATTCTACGAGAGCTTTTCTGGAAGTCCGGGGAACTGAAATGGAAGCTAGCGCTAGGAATAATAATGTATTCTACTGACTCCCTTCTTGTCAGGATGGATTTGTGGTAGGGTCAATTTTTCGTGCTACGAAAATGAATTCTAGTTGAATGCACACTAGAGATCCTATGGATTCTAGCATCTAGAAAATAGTATTTTATCCTTGCGTCTCTCTCAGTACCTCAACTTGGAAAGTCTGAAATCAAAAGAAACCTTTTTAAGTGTGGCAGAGGTTGTTTAAGGGAACTGAATGACGAGGATGGATCTCGGCTCCTTTCTATCTACCAATCCCAAAAAGAACTACAGAATAAAACAACAGAAGACGAGGGAAAAGGCGTAAGAGAACCACCCTAGATTCTTCTTGGAGTCAGGATTCTCGAGAATCTGGAACCATATCCTTGGCTTCGAAACTTCCAAGTCTCTGCGGTATCATCAACCTCTATAATTTTCCAGCAACAGGAACTTGGCTTTTTTACTCCTCGATCATTTTATTCTTCATCGTCAGGCCCGCTGGTGGTGGTGGTAAGTGGCAGTGGCACTAGAAGCCTAACTCCAGGTACTCTTAAAAAGCCGAAGCCTTCTTCTATTCAATTTAATTTACCTGAGGCTCTCAATCTCCTCTTGCAATCCTCAATTTCATATAGAGTCATCTCATGTACCATATATTTATTGCTTCACCACGTCTACTTCTGTTTGCTCGGATCCGAACACTGGTTGCTCGCAAGTCTCAACGCTTCTTTCAACTTTAGATTAATTTCCTTTCATCTTCTCAGATCGATAATTCCCTATTTTCCACTGTTTACAAATGCTCGATAATTGTCGTAAAGCTCACTACACCAAGCTAGTGCAGATATTCTTTCTAAAGTTTCTAAAGTTCAAGCATTTAAAATCCTTACTGATTTAAACCCCCCCTTGAATTTAGTACAACCCTTACACATCAAATTGACTTTAAACGTCATAAGCAATGAAACTCCAACATCTTGACAAATATCCTTTCCTGTCGTTAATATTTCTCGTAATGCTCCTATATCGGTGCAAGATATAAAAAAGAGATGGTATTCCATATCCAACGAAAAGTACATAGTTTCGATGCCATACCCTTTAAATGCCTTCTATAGTTCTATACCCTACATGGAACAAAGTCAGAATCCTCATAAAAAATGTTAGCAGCTACAAATTCCTCTCCTAAGATCCCGTGATATTTTCAAGAACCGTATATAGCAAAAACATTAAAAACGATCCAGAACTAGAACTACCACTATCCAGCTCATAAATGCCATCACATCAATAAGAAATATATATACAAGCACGAAGAAAGTTGGATACAGAAGAGTCACCCTGCTCTAATGCTCTCGAATCTTCCGTAGAAAGAAGCTGGTGTACTGCAAAAAGCTATCTACCATATTAACACATATAGGATAATTATAACGATATTAGACAACATATTATTACTTCTTTTCGAACATTTTTTAAGAAATTTTTTGGAGAGTAAGGAAGAATTTATATGTAAGAACTTCATGTTTTCATTTATACAGAACAGAACCATATGAATGTAGTGGATCTGAGACGCCGAATCTCACCGAATGAAGTAAGTAAAGGAAGGTTTTTTGGAGAGGAATATAGAATATAGTGTATTTGCCGTGATGTTGATCACGAACCGGTGGAACTCCCTACTTCCATGGGAAATACGCTTCCCTACTTCCATTTTAGAGGAAGAGTCCATAATAAGACTGGAAGGGGGATGAAGTTTTCAAAGAGCTAAAAAACATCCTCGATTGCTAAAAAACTCAACTACAGAACTGCACCATCTTTTATAATGGTCGAGTGAAGGCATGTCTCTCTAAATCTAATCGTCAAAATGAAAATATTAAATTTAAAAAAAAAACTTCAAGCTTGTAGAAAAAGCACACGGTACAGTATGTACGGTGCAGAGTGCATGGAGTAAAGCGTATTGTTAGAATGTCATCGCATCTCGTTTCGTGTGATTGCGATGGCTATCGGTGTTTTTTATATAAAATTATGACATGAAAGGGTATGGGATAATTTACTCTATTGTACATGAATGAAGTTGAACTTTGTCTATCTTTTCGGGTTTTGATGTCATCAAATGTCCATAGTACTTGATTATGTCAAGTATAATAATAAATAAATGAATACAATAAGAAGATAGGAATTTGATGTAAAAAACCGCATAATTTTTTGAGGATTCTTTGGGAAATAATGAACGGCCAAAGTTTGACAATGAACCAACCTAATGGTTAAACTTAGGATTTTTCTCGGCCTTACTTTACCAGATTTAAAAAAAAATTAACCAATGCAACATGACATTTGGTAGTAAAAGTGAAAACTATAAACCTTTCATCGTATGAAAATATTAGTGAAAATGAGAATACCAGCTTCTGCTCCAGATTTCTGTTCGTCGCCTTTTACCATAATTACAGAATATGGTAAAGGAATTTACTAAAATATTAATATTAACTTTTTGGATATTAGAAACAGGAGTGCTAAAATTTTTGCACACAGAAAGTTACAAAAATTTAATTTAAAACAAAAAATTTAAAAACTTAAGCTCTATTTAATGAATTGTAATACATTCAATATTCAGTAAATGCTAACGATTCGTTTCAATTAAAAATTAAGGACCTTCTTTATAAAACTTGCAGTTTTGTTTACATAGTATCAAATAATAAATATTTTTATATGATATAACTAAAAGTATGACGACATTAACACTCGCCATTCAAGGTGTTGCAAGACTTATAAACAAATGTCCAACCCAGTCTCAACATAAACATCCATTATTAACGTTTGGCCGTATGTTTATACTTTTTCAATGCCAGTTATCAATCATCATTGGCTTTCTCCTGTTGACTTTTGCTGATCGGTACGCCCAACGCGACCAGAACTCATCTCAAAATCCTTCTATTTGAAAGAGCAAAATATTGGATGTATATCACAGCCCGATGTGCTTTCTTTAGCTCGTCGAGGAAAGTGAGTCACGGCCATCTGCTTCAAGGCTCGGGAAGCCGTGGCCTTTTTGTTTCAGTAAACAAACCGGATAGGTTTAAGCTCAAATCGGCAAATATAAAGCCAGCAGACAGAGAGCTACCGGATTCGAGATCCGATATGAAACTTTAGAAACCCAAACCGGCATTTCTAGTTACCCGAATTTTCAGCATCTACAGTTTCTTACGGCAAAGGATACGAAACGAAACGAATTTCTCTTCTCAGATTCGAAAGGATGGGTGGCACTGGCTGTGCTGTTGCTTTCGATCGATAGAATAAATGGAAAAATAAATCCCGATGCCCCTATGTTCGGTTTCAGTGGTACATGGTTCTAGTATGTAAACTCTAAGATGATTTGCCGAGATTTCGGCGTTTTTCAACTAACAGATTTTTGCAGCAAGTTAATACGTTAAATTATGCACTATTTAATATTCTTATGACATGATAATTTAAATTAAATAGATGAATTCGCAAAAAAAGCTGCAGGCCTTCATGAATCATGAATAGTGCTTCTACTTTGACTTCGGTCGGTTCGTTCTTTTTGTCGACCGTCGTCTCCAGAATTCTAGAATTGCTAAACTGAAATCGATTAAACGCTTTTGTTTCAAGCATTCTTTCTAATCGATTGATGAAATCTCTGCTACGAAATCAGCACAGAAGTCAAGGTATTAGTTAACCCAAAGAGTGCTTCTCTTTTGATGTGTGCTACCCAATACCTAAATCACAAATTTTGGTGTATATCTCGAATTTCGATATTGATTTTTATTCAACATATATATGAATGTAATTCGTGAATAAATGCCTTTGAACGAACGGACCCGTAGAACTGATTGTTATTCATTTCATCCTTAACTTTCTTCCTTAATTTGCTGATTATTTCCTTCGAGTTCGCTCAGATCCTGTTTGATAAGTTGATTTGTTTCCTAAAACGCTATCCTGATTTCTACGATATGTTTGTATTTGGTGATAGGAGACATGGAAATAGAATTTCAATTTGCCAAGTCCCTTGATGCCAGTGTCAGGATTGTAAATTGTAAGTGAAATCTTACCCATTGGCGTCTTCAGAAGCATCAGTTTCATCACTGGAGTTTATTCCTTTTGCAGTTCCATTGGAAATAGAACTGGTACAAGTCTTCAATGCTTTCTCCGGTTCCTCAGATACAGGGCTTTCGTATACAAGGGTTTCCACCATGGAACCTTTAGAGCTTCCAAATGAGACCCTATGAATAATAATCAATCCGGTCAAGAGGATTCATTTGATTGCTTTGTGTTGTATGATAATCCCGATTTTGTCGAAAACTAAATTGGATTTAGAAACCCATTCAAGTGCGTAATTTACCTTTTAAGACCTGTCTGTTTCCCCCCATTTGCGAATTTTCCATGTTTATTTTGTGTTGGGCCAGAACTCGTTGGCGTTCCTACAGCAGTTCCATTAGGTGAATCGCAACGTGGAGAATCCGTGGATCCGATAGCTTGGATTTTTGCCGCAGGATATCCAGTAGCATCAGAATTTGAAAACTCCTCTGTTAGTAAAGGGGTTTCCTCGGAATCGTTATTCTGAATAAAACTGCTTTCGTCCATGTGTACATGATGTTGGTTCCAATCATCGGTCTTTTGTTGACTGGACTTTGAAATATTATGCCCCGTAGTTTTAATTATTCCCGTTTTTACCGTCTTTTTCGAAGTAATGACGATCTCCTCGGTGTAGATTTTGTTCAGTTCCGAAATGTTACTATTATCGTTGTCATTGTCCAGTAGTTTTAGAGACTCACAAATGGAATCCGTGAGACCATGGGATATTAACTGAAGTCCGTCCGACTCTGTTAATGTAGCATTCATATTGTGGTTGGAGTTGATGCTGTCTGCCAAAAAATTGGCATTGCCATTATTTCCGTCCTGGTTCCTATTCATTTTTTTAACTTTGCCGTTGGGCAAATCAAATTGGTGACTGTGAATCAAGGAGGACACTGTAATTGGCTCTTCGGCAATTATGTGTAATTCTCGGTTAATGTCAGCTGAAAATGTAGCCGAATCACTAGAATTACTTGACGATGGGCTTGGACTGCTTGATGAACTGTTAAAGCCTTGTTCTTTGGTATTTACTGAAATAATTGCATCAATTGTGTTCAAGGGTGGTGGTTCAGTGGAAGCAAACGCTAGCATCTTGTGCCGGCCGCCGGCACTCGAGACATGGACCATTACGATTGTGACGAAATAAAAATTGTAGTAAAGTAAAATAACAACCGAATAACACAACTTCTCGGCGTGGGGACGACGTTTTGACCGATTTCGTGACAAACTCCAGACTTTCTTTCAATTTTTAGCCCAGTTTTTTGCTTATATGTCACAGTGATTAATCACTCGTTTGTCACCTACATTTTGACTCTTCCCATTTGTTTTCCACAACAAAACTAGGCCACAAAATCTACACAAAGGTTTTCCTTGCAGAGAACCGTCGCACGCTTTTTTGTGCTGAAGAAGCAGTATTAAAGCAGCAGAAGTGGGTCTACTTTCTCCGGGTCAGTACAGTACCGCATCGGCTGTAAGCTATCTTGTCCTGGCACTTCAGTGGGTGGAAGCTATAAATCTCCCATCTTTTTGTAGATATTCTATAACTTCCTTTAGTGTTATTTCCTGATAGCAAATCCAATATTCTCGAATTCAATTATAAAACTTTCGGTTGAAGCCGTACAACATGAAATAAAGTTTGAGGGCCTATTCAATCCAAATTTATTGCTGAAATATTGCCTAGAATTAATTTATCGCCAAACAGGCTCATGAAAACAAATCGAGCAATGATATTTCACAGTTTCACACCAGCAATCGTAAAAGGTTTTTCATGCAATAAAGTTTATGTTTATTTATATTGAGAACTCTGCTTTGTCGTATCCAATAACACTTCTGATAAATTGATTTGGCTGTTATTTTTTGTTCCTTCCGGATTCTTTAGATACAGCGATCATGAACTATTTGCGGGGACCAACTGTACTGAATTAAAAATTTAATGGTGACAGTTTTGTTTGAACTGTATTAACGGCTGTTGTTGGATTTATCCGTGTTTGGGACGTGTCGATGGCCCGATTACTCCTGTAAAAAAGAACACTTGTTAACTTTTTACTGGATATATTATTATTGACCCAGTTGTATGTTTTTGATATTCTGATAACTACAAGTATTGATCTCTGTCAGTAAGCAAAATATTAAGCATTTGGTACAAACTTTACCAAAATAAATTATAGAAACGGGGTATGGAAGACGGAATAATTAAACCGCAATGGGACTGTTGGAATCAGCACATCCACATTAACTTAATAAATAAATAAATGTCACTCACCCGATTGCGAGGTTACAAAAAGACTAACAACGAATGATAATAATGACAATGAAGGTTCTGAACGTCTTAACTCGTCTTTTAAAATGATCTGATTAAGTATTCCACTGAATTTTTATTTTAGCCTTCTCATCTGGAAGTTGATCAGATACTAAATGATCATCAAAAAGATTGGAGACGGTCATGTTGAACCATTGGAAAGGTGAACAAACGGCGATCCGTCTTTCCAACTCACGATGATGCGTTTATGTTTAGAAATTCAAAAGCCTTTAGAGTAGTATTATGATTAGAAGTATTGTAAAGAAATTTATTTAAGAGGTGTAGCCTAAAATATGAATGTCTTAAGTCAACGAGAGCGTGATCTTGAATAATGAATGCTTCTTACAGGAACTGCAAATTTAATAACAACCCCAATCCTTTCCAAGACAGAATGGAAGGCAAAAAACGGATCTTTTGTTGAAATGTTGAGAACTCAATTCCACCTTGTAAAGTCAGGTCAGAATGATGGGATAAAATGCTACAAACAAGTAAATACTATTCATAACGTTGCCAAATCCGGAGTAAATGAATTATGACTCATCAATTAGAACCGAAAGGCAGAGATTATTATCCGGCACTTTGCACAATAGTAAATTAGTTGTAGGGGAATTAGCAGTTTAAATTAAACGTGTCCTCACTCTGACACATACTAACTATGAATTTCAAATATCTATGACCCTGACTTTCAGAAATCAAGTTCATAATCGCACCTGACATAAATTAACGGGCATAATTACAATCGTACCGAACAAAGGAGACTTGGACGAAGTAGTTAATGATTTTATCACTTATTCGATTGGTCATATGTATATCTGCACTAAATACTAATTAAATGATAGTAGTGTTAAATACTTCATTCGTAACTTGGCATGCCTACATCAGGAATATTTAGGGTAAGTTGTCAGTAATTATAGAAAATCTACAAGCTGCATACCCTAGAGTAATGGCCATATTTATGACTTGAGAACATTACGGAAATTAATGAGCCTCGACGCCGCAGCTATTAACCAACGCAAGTCAGAGACAACCCTGAAGGAATTAAGGTCTTCTTAAAGTCTCAGCTTCATAAATTTTCCAACAACTAAAACATAAAATAAGCTAGGATCCTGGATATTTTTTGCTTCCTCTTGGGAGAAATTTTTACGGCGCTATATAGTTAATGCTATTCCTTTATGCAAATAACCAATTTTTCTGTTTACATTGTACATTGGCCGATACCTTGAAAACGTTAATGTAAACCAAACCAACTACAGTCCACATGATCCTAAGCTGTTATCTCATCCTTGCAGAAGAGCCTCTAGTGTTAATGTGATACTGTACTGAAAATGTAGTCGGAGTCGGAGTTTGCAGCGTCTGTCTGTTTCGGTTCGAGTCTTTATTTTCCCCAAAAAAGATTATGAAATGCAGCATGAATATTGTAACAGTAGAGTCTCTTTGTTTAGCTCCAATCAAAGCAAAGGTTTTCTCTTTTCGTCACAATCAAAATAATCTCCTCCACAATTAGCAAATCATGAAATGCAGATAGGGGTTCTCTTTAGGAAGAGTCGTAAAACCCAAAGCTAAACTGAATGTCAACGAACCGTATGAAAGCCACAAACTGAAGCAACTGATCCCTGTGCCAACAGTAATTAGCACGAATCACAAAAAATCCTAGCAGATGTAAAGTTTGTTTTTACTTCGTGGTCTATATCAGACGGAGATTGACTACAACCAATGCTTGTCTTTTAAATCTACGTTGGCATCCAAAGTATGCAGTGCAGCGATAAAAAATTAAGCTAATAAACAAAATCGGAAGATTTATATATACATAAGTCAGAGGAAAAGTTACTTTCGACAATTTTTGTATATTTATGATCGGAAATCGTCATTTTAAGTGCAAATAAAGTTTATTCTTCAAATCCTGGAATGCAAAAGTACCTCGGTAGAATATCAATACTAATGAACAGGAACGATATACCCCATGACTCAGAAACTTAATGCAATTTACAGCAGAATTTAACCTTTCATGTCAATGCTGAAAAAGTATTTTATGGGAATGCATTTATAAGAGATGTAGATGCCCTTTAGTTCACATGTTTCATGTTTGAGTTGATTGTTAATGTTAATTGGAGACCACTGAAATGTCAAACAAAAAATTCCATTGTTGGTTAACTGCAGGCTATGAGAATTTGTGGCAAACATTTCAACAAAAAACGCAATCATTACAAACAGATCCATGAGCTCAAATATTATGTGTCGAACAAACCGTTCCCAGTTTTTAGTTTTCATCATTTTTTTTTGTGAAAGACAGATTCTTTACTTGAAATCCAATAGCTGGAAAAAGTACTTGTCAGGATTCAGTAGATAGTCAGTAATTTTGTTAAATCTTTCAACTCCATTCTAAAAGATTTATGGGGGCCTGGTAAGGAAATCGATTCATCTTGTTAGGTGCTCTCTCAACGGTGTCAAGAGAAATCCTTGGGAAAGCCTTCCACAGTTAAAAGAAAGTTAAAGGAAAGCAGAATTTTGTTGGACCAAGGACCAATGGCTGTATATTAGCAGAGAATAATGCATCTCCAGTTTCCTAGTGTCTATACACTTTTCTAATCTCATCTCCGATATCCGCACGTTAGTATTGAGCAGTTCGGCTGAATTCTGATCATTAGTAAGTTATTAAGCTGAAGAAATGCTCCTCCAAAGATCATCATGACAAACACAAACTTCCGTGGCACTTTCCTCAACAAATTATAATTTAATGAGGTTTCGGGCGGATCCTTTGAGCTGTACTTTCTGGTACGTTCGGCTCAATGCAACCTAGTTTTATCTGTCAGAAAGTATCTTCCGAAAATGTAGTACACGTGCTTCGGATCGTAGGCAAACTGATAAACACATAGTTTCCTGTCCAACTATTTTTGGAACTCTTGTGTATATACAATCAATAACTGGTGTACATTTTCCTTACTATCTTGACAAATTAGTTATAGACTGATTTACTTTGAACCTTTAGCCCTTGATTATATAGGTACAGCTAGATCAAACAATCGATTGCTCCTTACGTTAAATCAGAAAAATTACGGAATTTTCTAAAAATAAGTGGATGTGAATGTTATTCGTGAATAATCTTGCAATATTTATATTAGAAACACTATTCTAAAAATAAGTATTCCGACTCGTAACATTCCCAATCCGTATTTTTCAAGCCAATTTTAAATAAGACGCACGACACGACTCGTATAAACTAGTAAAGTCATTTCACGAACTGCCCTACTGGCAATCGGCCAAAGCAATCAATTGACATATCTTTCAATTTAATTAATTGTTAACTTGCAAACATCCCATGAAAAATAATTAAATCTCTTCGTGGGCATGTCCATATTTGAGGGTAAAGAACCGTTGATGTCATAATAAATCTAGGATCTTTATTTCTATCTTTATCTCAATCGTAAATGCATATCGACGGACAGACCACACGTGGAACCGTTCCGGATGACTTCCTAAGCAAATTGAACAGAACGGAATGGGGAAATGATTTCCATTTCAGGTTATGGTTATTCCTATCCTGCGGCTGACACACGGAAAAGATATTGAAATAAATGACACAGTAGTGGACTTACAATAGCGGAATGGACGCTGTTTGGGATCATCAAGCAGTAAGTGTAATGGTTACCATTCAAGACGAGGCCGCTTTCACAGTCAAGATCCATCTATAACTTTTATTGATACTTTCAAAGGTCACTCACCACCATTAAAGAGAAAGGCCAATTCTTATTATGGGCTCTTGTGAAAAACCGAAAAAGTCCGACAATAATTATTTCTGCCCATGCACTCGCTAATGTAAATTATGTCTTATCCTCACAAGTTGCAATTTTAACTTGTTATGACTCTAAAAAATGTCTTCCAATCGTAAGGGATTAAACGTTACTGAATTTGAGTCATATTCAAACTAAATCAGAAAAATATGCTTTTAAATCTGTTTTCAGTTCTAAACCTTGAAAATAATATGTGGATCAAGATGTTGAAGTCACAGAGCATGAAATAGACGTTAAGGATTCAGCGAACTTTGTCGTCTAAATCTCAGGTTTTCTCGAGTTGAACTTTGATATATGCCAATTATACACACACAATAAAAACATTTTTTACGCACGTGTCTATTTCAGACTTTACAGTTTGTGTCACAAAAAAAGTCGCAGAATGTCAGGCCGTTTAAATTGCACAAATCTCTTCTCAGCCTTGTCTCTGTTTTCATGTTTCGACTTCGTGACGGGCCATAAATAAACTTTTTCAAACTGACTGTATGTAATTCAGAGGTTCTCTTGGGCTGTCATTGACGAGAAACACCCACTTTTACGAAGCTTAAAAACGCATTTCAAAATTAATAATCCGAATCTTGCATAAAATATTGGATATGAAAATGTACTTCTCCTTTAAGTACTCTCCTTGAGTATTATTTTCACAGCCAAAAGATGGTAAAAATATTAGATTTATTTGAACTGAATTTGAATTTTAAAGAAAAACAAAACTTTTTCTGCATTCCACAGCCATGGAAGTATTAAATCAACACTTGATATCTTGGATTGCAATGATACATTTTAAAATGCTCTTCTCGCCAGGACTGAATACCATATTCTGTTCTGACTACGAACGTGAAAAGGATCTACAATTCACATTTTCACATAGCCATTGTGATTTCATTTTACTCATATAAATTGCTTTGTTGCAAAAAATCCTGTGTGCCGATTCTTCAGGAGTTTTTGTTTTGCTTGGCTCAGACTTCTCCCTGAAGAAGTATCATTTTAACAAAACGTAAACCGCAAAGCAGCCCCTTCTTGCATTCGTACTTATGTGTATGGTAATAATCATCATAATTACAGAAAAGGAAGGAACACATGAAGCAAAGGGGCTTTACATGCCAAAATCCGCTATTTAACCAACCCCATGAATCGGGCTCACGATATTAACAGCATGTAGAGTGGCACACATAATGCTCGATAATTATGAAGTTTCACTAGAATTGGATAAACCACTTGCTTTTGTTAAATAGCTAGTTTTTTGTCTTCAAAATCTGTTTTGCAATTCTGCAGCTCATAAAGAACCACAGGATAATTGCATTGTTTGAAGCCTCTTCGGCACCGGCAATCATTGACAGTTGAAAGACCTTACCTCAATTCAAGGGGTGTTTTTCACACAGAATAATAAGATTTTTTGATTATTAAAAACTATACTGTTTTGGGTTTCAGCAATCCAGGAGTCCGAGTTCCTAATAATTTGTTTGCAAAGTAATTCCTTCCAGAATATACAGAAATGTATCCGTCCCGGAATAATTATCCTCAACCACCATTTAATACTAAAACTGTTCTAGATTAAATTAATCATATTTCAAAGTTTCAAACCATAACAAATATTCCTCAATTGCAGTTTTTACTTTCAATAAAAAGTATCCATTATTTCATATTGGTTATTTAATTTACTATTTTCTACAAAAACTAATCTATTATTTTGCATCTTAATTATTCGACTATTTCTGGCTGTCACTTACTTATTCAAAGAATTCACAGCACATTGAAAGTATGTACGTATCTCAACAAAAATCCCACCATATCTGCCACATAACAGTACGAAAACTAGAGATCAAGTATTCTTGAGCATTTCCACATTTCACTTGAAGTGTCGTTTACTTCCTAAGGGGCGAATATTAAGTGACAGCTAGTAATCACTCAACCTCACTAAGATTCATTGTCGACAATGTATTAAAACTAGCCAAAGTTACTATACATATACATCAGACGTTTGAACGTGTGAGCCTTAACATTTCTCTAACTCAAATAAAATATTTAGCTACTGAACTATATTCCATTTCCCTTGTATCCACACCACATTCTGACAGATTTTAACCCATTTCTGTTGACATTCCCTTTCCAATCCAATAACCCGAAGAATTTTCATTAACAACCCAACAACCCGACATGTTTTGCACAAGGACCAACTTTGTTTAGTCAACAAAACCTATCAATAGCAAACAATAATACATCTATTAATTGATTAACAAGGATTTTTTTTAAAATTCCGATTCTTCTGATTCATTATTCAGAAAAAATGTTGATTCAAAATCACATTGTTAGCCGGTAACAACCATATACTCTATATTGGGTTAAAATTACGTTTTAACAGTTAGCGTCATAAAGCCAGGGACATTAAATATCGAAAAGCAAGTGCTAAAATATTAAAAAGTAAAATAAATGGAGAAATGTTGAAAACAATATAAGATGGGATCTTTACACCACTTGACTTTTATTTTTTTTATTTTTTATTTGAGTAGTACAATATGGCACCCACTGCAGGTGTGCGATGTGGTTGTTACGCCATAAGGATAGCATATAAAGTTTAATATTAAATTGTTTAATACATTATTAAAGTGTCTGATGAGTAGTTATAAAAATAGGTATTGTTTAAATGGAGAGTAAATAGTTAAAAGTAAGGTATATTATAGTTCTTCAATACAGGATAAATTGCACGTATTAATGTCGTGTAATTGTGGTACAATTTCAGTCTGTTGTTCTTGTAAGAGTTTGTCAAATAATAATTTTTTAAAAGATTTAAATGAGGATGGTTCCTTAATAACATCCGGAAGCTCGGCCCAAAGTTTGATTGCATTAAAACGAAAGGATTTGCTTTCATGTATGTTGGTATAAAGAGTTGAGCCGCTTCTGGTGTTTCTTGAATTCAGGTCATTATAGTTTAAATAATTTACAAAGTAATCAGGAGCTATTTTATATACAATAGTAAACGTTAATTTCAGGATTTCAAATTTGTAACGGTTTTTGGGTGATAGAAAATTCAATTTTGTGCTGAGTTCTATTTTTACAGAGTCTATGTATCTTTTTCTAAAGATAAAGCGTGCAGATTTTTTCAGAATTTTGTCAATAATAGTATAATTTTTCTTTGAGGGATTTAACCATACCGCAGAAGCATAATTAATTATTGATAGTATGTAAGCCTTAACTAGTATTGTTTTATTTTTTACAGAGAGGATATCTCTAAGTCCGAACATAGAATTTAAAAGAAAATTACATTTTTGTTTTACCAATTTGGTTTGTGTACTCCATTCGAGTTTGTCGTCAATTAAAACTCCTAAAATTTTTAGACTATTAGTTCTTTTTATCGGTTTACCATTAAAATTAATTGTGAAGTTTGATAGTTGAGATAATATTGAGGGATGCGCTAGTAACATAAGAAGGGTTTTTTCAATATTTAATTCTAATCTATTTATAAGCATCCACTTTTGAACACTAGCAAGATCCTCTTCCATTTTTTGTTTTAGTTCTAGGATTGATTCGAGTGGTCCACTGATTGTTAAGGTATTGTCGTCAGCAAATAGGATAGTTAAAGAGTGTCTAATGTGCTGGGGTAGTTCATTAATCATAATTATGAATAGTAAACTTGATAAGCTAGCCCCCTGGGGAATACCAATTTCTGTTCCAATTATGTTTGACATACTTATTGTACTTTTAGTTTTTCTGGAGACAAACTGTTTTCTATTCAATAAATATGATTTAATGATATTAGTATCAGCATTATACCAATTTAGTTTGTGTGTTAATATATCCCTTGGTATAGTATCATAACATTTACGTATGTCAAGTGGTATCATTATACAGACATGTTTTTTAGCTATTATTTCATATATGTTATCCGTTAGGGCTATTATTGCATGCGTTGTAGAATGACCTGGTCTAAAACCAAATTGGTATTTTGAAATAAGTCGATTGTGGAAGAAATGGTTACTTAGTTGGTAATATAAACATTTTTCAAATAACTTGGCCAATACGGCCTGAATGGAAATAGGTCTGAGGTCATTGGGAGATTTTGGTTTGGGTATTTTGGCTACGGGAATTATTTTAGATATTTTGAGACAGTCTGGAAAAATTTGTTTTTTTAAGAGGGTATTAAACATTGTCTGAATGCATTTTAAGAAATGTGGATTATAAATAGATATACTTATCATAAGGTTGCTTATCCCTAGTACATCTCTTGCCGGATTATTTGGGTTTTTGGTTTTCCTCCACGCATTCAGAATGTTGGTCTCCGTTAACTGTTCGAATTTGAACTCTCTAATTCCACTTGTATTAATGTCTATTGGTTTGGTTGGAAGGATGTTGTTATTTGTCTTTGGTGTTGAGATGTCTGCGAAGAAATTGTTGATTACATTTGGGTCCATGTTGAAGTCTATGGTTGTGGTGGGCTTCAATGGGCAGGTTTGCTTAATTGAGGTCCAAAGTCCCGCCTGTTCAATTTTTTGGTTCATTTCTTGCCTAGAGTCCCTTTTTATGTTTTTAATAACAGCTTTTTTTAGTGCCATATATTTCATTTTGTTGGATCTGCTGGGATACTTTTTATGTATTCTATACATCTCATTCCTTCTTTTGATGATAAATTTAGTGTCTGAGGATATGTATTTTCTGTACTCGTATTTGATAATGTTGTACACTTTGACAGGAGCATGATTATTGATAATCTTTACGAATTGATTCACAAAAAATTGTAGATATTGATCAGGATCATTAAGATGTGCGTTAATGAGTTTTGCATTAGATAAGTCGAGGTTGTATGCTGTTTGGAGGTTGTATGCTGTTTGGTAGGTTTTCCAAATCTAAAGACAATGTAGAGTTCTTTATTCGACCATTCAGCCATTTTTTCGCTGAATTATTCGAGGAGACATTTATAAAACAAGCCAATATGGAATCATTCCAACCACAAAGTAGCAATGATGCCTACCAACAGACGATAACCATAACAGTATCTTTCTTGAGAGCTAACGCTGCTACTACTTTAACTTTATAGCCACATTTGGATTCTCGTGTACCAAGGCTGATGGATATCTGAGGGCTTTATACGGATCAGGATTTTCCAGTCTTTGTCTTGGCCAAGTCTCATTTTTTTGGTACAGTATACCGCTGATTCTCTAGCAAGAACTAACTATATAATACCGAAAAAAATCAAAGTGGCCGTAATTGCCATGTTGATTCTTTACGGAGCCCATAAGAAAAAATGAGGCGGACTTTCCCCATTCTAAAATAATTCCAGATTGCTTAGTTGAACATCAACGGAGGATTTTAGTTTTTTAACGAATTGGATTGGGATCGGTGGTTTAATAAAGTGTTTTAGTATTCGTTTATTCTCACTAGTTTCTCTTGGAATTCTTATAGTATATATGCTCTTGAACGACATACAAAAAAGCGAAAAAAAAAACGGATGATAACAAGCAACTAAATTACAATTTATTCTCTACGAAAACGAAATCTTGGGTTCCATCAGGAGAATCGAGGATAGCGTGCTTCTGAAATCTCAGGAACTGAAATGTAATTTACGTTCGACTACAGAAATCTTAATGTAGAAAGCAGGACGTGAATGGAAATGAAAGCAGGGAGTGCTTTAGTTGAGTTGTGCATGCAAAAATCTTAGTGGCCATTCAATTCAAGGCTCACTCTACTTTCTTTTTCCGTATCTCCAATCTCGACTTCTATCCGAAACAGGTCCATGAATTATTAATAGCAGAAAGTCACACTGAGGAATCCTACTGACCTATTTACTTTATATTTCATCGGGGGCTGTACTTCCTGTCCAAAGTTCCTTGCCATTTTTCACGTTGAGTGCAATTAGTAGCGTGTTGCATTCCGTAATAAAAACATCTAGAGAATGTTTAGTCCCCATTTGGACTTGCTGGTACACGAAAATCTTTTACGCATTGAACGGAATGTAAACAGGATGTAGGTCAGGTAAGTGGACTTCACGGATTGAAGGAATGCTCCGTTTACTTGATTTTATGTACAGGGTACGCCACTACCTTATGTTTGTCCGACAAACGTATCTAACACAAGTTGGGTTTGACTGGACGGAAAGTTAATCCAATTGTCAAGTAATCTATTTTATTTGACGCTAATAGAATTTACCTGGGCTTTACATTAGGAGAGTAAAAGAAGATATGAAAAATGTTTGGTTATGCAAATTAATATTAATTTTAAATTAATTGATAAAAATTCTTCTAAAGCTTAGATCGCGGATACAATTTGATTTGAAAACGGATCAATGGTTTTATATTTTCGATTTGTTTTGAATCTAGTAATTATTTTTAGAGATGCGTTAGATAAATAAGACACTCTATTACGATATTTTAATTCTATCTGACAAATATTTTTGCAGCTATATGGAATACTTTATGCCGGATTCCCAAAAGATTGCTTTGTTTACTTTAAATCCGCATCCGCATTAAAAAATTTTAACCAATTTTTAAGCTATAGAATTTCTTTAAATCTAAAACATGTAAACAAATAAGAAAACAGGACGTGGAATTGGAACGGATAATCAGAGACCCTAATTAGAAAAACAATAAATAAGAGTGTACATAACGTATGCAAATTATAGGTTGCACTTACTCAAACCACTTGCGCTCCGACCAATAGCTAGAACACTGCAACGGGTTCTATACCAAATAAAAATCAGTTTCACAAGAAATATTGTTATGCTTGGTAGAGGCTGAAGTGGAACATCCGTATTTAGGTTATGCGTGTTGGATGAAGTCTAAAAATGCAATAAACTGCATCTGCAGTCAGGATACGTTTTTGTAATGAAATACGCTCGTAATTTAACGAAATAAAGGTCAGTCCCGCTTCGAGGTCATGGTCGTGATTGCAATGGCCATAAGTTTTATTTTGAGACGTGGAGGTCGTGTCAATTTAATTTGGATTCTGAATGCTGAATCTCTAATATAATGTGAGCCCGAAAGAAAAACCTAGTACTTTAATCCAAATTAATCCTGACCGTAACTTGATGCTTACTCTAGATATGTCTGTTCGTATCTCAATCAGCTCATCAATTCAACTTCGATCATATTGATTTACTATAATTCATTTTTTAAAACAGTAACTTACTAACCACAAACTCGTTTTTTCCTTAATTTTTGATGTTCCCAACAGCTCATGGTGCAAGACTTGATGATGTCATGATCAGATAACCAGATTCGAATGTGATATTTGATATTTCGAGTTTCATTGGTCAGTATTAATTTCAACAAATTGCTATCATTCCTTTGAGTAATGATGATTACAAGCTTACAGCCTGTGTTTTTGTAAGGAAAATGGGAAAAGGGCATTGAAAAATTTCTAGTTCGTTATATGAATTTCATTGCAATATAATTTACATGGAATTCCTTTTTTGTACAAATCGACAGTCTACACTTTTATTCATAAAAACTTGTCCTTTGCATTGATATATTATATCAATTTGTTCAAATTAACAATGAGATATTATCTCAATATTTAAATTTTATACGTATAATTCATCAACCAACGAAAATTCAGCTTCATTTTTGGAACGATTAATAAAAAAAATCGCATAAGACGTCGGCGGTTGAAGAACACTGAAAAGATTTTCCGTGTGAACATCCGTGAACGCTGCTGAATGTTATGCTACCACTACTAACATTATTCAATCAAAAATGATTGAATTGACTAACCTAGCAAAGTATAAGCGAAATAGTTCGAGACTCATCGGACATCGGCTTTATTTATATTCTTACACTATATGTTAAGTATATGTACTATAGTAATTTTTTATAGATTTAATAAATTGCAAAGGTCGGAGGTAAAAAAGGATGAATCTATCGATTTCCTAAACTCGCTCATCAATTCTTTCATCGCATCATGTGGTATTTGACTTGATCTCTAAAAACTCTAGACAGACATACTCCACCGCTATTCTTGATATTCATCCTTTCCCATGTTGTAGTCCGGAATTGATAAAACTTTAATCGAAATTTAACATTTCTTGGGCTCTGAAAAAACTTTCGTGAAAGGAGCTTCTGGTATTTCATATGTAAAGCGAAACTTCGTAGTTGGTTCATAATGAATTCTGAACTGAATTTAAATAAAACTCTTTCACTCCACGTTTTTCATATCGTGAACGGACAAGATCATTCGTTTTTTTTAAATCCCTTAATGCATTCCAGAACTTCCGACATTCGATTAGGAAATCATTTTTTCGAACCCTGCTATAATAGAATGTATTTTTTAATAAGTTAAACACTAAATTAAAACTTTTAGTATAGTAGATGTTTGCTTTCTATCAATTTTGGGTTAAGATATTCATGATATTTTCTATCAGGACATATAATTGTGTCACGACTCCAGTTTCTCAAGCAGTACTTCGGAGAAGAACCAGCATTAAAACAAACAATAAAAAGCACCCCAACAAACATCAAATAGAACCGTGCAGTTGACAGTGACCACCACCAATCTCCGTCAGACTCGTGAGTTTTGAGCTCGAAACGGTCGAGAAGGTGGATGGTAAAAGTGAGGCCGAACTGTAACGCCTTAAGATGAATTGATGTCAAGGGACCCTCGGAAAAATAAATGCAATTACACAGAGAAAAATGAAACCATATCGGAGCAGATGTCCTCGGAATTGGGGAAAACCGGTGCCCGGAAAATACGGAGTACAAAGGCTTTGTCAACTCACCGAATTCGTGAAACCCTGGAAAAAGTAGTGCATGCATAAATGAAATCTATCCTCCTCCACTTGTCCCTAAGTCCCTTTCGTACCGTTGCTTCCATTTCAGCACAATTTATTCCACGGCTCAACATTTAACATCCTCAATTCCTCAATCCTGCTGAGCTTCCTCCCCTCGACTTTACCGATTTTCTTTACTAAAATTTTCATCTGATTAATATTTTAGATCAGACAGTGCACATGGGATGAATACTATATTTAATCTAATAAAGTTCACAGGGTTTTAAATTACAAGAAGGTACTATACTATTTAAAGTTGTATAGTAGAGCCCTTACACTCCTGTTGTCCTTGTTGGAACGAAAGGATGTTAAAAGAATACCCCGATAAAATCTAGATAAATGGCCCGACACAAGGCCAGAAAGGAGGATTCGGTTAGATACGGAAGTTGGCGAGATGTGAAACTGCACCTTGCACTTATCCCAAATCCGAATATTGAACCAAATGCGCATTGCATCATAAATGCATCTTTCTGTTGCACATGATAAATCTAGGTTTCAGGGGGTTGGAATTTGTAGTATTGGAACTTTTTTATAATTTATATAAATCAAGACCATTACAACAACCTTAATAGTTCCATTTAGCAAAGGCATCCAAAATTTGAATTAAAAAATCGAATGCTTACAGGCTTACACCAAAGACTTAACTAGATCTGGAATTAAGGCACGTATTAACGATTATTGAAAGAAACCATTTAAAAGATTATTGAATCCAGATACTATATGATTTCTTTAAAATTTAACATCCAATAAATGACGTGTTGCGCATTGTTTCTCCGAAATTCAAAGAAATATTTTACAACGAACGTGTTTTCTTGGGAAGACCAACTTCAATTGATTAAAACAAAAGCAACAATATAATAAGCAGCTTTTTAGCCCTTCGTTGAGTTACTAGAGTTGTTAAAACACTTGGATTTTAAATCCCAGCTAAACGTCGTAACATTATATGTAACAACCAGAGCTGCAGAGAGGAACCATCCACAATTTCGGAGACTGACAAGACACATGCACTAAATAGACACTTTAACAACACTTAAACCTCCACAAATAAATACCCTTAGTTGACCATTATACGCCTCAATATATACCAAGTAGTGAATGAAATACAGTTTTTCTTCCCTAATACCCGGTTCTTGCCTTTTCATCTTCGAAATCAACCCTTCAGCCCCTTTTCTTTAATGCATATACGCATCACATATGGATAGTAGGTAATGTCATCAAGAAAAATAGCCCCGTTAACTTCATCTGCAATCCCTTAGATCGGGAATTCTTTTACCATAACTTCCCGTCTTAAAGAGGGTTCCTTGTGTCCCTACGGACCGAACAATCTTTGTTTTCCTTCCCGTTTAACGCCTGTCATAAAATTCCCATATTCCTAGAGGATATAGGATTCGGTGTTTTGGAAGAATCTAGTTTCTGAAATCGTTTTTGCAATCGCAACAAAGACAGAATAAAGCAAAATATATACCAAAATTATTGCAGCTGCACGGGCAGTAGAAGTATTTCTAAGAAATCCCATTTTTCAGAGTTCCAATGTTCCAAGATTCATAAAAATCTCTACTATTTTCATTCTTTAACAAAACGGAAGGAATGGTTAGGCAGAAGAACCACACAATACAACCCAACTTGAGTTAAACATCAAAGATCAAGTTCAGGGATAGCCGATCGTAAATTTTTTGTATTTTTCTCTGAGTTGCGTTATTTTATGATGGCAGGCTTTGCGTGCTCTCATTTTTACTACTCTGAGGAATTGACATTTGCTTCCAATGCTATATTTATACCCTACCATATAAACTTCATCTCCGATCTGAGGAATTACAACTAAAATGCATAGCTTCGGTAGATGGGAAGACCAAATGTCAATATATAACTTATAAATTAAACAATGGCAGTTTAGTTACTTTAATCATAGTTTTTGTCGTAATATTTAGTAATTGAGAGGAGAAGCCCGTTGTGGCTAAGGTAATTTTTATGAAACAATTAATGTGGTTATTTTAAGGAAACAAGAATCACCCACAACGTTCTTGTTTTAATACTTGGCTAAATACCTAGACGTATTTTCCAGATCAAATGCTTTATTAACGCGGAAAGAACAACTAAAGACCACGGGTTATCAGTATCTTGACAGATATTGCTGAAAATATTCATAAAATCCGTATCCTATAGAGCCCGCAAACAAATCCTACCTGAGTAAATACTTGTTTATTCTTACCATATCGATTACAAATGCATTTTGAACTAAACCTAATAAATCGCAAAACGCAAACACAATATCAAAATATCTTTTGAATACGTAATTTGAATTTGAATCACAATGTATATGGCTATAAAACCCACACATTCTAAAACAAAATACTGTTGGTTAACATGCGTGCTATAAACATTCGTAAAGAACGTAGTTCCAGCAAATTACACTTTCATTGAATCCAATCTAAATAAGAACGGTCTAAACGGAACAAAAATGATCTGGACCACCAAAGCCTGGCCTAGCCCCTTGCCCATCATTTTTCAAAACCTCATCAACTCATCACTTATCCATCCGGGTACAACCTATCTGCTCCGGCTCGACTCGTCATATTGGAGAAAGTCACGCGAGCTGAATTTCAATGCTCCCTTCCTCTTTCGTCTTATGTGGCCACACGGTAAAACTCCTACATTGTTTTACTAAATAAAATGATCATCACACAGCCTCAATAGAAGGCACTCTAGAATACTGTGTGTTTCATTGTTATACTGCATTTCAATGTGCTAGAACAAGAAACATATAATTTTGAATGCGGGAGCGTCATCCACAGACTTTGGCGAATGCTTCAAGTTTAACGTTTTTCAAAATAATTTGGTTACGCACTTGGGGCAGACAATAACACCAAGCCCATGCATAAATAACGCAGAAGTTTATTTCCTTCCGTCACATTCATCAGTGATCAGTCAATTATTTCTAAGGGCTCACAGAGTTCCACACCCCTTCGCAATAATTCCACGTGCTTGTCTTTACATAGCAGCTACTATGTAACATGTAACTATTTATGATCTTCAATAAATTATGAATGCAAATGCATTCTGATGTTCCTCCCAAGCTTTGCCACCAAGAGTGCGCGTTTTCATTAAAACAGGCAGTTTGGTAAATTACAGTATACAGCCAACAAGCTAACAACCGACCTCCGGATATTTCCTCGTCTCGGTTAGTCATTCATTCCCAAATCTAAGTCTCTAGTTAGTACGGAAAGGCTGGCCTAAAATGTAAATGTTTATGCAAGATATATGGGCTTCATAATAATACAGCTCTCACATCGGAAGATCCTTTTTTTGTCCATCCATTTTAAAGGATGCAATAACAATAATGCCTGTATAACCCTTTACATATAGACTTTGGAATATGGAAACATCATCATTAGGACAAGCCAGCCCTTTCAAACTCTCCTCGTAATCCTTGATTTCTATTCCTCTCTGTTTTGATGTAAGTCCAGTGCCTACTTCCTTCGTTTTAAACTACGAAACGTTAAAAATATCAAATTTGACGAACACTTTGCCCATCACAACAGAATATGTGGATAGCCATTTGCGATGCCTGAATTTCGTTAGCAAATATTAACTCTGCATATCATTTTGAAAATATACGATTTAATGTGCAGGTAAATATCCGTGTCATTTCCTAAACATGTTCCAGGCTTTTGTCCACGTAAGCTTTTAAACGCAAAACAATATGTCGTTTTAGGAGTAAATATGAATACACATAAACGTCAACTTTCAAGTTAATAGCAACTTTACTGATAAAGCACCTTTCTCACCCACTCCATCGACATTCGCAGTAATTTGTCCATATAATCGAGGGGCGAACCAGTATTTGAATGAGTCATAAATCAATCGATATTATGAGTAGCAATGTGCAATAGGGTCAGGGAAATTGTAGGGAAATTGTAGAAAAGTGTAGTATATGTAAAAGCTTACCAAGAAAAGTGCTTCACTTTCACTCCCAAAAGGAGAGACAAATACACGCTGACACAAGTCCAGCAAGTACAAAGTACGTTGGAACAAAGTTAGCTTAGATTCGCCGGATAACAAATCGATTTAATACATTAGTACCAATCTAGATCAAGAAGCTAAGCCTTAATTCCGTCCACCCAATCCAAGGGAATCCACGATGAGGAGTTCAGGAACGAGAGTAAATCCACCGTTCAAGTAGAACCAGTAGAACTTAATAAATCCCAAAAGACGGATTCCTTCAATCAATGAGAAAGTCCCACGCTTGAATACTTGCACTCGGTTCGAAATCAATAAATATGAATCACGGGATTTGGTTATATTACAGGTTACAGTATTGAATAGAGATGAAATGGTTCTGAGATCCGGCGAAAGTTCACTTGTCAACGGGAGAAAGTCCACCACGGCTGATCTTGATGTGCTAGGATGGTACAGAATAGTAGAAGGAAAGACCCTGGGCAACGTATCAATAAAAAAACGGGCTGTAGTACGCAGAATAGAGGGTTGCTACTTGGAGTAGGATCTTCTACGGAATAACTGAGATCTCATGGCTTCGGGAAACGGGGCACGGACGAGGACGGGCAACTTAGAGACTCTAGTGTTTAGAACTGATCTATCTAGAAGTTGGAACCGTAGGCTCTCTCGAAGACACTAGAGTAAATCTCCAGGGTTGTGCAAGAATACAGGGACCCCGAGTCGGGACACGAAAGACCATTCCGTATTCAAACCGGCACCCTTCCTACAAGACATTCTGTATGTTATCCTCATATTCCACAGTCTGGAGTACTAGGAGACTAGGACCAGAACAGTTGCAGAAGAAGGAGTATAATATTGTAAAGTTCGGAGTTATCCCGATTCGGGCTTTTCTACTTATTCCGGGTTTCCTCCGATGAGAACGCGCAGGTTGATCTATAGTCAGAGAGAACCCTTGGTGGGTTCTTAGGCCATATCAACTCCGAACATTTGTAGTTTCTACTCCCGAAAAGAGATATCTCACAGAATGGTTCATATAGACTCGTATTTTCATATGCAGTCAACTGCACCTCACACGCGTAGTAGTAAATACAAACAAACGCCCATGCATGGGTTCGTATAGCTGACCTACTCCTACATTTTAGAGTCGGCTTCAAATTCTATACGAATTTACGGTTTTCGGATCGTGAATCATCCATCGGGGTTAGGCCTTCAGTGGAGGAATCAGAATTAGTTTTTGACAGTTCCAGTTCCTATATGTTCCGTAATGATATCATCCGACATTCCATTAAAATTGCTATCCCGCTGTATAGCTGACAGATTAGCTCCACGGGGAAAGTGAATTAGATTTATTGACCCAATTTCATGACTTGAAATGCTTCAATGATTACAATGTCGTATAGAGTGCACATATATCATGGCAATGTATTGATATGTCGGGCTAGAACTTATTAAATCAATAAAAATGTAATATTATGGATGAATGGATAAAAACAGATCGATTAATGGTTTCATTTTGTGGATAACCTGGAAGGGAGTATATTCGTTTAGAATAACTTTTCTGCTTAATATTTTGTGCAGAATAGAGTCTTGAAGTATTTTAGGCTGAACAATAGAAGCTGTCAGTATCAGTGGCTTAATTTTGAGGCACATCATATCATGACGTCAATGATCTGAATACGGTGTAGAGTATAATCAATTTTTGTTATCGAAATGGTTCATGACGCGATTTGGATTACCTGTTAAAACAAATGTTTCTGACGTTTCCTTGTTAGTTATTTTACATGGCCAAGCATTTAGTAGTATAGTGCTAAAAAATGTGTAGCCACTTTGTTTATAATAAATTCCCTAAATCTAATATTTCAATCCGGTAATCGGAGTATCGGGGTATATTCGCGAGAACGGCTGGGATGAAGTGGGATGAGATACAAGGCAACAATTAGAGTTGGAACTTTGAAGCGTCATATTGTATAGTGCAAGCGCATAAACCAGCTTTGAACTGTCAAAAACCTGGTTTTGGGGTTTCTCTCAAAAATTAGTTTGGGTCGCACGGGCTTTTTCAAATTGAGTTGAGACTTGAGACTCTCCGTAAAATTTCCGAAGACTATATATGTCGATGAATATGTAATTATGTTTTGTTGGAGTTGGCATCGAAAACAAGTCATTTACTCATTTGACATCTTATAGTTTGTGTATTAAAAATATTGTAATAATACATAACTATAAAAATTGTCGCGTAGCATGAAATAAGGCGTTTCGAGTTGTTAATCTATAGTGTCAAGCAATTATTCCCCTCTGCGTTTGAATCTTTGAAAATCATAAATTGTTTTTGTTTTAAATATTATCATATGTCAAAGCAGCTCAAAATTCATATAACTCATTCGTAATGTTAATTTCTCCTTAAACATTAAACACTTTCTGGCTTCCCGTTATAATAATTAAATATGATAAAGCATGCAATCATATATTATGTTCTTCCTCACATTAGGGGTTTTGACACGTTTGAGTGAGAGGCTCTTGATGAATGAACCAGAAACGAGAAACCCCAAAATGAGCATTTCTTGGCCCCTCGTCCCCACGGCCGACGGGCCCACGCTCATAATTTACTTCTATGCGAATGGCTGAATTCTCGAACTGGAATCCAATACTGAAACCAAAAAAGCAAACGCTTCATTGTATTTGCGCCGTGACCAATATCGAAATGCTCTAAATTATCTAAGCTATCGCTAATTTATCCAAACCCGATTTCCGATTAAATATATTTTATTCAGTACTGTCAAGTTGACAGTACTGAAAAAAGTTGACAGTCAACAGTGTCAACTGTGCGTGTGTGTCGCTTGTGCATCAGATTGCATTTTGCATTGTTGCATTTATTTCCAAGATTTAGTCGTACGAATATCATATTATCTATCAATACTCGCAAATTACAACTTATATAATATTTTTACTTAGTTGGATAATTGGTGATTAACAATTCCGTCAATATGCTGCCAAAAGCCGAAGTGTCAATTATTTGCAAAGCTCGGTATGCTGGCTTGGATTAGAGAATTACAAATTATAACGTCCTTAAAAATCCACCCCCAACCGACCGCTTTACATTTCAAGCTCCAAATTATCCCCATCCCCAAGTATTTAGAATATCATAGATATCGACCAGATTCAACTCCAGACGCATTTCATTACCATTTATCAAAGTTTTCCGAATGGCCTATTCAGCTTGAGAAACGCAGGATTGGATTGACTTATTTTCAAGACAACTTGTACCTCGTACGATAAGGTATGTGGATATTGTAGTTGCAACCTTGTGTTCTTATCTGTTCGAGAGAGAGAGAGATCCCTTATCTCGAGTTTGTCCCGGCCCCTACCTGCATTCCTCACATTTACTTACATTCCTCGACGTTGCAGGACAGAACCTGATATCCACCTGACCACAGAAAGGTAACGATGAGTGACTTGAGTAGAGCTCTTGTTCCAGTCTCCCAGTCGCATCAGCAGTCTCTCCTGCCTTATCAGCCAGACGAACCAGTAGTGGAAGCCTCCGATCATCGAAGACATCGTGAAGAAAGACGCCGTCCCCAAAACCTTCCATCCCGAAACGAGCGTACCTTATTTATTCGCTGTGTCACAAATCGACCCGTTTCTTTTTTGTATTCAATTCAAGCTGCTCGATCACGTAAGTCTATTATATTGTGGGTTTAAAATTAAAACGCTTGCTAGTTGTCTGTCTGTGTTGTTGTCGTGTTTGGTGTCGCCAGATATAATTTTCTGAAATGTTGATTTTCAATTTAATATATTTTCGACGTCAGATAATTGGATTGAAAGTTCTATATATTCTGCATTTGTTTTATATTTTATATTATGTATTATTTGTCTTCAAAAGTGATAATGGATCGAAACAGTTACAATGGGTACAACAGTTGCCAGAATAACTACCCTACCCAAGGCTACGGTGGAAATGGATATCAAGGTCAAGGAGGCTATAATCCCCAACAGCAGTACATGCAGAATCAGAACCAACAACCTGGTGCTGGAGGAAGACAAGCTCCCGGTGGAGGTCACAATGTTAATCATTATCATGGTGGTTCGCACTTCAACTTCACATTCAGCAACGCAGGGGCCTACGACTTGAACATTCGTATTCCAGGATTAATTGGAGACAACTCTGGAATGCCATTGAATCAACAGCCTCAACAATCCCTTGGTGCGGTATCAAATCCAGGACTTGGATGGGGAAATTCCAATGATACCACTGGATACAACGGAAATCAGAATTACGGAAACTATGGATCACAACCCAACAACATGAACCATCATAGTAATCAGCAGCATTCAGGATTCTTCACCGGGAATAATGGAGCTCCAATCGTTCTTCCAGGAGGCACACATAATCCCCAGGGCAATGGCGGTTTTCAAGGTCAAGCCATGTCGATGCCACGAATTCTGTCCAGAAGCAACTCTCTTCGACGAGTCAACAGCACCAACATTTTGTAAGCTATTAAATTTATACTACATAATTATTAGAATCCGAAATCCGTATTTTTTTTTCATAAAACTGGTAGTCTAAAGTCTAAATAAATTTTTTGCATCCAACAGGTCGGATTTCCCGGAGGATGACGATGATTGTTTCGGCTCCCAGAACTCCAAGCGTATGTAGAAGAACACGCAGCTCAAGTTAAGATAAACAAGTATATACTTCGATGAGCTCTGTAACCTTTTACCTTTTGAAGGATTTTATACCAATTTTTATCGATGATACTCATTTTGACATTTGTTTCATTTTATTTTATTCTCAATAAACCCTATTTTTTTAGTTTCAATAAAAATTACCACATTCGATATTCAAGCAAAAGTGTTTATTATCTTAATCCATTAATTAGTGTAGAAAGAAATACAAAGATAGATTTGATTTACAAATGAGGAATGGTAATTGTTAAATATTAATACTATGTAGGGTATAAAGTTAGTAGCATTATTATTTTTATAGACGTATGCAGTGCATTAGGGTCATGGAATCAGATTATCTTTTACTTCTTAGTTTTGGTAAACCCAACTAGAAAGGTAAGCAGAATAATCTCAATTATTGTGCTTCCTGCTCATCCTTGTCTTTGGCCCCATGCTTCAGAATTCTGGTGAATTCGACGTAATTGAAAGCCCCGTTCTTTATCGGCGCTTCTCTGAACATTTCGTCAACCTAGAATTACAATAACAATATTACAGTCAAGATTTAAAATATTTATCAGCGAAGCGCATAATATAGGTATAAGGCTGGCAATATTATGCTTACATCTTCATCATTGAAACGGTCACCCATAGTCGTCAATAGTTCACGCAGTTTTTCCTCACTGACGTGTCCCCCATTTTCTTCATCAAAACATCCAAAAGCATTCTTGATAACCTCTTCGGGGTCCGTTCCTTGTAGTCTTTCTCCAAACAAAGTCAGAAACATAGTGAAATTGATTGGTCCTGGTGCTTCGTTCATCATTCCATCTAGATATTCATCCGTTGGATTTTTACCTGCATAATTATTACAAAAAAACATTAGAACACTAAATAATGTAAATTCAAATTCAAAACTGATATGAATGATAATCATGAATTCAAAGAAACAAACTGGCTACACATCTGTTAAATTTTTATTTGATTGCCACTAACCAAGAGATGCCAACATATCATGAAGGTCCTCCTTGTCAATGAACCCATCCCTATTCTGGTCAATCATATTGAAGGCTTCTTTGAACTCTTGGATTTGGGCTTGGTCAAACATAGCGAACACATTGGAAGTTGCCCTTTGGGCTCGCTTCTTCGTCACTCCACGTCGTCCGGTTTTCCTGGCTGACATGATGAATTCTAAAACCAAAAAACAAAATTTAATTTATTAATTAAATGCAAAGGACACATTTCACATTTTGCCGTTTCTTTTCTAGCAATTCAAATTGTTTCTGGGGACCCAGAAACAATTTTCGATCTTTAAATTACATATTTAAATGATATATTACAATTTCTCTTACCTTGATGGAGCCTAGAACGGTAAGCAACTTTTTTAAATTAAAAAAATGACGGCAGCTGAGCAGTCTTTAAAATGTGGAATAAACGGACGTTGAATCTAAATGACAGAACGAGAATTTTAGGTGAGTAAATATGAAATAGGAGAGGCGGATGGAGATAGTATATGCATATACAAAAAGCAGTATCCTTATAGAGCAAATAGAATAAGAATTCGATGATCTCACCCACTCGAGAAATCAGCCACTCTTCGCTATAACTTCAGTCAGTCCTTCAATGGCGTAACTCTTCTTCCACAATGTAAAATATACCAGCATTACAAGAGCATACAAAATACAAATCCAAATAGAGTTAGATCGTCAGCAAAAAATTAGGAACACCAATTGCCTATATTTGGCACGATACTTTCATTTTGCATTCATAGTTCATACGATGAACTATGAACGACAATAATGTATCCAATCCAAATCCAAGATTAATGTTTGATCGTGCGAGTGGTGTTTAGCGTTGCTTATAGCATTTTCGAAGCATTCATAGCCTAAGCCTAATAGTAACCTAAAAGCATCCTATGCAATTACTAAATGGTAAACCTACTTGGTGTTATTCATAGGTTTAGTTAGGACTTTACAAATATTACGAGTATGATGTACAATGTTGAATGAACAATCTGCACAATACAGCGATATATATTTTGCAAAATCCAAAGCTTATAAAAGCCCGATGGCCGATATGATATATGATTGTTTACGAAAACAATGCCAGGAATTTGCCTGCATAGAAGCTATTCTCTCTGTTCTGAATAATTGTTTGGAATTATAAGGACTTCGCAAAAATTCGATTCGATTTCTTGTGACAATCAATGCATAGCCATAGCCATATACATATGTTTTATTAATATACTTACGTACTCTGTTGCATTTTTTTATTTCAATTAATGGTGAAGGTGATGAAGCTTAATTATTTTCTGCTATTTCTATTAACAAAAAAATATAGCCAATGTTTCAGATCAAACTTCAAAACCGCAGCTTTTATTCAGTTGATATTTCGTCAACCATTCATTGTAAATTTACATAATTAATTACTACAACGGACATTTAAATCTCTTTAGACTAGAATCGTTTTAATTGACTCTGAGTTAACCTCGGATTTTGATTTTGTATTTCGATTATGAATATATATTACGATAATTGACGTTGACGTTAGCAAATTACTGAAGAACTAAAACCCATAAAGTTGCTGAATTATCTCACTATTCTCACTGAAACACTTGGATTGTTAATAACGATATTATAATTAATTATAGAAGTTAGGCTATTTCTAGGCTAAAAGTTACTTCCATTCGTAAACTAGGGTATAGATTGTTCAAAAATATTTGTTGCCGTTTTACATTTAGCGAGTAGACCATTATGGCTGGAGACTGGAGAAGCCAATCGTCCGAATATATTGATAGGGATTTGTGACACTAAATCGCAACAGGTCACTAACTCTATCATGAGTTGAGCTACAATTTACATGTTTGTGACTAAGTTATTCGATTTACATAATAAGTTACAAGACTGCATTGGTTTAGCAAACGTCCAAATTCTGAGATTACAAAGGTCGCGTACTTATGTAGTCGGAGTTGAAAAAAACAATTGTAGCAGTGATATCGTCCCTAAATAGTCTAACAGCATTGTCAGGTAACGTTAATAAATGACTAAGCCGCATGTGATCAATTCCATGCTCCGTACCACCAAGTGCGTGCCTAATTAAATGAGTTGCGGCATTTCCATCAATTGGCTTAAGTTTAATCGCCTCCATTCTGGCTTTCAAAGTTGTATGTAGACTGCCAAGGGTAACTGCTTCTTTTTCGCGCAATGTGAATGGCTTTAAAGTAACTTTTCCCAGCATATGCTCTCCAACTAACCGTACGGCTTGACTCGGAGAAAGTAGATCCCACAATCCATCCGTAGCTAAAATCATAAACTTGTCCGTTGACCGTAGCTTATGGTAGCAAACTTCTGGCTTTGCAGTTAAATAAGGCGGAGTTAAACTAGAAAGAAGGACGGATTGTTCTCCAAGCACAGGAACCACGTAATCTTTGATATCCTTGTTTGTCCATTTAAACCTAAACAGTAAATAATGACGGCTATATACTCTTTGTAGTTTAAAACGACATAATGCTAATACAATAAAAAAATGTGAACCAAAAAGGCATACCGTATATCACCAAATGCTCGTAGAGGTGCAAGTTGTCCGAATAGTCGCTCATTTAGGATTATAGCATCCTTTTCAGCCTTTGGATGTTCCGCTACTATTCGCTCAACTTCTGCAACGTTCTCTGCGTTATGATCCTTGGTTAATACGTGCGCAGACCAAGATTCTTCCTCATAGTTCCAATTACCTAAAACTGCACGACAATCCCCACAACTAGCAACATGCAAATGTTCGCCATCAACATGAGCTACACAAGCAACCGCACCGGACAGCGCTACGGATAGTGTTTTCATATGCAGACTATCAGGTTTCACTTTTCGACTAGGATCCAACTTATCGAGTTTCGCTTCATTAGAAATATGATTATCCAGATGAGCAAAGGCATTCGAAAGGGCATCTTCCATCAGGAAATCGCCACTTTGTTTGGTTTGAAGATGAAGCATAAACTCGTGAAAGCTTTTAATGTATAATTTCGATAGATCTTCAACCAATTCGAAATTGTCATTATATGGCTGGAATAAACAAAAGCCAGGGGAAGGAGGTGATTTTGGACTACTAATTTCTTTTAGAATAGCTTGTGGTAGCATCGAAGCTACAATATAGTCGAAAAGTCTTTTTGCTACGACTTGAACACAGGAAGGTCCTCCATGACCGTCGAATACACCAAACAGCATTCCTAATTTTAAAAACATCAATTTTTAAATTCATTATCTCACCAGTTAAGCAGTTGTGACTATGAGTTATTAAAAATAAATATATGGTGTAATTGTATTTTTGGTATTTACCCGTTGTAAATAAAGATCTGCCTTCTGCTCTTGCATCTTCGACGGGATTATTTGACTGGAGCTGATTTGTGTCAAACGACTTAATTGAACCAAAGTTAACATCCTCGCTGTGCTCATGTTCCTGGAGTATTGATGTAGCCTGCAATTTAATTCACATTTAAAATGAAAACCTGTCGGAAACTTCATTTTTCAATAACAATTTAGGAATGATATATTTTTATCCATAAAGTGAAACGAACGCCTTGAATTCGATCAATTTTAGAAAAATCAAAACCAAAAAAGCGATTGCATTTGAAATGTAAAAGATGTTATGATATGATTTAGGCGTCTATTTACAATTTAATGCCTTTTGTTGTATATTTTATATTATAGACACAATCACCGCGATATGCAATGATGCTTTACTACAAATTTAACTGCAAACTTGCTTGGGATGGAGAAACTCGAGCATAAGTTCTGACATGCACAGAGGTTATTGATGGATGGACCCGATAAGTGTAAGACGATGTTAAAGGTCGACTGGATCCCTCAAAAGGACATCGACAAAGTAGTAGAATTGAGCTCCGAAGGATCATTTTGATTTGATTTCTTTGGGTTGGGTGTGGGTGGGGTGACAAATTCAATTGAGAAGTACAAATTAATTACAGCAGAGCCTAATACATAATACTTGATATTTTGTATATTTAGAGTGTAGAGCTAGAGACAAATTGGAGCAACTTGAACTTCATTCAATTTCAAATTTATTTATGTGTTATGTGTTATGTATGTAAATATAAACAAATGCTAGTTATGCTTCAGCAAGCTTTATAGAGCAAAGAATATGGATGGAATAAGTATAAAAAAATATGAAATACAAATAGAGTATAATCAATAATCAGATTTCACTGATTTTATTTTGGATTTCAGATTCAAGATCATTCAATGGAAATTGGAAATTTGAAATTTTCTATTTCACAAATTAATTTCACAAGATTAATGGACAAACTGGTATTGTATAGTTCAAGCTCACATCGTGCCAGTGCCAACTTTAATACATTTTTATTTTTACAAATTATATATACTTTTGACTTTATTTTAAGTGCAACTGCAAAGTGTGGCTAAATAATAACTTCAATTCAAGCGTTTATTCAGTAATCTAGTATCCAGAATTCGTGCTTGTTTGTGAGTTTGACCGATTTGGTTTTGATACAAATCAATTCATCACCCGCCATAAGGTGTGCCATCCAATCCTGACTGAATCTATGATTAATTATTCGTAGTTTACAATTAAAAATTACATGGATTTTGCAATGAATGGAAATAAATATGGAAATGGATGCACTGCGTGATACTAACAATGAAGCCACTAATATGGAATATTGTGTAATGGTTATTCATTTGTCGGATTTCCGGTTTAATTAATACGCGCTAGTTTCAGGAGTTTTTCGTAAACTTTATTTACAACAAAGTATGTAAAGACGCTACACAACTCTTACATTATTATATGTATTCGTTTCAAGCTTCGACCAGTTATTTATGAGTATAACAATCGCGGTGTTTAATCAATTGAAATCATTCGACCTTCCCCAAATATGCAGTCAGGAAATCTTATTTGTTAAAATATAAATAGTTTCACAAGCCGAACATGACGAACCATCGTCTACATTCCCCGGGTATTCTTGCAGCATCTTCCTGATGACATGGTCCTTGTGAAGTGGAACCGACTCAAGTAATTTGAAATCGGTCCAGCTTGAGTACAAGCTTTCCATATCTTGATCATCAACACATTTGGGGCCACGACCATCCGATTTGGTCTTGTCGTAGATAAAAGCTTGAAGAAGATATCTGAATGTATGAGCTACAAATTCAAATGAAATTTGAATATATTATGACCTGAAATTTGAATAAATCGATCAAATGTATTTGTTCATGTTTGTAGGAAATATTCTCAATTTATAGTTATGATATAACAAACTTATGTATGACTGATTTGACTGGGGAGAAAAAAACGCTATCGTTTTCCATTAGCCAAAAATAGTATGCGATAGCGATGGATCCATATACGCACTACACCTAGAGATTACACCTCGCGCACTCAGTTCCTTCTCAATTTTCTTGGATTTTTTTAAAAGTAATTCGAGTATTATCTTTTCTGGCACATACATGTGTATAATATTTGAGACGATTGAAACGGATAATTGGTACTTCAAAAGATCGAATATTTTGGTAACCCCATAATAGGCAAAGGGTCTGGTCCCCAGTCGAGTCCCGTCTTGAAATACAAGTAAGGGGGTGAAAATATTTCCGGTAATTCGGCCATTTCATTTTTTTTTCATTTCATTTTGAATTTGTATGATGATTGATGTGTTAAAATTAAAATGGCTTTAAAAACGCCTTTCTGCTACCAATGTTTCAGAAAAAAATTGACATTTTTTAATGTGAGTGGTTTTACTTGTTATGTAATTACGAATTACTAGTTCAGATTTGGAGATCAATATGGTAAGTAATTTCTTACGGTTATTTCCAGATTCGGTTTGAACGCTTCTTTTCATAATGTCTTTGTATGCATCTCTAAAACGGATGTCCAGAGCCGTCAAGGATCCTCGATCCCATATGCAGTCAAATGGACCCCATTTTTCAATCGGAAAATCGAAAATATTTCCCAAGTAAATCTTTAATTTCCCATCCTGAGTCGAATAAATCGATTCCATGGGATCAAAATTAAGACTGAATGAGTTCTCCAGATCTAAAGTTTCAATGGCTTGTTTCACCCCTTCTATTGCGAATACGGAGTGACCGAGGCTGAGAAGATAAGCAATGTCCATCGTCTTTCCACAAAGGGGTATGAAAAACTTCTTCGGTTTCGAATCAGTCGTAGTCGTGGCATTCTGCGAAGCTACAGCTTCTACTGATTGATTTCTGTCTTTTCCAGGATGCGAGTTTTTGGAATCGCTCAGTAATTGCTGTTCGGATGTCAGAAGTTTGATGTACTTAATCAAGTATGGATTGACTTGATATTTGTGCCATCGTAATTGATTGCTTCTCCACCGCTGTTCCCAAACCATCAACTTTAATTCCGAAAAGTCACAACGTGTTTTTGACATTTTATTGCTTGTAACTTGAATGTCTAGGGTAATGCAACTATCATCTATAAATGTGGTATAATATTGATACTTGGTACTTAATGTTTTTCAAATAAAAATTATCAGTAGTTCAGCCAAAAGATCAATAATAAAACTGATTAATAGTTTCCGAGAAAGTCGAAGCCCCAAGAAAAAAAATCCAATGACGGAAGGAATTTTATAGTGCAATGTAAATTATGAGGCAATTTAGTTTACAATTAAGAGTAAACTGCACGTAAGCAAGTAAGCACAATATCCAATAGTCGAGACTCGAATCCTTCCGCTAACACAAGGCAACGTTCACAAATAATGTCGAATTAAGTCGAATATCAATATTCATCTTAAACTATATAAACTCTGAAAAATACAACATAAAACATATACATTCAAACAAAAAATTGTTGGATTTTTTTATAAGACAAAATATGTATCGAGTTTATTTTATACCGTTCCGTTTCATTTTTATAAAAGTACCACTACATTTTATAGTTCCATAATGAAGGTAAAAACATAGTTCCTTATCATTTGTCAATAATATAAAAATTACTAGATAATATTTCACTCGGGTCAAAAACTACAAACTTAATTTTCTTTGTCACTCTACGAGACATACTACATGTTACGCATGTATTTAAGCAATAATATCAACGCCACTTTAGTTTTCATGCGCTCGCAAAATCCTAGGGTTAATGGAAGCTATAATTTCCCTAACTGACGTGTGTTATCCAATGTTGCACAAAAAACGACACATCGTTTCGAGATGTATCTCGAAATTGACCATATTGATGCATAGTTCGTTTTTTTGACAGGCATTAGTTTATAAAGATACTTTCCAAGGGAAAACATAATACTTCATCATGCTCCGTCAAATCAACTAGTTCACAGTAATTGGAATCGTCATCCCTTGTCAGATCGACCAACTCTATCCTGTTGTCGCACCAAAGATTTACTTTATTCCGATCTGGAGGTAGTTCGATACATGGTCTCTCTCGATCGCTAGCTTGTTGATTGACACAGACAGCATCCGCTATTTCGTGTTCCTCAAAATTGACTACATCCACTTCTTCGTCTTCCTCGAGACCGATTATGTCCACGTCTTGGTCATCCTCGAGAACGACTACATCCACTTCTTCGTCTTCCTCAAGATTGATAACGTCCACTTTTTCGTTTTCCAATGTGAGGTCCATAAATTCCATTACCTGGCACAATTTTTGGTCAATGTATTTTTCTTTTGGTTCGAGCGAAGGGGTAACCGTCGTCACTTTTTCTAGTATCCGCGGTGTCATAATTTCAGGATCTTCAAAATCAGAGTTTAGTGTTAATTTTACCACAAATAGGAGAGAAGTAAAAGATAAAATATGAATTAATTTTGAATTAACACACTTGAAAGGCCCTAAAAATTCTAACTATATTCATACTGGTACGAATAGATATATAGGCTAGGAAAAAACTTATTCATGCATTTAGAAGTGTAAAGTTCAGCAAAGTTTCACGGGAATTAACAATTACCTTGTGCATAGATGTTAGATTTATTTAGATCGTTCTCCACCACCGTTTCAGCATTTTCGTCAATCTCCGTTCCAGTAGAATCTCCATCATCAATATTCATCTCTTCAGTTCTCCATTCGCTGGGTTCGATAATTTTTTCAGATTTGTCATGAAGTAAGATCGCTTTCGATTCTATTGAACAAATCAATCAAATAACCGTTGCATATACTCCATCTTATTTTCTTTAAAAACATTGATGGTTTACACTCATTTATCCGATAATTTCAAGTTAACATAAGATACATTTATCATTTATTTAACTTTAAATACGTATTTGATAAATTAAAGGCTGAATAACCAAAAATTGGAACTGTCTATAAATATTAGAAAATCCTTCCAACTTGCGTTACTTTCTAAATATTGGTTCTGTACATAAATGCTTTATCAAATATCAAATAAGCAAATAAATAAATTTATAAATCATTACTTTCGGGCTTATCAATTTTGTCTGCATCAGTGATAACAAAATCGTAGCCAATTTGCAGTTCATCTTCAAAAAATGGAACAACGGCCGGTTGTTTACATTCTGGTTCGTCTAAATCGTTAGATAAATCGATGAATTCTTGTTCAGCTTCCTTGCCTTTATATCCGTTTAAGCAAGGCCATGGTTCGACAATTGTAGTTTTTGTAACTTCTGCGGTATAAAACCTCGAGAATGGGTCATCAGTTTCGTTGTCATTGTCAATCCACTGATTCCATTTCTCAGCTATTTTACCAACTACTGAAAGAATGCGATAATAGGAGGATTCTTCTCCAAACTCTTGAATCAGACCATCGTAGGCGGTTGGCACCACCCAATTAATTTCGAATTCTTCAGAGTCCAAGATTGAACCCAGATCATTTTTATTTTTGGGAAGTTCGCCTCTTGTAGAATCTAGTAACATGTCGATTTTTTAAATTAAACTTTAAAAGTCATTATTTTCATTATAGGACATATAATATTACCCGGCGTCTCATCACTACTTATTATATTATTCCAATTTCTAGTACAGATCAGTTTCGCCATATTATGATAAATATAAATATATTAAAATGAAGATAAATACTTACTAGATAGGCGATGGCTAGTCTCCGTTGACAATGTGCCATTTGAAAGTTCTGGTAGCTTATTTGGCTGAGACAAAAAATCCTTTCGTCCATTACATGACAACGCGACGCCATCATTGTTGTTCGTATCAGCTATGATCCAAGGCGTTAGCCTTACTATGGCTAGCTTAATACCTAATGTTATAATTTAGAGGAAATTAGTATTTAAAAATGAAATTGGTAGTTGAGATGAAATCCGAATAATTATAGTCTTTGTTTAGTGAATTAATTAAAAACGCTTTCAATTTTACTAAAGTCGACATTCTACGGTTCACGTTGTAAACGATTCGATCTCGGCAAGCAATCCATTAAAGTGCGTAAAGAATAATTAGCCCCTCTAATGTGACTCAATATATCAAATTATTTATGAGGCTTGTGCTGTGCACTGGGGACAGATTTTTTCAGGTATGCAATGTAAGGGCATATTTGAATAAAATAGCAATTAAAATTAAACAATGAAACTTACGTTTTCTCCGTTTTTTGTCAGGGGAAAGCATCTTGATCTCCCAGTCTCCTCTCTGCTCTCGTTACATATAAATATAATCATTCGTCATCGTAATAAGACGTCGAAATGTCGAATTTTTAGGTTCAGAATTTTGAGAATGGGTGAAGCAAATGCAGACGCTTCATTTTGTATGTTACTGCCGTTCCGTTGCTTTCGTTGATTAAACTGTGGAGATGGATTTTTTGTGTGTTGAACGGAAAACTGTACTACGCCTCAGCAAATCAATTTAGGCCATGACACCGCTGACGCCGCTTTGTTCATTGTTCAGAATCTTAGCTAACCGAACATGGTCTACAGCTACGGACGGTTCCGTGTGCCGTGGCTAAATCTGAAGTGCAAGTTTAGCTTTAAATATAGCAAAAATAAAATAAAATGCTAGTGTTTTAAAATTGCTTTAGCTTACTCGTGTCGTAATCGTAATATGACGCACCACGCACTTTGCACTTCGGATTCAATATATGCAGTTGCAGATTACATATTACATCTCGGACTTACGGTGTATGGACTGCATTCGAAGGTCAAAAGTTAAGAGGATTACACGATGATGACAGTCAGTCAATACACGAAGAAGTTCTTTGTTCTATTTAAACATCTAAAACCTGAAAACATAATGTTTTCAGTTCAACGAAGCATTCACAAAGTCTCACGACGAACTTGATACTATTAATGTAGGTAATAATATTATATGATTCTTGAACGATCTACATATTATGTACTCATGAATATGAATACATAATATATATTGTATGTCTTGAACTCATTATGTTGCTCTTTACAGTTGGCATCTGAATCTGAAATATTCGAAGCATGCAATATATCACATTATCACATATGCTTCTATAATTGTAATTACATAAATACGCTATCATGTAAATTAAGATACTTTGAACAACGATGAAGATATTCGAATTTTTATCGCAAAGTGCCCGGTTTCAATGAAATATAGGTGTTACACAGATGCATCATGCATGGCCTCAATTGGCCTCTGATGAACAACAAATGATGAATATATTATTGTTTTTTAAGATGCTACAAACGTTGAGAGCCTCCTAAAGAGACAGTGTTATCTATTCAGGAGTTGCTCTAACTAATTGAAGATTAGTAAATTTACATTGTCGGCAATCGGCACATCATTTCACTCGAAAAGTCAATATCAGAAACAAAACGAGATATGTTAATAATATATTATGTGTCCGATTTAAATTATGATATTGTTTGGATTTCCTGAGAAATCATTCCCTTCTGTCTAGGCCTCCCATTGTTAGCATTTTGTACTTGGATAATACGACAATACGAGTATGTGGAATGGCAATGGGGGCAGTAAATGTGAAATGCATTAATGACACCAACTAGTATTAAACGAATCCCCCATACAGAAATTTATTGCGGTGGTCCATTCCAATAAAATCGAAATACATATCTTCGGATTCATTTTGTTGAAGATTTTCGACGAGTTTTTCGTAAACTGGCATGATTTTCTCTCATGGCATTATTTTTCTGAGCAAATGGATTGTTTTCAAGATTAGTAATAGTACTTTGGCTTTTTCTCCTAACGTAACCTGAAGTCGGGCTTTTATTTCCGGGAGTCGTGACGGTGTTTCGATGACCTTCATAGCTGTTGAAAGAAAATGTATAAATTTCATACAACTTCGAATTACATATTTACAACATAAATATTGCTAAGACTTACTGGAGGGCTAATTCCAGTTTACTACTTCTGACGATTATCGGAACTTTTCTCAGAAAATCCGGATAAGGGGCCTGGAAGAAGTCCTCCGAATCGTAGGAACTAGGCTTCAGCAACAGCTTAGGATTCTTTTGAAATCGCTGACGCATCAATTCGTCATACTCAGTCAGTCCGGCATGCGTATTGGCAGATACATACAAATACGATAGGCGGGTCATCAGAACAATTTCCCAAACCTTCGTGACCAGGTTCCTTCCGGTTTGAAGTATATACAAAACATGAGTGTTGGTTTCAAGGAACAGTTGTTTCAGAATCTCCTCGTCCCTGCCACCCACATCTACTTGTTCATATTGGAATATCCTCTTCGAGTATCTGCACATTCTTTTCATGTGATTGATTAAGGTTGTTCCTCTGGAAAATATTTTGAAACCGGCATTTTTTAGCGTTTCAAGAGGATATTCCAGCAGCATCCGAACTGCTCGGACACTCTCAATAAACTGATCGAGTCCTTTTGTGAGGTGGGAGAGTTGGCTTCCGAAACCAATCGTCTTGAATCCACTCCATTGTATTTTCTTTGGATCGCGACTGTAAACTTGTAGCTTGGAAAAGTCGTTGATCATGTTGCCTCTCAGTACCGCTCTTTCCATGACCTCTCCGGACTGGATATTAATACTGTCTACACCGGGTACACGCATTCGAGCATTTATGAGATTGCTCATAGTTTCCAAAAAACTGCAAGCTTCCGTTATTTTTTCCAAAGGTTTTAGATAAAATCGAAGCGTCATCCCGACTTCCTCAACAGCAACCATTGCAGCTTCAAAATGCTTGGCGATCACAAATGTATCCGTCGCTTCCTCGTCATCTATTTTGACAGCCGCGTAAGAATACATCCAAAATTGAGAGGTAAGATAGTTTTGCCCTTTGACCTTTTCATCCTCGTGTCCTGGGAGCTCCACCCAGTTCATTTGCTCGAAAATTGCATCGTATTCTTTCTGTAACTTTTTTCGATATTCTCGTATTGCTGTGGCTTCCTTGTAGTAGCCAGCTTTAGGTTTGCAGCTTCTGTAGCAACATGAATCCGAGTAGTTTTGACTTGACGGTTCAGGAATTTTAACGTCTTCGGGGGGTTTGAGAGATATGTCCATCGAACTGTCTCCATATCCGGTTGGCTGAGCATCGAAGCTACAGGAGAAGTCATAGTCGCTTCGTATGCTCTCTGATGATTGTACACTGGCTTTGTCAAGAAAAATCATTTATAAATTTTAATTCTAATCATAAAAGCCTGTAAAGCCTTCAATAATTAGGTATGGAATGTATGGAAGCCGGCACGGCGACATATAATGAAGAGTATGCCAATCGGATAATCATTTTCTGCATCATACCTGCTCCTCGAATTTGAATTGCTGACATTTTTACGATGGCAAACTGCAACGTTTAAGATTCCTCAGAACTTCCGGATTCGACCTTTTGCATTTACACTAATTTACAGGCTCCAATACATTAAAAATATGACTCTCGATTAGTAAAGCAATTTGGTAGTTTGAAATAACTTGGATAATTTTGGAGTTTTTGTACATAATATAAAATATATACATACATATTGTATTGCAGCAAGATTGCTTGACAACGGTGGCTCCATGGGGCCAGAGAGCAAGCGTTGTCAAGGCATCTTGGTATTGCAGCTGAAGGCAGCTTATTCAAGATTGCTTGACAACGGGGGATGCTAAAATAAGCATCTTTGAAAATGGAAAATACCCGGACAGACAACAGACCTCCGCTCCGCTCTGACAACTGTGACAACTCGTAATTTGCTAAAAATGAATATTAAAAAATTGAACTATTCTTACTTTCATTTTATTAATCTTGAAATAGTTGAAATATAACTCTTTGAAATACATATCACCTTTAATGTTTTCACATTTTGGGATTTTAAATGACTTTATCCACGAAATATGTATAATTCCCTTGTTGAAGAATTTCCAATTAAAATAGAGCCCTATGCCCCATGCATGGGGGTTTCATGATTTTCATATGACGTTTGCTTTAAAAAGCTTAGAACGCCTCAACATACTAAAATAAGACTTTTTTATGTCATAACAATATCAGCATCGTCACTCGTTCAAGAGCATGCCAAATGAGCTTGAGGACAACGATATACTATTTAAATTTTAGTTAGAGACATAAAAATACAATGAGATATGAGACTTGACCGATTTGAAAAAAAATCCCATAGCCTGATCATATGTTTTGGATTCCCAACAAAATTTCAACATAATTTGATTCGAACTTCGGTCATTAATAGGTATATTTCCAAGATCTCGGCATTTCTCTTTTCTCCGGAATAACTCCCCCTCGGGCCCTCTTATGTCAATCCTAACCTAACATTCCTAACATCCGGTTGTATGAAACATATTTAAGGTTCGTTAAAAAAAGCTCACTAACACTAAGAATTGTCTCAGATTCACGGCGCGGAAGCATCAGAGATCAATCATGAAGCGCAAACGACCAGCAAGCCTCAGAGTTTAATTACACACACCATACATTTCCTAAAACCAGTCAGTCATTGATCGATATCGATGTAAGGCATTTTTGCTCAGAACTTCAATACGGTTCTTAATTGGAGCTAACCGATGAAGAAATCAGGTATTTTGCTAAGCTTTCAGTTTCAGGTTCACAATTAGATTGGGAATTTGGGAAAGGAGAGAGAGGGATGAACGGAAGGGGTTGATATGCCGGAGAAAGTGAGAGGAGGTAAGTTGAGACGAGAGAGAAGGCATAAGGGATGATAAAATCCATGGGGCGCTCAAAGCCCAAGGTGATATGGGCGGTAGGCTGTCTACTTTTTTAAAACATAATTTTTGAGGAACCCTTTAATTGTTTCCACTGGGTTTTTCACCTCTAATTGTGACGGCGACTGCCTCCTGCGCCTCAAAATAGAACGAATGAACTCTCAAGACCCTTGGCTCGTCGCTGGTCACAAGTAGTTCCCTCCTCTTCCCCACAAATGGGTCAAAGTTCCGTGTCGGATATGATGCTTTGTCTCCACCACCGGATGTACTGATCTTCACAACACAATACACACTAAACGTAACAACAAACAACGGGCAGTAATCACACCTCCATATCCATTCTTCCAGTCATCCGTCAAATCCGGAAGTTTCGGATTGTCCTTGAGGACGCGAGGCCTCGTGACACGGCGTTGAGTTTAAAAACTTCCCAGTCCACAGTCAACAGTCAGACACCACAGTCAACAGTTCACAGTTTTCGCTAATCTGTGATCTCTGATCTGCTGACATCAGCCTGCCTGCAGTCAATCAACAGCAAGTGAAGTCATTCATCCTGGTTCATAGGTAAAGCAAGGTCATAGGTAATTGCCAGTTAACTCTTTAACCGAGTATAGAGTCGGTATACAGTATGCAGTATAGTATAATAATAATGTGTAATGCAATCACTGCATATATAATGAATGTGAAATGTGAAATGTGAAATGTGTAATCAATTTGCAAAATTATGAATTAATTCATAATTTTGAATTTGTAATTTATAATTGTATGTAATTCGAAAGTCATATACTGTATACAAAAACACAATCAATGCTTCACTCTTACTTTTAGTTTAGTGCATAACAGACTATGCTAAATGCTGAATAGTGAATAGAGTCATGTCACGTTTGACGTTACATGTACAATGTATTATTGTATATACATGAAAAACGTAGACATTAATATTGTAGGGTCAAGGCCAAAGGCAGGGGCTGGCTGTAGGGTCGAGTCAGTGAATTCAGCACGGATGGTGAACTTAGATTTGACTTTTACAGCATTCGGATAGGACATATTTCCTCGAAATTTCGTGCATTTTATTACTATCGAAAGACAAAATCTAAAATATTTAAACAAGTAGCTGTTAAGTTTACATCGATGAATAAATATTTGATTAATGAGGTAGTAAACCTATCTATAATCACAAACTTGACACGCTACACACGTAGCGATACCGATACCACCCAACTACCCAGTTACACAGCCCAAACCAAATAAAATTTCTCACAGCTAAGAATTTCAATTGAAAAACTTTCAGGAACAGCAAGAGAATCGCACTCAAGCAAGCGTTGTGGGACAGATTATAGTGCGGAGGAACCTTGAGGAGTAAACTTAAAATTCACAATCCTGATCATTTAAAAACTATAATGGAAGAAGAAGCATCTTCGGTTCCAGATAGCCAAAATAATAATCATCACAATAATCACCTTGTACCCAAAAAAGAGGAAGTTGGTACTTCTGGAGAGGCTGATACCGATGGAGATGGAGAAATTATTAGTGTAATGAAAGATGTGTCAGAGACAGAACAGGTTCACGATTCATCTAATTACTCTCCACCACCTCCTAGAAAAATCGCAAAGAGATCGAAGGGATCAACTCGAAAATCCACATCCTCACCAAGGCTCAAAGTGCCTACGCCAACAAGTGTGACAGGGACTCCCGCAGGATCTTCCTCCGAAAGAGAACCGAATTATTCTCCAGCATCCATTGAAAACGTACACACGAATGGTTCTGCTACTGTAAGACATTTTTAAGAAAAGATCCACTGACTTTTTTGTGCCATTACTTAAGTAAATTTCTTTTATATTTTATACATTATTGCTAAATTTTTAGAACGATGGAGATGGCGATGGAGAAAAAAGTGACAAGACGGAATCTGGGGATAGTCAATCTGTTAGTAGCAGCACAGTCAACACCGTATGTACTAACGGGCCGACAGCAAGTTTTGCATCTCCTACTCTAACGAAGCGAAGTGTTACCCTTCACATGTTGCTTGCTGCAGGGGTGCTTAAACCTGGCGAAGGGACTATGAGCCTTGAATATCATGTAGGATATAATTGACCATAATTGGTTTAGATTTTAGCTTGTTATTGTTCTTTTACTGTTACAATTTGACACTTTAATTTACTTTGCAGGGTCAAAAATTTGTAGGAGACCTCTTGGAAAATGGACAAATTCAATCACAAGAAACGTCTCGAATATTTTCCTCTCCGTCAGCATGGGCCATTTCATGTAAACAAATTATTAATCCAGAGAAAATTCAGAGAAAGTCTGGTTGTGGTTGGGCATCCATTAAATATAAAGGTATTTGATAAACGGATCCTGTAACTGTAACTCAACACTAACACACCTACTACAAGGAGTGTATCATTATATATACACTACACTTTTTTATTTCGAACTCTATTTTTATTTACATTGAAATTGAGATATGCCCCAGAGTTTAAGTTTAAATTGTAAATCTTACCATGTCTTTGATATAATAGTGACATGAACTTAGTCAAGAGTACCACAACATTTTAATAATTTCAGGTTTGAAACTCGATTATTACAAAACCGTTTGGTTCAAGAGATTGCGGGAAGGTTCTATTGATCTACGCAATATTTCCAATGGAAATATGTCAACGTCAGACGACTCCGATGAAGATGATCTTCCACACTGTGTTCTCAACTTTGGGGAACACTTGGACAGCAACCCTATTCTTCAAGCAGCACAACAACTCGGGGCAAAGGTAGTATTTAGTATTCAATAATCGTCCCATTTCTCTGCTTCCACAGTTCCACCTCAACTCATTATAAGAATAGTGATGATAGTAACATTGCATGATTATTATTCCACAGATTATGATCTCGTGTACCAACTTCATGGACATCGATCGTCTTCAACCGTTCTACGTTAAAGTTTCAGCTGAAGCACTTGCATTAGCTGATTTTCATTGTAACATAAGTAACACGGAATCCCTGGGCTACATTTCTGGTCGCTGGAATAGCGATCAAAATTGTCAGTGAACTTCTATACTTTAAAAATTTAATACACCCGTCACCTAATTGTGCGGATTTTTTATATCTTAAATCTAAAATTGTGTTGGTTTGTTTGGACTTCTCAGGTTTGAAAATGGAGATCGTGCATCCATGTAAAGTACTGATGCCCAATTCAACATCTATTGACTGCGATAATGAAAGAAATAGGATCGCAATCGAAGTACAGCGGCTAGGCCATGATGTTGTGGGTTGGTATCATTCCCATCCTAAAGCGCCTCCGCAGCCTTCCAAGGATGACATTTCTCGACAATTGGACTATCAGATTGTTATGAAAGGAGCATCGGAGTCTTCATACATTCCTTGTATTGGAGTCATTATCTGTAAGCGTTTAAAAAATTATGTTGATGAGTTTATGACGATGAAATTTTGAGTTTAAAATATCTTCTATATTCTGCAGCGCCATTGTGTTACTCAAATCAAGAAGACTTGAAAGTCTCTCCTTTCCAGTTCTTTTGGGTGTTGCCTCCGCCTGAAAACCGTCCCATGGACCTTGGCAGACCAATGCATATAGACTACGATACATATTCATCAAGTAACATGGACACGAAGAAGCTACTTGCTGACATGGTACAATTGTCAATAATAACGCTAAGATGACTGTAAAGTATTACTCTTGTTTAACCTTTGAATCTTATTATAGGGTGCATTGGTGCAGTTTTACAGAGAGAAAAAAGATTTAGTAGACATAAATGACCTGGCAGCTGGCAAGTTTGATAAATTAAAGGTAAGAATACAACAATGAGGTATATACATTTTTTGTTGTACCGTAAACAACTATTAATCACGTATATAAAAACAATTCAAACAGGAATCCCTTTCATCATGGATATCCGAAATTAAACATAATGAAGACTTCTGGGATGACCTGAAGCAATTTTTTACCGCTCCCTTACCCGCCCCAATTGCTAGTTCTGTAGGGTCAGCCAATACCTCAAGCTCATCAATTTCGTCAACCGCACTAAATTCGGCATGTGTCTCAGCATCAACCCCTAACTCAACAGTATCAAACTCCACACCTCCGGCAGGGTCTACACCAGCTCCGATAGAAGATTCAACGTCCGTGTCAGTACAACCGACAAGTGATCATGAAAAAACTTTGTAGTAATCTATAAACATTATTCTGACCCCAATAATGGTATCATAGCTGAGATTATGAAGTTGCTACATCTAAAACGTGTACTTAAAGTTATAAGAGACCCAGACGGGATTAAAAAAATCAAAGTTAGTGACTGCGCGGTTGTATTTTCGTTTTTAATGAGTTTTGGATTAGGTTATGTAATACTGTTGGCTTAGTTTAATGCAGATACATGGACATACATGTAGTTTTGCATGGAAAGTTATACTTAAAACAATTGATATTTCACCATCGTACAAAGAGCCTTTCTCCTGTTCACTTTTTACCTGAATTTATTATACATTTAATTTACGCAATGAGACTTATCAGTAGAAATCCTATGTTGTTAAAAATAGTTAACAGTTTCAAATGACGACATTTACATTTACATCATTATTATAAACTATTGTTCGTAATTTTCTTTCCTACGAAGACGTTCCATATGTTTTCGTAAGGCAGTCTTTTATCTTTAATTGTTCGTTGAAGCCATACGAAACTCACTACTCATCAGTATTTTTGCTAGAATATTAATTTTTAAATGAGTATTTTAAATTTGATGTATTAATTAATGTTAATGTGAATGAATAGTATATATTTATATTTACTAAAGCGTTGCGTTAGAAGAATATTATACAGTCATGAATGTTCCATCAACAGTTTTACGCAGAGTGAATACCTCATAAAACAATTCTCTAAGCGTAGAAAAATGGATGTGTTGTTATTCAAATTAATTCAAATTGATTAGTTTGTGTAAAAATGGTAATCGCTGCGCTGTGCTTCTATCCTGCATTATTAGGAACCTACATGTCCCTCATATGTGTAGCACGTCGGCAATCTTATATTGATTGTTAAAAATAGAAAAAGCATGTATCGCATAACTAAATTGACTAATCTAAATTAATGTTATCTAACATAGTGTAAGTTAAACTTTTCAATTTTATGAGCACAGATGTGTATTGTGGAATATGTAAGTACTTAATTCTAGCGTAGTTAGTAAAGACGAATTAAATCTATGTATAGAAAATAGAATGAAAAGGAATTCCTCAGTTTTAAGCAGCTGCCATACAGGTTTCTGTTTTAATCTGATTATAACTACGATATGAAAACGAAATTAGCTTTAGTAATAGGTCCAAGGGACTAGGGTTTAATGAATAGATCTGTATAAAGTGTAAAGCTGGGCTGCATAGTAAATAATTAACTACAGATGGTCAGCATAATTCTATAGCCTGTTTGATAGAAGCAGAAAAGATAAAACCTCTGTCGATAAGCTCGATAGTTTACATAGGTAAAATAAAATATCTATGAGAACTTTTAAACGTCTGACATTGTTATCATAAAATACATCCTTAAATGGACTTTTGTATTTGGTATTTTTATGTAGTTGTATACAAATATTTTACATAGATGTTCCTGCCACTGAAACTATAATGGGCGAAAGAAAAGAAAATAAACATTGAGTTAACTTATAATACTATAACTAAAATATGACTAAATATTTTTTTTACAAAGTTAATGAATAAGGTGCATTATGTGGGAGTCTGGACTATCAAATGAAAAGGGTGTTAAAGGGAAGCATACGTATGACACTTTATGAGGGGAGGGGGGAATGCCCGGTTTCTGTGGTATGTGTCCGGTTGTGAAATTCCCTCAATAAACACCCTGGATTGGATCGGATGGGAATTGTCCGTCCGGGTGTCAAAACGATTTAAATTCATATGAGCACGAGCACACTCGTCAGCATAATGAACATACCGTGATCTTTTGACCTGTACAAGGCTGAAGAGCGGACGAGCAGTAAATTCCAAAAATTCCATGTTTATTTTGTATGCTCTAAACTTTTTAAGCTGTAAATATTGCGATAAATGCATTTGATTGAGTAATATTATAACGAAAACAAAAAGACGCTTGCTTTGCATATGCCAACGATGCTAATTATTGTCATTATTGGCATGTTGAATACGTCTGAACCTCTGACTCAAAGTCCCTGTGTTGGGGTAATAATTACCCCAACGAGTGAAAGTAAAGTGAAAGTAAAGTGAAAGTGAAAGTTTTACCCGGCGAGTCAATAAAATTATTGACTCGCCAGGTAAAACTCATTTCATCTTTATGTAAAGGTAAAGCAGCATATAATCCATAGCTTTAATGGGACTATACTGGGTATAGAGGACGAAATGAGTTTTGCCAGGCGAGTCAACGAGGATGGGGAATGGGGACTTTAACATTCCGTAGTCAAATGTCACATCCAAGTAAGTAGTAAGTTACCCGTTTCCAGGATAAAGACAATAAAACCAAAGGCAAATAAGTCTGTAGTGCATAGACATTCTGTTGTGGTCTGTAGTGTATGCAAGATTGTTTGACAACATGGACTGGAACCTGCCAAGGTGCAAAGCAAGTTCTACTCAAAGAAGATTTCTATTTGGAGATTCAACTTTAGTTGCCTTGCTGGCCTTGCTTCCAAAAGGTAGGTGAATTGAAATTATAGCAAAAACTTCTTTCAGCTACCTTGGGATACCTTCCATATGACATCAGTAGTGTTGGGACAAGCGTTGTCAAGGCGTCTTGCTTATTTTGTTTGTAATGATTGTCATGGCAACCGGTTAGTGTACTTCTATTCGTTGCGTAAGATTAGGTTTTTTGGGGTTGCCTCATTTTATGCAGGATTGATGACAACGAATGATTCTTGAACTCTGTTGGTGAAGTGGTATTGTCATTCGTTTTGTAATTCCAAAAAGGCTTTATACAAAGTAAAGAATTTTATTGTCAGACACATACAGGGCGTTTACGCGTAATGTAACGGTATTTAAAATTAATTTTCTCAAAAACTACTAGACCGATTTTTAAAAAGTTTGGTTTAAAATTTAGCCAGATAACAAGAAGGAATGTCAGTGGGGGTAAAAAAAATTACGACTCACAGGTTGAAATACCCATGCGGGTTTTGTAAAATGTAAGGATTTAAAAAAATTTTAAACCAAACTTTTTAAAAATCGGTCCAGTAGTTTTTGAGAAAATTAATTTTAAATACCGTTACATTACGCGTAAACGCCCTGTATATTATGTGTGAATAAATCTACTTTTGCGTTTAAAAAAAATAATAAAAAAAAAGTAAAGAAGGTTTTGCGTCCATTTTCATATAGCATTCAACGTGCATTAAGGATCGGTAAAAAATGTTTACGTCGTATTCAGAGAATCTTCGAATACGATATGCATCAACATTATGCTCAAAAGCAACTATATTTAATACGTTGATTGTTGCAACTGCAGTCATTTTGCCTTATTTGATGAGTTATAGGATGCAAGGTAAGTAAGATTAAATTATACATTGTATTTTTTTATTGTATTGTATTGTATTTTTATCAATTAAGGGAACGGTAATAGCTCCATACTAAATGACGGCCCTGTTTTTATTAGGACTTTGGATTCGTCTTGAAAGGTTTCGAGAGCATCCTCAAGTACTTTTTAAGCATGAAGCATTGGTAATTCTGGAAACAGTAACTTCAAAAGGAGCTCACGAAGACTTAGTTTGGGCAACCTTTCCTGGTCTGAAATCAATGCTTCATACTCAGATATCTCCATCGGTAGCGGTAAGACATATCCTCAGTTCGACTAATAAATTTTGTTAAATTAATAATTATGATAGTGGCATTTTTTAAACTCGTCGTAAGAGTTGTTATAAAGATTAAATCTAAATTAAATAGTCATATGAAAATGAAAATATTTAATTTTATTAGTCTAGGGAGGCTGATACAAACTTCGATTCTGTTCAAGACTCGTTAGACATCGAGATATCGATACCCCTCAACCCGAACACATCTGTTTTTGGAGTGCACGTTCTTTTGTTGTTCGACTATAAATTAAATGTAAACGGTTTTACTCATTTAATTGTATACCAAACACTTATGCAAATACAACATCTCATTAATTTCCTGTTGATTTGTCATTCAATGTTTCTAGAAATATGCCATTCTTCACATGGAGTCGATGATTCTTGTAAGTCATCAAGCTGGAAGAAGTGCCGAACGCTATGAATTTACTGGAGATTTGGGAATGGTTCAAAAGGAACCACTTTGGAACCGATATGTTGATACAAGATACAACTATGATGTTGTTCCAAGGGCAAGTTCTCGGTTGCAAGATTATTCACTTGCAAATATAGTGCATCGGTATGCGTACAGAAACGGTAAGTTTGTATTAAGACGTTTTAATCAACTTTTGGATACGAAGTTACCAAAGCGTTTTCATTGAGGTAATTTAATTTAATATAATGTATTTTATCGAATATAGTAAGCACTATACTCAAAAACAAGTACGATCTATGGTTGAATGGAAACAATGGGCATGCCCATGCCAGCAACAGCTTTGTTATCCAAGGAAGAATTAATTATGTCGAAGAAACATACGAATGCTGGGCAGGATTCTGGGAAATGTTGAAATGGGCGTGGATACAGTATTTTTCTATTTTCGTTATTGTTTATGCTGTGCTTAAGATATTTCAAGGAACGGTTTACAAAGCCAGAATGTTCGATACTGCTTTGATTGTTCCTTGGGAAAAGCGGTTGGGCACCCAGCCGAATTTTTAATGCGCTTATAAATATTATAAGCGATAATTGCATGGTCTGAATATACTTGGAAGTTGGCAGATTGATTTTGTACTGGTTTATATTTTTGTATTGGAATTTGTAAATGTAAATAACAACTATTTATTTTTACTGCGTTCACTTGACCAATCTTTTCTTAATTAAGACACAATTATTGGCAAGCAAATAATGTCATTAAAAGTGAACATCAATTCTTCGTGGGGGATATCCTTCAACGTCAACCACGAGGTACGAATACTCATATTTTCCTTGCCCTTCCTATCAAAGACATAATTTAAAATATTATCCATAAGCACGTGCATAATAATATTATTAATTGGCATTATTGGTATACCTTTTTTTTCTCCACGTGTACCGTTCCTTTATTAAAAGGACCTTCAATGTAAAATCGCATCCTAAGAAATTTTGTACTCCCTTGAAAGAATTCTACGTGACTGAAATTGACAACAAATACTTTCCGTTGTTATTTTAAGAGAGCAACGTCCAGACACCAGACAATTTTGAATGGGTATTCTTACGAAACGTGTCTTCTCCATCCCCGTCGGCTCTCTTCCCCGTGACATTTTATTGGAGTTCCCATCGCATCTTGAACTTCCGGACTCAATTTACACAACTTAAATGCGTGTGTGTAAATATTATTTGGGCTATCAGATGAAAAAAGCTCACTCAGGATGAACCATAACATAGCACCAGTGACAGCTATTCCCATTAGAATTACAATCCCGTAACCTCCAGTCTTTGCATTCTCTTTAACTACAATTCAAAACACAAATAACAAGACACAAGATTCAATCCCATTTAAAATGACAAGTTTCAAAATGAATACATACCTTTCTCTCCCAATGACAAGGTAACCGCTCCTGAATCTCCAGATGATTCTGTTAAAGATTTACTGCTTCCTGTTGACGAATCAGGCTTGGCTTTGGTACTCCTCCTGGTCGATGGTTGTGTAGAATATGATCTTGAGCAAAACCAAAACCTAGACCGTACTAACTCAACTTCAACGTCTGTATAGAGACGATAACATGTTCGAGTTTGACTGAACTGTTTTGAAGTTGAAATCGCTTGAAGGGGCATATGAACTGGCTGCAGCCGATGAAATAAGGATCTGGGTACCATGATCATCCCATGGACAGGTATCAATGATGATGATGCATACGATCGAAGTATGAAACTTTGTAGGTTCCCAACAAGACTAGCCTTCATTCTGCGAAAGTGCGAATCTATCATAATAATATAAAAGTACACGGTACGGTAGTGTTAGTATAACGGATGATTCAAAAATATAAATCAATGCCTAATTACAATTTAACAATTAATATTAATCTATTATAATAAAATAGCTAATTTGTGGGTAAGTAATGTGCCTATGGGTTTTCGACTGGGTTGACCAATCAAAAAACCGAGACGGCCAAAAGTTTCTAAACAGCTTTTGTAGGGCTGATGCAATTTTGAAATTTCGAAATTCGTTGACCTGTGACCTGGGCTAAAGTGACCTATTGAGATTTTTTTCCTACAGTAGTAATGTGTGACACCGATTTACATCGTCGTCATACGAAAAATACTTTGGCTATGTCGGAATTTCAATATTTTGATCCCTTGACCTTGAAACGGTCAAAGTCGTCGACATTTCAAAATTATCGTGTGACATACCGATTGACAACTCTTTTCGCCGAGAAAATCTTTGGCTATTCTGGATTTTGAAATTTTGATATACTGACCTTTAAAAACTGACAAAAAAGAATTTAAAATGACCCCCGACTTTGAAATTTTCAAAAAAGAAGCGTTCTGTCTATAGAATTTTGCAGTTTTTGAGCGGCTGACCTTAAATATAGCCACGTAGGTTAAGGTTTGAACTATTGTCGTGTGACAATTAACATATCCTTCAGGCGAGAAACTGTTTTATCTATATTACTAGACGTAAGCTCTGTTTTAAAAAACCGGGGACCGAGGCGGGGCAAAATTAATAAACCCTTCAAAAATCGTAGAAACTGTGAACCATGTTTCATCTTAAATATCACAGTTTCTAGGATTTTTCAACGGTTTCTTAATTTTGCCCCCGCCTCGGTCCCCGGTTTTTTAAAACCGGGCTTACGTCTAGTAATATCATAAAATAATACAAGTGATTGATTACATTCGTGGTGTGTGGTGTATGGTATCTGTGTTTCTTCTGGACAATGGTCAATGGTTGTCCGCGTTAACCCACGGGGCTTCGCGTTCCGTGTCCTCCTATTGTTTACTGTGTACTGCAGGCCTCTAGGTTCCTGGTGAATGGGGGAAAAAATTACAGTTTGTGTACAAAATTCATTGCAATTTTTCTACAAACTGATACCAACAGTGTGTAGTAACAACCTGACAACTTTGGAGACTTTGGACTTCGGTCGGAGTCAGAGTCTGGAGTCTGTCAGAGCACAGAGCGTTCCAAATTCCGAACCGAATCCAATGTGCAATGACAAATGAAGTTTTAATTGATCAAAAATCCAAGATATCCACTGTCCGAGCGAATCCGATCCACCATGTCACAACATCACATCAGACATCACGGCCGATGGTTTCATTGTTATTTGCTGTGTCTGTATTCCTTTTGCCGGTTGTCTAAATTCTAAATGCAGATGAAGAGCATGCATTCATATATATGCAACACTCGCGCTCGGACTTGAACAGACAACAGAAGAGGAAATAACTTGAATGCATATTTTATTTGACTGATTTTGACATCTCTAAATTCTAAATCGAAATCTAAATATCCATTCCATCATTCCATGCAATCTAATCTTGAATCTTACACTGACTTTCTTTTGACTTTCACTGCCACTGATTGTTTGCAAGTTTAATTGCAAGTATGAAGTAACATTAAGGTTTAATTAAAGTCTTCAGCTGAACCGTCTCAAATTTTCAAGTTGCAAGTCACAAGTAAAAAGTGTTGCTCTGCTCGTTTGTCATTCATCGTTTATACCTGGATAGCAGTGCACAGTAGTACGGCAGGTCATGGTCATAGACAGCACAGATCACAGGTAGGTCATAGGTTTTGGTTGTTGTAACTGTAAGTAGAATTTTATTTACATTAAAGCACTTCATACTTTGCAGACTTTGCACTTACATAACGGGACGTATACCGGTATACCAGAGACCAGACCACCTGCAATCTGCCATCAGACCAGATCCAGAATAAATCTCAATGAATGACAAATCACAATATCACAAATGAAGTCTGTCTGAATTCTGAATACCCCTCCTGTCCGTACCCGATTGACCCCCGATTGTCGAATCCGACCATGCCATACAATAGGCAATAAGCATAACTCATAATAATGTCCGTAATATTTACTATTCCCTATTTTATTTAATATTTACATCGGCGAACGACGCAGGACGCAATTCCTATTTGGTATTACATATAAGATATGCATAGTACATATATTATTGAATGTGGTACCATGGTGGAACTGTTGACTGTGGTACCTACTGCAGAGTATCGATCGGTCTGTTCCTGCTTGCTTTCCCACATTCAAGATTCAGCAGTCCCTGTTCTGTATTCTCTATATATATTCCGCTCGTTTAAGTTTCAGTAGTATAGGACATATGAAGGAATGTTGATTTTTGTATGTAGAATTTGGACCTTGGAGAAAGTTCAGCTTAGTTTCCTGTGCTGCCTACTACCTACCTAGTCCTTGTCCCCTTTCACCATTCACCATCGGATAACCGTCGACTTGGAAATCTTGCTGGGGCTTGGCAAGCCTCTCTCAAACGAAGGTGGTACTGCTTCCCTGTTATAGATTTTCCAGATCTAGTACAATAGGTCAGACATTCAACTAATACAACACTAAATCATTACATGGGCTGTGACTGTGACGTTGTGGGGTGGTTACCTTGTCAAATTAATTGCTACACTGATTAATTACATTACTCGAGTGAAAGAATGATTTTTATAAACGGTTAAAGGTGTGGTGGGCTCAAACTCAAACCTGATGATGCCCCAGTCCCATGTCCCAGTCTTACATTTTTAAAGCGTACAATATAATAACCTATTTTTTTGTTTTATAGAAAAATTCAAGAATATCAGCTCAAAACTTCCATATACAAATATAGAAAATATGGATCTATCAATTGTTTCACTAATCACGGGGGTGTCATCGCTGGCGATGATTTTCGGAGGTGTAGTTCCGTACATACCTCAATACAATGAGATCAAACGTACCGGAAATGCAGAAGGATTCTCCTTGTATGTTTGTCTCGCTTTGCTGGCTGCTAACATCCTTCGGATACTGTTTTGGTAAGCCGTCAGATATTACTAAACAAAGGAATTAAAAATATTTTTTAAACAAAAAAAATACATCTAGGTTTGGGAAACCGTTTGAGTCTCCATTGCTGATTCAAAGCGTTTTGATGAACATGGCCATGCTCGTGATGATTCATCTGTGCATCCGAGTGAAAGCAAACTCTGACATCATCAAGAAGAAAGATAAAACGTTCAGCGGTTAGTCTTCATTTTCATTACTTTTGCCTGCTTAAAGGTGAAATTCGTATACGTTAAAAACAAGAATATATGCCTTATTTGTAACTCGGTTTGAGTTCTAATCCGTTTTGAAAGCGTTTGATGCTTGTAACAGTTCTGCGTCACACTTTCTTTCTTGTCTTATTCCTTGTTCTGTGATCTCAAATCTATTGCCATAAAACTTTGATTTTAGTTGGTCTTTTATGTTTACTCTCTTTAGTTTGTGTATATATATATATAATGTACAAGTAGTCGATAGTCGAAACTACTTGTGCATTATTTTGAATTCGGATAATTGTTTGGTTAAATATTGCATTTCATACATTTTTTACATAAATTGCAAGTTCATGGGGCGAGGATAAGTTTACAACATGTTATAATTTATAATTCACAATTGCAATGCTGTTGGGTTGTCTGCAAAATTTAGTTTCCATTTCATTTGACCTTTCTTTCACTTCTCAGTTTCTGACTATGTAATCCATGTCGAACAATTTTCAAACATAGGTTCTCAAACCGAAAGTGATGACAAAGTGCAGCTACCAAGCCGTTGTTTTCGTGGTAAGGGTTCTTTTCCTATCCTAATTAACAGTCTTCTTCCGTTTCTTGTTGTGAGGGACGAATTAATATCCCTACTTGACTTGTCTCTAGCATGAAAGTAAATCAGAAATTCCGATTGGCATGTTGTTCTCAACCTAATTGATGCTCCGTTGGTTGAGGTAGCCTCAACAAATTTGCATGTGTACATGATTTGCGGACAATGTCCACTTTAAAGGTTTGGAAGTTGATCCCATACAAGTGACAGGTAAATCACAGGTCTTCTATACTATTTCTTGGCAGAAGCATGATATCATAAGCTCATATTGCAGGTCAAATATCTAGTTTTTTCGTAGTAGAAAGTGTAGTCAAACACTATTAGTTTAGCAAAGGCCTGCTCCAATTTGGTTGTGTATCAGTCTCTCAGTAGTGGGTAGTATGACTGTCGTCCGACTATAATGTATCCCCTGTGTTTTTATCAAATATTCACTAGTTTATCGTCTTTTAGATTTGGATCGAAACAATTTTTGGGATTGGACGGACTTCAGATCCTATGTTGAATGCATTTTCGTATTCAGTTTGTTCGGAGGAGTATTGATGTACCTCTTTTCGAACATATTCGTATTTGTGGAGACCGTTGGATTTTTGGCCGTGTTCGTTGAAGCGTGTCTTGGAGTCCCACAGTTTTTGAAAAATTACAAAAACGGTACAACTCGTGGAATGAAGTACGATTTAATTACTATTTTGATTTTCTGATACTCAGTCATATCTAACAATATATTTGTTCTCTGCCAAAGTTTGAAACTCTTTGTTTGTTTATTTTTACAGCTTGACTATGGTAAGACACTTCAGATTTGAATACAAACATAATTTGAGTCGCAATATGCAAAATAAGTACTAAATGTGTGGAGGGATCGGAATTATGTCAGCTAATTGGTGTACGGGGTAGTCAACGAACATTTTGATTTTTTAATTTACAGTACACAATATTAAAATATTTTCAGGTTGTAATGTGGCTGTGCGGAGATGTGTTTAAAACCACATATTTTGTCATGCGAAGTGCTCCAGTCCAGTTCACGATTTGTGGGTGTCTGCAAGTTGGTGTTGATTTGGCCATTTTGGGACAAGTTTGGTTCTACAATTCTGGAAGTCCATCACCTCGAGTTCATGTTCACTCATAATTCGCGATTGTTAAAACTATTGTGATGTTACTTTTAGCGTTGCAAGTATTTTAGAAGCACAATTTGTCGTATTAGTGCAAACAGTTAGAAATTTCTCGATTCCACTTTATCAACAATAGGTAGGTGTATTATATTTTATTCAGAATTTCTTGTTGCCAATTGTCTATACATCTCGTTGTGCTAGCACTTACGCTGCCAAAACCGTATTCCGACAGCTTCAATGAAATGTTCATATAAGATACACCCTAATCTAGTCAATTTCAAGACACGATATGTATATTTATCTTTTTAACTTTACTTTACAAAATTGACATTTTAAATATTCGAGTCTGATTGTTTTGTCTCCCCAAAGGGTTAAACATACTAAGTTAATTTTCGTATAGTATATTTGCCAGAAGTTCAAAAAGCGTTGATAGGCAAGGCGTAAATATGGCCATTATTGATCTATTACTGAAGTCATTAAGAGTTGTATTGTAATCATAAAACATTACAGAACAGAGATTAGGGTCAAAGTCAGTTTTCGCATTATCTATTTAATATAAAATGTGATGTATTATTTTTACTTGACAATTGAAAACGGCAACATGTTAAATCTAACCTTTAAGCGTCGATCATTTTCCGTCACAGTTGAGACTTACTCCAATTTGCAATAATTAACGTACCTATATATAGACATCTTACCGTTCATATCTAAATGTTCTTTAGTTGTAAGAAATGTACGTATGTATTAATGTATTTGTATCGGCCTGACTTAATTTAAATAATGGTTACCTCTTTACGAAAGATTCAATAAAATCATTCGTACCTGAGATGCACATGTTAATTACCTGGTTAGGTTTCTGTGCTTTTTAATTCCGTCTGTGATAAAAAAATAAAACTGTTTTGTTTAAATAAAATTACTCTACAAAAGCGTTACCTTCCGTTGTGAGTTGTACTTTAGTAAGGAATATCTCAGCATTCATAAATTTTAATAAGAAGGTGTTGATTGCACTTGCAGTGGGCATTCATTTTTGAATGAGGACAGGGTGATGATTACCAATTTTCAAGGACTCAAAAATACATCGAATTTTACGAAGCTGTGTTCCTGCTAAATAATGTTGAGGTATATGAAAGTTATGAAACTGTTGAACTCGATCATTGAACCATCACGCAACGACGGAACCAATTTTTGGAACTTTATGTATTCCATTCATAGAAGTATATAGAAGAATATAATATGTACATACTTCTTTTATATACATAGACTGTAGTAAAATAATTCAATTTCCTAATTTTTGGATTGAATTAAGTCATATGAAATTATCCTAGTAATTCAGAATGGAGAAAGTGGAGCGTTGAGATGGAACTGACAAAAAATTAGCGTTAGTGAGAAGGGGAGGAGGAAGAGAAAGTCGACTTTCTCCATTTTCACCAAAAAGTCACGATGGAGATAGGGAGTTAACATTGAAGGACCCTTCAAATTAACATTGCGCTCGAACGAGCCTTTTCTCTAAATTCAAACGTCGATTTACTATAGGGATCCTTGAAATACCTTGCGCTTCTTAACCTTCCGACCTACTTTACCAGGTCAAATATATTTTAGCGGCCTATAGTTCCAATGTTAAAGTTTCATCATTTGACTTTAGCTTTCGAATGAGACTAGTTTAAAAAATATCGGGGTGGTACAGTTGGGAAGGTTCCCTTGTGAGTTTGGGTATAAGAAAAGGTGAAAGCAAGTTGAGAGATGAGAGAGAAAGCATATTTCTATTTCCATTCTAACCTTCACGCGAGAGGAGTTACACATTTCCCTTTTCAAGGAAGCTAAATCCCAAAGCCCTCTGTAAATACCAGTTAGTTCCAGCCATAGATATACGGATATCACACCGATTACCTAAAGATAGAATTGTTGAATGCATTTCGTCCTCGACAGTCGCAGTCCACAAACATAAATTAAAATTATCTAATTAATGGCTTGGCCATTTCGAATCGCTTGAAAGAATAATGCATATAATTGGACAATCTAACGATTAAGGAGACCTAATTTTTCCTATAATGCTACTACTGTATGATTTAGATGAAAGCTGCTAAGTCAAAATTTTTAAATATAACATAAGACATAGCATATAAAATATTTATTTATCTAATCGAAGTGATACACTTCTTACAAGACAGAAAACTAAATAATTTCAAATTCCATGAGAAAACATGCGTGTTTACGACCATAAATTACTTTATAATTCGAAGGCCTGAGACAAAATCAAATTACTTCGGTTAAAAATAATGATTTTATAGTCGGGGGCTCGGTTGGGGTTTAAGGTGGTTCCGAGGTCCGTGCCTGTAACGCAGATTATTTTTGACGAATTGGAGCATCACTCGTTGCGACATTACATCCGGTTTAAAGCCAGGGTTACTTGTTTCCATCAAGGCCCTAAATCTATAGCGACGAAATACTTTACAAAGAAATACGTAAAGTATTTCGTCGCTATAGATTTAGGGCCTTGGTTTCCATGATCTTACATATTAGATTCCTTGAGAAGGCTGGTTTTTTTCTAAAGCGAGAAATGAGGAAATAGCTTATATTATATTTATAAATATACTCTGAAGTTTACAAAATGGTCATGTTATCACATCGAACATTAACGATATGGTGCGTTGCCATGCGGCCATGCTGAAAAAGTAATGAAACATTAGGATGTCTTCCTCTGCTGAATTTTAAAGTCCATTTTTTCAAACGGACGTACATCTTTGTAATCGAAGAATATCGTAAATCAGTATATATTTATAATTAATATGGAATCGTCTAATAATTCGCTTGAAGTTTACGGTACCTACGTAGCCCAATTATTATTGGTTTTTGGCGGAATCGTAAGTTGTCAAAGATTTATTTATACTCAGTATTACAAGCTATTGTAAAGAATGAATGTACAACAAAATACTCTAGACAAAACTTGAAACGCTCTTATCTTAATTAAGATTGTATAAAAAGAAAATCATTGTATTTTTTAACTCAGCTTCCGTACGTCCCACAATATCTTGATATTGCCAGGTCTGGTGATGCGACTGGCTTTTCTACGTTGGTCTGCTTCGTTCTCATTCTTGCAAATACATTGCGTATCTCATACTGGTAAATTAATTTCCAAAATTATGTGATAAATCGACGTTCCACCCTTCTCAAAATAATTTTTTGACACATACTAATAATATTATTATGATAGGTTTGGCCACCATTTCGATGCCGCATTGCTAGCTCAGAGCTTTGTTATTCTCTTGGCCATGTTCACAATGCTAGAGCTTTGTATCCGAATGAATCGTCTCCGGGCGGAAAGTAGAGGCGTCACAGTGCAAGAAGTGACATTCACCGGTTAAATGAAATTCCATATTTCAAAACGTTCTATTAAAAAGGCCATAAAGTGATTTCAAAATGTATGTCACAGATTTCCATTGGTCCTATTTCTGGCAATGGACAAATTTTACTTCCTACGTGCAAGCGACATTTTTCATTGCTCTTCTGGCACATACTAGTATGTTCATCTTCCTCAACGCACCAAGCGTTGTCGAAGGAATTGGATACGCTGCACTTCTTACCGAATCCTGTTTGGCCATGCCACAGTTCCTGAAGAATCTGAAAACCCGATCCGTTAATGGAATGAAGTACGACAGCCTTTTTATATATTGCACGACATTGTCGAAATCATTCCACTATTAAGTATACATTGAAAAAGATTGATGAAACTGTCGAAATTTATTTTAGTGTCATGATGGTCTTCCTGTGGACGTTTGGTATTATATGATATAAATAGAGACATACATTTTCCATCTAATTAATTGTAAGAATTTCAGTCATTTTTATAATTATTGGTCTCTGGATGTAGGCGATGTATTCAAAGGATATTTCTACATTTGGAAAAACCAACCACTGCCTTTCATTATCTGTGCCGGTATTCAACTCCTTGTGGACTTTGCAATTTTTGGTCAGATATTGTACTACTAAATTAAATTTCATAGTATATACATATAAATAATAAAATATGACTACATTTATATTTTCGTCACAAAGAATGAATAAATATGAGCCTCATATTTATCAATTTATCTAAAATCTGTCATAATATTTCCACTATTTTATCGGTGATCTATCTAGATTCGAATAGATGACAAATCAGAATTAAAATGCAGAATCAAGGTTATTTTAATAGGTGAATTAAGACGCTCGATTATAAAATGGTTAGGTCAGTGCTTTTGCAATATCATGTTCCAATTTAGTTCAAAATACCGTAATTGTTTCTCAACACTTTAAACAATTAAAACCACTGGCGTTTTTTTTCGAGTTTTAATACGTTGCCCTAATAAATTTTCACGATCGTCATACATAAAAACCTGAGTGATATATATTTTAGGAGCAATAAGAATGAAACGAATAAAATTTAAAAAAAATCTCGTCAATAAAATATTTCTTACACATGCATTGTGTGGTATGTCTCGTTATATGAATTAAAATGAAACTGCAATGCAATCGGGATCAGCTTTTAATAAAGCCGATGGTTCAGATTTTATTAACCAATCATAATCTTCACCTGAATCATTAAAAACTTTTAGTTTGAATTGGTTCATTTAAAGAAGAAAATAACTTAATGTATTTGAGTTAATATTTACATAAGAGTTCTTTTAAGACTATACCCTATATTCTCTAACTCGCGACAAGTATTACCAATATACCAACCAATATGCATTAAATCTGCCTTTAATTTGTTCGTACTTTTTCACCCCCCTAGTACAGTCTTAACTCCGTCCTAGCAATTTAATAGTCAATACTGCCTATGTAATTTTGCAAGTCCACTACTCTACGGTCATCTCAAATCCCACCAGCGTCAGAACCAGTGTGAATTGATGAGGTCATGCGAGGTCGAGCATTTATTTTTAAAGTTTTTATGGGCTTACGATTTTATGTTCACTTTTACCATTTGCCATTGTTTTCTAGTCATTGTTTCAGTCGTCGGTCAGACTCAGAGCTCGAGAGGAATACCAACGGATAGTCAGGTATTTTCTCTTGTACTATGTATTTGTGTTTTACCTGTTACTGTTACGTTTGTATATGGTTTTATAATTACAAACAGTATTCCACTTCAACCTACAGGCAATTGGATCGGAACTTCGAATCTCCAGAAATATTTTCACCCTATATTCGTATCAGTGTAGTATTTTCACCGTGATTTGTCGAAGCCGGTGTAAATGCACTCTGGTACAATATTTAGTGTTGAAACGTTCAACTAAACCAGATCGTCCAAGATAAATAAACGGGACGATTCATCGAATCAATCAAGATGAGTATCGTCCTAAGTACGACGGTACCAAACAGATCTGTCATATCCACAGATTTATAAAGTAGAAATCTATCTACTTCTACATGGTCATATCTGTGAATTGTGATGCAATTGAGTTTAGTCGTGTATTTCATCGTATTTTGCTCCTACATCATTTATTTAACTTTGTATAATTATATCTTTTCATGACAAAAATTTGCTTTAAATAAAAATGAAAAGTTGCAATTTTTTAATCGGGTTTTTGAATTTTGAATAAACAAATGTTTAAATTATGGCTGCGGCTAGCTGTGTTAGTTTTAGGCTATCTATCATTCAGAAAAAAATATTATGAATAAAAAAAATGAATACTCAAAATCCATTAATTATTGTTTTGAGTGAGAAACATTCATCATAAACAATGGGCTGAAGTTCGAAAAATTTCATTAAAATGTAATACAAAATAAGTAACATGTATCGAATCATTTTAAACTGCCTTATTTCGATCTGTAATCACGTTTGGTGTTTGGAAGTAAATCAAGAATAAAATATCGAACGTATAAAATTTTAAATGATCTGGTTTTCATTCAATAAGTATTATGGAAAAAAAAGCTAAACGATTGAAAAATTCTAAGTAAAACATTCAAACCTTCAATCGCTTTGGTAAATCGTCAGTCGTCACAAAGGGTTTCTATATCGTTTTAGAAGAAAACTTGTTTTCAGCATTTGCTTCGATGTTTTCTCAGATTCAAGGTTTGTCAGAAACCAGTTGCTGCAAATTTTTTCGGATGTAAACTGCATATGTGGCCTCAATAATATGCTCGCATGCATGGATGAGAATAAAAGCTTCTTCTAAGTCCAATTAAGTAACAACTTTGTTCAATAGAGTATAGCAAGTCGATTCTGAGAACCGATGAGGTACAAGTTCAAACACCTTATAAATTATTAAATAAATGGTACGGTGTCACAAATGTACCTTGATATGATATAATACCGGTCATTCATGGAATATAGATACATTATTGTTCTGATAGTAGTACCCAGTTTACCATCATCGTCACATATAAAATACACGGTCTACGTCATAGAAATGGTCTACGTACAGATTCTTGTCAGTAAATGTTAGAATGTATGGTATCGTGGTTAAATAAAAATCTAAGCATGTCCTTCGTAATTATCTAACACGTTGAGTACGCCGTGAATATTTTTGGGTCTGACGTTTGGTTCGGACCCTATGGGGTCACAAAGTTCCAAATTTTTGTCTATTTTTCATGATTTATTATATACTCTAAGGTGTCGGTGACCTAATGTTCGTTACTAATGGTAATTAAATTGAACCATCCACATGTCCTAGTTTATATGACTATTGAACACACGGACAAGATTACTGAAGACAGACTACTATCGATTACCTAACTCGGGCTATTATACACTGTTGTACACAGTTATTTTATCATTGATCGTATCAATTTTATAATTTCCATGAAATATGCGATGCAATATGCAAGATATCATAAAATTATCATATCATAATGAATAATATCTTTAATTTAATAAGCACTTGAGACTCGGTTGAGAATTGAGACGGTTTTCCTCTTTTACGCAATCCTCATCAATCCACCCACCCAAACTAAAGAATGCTGCATGCTGAGAACTTAACTGCCTAACAGTATTCATAGTTACATACTAATATAATCACTACACAAGCCTACACCTACACCAATCTCCAGTTACCTTGTGCCTTGGCAATGCATGGCTAAAAGATTTAATAGGAATATCCACTATATAAGCCAGTAAATAAAAAGAAAACCCGGTTCGTTTTAAGGGAAGTATTACAGTTCAAAACAAGCATATACAATATATTGGACTGAGCAGTGCCGATTGCCGATCCGATTAGGAATTATTTCGGAGTTCGATTTTAATTTTTAATTTATAATGGAAAAAAAAATTGATCTAGTGGTAGTTGGATCACTTATAACGGATTTGATCAGGTACATTTTATTTGCCTAATAATATATAACAATAATGTTGAATGTCGAATCTTCAATACCAAAATGTAGAGTAGATTCTATATAGCGGCGTTTGTTGTGAAATGCCTATTGCTTACTAATGCTTACCTTGATTTTATATTATTAGTAAGATTTATGCATTAAATGTAAAATAATTACAATTCTAATTGCTAATATTGTATGTAAAGCTACGCGGATCGTATCCCGAAAATTGGTGAAACAATAGAAGGAAATGACTTTCAAATGGGATTTGGGGGTAAAGGGGCGAACCAATGTATTGCTGCCTCACGTCTTGGAGCTAAATGTCATTTCGTTGGAAAGGTAAATAAATGAATAAGTTTTGATAAGTTATAAACTGCTAATTAAAAAATACCGAGAACCGAGACATCAATTTCGATTGGGGTCACCTCAAAACTTGTGAATTACCGTAAATCTGGGTATTAGCATTGATCCCCGGGCCATGTATTTTTGTATTTTCTTTTCGTAAGCAACCATAGTTCTTGTACCAAGGGTAACGTTCATTGGAAGGATAGTTTACAAGACTAGTTCGGTCGGGGGTAGAACATACTAAATATTTTTTTACAGATACATTTACGGTAATTTGCCATTATATTAATATTATAGCTAGGAAATGACGCGAATGGCGAAAGCTATATCAAAAACATGAGATCGGAAGGCGTGAACGTTGACGCAATAGAAATGGAAAAAAATGCACCAACTGGCGTTGCCTCGATAATGGTAGGACAAAATGGTACGACACATCATACCACAGACAAATTATATAAACAGCACAGTACCCAAAATTTTATAATTTGATTCATCAATCAAACACGTTAATCCTAATAAAATTAAAGTTATTTAAGATGATGTTAACTGTAGGTGAGAATATCATTCTGATTGTACCTGGTGCAAATAAACTGGTCACCCCAGATTACGTCTCAACTTTTGGTGATGGAGTTATTCAGAAAGCCAAAGTGCTACTTCTCCAACTCGAGATCCCGATCGAATCATCGTTGATGGCATTGCGTTTGGCAAGCAAGTATGGAACGACGTCCATATTCAATGTTGCCCCTGCCGTACCTAATATTCCGAAAGAGTTGTTTCATTTGTGTGATATCTTGTGTCTTAATGAGAGTGAGGTAATTCAGAAATCCGAAATTCCAAATAATATAACTAAACAAATGGAAAGTCGTAAATGCATTTAATTGCACTATTACGTTTCAAATCTCTATATTTAGGCAGAACTGATTACCGGACTCCCAAAAATATCTTCTAGAGACGATGCTGTAAAGGCAATTAATCAATTATTAAAAGAATTCAACTGTAACAGTGTGATATTGACGTTGGGATCGGAAGGTGCATTGCTCTGGGACAAGGCAGCTGAGAAGTTCTTCCATGCTTCAGCTCCTGCCGTAAAAGCTGTCGATACAACGGGTGCGGGGGACTGTTTCGTTGGCACCCTTGCATACTGCATTGTAAGGGGCGATTCCCTCGAGACTTCGCTTCGTAGAGCCGTTCTAAATGCTTCCGACAGCGTTTTACGAAAAGGAACACAGCAGAGTTTTCCCAGAAAGTTAATGTAAACTAGAGAATTATAATATTGAGATTAATAGCCTATTCAAACAAAAGTTTTAAGATTTACGAGTGATTAGACGTTTGAAAAAAATATCAAAATGATGCAACTGAACAAATATTAGTCGGATGTTTTAAACGAGCTTTTGTTGCATGCGGCGTTTGTTACATTAATTTGATTAAAAAAGGATTTAAGGCTCAAAGAACTTTAATTAACCATGCCTTTTGACAATACAAAACCCAAATCGATAGGTCGATGTCATTTCTCATTGGATTCCAAATTCCAATTATCCCGTTACTCAAAGCTTCGGGAATTAACACGAGGTTTGACCTTCAGGACTTGTGATGCTGTGTTATGCCCAAAAAATAAATTCCAGTGGTACAAATTTATTAAATTGAAAACGATGTCAAGATGAATTTTTTTATTCTGGCTTTCCATAATGTGTAAACAAGTGTAAATTGTTTTCATTGCATTTTCACAAAACCGCAGGATGACGTCAATAATCGATCAAATCGTTTGAACAAGTGCAACTATTAGTAAGAATTCATATGTTTTTGCTGTCCTGTTTTCCATGATTAGGATTATAACTGTTTCGTGTCCCTGTATACACCCTGTTTAATATTACACACAATTTTATTTCCGTCTATTCGGTAGGGTTGTTCGCAATCTGTTTCAATTAAGCTAGACATTGTCCAGCGTTCAAATAAAAATACATAACAATGGCGTCAAAAACCTTCAATCTTGGAGACGGGACTGAGTCGTCCAGTTCATGTGGGAAAATTTCCATGTGTCTTTGTTGTTTCCTTATTGTTGGAGTTATCGTTGTCGTTGCGGTTTACGCTTACAATTCAAACTATGCTGGACCGGGTGGTACGTTTTTAATTGATTAATATACATTTGAATATAGTTGAACAAATTGCAGAGGTCAATTTTACATAATAGTACCAATTCTGGTCGTAGATTGTTCTGTCCCCAAACTGGATGAGAACGGATTAAGTAATTGGACCATCGGGGCAAGTACTATTGCTTATGCATGCTTTCCAGGATATTTTCTGGAAGGACATTCCAACATTTTGATAGGAACTTGTGAACACGAGAAGTGGGTTCCATCTCCACCTGCATGCGTAATGATTGCAAGAATTAAAACAGCATTTTTGCAGGATTATTTTACTGATGATGTATCAAATTAATGAACTTTTTTCCAGAACTTTCTTCCTTTGAGGCTCGACTGTGATGTTAATTATAAAGGGATGGTTGGAAACATAACGATGTGGCAAACAAGAGAGACCGACCCAACGTTTATTCAGGGCCTCGTAAATTATGACAACGCCGTAAGAACGGACGGACACTTGTTGGACGTTACTTACATTTCGAAGGCATCCTGCGACATTTCCAATGCCGTTCATAATGTAACAAATTCATACCCTGACCCCCTTGCTGGAACTCATGTGATTAAGGTCGAATTCAATAGTACGAAACTAAAGGCTTATAACAAAGCCGAGATTCACATTAATCTAATATTTGTTGACAATAACACAACGGCGACACTGGTTTCGGTTCATCAAGACAATGTTACATTGGTTATGCCGAATTCAATTCCAACAACTCGGTGGACTAGAGACGAGCTCTTGGATATGATATAAAATGCTTGGAAAATATCAGGCTATGCTGATAGTGATAAGTATACCTGAAAGTAAACTTCCAATTATAATCTTCAAACTAATATATAATCCAGTAAATATAACAGAAGTTTAATGAAATACTTACAGACTTTAATAAATTACTTGTCTTTAAAACTATCGCACGGCCATGTGCAGAGATATTGAGTTCCATATTTTATTATATTTTGAATGATTAACGATATCACCGCAACGTCCTTTTCCAAGCACCGCAAGCAGTTTATTGGTTGTAGCTACTCTAATAGATTCGTAATCGATTCTACGTAAAATGAAATCGGAACTGGTTTTAAACGGGGTTAGAAAATAATGTCCATGAAAAAATTGAACTATAATACAATTGTCATTACAGATTTCAAAACTGTCGATCAGTCGGTTCAGTTTAGTTTAGTATAATTTTGGTATTTTATTTTATGATTTTCAAATTGTGATCTCAGCTTTTTTCCATTCCGTATGGATTTATTGCATAATGCTGATAATGATGCATGTCATATTCAGATTCCAGATATCTTCGGTAGGAAAAGCAAAATAACTTTTTAACGAAATAATCATATTTAATATAATATTTAACTTTATTCTATATAGTCAAAAAATATGTTACTGTATCACATTCATGTTCCAGTGATAAAACAATATTTTCCAGACAAATTATCAGTAATTCAATTCGTCTTCAGTAATTAAACTTGTTGTAAGAGTCTTTCCCAGTTAGTTGCTTCCATTTAAATCGAAAAGGTTCTTCAATTCGTCTAGACTTTCAAAAATATTATCCAAAAATCGTTTAGACGAGGTTTTAGAAGATGTGTGCTTAGATGTGACATGAAAAAATATCTTGTGATCTGACGGTAACATATATGAAACTCCATATCCGCCGTCCGAGACAGGTCCGAAGCCACCCCCTGGTGATACCTAAAGCGAAATTGTGATGTCACGGTCAAGGATTGATGAGTGATAAGAAGTAGCATATGGAAGAAAGTAATATAAGATACCTTATCATTAAATAAAGGCAAATTCGCATCGGGCATATTTTGAAGCTGCTGTTGAGGTTGTTGACTCGTACTAAGTGTCCACGGCCTCATGAGGATTTTTTCCAAAAACTGAGATTCCTGAATCACAAGTTAAATTGGGTTTGAAGAAACAAACAGTTTGATAGTATTCTTATCATTATCCGTTAAAATTATTACATAGTTCAGCCCTTTACAGCATACGTAAAGGGCAAAGAGATGACGATCAATTCCCTTTCCATTCATTGCATCTCGATATAACTGTTGGTGTTTCTCAGCCGCCTCTACCAACAATCTTATCTTTTCTTTTTTGGACATATTATCTTTGACCATAGCACTACAAAAAAATATGTCGGTCATCAGTTTTGTTTTCATTTAGACAAGCTTAATACTGGAACAAAAATTATTCATAGATTTACTTCACAAATTCCGTTGTTTCTTGGGTACACGAACGAACTGTCTCAGTTCGGCCAGATAAGTACAGCCTGGTCATACTAGCTTCATAGGTTTGAGCAAAAGTTCCAGCGTCCTTATAATAAGCTAATTGTAAAGCAATTTGTACGAAAGCATCAGGGCTGATTCTACATTTTTTAATTAGACCCTTTCCCCAGGAGCTGTGGTCCCCAATTTCTAAATCGAGGTCGGCGTTATTCTGTAATTTACAAAGTCCATTTAAAATTTACGAATACTCGAAAGGCACATTAAAACAGGGGGGCTTTAAGAACCTTCTGAGCAAATAAAACGGCTTGATTAATTTCGGAAGTCAAATCCCCTGACACGTCCCACAGGAGTCGGGTTGGCGGTTTGGTTTTAGATTGCTGATATGATTTTGCCATCGGCATACAGAAGCCATCGTCAGTGTACCACTTTTCAATAATTCTGTTCAGTTTAAAAAAAAACGACCCACTAGAATTTTTTTAGGAGAACATGATCAAATTCACGTACTATGAACAACTTACTCCTTCGTCATCGCATACTCCCAAACATGGCCCATAACAGGAGCGTCGGCCATGGTGTGTTCTACATTTAGACCACAGTGCCCATTCTTAAAAAATACAACGTTAGCCGATTTGTCAAACCATAACGTTTTTCCATCTGCATGAAGAAGAAGCTTCCCTTTTTCATTCAAAGTTGATGGAGTTGAGTCACTCAACACCATAACCAGGATGGATTTTTCTATTGAGCTTATCGAATCTCTATTTATTCCTTGAAGGAAATGAGATTTCCACACCTTAGCCCATTCACTTCGAGGTAAAGCTGTCAAAGCAGAAATGCTTTTGCCTGCTCTTGATACGTCACCTAAACCACAAGCATTCATTTCATTAAAATACAATATTTCGTATAATAGATTAAATATCAAAAGTAGTAAAGGTTATCGCTTTTAACTTTTTTCATACAACATCCAAAAGCATAAAATCATTCAAAACATCATCAAAACAAATCACAACAAATAATCCAAGCAATAAAAATCTGGTTACCAGAATGGAGTTGGGCATCTTTAATTATCCACTCAAATTGAGCCTGAAGAGACGTTGGACTGAGGATTTTATTTTGTGCGTCATAGCATTCCAGACTGTAGTACATACCCTGAAAATTTACAACGATATGCTTTGATTCAGTTGAGTCGAAATGTCTCAGTTCATCAGCTTCTTCCCCTGGGATTCTACAATGAAAAACAATGGACTGAGTATTCATCCCTCATAAAGTTAAGATAAGCTTGGCTCATACGATGAGCATTTTTGAGGATAATCTTTAACCTTATTGATGAAAACAACCGCTCGTACTGAGCCATGCAGATAGGAATTGTATTTCTAATTAGCAGTGGTGGAAGCTCTTCGCGATCAATCAGTCTTTTGAATACCAACATGTTATGAATAACCGTAGCTGCTCGGACTGTCTGATGGGATGTTGGAGTCCAATAGCTCTGATCCATTCCATAGTAATTGGAATTGATTGCCAATGGACTTCGACTCTTCAGATAGACATACTTCTCCCTAAAAGTTAGAACACAGCAAAACGTGTATCGACAGCAGTATTAGAATAGATTATTATTAAGTTGAAGGAATTGTCAATTTACCACCAATCGCTGACGTAATTTGGCATCCACCATCCCTTCAGAATGAGTATCCTCTGTAACCGTTTACCAATTAGACCGCTTTCAAATGACTTTGCTTCCTTTCGAAGCCCCTCTAGCTCATCAGGATCACAAAGAGGTTTCAGACTTTCAAGTAAAGCTTCTAATGTTGAGTGCAAGTTAGGAACCGGAAGTCGCGGTAAAGACCTCTGACAACTGTATAGAGAAGGCGAATATCCAGAGATCATCTTAACTAAAACTGCCCACACTGTCGTGGCGATTGATTGAGACTTGAGATTTTCGTCTAGAGTTTAAATCATTTACGAACACACGTTTAAAAATAATTCTGACGTTCATCATGACATTACTTTGTTGATATTATTTTAAAAAATCACATACACAACCATCCACGATAGGAGAGTAGGGCACGGAGAATGTACTGCCGAATTTTCATCACAACGAGAAAAAAAGCCAGGCCAACAATCCAGGCGGTTAAGAAAGCTCGTACCCATCTTGGAGTTCCTGAAAATCGTCATTAATTATTTTTTTATTACCTTTTATTGAGCTTGTTTTATTGTAAAATTCGAAGAATCGTCATAAATAAACATGCTTTCATTAAAAACGCTGTATATTATAACCACACCCCCTAATACTTTGATATTATAGTTGATAATATATCGATCGGTCCAGTCAATTAAGACGGATTCTTATGCTAAACTAGTATATCATTTGTTTCTCAGCAAACCTTCTGGAGTCGGTAAATTGGAGGATAATTTCCACAGCCGTTTAGTAAAGAAGCTTGCTGCCTCGGGCTCAACTAGGAGTAGGCTAAATATGATCACGAAAACTCCCGTCAAATTGTTAGTCGATGTTGGCCAGGTTCCATTTCGTATGGAGTTTCTTAAATATAGAAAAGACAATGAGTTAAGTCGTACTTTGTCAGTTTTGCTACTAAATTGATTTATTGACTATTAATGCTTTTAGAGTAACTTTCATGCACATTCAATAACATTCACCAAGTTCCCCTGAATATCTCTGTCTGATCCCTTCTCGAGGATCAAGGAGAATTCGAAACATTATTAACATTTTAATCAATGTTAATAATGCTAACGTGAATATTAATTTTATTTTATGAATCGAAAGACTAAATTAAAATTTCATATCGCTTAACCGTTCATTATATTTCATTTCCATACACTAACCGGGTTCGATAATAGCGTCGAACAAAGGATTTACGAATGGCGTTATACAAATCCTTCCATGAGTCTCGGCCGTCTTCCAAATTAGGCAGAACTCGTAACCTACCCACTGCACCTCGAGCTTCAGCCATTCCCGTTTAAATAGACGGACCTTCAAATAATAATGATTATCATTATCAACCTAAAAATAAGATGTATTTTATTGGGAAAATAACTACTTTTCTAAACAAAATTATGGAACAGTTTATCCTCTATCACGCAGCGTGAAGTGTTAAATATGTGGAATCTTAATATGAAAATACAGGATAAAAAATTATCAGGCGAGTATGAGTACGATACTGCCAAAGGTCACTGCATGGGTTTGTCTCACATCTACGAGATATATTAATTTGAATCCATTCAATTTTTATTTCATTTCGTAAAACTAAAAATATGCAATATTTGATCCCTTGTACTTGTACTTGTACACTGTCTTGACCTCTTGTAATAATCTAGGCATAAACTAGTTATAGTGCGTTTCTTTAGAATACGATTTGATTTCGATTAGCTGTCCTTGTTTTTTCATTCAAAATGTATCGATGAATGTCTGTTATATTTTGGTTGGTACGGTACATGACCGAAAATATAGAAATAAAAGTCCAGCAATAAGTTCCTCCTTTTCTTCGCTTCGAGGTTTAATGCCCTGGGGAGCTTTTTTAAGCACTTCATTATCTTCAACAGCATGCATCGAAACTTACGTATCATTTTTCATCAATACCCACTATCATGGAGAGTAAGTTTTTATCTGAATTTTAACAAAACATAAAATTGCGGATGAAAAAAGCAGGAATACGAAAGCAAGATAAAAATTAGAATAGTTTCCATTTATATTATAATAAGCCCTTTTTCCTATCGCATCCTTTCCAAAAACAGACAGAAAAAATGGAAACTGTACTGTAACCAATACGGGCACGCATGATTTTTTGGATTGTCAGTATACATTTTTATAGTATCGATTCGGCTTGTAAATTCAATTGGGAGAGTAATTGAAATTGAAAGGATGATTTTTTAAGATTTGTAAAAATTCAGATTTTGGAGAAATTTCTTACTGCAGTATATAATTCGGTCCTTTTTTCACCTTAAAATGAGTCGCTTTCGGATAGATTGAACAGTTTTCATATAGTCATTGATGGCACATAGTACTAGAAGAATTTTTTTTAAAAGAAGTTTTGAGCAATAATGGATAACGAAGGAACGGACCGGTGTGTTTTCTGATTACGAGCTTATATAAAAACCACAGAATTCTACAAAGAAAGAACCAATTACTACTGCCGCTAAAAGAAATGTTGCTTATACCTATTTTCGGTTTCTACTAGTGACTCGGATACAGTTTTTTTTAGTGAAACCGAATTTCCAAAAAAATCGGGTTTTATAAGGTGAACCTGGGAACGGGACCGGGTAACTATCTACACACTTCTACTGTCTACAGATGACTGATGCAGGCTGTTGTCACAGATTATTTCACGGTGTATTGATTTTTTTCTGAATGTGGCTGGGGTTGATGAAGACCCTGTCGGTTTTGGTGCATTATACCAAAACCACGGATTGATACCCACTAAATATATAACGAGTTTCTCAAATCTTATGAAAATGAAGTAAAAATTTAACGGCACATATTTTGATTTTTTACACGATCACATCCTTATTGAAACTTTATTTTGATAGCAAATGTAAAATTCTATCAATTGGTTCAATTAAATGCGTGCAAGCCTGTGGCTGTGAAGAAAGTAATGAACAAATAGATGTTATAGACCTTTAGACACGTTTTAGACACATAGGGTTTGGTCTGGATATGGATTCATGTCTAGATAGCATGGACGCATGCATTGATGAAGTAATAATACTAAAAATATAACTTTGATAGTTAAGTAGGATTTATGGTAAAAGGAAGATCGTATTATTTACAAACGCGTTGGATCAAACATGTTTTGAGAACAATACAATTTATTTAAGTCACTAAATAATTGTTACCAATCAATCGGATATTAGATGAACGCAATAGCTTCCTGGTGCCTGGAGTTGAGATTAATAATCGGGACAGGAAAATCCATCCGTTTTCACAAAGATACAAACCTCTTATGAGTTGAGGTTATGTATGGGATAAGTTATGACTGTTATGACATGAGACTTGAAGCCTGAGCATGAGCATATTATGGTTCTATTTTCTATATGTCATTTAAGTTGCTAATTTCTCAAAGTTAGTTCCATAGGTTTATATAAAGTGAGATTAATAATTCTGGAACTGAAAAACTGAATTTCCACCCAATACTGGACGAGAGTATGCGTTATTCATAAGTTGAAAGCATAATGATATTATTATATTTTAGGCATCCGTAAAGTTTATGAATAATAAACCTTGTATTTTGTACGGTCTATGGATAACCAATAAATGCTTCTTGTTCTTTGGCTTGTTCGTAAATATTTTCACTATCCAGAGCGAGTCTTAAAACTGCTATTTTTTGCAGGCTTGTTTCATTTATCTTTCATAAATATTTCTAGAAACACAATTGACCTGGCCCGATTTTTATATACTTTGTTACCAGTCAACCTCGTGAGTCGCTCTGAAATTTCTACATGGAAAGTTTTTTTTTTACAAAATGTTTAATTTAATTTAATTTCATTTCATAATCCGTTATCTGTTCTGTGGAATCGGAATCTACGTATGATTCTATGCTATTTCCATATATAAAAAAATCATAAATATTTATTCAAATTGTCTTGCAGCAACAAGTTGATTAATCTAATTTGGAAATTATCGAATGAAGTTGAATACTATCATCATCCGTTTTTTGTATATTTTCGACCGCTGGATAACAAACCCGATAAGGATAGTACATATAGCAATATAATTATAGGGTATCGATATTTGATAGTCATTAATTATTCCAATATTCCAAATTGAAATGCATAACTGAGAAATGGGTTCGATTTATAGAATACGTCTGAAACTCTGACTAGATTTATACCGACCAAAAACGTTCCTTTAAATTTAGTTAAATAAAATAATGACGATTTGTTCAAAATATTACAACCATATATTTATAAATAGATTCCCTGACATTGTCCTTCAAATAAGGAAATGTATTTCTTCGTGGGGATGGGGATACATTTAAAAAACAACAGAAGCAGAAAGGCAATCAGCAAATCAAAGGAAAAAGTCAGAAAACTATAGATAAGTAAACACATGAAACAGGAAAGCCACTTTTAAAAATAGTTTATTTTTTCATTTTCAAATACACAAACATAATTTTGTATGTACTTTTTCGTTAATCATGAAGTTCACTGTTGCATTCATCAGAATAATAATCTCAATTTATATATTGTTCGTGCATGTCAATAAATACGGAAAATCGTAAATAAGTCCCCATCTCCAACTAAAAATTGACATTGTTAGAATGAAAACAAGGTCAAATAAGCAAGGGCAATTTGATGGCGAACAAAGATAAAACCAGCAGTCATTATTGTTTTCGCTGTTACTACTTTTGGAATCATTGTAAATTGCAACTTATTATGATCATTTCATAATCATAAAATATCTTCCTATCTTATGGACTTATTTTAGTGTTTACGGCCATTATAAATATATACATAAATGTTTTAAACTATTGTCAACTTCATTCTTCATTAACTTGTCGTTTAATTGCCTCCAACTGGGATGGATTTGGTTTCGGATTAGAATTTTTGGTTTAATTATAAAATTAATTCAAAAAGCCATCATTGCATTTTACACCCTTCTATTTTACTACCAAGCATTTCCGTGTACAAGTCATTAACAATATCACGAAGACCTCCCAAATTTTTTCTTACATCTCGAGTTTTTTTTAATCGATCTAAAGCCCATTCCATATCGTTTGGATCAAATGCAACCTCAACATTGTTGAAACTATCACACTCTAAGAAACGACTCTGAGACCTCTCACTAATAGCATCGCCCAATGTTAAACTTTGCAAATGAAGTTCAAGATCGTCACTAAGGCCCAACAGGATAGAGACAGGAGGTTCTTTCCCATCGGCTATATTTTGACCTAACTCCACTAACTTTTCAACTTCACCTACACATAAATCAATTTCTGTCGCAAGTTTGATTAAATTCTTCATCTGCTTATCCCTTTTTAGAAGGAAAGTTTCACGCTGCTCAATTTCATGTTGTTGGGCTGTTATTTCATTTAAAAGCTTTGCATTCTCTAGTTCTAGTAATTTATATTTTTCCTCCATTTTGTCCATTTTCAATTCTGTTGTGAGAAATTGCTCTTGAAGAGATTCTATATCTGATTCTTGGTTGGCAATTTTAACTACATCATCAGCATGATCGCTCTCCAATTGAGATAATTTGGTCCGCAGAGCAGATACTATTTTTGAGCTACGCATTAATTGACTTCGATGTACAGTAATTAATTCAAGAACGCTTTGCTCGTTAGACAGATCTATATTCTGAAGGTCTTTGTCCTTCAAGATTGATAATTGAGCGTCTTCCAGGGTTTTTAATTCTTCCAATCTACAATAATAAACAGAAAATTCTTCATGAATGCATCAATAATACATGTTCATATGTTAAATTGTAGATGTAGTTTTGTACTGAAAATATTAGTAGTACTTATTACAACAAATCAAAGCTTACTTTAGCTGAGAATCCTGAAAAGCTCTATCTTTATCAAGAATTTCGCGACGTAGACAGGCTAACTGGTCCGTCAACCTAGACAGCTTTGCATCCAGAAGCTGATTGTTTTCTTGTAAATTAGCAATGAGTGATTGAGCTTCGTGCAACTCTTCTTGACAGGGTAGTTCGTTTATGTACTCTTGAATATTTTCCAGTTTTGTTTGAGCTTTTTTAAACTTAACTTCTATCAAGTTGTAGCCATGTTGAAGGTCTTTAAGTTCTGAATCCTTTTTATAAATTTTCTCCAGCAGTATAACTTCTTGTCTGTTTTTCTCGCCTTTCAATAGTTCTATGTCCTTTCGAAGGGTTCTATTATCCAATTCAGAGGCAGCCAGGAGCCCTTCTAACTCATTGATCCGTTCTGCAAGCCCATGATGAGAATTTAGGAGAGACGAGTTTGACGGAAGTGAGCTGTAATTAAGTGGGGAGGAAGAACTTGCGTTGACAATTAAGTGTTCCAACTGACTTATCCGGTAACGAAGATCGTGGATTTCGTTATTACTAGATCTTGGCGTTTCTCTGCTCATTGTATGGAGCTCAAAATGTGGAACGATATTTCAGCATTCATAAATAAACTAGAATATAAAAAAGTAAACACAATTTAATATAAAATGAGTAATTTGTTGTAATAACGTCAAGTTATGGCCCATAATGCATAAACTTGAACTTATGTTATGCTTATGATGCTGTACATGAAAATGAAATATATGAAATGCAATTGCAATTCAATGGTTGGACTGCTGTTGGACATTCAACATTGGGCTATTGGACAAAAGAAATTAGAATTACAAATACGGCGATATAAGGCAAATAAATAATAAATAATAATATGTAGTAAAAGTGTAAGGCGTTATTATTTACAGTCACATACTCTGCTGTCACTGTTTGAGAACGCTCGTAAGCAATACAGAGCTCATCAATTAGGTCAAGGTCAAAGGGTTTCCTAGAGTTTTTGGTTTCAAACGGGCTCAAATCAACTGAACGTAAACGTAACTCTGAACTCGTCTGAAACTCTAAAGCATATAATGGACAATCAATGTGGAATGGAATGGATGGCATTGCAGTATTGCACATACAACATATCACATATCACATATTGGTATGCTAGGTAATATGACAGTGTCACCGCGCTGCGCTTAGAAACGGTCTTCACCCGGCCGGCACCTTAACCAGTTCAACCCTTTATTTTGTTGTGATTTTATGATTTTAAACAAGTCAACATTGCACATTCATTGAACATCAACAGAAACCAGAACATCAAAAGATCAAAACCAATGAGTATTACGTAAACAAGGAAATTCCTTCCCGCATTCGATAATTCTACTCTTACCCCACCGGCTTACATACATTATACCACTAAGCATTCGTAAATCGTAACACGTAATGTAATGTATGAAAAATTAATATGAAACTTTTAGTTAACGTTCTAATCTGGCATACTTCTTGTTACAATGACAATTAAGTGCGATTCCAACTAGCCGACTACCAACATGAAATACTTTTTAACCCCCCCCCCCCCTGAAGTACTCTACTACTTGTCGAGAGGCCCGACTGACTAACTATATAACTGGTGGGTCGAGCCCATAGACATAAATAAGAATTTATAATATAATTCTCTATCCTCCATATAATTCTGTGGTCGAGCCTCTCGACAACTCTACTACTCGTTACAATAGCCATGAATAAAATAAACCGATGTAACGGGCGTAACCAAGTGTTGAAAACATCGGGTTTCGCACCCTGATGTCAGTGGGGGTGGTCCTGTATACGTCTAAGATGTCATATTACTCATGAGAATCGTTTAAACCCCATATCTCAATTTCCCCAAAAAGCTGAGATTTCGCACTCTGAATTGTGGTTTCAGCGTATTATCATGTATAGATGATAGACATAGAGTGTAATGTAAACTACCTAAGCGTCAGTTGTAAAATGAGTAAGAGCTCTATCCTGGCGTTGGACTCCTACATATCACTATTCTGTTTGATTTAATGGTTTGTTTTGGGGTTTAATTGATGGGGGTCAGGGGGTGCGACCGATTTGACCCAAGTTCGAACTTAGCCTGTGTTAGGACCCAAGGAATAAGTGTACAAAATTTGGTGACCGTAGGTCAAGCCGTTCTCCAGTTATCGCTCGGACAGACGGACGGACAGACGGACAGACAGACGGACGGACGGACAGACGGACGGACAGACGGGCGGACAGACGGACTTGTCGTTCGCATAAAGTGTGTTCAACACTTAATAACGATTAACGATATAGAGCCAGTGTCGAAACCTTTCGTTTGATGCTACAATATCGGATAACTTAAAAAAACCACAGCACAAGCATTTAGAGAGGCAATGCAGTGCTCAATTATTTGTGGTACGGCGTGATTAAAAAAAGTTCGGTCCTTGTTGGAGAGGTTGAAGAGCTGAATAAATCAACAAAAATACTAGGGTTCATAGATTTTCCATTTTTAGTAATTTATTTCAATCACACGTGAAATAGAAACAATTTCGTCATAAATGACACATATTAAAGATGGTATGTTTATTTATTCAGATGGTGGTGGTGCTGCTGCGCCGCGTCCACGTCCGAATCCACCTCTCTGTTAATTTTAAAAAAGGGATTAATTTAAAACTGGGAACACTGTTGTTAAAAATAACATTTTACAAGTGTCTCTTAACAGTCTGAGAACAAGCAGATAATTAAGAAAACATAAATAAATATAAATATATAAACTTACGAATTCTACTTGAGCTCCACCGGCTCCAACTTCGGTCTTCTTATCTCCCTCACCTCCTCGTCTGTAAGCGGATCGGTCTTCAGCTGATTTTCCTTCTCCTCGTGGAGCTCCTGGGGCTCTTGGTCGAGCAGTCTCTGTCCTGGTTGCTCTCGTCAAAGTGGCTGGAACAATCTTTATCGTGGAACCAGAAACAAAATTTAAATCATGAATGCGCAATGTTTTGCATAGTAGCATGACTTTCAAATGGGTTCATCAAAAGTAGGTAGTAATACAAATAATTTTCAATGTTTACCTCGGCAGGAAGGTGCAAGTAGTCTCGCAAATACTGAATTCCTTCATTTTTAAGGTACCAGTAATAATGCCTCCATGCGAATTGTTCTGAGACGTAACCACGAGATTTCAGAGACTAGAAAGAAACAAAATATGAAATAATGTTAATTCTTATGAAATACGCACGTCACACGTATTCAATGTTTTACAACTCATTTTTAAACCAAAAGAAGATTATCCGGTTCCGGTAAATGTGAAATGCTTGGGAATAATTATTTTAGGTTTACCCTTCTTCCATCTTCAATCTTCAATGCAAATTGCAAAATAAATGGAAATTGAAATGGCAAATGTGAAAACAATGTGAAAAATGCTTTATTTTGTAATTCTGAATTGAGAATTCGCAAACCACAAACTATGAAGCCTTTTGTATTATATGTACATATATCATCGTTTTCATTTTTTGAGATTTCTGATAACTAACGATCGGCGATCGACGAAGGAGTAAAAAAAAAATGCGAAATGTGTTACCGTACCGTCAATGCTTTGATGACCTGAAGATTGGGAATTCCTTCCAATTCGGGATGAGATGGAGCATGGAAATCCTTTTTGGCAACCATAACCCCCTCCTCGAACAGTTTCTCGTAGATTTTTCTCCTGTTAGCTTTCGGCATCAACATCTTGACCTTCTTTTATTTAACTGATTTCCAACAAAATAAGAAAAATCTTCGGGAACTTCTTTCCTCACAGAGACAAGAGAGTTGGACAACTTGCAGAGACGGCAGCATGTGGAATGGAAATGAGAATGGCGGAAAACAGACAGAGGCCGCTTGCGCAGGATAAGTCATCGATTTTTTTAGACCCATAACAAACTTCTTTAAAACGCTCAAAATTCGATCGTTTTTCACTTCTACTTCAAATCTGCTTTAAAAAGTAACTCAAAAGTAATTTTCATTGCAAAAAATACCGGTTTCCGCTCTAAAATAGATTCCATGTTCGAAAAATTAAGATAAATTCAATATTTTAAATCCCACCTCACCCCATCTGTATTTGAAAGAGAGGGAGATGAATTAATTTCAAATTCCATTTATAATTTATATTTGTAATTTTTTGTCAAAAGCAAAAGTCAAAAGTCAAAACTTTTCCGTCAAAAGGATACGTCGTCAAACCGCAATCGAAGACGCTGTCGAACTTGAACTCTAAAGCGTGTAGGGTTTGATTACGAGATTTTACTATAGAACATAGAAGGACAAAGAAAGAACAAAGAAAGGATTTTTGTTTTGGATTTATTTTATACTTATTTATTTCAGATTTCAAGCAAGATGCCGTGGACAGGGGAGCCGGTCAATCCTGAACTTTTTAAATTCATTGAAACCGGCAGATTGGCAGAGATAAGTACATTTTCAGTTGAACAACTTCGTCCATTTTTGCCGATTTTGGCACGGTCGAGCCTAATTCAGCAAGGGGACGCTTATGGAAGGCCGTTGGAGTTTCGAGAACCCATTCTTGTTGCGCTGTCTCAGATTGAGGCTGTCAACAATATCGTCTCTCTGCTTTCAGTCGAATATCAGCCTCTGGAAGCGGATGTGAAAAAAGAGTTACAACTAAGGCACGTTTTTGGCTTTGAAGTTAAGATGAAGTTGAATGCGGAATGCAGAATGCTCAAACTTACATTTGAAATTGAATTGACTGAATTAGTGCATGTGACACATGCCACTTCAGATGTGGTACATGAAATTTAAATTAAATCATTCATTGGATTATTATTTAGGCAGAAACTTGGGAATCGAGAAAGCGACAGCGTCCTTGTCCAAAACTTACAAAATGGCTTGGCAATCGAGTTCGAGAGAACGGAAGTCACTCGAAAGCTACGATTGATACTATCCGAAGTATTGTTTATAATGTCTCAGGTTGGTGTTCCGCATAGTTCTTTGACAAATTAGTTACCTAGTAAAGTTTCTACTTAAATCGGCCTGACCCAGATTCTGAATGATATATACAATTCCATGATTTTAATAACTTTCTTGTTTTTAGATGATAGAGCCGAGACAAGAGTATTATATGAAGTGTTCGGATTTATTTGATAACTGGATTTATTTGGAGGATATTTGCGATGCGCTTTGTATTGCTCTAGTGGAATTACCTAATCTTCTTTCACTTCCTGATGTAAGATTTTCATTGGGGATTTTATCGTCATTGTTTTCTTGTTCTAAGTTGATTTTTGATATCCTTTTTGACATCAAGTTTCAAGGTCAAAGGTTTATTTTGTAAAGTCAATACGTATCTAGGTGAGACGGTCCAAGGTCAGTTTTTGAAAAATATAAGATGTCAAAAATATTAATTGAATTTACACAATACTCTGCTAAAATAATTATCAAAATTTGGAAAAGAAATAAATCTAGGTGTAGGTAGTATGTATTTAACATTTATGTGTACATTTCGTGTGTCAGTGCTTCCAACCCTATAAAAACATTTTCGTCGTACAATCAAATATCGTGCAAACTGCAAAGTTGACGATGTCTAAAATCTGAACCAATAAAGCAAGGGAAAGAGAGACGATGTATATTATAATCATAATTAACATTCTCTTAGCTAATTTATCTTATTATTCTATAGGACTCTTCATTTCTATTATAGATAGCTATAGATTCTAATTTGACTTACTAACTAATATACTGTCAAATGTTTAATAGGTCTGTGAAGCTATGCTGCACGTTCGAAACGGTCCTTGGATTATTTCAAGACTTGTGGCAAACATGCCTGACTCATTTACTGAAGGTACATATTTTGAATAGAAATGGAATTCAGATGTTTAGGACATATTTAATCACTATACTATTTGGGGTTTTAGTTTGTTATCATTTAATATCCAACGGGGATAAATGTGAAGAAGAATCCGAAGGGGGCTTAATTCGGTTGGAAGCTCTTAAAATGTTACTGAAAATGAATCCTCAGCAGAGCTTACTTATAAGGTCCCGTTGTGTAAGTTTTTATTACCATTACAAATTATTCAAAGTTGTAGTTGCTGTTATTCCTGACTGCTACACTTTGTAATAGTATAAATACTGTTTTTATAATTAAACTTTTACAGGTAGAAATGTGTCGAATGCCAGCTCTAGCCGTTTTCCTGAGTTTGGGTATGCTACATTGTCGTGTTTTGTCGGTTTAAAAAATGGAATAATTTGTTGTTTACAAGTTGGTTACTCATTTATGATAATTCTCTTTTGTTTAGAATCTGGTAATACTGCGGATAATCTAGTTCCGTTTCTTTCTGGCATTTTGCTGGGTAACGATCAATTAGTTCGAAATTGGTTTTCAGCGTATGTACGGAATGGACAAAAGGTAGTTCCCGGAACTTTGTCGAGCTTACTTTTCTTAAGATATAGGTTATATTATAATCTAGGTATATCCTCATCCTATAATTTTCACCCACCAAACTAACTTCAATAAATTATTGTTATTTTTTGCAGCGAAAAATTGATAGTTCAAACTCATTAAATGACATGAGAAATGCCATATTTGAATACTTACGATGTATTTTGGAGGATGCAAAGAAGAAAACGTATCATCTACAAGAAAATACAGTAGTTCAAGCGTCTTCTTTATTGCGACTATTATGCGCCCTAAAAGGAATTGCTGGTTTTAAGTTAGTCATTTGTCGAATCTTGAAATGCTAATGAAAATTAAAATGATACTGTCTTATCGGTATATAATAGTTTTAAATCTTGCGATTTTTAGGTTCCACGACGATGAAGTTATTGTGTTGGTAAATTTAATTACTCTTAAAGCTCCAATGACAGCCCAAGGGAGCAGATTTATTATTCTTGGTCTATGCACACTTCTCGCCTGCCCATCTATACTATCCAATACAGAACAAGAAAAAACAATAATTGAGTGGATTAAATCATTAATAAAGCATGACGCTCTAGCAAAGTATGTAAATATTTCTAAATATTAAACTACTAAAATATTTGAAGTTATGGAGTTTCTACTAACTATAATATTTTTAATCCATTAGTTCTGAAGGCAATAATGCGTCTTTTGGGGAAATACTGCTGTTGATGGCCATCCATTTTCATAGTAATCAGCTTACCGCAATCTCAGATTTGGTATGTACGACGCTTGGAATGAAAATAGCAATCCGAGTAAACACAATGGCTCGAATAAAACAAATTTTCACGCAAGAAATTTTTACAGAGCAGGTATAGAAATTTTATAAACTTTACATTTTTGTCACATTTCCTAGAACGTTATTTTCAAAAGATTTGAAGTCAGTATTCAAAGTGATCTACATATATAAACATTATTCAGGTTGTTACTGCCCATGCAGTACGTGTACCAGTCACTCCAAATTTAAGTGGAAATCTATCAGGATTTCTCCCTGTACACTGTATTTATCAACTAATTAAATCTAGAGCTTTCACCAAGCATAAGGTTCCTATCAAAGACTGGATATACAGGTTTAAATTAAACGATCAAATCAATTTGCTGAAATAGTAAATACCTTGCCTTGCCGTTACTGGAGGATAATTACAATTTTATACGTACCCCTTCTTTCTGTTTCAGGCAAATTATCAGCACCACCTTTCCCATTCATCCAGTTCTTCCCGTATTGCTTGACGTGTACACTCAGTCCATGCTAGTCCAAGGAACTAGCGCAATTGGAGGCTCGAAGTTGGTACTAGAGCTTACCAACGAGCCATTGACAGACGAAGAAGTGTTGAATGTTTTTGGAACGTTTCAAAGCAAAAGTTTAGTAACTCAGTTGTTGGTCTTATATTATGTTTTGCTGTATGAAGACTACCGATTGACCAACAGTAAAAGTTTAATTGGAAAAAAGAAAGTGAAGACGTATTCTGGAACATTATTTTCTCAAATACCTATAAAGTACCTGCTTCAAGAAGCACAAAAGAATCAAAACTTGTGTGGTGGTAATTATTTGACTTCACATTTTTATGCTATATATATTAAATATAAATACGAACATTTTTCAGTGTTATTTATGTTATCACTCACTCCAGGATTGTTTCCCTCGCTTCTGAAGTTACTTGCAACGCATTTTCCTCAATTGTGTATTGCAAATGAATGGTTGGAAGACAATATGGCCCTGTCAGAGGAAGAACCGTTTTCTGCCTCTTTAAAAACAAATTTGGATCCCGATTTTCCGAATGGAAGTTTTGAAAACGGTTAGACCATTTATATGTTAAATCTCAATATCGATTTAGGCATGTGTTTTTATAATTCACCAACTACGACTTGCATTTCATTTTGTAGCATTTGCGATGGTCATTGATCATCCGGCAGACGCGATTAGAATTCTGGAATCGTGTAAACAACTTCCTCCGCACAAACTGTGGAATTACTCAAAGGAATTTGTAAATCAGATTAGAAAAGTTACTCAACTCTCTGTTCCTAGAAAAATACAAGGTTCGACATAGAAATATAATAATAGGTTATGTTTTATATTTATGCCTAATTGCTTTTAATCGTTGTCATTTTGTAAACATTGTATTTTTAGATCTTTATCGTGATGTTTGGTACAAGTTAAATAATGTCTATCCCCGGCATTTATGGGAGATGACTAGCAACGCTTTGATGCCAAATGGCTCACTATATTTGACGGCCGAGGAATTCACACTTGATCCACTGCAGATCTTAAGGTGTGATGTTAGAGTCTTCCGTTGCGCACCAATTCTTGACATATTCCTTCATATCTTGGCTGCAACTTTAGCATCTTCAAAGTACTTTTTATGGAAGCATCTTCAGGTGAAATGATGCGAAATTGGTATTATAAATACATGATGATTCTCAGCAATATATATTTGAATAATTAATTGTTATATTATAGGAAAATCCTTCCCTCGAGGCCCCAACAGTTGCGCAGTCACAAGATGAAGAGAGAGAAGCACTGAAATTGGCACTTGTAGCTGTGCAAGAAACCGCTGCTATTCAGATACTGCTTGAAACTTGCCTTCCAAATGAAGATGATAAGGTAAATGTTTTTATTTTTATTCATGCTATATTTTGTGATATTTATTATTGTTGATTGTTAATATATGTGTAGCTTATATAGTATTTCTTTATTTCTTTATACGTAATAATTTCTTGTTCTTCAGAAAGGAATATGCAGTGACCTGACTGTAAAAGAAACCCAAAGTCTGATTTGCTGTTTTTTGCATCAAATGTTTATTGCTGATCCTAACTTGGCCAAACTAGTTCATTTTCAGGTAATTATTCGAATTTTGAGCTTTAATGCAATGGTCGTTTAAACCTGCTCGTGATAGTGATTAACAATTTTAGGGCTATCCTTTCGAACTCCTTCCCATTGCTGTAAGAGGTATTCCTTCAATGCACATTTGTCTGGACTTCATTCCTGAACTGATGAATCAGCCGGAATTGGAAAAACAGGTATCCCTGAATATCTGTCTTTACAGGTTAACTCTAAATGATTTGCATGATCATGATCATGATGATTATGATTTTCAAATAGGTATTTGCGGTTCAACTGATATCTTACCTGTCGATGGAATACGCACTACCAAAGTCATTAAGTGTAGCTCGCTTGGCTGTTAACACAATGAATAATATGGCCTCTGGTAATTTAGAAATTAACTTTTCTTTATTTGTATTTATTTGTATTTTTTGCATTTTGGTAGGGTTATTAATATTTTATTACAGGTTTGATGTCAGAGGAACGAGCTGAATTCTTTGTGCCTGCTCTGTCAGCATTGGAAAGACTATGCGTTGCATTTCCACCTTTAGTCGAAGATATTGTTGGTCTTCTATTGCATCTTGGGAAAGTCTGCAATGCACAAAACTCGATCGAGCGAAATCGTATGAGCAGGATTGTGAGAAATAAACATTTAGTGAAGAAGATTAATGAAACCCATACATCGGTGGTCAATCATGTAATGATGGATCGAAGAATTATGTAAATACATAAATATAGAAAGTGTGGTTGTTTATAACCATTATGAAAGTTTACTATGTAAGTTTTTTAACTATCGATGGTTTGTTGTAAAAAGACTAAATAATAATAAATACATTGATATTTGAGTTTTTAAATAGCTTAACTGTTTGGGATCTTTATTCAAGAAAAAGTTCGAAACATTAATGGTAAATTAGTCATCAACTTAGGGATCTGAAGGTCTCCTCAAGGTTCCTTTGATTTTGGCCAACTTTGATTACTTACTCGGATATTTGATAATCAGTACCAAAGTCAATGGTTGCTCCTCGGTATGTGATTCTAAATAGCAAGCTCTTGTTATATATTTATCGTATATGAATATTCAAAGATTATTACTTTAAATTGTTTCAGAGCATACGTTTGAGTTTTTAGCTCTGTATCCAATGCCAAGAGGCTGATGGAATCAAAAGCTAGTGTTTTTGGCTGATTGATTGGTAAAAGACCTCCACGTTGATAGTGGAGAATTAAGCTGTTTTTTTCTGAAGGGTTGAGCATAATATGACTAGGAACCTCCACCCATTTCGAAATAATTTGATTGGCTGACATTGCGTGACTGAAATATACATTGAGATTAGTTAGTAAGTAATGGTTTTTGAGTTTTGACAGGCAGTAGAAACACAACGAATCTACGGTAATTTTCATTACTTATCAACGAGAACGAATTTTTCTGATTTCGTTCCATCTGATCCTCTGAATTGTATCCAAAAAGTTCCAGTTGTGTGCTCTTGTGAAGAACTAATTGGGGCTTGGATTTGTACGGATTGAACTAGAAAATATCACATCGAATAAATTATGATCTGAATTATCTGAAACGATAGTTTTGCTAGTAATCTGATAATATAATAATATAATAATTAATAATCGATGTCACTTACGACAATATGTATGATTATCCTTTCCATCTCCAGTATGAAGGTAATAACTGCCCGACCCAACGAAGTTGTTTGGATTGTATCCCATTGGGATACATTTTCCTGAGTCTTTACATGAGGTATAACAGTTTCCTCTGTGGAATTGCGTAAAAGCATTGTTTTCAAATGAAATGAGAAATGACCTCTACAATACGGAGTCGGAAAATAATCTCTTACTTTTCGAATTCGCTATAGTCACTACAAGAATAACTGATAAACGGACAGCTATTACTCCTAGCTATCGACTCAGCAAAGAAGTCAGCTCCCCGAAGATGACTACAAGCCCATGTCGAAATGGCTCCTTCGAAATCAAGAGTGATTAAATCGATGATGGAAATGATTAAACTTCCAAGAATATCCGAACAACCTAAAATAAATATTTATTCAGTACCGAAAGTTAGTTTTTGACTAATTGAAGTCGAGGTATAATAATCAACCTCTAAAACTCTAAATCTAAACTGTACCTGGTTGATGCTTGCCACCATTAGGGAAAATGTCTACGTGCCCAATTCCGCCAACGATTCCCATTCCAAAATTTAACGCGGTGTTACCGTTGGTGTGAATAACTTCAACATATTTGGCATCACCAGTGTCTAATCGAACGATGGGGTCGGTACCATCGAAGTAAGGTGCAGAGGGGTCCACTTTTTACGAAAATATCATAACATTTGATCGCGTTGGTAAACAAAGATATCGGTCACTTATTATTAGGATAATCTATCTTACCAGCAGTGATGTGCGGAATGCGACCTAGCGATCGGTCTCCAATGTAACCAGCAACATGAGCCCCGATATTGTGACCGATAATATGGACATCGTCGATGTTCAGTCCACCTTTCGCCTCAAGGAACGAAATAAATTTAGCCGTTTGGGCTCCAACAAGTCGAGCATTAGCAGTGGCACTTAGATAGGGGGAACGGGCTCCTGGTGCCCAATCAATTGCGATAACGTTGATATCTTCCTACAAAAAAGATATTACATGGGATGTGCGAAGCGTCGATTGTAACTTGTCTAAAGTACAATTTAGTAGTTATTTTCTTACATTCTCGAGCAATGCGCTCTTGGCTGCCCATACATACGACGATTTATGGCTGTCTGTAAATCCGTGAATTAAGAAAACAGTTCGCCTTGCAGGATCGAATGGTGAGAAATCTAGAATTGCATCCTAAGTATACGAAAAAGGTAATTTTGAACCCCGAATATTCTTTCAAATAAATCAAATTGATCAAGTTTTTTACTACCTTATCGACCATAAGTTCGTATCCAATATTTTCATACTCATCATTTCCTCGACAGAAAAGCAAGAACCTGGTTCCAACCTCATATGGAGGATGGGGAAGGGCGGACAACGGTCGAAGTCCCGATGTCCATGGGGCATCGGTGGTAAAGCAACCGTAATTGTCGAAACATATCTGAGAATATCAGAATTATTTAATGGATAAACTTACTGAGAAGGCGAAGATAGTTAGTCAATAAGGAAAGTATTGGTTTCGTGTTGGAATAAGTTTCTCCGGTGGCATTATAGAGTCACTTGTCTCTATAATACGTCTGAAACTCTGACTAGTGGCATTATAATTATTTGTGGTTTTACCTCTTTTCCAAATGTAACGGATACTGAAAAATGAAAAAAGAATCGCTTTTATTATATCGATAGTACGCGAATATTGGTCACATTTTCATACTATGTTCTCATTTCCTCGCCATGGACTTTGCATGCAAGATGAATCAATTTTCACTCAATCAAATTTCTATTTCTAGTACAAAAAAAAATCGTTTAAGGAAGGGTAAAAATTATTCACCCAAGCATTTTATTTTTATTTTATGACTTGACTTTTTCCTGGAATTCGGAAGCTGAGATATTTGCATTGTATTCAATACCATATAATCAGTTCTTTATCTTTTTATCCCAATCTTTGATGAATATTTTTATCTTATGTTTAGCTAAAATTTACATGAAACGATCAAACGATGTTTGCATGAACTCATGTAATTTAGACAAAGCCATATTAAATATTGGTCGTAATAATAACTTGATGATTTAATGATCCTTATAAATGGGAAATCCTCCCCTGAATTCAAATCAACTTGCCCCCTAATCAAAACAATTGACCCCCACTTTATCTAAATCAGCCCCCGCGTGTAAAAGAGTTGCCCCCTCCCTAATTTCGAATTTGCATTGATAACCGGAGGACAAATTGTGTGGAGGGGGGGGGGGGGTGATTCAGATAAAGGGAGTCAATTTAAAAAAATGGGGGTGTATTCTTTTGATTTGGAAGCAAGTTCATTTGGGTGCAACCCATGAGAGACACTGATAAGGAGCTCATTAAACTTTATTTTAGGCTTCTTTGTTGCATGATACGAAGTATGAAATTTTCTTGTTCCATATCCATTAGTATACTACCTTACTAATAAAGCATTTATAGCTTAGACTTACATGTCGCAAATCCCACGATGACGAGAAAGGCAATAACTGGCCTCATGTTGACCACAGATTAATTTTAAAAGTTGAAGGTTTCTAGACTGTATCGAGGATCTTAGTTCTACAAAAGTCGCTGTGCGATCTGAAAGACTTCAATTGCCGATCTGAATGGAAATATGGAAATGAACTTGAACTTGTTTGGGTAAATATAATGGATAATTCAACCTTTGGAAGTTGGAACCGAAAGTTGAAGTGGTTTCACAATTCAATCAATAAACATTCTATTCCGTCGTCCCACCCACGAAATGATGTTTCCTCACCAAATTGGCAATAACATTTTGGTTTCATCTTATCTGACACCTAATAACACGCATAATGATGTACATTTAATGTAGTTATCAGGAATTTCGCTTGACGTTGGTGTTGACATTTGTCATGTTACATATTGTATATGGTATTTCCATTATACTTCGTAATTATTTTTCGATGATTCTGAAGTGATTGAATGATAACTCATTTACAATCTTTTAGCGTGGAAACTTGGAAAGTCACGCCCTCAAGAGACTCATCCAATTTTCACCAATTACATTTAAATTGATATTTTTGAAGACTCTAGTTAATTACAGAGGAATATTTCATATGGATTTCTAAATGTGTTGAAAGACTTAGAATGAGGCACCCATAATTATTAACTGCTTTTCAAAATAATTTGAAAATATCCTGCCCCAGCATTGCCCGTCGCTTAAAAACCACCGTTCTGCTTTATTTTTGCACTTTGAATTATGATTTATTCGTCCATTTTTTTAAACTCTGACTCTGATTTAATTGTGTCATTCCAATAATAATTGAGCATGGATTTTGTCTCTAGTTTTAAAATATCATGGGGTAAGAATATTATTCTGAAATCTGAATGTCCGTCCCATACTCGATCGTTACTCCATTGTAGGAAATTCTGTCAAAGATTTTAAAATGTTTTGAAATTGGCAAGCATATGAGACTACATGAAAAAGCAGGAAGTAATAACAGTTTCATACGTTTGTGTGTTAAGTTCCGTATCTATGACCAAAAGATTTATGGAATCGAATGCCAAAGTGTCTGGTTGGGTGATAGGTAAAAGCCCCCCTCTGGTATAATGCAGAATGAGACTTCCTTTTTGGGTTGGGGTGCGCATTATATGGCTTGGGACTTCAACCCATTTCGAAAGAACTTGTCCTGCCGACATTCCAGAACTAAGAGCATTTTTGAAATATACATATTTGCGTGACATTCTTGTCATTAAATGGTTACGAAAATTTTAATTGTGGACTGACTCATCAATAAGAGTAAACTTCTCGGATCTGGTTCCATCAGAGCCTCTAAATTCGATCCAAAAAGTTCCGACCGCATGCTCTTGGCCAAGACTTACAGGTGCCTGGATTTGAACAGATTGAACTGTTGGGAAAGAAAATGCTAATTATTTTCCTTATCTAATTCCGACATTTAGAAATGGGTAACATTAATTACGGCAATATGTGCTGTTATCCTTTCCATCAGATGTGTGTAGGAAATATGTGCCTGACCCAACGAAGTTCCTTGAATTGTAACCCATTGGAAGACATTTTCCAGGCTCTTTGCATGAGGAGTAACAATTTCCTCTAATAAAACATACAAATCATGTATCAATCGTAACCCAATACCAATAAATTATGTACGTAATACTGCGTTCATAAATTGTAGAAAACCTACTTCTCAAATGTATCGTAATCAGGGCACGAATAACCAATGAATGGGCAACTGGCGGTTCCCACGATGGACTCCAAAAAGAAATCGGCTCCACGAAGATGGCTACAAGCCCACGTCGAAATTGCTCCTTCGAAATCAAGAGTGATTAAATCAATTATGGAAATGATTAAGCTCCCAAGAAGATCCTGACACCCTGCAAAAAAAAAATGAAAAAAAAAATTCTAAACCCTTTATTTTATTTTATTTCAAAAGCTATATATAAATTCTAAATATATATACCTGGCTGGTGTTTTCCACCGTTGGGAAAGATATCCGTGTGTCCAATTGATCCAACGATTCCCATCCCAAAGTTTACTGCAGTATTTCCGTTTGTATGAATAACTTCAACGTATTTAGCATCTCCGGTATCCAGTCGAACAATCGGATCTGTTCCATCGAAATATGGTGCTGATGGATCCTATAAGATATTTATATTTTAGATGCGATAGATAAGGCTGGGGGTATTGCTATATCAATGAAAGTCAAATCGGTACATTATAAATTAAATTCAGCAAATACAGCTTACCACAGCAGTTATTCGAGGAATAAGTCCCAAAGAGCGATCCCCAACATATCCGCCAATATGGGCACCGAGATTGTGTCCGATGATATGAACATCGTTGATATCAAGATCTCCTTTCTCTTCCAAGAACGCCACGAATCGAGCAACCTGGGCTCCTACTAGACGAGCATTTGCAGTAGCACCCAAATACGGACTCTCTGCACCAGGAGCCCAGTCCACAGCGATAACATTTATGTCTTCCTAGTAATTGGAAATTAGAATAATTTTGTCATCCCCAATTTCAATTTGCGTGTATATGTGAAGTCTGATGGTATCATTCATTTCTAACATGCTTACATTTTCGAGCAGGGCATTTTTGGCCTCCCAAACGTAAGGTGATTTATGGCTGTCCGTGAATCCATGGATCAAGAATACGGTTCTTCGGGTTGGATCGAACGGTGAAAATTCCAGGATGGGTTCCTTATTATGAGACAGTTAATTTATTTTTAAGTTAATATGGAATAGTTTAGTTAATCAAAAATTTAGAATTTTGATGACAATTTGCTGATTCGAATTTTTAAAATTAAATCAATTTGTGTCATTCTAATTGAAGATTTGTACGATGTTTATGAGTTTATGACTTATTCCAGATTTTTAACTCGAAATCTCGCATGGACGTCCATTTGAACCTAATTTTTTCCAATGTGCCAGGACATTTGCAAAAAACTTAAGAATGCGTTAATCTTACCGAATTTCGAAATAACTCCCGGATGATCGAAATAACACTTATAAGTATAACACCCCTTTCAGAGCACTCGACTCGACAAAAATTTGATAAAGTGTATTTATACCTTGTCAACCATAAGCTCGTAACCAATGTTTAAATATTCATCGCTGCCCCGACAGAAGAGCAGAAACCTGGTCCCGATTTCATATGGGGGCTTAGGAAGAGCGGAAAGGGGTCGAAGTCCTGATGTCCATGGGGCATCAGTGGTAAAACATCCGTACGTATCATAGCATATCTAACAATGCATACGGGGAATAAAAAGTTGTACAGACAAGTTTAAATATTTTTAAGTTTTTAAGGAAAATGTATTACCTCTTGTCGGGTCTCTTGACCAATGGACAAGGTTACTATTAAAACCATAAATTATATATATTTTAAATTACTACATTACTATAATCCGAATAATTATGATTTGTAGTGTGTTAAATCTCACATGTCCCAAGAAGTAGCAATGTCACAAATCTTAGGTGATTCATTTTCGAAAACTTCTGAATTGACTGAAAATTATAGAAAATTATATTTGGATGGTCTCTCAAGAACTGAGTAACAATTTTGCCAGAACCACAATCTAAGTCCAAAAATAAATGTACTTCACACTTTGCGTTCACGTGCTTTGTTAAATTAGATTATCTGCTCTATCTAGAAGTGTTCTTTGACAGCTATTTTTATTTTAATAGTTATCTTATCTTCAACTGAGCCTTTTCAATTTAATCGAAGTATACAATTCAATGACATGGGGAACACTCGTCGTTCGATTTATAGAAGGGAAACTTGTATAGCTAAATGTGATTTTGATTGTCATATACACATATGAACCCATTCACATGACCATCAAAATCCCCACAACGTCATTTTTTTTTACTTTATGCAGTGGTCAATCTGCAAAGATTAAAAACTTGAAACAGTTGAAAATAATTCAAATTAAAAGATAACAGATTACAAACATTAAACCCGATCCATCAATTTTGTTCACAGGAAATATTTATTCCTATCGGTATATGTACATTACATATTAATTATGATGATTGACAGTAAAGATTGCGAAATATACTTTATGGTATGAAATTATCTATAGTCAATACTACAGTACGTTCGAGTACAATGTCTAAAAATACCTAGTCACTAGTTTTGTAGAATTATTACAAATTTTGTCAAAATAAGCTTTATTACGGTTCACTTCATTATGCTATTTTTACACTTGCAGGTCTATGTAAGGCATTTCTCGCATTTGATCTAGGAACTGCACTGAATAGTTGGTATTATCTTTAAGCATTAACTTGTTCAATAGCTTTAAACCCTTAATTATACTACAAAATTCAGAATCACAGCTTATAGAGTTATTTGACAAGTCAAGACTTTCGCACTCAAGGAAAGCAGCCAACGATGAACAATTTTTAAGGTTATTATCACTGCAGTCAATGGTTTTGAAACGACAAAACCGTTCAGGGTAATAAAGCGCAGTCAAATTCAAGCCTTTAAGACTGATAGTTTCGGAATCTGCCGGGTGATTAAATAGTGTCCACTCCACAACGAATTTAGAACCTGCAGTAAAGAAAACGTTTCTAAACAATAATATATGGATAAAATATAACATTTAATTTGAACAAGGTCAATTGTGTAAATACGCAGATCATTGTAGTAGTTTGTCCTCTTTGGGTCCAACAGAAGTAGTATCTCAAGCAGTTCAGTAATTTGGCTTCGGTATTCTATGAAGTTTATTAATCGCATTAATGTGATAGCTGTCAAGACCGGCCCTGTAATAATATCAAAACATTTTGAAAAAATATAGAAAGCTTAAATCTTTCAAACCGCAAAATAATATCTTTTTTAACATTTTGAAGGTTTGTAACTTGTAAGTGCTCTATTTTCTTACATTTGATATCCGGCTCTAGTTCATGCAGTTCCAGTACCCATGTCAATTCCTCTCGTAACAACTTTTCAAATACTGGATTCTTGGGCTAGAAACATTATAAAGGCATATCTTTCTAGTTTCGATTATCTACAAACCGACCGATAATTTAAATTTAAGCGTTTAATGTTTGAGAATTTACCTTCGTATCGTCATCGAAATATTTTGGAAAATTATGTTTACAGCCAATTTTTAAATCTACACAAGAATCATCTTTGTTGTCAAGAATATTTTCAGATACTTCCTGAGTGTTATGGTTTTCCGTGTCATCAGTATTTGTTTCACCAAGTATTGTGAACCATAGTTTCGATCTAGCGGAGCCCCAAGGATTATTCCAGACTAAGTCTTGTTCACTCGTATTTTCTATCTTCAGTTTCAGTCCCATCACCGTCGGATCTTGAACTCGAGTGTTGAATGCAATTACAAAAGTAGACTTTGTTTTATGCATGAAGACAGGTCGTGCCAGTTCTAGGTAATCCATAAATGAGTTACCAAAAAATATATAAAATAAGAAATGGAATGGTTGCATTTAAACTCTTAGTGTAGTATTAAGTATATATATATATACCTTGTTTTATTTGTGATTTTAACAGCCAAGTGTGATAAAGCCATGCAGACTGATCTTTTGGGTCAGTAAAAACTGCATTTCTGATCAATTCCAACTCATCGGACAAAAAGTCATTGGAGAGTCGGGATAAGAGCTTAGAACGAAGATGCCAGGAAGAAAAATTCGAGAAATTGGAAGATATCTTTTCGGTTGTGAAGTCGAGCTCTTGTTCAATTGTAATTATTCCACTGTTATCTAATAAATAGCGGCGATAGTCCCAGCAATGAACTTAATAGCAGATAAAACAAAAATATAAAATTTTTACATTTGGAGACACTTCATAATATCTTTTCGCATTTCTTAACAGTAACTTACAATTTCGATCATCGTACTCCAAATACTTGGTACAAAGTTTAAGCTCTTCTGTAACTCTGTCAAAATCAGTTAATTTCATTAACCATAATCGGTGATGCCATGCTCCGTAAGATTTTGGATTGGTTTTCAAACAGAATTCTGTGAAGTCAAATTCTTTTTGTACCAGCTTTTCCTTGAAACTTATTTCGCTGAAATTAATAATGAGAGGTAATTGAATTTAATTGAAATTATATTAATAAAAAACCATTAACACGAAAATCAACGTACTCCAACAATTTAAACTTTTTTAAAGTCTCCTTCCGTATGCTCCATAATGTTGTTATATCCGGATTTGAAGCAAGAACTTGACCAGTGACCATTAAAATTCCCTCATCGAGCTCCCCTTTGGACCGCTAATACAACAAAATCAGAATTTCAGCTTCAGTAATAAATATTGATTGTGAGTATTATTTATGACCGTGTTTCGTGTATCGTATCGTGTGCGTCGGAGTCGGAGTGTCAAATTTGAAATAGCAATGTAATAGAAATATAAATCAAATGATAAATGCATATAATAATATTAGTAGTACATAGCACTGCTGACTTCAAGTACCTTATCGAAAATAATTTTCATCGCATTCTGATAGGCGATGCCTTTCTTATTTCTTTCAGCCTGCTTCTTCAGCTCCTCTTGTTCGCTTCTTTCCACTTTCTGGCGCCCGTGCTTTAGATATTCGTTATAATATCGTAATTAGAATTATTAGAAACTATGAATTATCGTAGATATGGGTAATAATATAAATGACGTTGGGATTGGGATCACCTTCACACTTACCATATTTTGTAATTTATCAAATAAATTGAATTCCAAATTATTGTAATTTTGAATTTTTTCAAATTATGAATTGAATTAATCAAATTTGTCAGAATCTGGAACCAGATTTCAGAATTGTGTCCCGTTTTGTCGTGTCGTCGTCGTCGTGTGTCTTGTGGAAAAAATCCCTGAAATCCCTCAGAACGGCAAATCTAATTTGTCAAATTGATTGTTTGATTGCACATTTGACATTGCATAAATCTTAAATTTAAATCGTTAAAATCTAACGTTGAATATGTAATAATTGAATTGATAATGAGAAACTTCAAAAGAACTAAGACATAAGAAGAGACAAAGACTAAACATGGGACTTGGGACTTGATTTTCGGACGGGGACGGACGTTATCAGCTCTGAATTCTGAACTGAATGTCAAACAATGTGGAAGAATTTTACGTGGAATTGGAATCGTATTCGTATAGGCAGATAGGCACTCACACGTGATGACTCACTTCACTCTGTATGTTTTGTTCAACATTGCTCATTGGATTCATTTCAATATTAAAAAAAATACCATAAATTTACCAATACAATACCACCGACACCACCGTTCCACACTTCCACATGATTTCCGCAATCCGTACTGACCGGCTTGGCTAGACAGAAGAAAGTAGAAAGAAACGCAATGTGCAATGTGCAATAAAAAGAATAAAAAATATCAGATTATAGCATAGTGCATAGGCCATAGGCCATACAGATAGATATCTATAGGCTATACAAACCACAAGGACAAGGCACACCCACACACGGACGGATACGGACGGACGTTCGGACGTGTCTACCCACTTACCCACCCAGTCACTGATCGATCCCTCCAGTGGAATTCATCGATTCCAAATTGTGAAAATTATACAACTACAACGACATAACGTAAAATTCTTCGGAAACGGAGGCTTCTGTTGTCTGTTTCTAATCATACATTCCATATTCCAAATTCTAAAGTCTTAAAAATTAAATTGGCACTGGTAATATTGAATATTATTATAGGAACTATGTCGGACGAAGATTGTGATTTTATCAATGTCCCAGCAGAGACCCCATTAAGCCCAGATGAAGCGATTTCTAGAAGACATAAGAGGGAGAAAAAAGAATTGCAAGGTATGTATATTATGTATTATTTTGTATCTTTGATCTTGTATGTTTGCAACGAGTCGCATTCATTCACTGCACACTGCATTATGTCATTATGTGACTGACTGCGCTGCGCTGCGTCGCTGCGAGTTGAGCGTGTAGGGTCAGGTCACGTATTCACCTCACCATTACCTTGCGGTTTGTTCCATTTCAAAGTTTTGTTGGACTCCAGGGTCTATTTAAAACCCATAAAAGTATAATATATCACAATCTCTGACAAGCCGACAACCGACCGAACCGTCATTAGAACCCGGTTTATTAATAAGAATTAAATTGCAAATTTTTAATTCATTCACAGGAAAAATCCTAAGCATGAAGAAGAACGTCAACAAGGCGGACAAGAAGAGAAAGAAGGATATTGCAGACGAAATTATCAAGTTGGAAAAAGAGTTAGAAGCACGACAGAAAGCTGAATTGGATGCCTTCCGACCTGGACGAATTGGACCACCCTCTTCTGTTCCCCTGACATTGTTAGAATGTGACGAAGTTCATGTTCAGAAGAATACTGACAACAATAGCAAGCCTAGTGGACCAGTGAAGGCTGTGAATCCAGCCGTCGGATTTACTGACGACGATTTAGACAATGGCAAGTCCGCTCCTGGTACTCCTAAATTGTCAAAGGCAAAGAGACGACGGGAGAAGAAGGAGGCTGAGGAACGTGATAAGCAAAAGAGGGTTGACGCTGAATCCTCGGTTCTACTAGAAGGATCACAAATGAAAGCTGAAGATGACGTATTTGAACGAATGATGAAAGATTTAAGTCTGCAAATAATTGATATTGAGCCGGATGGAAATTGGTAGGACTAATTCCAGTCTAAATTATGTCTTTGAGTTTGAGTAATCCAAATTAATTACAATTTTAAGTAATATTTATATGCTTATTAATCACAGTCTGTACAACGCGGTGATAGACCAACTCAAACAATGTGGAGAGAGAATGGACACACAGAACTTGCGTAATCTCACAGCTGAATACCTACGAAATCATAAAGATGAATTTATGTTATTTTTGGACGAAGAGTACTCTAGTTCTGATGAAGGCTTTCAGCGATATTGCGCTGAACTCGAAACGACACCCGCCTGGGGAGGTCAGATCGAGGTATAACATTCGCTTATGCATATTATACACATTTCTATTAAATGCACACGAACCGGAGACACTAATGAAATAAAAATGATTAACTCATCTACTCATCAAAATGTTACTGTATTTCTAGGTTCGCATCTTATCCCAAGTTTTAGGACGACCTATTAAAATTCTTCAAACTGAAGGACAGCCAATACTTTTTGGAGAGAATTTTGAAAACAAGACGTTAGTTTTAACCTATCACCGACACAAGTTCCAATTGGGGGAACACTACAATTCAACTGCAGCTTCTACCTCATCAGTATAATATGGAAGTGTAGCATGAAGATTTGCGACGTAAGCTTGTCAAACCGTCAACACTTTTAACGTTATTTTTCTACCTCTTTTTCTTTCGTAAGGAGTATTTCTTTCATATAAGGAGTCGCCAGTAATGATGACAGTGATGGCACACTGATAAACAACTATTTCTCATCCGGTTATAAATGCTGTGCTGTAGTATGTTAATGTTACAATATCATTGTGCTTACACTCCCATTAGCCATTATTATTTCAATATTACTTGCGTTAAAATTTGTATTGTAATTCGGTGTTGTGACAGTGACAGTAAGGATGATATTATTGATATTGATAGAATAATTAATTTCATAAACACCAAAAACTTCATGCTGAAATAACTAGGTAAATGTATTTAATTTTTCATTCGAGGGTAATGTATTCTTGAGAATTAAAATATATCGATTTTTTAATCACACCTTTTCTAACACCTATAATCAATAATCGTACCAATTCTTCTATATCACTAAATCCCCAATGGATTTTTAATTAATCACTTTTGAGCTAACCATAATCCACAGCCAAATCTGCGGCTGGTACTGGTAACGTATCGATAGTTTTGTTTTATTTCCCCTCCCTCGTATAGTAGATATGGTCTGGAAAATTCATCTATCATTCAACAATGGATTACACTATGGCATGATCGGCTTCGGTCTATTTGGAATTTGTCCATCAATCGCGTTCAAATATTCCATCGCGGTTGTAACTAAAATCACTGCAGATCCCAATGCAAGCGATACGCGAATTATCTGAACTGACGTATCCTTTTGCTTGGTTGCTGCAAAAAAAATTCATTCCACATTCATTACACGAAAAATCAAATGGTGGCTGGGTTTTTGGTCGGATTGAAATCGGTTAATGAAGTGCTTGATTTGAAATCGGTTTGATATCAGCCATTTTTACTAGTTCGTACATGATCAAATAAGTGTCGAATTTTTTTTACCTGCTCGGATCATGGCCCATAAAAGAAGAGAGCCGAGATTAAACATCCCTGCTGAGAATACGCTGCAAAGGACAAATTAATTTCGCTGTAATATGACTAGTCAAGAAACCATTGCTTGCATGCCTCTATAACAAATACTGAAATGCTACCATGTAGTTCATAAATTTGGTACCTGAAGCCAATTTTTTGTCTTCCAGGCAAAGATTTCAAGTGCTTCCTGTCGTATACATAAAGGCAGGCACCTGCCAAGCTCCCAGTTAACAATATATTTGTTGGGTCTACAGGCGTTAATCTTTTAATGAAATAAAACAAAGTATTATTCCGACATGACCTTTAACTCCAGTATTATCTGCGAATGCATTGATTCACCATCATCATACCTTCTAAGGAGACTCGGTTTAACGATATGTACACTCATAGCCGTGTAACAAGCCGTGCCTGCAAATGGTGTATAAAAGTGAATTAAATTCTGTCGGGTCAAAGGCTTCAGAAACGTGCTCCAATGCCAACAGGTGCAGGATTCGTCTTCGACCTGTTCCTCCATACCAGAATCTGAGGCAGAAGATGACATGATTATAAATTTTAGTCTATAGCTCAGAGATAATCAGAAACATAGACTTTGGACTTAATGAGCCTGAACGAACAATCTACTGCTTTTTAATGCACACCAATTAAAACAATGCTCTATGAATTTCTAGCGTAAATTCTAACGATTAAATCGTGATACAAAATATTCAAAAAAACGTTCCAGTTTGTTGGATGATATCGCAAAAAAGCCTTATTCGAGTAATCCACACGCACGCACACTATTACTGTTTACTCGTGTTTGTTTACCCATATGAATTGTGAATAATATTATACAATTTATATAGATGCGAAATACGAAAGATGCAATACGAATTGCAATCGGGAGAAAGTTCTATTCGAGGGAGAAGGAAATAGACCCAAAGGTATTCACTTTCTCCTACTTTTAGACAACTATTCCACCTGCTCTTATAGCGGGAGAAGAATGCACAAATGCAAGACAATAATGGCTAAAGCCTAGGGACAAAGTAGGAACGCCTTCATGTTTGATGTTCTGCATTCTTCCTGAATTTGCATTTCATACATTATTTGCATCCCCCAATTTCCTACATAGTCGTAGCGTGGTCCTTTGTGCTTTGCATATCGTACTATCGTACAGCATACAGTCAGAACAATTTATTTGTATTATTATTTTTAGCTATTTATTCCTCAAGTTCTTTGTATTTAGTTCAAGCAAGACGTTCAAGTTACCCACTATCCGGATCGGTATTAACTACTGAGGGGTAAGAGTGTTTTTTTTTTAGATTTTTTGTAATTTATAGCCGTGGTTCTTTAACCTAACGTTTCAATAAAATATAACTGATGTATGGCATATGGGTTTTCTTAACTTCACTTTAAACAAGCATATCATAGCATAAGTGGTAGGAATATGATATGATATGATGTACAATAAAACAATGAAATAAGATGAACTAATATATTTGCAATTTTCTTTATTTTAAATCTGTTCTTTTATAGACTAATAAGAGTGATACAGAAAAAGCTAAGTGTAGCACCCTATAACAGCGTACGCGAGTGGTAACGATTTACCTCCAAAGAGAAAATGAATTCTACAGAGGGAGAGGGGAGAAAGCCTTCGGAAACTACTGATGAATACTGGATTTATGCAAGGAATGAGACTAACCGGAACAGTACCGAACCGAATGAACGCTGTGGAAAGTGGCTGATCTTCGAGAATATTTCTCGAATCGACGATACTTGGGAGAAAGTCAAGTTTGCGACTGAAACCGGAATGCTTGGATTCGCATCCAAAGTGTCCACTATGAAAGATAAAGAAGCCGGTAGGTAATAGGCAAAAACACTGCATTTATTAAATGATCGATATTCAGGAATTCATACTGAATTGTTGAATAATGTATTCAAGGGATCGGAATTCGGAAAGTGGAACCGTTTTTGAAAAGTTTACCAATGCTATTATTATCTACGTATCATTAGAGAAATTATAGGACTGAATGGAGGTCAATAATTTAAGTATGAACTGTCCAACTTCTACCAAAACCAAACCTGTACTTTGCGTAATCAAATAATGCAAAAAGTTTATGTCTTCAAATTTGCAGGTCGCAGTAATCGGTCCCCGTCGGAGTCTGTAATCTGTGTGTACACTTATGATTCGTCTGATCAAACAGATGTTTTTAGGGTCCGAACAGAACTTACAAACCTTGGATTTACGAAAAGACTTCCGTACAAAACTGATCAGGAGACAATAGCTGGAAACTATGCTGGTGGTGGAAAAAGAGTCAGCAAATATTACAAGTAAAACTTAGTAAACCACAATTATTTTCAAGCAATCTATATTTGCTATTAATTTCAATCCTATTCTGTTCTAAAATAAACCTTCTGTACCTTGATGTCGCTGTGAACTATAAAATATAATTTCACGAACTTACAAGTAGTATTTTGTGTAATGAGCTACCGTTGAAAAATAAATAGCGACTTTTCAACATTAATTCAGAAATTATTTTTGTTTATTGGATTTTTTGTTCACCAAACTTGAATTTTGATCACATTTTGGTACACGAAGACAGTTAATTTGTCATTACTCAAATTGACAAAAGTAAACTAGGTAAATTTAATTGGATTTAGGTGTAAATCTCAGGTGACCGGTTATAGTTACTAGTTGCATAGACAAATTAAAAGGGCTTATATCACAAACAAACGTTTTACGACTCTAAAAAATAATTGTGCAACAGTTAATCATAAACTGCAATCCTTTTAACTTCGTTCCTTGTGATGTGAAGCCCAAAACAAACTAATTTGAACCTTCAGAAAGGATCCAACACAAATACATATTTAAAGTTATACTATAGTTAAAGTTCCTACTTTGGGTAGCAATTAAGAAGTCTTGTTTGTTGAAGCTGCAATTGCATCTCCAGAAACTGCATTCTTAGTTGGATTATTATCTTCAGGTCGCATAGCCGGAAAAAGTAATACCTCCTAAAATATACGTAACAAAACAGTTTACTCGGATTAGTAATTTATTATTATTGCAATGCATGAAGTTGCTCATTAAAAGTTATTTTACCCACCTTAATGTTATGCGAATCGGTAAGTAACATGGACAAACGATCAATACCCATTCCCCAACCTCCAGTGGGTGGAAGTCCATATTCCAAGGCAGTGCAAAAGTTCTCGTCCACCATTTGTGCTTCGTCGTCTCCTGCTGCTTTGTCCTAAATCAACAATTAAAAATCCACAGAAATTAGTAAAGACGGACAACTTAAAATAGAATACGTATACAATAAAGCTATGGATAATAATTGTATTAAAATGTAGCAACCCAGGTGTCTGATTTCCATTTCTGGCAAAACAGGGCATAACGGGTTGAATCGTCATTACTTTTCGTAACCTCTAGCACTAATAGATTATTGGAAAATTCAAATCAGTGACTCTAGGCACGATGTCTGACTAAGACGTTTTTTATAACGCAATAAAATGTGATTTCCCACAAGCCTTTTATAATAGATATTTTTGAATTTTTCATACTCTTGCTTGCTGTTCGAATCGGCTACGCTGAACGACAGGATCATTTAACTCAGTGTAAGCATTGCAAACCTGAAATAGTAAATTGGCATCGTTTAAATTCAATACAAAGCTCAATGAATATGATACAATAAAAACAATTGAATGACTCTGAAGACGAAAGCATACTTCTCGTTTAAAGATGAATAGTTCAAATCGTTCAGTCAATCCCTTTTCAGAACGATGATACTTAGCTAGCGGGCTCATTATCTGGGGATGATCAATGATAAATGTAGGGTTTACGCATTGCTCTTCAAGAAAGTGACCCACGAGCTTATCCAACATTCTCGATGCCGTTTTGGGTGGAGGGCACTCAATTCCGTGTTTGTCACAAAGTTGTGTAAGCTGTTTGAGTGATTCAGGTGAACCGATCTGTTCATATGAACCTACACACATAAAGAGATATTACTACTTAGTTAGTTTCGAATCCTAAAATATTATAATTTTTGATTTTCCAATTAACCCACCTAAAGAAACGCCAACTTCCTTTTCCAGGTCGGGCAACATCCTTATTCTTCTAAATGGAGGTGTGAAATCTATTTCAACTTCTTGTCCTTCTTCAGGGTGAATTGTAATTTTGTAACCTCCAGTAATGGATTTCACAAGACCTAAATAATTTAATAAATTTAAATAGGTACGGATATTGAAAAATTCAACAAAAACTACATTCACTTTAAGGACTTGCTTAAAAATTTTACCTGAGAGTAGAGATTCTGTTAATTCCATCACGTCGTTATAATCCGCATATGCCATATAAAATTCACACATCGTGAATTCCGGATTGTGTGTTAAATCTATTCCTTCATTCCTAAAGTTTCTGCCGATTTCGTAAACTCGGTCGAAACCACCAACAACGAGCATCTAGTCACAACAAAGAATAAAAAGGTAACAACTTTATGGTTTGATGTTCGAGCATCCTGTAGTAATTTTAGCTAAAGGCTAAAGCCGTTCTTATAATTTATCATTCGTTTGACTCGAGACTGTTGCAACCAGTGTGTCTGAAATGCATGATATGGCAAACCAGGGCATAAGGGTTGAATCATCATTACTTTTCGAAACCTCTAGCACTAAAAAATTATCGAATTTAAATTTAAATCAGTGACTCTAGGCTCGACAGCATCCTTGCACTATCTTCTAAATTCTGAGTAATTCCAGTTTTATAAGTTGCCATTCGCCAACATTTTGTTAAAATATCAGAAACAAATGTTGAACTAATGGCAAAAAAAATTAATATTTATAACAAACCTTGAGGTACAGCTCCGGAGCTACTCGCATGTACAAGTCAATGTCTAATTCATTATGATGAGTAATGAACGGTTTGGCAGTGGCCCCACCTGCTACCATGTTCATCATTGGGGTCTCAACTTCGAGAAATCCAAGACTATCAAAGAACTTTCGTACGTACGCTGAAACACAAATGAAGTTGTAGGTATTAAAAACAATTAATTAATACCCACTATAAATCTAACGGAAAATCAAATGCATAGATATTTAGTATTGAGTTCTCAAATTGTTTTTCTTTCTCAATAATTTCCTTATTTGTGACATTGAAAAGGAAACATAAGAATAATAATACACAAGGTATGTATCAACCAGTGTGTCTGAAGTCCAAGGTAGATACGGTAAATCAGGGCATAATGGTTGAAAAATTAATTTTCGAAACCTCTAGCACTAATTGAACATAGATACATTCAAATCAGTGACTCTAGGCTCGACTCTAATTATTTATAACACGATTATTATCACCTCAATTTTATGAAAACATTTAGAAAGCAGAAAGCATGGTGTTTTTTATTTTTAAAGCATGGAATTGAAAATAATTCACAAATATAAAAATAATATCACTTACAAATTATTTGAGATCGAATTATAAACTTCTTTCGAACATCTTGGTTTATAATCAGATCGAGATACCTCTTACGGTACCTTGTCTCTTGATCCTTGAGTCCATAGTGCAGATGAGGAAGCATGTGTAAGCACGGAGTAAGAATTTTAATGTCTTTCGGAATTAAGGACAGCTCACCCTGAAAACGGCAAATTCCATAATTTTATATTTTACAATTGTTGCATTCTTTGTTTCAACATTTTAAACTATTGTTTAAATATAGGTGGCTTGGTGGCTAATTTGCTAGTTTTTCTGACCTTTTTAGTTTTAGCAGGATGACCAGTAAAGCCAACAATGTCACCGCGCTTCACTCTATCCACAGCATCTTCAAATTCTCCAGCATTGCTAAAGTACTTTTCATTAGCCATGATCTGAAGTTTTACACCTTCTCCCCGACAATCATAGAACCGCAATTTAGCCCCGGATTCCCTTATTGCATGAATTCGACCAGCGAGAGACAGGACAACATTTTCGACTACATCTCCTTCCTTTAGGTCGTTATATTTTTCAATGAATTCTTGAAGTGATGTAGTTACATGAAACTTATGAGGGTATGGATTTTCTCCCTTATCTTTAAGCTGCTGTAGGGTCTGGAGTCGAAGCTTGTAATACTCCTAAAAAAGAAACAAACTACGATTATTAACACATTGATGTATGAATATACATATAACTAAACTACCATACGATAATAGAATTAACTTCTTTATTCAAATTTGTAGCAACCAGTGTGTCTGAAATGCATGATATGGCAAGCCAGGGCATAAGGGTTGAATCATCATTACTTTTCGAAACCTCTAGCACTAATAGATTATTAGAAAATTCAAATCAGTGACTCTAGGCTCGACACTTGTAAGTTGTAACATGAATTTGGCATTTGAGTGATCAGTGATTGTGATGATAGTAAAACAAAACATATATGAACCAAATTAAATTTAAATTGCATAAACATACATTAGGTGATATTTCCTCCATATCAATAGCATCTTTGGGTTTAGCAGTAGCAGCCGTTTTGGCTCCAGCGATTGAGGCTTCCTCGTCTTTTTTTTGTTCCTTCTCCGCTTTTTCCTTCGCCTTCTGTTCGGCCTTCAATCGTCTTTTCAGTTCACTATAAGTAAAACAATAATAAATCATTACAAACCCAATCGAAAATAGACAGCACGACCACAAGTTCACAAAATAAAATAGTATCTACCAAACTAACGAAAAAAATATGCTCAAAATAGAAATAGACAATTCTGAACTCAACTACAGTCAGCAGTATTTTCGGCACATGTTACATAAATGCAATGATAATCGTTAATTATGTCTGTAGCCCTTACCTCATTCGACTTGGTGCAACCGAGAATCTTTGCACTCGTGCTGTCCATTCAGAATGAGGCAGGAAAGAGCCTAACCAAAAACTACTAGCTACGGACCCTAGTTGAGCTTCTCGAGCCTTTAAAATCAGCCTAACTGATCCTCTTATTCCCAGACTCATCCCTGGTGTTCGATTTTAGTATGTAGTAACGTTTACAATCACAACATTTCAGAGGAACTGCAAAATGACGCTTCAGCTTCGAAGTTGAAGTTGTCGAACAGAACCCCCAAAGCCCCAAACGGTCGGTATCCTCTCGAAGTCTCAAACTCTCAAGTACAAAGTAAAGTAAAAAGTAAAAAATTAACGTAACGTGAGTCAATGTCAAAGTTGTCAAGATCAAGATTGATTGTGTTGGATTGATTAATGATTATACATATTAACTTATTAAGATCTGCTGGCTAATAATGACTTGTTTTGCTTTGATCTCTTGGTTAAAATCACAACACACAACAGTTAATAGGATCATTCATTTCAAGTTTATATTTATATTCAATATTGTGTATTGTATTGCAATTGATATCGATGATTGCAAATCGTGAATCGTGAATTGCTAATATATACATCATATACATATACATGTCATGCAATGTACAATATTGAATATCCGACACCGTGCACCGGATGTCCGAATTTAGTAGGACGCTAAACATTGAATATAGATAGTGTGTACTGTCGACTGTAGTGCTTCCTTATTGTGTATTGCATTGATTGATCACATCAAAAGTCAAAAGTAATTTTAATGATTTTAAGGGACAGGCAGAACACCAACCCAACCACTTACTTCTTCGACTCCTTAGCTCCAGTTGCAACGTCCGCCATTGCTAATTACTAATTAAACTCTTCGTAAAGTGTCTGTAAAAAGTATGACGAATTTTTTAATAGTAAACTCTTGATGTGTGGCGTCGTATCGTGGCGTGTGGTGGTTTTAAAACCTGGCCAACTCGTCGGACTAACAACTAATGTGAGATCAGAGCTTGTTTGCCTATAGATTGCAAGTATGAATGAACAACTTCAAAAATCGTGTTCCATATGTCACAATCACAAAGCCTCAGGCCTAACCAGGCTTAATTATGAATTAGGACAAGAATTATCTGTGTCAATTAGGAATTGATTCACGTATCAAAAACGCGATTAAATTTCTGCTTATTCAGCCGGGCCGGATATGATACGAAGTCAGGCTTCTTTCTGTGCTTCCTTCGTATAGCATGCTGCATGCCTTGGAATTCGGAATGAATGAATCCCTCGTGGAGTTGTGTGATGAAAGCTGATAACCTATTTGCACCAACAAGGCCTCACAATACGTAACACCGGCCTTCTCCCTCTGAACAGATGGAGCCTCCATTCAATTTCTCGACAGTGAAATGAGCAAATGCAAGCGATACGTACAAAATCATTTCCAGACAGAAGAACTGGCGATAGCAGAATACGATCGGGGAAACTTGCAACATTTCAGGAATTTGAGACAATTATCCAGTTCTATGAAGATGAACTATAGATTATTGATGCAGATAATTTGATACTACGGTATATAAGGTCCCTTGGGGAGTTATTTTTGACTTATCAGGGAGTAATGATTTTCCTACACTGGGGCATACACTGCGTTAGGGTGTAGGGGGAACTTATTTTTAAGCAAAAATCTCTGTAAAGTTGGGGAATTGGAAACAGGATTTACGGTAGATTTTTGTAAATTAAACGGAAGATGAAGACAATTTCAGGTCTTTAAAGAGCTGAAGAGGACATAATTAATTAATTAGTTAATGTAGAATATGACATGAACTGAATCAAAATTAGGAGAAAACGCTACTTTTTCTTCCTTCTAAGCCTCAATTTTTATTAACTGATAAAAGAGACAACGTATATATTATAGTCAATCAAAATGTGAGAAATGCTTTGCCGGCGTCTCGAAGTCGTCCTTACACATATTATTCTCTTCCTTTTATTTACAGCATTTAGATAAACTTGTAATCGTTTCGTTATAAATTTTGGATAAACGTGATATAATATTTTTTTTATTTACATCTAACGGAAAGATCGAAAGAAAGTCGTTCTTACACATATTAGTATGTTGTTTCTGTGCACAACGATTTGTAAATTTAAAAAAATGACCATTACAAAATCCGCGTCCGTATTTAGTGGCATATTAGCTAAATCTAAGGAAAGTCTTACTCTATTTTTTGCTTCTTTTGAAAGTATTTTCTACTGATCCGTTCATCCGGTTACAACCTTTTATATACATGTATATTTGGGTTATAACTTATAACATGAAATAATAATATGAACGTGCAGTTTTGAAAATACTAGAACCATAAAATCTCATTTTCACCAAAGCAACAGATGCAGACGGATAGGATTGTTTGATCGATAACTCCCGATATGAATTTCGGCCAGCCAAAAAATTGACTAACATTCGCAAGGTTGGCAATGTTGGTATGCATATGGTGGTTGTAACGTTGTAAGTATACAATATTTGGAGCGTTAGTCCAATTTTTCTATCTTTGCTACCAAATAAAAGGTCAATCACAACGAAAAGTTGGACTCTCAGTTTTGAACATCAAACATGGCACTTGGGGATTTTGATATTACGAAGCTGACGAAGCTCTTTGAAGACACTGGCACTAATCGATGCAGGGATGATGATAGTGATAGCGACACGGACTCTTTAATTTCGGGAAAACCTAAGCCAAGAGGTTACTAGCAAAAATTAGCTCTTATTTCTTTTTAAATGGTTTCCAAAAATACGTAGAGATGCTTAAGACAATGAATATTACCATTGGAAGACATGAATTTTTCATTGAAGTATACCCAGTAATGTAGTGTAGTTCAAATGTAAGAAATTATTTTGTTTTGAAACTAAAATCACAGGTCCAGGAGATATCGGCAGTAAGTCAGAGAGACCTTCAGTAAGTAAAGAAAAAGTAGAACCAGCAACAGGAACGAGGAAGCAGGACAAAAAGGACATTTGGTCACCAACTGAATTGCAAGGGAATGGACGTGAAGGAACCTTTGAAGAGAACAACATTTCCATAACAAATGATCCCAGAGAGACTCCAACCTATCAAATGCATTATCGTCAGGCCGTGACAACTGAAGATATCTTCCTTCAGGTATTGGCGTGAAATATGATCAAAAATCCCATCTCAATTAAAAATTTGAAAGCCCCCATGAATTATTCATTTCCCCTGTCACATAAACAAACTTTATCGGCTAATATTTAGATGGGGAACAAAACGCCGGGCACAGCCAGTTGCGAGAGTCTGGTTGTCGAAATCCACCTCCCAGGAGACGATCATCGAAAAGTCCAACTGGATTTGAAACCCCAAGCAATCGATTTACGATCTCCAATTCATTTCTTGTACCTTAACCTACCTCATCCTATTGATCCACGGGTGAGCATTTACATTTGCCTATAGTCGTTTTTAGTGTCTTTGTCGAACGGTCGAAAAATTCACAATGCAGAAATCGCATACAAATTACTCAAAGTCAAGCCCTTTCATTTATGCGAGACTACACAGGTTCTCAATAGATTCGTCTTAATAAATTATCAATCGCTAAATCAATTCTATCCAATCAGGACGTGTCAGATTTAATAAAGAACTCCGTTTACTATTCATTACTTCGTGCACAGCAAAGTTATACAATAAATTAAGAACCATGTCCATCCCAAAATCCCAATGCCAGCGAGAGGAGTCAATTGGTTTGGCAAAGGACATTGGACAAGCCTCAATTTATTGTGTATTCTTTTCTAAATTAGATATAAATCCAACTTTTCTTAATGGCTTTTATATGAAGTTAGTTTTGCAGATGCAGTTTTCTTCAGGTGTTCCTTAAAGTCATGAATGGTAAAATTAACTCTATGCAACTAACCTTTCGTGCTCGTGAAGTATAGAGTCTCATATTGTAACGACTGAATTGATGTCTGCTGATTACCATTCCAGTGTAAATGAATGCACACCCAGAGTTCTCCTAACGGTGGAGCGTGGAGTCATAAATCTTTTAATTACATTATTTAACATGGTCTGTTATTAATCCATGACTTTTTCTGTAATTACTAACTCTGTGTAGGCTGGAAATGCCAAATGGGATCGGGACTCGGAGAAGCTGACCGTCTCTCTCAAGCTATCCCGTGAATTTGATGACCTCAACTTCTAATGATAATGATAATTGTCAAATTATTGTAAACAAGCTAGCAGCCATGAAATTATTCCTCCCACACTTCACGACCAGGAACAAACAAGCACTGTAGTATGATCTTCATCAGAGAGCCGCTCTGCAAGTTCGTACTACTTTTGGACACGGTCATTTAAAATTTTAAGAAATGCGACTTTGGAGGAAAATTCTCTGAAAAGTTTGTCAGGTTTCAATAAGATTCATTACAACCAAATATGCTTCACGTCATATTTTCCGCAAGTTTAGGCTGCCTAGGTTCGTTAAGTTTTGTACGGGTTTTAAAATATTTTAATAATAAATTATGTCATTGAATTATGTTGATAAATCACATCCTTTCAAAGAGCATTCTTGCTAATTTAGCGTGAGTGGGAATATAATAAACAACATCTGTAAACGTTGTAAAATGAAAAGTAATAAATTTGAGATCATTGGTTAGTCAAACCTAATTTAATATTTTTTCTTGACAAATTCTAATTTTTGTAATATTGTAATACGCCATTTAAATGGATAATGTATGAACCAGACATGGATTTAGAATTTTATTTTTAAAGTATCTGAGAATCATCAGAAAGTTTTATTATAATTTAAAACTTATCTGTACAACTCTATTTAGCCCGACTATTTGGGGCACTTTAAATTTTAAATGATATGGATATATTTTCTATAGAAACATATGCCATTATTTTTCTACCGGTTTTTGTCTAGGTTTAAAATACATACAAATACATACTTCCACAAAATGACCCGTACGGGTCAACCAATGGACCGATTTTGCCCATCTTCGAACTTAACTCCTAATTTTACAAAAAAACGGTGTGTACCAAATTTGGTGACGTTATGTCACTCTGTTCGATAGTTATCGTGCTTTTCCACAGACAGGACACTGCCTCGATTCTATAAGCCCTCGGAGTCGGGCTAAAAATCCAAACAAGTTTAATTCAAATTAAATCAATATATTTTTATCACAAGCGTTGATCAAGTTTAGGTTGCGGAGGCATAAATAAATTGAAAGATCTTTATCTTCATCGTACTGAAATCATGTCCTTTAAATCTCCTTTTTTTAAACAAAGTATGCATAAACCATCAACACTGGGTTGAAGTTGAGGATAGGAAGTGAACTGATGCCAAAAAGTCAGATTTCAGTGGAGAGAGAGACAAGACAATAAAGGGATTTTGGAATAGAGAGGGTCTCATTCTCATAATATCACGAAATCCACAATCACGACTTCTCACAGACAGTTTATCTAACCGAACTTCTAATTATGAAAACTGATATGTTGGGCACTTGACAGGGCCTATTTCATCAACAAGGCAAACAAATTATTTCGAGGAAATGCAAAAGGCGAGATGATTTTATGATTTTAGTTGAACAGAATTGCAGAAACTTAAATGTCTCTTGTAGGCTTTAGTACAGACAACAGAAAAAGGGCAAACAATGAGCATGTTGGATATATTTTAGTCCCTCCCTGCCCCGTATTTACACAAAAGGTCAACGTTTCTATTTACGAGGACAGGAAAAAGTTCCAACTGCGGCTTACCGTTCTTAATTGTGTTTGCATTGTAGAGGAATTGGAAGATTGGTATATATCTGCACCTGCAGTGCTCTACATAAGGTAAATAACCAGTAATTGTACCTCCTAATCAACGTATCCCTAGAATTGCGTTACTAATAATGCAGAATTGCAGACGTTCCTTTCACTAGTACAATAAATGTGGGCACAGGGAAGGAGATGGATTGCAGTGCGTGGGCCGTTGTTTTGGATGCTTGAGATTTGCGGCCTTCGTACAAGAGTCAACAATTATGTACCAAACGATCAGTGTAAACTAATAACGACGATAATCAACAGCAGCATCGTAAAATTAATTCTAGACGAGACATGCAGTCTGCCTTTTATAGCCATTAGTACAAACTTGCGAAGCCGTTTATCATCTCATCTACATCCAAGGATTTTAAGACATGGGAATTAGACTAATTTACACTCGTGAATCAATTTTGATATTTGGGATGGGATAATTTGAAAAGTTGAAATAAACAAGTCAATTTGTGTTGGGATAGTTGTCCTTCTGACTGAATGGTAACACATTTTTGGAACATACAGGGGCTTTTACTCAAAGCATCGTAAAACTCGTAGTGGGGACTTTTAAGTAAAACACCGTTCAATCTTGTGTATCCGACAATTTTATAAAAATACTCTGGCATCATATTCAGATGTAAATTTATGTTCTGGACACTAACTAATGAGGCTGATACAATTTTATATCTGAAAAAGTTTTCCCTGTAAGAATCTAACTATATCTAGATGTTTAATTTAGAATCCATCTGATCCATGGATGGAAACATAAACATGTAGTCCGAATAAATGCGCAGGTTAATGCGGTGTTCGTATTATGTCGTTAAATCTAATTTCAAAAGTTGCTTTCATCAAATAAAATAGCATTACCTTTACACAGTAAAGTTTGCACAATAGCAGATTCAAATCAGCATTTCTGGCTTGACTGATTAGAAAATCGACTTGATATTTGATTTGGCTTTACTACTAACCACATCATTTGATTTGATCATCAAAGAACTTTCAGCATTCCAGATTCCAGACATCGCGAAATGATTACATTTTCCTCCCCCGTAACTGGGAATTTCCATGTTTATTCTATTTACAGAATTTCAATATCAAATAGAAGGGCTGAATTAGACCTATATGAATAAACTATCGAGTTTTGTAAAGTCCTATCTATGAATTTCCGATGCAATTGTGCTCATTCTCATAAGTCAATCAGGTATACAAATAAAATAACCCGGAACCGCTAACCAGTTACCAGGAACTACCCGGTCGTAACGCCTCGTAACCCCGAATCCCTATTCCTAAGCATGAAAATATGAGTCTCCCATATTTAATATCTGTAGTGCATTGATAATTACATACAATGTTCCTTTCATAAATATATTATTGATTTTGGCACAATATGCGAATGGATTACAATGTTCAATCTTCTGAAAGTGGCAATTAGGTCAGGATAATATGTTGAAATCCAATTCAATGTAACGGGAACACCGGGATCCCACACGATCTCTGTTTACACCGAAAAATGTGACACCATAACAGACGCATCTGCATTTTTCACTTTCCCAAAAACATGTATAGTCACCCTGCACCTTCCAATTCCATTCAAGCCTACGTCCATTCATCCGTCGAATTTCTAGAGATTTTAGTTTATTTTCATTTGACAAGGTTTCACATATCACAACGGACGAAGGATATAAATAAATTAAAATCCAAATCCCAAGCTCATACATTACACAACGGCATCCTTTTGATTAAATGCTATTTACAATTTATTTCATCTTGTGGCCCACATTCGAATTCTATCTAGACCTACGCTCTAGGGAACTAAGCGTTTACAGCTCTCAGTGTTCGGACCAAATTCTAGGTAACGGCTACATTCTGTAAGATTCATCTATAAAGTTGATCATCTTGTCTATAGCTGATTTATCTTCAGTAATCGGTTTGAAATAAATCTTTAAAAATAGCTTTTCATGACTGCGACCAATCTGTTATTACGACATGAGGCTTTTAAGAAACTGCATCACAAACGGCAGCGATGCAAGTGGTGAAAATGTTATGTGATCTTCTTGAATTGGATTATCAAAACAAATCTCAAGTTATGAATCATTCACCAAACCAAATCCATCTTTCCAAAAATATACTTTCTCTCTATCAATGATTTATATGTGTATATTTTTGGTTTAGTTTCAATTTCATGTGATGATCTACTTTTTAACTGTCAGTAGTTGGTGGGTTGTTGAGCAAAACTTTTTAAGGCCGGGTCTGAATTTTGTTTGGAGTAGGGATCGCAAATTAGAATTACACTTTAAAATGCATATAATATCATATTTTGTAAATTTCATGTATGCATTTCGAATGTATAGTTTAAGTTTTCATACTAGTCGCGATTGATTTTTAGCAAAATTCAACGAAAAGACTTTCAAAAACCGTTTAATTATGATGCTGCAAAAACAAATTGACTGTGTAAATTAGCACAACTTGTACACACATTTGTGCAACACAAATTAAAAGTAACGCAAGAAATCCTGGAGCGTCAATTAGGAATAAGAGCACACGGATATAATAATATCCAGTTGCATTTGGAGTTTGACACATCGTGAGAGGTAAACTTTCATCAGTCGATTGATAATTATAGGGGTCGGCTTATAGAATGATAAATGCAGGTTGGTTGGTGTGATAATGACAAGGATTTGGAATCGTGCCCTAGCCAAAAGAAGTTACAAATACAAAAGAATACGAAGGGATCGTTGGATTCTATATATGTGTTGGATTTGCTAAAGAATCCTTGCGAAGAGCACGATGCATCCCATGATGTTGATGATCATCCTATAAGTATTGCTAAAAATGACGAGAAGATAGATTCTTTAGGACTTCTTTCATGCAAACGTCTCATCTCAAAACAACGCAGCCTTTTCATGTTCTAAGATCAGAGAACGTGCTCCCTTTGACTGATTTGAGAAGATCCGATTTTCGATTATTCAATAAAAGGCTATCGGTTGGACAACATCTTTCCTTTCGCTCCAAGTACACGCACAGATCATACTTTATTGTACGGCAGATTCCGAGAGTGTGATAGGAATTTATACACAAGTTCTGAACCTCTAATATCCTGTCATGCCTGATAATCAAATCATCCTCATCTTTTTACCACGAAAAAGCACACCTACAGAACTGTAATATAGAATACATTTTCACAGCTTCTCTCAATAGATTTCCCTGACAAGCTCAAAGGAGATCCTCTCAATAAGATACAACTCCTACTTAATTCAGCCGTTTTGCTTCTCTGTATTAGGAAAGTGGATTTAAGGTTTGTATTCCTTGATCTTTGCTGGAGATTGACTTCGGCTAGGATTTAGGAACGATCGGCCGATCTCTAATCTGCTAATCGCTTAGCACCACAGCTTCAATTCTGATATAATTAAAGGGATGGAGTAGATCATCTTTAGTCATTGACTCGGTCCCGTGCAAAAGCTATAAACATTCGAGATTTTATGAAATATTGCTTTGTCGTCTTGCGAGCGTCTATATCCTTTGTGAACTGTATTGACTACATTATGTATGAAGACGAGCAAATTCAATCTTCATCAAATCCTCGACACGGATCGTAAACAGAACTTCACTCCTTCGTTTTTAAAGTTCAATCTACTGCTGAGGAAGTGCAATAATGTGTGGATCCTCCTTGAGAGGAAAGGAACGGATCGGCTTGATTGCGTTTGTTTTGTGGTGAAAGGTTGAGTGACTATTGATACGGTTGTAAACGTGTTGTGTATACGATAACTGTAATTAGGAATATTGGATTTGGGGACAGAGGTTAATTGAGTGACATGAAGATTCCCTTCTGTCATGGACCGTTGTTCCTTTGTACGGCCTTCTTCTTCACTCTGTTCCTTCAGCAAACTCATAGTTGGAGACATGAAAGGAGTGAGTTTTTATGCTTTTTAGCGTTTATTTCCGGTTGGTTGTTTTGTACTTTTTAGTATTTGAATTATTTATTTGTAGGGTTGGATTTTATTTTTAAAAAATATTAAGTTTGGAACGAAAAGTATTTATCGCGAATTTAAAGTCCAAACGATGCAACTTAGTTTTGGCAATCTTACGAATTCACAAAAACATTTAGAAGGTGCAGTCGAGTTTGAGTAACTTGCTAAATTTTTTGAATATTAACAAACGATTAACAAATGTCAAAGGGTTTCCACATCTTTGCAGAACCTTGTAGATTTCACTTTTTTTATACCAGTATCTTATCTAGATTTGTTCCTAAAGTTTATGCAAAATAGGGAATAGCAAATAATATGAACCATTGTTAAATCCTCTGTTAATTATCTATTCGTGCCCCCCACCCTCACCTTTTCAAGCCTTTTGAAACGCAGTTACTGTCAGACTGACGTGAATGTGAGACATTACTTATCATTATGCGCGTATATTCTGTCTCGGAAACATAATAATTACTCCCCTTAATTTACTATAATTAACAGTTCTTAACTGCGAGCCTGACCTACTTGATTTAAAAAATGATATGCTTCTAAAATGATCTTTATGCATTGCAGTGGGTAGACTCATTGTCAGTTGTTGAGAAATTAAAAAGCAGGTATATAGCTATTTTAACAGAAAAAAGAATAGAACTGTATGGAATATATTAAAGACACTGTAGAAAATTATTAAATTAGCCTATCCATTATAACAAACTCATTGATTTTTCAGTGTAATAATTGCATTTAAATATATATATTTGACTGCCACTAGTAATTTCTCATCCCGTTTAAATAGGTAGGTCCAATTTCACAAGACGGCCAATAATATAACTCTAATTGACATCCTAATAAATCAAGCAATAAGCTTCTAGCATATTTACCCTCTACCTATCCAACTAACCATTAATCTCCCTAAACGCCTACTACACATACACATAATCTCAGAATCTTTATGCGTTTTAATATGAATAAGGTAGTGAATTATGGGTAATTAAAATCTCTGAGCCGTGAAACATTCCGATTTAAAGGTTTACCCATAACTTATTTCGAGAAGACGCTATATACCTTTATCGTTTGAAAATAAGCTTGAAATTGGGAAAAGGAATGGAGTTGAAGTGGATGAAAATAGTTCGATTCATATGAGAAATAGCAAGATCGCCGGAATTACACAGCCCACTCACTTTTCAATGAAATATTTCCTCTGTGCTAGCAATTCTAATTTCACAAATTAAATTGAGTTGGGACTTGGGAATCTCTGCTGAACCCTGAAAATAAAATTATCACGGTCGAAGCAGGCCTTGGCCCAGGTCTCAGGTGGAAGACATCATAATCTGCTAGCTATTCTTTATACATTTGTAACCTGTCAGTTTCACGCAGAGAGAATTTACAAGCTATTAATCACGATCACTTAAAACCGAAAAACAATGCACCATATAGACGTCCGATGTCCTGTTTCATTTATAGTTAAACGATATTTAAATTAAAGCAATAAAATATGGGCTCCAGGAATTTAGTCTACAATGTTTTTAATTAAAGTTTTAAGCAGTTATAAAAATAACTGCAGTCCCAATCTCAACCCTACACATCCATAGTATTTAAATAGGAGAATGTATGTATGCAATAAAGTACGATGTACGAAGTATCGTTGGACTGGCTATAAATATATTCCATCAAATCAATAGCTTTTCCCTTCTAATGCTCAAGTCTAAACATCGTTTGAAATTTAATGAGCCTTTGGATTTAGTATCGGAATATTATTAGCATTAAGTGCGTGGATGATTATAGTATTATATTCAGCCTGACTTGAGATATCGGTAGGCATAAATCAACCCACTCACGCAGTAGGTTATTTTTGAATAGTTAATGGGGTACATTTGTAGTAATAACTCATGATTTTATCCCCAGTCCCAAGTGGAGTACTAATCAAATCAAAGGAAGGGAATGATATTTCAATCGGAAGTGGAACATAAATACAGTTTGTATTTATACTTAAGCCAATGCAAATGGAAAGAACTTGAATAGCTTCTATACCATCATGTCAAAACTTCTTTCGGAAGAAATCCTTTGTATGCTTTCGCTTCAGTTTTTTTTAAAGAATAGCAGATAATATTCAGTAGTGAAATCGTAATGTGATGAGACTTTTTAAGTAATATTTAGAATTAGCCGAAATGTGAGAATTTCGACACTTGTCCGGAATGAGGAAGGCTTGCTGAACCGGGTTGAAAATGTCAAGAAGTTGAGATAGAACGGTAGAAATCCTCCCAATTTCCCTACCGATTACAGGATGTAGATATGATTGAAAAATAAAAATGTAATAGTAGTATTTTAATGTTTTTTATGCATTGTAAGCAACATTTTATAAAATTCGTATAGTATCTTTAATTTTTCGAGGCTTACAGTGGGTTAAATTTTGTTCTAAAATTGAATTTAATAAAGGAAAATGTTAATATATCAAGTAAAACACACATGATAAAAGTTATTTCTGATAAAACTAATTACAAACCTTTATTTGTACCACAAGGGCCGAAGGTGTTTGGGAATCGGATGCCAAAAAGTATGCTGTTGACAACTGCCAAAAAAGTTCAAGAAAAAATCGTGGCTGCTCACAATCTTTTTCGTGCTAATGTTAGACCCAAGGCATCAAATATGCTTGAAATGGTAACGTTTAAAATTAAATTACGGACTAATGACCAATTATGCTACATTTATATAGAGCAGGCACTACCGATAATCTATTAATTATATTTCAGCCATTTACAAAATACATTTCAAAGGATTTAAACTTTTAACAAAAATGTAAAATGTGATGACGAAGCACAGAGCAAGCGGATATGACTCAATTCTCAATATTTGCTTTAAGTTTTAATTTAAAGACTTCGTTTACTTATTTTCAGTAGCAAATCTAAGTTCATGTCCACCCACTAATACAAGTAACGTTTAAGTCTGCAATATATCACAGGGTGTGACTATTAAAATACACAGGGATTGGCCAGTCCATCATAACATTATTAGAGGAACCCACACTTCATTAAAACATAAATCCGAAAATGGACAAAATGGGCCAGGCACATTTTATGCTTAAAAAGACAGGTAGGGAATACTAATTAAGTTAGGTTGACATTGTTCACAATTTTTTACTGTTTGCTGTTCGAATAAAATCATGTCAAAATCATAGCAATTTTTGTTAGGTTGAAGAACCCGACGACCACACAGATAAAACTGTAATAATATAACTGACTTGCATGCTTCAATCTAGATCTATAAAATTTTAATGATGTCTGTGAACTTAGTTGATCCCAATTTGTTGTCTTGTTTCTCCTCAGACGTGGCATAATGGGGCAGCTAAAACTGCTCAGAAATGGGCTGAACAGTGCGAGTTGTTAACGCATGACAATGCTACTGACCGATGGACAGAGTTTTATGGTCCATGTGGTCAAAATATATTTGTCTCCACTCATAAGGTTCCATGGTAAGTCTACCCGTATTCATATCATTATTACGACTACCGTAAGTAATTAAGATTAAATCTCTCCGGACACAAACTTACACCTAAATGTTTTCTCATTGCTTCGAAGAAGCAACATAAAATAAAACTCCTTGTCCTTACATATAACAATTTTCATTTCCGCCCTGAATTCAGGTTCTTTGCAATAAAAACTTGGTACCTGGAACACCGAAATTTCACATACGGTTCAGAGAAGAACGAACTGGGCGTCGTTGGTCATTTCACGCAAATGGTTTGGGCTACCACGCACAAGGTAGGCTGTGGATATGCTCAATGCAAAACAGCGAAAGGAAAGCACTTCTTCAATTACATTTGCAATTACTGCCCTATGTAAGCCAATCCTTTGGGATTTTTATCTGTAACATAACAAGCATTGCTAAACGACTTAAAATCTTTGTTTTCATCAATAAATACCTGAATCATTGAATTAATTGATTTTTGATTGTAGTGGAAATTACATGGAACTACTCGGAAAACCGTACAAACGTGGTCCAACTTGTGGGGATTGTCCAGATAGCTGCAGTGCAGAAACGAATTTGTGTACGAATTCCTGTCCATTTGCAGATCTGTGGGTTAATTGTGAGGAATTAAATGAAGGATGGCCCGATTGGCTATGTCGAGACAAATCTAAAGAAGGTCTTCGTAGAAGAAAGCACTGCCGAGCCACGTGCCATTGCAAAAACAAGATAACGCTTAAATTTTCTTGAAAAAATCTCAGCAGTTATGCAGGTATTATTGAGACATTCTTTTAACTGAGTTTCGGTTACAATTGCAAATTATCGCGAAAGGAAGGAGAAAATGTCAGGATTTGTCTTTGTGGCTATATACATATAAATGTTCCCTGACAATACTGAATTGAAGACAGTTTAATGTGTTTCTGAAGTGAATACACGGAGCGGAGAGCTGCCAAAAGTCAAGTGAGGCTGTAACTTCATTTTTTTATGTAGTTGATCTTTATGTAAGGATTCATTAGGATTAATTGTATTCCTTTTAAATAAACTGTAAGGCGGAATGTGTTTTAAACTTAAAATGAATGAATAAAGTAAGAATCACTTAAGTTAGAAGTAAATGGGACTTTTTTGTGGATTTTAAATATTGATTTAGATGGTAACTATTGGTAAGGTACATATTCACTTGGACCAGTGTGCACAAATTCTAAGAGTACCTATTATTGCCTTCGCATAAAAGATGAAACTATCATTTAATTAGACGAAACGAAGAAAAAGATGAAGACCACATCTAAAACAACTTTTTTGACCACCTTTTCTGATGTATCAACTGCTGATTTTAAGTATAAAAATTTATTAAGATTAATATATCACATAAGAAACTATACATCGTGAATCTTCTAGGAAATTGGTCGGTGTCTCATTTTAACCTGAACTTTTCTAGGTTAAAATAAATAAATTTTACAGATAATTTGACAGAGGATGTATTCCAGATCAATAAATAAATTGTAAGTACTTACAGAGCTACTTTGATACATTGATGACAACATGTATATGAAAATCATTCTGGTGAAAACATCATCGAAACAATGTTTTAATTGCTATTTTTTTAAGCAAATAAAACTTGGGATCTTTAAACCTGTTTTCTTCAAAATCGAAACAACAAAAATCCGCTTCTCTACATAATTTTGAATGATAAATTCTAAATTACCCAACTCAATCAACAAAAAAAATGGCAAGAAGTTTTTAGTTTCAAGGTTAGAGAAACTCCGATTCGTTGGAAGAACATAGTTTTTCTAAGAAAAATTTTTAATCACTATTTTATTTCCACCAATCTGTATTTGCAATATCTAGTATAAAGAAGAGAAAGCTAATTAATCGGATTGGAATGCTTAGATTACGTACATAAGATGACGACTAAATAGCACGAGTAAATAAGAAGGGGTTAAAGAGAAGATTGATCTGATTCCAACCGTACTACCAGGTTTATTAACTATGCAACCACCAAACCGGAAAGAATTCCTTCCTATCCAACGGAAACTAAAATTAAGAGGAAAACGGTAATACTCGTGGTCTTGGGGTTATGAGTTTATGACTATGAGTCTTTCCATCTCGCCATGATTTCATAGCTTCTTTTAAACTCAACGGCATCAAACCGAAAAAACAAAGAGCCAGAGATCATAGACCACGAATGAAATGCTCCTCTCCACCGATTAAATTAAATTAACAGGCTTACTATTCCACGGCTCAAATGTCAATTTCACACCCATGCATCATCTCGAAATCTGCAAACCACAATTGTTGACTGTTGAATTTAAAGTGACAAAAGTTGTTGTTGTACCGTTTTTTATTTCCATGCTATGTCTAGGATGTGCATGTTTTGTTTTAACTGTATAATTAAACTAGGAAGCAGATGAGTTATTGATATTGTTTACCTTTAATTTAAGCAAGTAAAATCTTAATGAAATCCCAAATATTTAATAAGAAGCGATTTTCCTCTTAATTAAGCTCAAAAATTCATTAGATTATCTAACAATTAAAAGCAATTAGAAGAATAAATTCTGTCAGACTGTTTTTATACTTCCTGTCTGATTTATAGAGTTTTAATCTGGATAAAAAATAATCGGCAACTTAAAACGCGAGGTACTCATAAAATACAATTCAGGCAAAAACACCCCCTTGAACGGATAAGATGATTGCGTTTTATCAAGCCCAACTAATATATTATTAAGTAGTATTACAACACAACCACAAAAAAACTTCAGTGTAATGTAATCAGTTTTTCTGAGGTTTTAAAGTACACAGCACCACTTAAATTCGAAATCTTATCAAATCGACAATTAAATATTATCCAAAGATTTTCAAGACATTGGAGTAGTGCTTTTATCACAAAAACCTCGCATTTTAAGCAAAGCTTCTTTAAAAATATGAAATAATAATATAAATACAATCTTCCATAAAATCCATGAAATTTGTTAGTAGCTTTTTTTAAAAAACAGATTGTTTAAAAACAAAATTATAAAACCTTACGGGAAAATATCAAGGTTCATTGAGTTCATCTTTGCAAGAATTTATACTTGCCAAATTCCAACCCAACACGATGATAACTTCGTCATATCCCTTTCCATGATAATAAATACCACATCCTAGTAAATTCCTTGTCATTCGCATGAAAAATTAACACACCTGATAAATTGACAAGTAATAAACGTAATACTTATTTACAAATGGCACTAAATTATTTTACTCCTGTCATAAACTAAAATATATATTCAGTATTCGAAATAATTTGAAAATCACAAGAAGCAATCTATTCTCTAATCCCCTGTCAAATTGTATAAAATATTTTTCTTCGTGTATTCATTCTCATTCATCTCCAAGACTGTAACTAGAATGCAGCCTACACAACAGCCAAATAAAACCATGAGTGAGTGCAATGAAGGCACGCTGATTCGGAAATATATTGTAATGATGACAGATGAAAAATGTAAGTCGTGTTTGTGACAAGAGATTCTTATTTAATTTCGTAAAATAATTGATGCAATATTTCGTGGAAATGATTCATATTTTGTGTGCTTTGTAAAATGGTCAGACCTCTCTGTACATTGTCCTTATGTGCTCTGTTCCGTGGAACAATCACGGTTGCATGCATCCACGATCCCTGTACATAATTTGAAGGATTCAGTAAAACAGTAATAATAATTGCTTCTCATTTCCACTGATGAGCTCTTCAGATGAGTTCAGGATGTGGATATGAGGATTTCAGAGTTTTAATGGAGTTGAGTTTTTTAAAGAGACGTTTGAAGCTATATACTTACTACGGATAGCTTTTGTGTTTGCGGCATCTCTCTAATTTGACGGAGATTCAATGTTCGTCCATTGTTGTAGAGCTTGACTGTTGTCGAGCAGACAATTTAGTCTCGTTTGGTGTTTTGTGCTAAAACCACTAACTTAAATCCTAAATAAAAGGACACGAAAACTGCACTTGCTGTTTTGGATCGTTCAAAACAGCTTGAAAATCGAATCGTTAACAAGATAAATCTAATTGGTAAAGCTGAAAAGAATTGGCTACAATCGAGAATACGTCTTTGTTGGATTTCAGTCAATTGACTTTCAATTTCAGCACTAAAGCCATGAATAACCATAAATATGTGAAATGGAATGGGAGGTGTAAAACATGAGTTATTTAAAATGGCTAAACTGTGCTGATCTAACTAACCAATAGTCGATATATTGCAATAATCAACTAAATTATCGTCAATCGGTGCATAAAATGACGTGGAAAAGTGTTAAAGTTTCGAGATCCAAAGAAATGTACTTCGTGGTTACCTCATCGATTCTATTAATGATAATATAAATATAATTAAAGATCACAATTTAATAATCAACAGGTCCTTGACTAAATTATTTTGTATTTTATATTTCATACGACTTGTGTGTTTTTTAGTCCTCAAATTGCATACTTGCAAACCCATAAGTTCATAATCAGATAATTAAAAACGCAACGTATTACAAAAAGGGATTTAACGGGGATTGAAAATGGGGACCGAAAAAGTACAAGAGATAAGTTCAAGGGAAAGTGTTATAACTCGGAACATACCGGCTGAATTAATGAATCATGCAGGACTTCAAGGAGGAACCAAAGCGACCGGATTACAACAGAGTTATTTTAAGGTACAGTGGACCAATGGAAGTCTCGACACTTTCATTAAATCGTTTAATTTTATTAAAAATGAATTGAAATAGTCGAAACCCAAATATTCCAATGGATCCTTGTGCATCCTTTATCATATAGTCAACATTTCTAGCCCACATTATTGCAGTTTCTCGTTAAAACTCTCCTTCCACAATCACACTTATTGAAACATCTTGTAGATGCCTTAAAATTTTAGCCATTGTTACGTAGATTTTCTGTAATAAATTAGATTTTCAATTTGGCTTAATTTGACAATACGATAATTCATTCAATTTTGCGGTTGACAGCTTGTCCTGGCAAAATAAAATCGCTGGTGCAGAAAACTGGCAACCATATATATATGCTGTGGATAATGAGCAGAACAAAAATGCAATCCACCTTTTTAGTATTCGTAAATATTAAAATTTGGATGCAGATTAAGCTAACAATAATGTTTATAAATTAAAATTAGGAATAATTGCAGAAATCCAATTTTCTAGATATAAAAATTCCAACATTCAGATATCTCTAAATCTGCATAAAATATCAAATTAAATGAAACTCCATTTCAATATTTGTCCATTTTGTGACCTTGATAAAGATTTATAGTATGTTTTTCCTACAAATGATTATCCCTTCATCGCGGCTAATAAAATAATGCATCCAAAATGCCCTGGACAGGAAATGGAATTTAAAACTTTCCAATGATTTGATTACACATTGCATTGTCATTGTCAATAAATGCTTATTAAATGGCCTCGACTCCGACTGGCTCGAATGACTGTTTTCAGCCTATGAAATGTCTCTCTGTAAATAATAATCCATAGCCATTTGTACTTCGAACCAGGAATGAGGAATGTATTTCACTTTCATTCATGATAGGATTTAGGATTCTTTTTATCCGGCATCAGGGTACATTCGACATTAGATCATTGTTGATATCTAAAAACGGGAAGCAGTTTACTTCAATGTAATTTTTGATCGACTTTGTATTTTTCGTTAGTTCCACGGAACGACAGTGAATCGATACACGCGACAAAGTTCTTGTCACGCGCCATGCTATGTAGGCAAGTAGACGCTGTTAATTTCCTTGTTTACGATATACGGCAAAATATTACACTATTATTATGTCCCTATCTCCTCTGCCTGCTCGAACTTGAAAAAGTAAATGGTTAATTATAGCATGATAAAGGGGGTCAAGCCAAGTTTCCAACTTCGTCCTCGTCATTCGTTTAACGCTTTAAAGTATAGTATTCTGGTAAAATCGCTGATTTTAAGCCGTGTTGTAGAGGAGGATCAAGTGAATACAAAAAGTTCGTCACTATTTTAATCCTCACAAGCTATACCTTTGCAGGAATTTCATATCTATAAGTGGGGTTTTTGTTTTGTGCATATATATTCCTAAAATGCTTAGGCGTTGTTTCACCGAAAAATTGCCGATGCGTGACGTTGAATTCCTCTTTTAAACAATAGTTTCATAGCATTACTCAAAGTTGATAGCAGCGAAATAAATACTCTACGTAAACAAGCTAGTGTTATAGTGTTTTATTCAAAATTCAAGATCCCTAGACTGTCCTAGTCCTTCTTGGCACCCCTTTTCTATTATCCCTTCGTCTTACACTGCATTACGTATCCCTGTAAAAAGTTTGGAGTAAAAAATCTTTGTTCATTTAATCTGCGATCAAGTACTACGTAACGAAAATCCTGTCTCGAAGTTTATCCTTCCTTGCATCCTGTCTTTATTTAGCCCCATGGTGAACAGCTTAATAAACTTAACTAAGCTACCTGTTCACTTTTGTTTTGCTTCGCTCGGTACAAGCGTTTCCTTTACCTTATCTCGAGCCATCTCATTTTTATTGAAGTTTTTACTTTTTCCCAATCTTAACCCCCTTTTGTTGTTTGTGGCGATTAGAATAAGATTAGTACAAGAATATTAAGGGAAAAGAATTTATTTATGAAGAAATCTTAAGAAAATAGTGCAAGTGGAAGCCTGATTAATGTTTACTACCACCACTACACCTAAATTACGAGCCATTCCAACTTCCATCCAAACCGTCAAGTTATTTGAGCCTACTTTTGCATGTGTTTAATTTCAGTTAGTTGTGATTTAGGCCTTTTAGGATCGGCTCCTCTTCTTCAGTTTGAGTTCATCTTGTACTCGGTTTTAAAATACCAACAGTGGAGCGGAATGGGATATTGCAAATCAATAATACCCACACATCCACCCTTCAAACCTTACAATTAGACTAACTACGCCCAAAGATATCGAGTCGTTAAAGACTTTAAGTTTGTCAGGGACTATAAAGTTGAAGAGAGATTTTGGGAGCATTCCCAGTCATTTGAAGCAATATGTCACCCTGAAATGTGGAAATGCTGCATGAATTCAGACATATTGCATGCATTCGCCATTCGCATTCCATTAACGTCCCAGGATAACCATTTGATTATTGGATATGGATTTCATCAATCAGCCCCGTTGGAAATGGCCAGAGACCTAGAATAAAAGTGACATTTCCCATGAATAGGAATTCTGACTGCACCCTCTGACTCTGCTGAAAGGATTTCGATTTCAAAACTTGAGACAAGTCTCACGTTTCATTAAAATCATGAGCCTCTCCCACGACTTTGTTACTTAAATCCCGAATAATTTCACCTAGTTTTCATGTTATTTTTGTGTGGAGTTGACGATCATCCTTTCCTTGGTGTTGGGTGTCCCTGTCTATGAGTGAGATGTTTATTGACTCCAATCCAATTTATGAGACCTAGTTACAGTGAACTATAACAGCTGCAATTAAAGTGCATCGGAGGAGCAGTTTTTAGAGTATTGACACTTGGTTAGCAGGATCAGTGTCTGATAGTTCCAACCTGGACGTGTTGACGGATTTATTTTTGGCTACTTTCTGTTTCCTTTCCATACATTTCTTCCGATTTTCATCACTACCTTCTGTTTCGCATTTCGCACATCTTTCATAGTCTATTTTCGAAGAGCTTTCCGGGACGTGTGTGGTTCGGGGAATCGGATATAAACATTGTCAACGCACTCCTCTCCTTTCTTCCACTTTCGAGAAGTTGCAAAAATGAAGACTGGCGAGAATAATGAGGGATATTCCATGCACAATTTTAATACTTTCATTACTGATAATGCCAAAGGAGGGAATTATTTCAATAACGAGACTGATGGGAAAAAGTACAAATTGAGGCTCAAATTTGATGGAGCTTGTGTTCTGGAAGTTGTTCGGTTAAATGGAGGTCATTTTCAGGTTGGTAATCATTAATAGCTCAACGGTATAAAGCAATTCTTAAAATAGTCTTGAAATCTCATGACCAAGTTGTTATGAGATAGGAAAATCTATTTAGTTGGGTTTATACAGGAAAATAGATACCGTTTTTGAAGAATTCGGCAATAGTGGCTTTATATGAAAATTTCTGACACTAGAATTTTGTAACTGATTATCGCTCGTCGTAATCCGACGATTTTTTTTACATCATCAAAAAAATTGTATGATGATACAAACTAAGAAGCGTAACAAAAATTGTCAAGAAAAAATCGACAAGACAATGAAATTACTCACTCATTTCCCGGAAGCGGTATTTCTTCAAGCAATCTTGACTAGTCACCTTACATGAACTTTGACAATCTCATAAATACATTAAAGTTTCGTAACGAAATGCATTCATTGACCTATACTATCAAAGACAATACTACGACATGGTATACGCAATTTTACAAGCTAACAGGATGTCGCACATCCAGATTGCATATCATGGTCCGTTTTCTCAAGTATGAAGTAATAAGTCTCGAATTATGCCCAGACTTGCAGACAGTTGACGATTAAGTTTAAAATTAAAGTCCATGTAATTGGTCTCAGTATTCCTGAATTTTTCTTAACCCGATATATTTAAACAATAATAACAGTTCATGATGTTAAAACTATGATTTAATTTGACTATTCCTGTTTTTTGGTCCCATCGTAATTCGATATGAGGATTTGTACAAATTGCTTTTGTCTTATTTAAAACTGCTTGTCTTAACAGAATCTAACACATCTGGATATAAGCGGAAATAGTGCAGAGAAGTTGGATCTCCGAAGCCTAAATCGACTGGAATGGCTGTGTTGTGCTAATAATAATCTCGAGGTTTTATTATTGTCTGGAACCTCTTTAACTTACCTTGATTGTTCATACAACAGTAAGATTACAAACCTTCAAATATGAATTTTCCTAACCATTGCTAGGAAAAGAACCAAATAAAAATAAACGGTGCTTGAAATAATTCAAATGTTACTTTGCAGATTTGTTGTCCATATCTGTGGAGCCAGTGCCGAATAACTTATCAACGCTTCAAATTGCTTTGTAAGTTGGGTGACCATTTAAACAATCGATAAAAAAATTTACGAAGATATTCAGCAGTATTTAATTTACTTCTTAACTTTCCTAACGAATAAAATTATTTTCACCAGATATAATCATTGTTTTTCTACGCATACTATTTTTTAGCAACAATTTGGAAGAATTACCAACATGGACTTGGATGGTCCCCGAGCTTTTCATAATTTATGCATCCCACAATCGGCTACGTCAACTGGACTGTAAATTTCAAAACTCTCTATCTAACCTACCTATCCGTGAACTACATTTGCACTGCAATCGGATCGAGTTTGTGTCAAAAGATTTCATTCAGCGAGCAACCAGGTAAAATCTAGGCTAAAGAAAATATATGTTATCTTGCATTAAAGAAAGAAGGGCTAAAATTTTGATTTTTAACGCAATTAATTTCGTTGCTCTATTTTAGTCCTTTATGTTATTATCGTGTTAATAGGTAAGCAGGCAGTTGTGCATAGTGGTGTTGAGGTACGAATTATAACTCAAAGTAGCATTTGTTTGATAACCTAAAAGTTTTATTTTTGTTTCCCTATCCCTTCAACGCATTTCAAGCTGTTTAATTTCATGGTGCGTTAGTCATTTAGTTGTTGATATCTTATCTTTCCAATATTTTGACATTAGGTGCAAGGCTACTTTTAAAACTAGCACTGAGCATTTCAGACTCTCTCATATTTTGATTTGTATGTAAACTCAAAAACTGGGCTCATGCTGCGAAGCGAATTTACTTTAAAAAAACAGAAATACACATTTCTCACATTGAAAGTTCTTGACACTTATCAGGCAGACACCTTGATGGAAGTCACTTAGTTCCAGCTGCAGGAAAATTTATTATAGTTAAGATTATGATGATAATGATCTTCGGATGTCGTAACCGTTCCTGTCAGAATTGATTAAAATGCAAAAAAATCGTTAAATCTATTTTCAAGGTGCATTACTGTCTTTATTAAAGTACATGCAAAAGTTGATTTTATGGATGTTACAGGGTTTACGAGCTTTAGATAATTTAGCACACCTCAAAACATTCAGATTCGCACAATAAATTTTACGAGTGCATAATAAGGATATCCTCTTTAGTAATGTATGCTAAATTATTATTCCTAAAGTTACAAGATGGAACGGAAAGAAGTTCCATGTTTGAACTTAATTGTTATAAAAATCATAAATAATTACAAAAATCCAGTATAGCTTAATTTAATTCTAATAAATTAACGATTCTTTATTTTCATTCCAGACTGAAGATCTTAAATCTGAGTAGAAACTTCATCGAATATATGCCACATTTCGGCAAGAAATGTCCAATCCAAGAACTGTACATGAGTCGTAACCGCTTACAAGACACTGAAGAAAAAGAATCCTTGGACTTCTTATCAGACTGCTCTCAATTGAGAAGACTGTACTTGGCGTTCAACAAAATCGAACAAATTGGTGACAGGTAATAAGCACAAAACATACGCTATTTCCTGTTGTATAGATATTATTGTTATATACCATGGACTTTTTAACTTTTTTAAAATAGATGCATGACGGTATGGAAAAACTTGGAAGAGTTGATACTTTGCGGTAATCGAGTTAAAGCACTTCCAACCAAGATATCCTCATTAACGAATCTTCGAGTTCTTCGAGTTCACTCCAATAGGCTCGAGACCGCTCCTAACCTCACCAAAATGCCTGCATTAAAAGTTGTGGATTTATCCCACAACAGTTTACGAAAACTAAATTTGGAACATCTTATATCGGGTGGAAACTTAACGTATCTGGACATTTCTTGTAATGAACGTCTTACGCTGAATCCGGAAAAATTAGGGGCTCAAAAGTAAGTTTCAATTGAATATATTTTTTTAAGAAATCATTTTCCATTGTTCATATTTTGTGTTTTCATATATTTCTAGACGTCCTATGAATTTGGTTGAGGTATCTCATCCAAGAAAGAAACAAAGCTTAAAGCAAAATGAAGCTCGAGATTTTCCTTCAAATCCTCCATGGGAATTGGGATTTTCTGAGCTGCCAGATCGAAGTCAAATTCTTAGCGTTAGTCAATACAGAGACGTTAACTTGTCCAACGGCAAAGAAGCGCTATTTGGACTATTTGACGGTGGGGATGGAAATCCAGCTCCAAAATACATAGCTAAATCAATTGCCAAAATTTATGCCGAAGAAAAGAACATTGAAGAGACTCATGGATTTTCGCTGAAGTACACACTGCTCAACGCAATGAGGTACGATCCATTTATTCAAATTATTATTTACCAATATTTTTCATTGTGTGAACGATTAACTAAAATAAATGTGATAATTTTGCAGATCTATCAGACAACAAGGATATGCACGACCGCTTCAAGGAATACTTTGCCTTTTGTCTACCCATGAAGACAATTTGTTCCCAGGAAAGCAGTCATTTTATTTAAACCTAGCAATGGTAGGAGGGATACGGTGTCTGTTGGTAGAATCTGGGAAGAAGATAACTCGACTTACGGATGTGACAGAAATGGGACTGGAGAATCAGCAACAACTCAAAGGTTCAGACGATGACAAGGATTTCGTGAGCCACGATAATAACACTGAAACCAGCTCAACAAAGTCAAGTTCTACAAGTGGAAACAATTTGAACGGGAACATTCCGGATCCCAAAGTCCTCTCGATCCCTTTATCGACCTCAGCAGAGTTTCTCATAATCGGGAACCAGAGTGTGTGGAATTATGTAAATGAGCCAGAACTAATAGAGGAACTTGAAAACAATCGGCACAAGAAAAGTGTTCTAATAGCAAAGAGGATCGCCGATATGGCGCAAAGTCATTCCTGCAAGCAAAGTATTAGTTTAATAATTGTACGATTCAAGTGGCATTCCCAACAACCGAGCCGGTTACCGACAATCGGTTCCGTGGATAAGCACAAATTTTCACAAGTTGGAGAGTTCGGGCCCCTCAGTTACTACAGCGGTTCTTCCGATTACTCCGATACGTCCAACCCCTTAATTTCCGTTATAACGCCCGATAGTGCTATTGACACCGACAGGAGTTCGGGTTCCGGAAGTGTTGGGAGTAGTAAAGGTTCGTCAAAGAGTGCTTCTAGTAACAGAAGTGGTCATCAACTCAATCGAAGTTCGGTTGGGCCACCAGAACTGAAGGAAAATAACAACCAAGTTCCATATTCCTCACAAGCCATACTCTCAAGCAATATGCCAATGCAAGCCGATACAATCAATGTCACCGGAAAGGTTGACGATGAAGACGAAGTTTCCTTAGCTAACACATCAATATCGCAGATGTCCGTGGAACAGTTCAAATGTTGGGAGTACATGCTCGAACAGAATACAAAAATGCTTTTCAAAAAGGAACTCGATACATTGCCCAAAGGAGTTTTCAAACGGAATCAGAAACTACGTAAATCCGTCCACTTTCCATATCAACAAGAAAATACTGCCAGCAATATCAATGCAGCAAAGCACACACATAAATCGTCACAAAATCTTGTGGACAGTACCCATGGCCGGGGTTTCACACCCGGGTTTTACACGCTGAGTAAAGCCAAATCGTTGTCTCACTTATTTGGGGGTGGAACTGATAACAATGTACAGAAAGTTAACTCCGAAAGACCAGAGGCACAACAGCCACCAAACAATATGAACAAGCCATCTAAATCCCACTTCCCATTGTTTGGCAGCGGAGGGGCATCGGGATTCTTGGGAAGTGTACGCTCAAGTGCCAAGCGGGCTATTCTGGGAGGACCCAACGCAGCGTATTTTAGCAGCTCACAAAGACAGGCAAATGTGCCGACTGCAGTGTTTTATGAAAATTCAGAAATCCAAGAAGTTAAGAATTTCGATTCCATAGAACATGATTCTAGACTTAAGAAGTACTGGGAGGATAAAATAACCGAGCTGTGAGATTTTGCTTTCATTTTGATGTACATCTATCTAACCTTTATTATTCAATAAAAATGTGAATCCATCGATTGTCAAGCAATCAATAATGTCGCACGTTTTAATTATTTTATGACAAAAAGTATCAGCATGAACTTCTCCCTGCCCAAATTAATTGACATATGTATATAAAATATAACCACCAAAAATTAATGTACTGACGTCGATGACGACTGCAAATGACGAAGTCGTCCAAATTCAGAGCATAAAAAATCTTGCATTTAAGTTGTAGAGCATGTTATTCAATTCATGCGTATAATAATTAACTTCATTATTGATTAGTTCTGTTAACAAACTCAGTACATCCATTCCATTTTCCATCGGCATAAAAAATGCAGAGCAGCATTGTGAATTGACATTTTTGTAGGTTTGTTTACCGTAAATGATTATTTTAATCCCCCCCCCAATTGCTCCAGTAAATTTTATGTTAAAATGCTCTTCTCTTCCAAAATTAAACTGTGAAGTTATAAACATGTAAACTCCCCCAAAGAAGTGTAAGGGACTTGAATCAAGATTTATAGAAAACATGTAGGTTAAAATATTTTCAACGGGTGGGGGAGTGGGGGTCGATATCGACGAGGAATTATGAAATAGAGTAAACAAACGAATAAAAAATCATCCATCTAAAATCCAAATTCCACCTGTCGCTTTGCCTTAGCCTTACGTCGTCCTCGTAGATGATCATATTAAAACCCAGCAATTTCAAGGTTTTTCAAGTCCCAATCCAAACCAAACTGGAGAATTATTCCGTCAATCGCGCCAAATAGTATGATTTCAGATTTATAGAATTAAGACGCCATTAAATGGCGTCTTAATTCTACAACAAATTTTGTTCTACAATTGTTGGCATTATGCGATAATTACGAGATACGATGTAAGATCATGAGTATGAGTATCATGACTAAGTTCAAGATCAATAGGATGCTGTTCTTCATTTTACTTTGGTGTTTGAAAAATTTTGCAAAAAAAAAAACAAATGACCCCGACGTGATTTGAACACGCAGCCTTCTGATCTGGAGTCAGACGCGCTACCGTTGCGCCACGGAGTCTTCCATGTGTTAACGAGCCTTTTGGCACATCCAGGTGCATGAATTAGGTTAGTTAAAAACATTACGTAACGATTTACTCCAACCAGTTTTCCTTCTTTGGGAATGTTCATAAATTATGTAAGGCAGAAGCTGCGATTTTTCAGTCCCCCCTCGTAACAAAAATTGTAATCTCCCCCCTCCCTAGCTCGGTGTCCAACCCCTACATACTCCGCATAGCTCGATACCCTTTGGCCTTGCTTAGCCTACCTTCCTAACCCGAATTAACTAATGTTTTGACATTTCTGGAACCTGCCGGGGGCCCGAAAGTGGGTCGTTCAAAGATATACTGCCCAGTATACGGGGTAGAAATTAGGAGCCTTGGTAAAAGCCCTTCCTTGGTTGTTTTAAGGCTCCTGATTGTTTAATAAAAAACACGAAACAAATCTATATTATTTGTGTGCAGTTTTTGGAAGACATCTCATAAATATGTATAGACTCTTTGGAACTATGAAAATCTAGGGTTCGTTTTGGACTAGTAATTAATTAAATTTTGAAAAATAATATACATCCTATTTTACCGTAATATTTGCCACAAAATGATATAAGATGTAAGATATGTCCGGATTCAAAAAGTTGACCCTAATACATAAGATTATAGTAGGGGTGTACTAAATGTTCGTCTAACATAAAATATTATTAAAGGTAAAAATAAATTTTATACAACAGCATTTTTCGAAATAATACGGCATTTTAAGGTTTGCTTCAACCACATCCTGGCGTTACAGACAGTATATTACGGACTATAGAGAGTTCAAACGACAGTCCCTTCCGTAAAACTAAAAAGTTCTGAGAAAAGTCTAAGTTTTGAGACTGGGGACGGCCAATTCCTGCATACCGTCTGAAAAATAGCAACTTCTGGTCGAAAAAAATTCTTGTTAAACAGTTGTCAATCTTTGTACTATATTAATTGGATTCTACATACGTCTTGAAGTCAATCTGGGAAAAATTCCATATTCATCACTTTTATTATAGAGCTACCCAGAAACAATGCTCTGCTGAATTTTACTGACATTTGATTGTTTCATATTCCAGCTGTGAAAATTACACTTAATGAAAATACAAGCGTAATAACCTAATAATTTCCATTAGAAATGCATTGTTCTCTGACTTTAATTCATTCTTTTGGGATTCTTAGGGACGGTTCAACATATCCGGCTTAGTCGTAAACTCATCGTAGATACCCCTGTAACGTTCCATAGTCTTGATTTACTAGATAAAGAATTCACATTATCTTTAACACTCTACGTTTAAAAATGCGCTATCGCCCAGTTCATGTATACAATACATGATTTGTTGTAACAGGGTTTAAGTTATATTATTTTGTATCCTTACTACGGTTTAATTATTGACCATACCATAATTATCATTATTTCCCCATGCATCTAACTGTTCAACATCATCTGAAATCTTAACCAACTTGATTGACCAGCTCAGTCGAGTGCACAGTTTTACTTTACAGAGTCAAAATTGTTTAATGTGGTAGAATGAGAAGGAATATAATAAGATATGACCATTAGACGGAAGAATGACTGGATGATTGTTGCTTCGCTCAACAAAATATTGTAAAACCCATCATAATAATTCAAAGCCAATACTGCATATCCCTGATACACATTCATTTAAATAATTACTCCCCGACTTTCAACCGTATCCAACAGGCTGTTTAAAACAGTAATCCCAATCATCAGCTCACAAATTCAAGATCGTATATAATGATTCACTATAAAAATGTGAACCCCTGGTTTTATAAATTTTATTGATCCTATCGAAACTTCTTAGAGAGCAATCAGTAACTTATAGCATACTCTACTCTACTATATAGGGCAAAGTAACATTCGAGTGTATTCTTTTTAGCAAGGAAACATGTAATTTTTTCAGAATTAAATTATTATTTCATTTGGCCATTCGACAGATAATTATCAAATCAAACTCACATACTACAAATCTAGATGATCAATATCCTAGTAATGAAACAAAATAACAATGATTTATTGACAGGATTGTTTCGATACAAATTCTAACCCTTTCAGTCTTCACAATGAAGAATTTATTAAATACTCGATTTTGAGGTCAGTTATGCTGAGCCGTGTCTGTTAAAAATTCATATCGGTGTGCCTGTAATATGTGAGGTATGTATTTAAATGAAGCTTTGCATTATTTACTGTCTGGCTGGATTATCAAACTAAGATAAGGGAGTTTAGTTGTTCTATACGCCCACAGTTTGCATCGACCCAAACTTAAGTACCTCTGCAATTGAGAATAATATTGCAGGTATGTTAGATTCAAATTCAAAGGTGAACAAATTCGTAGAAAGCAAATCATGATCTCTCCTTGATGCACAAGAGCCTCGACATTTCCTTACCCAGAAGAATACATTTACCGTTTTACAAATAATATTCGATAAAATAATTAAAAGCTTTTTACTGGTTTAAAAATATGAGATTTTAATGCCATTGGTTATTGCTGAATTTAATGACTAAATTTTAAATACTGCCTGCGGCACTGTATAATTGTGCTTAATATTAGATTGATTCATAATTTAAGATTTGAGTGAGTGGAGGCAGAAATATTAAAATATTATTAAAATTTATACTCGTAGTTTGTACTAACAACAAAATAGTACTTATGAGAGGCGAAAAACCTTCTATATGCTTGTCTCTTTTAGAATACATTCAACATAGGTACAAAGTCGAAGGTATGCGTAAGATGTAAAAAAAAATAATATGAGGAGTTCAACAGAACAAGATGCTAATTTAATATTTTAAAACCAATTTGCTTGTATCCTATCATTGTGTTTTAAAAGAGTCACTTACCACTCCCCGTACTCTTACTCTGTACTGACGGTGAATTGATCGAATTAGAAAGCAATGAAAATAACAATGAATTAATAATACATTCTTTATTCGCCATTATAAATGACCTCAAGTTTTTATAACCCCAACAATCACAATGACATACACACATATTGCATGACATTGGCATGTCCGTCATATTTTTCATCAACATCTCAAAGATTTCTGTTCAATCCATCGGACCAAAATGGGATCTTTTTAATTAACAACTGATTATTCAATCGACAATCGATTCTCAGAGTAAAAATGTCCTTCGTTGAAAAGTTATTGATTTTCAGCCAGATATTCATCAAATAAGCTTAGAAAAAATACAGCTTTACTTTATGATGTAAACAACCTATTTTTCTTAATAGCCGTTGAATGCCAGTCAACTTGCTATAATTTTAAACCAGAACACAAAAAATAGACATTAATTGAGTACTACAACACAACAGCACAGCGTTAGCCATTAAAACGGTAACAATACATCTACGTGGATGCTACGCTCCCCTATGCATAAATTATACAATAGGGATAAGGATGCTTTCATTGTTGTAATATGAAAGAACCACCAGGAACCACAAATGCAGTAGATTTGCATTAATAACGTCTCCTAGAGAATTTTACACATCTCCCAGTAACACCTAATTGAATAAAGATGCACCTTTACTTATATGATAATATTTCGTTCGTCTCAAAAGAGAGGTGACTAAACTCGACTGACAACTTCGAATTCCAGTTATCTCACAGATTTCTAAAACGACCAAATACACTTAAAATCCTTACAAAGGATTAAGCATTTTTTCAGTCTCATTTAAAAACCCTTTTTGCTCATCGGAATTTTAAAACTTTAAAGCTGAATAGATCTAATCATACGCTCATTATATTAGATCCAAGTTTTTTATGATTTTTAAAATTATTTGGGGAGTACGGAGCAACGCTTTCATATGATTATCTCATCAAAATTACTGGACCGATTTGACTGACCGATCGATGGCTTACTTTTTTACCCGTTCATCGAGACTAGAATAGTATATAGATTGTTAGAGCAGCATGTAACGATTTTCATGCATTTTTTCTGTAAAATTGTAAAAGATCAGGATCTGGTCTAGAACCCCTTATTGTTAAAATACCCTACCCAGAAAGTCATTAAAATGACTGAAAAGTAGATATAGAAATAGAACGCAAGGATATTATTCCTTAACATATCCACCAACTAACAAAGCCATACATGATAATTTAGTAAAAGGGATTTGAAAAGTAGAAGAGTAATAGGATCATAGGTGCTTGTAACAATTATTCCTAAGCAGGATTACCAATTTTCTTGTGTTGCCTTTCATTTCCCTGCTTGCCATGTATCGAAATTAAGCTGACTTCACTACGGAATGTGATAATGCAAGCCAAAAAATTACAATAGCTGACTTGAGAGGTGGAAATAAAAAGCTGGGCTTGGTGCGCTCGAATCCAACCCGCCTGGAGGTATTTTTCATTTCGTATTCATAATATATATCGGATGCTTAAATAATATTCTACTTATTGTCCTCTTCTTCTACTACAAGCAACAGCATCTGGGCCCATCCAACTACTTCAACAGCTTTTTAGCACTCTCCTACGATGATATAGCCATATACCTGATAATATTATTTTATTATCGTTTAACTTTTTAAGAGATGAAGAGGCTGCTTCGAGAGACATTCAATACGGAATAATAAGTTATTTTACACACACGTGAATTGAGGATCGGGGTAACCAATCAGTCTTGACCGTTATTTTTTCCCATGAGGTCATCGAACTGGGTCATCTCAGACTACGAAACCTTACTTACCTTTCCTCATATCATGTAAGCTAGCTTTATCAAGGAACATCGTCAATATTTATCATCATCCCTCGACGACGACCACAACCAACCAACATCACCAACCGGACACGATATCAGAAGCATATTAATCCACCTCACCTCATTGCATCTTCGTCTACGCTATAACAAGGCTCACCTCTTCACTCTTGAGCAGATTGCATCCCTAAAACCAAAACCACATCTCTCTCTTGGCTCTTCATACCTGTATTTGGTTCCAGGATATGTTTCCTTATGGGGGACTATTGTTATTGGTAACTTAAAAGGGATACTACTCTACTACTACAAGTATTATTATATGCAAACTTGACTTCTTGTTAAAAGAGCGTCGTATAGGAGTGGATGCAGAAGAGGTAATAGTTTTAAGACGCGCCAGCCTCCTAGCCTGTCACACTATCAATGCCAACTAGTAAAAAATCCTAAGTATATTTCGTTTCGTGTGTACCACATTACGATGTTTTATAAGACACCTTCTAACAATGCAAACACTTCTCGTAGCCCACAGCAATCCTTCCAATAATCCTGCTTCTTTTTAACCTAGGTTTTCTAAGACAGTTTTCTGTCCCATCCTCTCAATAGTAGTCAGGCTTATAGGCTCATGGGCTTCGGTTCTGATGTGTTAAGTATTTGGTTTTGCCAGTTGATTTGATTTGGTTTGGTGCTTGACACGCACTTTGTGGGTTTCATGTTGACATTATTATATACTCCTGTCATATCCATTCTGAAACAATAGCTAGTGTCTCCAGATTGCACTTCAGAGCACTTCTGTCCTGTCTGAAGTCGAATATACTTAGTCCTGGAATTGCAAGCAAAGGCTACAGAAAAGGCAATCTTGCCTCTATCCAGGAGACCTCATCTCGGGCTCGGGATAGCCGTTACAGAAGGAATTTGATCTTGATCTGGAGTGGGATACATGGAAAGTTCTAGGAAAAGTAAAGATTGTAAAGTACATACGTACAGTATGGTACTGGCGGCTTAGTAGACATTGTCTTAAAAAAGGAAACGGTCGATGTGATCCCAAATATTTGCAAATCCCAATCGTGAAGTGATTAAAAGTTAATAAAAAAGGTTGTTCATGCACGTCAAAATCGGTATGCAATTGTATGCACACACGTAAATGGCAATCAGGTCAGGACTGATATTAACATATTGATTATTTAATCAGGACTAACATTGGTGAAAAACCCGAAAAATTGAGTTAATAAAATAACTGCACCTGAATATGTTATTACAGAAAATGCAGTACATGAAAAATAAGACATAAGCGTACCGCAGATTGAAATGTCATTTCGACATATAAAATTGAGTGAAATTCTAAGCGTCTATAGTTGACAATTAGTTTTATATCTGTTTTCCTTTGTTTATGAGACCAATCTAAAAGTTCTAAACTAAAAGCTTCAGAGAAAGGCCATAAAGAGTTATCGTCGCAACACAATACATCCATTAGCTCAGACTCAAGATAAAGAAACTTTTAAAACTGCAATAATACCATTCCAGTGTGCAAGGATGGAAAAAATCCTACAGCAGTCAGTCGGTTTTAAAGGCGAATGAAAATCACTCAAAGATGTTTATTTCCAAGAAATTAAACAATATTGGAAAATAGACACATTTGTTTTGTACGCTCAAACATCAACAAATATTAATCAAAACAACAATAATAGTAACGGTGAAGAATGTCACTAAATGTCTTTATTAAAAAATAGCAAGCTTCTAAATATTTAAATACCGTGGAAGTAATCCTAAATAGTTTAACCGTATAAAAATTCATATAATAACGACTACAAAATCCACCTGTCAAAAAACATATACTCTAACCGACAATCCAGTGCAATACATTTGGTGCTTCGTATATTGGTATCGGTTCGGTGCTATTTTAAACTCTTCAATCAAATCATTCTCAACAAATTATTACTATAAAACGGATTGAATCTACGTAAGTAAAAGCGGATTCCCAATACTTAATGTGGTTCTAAAACTGAAACTACAAATTCACAAAAATAGGACAATGTCCAGTATTTGTTCAAATTTTGGCCATTTCAAGTATATATAGGCTTCGTTAGCACGTTCCTATGAAAGCCATCTTTTCAAAGTCCGGAAATAAAAAGGATTTTTCCGGCAAAATGGAGCGACGGAGTATTCCAAGCCACATGGGGACCTCATCGACCCAGTCTCATCATGGAAACGGTTCCATGCAAATTTCCCAGCCCCAACAAAACGGACGCGGTGTCAATTCCTTCATACCGACATCCGCAACTTATCAGAGCCATTCCAATGGGCATATTCCTGGGAAACAAATCCCTAGTTCAGCAATGCAAAATCATGCACATAATAATACAATTTCCAATGTAGCTCTGCAACACCATCCTAATAATTTCTATTCCAACGGTCCAGGGCCTCATAATCACTCGACTGGCGCGATGGGGAACCGCCAAGAACATCATTATACTAATTATCAACAAACGATCCATCATAGTCAACAGCAGTACTCATCTCAACAAATGCATCAAAGAACGCTAACTAAATCCTATTCGTCGTCTCACAATCAGCAGTCTCATTACGGGAATACAACAGGACATGCAAATAATACTAGTGCCAATCAGAGTGCCTTTTATGGAAATACAGCTAATTTAACAAATGGTACTGTAATAATGAATGGTCATCATATGGCGGAAAAAAATGTCGTCAGCAATCACCATAACTCGGCGTTAATAAATCCAGTTCAGCAAACATATAATAATCATCAGCAAGTTCATAGCCATCAACAGGTGCAGCAAATGCATTTACAGGTGCAAGGGAATAGAAGCCATCATCAACAAAATCAAAATCAACAACAACAACAACACCCACAACTCCAGCCATATATCCAATCCCAAAGTACAAATCAAAATAATAACAATCTCAATTCCACGGAGGGGCTACCTCCGACGCTTGTAGACTCCATGAGAACACTATTCGACATTCTTGATGATACGAAGCAAGGAAAAATACGATTGAGTGATATCGAAACAAGATGGGAGAGTGATACGAACGGGAATAACGGAAAAAATTCGGGAGCGGAACCCCTTATTAAAATGGGGGTGTTGGAATACCTTAGAAAAGTAACACCGTCCGATGGGATGCTAACGTTTGATAGATTTTGTTCCGGACTCCGTTTAGCTCTTTTGACTAATAATGCGGATAACTCTGAGGAATTTCAAAATCACGTCCCACAACAAAAATCGAAAACGCAGCATCAGAATCCACCGCAGCAATATTTCCAAGAACATGTAAAAAATTTAACGAATTCGGCGAAGGCGTCTCAAAACGGTCCTATCCTCCCGACTAATTACAATGCAAATCCTAACATTCATCAAACGCTCGGGAACAAGTCCAACTCGGCTGTCCAATTACCAAACACGGGGCAGAATAATACTATTCAAAGGATGTCTAGGATCCCCAATCTATCAGCTTCTCGACTTCCTATGCCAAACGGCGGAACAGGGTCTGGAATACCCGTTTCTCCCAATAATCGACTAAATGGGCCATTCAGCCCTAGTACCGGAAGTAATATTCCCAATTCCGGATCGAAAACCCCGAATCAAAATACAATCAGTAACTCTAAACGATATCCTCTGAATTCAGAGCAGGGAACAACGATTGCTCTGGTTCATCCACAACCCCCACCGAATCCAAAACCGGGTGTTTCGGGTGGAATTCCCCAGCCCGCATACTTATCAGGAGGAACGTTAAAAATGTCTAAGCAAAATTCTACCCCAGGGCTACAAAATCGGTTTTCCTCTAGAAATAGTAGCATGGATGATTTAAAAGCTCCTAGTACTGAACAGTTCGGCCTTCCCCAAAAAGATAGGCCCCCTTCAGCACCAATCTTAGACAATGACGCGGATGACAATTTAAACGACTCTAACTACAATCAAACCATTAATAACAAGCAACGATTAAGAGAACGAGCAAAGAGTCAGGAACGAGACCGTGGAACTAACGCAAATAATAATCATAATAACAATAATAATAATAATAATAACATTAGTGGCAGTAGAGCCGATGAAAAGTCGAACTTTATAAAATCAAGACAACGTACACTTAGCATGCCTCAACTTCAATTAAACAAACTGAAACCCAAATCTTCGGCCGTCAATTTTGACGATAATTCACAAGAAAAAATTATCACTCCACCATCGGTGGATAATAACTATCCTCGCCCAAGTGCTTTAAAGAACAGTGGTCATTCCTACCCTAAACTAATACCGCCCCCGTCTACCCCTTCCTCGATCCCAACTATGCCAACGACAAATAGCCTCAGACACAACAATAATAAGAAAAAGGAAATTTTATCATCATCTTTAAACTCCAAGGATTCGGAACCCGATAGAATAGAGCAAGATAGTAAAGATTTTTCTCCACCACCACCTAAACCACCAAGAAATGCAATGAGTGGTCCCGTAACGATATCGACGACGCTGGTCAATGGCTTAACCCAAGAACCTCCTTTGAGTGGGAGTAGTTTTGGAAGCGGACAGACTCAGAGCAGCAGTGTCACGATCAGTCTTAGCGCAAGTAGCAGTTGTGGAAATTCCTCTAAACCTGAGATAAGAAATGTTTTGCACACTTGGCAAAAGTCTATGACAGATAAGAAGCCCGTCGAAGCAACTTTAAGCGTGACAAGTGTTGCAACGAACAGCTCTATCAATACGAACGATACTACTAACAGCAATAGCGCCCCATCCGGTACATCGGTCCCCACTGTGGTTAATGGGGAGAAAGCTGGGCAAGGGAATACGGCTAATCAAAGTACAAGGTAAAGCCATTACCATTTCTCACTGTCAACTTCCAGATTTCAGTTTTTCAGATTAATTAATTGTGTCACATAAATACTTGAATTTAAAGATTGCATTCATTGGTAAACCTGCCAGTTTTTATTTTTGCAGGTGTAAATTACTGTATGCTTTATCGATTTTTTCATTTTATTCGTAGCGATGACGTGAAATTACGAACAACAACGAAAACTAACCTGAGGCGAAAAGAGACGGCTAGAAGGCACACAGTTCAGTCCGGCATAGACTTTTCTACTTTGAAGCGTCTGAAGCAACTCGAACAAGAGCGAGATGTCCTTCAGCAAGGATTAAGCTACTTAGAGAAAGCCAATGACTGGTACATGAAGCAACTGGAAACCGCAGATGATAAAATAGGATTGTTGAATAAGGGGGCTCCAACTGCAGTAAGAAAAAACACCTTAATTCAGGCTAAAGTTTAATGTTCTTATCCTACAAAAGCTGGGATTTAATTCATAAACTCCAAAATGCATTTGTTATCTAGGATTACTGGAGTGAATCCCACGAAGAAAGACTGAATCTCCTTGGCTGTCGTATTTCCGAAGTAAATAGTCTTCTGACAGCTTTAATGGACGGCTCGTCTAGGCTTCCTCTTCATATGAATTTGCAAATTCCATCGCATCTGAGTCTCAGAACTATTACGAGACTAAAGGATCAGAATCGTCAGTTAACACACGAAGTTAGTGACTACAGTCACAGGGTCACTCAGCTCGAGAATGAAAAGGCGATGCTTTTACGACAGCTTTTCCATCAAAAGAACAACTCCACATCGGACGAGACGGTGTACATGTAGCTTTGGTCTATCTTCTTTGTCGGTGGATTTCATGAAATTGTTCGGATAATAGTTTAAAAGCATCGCAATTCTGGACGAACAGAACGAATAAGATCCTCTAGAATGTCAGAAAACTCGGAACATAAAAATATTTAAACATATTTGAAATAGTTCTAACAAAAGGGTATTGACACTGCTCCTGCCATAAAAAGCTTTCGCTGTATTTTATTTTGAGAGATATTTTGAACCTTACATTAAAGTTCTTACAAGTATTTATACTAGAATTAATTTAAATGATAACGACGGTGTTGATATCTAGAGTGATGCGTCTTTTGGACAGAGGAATTAGGATCTTGGACCTGTTACCTTTAATTTAAAAGAATTTCTAAACGCTTATATGCAATTCATACGTAAATTATGAATCAACGTGGCTGTAGTTTCAGCCAGTGGCCTTAAAAATAAAAATAATTTATATCCAATTTGCCAAGAACAATGCATGATAAATATTTATGTGAGTCATACCGGTAGTTATAAAAACAGGATCTTGTATTGAAAACAATCACAATCAAATTAATTATGATTTATTACAGATTCAACAGATAAAGAAACAAGTAAATAATAATATGAGGTTAAAATAAATTGACGACAGTCTTTATTCACGCAATATAGTATTAGGGTTTTCGTAATAGTTATACTTATATTGATTGTGCCATATGGCATTTATGCTGCTCACAATATTTTTAATAAATACAGTTGTTACGATTAAATAAAATTGACTAAAACTTTAAATGACTTTTTGCTTAATAATAATAAGTTAAATATGGCCGGTGATATTCAACAAATTTCACACACCCATAATAATACTGTTTGTGTATCTGTGATACGATTTATAGTATCAAACAGGAATAGAGAATTAAAATGACAAATACAATGATATCATTTCTGTTTTAAGATAAAATTGTACGGTGAATTCGGGGTACGTTGGCCTTTAGACTTGTTAAATATTCAGTTTGGCATTTCAACAGCACTGCATGATTTGGTTCTGGAAACATGTAAATAGAGGGTAGCTTAATTACATTATCTGTAGTACCTTGCTTCATTAGTTGATTCTGTATCAAAAAGTAATTACAACATTAAAAGTCACGCTTAATTGCTATATTGGAAAAGTACCCAGTATTTGCTTGAACCCATGTTGTGTTTCAAAATACATGATGTCGAATTTTAAATTTATATTCAAGGGTATCATACTTTAACTGAAAATGTTTTAATTCTAATTTTTCACAAGCCTTTCCTATTCTGATCCGCCGGAATGACTGGACTTCCATACGACATCTTCAGAACGGGATGAAACGGCCAAATTATGCGCAGAAATGGACTAGGACCCAGCATACTCTTCAAATTGGTCATACTGTACGTCTTTTGCCCCGGCGTCGAACGTGTGATTCCCCTAGAACCGTCTGCACTTGTTTGGCTTCTAGCTGCCAGTAGAATATAGTAGACCAATATTCCCCATGTAACAAATTGGCCCATGAAATTGATCCCGGACAATAGATTCATGACATCAAGGTCAAAAAAGATTGTATAAAACGGAATGAACGACTTTAAGATGAAGATCCACCAAACCGTATCAGTAAAATACACGGTGTAAGTGACGTTCAATACAGTAGCAATCGATGTTCCACATCCCAAATACAACAGCAATCCAAGGAAATTGCAGTGATTCTCTTCGCCAATACAACTCATCACAAATACACAATGATGATCCCGGCGGAGAATACACGTCTATTAAAATAAATAAATCCATAAATTGTATGAACTCTAAACCTTTAATAAATAATTTTAGGATCAACGGAAATGTACCCGACAGAAATGACAATGCCAGGCCCGGGGAGGAACAAACACTTCGCATGTAGCACAGATATGCCAAGGCTCATCTTCTCCATACGGTCGAGCCATAAACTGCTGACCCATGTATTTTGCTCGTTCTGTAATAAGTTGCTCTTCGGATAAGCTCTTGGTGTGTTCATCATTCCCTGTAGGGTCCCAATGTACAGCAGGCGGAGGTTTAATAAGCGGTTGCAATAACATTCGATTTCTGATTGACGAATCCCGGATTCGGATAAGAAACAAATTCGAAAGAATGGCAATGAAAATCCAAGTAGTAATGGAAGTCCCAATGACAAGATAAATGGTTTGGTATTCTGCTAGTACTGCAGGAAGTAATCGGAAGGTCCCATAAATGTATGTGAAGATCGCTGCCAAAACCAGAAACGTGCAAGCTAACGCATCTTGGGGTCTTCGTCGGCATACTATTAAAATTGTTTATAATTAATTTGGCATATTATTTGATAATAATCTAATACTGCAAATGTTTAAACCCAATTAATTATAGATTGTACTGTTAATGTAGTTGCGTATAATCTGCTGGACGTTATGGAGCTTTGTCGCCATTCTGAATTGGTAGTGACTGCCAGAACAAGTAAAACTAGAGGCTGACGATCCGTGATTTAGTAACTCCTCCGGTCTTAGTAAACTCTCTGCGTGATATTAAATCATGATTGTGTTTGTAAATCACTTTGTTTTTATTTAACATTCAAATATATCATAGGATGAACAAGACTGGTGGGGAGGCCACGAAAAGTTGGGCAGGGGCCATTTAGCTTTGCCTGAGGCCCAGCAACGGTATAATTCGATCCATGAGTTCAGATACCTATCCCTAACTACATCGAATAGCACGGTATCCCACCCCTACCTACCTCGCATAGCTCGGAATTCTACCCCTACCTACCTCGCATAGCTCGGTATCCTACCCCTACCTACCTCGCATAGCTCGGTATCCTACCCCTACCTACCTTGCAAAGCTCGGTATCCTACTACTACCCACCCCTAACTACCTTGCATAGCTCGGTATCCTACTACTACCTACCCCTACCTACCTCGCATGGCTCGGTAGCCTGCCTCTACCTACCTCTCATGGCTCGGTATCCTACCCCTACCTACCTCGCATAGCTCGGTATCCTACCCCTACCTACCTCGCATGGCTCGGTATCCTACCCCTACCTACCTCGCATGGCTCAGTATCCTACCCCTACCTACCTCGCATAGCTCGGTATCCTACCGCTACATACCTCGCATAGCTCAGTATACTACCCCTACCTACCTCGCATAACTCGGTATCCTACCCTTACATACCTCACATAGCTCGGTATCCTACCCCTACATACATCACATAGCTCGGTATCCTACCCTAACCCTATCTTCCTAACCTAAATCAACGGGTTTTTTTACATTTTCGCGCCTGCCGGCGGGGCCCCTGCCGGGGGCAGGGAAGTGGGGCGTTCAATGCTATACTGCTCAGTATACGAGGCGAAAATTAAGACAATATAACAACAATCGAATGCTACAAAAATCAACGTGTAAAATACCATGATAAAAAATGAGGAAAACTCGTACAAAACTGATTTTTAATCGGTTTTTGGGTTAGTATTTGGCGCATATCTCACGAACGCTTCGGAGATATGACAATCTGGTTAGTGATAAAAACTCGTAATTAAATTGTTAACAAACATTTACATCATTTTGCCCACGCATACAATCAAAAAGCACCTAAAAATAAATAAAATCCAAAAAAACCGATTTTTACCCGGTTTTCGGGTTTTATCTCGAAAGTTTTTGTTACATTCGCGGTTTTTTTTTGCAGATTTGGAATCTACGCAAAATTTGCGATAAAATGATATATAATATGTCGATATTGAAAACTATGACCAAAACCATATGTAATCGTAGTAGCGTATACTAACAAGGTATACCTTCATTCAATTGGTAACATACTTACCGAGACAGTAAGCCTTAACGAATATAATGATACCAACTCAGGTATTGGTTTTGTCTATCTGCCGCATACAAGTGGTAGAAATACGATACTATAATTTCCAAGATAAGACAGCTCAATAAGATACGGACGTTGGAAAAGACCAAGGCCCTAAACCCATAGTTACCTGATTATAACAAGGTTGGATCGTTTGCCTTTAAAATTTTCTCTTCAAAAAGTTGGGGACTTGTTATTACATTAATAACTCCGCATTGCCCCCATCGAAAAATGCGAAAGTAGATTTAAAATTTAGACAAAGGTCTTAGGCCCAGCTCAACAGCTTGGTTTGCCAAAAATCGGTATGGGTGACCAGTAGGATTTTTTGGAAAAAGTGATATTCGGAAGTTGCTAGGGGGTTCCCTATGCCAATTATAATAAGTCCCCAACTTTTTGAAGAGAAAATTTTAAAGGCAAACGATCCAACCTTGTTATAATCAGGTAACTATGGGTTTAGGGCCTTGGAAAAGACTACGATAGGGCGCAAGATTGCTTGACAACAGGCGGCTCGGTGTCTCTACAGGTTAGGACAAATGTAGAGCCATACCTCTCAGGGGCAAGGAGAAGGCGTTGTCAAGGCATCTTGGGATGACATGCAAGGTTGTTTTGGAAAATCCTTCTGAAACTTTCAAAATTTCAAAATATTTAAACAGTTGTCTTGGATTTTTCAAATGGGTCAACCTATTGTATTTGAGCTATTTCGGATTTTGTGAGTCATAACCCGGTTTGGTCTTTACTCAAGGTTCCTTAATATATCGAACATTTAACTTCTCAGCATTTATAATTTATTGTGCTGGGTAGATATTTATATTTGTAAATATTTAAAGCGCTCAGTATGTAAGAGTTTTGACAGCGTTGAGTAGTTGAGAACTATGGATGACAACTTATTTAGGAGTTGAGAGCAATTTCGATGAGATAGATACGATAACGAAAAATTTTAAGAGCCCATTTTATACCTAAAAACTATTTCTTAAAAATAGGGGTTGGAAATGTTGGAATCACACAATTTTGGAATTTAATGCAATTTGTCAACTGTAAAGAAATGGCCCACAGGGCTTAATAAAATTCGTACTAAGAAATGTTTTTTTTAAATGGATCGAAAGATCCTAAGACTTATAGAAAAGTTCGAAATTTCGTTGAATTCGACAAAATCTTCCTTTGTCCTTCGTACTTTCACTTCATTAGTATATTTGATATTCTTAATTTGAAGTTATCTATCTCTAGACTTTCTCCAACTCCGAATAAAATCAATATGAGGGACTATAAATAAATAATTGTATAGTCTACCATTCTCATCATACATTAGGTCTACTACCACCGTATTTCCAATATGATCCTACGTTTTCCTAATCCACAATTACACCACATAGAAGTTTAATAATTTACCATTTGTTTGCATAAAAAAGTGCAAAACATTTGTAAAATCAAAACTCAGATCTGTCGGTTTGTAACACAAGTGTGCCTACTTATAAATATATACAGGCTCCCTTTTAACTTTTAGGTCTTATTTTAAGTATCCGGAAAACTTGTACCTTATATAGATCCATCTATACTTGCTTTCGCGGGAGATTATTACAACATAATATAATAATATTAGATACACTAGCTGGGCTAGTAGTAGTAGCCGAAGTTTTATAAGGTCTTTCAATGCTCCAATGCTAACTCAATACCAGAGAAGAACTTTCTCTACTTTCTCCCAAAGATACAAACAACCTATACTTGAATTTTTTTTATTTCTACGTCCTAACTTCTACAAAGTCATCATATTCTATACTCCTATGCACATAGGACATACAAAAGATCTTGCATTTAGATCCATAGATTATAATTAATTAAATTAAGGTTCTCATTCGTTAGTGTGGACTCTGGGTAATAATATTCGTCTGTTTGTATTATACGCTTTATACGAAAGCCTACCTTGGTTTCTGACTTTGAGAGCGAAAGGTTTAAAAAATATCTATTTTGTTTACCAAAATAAAACCATGATGCTATAGCGTATTTTGAAAATAATCATGTAAATAGTTGTCAAATAGCAATATAGTAAACACTCCATACTCTCGTACACGTTTGTAATTCCTAACTATAGGAATATAGGATCTGTAACTGCTAACTGCGGATGTTTACTTTGCAAAAAGCTATCAAAGGATTAGGATTAGTTAGTTCATCTTCCCGACATTTTACTGCGGTAAGCCGCTTTTAATTTATCTTGATTGGATTGCAGAATGATTTTGGATTTTATTGGGTTTTAACACTCTCTGAATAAATCCCTATATGAATTACCCATACTCTTCATTACATAGGTTTTGCAAATAATTGTCATCGAACTAATAAACCATAAGACCTCCTCCCCTAAACTACTTTAAAGGGTAATAGAAACTGCAGTACAGAAGATCACGAAGACGAAACCAATGTGTTTCTCAAGGTGCAAGGAAAACAATTCTCACAGAAGAAAGAGCATTAAAATAAACCTTGAATTGCGACAAACATGTTCGAATTTATCTTAGGAAATTTATTTTGTATGGAAATCCCGACCCGAGCCTTGCTTACTATGATAGAAATGTTTTATTTGGTAATAAGACTTTGTCTTTCAAGAGAAAGGATATTTAATAAATTGGTAATACATAATAAAGATGCACAGAACGTTTTGAATTGTTTTGGAATTCGAATAATGAAAAAATTAATACATACATACTGATCTATATTTGTACCAAGAGGGCACGAACAAAAAACTGATAGAATATAGAGTTGTACTATAATGTTGTCCTGGGTGATAAATGAAAATTAAATATAATCCGCAGTCTTTCTTCTTTTCTTCCACATTATCATAAAATACGTTTATATTTACTCGATTCAATTCAATTTCCAAATAGTAATTTATTGAGATAAACTGTCATTTCTGTCATAATAAATTCGTAGGTATCCGGCTGGAGTGTGTCAAGATCCAAATCCGCAGTAAATAATCTAAAAAATTCGCTCGCAATGAGTACCCGCGTGGCTAGATGGTTCGAGAATCCGTTTCCGGATTTCGATTCTGGGGATATGGAAATTATAACTGATGCAAAAGCGCTGAGAGAACAAGGGATTACTCTTTTCGAAGAGGCTTTCGCCAAAGGCGTTCGGACTGGAGACGGTGGCCTTTATGTCGGAGCAATTGGAATAACCTACATGTATCTTCATATTTCTCATCTCTTGACGATAGAAGAGAAGAAAAAGTACATGAATTTGGCTCTTAACGCTTTCCAAGTTCAATCGGCTTACAATCAAACAAACCTAAGCAACAAGTAAGGTTCATCCACACCGATTTTCTAGTATTTACAAAATGGTTGTGTTAATGGCTTTCAGTATATGCTATCATTCATATGGATGAGTAGAATGAGGATTGACCATACTGCGTAAGTAATTGAAATGAAGTATTACAGTGGTATTTCAGGACTGATATCCCCGGATTTCTGCTTGGGAAAGCTGGACACTTCGCTGTAGGTGCAGTCTTAGGGATGGAGACGGGAAACGAAACGCTAATGAATCAATGCATTCGGAACTATGTCCAAGCCGTTGATATTTGCAAACCCATTACGTATTTGCGCCATGGAAGCGATGAATTGTTTGTGGGGAGAGCGGGATATCTCTGTGGAGCCCTTTGGATGCAGCAAAAGTTGGGGAAAATGCCTGTTCCAGAAAAGGTTGTAAATCCTAACGAAAAGTTGAATGATTAAATGTATCATCTTATCAAGCAATAAAAATGAAGAATTATGAGTGATTGTTTAATGAATTTTAGGATTTGAGAGACGTTTGGAATGTAATAGTAGAAAGTGGGAATCAATATTCGCAGAATAACGACAGTCCCTGTCCGTTGATGTACTCGTATTATGACACTGAATATTTAGGTATTTAGTATTGAATAAAAATGTATGGTTACTATACAACACGATTTAAATACTAGATATTTTTAAATGACAGGTGCAGCGCATGGACTGAGTTCCATTCTGCAGATTTTACTGTCCTTTCCACAATTCCTGGTAGAGAATCCGACAGCCGAAGCGCTCATCAAAACATCCTTGGATTATTATCTTTCGTTGCAAGATTCAAAAGGGAATTTCCCATGTGCCGTAGATGAAAAAGTTACAGTGGGAGGATCTACTCCGTGGAGTCAAGAAAATATGCTATTACATTGGTGTCACGGAGCACCTGGAGCGATCTACATGTTCGCTAAAGCGTACTTACATTACAAAGATAACAAGTATCTCGACGCTTGCATCAAATGTGGCGATGCAGTTTGGACCAGAGGACTCCTTCGAAAAGGACCTGGTACGCATTCGCGGACATATATTTAAAACTTCTTTCCATTTAGTTCTTTAAAGTTTGACTACTGAACAGTAAAGAAAGCGAATTTCTATTTTTAACCACATTTTTTAATGGACCAAGACGTATTTAGCGTCTTTCATTACAGTATTATTAATTAGTCTTTGACCCTTACTGTTTTCTCGTTGCGTGATTTTCAGGTATCTGTCACGGTGTTGCCGGAAATGGTTACGTCTTCCTAGTTATATATAACTTGTTGGAAGGAAAGGATAAAAAATATTTGTATCGGGCTTTAAAGTTCGCTGAGTTTATGAGTAACCCGACGTTCATCAAAGAAGCTCGTCGTCCAGATCAGCCTTACAGTTTATATGAAGGGACAGCTGGGGCGGCTTGTTTCTTGATGGATTTATTACAGCCAGAGCATGCGGAATTTCCCTTCTTTAATGTGAATACCAATTATAGATAAAAGATGACACGAAAAATGGTTATTTCAGGAATATTGATATTGATTGATATGATATGTCACGCTTTTTCAAATTAAAGATCTTTTTATCTTGGCAGATTTATCTCTGCTTCCATAAAATCTTAATCTGCATAGTTTTAAATTGTAAATCTGTAACCGGAGTCTTGTCTAGTCCTTAAACATTAATTGTCGTGTCAGACATATGGAATCTTTGTTATAGGGATCATACTATTTTTGAATAATAAATCTTGTCCTATAAAGTATTAGGAATAAACTCCCGTGTGACTTCGCATGCATGATTTATTTTAAGCATTTTAACAAAAGAGTTTTTGTCAGTTTCATGAAATAGGAACTATGCAACCATTTTCTGGTCAACAGTCATGGAATGAACAATATATTAAACTGACAATTAACTGTGGTTTTGTATTATTGTCAATTTAAATTGGTTTCGTCTAAACATAACAAGCTTTAAATTTAAGGTCGTTGCTCCAGCTTACAAAGTTACGAATAATATAAGTCTGTAATGCTAGTTATAATATATGTTACGTTACAACACAGGTAACTTGTTTTCTATGAGACTACTTACTTTTTTGTGTAGTTTAGTTCAGAATGTTGAGAACTAAAATTTAGGTAGGACCTCATGAATGAGTGGGTTCATCATCTAGTATTATTAAGGGATTGGAATCCTGTTGCATTCTAAATCATACCATACCTTATGCAACCGGTGCAATAATACGAATACAACAACCAGAACCACACCACTACACATCTTCAAAATCTTCACTGGCATCCTATTTTTTATGCAATAACCTCCCCGTATTGTAAAAATTATAGTACTTAGAATTAGTGTTACTTTAAAACGGTATTTTACAACATTTACATGGGAGGAATGGCAGGAATGTTTTACGGTATACGTGTTTGACGAAGAGAAGAACCAAGTATGTATCCAATCCAAACTAATGAAAATTAGAGGAACAATAATTTTGGGTTATATTTTCTATATAACTTGTAGCAGTTCATTCTTATATTCCAGCGTGCATGCAGGCAGGTGCAGATACGGCAAACGATTTGGAGATTCACTGTCGTCAACCTATTATTTACTCTCCTTAAAAACTAGGAGCTGATCATTGAAAATAAGTATTGTAAAGCTATCCTGTAGCGAAAACGCTGAAAACTTAGAATTTGTAACACTTTTATTAAAAAATTTCTTAAATCTGAGAAAACAAATTACTTTTTAAAACGTACTGGTTTTAATTAATTTGATTTCAAACAATGTCCCTATAAACTTTGCACTGCCCCTGGATTGTTGTCTCGTTTGATCTTATTTTGGAGTGACAAAAAAAATATATGGTGCCTGATATTGACAATTCAATATGAGTGGAAATATTACAACCCCCCTACTTTCTAAAATTTTCTCTGGACTAACCGAATACCTGGAATCAAAGTACCGAGGTCATCTATACAGTGTTAAATCATTTTCAATAGAACCAGCGTGTGAAGCAGTGGACAATTTCCTTAGTGCAATATATGCCGTCAAACTGTCAACAGAATTACTCCGGTCGCCAGAGGACAAAGACCAAAAGAAAGTTACCGAACATGACTACAACCTGATTTGCAAATCTCAAGTCATTGAAGATGAAGGAACGATTTCCTTGGCGAAATACTACTGGAACATTATATTCACCAAGGAGAAGATGGTATACTCCGATGTTCTTGAGAACCTGGAGAATCTGGTAGGAAATTCCTACTGCCTCTCCCCGAAAATGCATCATTACTATTCCGAGGGAGAAGACTATTCCTGCATCATTCTGGACAATCTTGTGACAATGGGTTACTACATTCCCAAAACCCTTGACGAGGGGATCAGTTTAGAAGAATGCAAACTTATTATGAAGAACCTAGCACGGCTTCATGCCCTTTCATTAGGTATTTTCGAATATTTTGTTATACAAGGAACTGAAAATGTTTTTCTCTCACTTTTATTCAGAAACTTAAAATTCCAAATATGCAAGCGTTTATTTAAGGAGTCACGCCATGTATTTTCCAAGAAATTTAAAAATGAACAAAAAATAACTTTAACATTGTCAGAAACTTTGTAAACTATTGAATAGCCAATTTATCTAAGGTTTGAATTCGACTTCCATACAATTTATTTATTTTTTGTTATAATTAGGATAACGAGCAATTCAATACGAACGAAGTATAAAAACGCGGAAAAGTTTCTAGGAATGGATAATCCTGATAAGGCCTTTTTAAAATCCAAAAACGTACACAGGCAAACTAGAATGAAAACAAACTATTTTTTAAATCATAAAAAGCGACTTCCTCGAAATATTCCTTGTGTTTGTGTACACCAGTTATCTCTTATAGTTGGTAGGGATCTCTTGAAAAGTTTTATTCCATCTCTAGATTCAGGATTCATCTGTCATGCTTCATTCATTCCCTTCCTTCCCGTAATATAATGGGTGTAATAAGGGAGATAAAATGGAATTTTTAGACATTTTCCAACAAACTACTATCATTCCGCATTCAGAACTCTTCTGTGCAGGTTTGAAACTTTCTTAGTAATAATGCCTCCATACTTTCCCCGTCCAATAATAATAGCACTCTCCTAGCATTGCATCTCTCTTTTTCCCGGAGGAACTCATACATATCTTTGATAATTAGATGCTATTCTAGTTTCCAGCATCTACATCTACTTTATGGACATTTTTTACGTAAAAAATAACAAAGGCCCTTTCCATACCCCTTATATAGAAATTTGCATAGTATATTTTGTGGAATCCAAAAGTTGGATGTAACTCATAGAGGCTTGAGAGCTCTCCATTTTTACAGATCAGTTTATGGCTTCCAATTTCCCTAAATTCATACAACTATTAATCCAGCCCTAAAGTATCTCGACAAAAGTTGGGGTAAGGAATTCGGGTTCCGGAGAGGAGGAACTGAAATATGACATTTTGGTTCCCAGATTGCATATATTATTGGATATGAAGTATTACGCTATTATATATCATGGAAATAGGACTTTGTTCTTCGAAGAATGTTTGGTATTATTTTATAATGTCCTTTTCCTTGTAATTTTAAAGTTCTGGAGGCCAAAGACGGTTGTACATTGCCGCAAAAGTATGAAATATGTACAACGGAACTCCTTTTCTCAAGTGGCGTGGAAGCAGCCTCGAAGCCGGTGACCTATAACTCTTTCCTCGGCTTCCTAAAGCTGACAGAAAAGTTCCGGCCGGATTTGTTCCCACATTTGAAGGGAATTGACGATGATGAGAATGTATGGAATCGCCTCTGTGAGGAAGTAAAACCTGGAAAGTCCGCTTTCTCCACATTTTGCCACGGTGATCCTAGGCTTAATAATATTTTTATAGAGAAGCCGAACTTGGCCAAGACTAAGGACAATGGCAGGCCTGCTTCTGGGGAGCTCCATTCTTCTGCTGTAAAAGAAAACCAAGGAAGTTTGGAACCAGAACCTGGTCTCAGATTCATTGATTTCCAATTGAGTCGCTATGCATCACCGATGACAGATTTACAATATGTTCTTCACATGGGGACGAGTCGACAATTTCGAGAAGAATACACGGACATTTTGCTGGAGACTTATTACAATGAGTTCCGAGGTGTCCTTAACCGTTTCCCTGATGTCAGCTTGTTACAGGCCGAGGCTGTTGAGACCTGGACTCTGAGAAAATTGAAAGAGGAGTACGAGCGGTTCTACATGTACGGGTTCCTGGTTTCCGTGATTTTATTGCCAATGATCCTTCTTCGTCCTGGTGACATTGATAAATCCATGAGTCAGATGACAAGGGCAGAACGATCTCAGTTTTTTGGAGAAGGGCGAATAGAACTCGTCTATAATGTTGGCTCCAAGAATGAGGCTATGAGAGGTAGGCTATTCGAGCTTTGTGATGAGATGGTCGCCAAGAATGTGATTTCTACAACTCTTCCTCGCAATTTGTAAATCCCCACAGTTTCATCTCAAAATTATTCATATCTTTTTGTAGGAAAAAACCGATTCGGAGCGAAATTGCGGTGGTCGTGCCCTCTTCGAATAACTCATACTTAAATTCCCATGCTATTATGTCTCATAAATTCCGAAAAGGGAGGACGATTGTATTTCTGTTTATTTCTGAGCACAATGTGAATGCAAATGTGTGAATGTTAGAAATCAGTTCTAAATTCAGGTTGAACATATTTCACAGCGTGTTTTGAGGCTAATTAAATGCAGCCTTTTTAGTGTGGTTTTTGATGTTTTATAATTTGATTGTGCTATACATATTTCAAATGGTGATTGTTTACATCTCATTAGTCAGCCGAATAAGTTGGTTACGTTTGTCAGCTAATTAATTGTATATACCTTTAGAAACTCTCTCCGTCATATTTTTACTACATTAAAGAATATTATAATTAATAGAAATATAGTTCTGTTTGTGGCGTATATTTCTGTTCAATATGATTGTCATTTGTCATTCGTGCGCGCTTAACGTTTTACCGTTATAATGAGGCAGGGTTTATGGGGGAAAATTGACAAGGAAAAGGGGAAAGGATAATAAAAAGGATGAGGCGAGGTCAATAATATTGACCTTCACCTTTACCTGAGTTGTATGAAGAGGGTCTGAACTGGTCCTTCCATGATGATGAAGGGCCAGTTCCGAACCCTTGTGAAAACGGGATGGCCATCGTCCGAGAGCCGAGAGGGAGGGGAAGAGAGTTGTTGAGGGACTGGGCTTCCTGGGTAGAATGAGGGAAAGATTGGGAAAACGACAAGGGACAATTAGGGAAAGGAAGGAAAGGTTGTCAGGGTAACGACAACAAGACGTGGCTTGACAGCCACGTCTTATGCCGCCCCTTGGGGGACTCTGAGCGATGGGGTGGAAGCGAAGAAAACGTTTGAAAGGGGGGGGGGTTTAATAAAGAAAGTTTAGGAAATGAATCACCAGGGACAGATAAATAATCGAATTGGTATCGTTATGAATGCTACAAAAATATTACTTCGAAATGGGGACCGCAAGTGGAATTACGAAAGCGCCGTAAGCGGAAATACGAAGGGCCGCAAGTGGGGGCAATTGTAAGGGCTAGTTAGTATTCACTTGCAAAGGGACCGCAAGTGTTGGTAATTGTAAGGGCTAGCTAGTATTCACTTCTAAGGGGACCGCAAGTGGCAATTAGGAAAGGGCCGCAAGTGGGGGCAATTGTAAGGGCTAGTTATTATTCACTTGCAAAGGGACCGCAAGTGGGAATTGGGAAGGGGCCGCAAGTGGGGGCAATTATAAGTAGTTTTCGATGTGGCTCGTCACCAACACCAATAAAATACGTCACCGCGGAGGGTTAGTATTCACTTGCAAAGGGTCCGCAAGTGGGAATTGGGAAGGGGCCGCAAGTGGGGGTAATTATAAGTAGTTTTCGATGTGGCTCGTCACCAACACCAATAAAATACGTCACCACGGAGGGTTAGTATTCACTTGCAAAGGGGCCGCAAGTGGAGATTATGAAGGGGCCGCAAGTGGGGGCAATTATAAGTAGTTTTCGATGTGGCTCGTCACCAACACCAATAAAATACGTCACCGCTAAGGGATAGTATTCACTTGCAAAGAGTCCGCAAGTGGGAATTGGGAAGGGGCCGCAAGTGGGGGTAATTAAAGGATTACGTCACCGCTAAGGGCTAGTATTCACTTGCAAAGGGTCCGCAAGTGGGAATTGGGAAGGGGCCGCAAGTGGGGGTAATTAAAGAATTACGTCACCGCTAAGGGCTAGTATTCACTTGCAAAGGGTCCGCAAGTGGGAATTAGGAAGGGTCTGCAAGTCGCATTTAATTACACTTGTGATATGTGAAAAGGATTGCGAGAAAATTTTCACAATAGCTAAATTTACGAAAATTTAGAATGAAACAAATTTAGTTTTTTTTTTGTCACCTGGTGGTTCAAAAGAAGGAGGTTTATTGAAAATGATTTTAACGGGATTTGGAGATAGAGGGATAGGGTTAATTAAAGGTATTGGGGGGAGAGGGTTAACTTCATATATGAGGTGGGTTAACTATATTATGGGCTAACTATTTGGAAAGGGTGGGGTTCACGTTGAGCCATCATGGGGTCAAAAACTTTAATTGGGGGCAACGGAGAAAAGCTGGGCTCAACAGAGAAAATTTTGGGGTCAACAGAAGAAAATTTGGGGTCAACGGAGAAAATTTGGGGCAATGGAGAGAAAATTGGGGGTTAATAGAGAAAAGTCGGGGTCAACAAACTAAAGAGAAACGGCTTGGGGGGCTCGCTTTCTATGGGAGGTACAAAGGGTATCGCCGTAACTTCTCACGACAGGGGGGGGGGGGGAAGTTTCAGCAATAATGAAAATAAAAGGACCCGCACCTTATAATGAGGCAGGGTTTATGGGGGAAAATTGACAAGGAAAAGGGGAAAGGATAATAAAAAGGATGAGGCGAGGTCAATAATATTGACCTTCACCTTTACCTGAGTTGTATGAAGAGGGTCTGAACTGGTCCTTCCATGATGATGAAGGGCCAGTTCCGAACCCTTGTGAAAACGGGATGGCCATCGTCCGAGAGCCGAGAGGGAGGGGAAGAGAGTTGTTGAGGGACTGGGCTTCCTGGGTAGAATGAGGGAAAGATTGGGAAAACGACAAGGGACAATTAGGGAAAGGAAGGAAAGGTTGTCAGGGTAACGACAACAAGACGTGGCTTGACAGCCACGTCTTACCGTATAACCTGAGTATTGCTAAATATCGAAAAATACGTTGTATAATTCTGTAGGAACTCCACTTCAAACCTCTACGAGTGGATATAATAATTATATTATAAGTACAAATGGGAGAAATTTTACACTCACATTTGTCAAATATATATAATGTATACATGTTTTTAATGTGTTAATCTGAAATGTAAAATCAATCTTTACGTCTCCGTTCCCAATGAGTTATTTGGTTTAGTATAAATGCACATCTTGTTTAAGGAAGTAGCAGTAGTCCACTAAGGATTACTTGGAGTTATAATAAGACATGGCATGAGGATGAATGTACCTATTTATTCAAATATATTTAAAATGCAATGTACGTGGAGTTTAATTCCAACATCAAAACAAACACATATTATTCCAACAAATATTAAAAAAACTCCATACAAAAGCCGTTGTGATTGTTTTCTGATGAGAAATCGTAAACAATTTATTTCAAAAGTCTTGAAGTGACAAACGACATTGATGTATTAAATTCTGAAAATTATTTGTGAATGTTGTAAATGATGAATTTTCTGATTTCGTAAGACAGGTCGGCTAAATCTTGTTGTCAGAAACAGTAAGTGATGAATTGACTTATCTTTTATTGAATTGCGAAAGTGGGATTTGGATCAGTTCAAGAGAATTGATGTTTTAGTTAGAGAAGGAACTGAATATCAATTTTAATGTAAAAACGCATTACATATAAATACATATCTTACCAATACATGCGTTTAAACTTTTAAAGAAGATGATCGTTAAAGTCTAAATATTATTGGATTGGGTTATAGAATTCAGCTCATCTCACGTCTCAAATCCTCAAAAGAATAAGAGAAATGAGCGATGAAATTAAGCATGACAGTCCCGTATGTGGTTGAATTATTAATAGAGATTGGATATGACATTTGGGTAAGAGTTTCCTACACTTCAAGCCCTTCATAAACATATCATTTTTGCCGATGAAAATCTGAGAAAATGATGAGGACACGAGGTCTTTGGGTGTCAGTTCTTATGAAATTGTAGTTCGGAGAACAGTGAATTTTTCCAACGCTTTTCTTTCCATTCTAAATCCACAAGGTGAAGAAGGCTTTCATTTTCATATTCAAATCTAAAGTGGTTATTGTGCTATTCCTAAAACATTCGCGGAAATCTATCAACGGTATGAAATCCAGGAGAACTAACAACAGTAACAAGAACAACTTTATTCCATATTACACAGACAGCACCGTATAGAATCTGCATGCAAAAGAACTATGGACTTTTGTTGAAAACAAGGAAAGGTTTCAGTACAATTCCCCGTTTCATGATAGATGATAATATAGATTGCATACAAATATTACGTGGAAAATATACATGCAAAATTGTGCACGGCACACAGCATTGCTGTAACTTTTTCTGAGTATTGGAAACGGGAGCTTGAGCCAAAAATTATCTGATCGTCTGCATATTCTGCATCTCTGAAATCACCTCCAGATTTGTCGAGATATCAGCAATTCATCAAAACGATGCTTACAAAGCTCTCAAACGCCGTTAATATTTGGGAATAAATTGACTTTCAATGGACAGTTGATGGTGATTAGGGCACTTAACATACAGCAACTTACAGCCTTTGCCTTCTTCTATACAAAATGAACCGTTAGTGAATCAATTAAGTTTGATCTTTAAGATTGACTGCAGAATAAGTCCTGTCGTTCCTGGAAAATGTTCTGCCAAGGAACCTGAATTCCTTCCTTTGTTTGCCCCCGAAATAGTTATGGAGGACTTAGTAACCGGAAAACGACGGGAGTACTACTAGTTGGTCGAAGTAGAAACCGAGAATATTCTGAAGCACCGTTCCTCGAATAGCATCGTTCATTAGTCACATTAGTCATTATATATGGTAGTTGAGTTTTGAAAATGAAACCCATTCGTATACTGAGAAGGGTGGCATTATGTCTTAATTTCTGTTCGGAACCGTAGCACTATGAGTGGATACTGGGTAGACCTCTTCCCTATTTTAAATCCATAAATTCGATGAAATATTCGAGAGCGGAAAGTTTTCCTGGTAAATAGTGAATTAATCACTCATGCGATTCCGTTTCCTTCCTATTTACATTGTACCATTTTCCGATCTCGAAGTGAAATTCATACGTGACTGGTTCTTTGTTCGTTACACGAATGCATAAACACTGATGAGCTTTCCCCATTAGCAAAAATATAATCAAGTCTCAATTAGCTAACGCATGTTTTCGACGCTTTGATGTATTCAGCATTATTTATGGCGTTGGATTAGAATTTGGACATCCGATTGCAAATAAATGTATGAAACAGTATACTTCTGGTAGATGATTTCGCACTTCTTTACTAAAAGTCTAATTGAGTGTGATACTAGCAGAAAGTTTTAACAAAAACAGTTTCGGGCAATAAATATTATTTAATCCTGTCTCAGGTGTCCTACGCACAACCTTGGGTAATTTTTTACTTCACAAGAGGAACATGTTTATAACGACTACCTGAAAATGCTGCTAAAAAATGTTTTTAACGTTCTCAAGCCTGAGGAGTTCTTCTCAGCGTTTTCTAAGCGTTTATCAAAAGTCAGCCAGTGAAAACGTTCTTCATCGCTGATTTATAGTTTCTAACTTCGATTGGTAAACTTTTTATTACGAATTAAATTATTCTTCCATAATACTATTAATACTCATATCTTACCTATGCTTTATATAATTAAATCCTACATTTACGCATAACTTGACACTCGTTGGAACTTGGAACTTGTATTAAATCTAACCTAACAATACAATTTTGATGAAACTAGTTAACTCCTTCATTTATATAGTCCGTTTTCATACGTATCACACATTGGAAATCACAACCTAACTTATATACCATTTTCAATAATATACTAATTTTAATAATGCAAGCTCTCAATTCTCAACTGCTTTGCCTCTAAAAAAAACTCTGTCACACAATTTTCTCAAAGTAAAAATAAAATAAAAATGATTCGCATAGATATTTACTAAATTCTCAGCTCAAAATTGCGAGAAAAATGGCTGGTTAAGCAGTGAATAGCCTATTCAATACAAAACTTTCGCTGCTTTCCCTCACCCAATGTATGATGAAACAAGTTCCCATGCAACATTAACAAATAAACAATGCAGGCGAAGATTCTTTTCCTAGCTTTCAATTATAAATAAATGTGGCAACAACAACTCTAACCTCTAACCTAGTAGTTCCAAGAGAAACTCCTTAGATTCGTCTCCTGACGGGGTCTGATATGACATGGATATTTTAAATGGGATTGGGTATAAAGACAATCAATAAATTGTTGTTCACAGATCGATGCAACGATATATAGCTTCTTTCACTTTGACTTTGATTTCTTAAGAAGAATAGAAAAACACAGGAGGCATTGAATATAAAAATGACCCAAGTCAATATTATCCATTCATCATGCTATCATCATGCTGAGGTTTGACGGAGGATCAAGTCCAGGAAAGCAGAGGGGTTCCTTTGGGTTAGGGTCATTTAGCGATTGACAAATATTATTTCTCAGGGCTGTAAAAGTAAAGCGTGCTACATAAGTAGTAAAAGATCAACACTTTCGAAACGGAACTCTTGACTAATATTTTGCTTATTCATTAATGGAAAAATAGCTTACAAGAACTAATTTAAAGGTTTCCCATCTAATTATTGAACTCATTCAGCAAAGCTAGTTTACTTGATGAGACCCTTAGATTAGAAAGGTTAATTTGTATGTAAAACATGCAAGAAATAATAAGCACGTGTGGAACCATATTTGTAATACGTCAATCAAGTATTGAGGGTTTAACTAGAACTAGACCCAATCCTTCATTTCTAGAACTGTTTAGTGATTCCTTTTTAACTGCAATTATATTACAGTATACGGATACAATATAATATAATATATTTATCTTTATCCTATGAATTAGCGTCTAAAAATAGTTAAAGCTAATTGATTTATACATTGACAGCTACAGAAATACAACAATTACTTGAGTACTAAGGCAAAAACTTTACTGAATTTTGGAATATTGAAAAAGCTGCATTTGTAATTAGAGTATAAGTTGTCACGTTGAAGATTTAAGCTGGGGTGATTCTATTCTTTTTTTGTTTTTAATACATTATTTATTAAGTACTTTTAAGAAAACTAAATCTGGAACTTCAACAATCTTAGTCCTAAAGTTAATTGGAGATTATAAATACACACTAAAACTGGATTCGGAACTCAAAAGGTAATCGAAAAAATATTTAAAAAATGTTTATGCGTATCTCATTTAATTGCAGTAAATTGCGGTTAATTTCTTGGTGGAAGTTACCCTTCGCGTATTCTTTTAATATTTCTCGAAATTCTATTTCTTATATTCATCCTCTCAAAGCTAAAATAAGAATACAGTATTTCCACCATACTTGTACCATGTACTTCAACTGCATTGCTTTGCAATACACACTGCACAAGCACAAAACGAAATACAAAGCCACTCCATGACCATTGACCATGCGACCATGCCACATCATGACATGAGAAGACCACAAATTCCCAACCGAACTTCATCTAAATAGCATCTCGGCTAAAGTTATCTGAGTGTCTTATTGAATCGTTGGCATCGCCTACAATTGCTCCTCATCACGAGAGGAGTTTCAGGTAAACAATTTCATGAAGCATTGACTTCGGATTCGAAAACAAACTAGAGGAGTTATAAGCTCTCCGTCCGTAGCTTTATATTGTTATTGCTTATTGCCTTTTGTTGCCCATTACGATCCTACAGTTTCTTTTGTTCTCCTTCTCTGGAAATCGCATCAATATCATTTCTATCGGTTCAGTTGTCAGAGGCCTGGAGGGTACAGTCTCTGACCCACATTACAATAGATTCCCGTTAACACCGATTCCAATACTGTATTCCCTTGGCAAAGCATTTCTCATCATTTTTCTTCCTCGTCTTCACTTCACATCCATAAAACCCAAAAATGTGATACAGTGTTTTTGAGTTGTTCATAACTACACTCTATTATTACAACGCCCCCAAATAGATCCGCCTATTATCTAACCCTCTTTTTACATCTTTCATACCAAACAACGGGCGTTAAACAGTCTATATTTTTCAAAAGTTTCTATAAAAAACGCTTCTCATTACTTTACTTCTATATCTCGATCCGAAACTTCCGTAGCAAACGAAATCGGAATATCAATGCCCAAAGTATACATTATCAGGCTTCGATAAGGGAATCGAAGCCATTCCAAGCACACATCATAACTGGAGGATCGACTCCGTTCTCAACATCAACTTTCAATTCCCATCCTCGTCGAAACTAACTGAAAACGGGAAGATCAGTGAAGCAAAAATATCAACATCAGGCAGTTTTAGGCTCTGCCGACTGCAGAAGTCAATCCTTCTCTGTGTATGTATAGCTTGTTACAGTACATTATTATTTGTACAATAGTAGGCAGAGTCAGAGTATATATTATATAGCGACTTCTCCAACTCTCAACCACACTTCATTTCACTTTAAGCCAGAAGTTTACACGAAAGATTTGCTTGAAAGAGGTCCTCAAGTCAGATAATGTTAGCAGAAAATAGAGAAAGAAGACGGGACATTGTGAGGTTCTTCTGCAAGGGCTCTAGCCAGAAACTGTACAGTATTGGACTTTTGTTGGGCATCGAGATTCCTTCGTCTTCTCGGGACAAACGGAAAGAAGAACCTTAAAGTTTAGACTGCTGATACTATCACTTCTTCTGCCTTGTTACATAATAAAATACAGGATACATGTAGGTCAGGCCGGTTCTAGGAAGGACAGGACTTGAGGGAATAAAACTGATACAAGAAGAAAGGATTTGAGGGCTGAATAAAGTTACTAAATTTCTTAAGAAATAGCGAGGAGAGATGTACAGGAAGGAAGCGGACCAAACCAATCTCCCCGATACAGGATCACTCGGCCAGCCTAACTTTCCAAAAAACCAAGAGACCGTGGAAAAGGGCTGCAGTTTTTTTGCGAAGTCCCTGCTAAAGGCCCTCATTTTATCAATTCTTAAATGTATTTTCAATGCTAATCTTAAATAGGCTGGAATTGTAGGCCCAGTCCAATTTTTCATGGTGACGCTGGCTAAAGAAAGTTCCATCTTTTAACCCCTCCGACTTGTCCGCCCTTTATTTCCAATAATTCTAACTTAAGGGAAGGCGGAAGTTGGCTGGGGAGGACAATGTAGATTGTCTCATTCTTTTCATTTATTCTCACTCGAGAGGTCCTAAACTGGACTCCTCCGGTCCGGTCGAACCGGGCAGGGAATTTACCTCAAACTTTACCAATGCCCATTTATAGGGGTATACATATACATAGCCCTTTGTCAGCTTCCCTCTGAGAAGATCTGTTCTGTTTGTCCTCGTCCAATCTATATGTGCCATATTGTCGGATGTAAGTTGGAAGTTAGAAACAAAAGTAATAGGGCAGCATGGTTTTTAGAGATAGAATTCCCAGAGAAGGAATCAGTTTCTGTCTTTCTCTCCGGCCGAGGTAACTGAAGTGAGATGTTGCTCTCATCTCATCACCTAAGCCTCTATTCTCAGCCAAACCTCAAGCAGAATAACTTCACCACCTCTACAGATTTCTCGTTTTTAACATTCCGTTCAGAGTTGGTAAGCTAGGACGGCTCTAGCTTAACACCTAAAAACCGAAAGAATATATGAGAGAAGTTTCCCATCCCAATAATATCCTTGTTGCAATAATGCATTAAGTCATATCATCTCCCGACCACCGTTCCTGTTGTTCTTCCTCCAAGAAGGTACTTGAAACGAGGATATGGAATAAATAGGAGCTGGCTATATACCAGCATCCCATCAAGTCGATTTTTTTTATTTCTTAAGGAAACTCTTCGTCTCCTAACCTATCTTGTAAAAGATGTGTTGTAGGTTGCAGTAGTATGAGAAAAGGTCCAATGCAATCACAAGTGTGCCCGAGCTGAAGAACATAATATCAGGCGAGTAGAACGGGTCTAGATTCTAGAGAAGCCTAAAGTCAAGCAGTAAAGTTCCCTCATACTCATTTCCCTGGTTGGGCATATAACTCAACTTTATCGACTCCAAGTCCTCAGTGAGCTTTCTCCAGTCCAGTTGCACTGATCTCTCAGCTCCTTTTAATCTCAGGAATTACTTACTTTCACACAAGTACAACAAGCACCACAACAGAGTAACCCCTGACAAAGCAACTTATTGTACCATAATTTGAAAAAACTTACAAAATCTCCTAAAAGATTCGATTAAGAGAATATAGCTTAGGAAAGAATTGATAGGAACGAAGCCTTGTAACGAATAGTGGTAACAATTTAATTAAAAAAAATTGTCGAAAGCATTTAAAGGAGAGCCCGATATAGCCTGTTTAGTTATTTCGTATCGTAACTAATAAAACTAGAGTAAATAAATCAGTCCTTAACCTTTCCAAATTTGTAGAGTTCAAGACCCATTTCGTATTTTGACTGTCATTGTAAGGACTTGTTGACTGTAATAGAATTTCTCGTCATATCTCATCTCTGTAACGATATCCTGAATTAAGTATTGAGGGATTGCAGAGAGTTTTTTTAGGGCTACACCTACAACATAATATAAATATATGTAATTTAAGATTAGAACGTGTCCATGTGAGGAAGCAACGTGTCTTAGAGGCTCAATGCTGTCATTTCTATTCTAACTCTGACCATAGACCATAAATGGATAGTTTGTAAGCTACGTTATTTGACGTTTATCTGCAAGAGAGTGTCAAAAGGTAGGGACGGAACTCGTTTAGTAGCTGATTAGTCATCTGAATTCAATCATATATGATTTTTACGTTAACAAAATCTGCTTCTTTGAGCTGAGCAGTTTTTAAGAACCTGATTGCACCAACCCTGTGAAACTTCATACTTCATACATTTCTCATCGTAACACGATTGAGACTATTGGAATCTTTCCATATACTACACGACTAATTTAATATCATCTATAAGTACATATCCAGAACTTTAGACGCTTGAAAATGGAGCAAAAATCGATTATAATTCTGGTAAGTCGTTTAAATTTTTTTAACTGCTCTTAAACTTTAAACCATTTAAAACATTCATCTCATTATTGATATCTATTGAATTGCAATATATTGCATCATACGACCGACGTGATGTCATATTCATGGTATGGGTGAACAAATCTGGCTGCTGAATTGTCAATATGCCCCACAATATAGTTCCGGCTCTCTTTATATCTAGAGTTCAATTAATAATCCTATCGTTTATCGTAGTTAAAGCTTACAAAGAGTAAAGTACAATAGCATTTACATAGTTGATAGTGGCAAACATGACATTAGTTCACGAGAGTAAGGGAACTATAAATCATTAGTTAATTGATATATAGCCTGATGGACTCATTTCTTGAATTCCTGACTCTCCATTTGCTTACGAAACTGTATTGGAATTTTCGATTTAGTCTTTTAAATTCTTTTCAAGATAACACCAGATAAAATTCAGAAAAATGAATGAACCCAGATTAATAGTACTAATCCTTTAATACTTACATCCAAAATACAATTTCCTACTTTTCAGAACCGATTTCCGGTCTATTCAATTTTAATTCATCGTCTCCGGACATGTAAAATCATATTTTTATGAGTATCTAACGAGAAACTCATCTGGAACTTGAGAGGTTCCTTGAAAATAATCCGAACTCTAAAGCTGTAAATGAAACGGAATTAATTGAAAAGACTGGAGGAGAAGGATGGTAGGAGTAAAAATAAACCAAACCAATACTCGCAATTTAAAAATGAACAGTGATTTATGATCAAGATTAGCATATTGAAGTGCCATTAAGAGTTAAGTGCTCTGAGGAGAGGACTGTTTAGTTAGTTCATTCATAAGGTTTTTAGTCTGGGAGTATTGATGATAGTGCTACACAGCTAATAGCTCTGGTAGAGTAAATTGAAAATTATCCGGCTTCACATGGTCATTAAAGGCAAGGAGGCATAATCCCACTTTGGTAATGTATTCTATCTCATGCCGAGAGGGATTATTATTATTACTAGGCAGCCACACAGGCCCGAATCGGGCCATAGGGTAGCACAGCCGATAAGCGATAGTATTTATTGTCTCATAAGTGCTACAATATCTTGTACCCCTGCTTAAACCATGCTTAGTAGCCTCTGTATTCCCTTCTATTATATTCTCTTTCTATATGTCGACGACGGGCTGGACCTCTGAACTGAACTCCTGCAAATCCGGACGACACTGAAGACCATTGCACATTGCTATCCCAGAACTTAAAATAGATTTTCGGTTAGATTAGATAGAAAATAGAAAAGAGCTTTTCGTTGGAAGAAGTTGTAATTTTTTGGGAGCTAGCTCACTTTTTGAGGTTGTAAAGACCATAATTTCGGTTTTAAACCATTACAAAAACATGTTTTTGAATGAAAATGAGGCATGCTACATTGCTACCGGATCTGCAGAGGTGCAATGTTTTTAAACCCACGCCTACACCAGGCATGCGCATTCTTGATTTTCCCCTCCCTATACCCCCGCGATCTAAACCTATTTTTTCCCTCCCTTAACATTGGCTTAGGTTACAGGGGTCAAAATTCCCTCCGATCTAAAATCTCGCGATCGCGGAAAAATCGCATGCCTGGCCTACACCTTCGCCCTTTCTTTAAAACCCTTATAATGAATTTATGAAGAGATTTCGATACTTTAAACAGTTCTAAAGGTCATGGGCTCAAAAGTTTAACTTAACCGAAAGTTTTCTCGGTGCGGTGGAAGGCGATGAAAATCGATATATCACACGATGATTTATAAATTTCGACGACTTTGACCGTTTTAAGGTCAATGTCTTAAAATTTCAGAATTTCAACACTACCAAAAGATTTCTCGCCGAAAAAAGTTGTCAATAGATATGTCACACGATAATTTCGAAATTTCGACGACTTTGACCGTTTCAAGGTCAAGGGGTCAAAATTTCAAAATTTCAACATAGCCAAAGCATATCTCGTACGACGACGGTGTAAATTGGTTTCTCACTTAACTACTTTACGAAAGAAAATTCAATCGGTCACGTTAGCCTAGGTCACAGGTCACGGATTTTCAAAATTTCGAGATTGCCAGGCCCCTTCCTAATTTTTTTGTGAATTTTTGGCCGTCTCAGTTTTTTGATAGACCATCCGAGTCAAAAACGTATAGACGCATCACTTACATACATACATACATACATACATACATACAAATGGCTGGAATTATGTATATGGATATGCATTTCAATTTCAATATGAAAATTGGTCTATGACCTAATCGGTTCATCTGTAATAGAATCGAGGACGGGTTTCGCAGTGTATTTTGCATACTAGAAGCTCGGAACATGCCCGGATGGGTTTATTACAGTAATGACTTCAGCTAATCCAAAGGCCTTCCTCCGAATTTGCATAGAAATGATAAAGTTCTGCAAGGGGTAATCTAGGGGGTCCCTCCGGGACCGTAATTCTTTTGCAATATATACTCTTATGACTTTATTGTATCTTCTGGGTATTTATACTATCTCTGTCTGTCTCTGCCTGTACACAGAGAGAGATCTGTTATTCGGTCTTTCCTGCCTCTCTGTTTGCATGCAAAAACAGTTCATTCGGCTAGCCTGGGAATGGCTTCTTGGAAGTTTATCTTCCACCCAAGATGTGATTCACTTTTTCGGAGGAACTTTGTATTTTTTACTACATCCATCATACTTTTATGTGTGTTTTTAACCTTAATTAGATCTAAGCCCGTTGATTCCAAATTCTGAGAAATCGGGGTTCTTTGTATGTAGATAGAGCATAAGAAATCTAAAATTATATTTTTTATTAATTTAAACGCCTAACATTTCTAATTCCTCTTGTTCCTTATTCAACATTTTTACGCCGTTTTTTTACGTTGGCATACGACTACGAGTTTCTGAAAAATTTATTGGATCTGGAGTTCTTTTCCATTCATTCCACAGCATAAAAACAGCTACCCCCGCAAGGCACACCGGATCGCCAATAAATTTAGAAAAAAATAAAAGTCTGGCATTTTCTTTGTTGGAAGTCATATATGGCAAATCCTGAGTCTAAGATCTTTTGAAAGCTCAGCAAGACAAAGATCCTAACTTGGTGTGAAGGAGAAGCAACCAATGCGTAAACGATATTTTTACAATAACATAATCAAAACATTATAAATCAATACGTCCTGATTATTGGACAAGGAATTCCTTATTCGAACATGCACGACTGTTGAGGGTGGTTCATTACCAAAGGACAATATTGACGTAGGTGGCAAATTGGTAAAAACCAACATTGTTAAAACATTGTGTTCATTTATTATTGCCAATGCGATGGGATTTTATGGAATGACTAATCCAACTATCCCACTATGAAGTAGCCCTTGCCTTGTCTTATACGTATTCCTTCGCTAACTTCTTAGAATAAAGAGTAGGTAAGATCATAAAATTTGTAGGTGGAACAAGGGTTACCCTTTCCTTATCCTCGTGTCTGCTCCGGCAGGCAGGTAGTAAAAATAAGAGCTGGTTTTACATGCAAAACAGGAATCCACCACTGCACTACTGGCGTCATGAAAACCTATATTATGATTTACGAAAGTTTAGATGATTCAGGTATGTTTTCCCATTAATCTTTAACTCGAGGATTTCTTAGTACTACAAAGGGACGGAGGTTCTATGTAAGTGTGAATAGGAGGTATTTAATAAGACGGCTACTTTGAAGCCACTGTTATAACCATGGACTTTCTATATAGATATAGTTGGATATTATTTATACTGTGTATGAAAGGTTGAAAGCATTGTTCAATAATATGCAAAAATATGCAACTTCTTAAACAAGGAGTTGAGAGATGGCTTTTTCCAAGTCAAGTAGGTTGTCTCGAACCTTCTCCAAAACTCCAAATCCAAAAGACTCAAAGAATCTAGTCTAAAAAGTCAAGGGAGGAAGTCGAAAGATCATATCCCAGCCTGCAGAGAAAGAAGGATAGAGCCTCACTTGCCTCACACATTTTTCTGTCAGGAAAGTTCGGAAAAATAAGTTTCGCAAAGAAAGAATGTCATAAGTAATGTGAGGCTGACAGATGCTAACCTTCTTCTTGGTCCTTCGGATGAAGTATTACAATTTTGAAGAAAAGTCTCTCATGGACCCTGTGAAGAGATCTTAAGATGGCCAGGGGCTGTTCAACCACCAAAGTTTTTCAATTCGGTCGGGTCCAGCATAAATAAAATAATAATAGGAATTTTCCAGGCTAGCTTATTTCATCTCGAGACACGGCATTCATTTCATATAAAAAAGGGTTTAATAATTCGACTCAAGAAGGAAACGGGAAGGTTCCGAAACTAAAATAAAAATCTTCTTGATCGTCTCGATTTTTTATTTACTTTGATTCCTTCAGACCCATTCAGTGCTATATATATGCGGAACAGTTAATAACGAGGTGTTTGAGCCACCCATTATTATCCTGAATTTCTTGAACATTTCGAAGACAAAGGCTCCGCAAATGGCAACTAATTAAATGGTCGGTAGGGGAAGAGTATATGATTACAATAGTGGCAAATCTCGGAGGGGGAAGCTTTCGATCAACTGTCTCTTCTGCTGTCTCTCGAGAAAGAATGAACAAAGGACTCCGTTTCTATGAAAAGATTACAATGCGATTTACACAATGTTCCTAGCAAAAAGTCGTATGAATTCAGACTGGATACCTACAACATAATGCTCGGTTCTTCCATATCGAATAATATGTTTCGACATTGTTGTATATTGATGATAGTGGATGGGTTTCCTATATCATACTCCTTCTTATTTACCAATTTACCTACAACCTACTTGGAATTGCTTTTCTAAGGCATGTAATAAATAATAGGAAAAGGGTATGATTTTCATTCTACGAATCGCTTTTTATCGTAATGAAGCCTACATTCGACATTAAACATCACTCGCGTTAAGGAACGTATCGTGCGAGTGGGTAGAAGCCAATCGAAGAGGCTTTTAGTCTTTTAGAAAAACACATAAATGGGATTCTGCAAAACAAGTGGATAGAGATTACATTCTGTAATTCTAAAAGTTAAGCTTCAAGTACATATGAATTATATGTACTATACAGACGTACAGACCGACGCCAGCTATTAAAGGTTTCGCATTACATGATTACGCGTGGTCTGAATGTCTCGAAAAAGGAGCCCCGAAACAAGTTTTGAAATAGGCCTTAATGATGATTAAAGGCGAGAGAGAGAATGAATAACAACAGATGCCATATATTTATTTGATTGAAATGATTGCAGGTTCTGATGGCGCATATTACCCTGATGTCCCTCGGCAGTGCGACTGGCCGTTCACACGGACTGAAATACAATCATCATCATCATCGAAGTCACCTCCATAATAGTTATCATAATAATAACAATCATCCTCAGATCCCCGACAGTAGCAGTCAAAATCAGAGCAAGAGTCACCCGAAGCATGCAAAGTCACCCTGGCGTCTCTCAGATGAAGATTACGAGTATGAAGAGGACGACGGTCGACATGCATACTTAATGACGAAGGATACCAAGAAGACTTCGACGAAGAAACCTACGGAAGATCAAACTCTTACCCAGGCCTTTGAGAAACATATGAAACCAGGGGCCCTGAATGCACATGATGTCTACGCATACCAGCTTCCAAGTGACCTATGGTTCGTGGTCCGATATTCCAAGAACTCGGATGGACAAGTTGAGAAATACATGTAAGGATTAGACAAAGCTATTCCGATTAGGATTGCTAATGACTTTTTTTTCGACTTATTATGGTCCTAGCATTTTTAATCAACCATACCTGCATGTTCGTAAATGATATCGTCTCCAACAATAGGGTGGATCTCACCTCGGTTGGAAGTGGAAATGAGTATTTTAAGGATTACATGATTGGATGCTAATCGAACTTTGTTTTGGCGTTTGCTCTAGGAATGTCGTTGACAGCTTTACAAATTATTTGGAGAAGTTGGATAAGGATGTGAGGACAGTGAGTGTAAATGTAAAGGGAGTCGAGACGGTTTTCAGGTTAACACCTAAGCGTAAGCCTGACAGCCCGTACTAATCCCCTGCAAAGGATCCTTAATTGAGTGGAAAATCACCCTGCTGCGTTCGTTCATTTGGAGATAATAATGAACTTGTTACAACACCAAAAACTAAATTAGTGTGTACTCTTGTATTTGTTATAACCTCCGTTTACACAACCATTATATAGTTATTTAATCTATTTGTCCAATAAAATCGTATAAACTGGGATATTTTCCATTACATGTACAAACAACCAATGCCAGTGGATGGACCTAATAATTATTTTTAATGCTTCGAGATAGCTACCGAAAAGCTGTAGTAGTTTTTAATCGCTTTTAACGAGAAATACTGTGTGGAAATCTAGTCTTCCATAATACTCATATCTTACACATGCTTAAAAACGCAAGAGTTGGGTTCGGGGGTTAATGTGCCGGGGGCTAGCGAGTCAGTCGTGGACATTCAGAACTTCGAAATTCATATATTAACGATAAACTTATCGTTAATATATGTTTGAAATTGTATTCTTACGATTCTTATAAAATTTTTCATTTGACAACCCAAATGGCAACAACATATCTATATAAATTCAATTGAGATTTAAATTAAACTCTCTGGATTGCAGCATTGCATTGCACTGGCTCCGAACTGAAAGTGCTATGCTAATTAATACAAGCCAAATTCGTCGTCATTAAAAACTAAAAATTCGATCCATTCTGAAATAAGAGAATTCGTTATTTTATTTCATTTTTGCATTGCTGTTAGTGTACATTACATATGTTAACTCACAGGCGCAATGCCACTTTACATCCATATTCCAGGGCTTCCATAATTTTATTAAGTTCTTGACTATTTGATTTTTAAAATAATGGGTAAGACAACTTCATCTATTTAGACTAGCTAAAAATGTGGAAGACGCAGACGCCCACATCGGTGGTCAGTATGTCTTCAAGGGGAACACAACCTTGCGGTGCCTACTTATCTTTAGTTAGTATCAGAAGAGGTAGCCAAATTAAATTATACAATTGAAGGTACCAGTACCAAGTGGAGTTACCAACGATGCATACACACACACATACACATCATAATATTATTGGTCAAAGCAGCTAACAAGCTGGAGAGGTTGAGCCTAAGGTAAAAACTAGGAAATAATATAAGGTTTATGATAAACAAACAATCGTATTTGATTTTAAGAGACTACTTTATTACAAACTTGTCTTTGAGGAAAAAGTCTTATTTTTAGCGTCTTTGTTTTATTAATTACTACCGGGGTAACTTAAAAATGTAATCGCTTAGAATTAGAATTACCCTACGTACAAAATATATTTCCTAAATCTATTCACGGAAAATCTAAAGCATTTTCGAACTAACTGTTACTAACTTATATACCACTCAATTCATGCGACTTGCTATGTTTCAGGCACAAGCCAAATGTAAATCATACATATTTAATAAGAAAATGCAAGACCTTGAAACTTATAAAATTGAAAAATAACTCATTCAGTTTGAGAAATTTTTGTGCTAACCTCAACCATAGCCTCGCCATGGTTTACATTCTTTACATGATTTCTCGAAACATTAATCACCTAAAAGGTCAAGGACAGCGTATTTGAAGTACACTAATATTTATAGAATATTATACTTCTCTCTAATGACTCTGAACCAGAATAAATCACAGCGGAATGGTTGACGCCGACCAGCAATTTTTGAACAATTACATCGTTACAAATATTTGTTAATTTATCAGGAAAACAATTACATTATGTTATGGTACCAATTTGAAACTATATATCTTATAATTGCTAACAATATACATATAAACTTCTGTGAGGGTCAAACAAGCCGTCTAAACTTGTGATTTTCGTACGAGGCGACAACGCATGAATGAACTAAATTCTCAATCACCACTTCTTGCGATAACAAAGATAAAGATTAACCTTGTCACACGAAGTAGTGATTGAGAACTGTTTACAATCGTAGGCAAAATCACTTTTGATCGCGATTCAATAGAAAAAAAATCATCTAGTTGTAATTAACAATGAGACAGCAAGAAATACGAGGAACATTAGATAAATATTGGAAGCAGTAACATTAATGAATCAAAAACAAAAAGCAACGATTTCATTTACTAATTACGGTAACAACGGTATACAAGATAATTGTTCATGTTGCTTATGAATCTTATTCGATTTCAAGACTGGACGTCATATCTGTATTAAGCCATAAACTAGTATTTAACAACACATTACAACCATTGCCTTGTTGTTTTGACATTTAAATCAGAATGGTCCTAAAAACATAATAATTGGAAAAAATAACGGATTGTCACAAACAGTTTGTTCGTTTTATAATTTTGAAATCACTAAAGGGATAGGATGGTTAAAATTTTTTCTGGAAGTGGGAATTTCTAACTGTATTCATTCTTCATTTTATAATCAACTAGCATGATTATTAATCAAAACATCACTAATAGGTAACCAACAAAGCCACAGCGTACGAGGATATACGAGAGGTGCAACACATTAATTAAGATAAAAAAGAAATTAAATATTAAATCACATGCAGAAAAAACTGAGCTGAAGGAAGAATAAGCAACTGTGAAATCGATTTTGCCTAGTCAAGTGTAATGAAAAAATATCCTGCAGAAACTCCGAGAAGAGGTTATGAATAGGTTATACGAAACTTCATGCTCAACAGCACAAGCATGCATTAACCTAAGTGAACAAAATACTCTGCTTTACATCTACTTTACGGAACCAAATTAAACAATGATTGAATCGTATTTAAGTTACGGAAGCTGAAGTACATTATGTTTACAAACTAGTAAATGTAAAGCTTTGGCATTATTATTGTAACATACATTTTTGCGAAAGATCTTGTTACTTCTGAGTATCGAGCAAAGACTACTTATACAGCACAGCTTCTTTCTTTCTTTAAATTTACATTCCGTTAGTAGTTTAGTAGGATGTTTTGATAGTATTTTGTATTCTTCTCTGGTGTTTCTTTCTTGATATTTAAATTCATCAATTTCATGCGTTGTCGGCTAATAGTCAATCGGAGCGGTCTTTTATACGGAAACACTCAATATTAAAATGCCGACACATCTGCCGAACCTGTGAATAATTAAAAAAACGCCATCAATTGAAAGGGTAAAAAAATGGTTCAAATGCATTAATTAATAGTTATTTAGAACGTACGACACAGACGCCATAGTGCAGCTGAGTGAGTGTGGAAAGTACGGCGAGAACATAGACTGAAGCTGTCTCGAATCCGACCCCGGGACCTAACAAGGATACAAATGCAAGAGCGGAGACAGGGAAAAGTATCCAGTTGAAGGCTTCGCATCGAGTGGAACTCATCTGTGCCACTATAAGGCGACAACAAATGTGAGAGAAAACTGTCCCAACCATGTAGAAAAACATTCTCGGTTGTATTTCTAGTATATCGGATGGAGATAAATACATCCACAAGGCCGTGACAAACATTAAATACACGGAGGAATACAATGGTCTCATCATTTCGCAAATCGGCCTCATTTTTCCGCTTCCTCTTTTGTATGCCCTAATTGATAAAAAACCAGATTAAAATTGATACGAAAATGTATAAAACCAGTATGGTCTGCGGGATACTAATTCATACATGTAAACGTTGTAGCAGGCAACTGGCATAGAAAGTCCAATAGACCCAGCGTAAAGAAGAAATTCGACCACGTTTCCACAGGTATAGTAGCCACCAGGAAGATCAAATTTCCATAATTCGTGTCCTCCAAAAGCACTTATTATAAAAACAATGAAACACCCCTAGAACAAAATAATTAAAAGCGTGGAAAATTCTGTAGACTTGGACACAAAAATGATTGTATTGTTTCTTAAGCAAACTCACCACCATGGATAAATCGTATCCCCAAGGAAGATAGAGCACACCTAAGAATTGGAAACTTCATATAACAACACATCATAAAACATTATCGATCTAATTTAATTTAATATGTATTTTATACCGGTGTTGTATTTCTCCCAATGGGAAAAAATGAAATTGAAAAACACGTTCCAGAAGCAAAAGAACATTCTTTTAATGGATATACTGTAGTGACCTCGACCAAAGACGGAGTAAAGGCCAGTAGGAATGAAAACTGTAGTCCACGAATCAAGGCCATGATCAAAAAGCTCCCCCAATGGACCGGAGGTACCAGTCCTTCTGGCTTGTTTGCCGTCAATTCCATCTAAAAATTAGACGGTCAACAGTTGGTAAATAATACTCCAAACATGGGGTGCATAAATCATTGGGCGACAGCATTAACAGCTGACAAATATTTTAAAAATATTGTCAGTAACCTAGTGTGTGAGACATGAAAAGATTAAAAGCAGAGACGATCCACACCCATCGCGGCACCGGGGAATAGTCGGGCTGACCTTCTTCTCCAAATCCAGCGTAAAAATGGTAATCATAAATACTTAGAATGATAAAATTCGCTATTGTGAAAAGGAATCCAGTGAATGTTAGCAAATTGGGGGCAATCCACCTCGGACAAATCTGAAAGATTTATATTAATTAGACCAGTTTCAAATCAATATATCTCGGTGACTGGGGAGTAACGAAAACCTACAGAGCTTAGATATAGTGCCAAACTGAGAATGTAATATTTAAGGCAATAACCGCCCGGGGTACAGATAAGCCAGTTAATACATACGACGATTGTAATTTGAGGTACTCATTTTATCTTACGTGGAGACCGGTCTGAGTGAATTGAGTGATAACGAGTTCTTGTTTACGTTTTAGTTATGAATTATGAATGGCTACATTCGAATATTTAAACAAACGAATTATAAAATCGTACTGAAATTCATATATCAGTAAAAATAGGTTCAAACTAAGGTCAAGTTTGTCCATCAATGTCTTGAAGATCGTGTATGAACATTCTGCAGCCAGTCTCCATTCATTCGTATTGAAACCAATATGCATATACTATCCGAATGCGTTACCCTAACGTCACCCTATTTATTCGTTGAAATTTTCTGATTTTGATTGGTTTTCAGCTTCTTATTGATAACGATGTCTGACTATTCCTAGTTACGAACAAAAATAATTTTTGTGACGTCTGATGTCTGAGTTTGTAAAAACGAATAGGTGCCATCATGATGCATTCATCTATCATTGGCAATTTAGGATAATCAGTTTTAATTGTAATTTTAATCTAGAAGGATCCTAATGATAATCTTGAATTGAAATAGCTCAGCAGAAGATGTATTCATTTTCAGAACTCATAGTCATACTCATACATACTCGAGACTCGTCTGAGGTTTCCGCCGATTTTTATTTTTTCAAGTTTTAGTGGTAGTGCACAGCTTTCGTACTCATTATTCGTGTTTGAAATCCTCCATATACATTCCCTTACCTTAACAACTGCATTCCAGAACGGGTGCATAACATAGTTACTCAGTGGGCTTGTGTCCATCGACGAATACTACAAAAAAAATATTAATCGATTAGTGATTAGAATTCGAAGAAAAATACCATATCACATAATTTCAACAAACACACCAAAATAAATTTACTGGGCTATAATATATTGTATAAAATATGAGTCGATTATAATTTTATTTTGAACTACGTATATACTATACTACGTAGATAAATGCTATTTAATATGCTTACTTTATAATTATCAAACCCCTGTAAATGTTCAGGGGTTAAATATTGGACTTCGAATCTACAGCAGCCCATTTTGATAAGTTTTCTTCTGCTTGCTGCTCTGGAATTGTATCTTGGGAGTTGAAGCAATCCTGCTCGTTTTGCTCTTTAAAACTCAATTTTCATTCTAAAACTGAAGGAATGAACTCTTTGAAGATATCTGAAATAAAAATAAGATGCTGAGATGTACTTTTTACACTCTTTCATTTACAAATTACAACATATCATCGTAGCTGCCAGTCTCAGTCGTCCTCCCCTCAGTATTCTTATGGATATGGATTGGATAGAAATGCTTGCAAAGTAAAAGAAATTAAGGAAGGATGAATTGGTTCAACGAATTACCGCAATTACTAAAATAATTCCCCAGTTCAAGGCTGAACTGTCACGTTGTTGCTAATGGAAAATGACAAAAATCTTACAATTTTTACATCTAGTTTGGGACTTTATTGGAAATTGGAAGTCGGATTGCAGGACCGTCTGGGCTGACAAGTAGATAACTGTATAATTTATATGAAACAAAGCTCCTCTCATTGTATCTACAATAGAGTTTGAGACAGTAACAAAAAAGTATGACAATGCAATGGCAAGGTTTAAAATATAATTTAAATTTAAAACACAAATGAAAAATATTGCTCCACACTCTTCTAACGCTTGACCGTAAATCAGGATTATTGACCGAATTATTACCGTACCGTATTTATAAGCTTCGATTTAATAAAATCAATAACTCAATGCGTAAAATTGATCCAAACTGTGAACTGCAGTATTTTACTCCAATATAGGACACCGTTTGCCGTCATTATTATGTATCGTAGATACATAATGCGAATGGTCTGGTGTCCGTCCGTCTGTCCGTCCGTCTGTCCGTCCGTCTGTCCGTCCGTAAACACGATAACTCGAGAACGGCTTAACTTTTTCAAATTTTTCTTTCGGATATCTATATAGGACATCCAAGCGGAGATCAAGTTCGTTTGGGGGCCCTGTAGGTCAAATGTCAAGGGGGGAAAGGTCAAAGGTCAACATTTTTTCAAATTGTAACCCCCCATGTGTGATACATCGATGGAAAGCTATGATCAAGGGCTATTCAATGGTGTATATGATTTGGGGGTGGGGTCACCCTCTGACGGGTGGGAAGGGGTCAAAGAGGTCAAATTACAAGCATATATGTGTGACACGTCATTCGAAAGCTATGCTCAAGTACTTTCGAATGACGTATGTAATTTTGCTCTATGGTTGGGGAATTTGAGATTTTTGATATTTTGTGTGTTTTAAACATTTTAAAACACGTTTTCACTTTGAACATGTATCTATGTGTATGAAACGTTATAAAAACGTCACATCTACGATACATCAGTACATTCGTTGTACGGTTTATTTCAAGTAGCACATTTTGTCTAACATAAATGTTAGCTATTAGTTGTATTGTAACTTAAAAGTTAAATATTTTAATGCAGTATTGATTTATGTTGTGTTCACAGAACGTCTTATTACGGCAGACTGTAATATGTACCTAACTACCTGTAATATAGGTACGCATTAATATTAAACCTTTACCTTGCACTGCCATTTCACATTCACTTTTTGTTTTCACTTAAAAATTATGTAACCTGCAAAACGTGTGCTGTAGGTTGTAAGTGCAATGCCATGTAATGCAATACAAACAATTAAATTTTTTGATCATCGCATCGAGAGTATGTGGGGAAGATGACGCTATGATTATGACTATATTATATGACAATACACTTTACTGACCGAGTCAGCTTGAAGGTCAGTTAGTTTCTTCTGGCTATGACTCTTCTCTACCATTTAAATTATGTGATGTAATCAAGTAATCAGTCAATCTCATTATCGCATATAATATACCTATATCATACATCATATCTCATATCACATAAATCTCAAATCTCACTCATTCTCTCATGTATCAATATGGGATTGATTGAGATATTATTGGGCTGTGAGAACGTCTATTATTTTTTTTTTAAATTAGTTAGTTCCTTTGTTCTTTATAAAACTTATAATTTCAAATAATTCTAAATTGTGAATTGACTAAAAATCAGAGTCAAGCCAATTCAAATCAGCAATCACACAAGTTAAAATAAGGGTGAGCAGGGTGAGCTATTAATTAGTGGTGTACGTACAATCATGAATTTGACTCGGAAATACAACATAATTTTTTCATCGCCTCGACTCGTCATACTTTGTACGTATACTAATTCATGTGTGGGTTAGTGGAATTAAAATTGAAGTGGCAAAGGGTCGCTTCGCTGGTGGAAAAACCGTCCGTGGCCCTGGAAGCATGGTAGCAATCTAGCAATGCAATGATACACTGGGAAATTTTGGACCATCGCATCGGGAAATAAGAAATTATTTTGTACTTTGAATACTGGTGACTGCTTTGGTGTTTGGACAGGCTAAACTAAAAATCGAAAAATAGTCTGTCGACCAACTTTTGACTTTTTGCTACGGAGAAGAAAACGGGTTTTCCACTAGCGCAAAGGGTGAAGGGACGTTTTCGGCGGCCACAGGCAGCCTTGTATGTTGTATTTGTATAATATCAAATATATACTGTGTACTGAATATGTGATATGGAATGGAATAGTAGTAGTAGTAGTAATTTTGAATGAATTTGTAATTAAGTAAACAATTAAACTACTCACTATTTATTTACCATTCCACATCACATATTCATTGATTTTTAATTTGATGTGTTATTACCTTTCATCTTGGCTTTTAACGAATTTCAAATTTAAACATCCAGCATCGGTGCGTAATTGCGTATAATGTCAAATGTCAAAGTCAATGCACAATGTTTAATTCAATATCCTGCATTCGTTGTTGATTTCCATTTCTTCTTGTGTCCTGCTGTCCCCCGCCCGCTCGCCCTGCAATCATAAATCATGAAAGTTTCAATTCCAGACGTTCAACATCCCAGTTGGTGAACTGATTAACGTTTCAATCAATTGAGCGTTTGTTTAGAATTTTATTTTATAGCAAGGATATGCAATCTGCAATCAACAATTGACAATGCATGTGGCATGACACATGATAAATGATGCTGAAATTCATTTTGAATGCGCGATGAATATGAATGCTGAATTTAAAATGTGAAATGCAGAATTGATATACATAGTATACATACACTACAGTCCCAGAGGTCCAAGACACAAGACCAGTCGGGGGCTGGGTTTTTTTAAAATTAAACTTTAACCAGTTGCCAGTTATTTTTATTATTAAAGAATGATAATGATTAATTTATGACGTACTAGATTGTACGAAAAACGAATGACAAATGAATGTGGAGGGAAATTAAATTCCCAGAGCCTGGTGCCTGAGAAGAAAATCCAATGTTGAATCAGTTGAATGTACAATGGAACTTTTGGAAAAAGAAAATGTGAATAAAACCGTGAAATCCGCCTTGCCGGTCCAGCCAGACAGACTTTTAAATTGAACTGAAGAGTCGAGGAACAGTACGAGTACGAGCTGCTGTGCGAATGGTGAGTGAACGGAAAAACAGTATATATTATGACGATCTTGTGCAGTGACAGTATGCAGTAAGTCGAGATAGAAAAGATTCATTGAGAAAGAGTCAGAGAGTTAACATTTCCACGAATTCCAGTCACCCACCACCGTCCAAATCCATACCGTCCCTCGTCACTAAAACAGGGCCGGCACGTTCAAAAATAGCGTTCAAGCAGGGGCCTCACTTTATAGAAACCATCCGGTTTATTTTTCCAAATTCGCCCCCCTGACCTCCAAACGGACCCGTTTGCCTTTCGAGAGGTCAAGAGTTGAACCAAAATCAAGGACATAGAGGAATGGGAATGGGTGTGGATGGCCCTGCCAATGGAATCAGGTGGGGCTACTGCCTCAGCAAAGGAGGCCCAATGAGTGTGTAGAGTTTGGTCTGAAAGATGCGCAAGAGAGTAGATGTTGGTCCATGCCTTTGGAGTGTCACTAGGCAGGTTGAGTTGTGGCGTCGACCAGGAGAGATTACACACTTCTCTCTCGAAACCATTATTAACGTGCTCCACATTCACCTCCGATTTCTATTTTTCCCTTCGAATCCGCTGACCTCATCCAGGGTCACATGAAGGAAAGACGGCGACTACTTCCGGTTACCCTTCTTGGGGACACGAAGTTACGGTAAATCGAGTGGAATCCGTCGGAAAGATCAACTCTCCGTTTCCCTCGGTGCTGCTGCGGAATTTTTCGGCGGTTGCCATTTATTTTGGTGGGACGAGAGAAACAGAGGCCTCAAGTCATCCATAGGGCTCTTGAGGGACGGGTTGGTTTTGCTCGACACAGATCTCTAGCTCTAGCCTGGAAAAGGGTAAGTTTTAAATAAATAAGAATGTCAAAGTCATCAAAATAGCGTTTGTTTATATTTTGTCCGTCTCCCTTTCCCAGTATATAAATGTTGAATGGTGTGTTGTTAGTTTTAACGGGCAGAGGGGGTAATTCAAGAGATGTCTGCCTCGTCCTGGGAGTCATACAATAGTGGGAGTAGTGTGCCACCAAGCAGCGGTTCTGCTGGATCTGGGACTAGTATTCCACCAGCATCGGCTTCGACAGGAACTCATGGGAACGGACCTGCTGCTCCTCCGCATGGACATCCATCAGAGCATGAAGTGCCACGTGGTAATTCTCTCATTCAGCAGCCACCCCCACAATCTCAATTAACGGGTTCTTATCCACCTTCTCCTTCCTCTTATCTCCATCATCATAATATTCACAATCCATATCCCCATCATCATCGACCACCTCCTCCGAATGCTTATCCACCGGCTTCAGGAGGAGGACTACCAGTAATACATCCTTATCCACCTCCGTCAGCCGTTGGGGTTAATCATCCTCATCCTTACAATCATCATATTCCTCATCATCATGGATCACCCGGATCCTTACCTCCGCCAATTGGGATGCCTCCATCTCCGTATGGACCTACTCCTTATTCCTTGCATGCCCATTCCCAACCTCCAATTTCACCAACTCATACCGTAGTCGCTCCGTTATCGGTAAACAATCAACCGGTTGGGCCTCCACATGGATCTCACCTTGTGGGAGCCCATGGTCAACCACTTAGCTTGAAAAATCCAGCCCCGGTTGCCTCACAGCCTTTAGGGGGGCCTATGACGCCTGGTCTTGGCCCGATTCCTCAAACACCTCTTGGCCCTCCGTCCAGTGGGAACCCATTTAGCACTAATGGGCCTGAAACTGATCTACATCCAGAATTGGTTGCTATTGGCTGGAGAAAGTTCTGGAGTAAAAGAGAAAGTCGGTGGTACTTCTGGAATTGCAATACCGGGGATTCCCTATGGGAAGTTCCACCTTTGCCGGGACGACATCCTGTTTGTGGTCAGTCTGGGGTAAGAAGATAGTGTAGTCTGTCTCAGTTCAAATAACGTCATTTAAAATAAAGTATACTTAACCTGTGCTTTGCCACATTTAATTTATATGGTTTCTAATGCTCATAATGTTTGTACAATTTTGCAGTATGACATTTTGACGGACCCATTAGGGATTACATGCAATAATGGACCGGCACCGCTCGCTGGAATTAAACGAAGATCTTCATCTGGAGAACATCTGGGTAGCCCGACAATCAAGAAGTTCATACTTTCGTAAGTTTTATTTTAATTTGAAAAGTTAGTTTGACATTAGACATACTTTAATTTGAATTGGAAAAATATTGTTGTTGAATTACGCTTCTAATAACCAATTATAGAGGACCATGGGATTTAGAAATTTCATCGAACGTTTATACCTGCGAGTCTACAGCTTCTAATCCAAACTTACTTCCTCCTCATCCAGAGGTTGAGTTAACGAGATACCAATTGGTTGCTAAGTTGAGGCAGTGTTACCAGCAGTCATGTCAGTCAAGAGAAACTATTGATGCCCCGAAAGAGTCGATGAATAGGTTGGTTTTTATATTTGGCTCTTAGATTTTGATATGTCTGTTACCTGATAAATACCTAAAATACGGGTGTATTTTGCAGGTGGTTTTTGGAAAGGAAAGTCAGTGATTTTAGAGGCATGGATCCAATATTTCCAACTTGTGATGAGGGAGAAGGATTTGTCTCTCAAGTTATGTTCAAAGAAATCATGAACGACATTCCATTGAAAGTGATTAAGCCTAGGTTCACAGGTGATGCAAGAAAACAATTATCCAAATTTGCTGAGGCTTGCAAAAAAATTATCGAAACAAGGTGAGTATATGTACATAATCATTTCTAAATCTTAATACCTATTCCATTTCTTTAGCCGTTGAGCATTATTTAAAAAACTAAGGTAATAGTTACGTGAGTAAAAATCTACAGTGATGATAACGATGACGAGTCTGATCGCAATTATAGTCTCTATTATATGGTTCATATTGTTTTTGGGTATTCTGGGAGCAAAGAACAGATGCAAGAGATTTGTGAATACTGAATGACTTGAGGCATTTGTCTGAGTAAACGAGTAAATATTTCAGAACGCGACTTTCGTAATTATTGTTGTAATAGATGAATATCTTTTATTTAGTTGTTCAATCTGCTTTTATTTCCAGAAACGCCTCTGCTGAAGCTCGCAAGCTGGTGAAATGGAAAGTCGAAGAAACATTTTCGTGGCTCCGAGGAACCGTTGGAGCTCCATACGAATCATTTCAAGAAAGGTTAGCGCATTTGAAGGTGACATGTCAACCACACGTTCACGCAGCAGCTAAACCCTCCGTGGAAGGAATTTGCAAGAAAATGAGTCTATTATCTAAACAATATGCTCATAGCGTCCATGACGCTCACTTGAAACTTCTTGTAGACCCTGAGAGCATCAAGAAAGACGCAGAGCCTGTAAGACACTAACATTTCATAAGATGTAAGATTGATGAAGAAAATTATTTGCCTAAATTCAAATAACGGTTTCAGGAAACTGGGAGGTTTAAATGTCAATCTGCAGTTTGTGGGCAATATTCCTTCACGGATGCTGGAAAACTTCCTCAAATTGAATTTATGCAACAAGATCGGGATCATGTATTGTTGAAATACAAAACCGACGTTGTTCGATTATCAACTCAATTTCTTCAAAAATTGGTAGGTCTTATTTACATCTTGGTTGAGTGTTGAGTCTAGCCAACAACATCATTTTTTTGTTTTTATGCAATTGACCGATGCTAACATGTAACTGGATATTCTAGGAACAATTATATCGCTACAATTGTTTGGACGATCGGAAGTTTGAGTTTTTCCTTACAAGGTGTTACTGTGTGTTGAAAAGGTACAACGCTTATTGTGAAGACTACAGCTCTCCCCATAGTACTCAAGGTAAGAGATCGATTCTACCGAACAAAATTCAAAAACACATATTTCTGCACTGATGAGAACGATGACGAGTCTGACCGTATTGAGTTCTTGAAAAACATGTGACTACTCGTTCGAAGGTTTTCTGAGAACAATTAGTGGTTAATCAATGCTCGAGAATGGCGAATATGACGACTCGAGGCATTTGTCTGAGCAACTTTAGTTATATATATATACACCTTGTTATCTTTAGCATCGTATCTAATGGTATAGATTGATTAAATATAACAATTATTCATTATTTTAGGGTCACTTCCAGTCACTGTATTTGAATCTATGCAGAGGAACTTTGGTGTAACATTTGAGTGCTTCGCATCGCCATTGAATTGTTATTTCAGGCAGTTCTGTTCTGCCTTCCCAGACACTGATGGTTGTTTTGGTTCAAGGGGAACATTTTTAGATTTTAAGCCCATTTCCGGATCATTTGAAATGAATCCTCCATTCTCGGAAGAACTCATTGATGCGTCAATAAGTCATGTAGAAGATCTCTTGGGTAATTATTTTAAATATATTTTCAATTTCGCTTCCGATTCCTACAAATAACTTTCATAATGATGATAACGATGACGAGTATGACCACAGATGCAACTTTTCTACCATATACCCACCTGAAGGTTTTCTTTAGTTGTAGTGGTATTATGTGAGAAGCTGTGGAAATTGATTTTATTGAGGCATTTGTCTGAATATGATTTTTTTTGTTCTATAAAATGACTATTTAGTTAAAATTCAATTTTTAAATTTGTATGTGATAAAAACTGTATAATTGTTTTTTTCAGCTGGAACAAAAGAGCCGATGTCATTTATAATTTTTGTGCCAGAACATTTAGAAGATAAGGACAGTGGCGATGAAATTGAAGGGGATTGTCAGTGGCTGAAACGATTAGAAAATTCTAGATGGAAGAGAAAACAAGTCACAATTCCACCATTCGAACACGAGTTTAGACACGGAGCGCAGCAGTTAGTGTCAAAGTAAGGATTTTGAGGCTTTCTTGATTAATTTTTTTTCGGAAATCACAACTTCAACGTATTGTTTGATATTTAGAAGCGAAGTGTGTATTAGATCAACACACGCGACGGTAGTTTTTTGGCTACAAAATGATGCTGGATATGAAGAATGGCAGCCTACGGAACAGAAGGTTGATTCTTTAGTCGATTCGTATCGTCCTGGTCGAGAAAGAGAGCGAGACCGTCAAGACTTATTGGCACCTGAAAGAAAGAATCCTCAACCAGCAGACAAAGCAGTTGCAGCTGCAATAGCTTCTATGGCCCCCACGTGATCATAACCAACTTTTGGTCTGGAACTGGAAGTTTGGCTAATCAGGATTAAGTTTGAAACTGAAAATGCTAATTATCCTTGACATTATCGGAGCTTTCCATTTCCAATTAAAAATCTCTCCAAATTTCGATGAACATACCTATTATTATATACCTATCAAATAGTCTATTTAAGTCATGACGTTAGCAAGACAAAAATATTGTTATAAGTCAACGAGGAATAAATGTTAAATTTATTTCAGACCTCATGCACGTGATGAGTATTTCAAAGTTAAGCAGTACAAAGTAATAGTAATGGAACGCAAAAACGTGTGTTGGGGCTGTGACACAAAATTGTTCACCTAATTAAGTTTCCACAGATAATTACATTAATATTCTATTATGATAGTTATAACGCATAACAACTGTACTTGTATCTTTATATTGTGATGTGTAAGTTGACCATGTATGTATTATTTATAAAGATTTTACGCCGGGGCAAGAAGTTTTTTAAAACGTTATTTTAAACCTGTGAAACATGTATTACTAGGTTAATTCGTCAGTTATTTAATTTCATTGTAGAATCACAAAATTGATATATACCTAATTATTCTGGGTAAATAAATCTCTTAGTTCTTACCATAGAATTGGATATATAATGTTCTTATCCACCAACCATCAGTCATTTAACAATTTAAGATGGTCTCATTATTACTTAAACTATATCTTGCGTCTGAACACGAAATAAATATTTCTTTATTCAGTGACAGTATCATTATTATAATTGTTTACCGCTTGATTCTGAAGTTCCGTTTATTATTGTGGAGAAAATAAGTAGATACATAACGTTGAAATGCGCACATGTACAATACAATAAAGGTCAACAAAGAATAGATGTAAAACGAATTTTTAAGTGAATTTCATTTATTAGTATTTAACTGATTTTTAGTTGAATAGATATTTTCCATTGTAGTTTGAAAAAATATACCTACTAAAATTCCAATTAACGATGAAATAGTTAATGATATTACATACCTAATCGATTTCCAGTTAATGCGGCTTACTGCTTAGGTTAAGCCAGCACTTATAAAATGGGTGTTTCACGTGGAATGGATTATTAAAACAATCTGGCAACAACGAAAACGGCATGGCGGAAAATTAAGTCTAATTGAGTAATGGACCATTTACAATATATAAACTGACATCAGATTTAAGCTACAAGTCAAAACCCAATGTTTGAGATCAAGATAAAAAAAGATGGTCAGATTTAGGACATCTTGAATGTAATATTAAAATGTAAATCTTTATTTCCTAGCTAAAAATCTCAGTTCCGTCAAACTAATGCATTATACATCATTACGTACAAAAAAGATCAACTCCAGTAAACAGGTTGACTGGTTTCATTAAATGTTAAATAAAATCGATACTGGTATATATGTATTTATAAATTAATATAGATAGTTGCAAATTTACCAAGGGCACGGACGATATCAGTTGGACCTGTGAAATTCCAGGAAGTTAATTTGCTCGCTATAGACGCTACGACATGTCTTTACCTTTTCTTATCACAACAACTTTATTTGTTCCTTTTTTGTTGACAACTCTAAATCTCGAACTGTCCATAGTTGTTGCAACTCTCCTGCTTAAAGCTGCTGATAATTTTCGTTTTAAGGACTTGTTTTCCAATGTGAGCTTAAGATTGGACTTTTCGAAGTCCTTTTTCTGCTGTTCGTTCTGGGCCACTAATAAATGTAAAAAAAATCATATTTATTTCTTAGATTGTCATAATACCATAATGCAATCCTAAGTGTTAAAAACTGCAAAAAAAATAAATGCAACATACACAACTGAGCAATTCTAGTATGACACTCTTGGATGTATTTCACAGGATTAGATATTTGTAAGATCTGTGCCTGAGGATCGTAAGAAGCTACAGGTTTAGTTTGCGGTCTTGAAAGAAATAAAAATTCCACGTCGTCATCGTCGTCTGGAGGTTGAGAGTCCGATTGAGTAGACTTTGCTTCTTGGAGAGGTTCCACAATATCGGAAACAATGGAGTCTGCATGTTGTTCTTGTTCTTGAATAGTTTCGTCATCCTGACCATCGATGTTTTCGTTTTTATATTTACAAGCATCCTCCATTTTTAGTTCCATGGCTTCAATGCCAAAGCCTGACCTCGACAACATTACCATTTCTTCTTCCGAATCTTCACCAAAATTCTCTTTTTTGACTTCAATACATTTCGATTCTGATTTACATTCATCTGCATCATTATGCTCTACCCTCACATATTGAAGACGTTTTGTATCCGCATATTCTTTATCTTCATCTATAACATGGTCTAAAGGATCGTCATTTGTAATAATGTCATCAACGCTTTCATCGTCATCACTGTCCTATGAGTACAATTCAAAGCGTAATTATTGATTAAGCCTGAGCATTAATCCAATCGGAGGGTTGTTTTAGATATTTTTTAGTAAATTACTGATAGTTCCGATGATTGAAGAAATAATGACGGGAGCTGGTTTTTAGTTGTAGGACTGCCTTCCAAAAAATGAATACTGCATATCTGAACATACCAAAAACATTTAATTATGTGTTATGTTAACGCTTCTTGGATAATGAATTGGAATTTTAAATTTTCTGTTGTATAGAGCAATATTTTACGGTTGATTTAAAATAGATAAGAAATAGGGATGTACTAACACAAGTAGAGTCATTAATCCCTAATTGCGGAAGTCCGATTCGGCCCAACCAAATCTTACGGAGTTTCGGTTCCTTGGGAAATTGATATAGTGTGAATGGAGCTGGACAACCGCATATGCCTTTGAGCTTATTTTGATGGGAAGCACATCGAGATTTCATCCATTGTTTCAACTCATGTCCAGCATTTTTGCATCCCAGGACGACACAAAATTTGATATCGTCAGATTTCTTCAGAATCAGAGGCATTCTGAGTGTCTAGGACAAAAATAACGTCTTGTTTAGGTACCACAATCAAATATGAAATAGCCTAAATTAATAGAATAGCTCAATCAATATGCAATAGTCCAGCCAGAAGTAAGAGCAGGACAGCCTGTGTGCATTGCACATATTTCTAAACCAAACAAATATTCATAATAAATAAATTACCTTTTTGCAACTCAATGATGAAGTCAAAAAGTTCTCTCGTCCTCTCCTGGCTCTTTCTAAGACTTCAAATATAAAATAATAAATATTGTGAAATTGGAGAAAAATACATACATTTAAGTAAAAGTCCTACATCCTATGTCCTACAAGCGGTTTAAGTGAGTCTAAAAAGGCCGAAACCAACAAATACAAAATACCAAACACACCAACATTAAATTATTACATCTACACGTTACGGTAAAACGTGTGCTTTCTAGACGATGAGATCGTCTACGGTCTACCAATTTACCTCACCACAAGAGGGACACTCGCAGTGTTTATGTACTTTCAACTTTAAAAAATAAATGTGAAATGTAAGTTCAAAGTTAAAGGTTGAAACTCAAAAAGTAAAATTTCTTAACCTGATTTCAAAACAGAAAGATTCTTTAAACTTACCCACAAACAAATCAGTCAACAAAAACGGCAAACGGACGTATCTTGTATCTGCCCGATGTTTGATGTTCCGATGTATTATTCTTTATTGTCTATGAATGATCTATAATTGATAAAATAATATTATGTATATTATTTATATATTAATGCGTAATTTATATGGTAATTAAACACTTGGGCAACGTACTTTTGACGACTCCTTCGGTCCCTTCCTTTCTTGACTTTCTTCCTGAGTTCTGTGACAAATAATATGGAATGGAGCAGAACCAAAAATGAGTGATTGAATAGTTTCTGCGCAACTGTGAACTGAATAACAGCCCTCAACTGCATTGTACCTTACCGTTCCACCACTCCACCCGACCACACGCACACGCATACGATACAAGCAAGTCCATCACTGACGACTACTGACGAGTCCACGCTTTCTCTGCTTTCTTTTTCATTTTATTCCAAAGATCACATTTTTGTCAACATAAAAACAGGTTCAACCAGACTGCATAACTATAAGGCACGGGCACGAGATACGATACCAAATTCTTGGAGCATAACTAGCATAAGCATAAGGTACAAAGGTAGAATTCCAGTCTACCTATAGTTTTCCTTCCCTCTTTTCTAGCTCGACACGATTCAGACTTTAATTGAAACTAAAAAAATAGACAAAAGAAATAAATAATAACTAAATTTTCTTTTTATTGTGTTGTAATTCAAGTTTTTATGAAGACAGGCAAGATTTCGTTCATCATCCCAACGTTTCCCTTATTGAATGCTCCATCTCCATCCATATGAAGATTAAAAATCAGTTTGATGATTGCTGATAATATACGATATGATGAAATTATGTAATAGAAGAAGCCCCATTAAATAAGAGCCAGTTCTTTCAAGTTCTTTCTCTTACTTAAAAAAATGTGACTTTTATTTCAACATATGTATATCTGGGTTGCTTTTTTACCGTGCGAAATAAAGGTTTATATGCTAAGAAGCTGGCTGAAAACTATTTTAGCGTAGCTTCGCCTTATTGGTGCGATATCTATTTTCTTGAGAAAAACCCATATTTGTAGTTTTTAAAACCCTCACAGTACGCTACGTACGAGCTTCACTTCATTTGACCATTGCACATTGCATGGGTTTGGACTGTTTGGAGATTTCAAACAATGCCCCCGGTCACCCGCGTACGCTTTGCTAAGACATTTGACTTTACTTCAGTTGCATTAGCGTTTGAACATTACATCTGCTGACTGAACCTGCTCAAGACTTTTTTAATGCATGGCATGATGAGGCATAATGAATGAATCGATGAATGAGCATTTACCCATTCCCAATCTTGACAGGAGATTTGATGTTTTTACAAAGTATCAATTTCAACTAAATTATCCTTTTCATAGCATTTTTAATTGCAAATATTTATTGCAATAAAGCAAGGAGAGTGAGAGTGACTGTTGCTGTGAGAGACTTTCTCCGTTCCACACAAGTTAGCGGCAAAAAAGGTAGAATTGGATTGTGCTTTTGGGCACCCTACTCTTTCTTCTGTTCTGTCTGCTAGTCTGCTAGTCTGCTCTTTCTTTCTTTCTCTTTCTTATGTTTGGTTTGGGTTTTATTCCTGGCTGGTGAAAGTTCCTGGTCGTTCTTACCTATTTCGTATTTGCACTATTCGCAAATTTCACTTTATTCACCATAACTGTTTTTGGCAAAAATAAAAGGTTTTGGAACCTGTAAGTCAAAATTGTGAACTAGGTCATAGGTGGAAGCGGAGAATCAAACATTTGCATTTATTGCACATTGTGCATTCGACTGTGGACTGGGTTGTGCATTGCACATTGAGGTCAGACTCAATCACTCAATACCAATCACCAATCGCCAACATATCGTTATTTATTTGCACTGCATTGTACATTTGAATTTGAGTTTGACATTGAAATTTGAACATTCTAATCTTTAGAAGGAAGGAAACAAAATGGCTCCAGCTCCAGTGATTATTCCTGCAACGGTTAAGCACACGGCATCGGTAACGATCCATTTCCATTCTAAATTCCAATTCCAAATTCACAATTATTAGCTTTCACTTTGCTATTCAATATTCATTAGTCCATATTCAATATTAAATTATTCTCCAAATCTAATTTTGAATTCGTAATTCATAATTACAAAGTAACATTAAGGATTTTTATTGATTTTAAAAGAAATAATGCATAATGGCAAATGGGGCTTGTGAGATCCGAAATAAACTAAATTGTTAATTTTAAACTGTGAACTGTTTTTGTTTCTTGACAGATAATCTTTCTCCATGGATTGGGCGACACGGGGTAGGTATATTAATTGAAGTTTGACAGGATTTGTTGTTTTGACATGCTACACGTGCAATATATTTTTGATGTTGTAACCTTGTAGCTTGCAAAAGTACATTATTTTAGTTGAATAAATAATTTGTCAAACATTTTCAGACATGGTTGGGCTAGCACCTTAGCGGCTTTCAAACAGCCGTATGTGAAACTGATCTGCCCAACAGCGTAAGTTTTGCCTGACCTTACAATTGCCATCATCTATGATGTTTCCGTTGAAATTCAATAACTATATGAATAAATGTTCCTTAGAACAACCATTCCAGTGACTTTAAATGGGGGCCTCCGTATGCCTTCATGGTTTGATCTCAAAGCATTAGATCCCAATGGGCCCGAAGACGAAGAAGGTATCAAAAAAGCTACCGAGGTCATCAGGAAACTCATTCAAGATGAGGTATGCCATTTTTGGGAATTCAGGAATAGACATAAAAAATAAAGTGTTAGACTCTAAGCGTTAATTAAAACACATTAAAAATATTAGATAACCAGTGGGATTCCAGCCGATCGAATTGTCATCGGAGGATTCAGTATGGGCGGAGCATTGGCATTGTATACTGGGTTAACTACGCCACCAACGCTGGGTGGTATCGTTGGATTGTCTTGCTGGCTACCTATGCATAAGTTGTTCCCATATGGAGGTTCTGTGCAACAGCCACCGGTACTTCAGTGTCATGGAGAAGCCGATCCACTGGTCCACTATACCTTTGGACTGATGACGTCTTCGCTTCTTAAACAACACTTACCCAAGTATACATTCAAATCATATCCAAACCTCCAGCATTCATCTTCAGAATCAGAACTTGAGGATGTAAAGAAGTTCATCAATGAAGTCTTACCTGCGGTTTAAAGTCGAACAATCACATTCTTAAAAAGAAACATGTGTCTTCTGCTATAGAAGAACGAATGATACTTATTATTTGTACCACAAAAATATGCTTGAGATTCCAAATTTAAAATTATTAAATTATTAGAGCTTATTCAACTTTGATCCCTGTGTTATGTAATAATATGTAATGGTTTTAGGAACTGAAAAAATACTTAGTAAATTAATGGTGTCTGGTCAGTCGTCTGGTGTGTAAAGTCTGGAATGATTTAAATTAAATTGCCATGTAAAACTTGAATTCCTGTCAAAATCAGTTGTAGAGATAAATCTAATCTCTTAGGTCGATGAATCTAAAAATGTGAATAAACTAATGATAATCTGATTTCCTCTGTTCAGTCATTACGAGTGTAAATAAAAAACATTAAAGAGTTTAAGACGTACCTAATTAATCCATATCCGTTTCGCAAGTTTTTGTAACTGAATGGCAAATAATTGTAAACCAGCTCAATTTATGGTCGGAATTCATATCTATTTATTGTTACTCATCATTACAAACCATACATTCATCATATGCTTATGCTTTATGACTGCCGACAATTAATATTTTTGAGACATAAGATAGTTTAGATCTGTCGATAGTAAAGACTAAGTTTTACAGCCTATATGGTTGGATATATTACAAAACATAAAACTATGAAGAGGACATTACGCAGTAAAATAATGTCCAGGAACAGAAAAATTATGTATAAATACAAAAAGAGTTGGCTAAGATTTTTTTTTTAATTTAAAAACACCACAAGCAAACACCCGTATGGTCCAGTGACCACTCAAGAGAATTTTCACAACTAACTTTAATCAAAATATTATGTACGCTGCCGCTTTAAGGTATTCATTTGAATGGCATACTCGTTGATAATTCGATCTTGCTCTTTCACTTTCCTTTGCAAAGCACGAATCTGAGCTTCGTATTTTTGTTTTTGAACTTCTTTTTCATGTTCTACAATCAGAGGGTTTGTAATGAGTAATTTAAGTTTTCCTCTTAAAAAATATTTATTTTCATTAGAAAAATAAAAATTACACATACCTAACTCTTCAATCCTTTGTGCAGTAGCAAAATCATCTGCAGCTGGTTCGAGTACTTCAATCTCAAGATCAGGGTTCCACGAAAAGGGCACGTTTGATGGTCCTTCTGTCGTCACATTAGATTTACAAAGTTGCTCATAGAGTTTACTACGCGTAGCATTCTGATTAGAAGATCGGTTTAAATTCGATTTTGAGGATCCACGATTATAATCCTCCACTTTAACTGGACCTTGGTACGTTAATGATGGTTTAGCAGGAATCATCATTCCACTCCCACTGGCATTGCCAACAAGAACTTTCTTTCGTGGAGGCTCTTCATCCATTGCAAATATCTCATCTGCACCAATCCAAATATAATTAATATTTAATGATTTTAATGTTGTAAGACCAAGGCCAGTGATGACTCAATCTAAACTTTTTTTTTAACTTACGAGACTTTCTCATGGAACCACTTGCAACGGTAGAATGATTTCGTGCGGGGATAAGCGTCGGAGGTCGAGATCGCTGATGAACATATTGCAACTCTGGCTCCTCTACGTCTTCATCTTCGTATTGAACTTCCGGAATAGCAATCTGTGGATCATCCTCATCCGCATCTTGCTCTTGTTCGTATTCGTAACTGTTTTGGTTAGAATAGTCGTACGATTCGTCATAATATGGATTGTCGGTTTCGGCATCAAATTCACTGCTATCTATAAAATACATATACATTCAAAATTTTAAAAAATTGACACAATACATTTTTTAAATGTGAATAGAGGTAGATAATTACAACAATGGATATTTACCATCCAGAATGAAGCTGGGGTCATCTAAATCAACTGTAAATGTTGGAAATATAGACGGAATTGCATTTTTAACGAGTTTAGTCCGCTTTTGATTTGGGTCCTGTACGAAGTCCTGTGGCTTAAAGTGATGTGAACAGACAAGAGAACCTCGAAACGGTATCCATGTGGTATCCTCTCTCGATTTTTGAAGCAAACTTGTCCATATTTCCCATCTTTGCTGGTTCTTGTCTCCTGTAGGGAAACTAAGATAAGAAACACATTTTAATTGTTAAGTATATATCAATATTATAAACGATAATTCCAAAACTTGAAAAACAAAATTTTAACTCACCAATGATAAGTCGTATGTGAGGTAAGATCTCGCCATTCTTCGCAACCCATAACGCTGCAACTCTTTAATTTTTTGGCAACATCGTCAGGCAGCTCCGAACGTTTTCCACGTCTTTCCTTTTTTGTGAAACTATTAGATCCGCCAGGACTGGTATCTCCGCTGTATGACATATCTGCAACTAGGAAGGAAATTAAAATGTTTACAAATCAAGAATAGCTCAGATTATAAAACTTAAAATATATTATGTTGAGAGTTGAGACTATTAATAGATTGAACTTTTCCATACATTTGCGGTATAAATTTTAAAATAAAATATGTATTGGAGAACAAGAACAGAATAATCCTCCACATATTGTAGGGCGCATTATAATCATAAGCCGTATTCAATATACCATACTATTCTTTAAAATAAAATACAATTTTTACTTCATGTTCATTATGGCATATAGTTTTTTTGCAGATCTGCAAATAAAATTAATGAATTCGACAATCAATGCAAAGAATCTGCATTAAATCATATAAGTTTAATATTGTTGATAATTAAGTTTTCAACTCGTGCATATTCTTATTCATGATCTAAAAAACTTTTGTCATTAAAAAGTACCAAGACATTGGAAGATCCAGGAGAGTTTCACACAGGAGACAAAGAAAAAGACAAATAATACACGATAATAATATCTGTGATAGGGATACTAGGGAATGAAGAACACTCTCTTTCTCCGAATTTCAACATTTTCAATTTTCAACCTACAGCAGCAACTGCCAGAGCAACAAGTCAGCTCAGCAACTCGTTCACACATAACCTATTTATTTAGCACCGGAAATCGTAATTGCATGATTTCCAATCATCCATGTCAATAGTACGAATTCACGAATAAAGAGGCAAAAGTAGGTACCAGATTTTTATGATACTGCCTTTTCACAGTATCACACATCTACATAGAAAACCACAAGTATTGACTAAGTAGGCATCAGCGTATCTATCATTAATAGCAAATAGGGCAGAGACAAAATTGATTTCGGTTTATCGTTTTTATTTACTAGAATTACAAATTACAAATTATTAGCTATGAAATGTATAAAAATCTCATACATTTTTATATCGAGTTTTTCATATGAATATAATAAAATAAAATCGGAATGAATTGGATGCTTCTAATTAATAAAAGTAATTTCATGAAAGACATCTTCTCCTCCTACATACTACAACTACAACCAGCTTTCTCCGCCTAGCCTTCCATGTGCAAGCAATGTATAAGAACAAAGAACAAGTGACTATTATAGGACATACACATTGCACATAGGAAGGAAATACTTTTTGACTTTATGTTATCTTCTAACTAACCGAAAAAGTCACTCAACATTCTCAACAAACAATACACATTGACTGTCAAATAACAGAATCGGATTTATGACATGACTCATTCATAATGATAATATGATACACAGACACATTACACATTCGTTAATTAGACAGAACCACATGAAAAATTGTATAACAAATATTAGTGTAAATAGTAAGGGTAAGAGCTGATCTATACACTCCACACTATAAATTGCGAGTGCTGAGCGTTGATTTCTCACACAGTATACGGTACGTACGACACGACATCAAAAATAGTCATAAAAACGTACGTTTCTCCTACAACGCAATTAAAAGATCCAAAAAATCCCACCCATCCACTCACCTTCAGCCTTATCAATCCGTCCGTATCCGTATAAATCGAAATCCTGAACGAAACCCGACCCGGTACTTCAAAGCTCCCTCCCTTATAACGTTACAGCGTACAACCGTCCGTTCCTTGTGTTCCCAAGCACGCTTCTTAACGTTTTGGATAGATTTCGAAAAGTTCGTCCACAAAACCTGGAAACTACTGCAACGATGATATAAACAAAAGTAGTTTCTGCTGCTGAGAGGGCTGAGTGAGGAAGAATGGTTGTTAGAGTTTGGTGCGTCGACGAGGCGTTTCTCAACTCAAGTGCAAAGTTTAGCGGTCCTCCTTACTCGACAGCAGTGGAGAGTTGGAGAGAGAGAAGGGAAGGAATTATAAGGTTTGGGTCGGTCGGTCGGTCGGTGGTGGCTCGTCTCTCTTCCTATCCTTATAGCCTAAACTTCAAACAGTTGAAACTCCTGCAACCGTATGTACTATGTACCATCCTAGAGAGGCAGAGGAGAGCATGTGAAACGTGAACGATGGAACGTTAGAGTGCGTTTACTAGTAAGTAGCTTCTAGCATTATTCAAAGAGTTGCTTGGGATTTTTTGGGAAGTTGGGATTTTAGAACCAGAGAGACATTCAATTCAAACGGGCCTGCCCAACCGACCGTCTGCCACGGCCTTCCCTTCATATCTCTCTCTCTCTCCTAGATCCTCCTTCGATAATGCTCCTCTGATGCTTCTTTAAACCTGCTAAATCCTTGTATTCTGCTTCTTGTTACGTAAGAACTTAACCCTTTCCATCATACCAACGTACAGCAGTAGAACAGCGTACAAAATTAACAAGGAAAATGTCTCTGCACCATCCGACTCTGGCTGGACTGGCTTGAGTGGATCAAGACCGTACAACTCTATCTTAACTGCCTTGACTTTTGCTTCATATGGAACAATTCAGTTCAGATCATACGCTACGGCTAATAGCTTTTAGCTTAGCTTGTACATTGTCTATCCAGATGCAGGATCCAACCGAACGCATTAAGTTGCAACACAACTTTACAAAGCTTTGACTCCAATTCCAAACGAAATAAAAAATATGCTCAAATTAGTAGAATTGCATTACATCATTTGTGAGAAGGCATGAACTCCAAACTCGCTAATTTGCATTATCGGTTGAATATAATTCGTCTGTCCCCTGCACCGTGCAGTTGTAAATGCTAAATTTATGAAGCTGAATGGTTCGTCTTTGGATTTGAATCCTCGGACGTATTTCTTATGGTTTGTAGAAGTTCGGATTGGTCGCAAACGGTTGGGACTTAGGTTAGAGTTTCAGGCATCGTAGGCTTGCTGGTCGAGAATTAGAATATTTTGGTGGTAAGGTACCTGTCTCTAAGGATTAGGCCTTCATCAACCCTTCTTCGTGTCTTTGTTAAACTTACGCAATTCCTATTGTATGGCTTTATGTTTAAAGAGTACCTATACGTTCAACCGTAGTATAGCAACAACCGTAAGTGTAACCTTCAAACAGTCTAAAGTGTAAGCCCATTCCGAATGCAGGATATGCAACTTGAACCTCTAGTCTAACAGCACCTTAATCCTGATAAACGGAATCCGGATAAATAATGAGTTAATAAAGTTTTGTCCAATATTGGAAGTTTTGGATGTATTTAACCCTTTATCATGGTAAATAAGATGCTGCCGATTATCGATTTTAAGAGCGGATGATGATAGTGATCCCTGAATGTAATGTCATATTCCGAATGATTAATTGGCGAGAATTAACTTACTAACTCTATGAATACAACTAACTTTGACTTATTTTTTAACTCTGCAATATTAATGCAATGGACGGCGGCAACGGTGGTGCTTTTCTGTGGGATTATTATTGGGGGATGAATGATGTAAGAACAACTTACAAGAATTACAAGGAATCAAAACGGTTTGTAATTGTGACATCAAAAACTCATGGACTCATCTGTCAAACTATTTTATCATGTTCATAATATTCTGTTTCAGACTCATTTCCAGAATTATGTTCGAAATCGTTCCTTATGTCATATGTTTCTGTAAGCTTTAAATCTGGATTCGCATTTGACGTCAGTTCCAAATCTGATTTTTAAAACAGTGAAGCATTTTAAAGAGTTTCGAGAATTCGGGAGAGGGGTTCAACATATATTATTTTATATACTCTCCAAAAAGTTGACTGGACTACAGCATTTAGCAATCTATTGTAGTGTAGACAATCACATAATTATAATTGAAATGAATTGAAGTTTTTAGATATATTTGCAAATTCATACTACAGAGGCTTCAATTTTCTAGCTTTATATTCTCAATTCCATCAACATGAACTATTAAAATTCACGAATGTGTTAAAATGTCAATATGCAATAAAACTCAAAACTGAATTCAGACCTCCATTTATGTTGTATATATACAAACATTGGTATTAAAACTTAAAACTCCTTATCTTATCTTAAATTCCCGACCGGCAGGCAGAATTACGACTTACGACATTACGACCAATAAATATGATCTTTTAATATTTTTAGAGTGTCATTGTGAAATGGAGAAGTCACATATGCCAAGCCAATGCTATTGTTATTCGACTTATCGACTATTAATATTGACAGGCAATTTTTTATAATTTATATTTATAATGGTTGGAGCCTTTAATCCAGCGAATTCTAACTGTTGTTCCGGTAAATGTTTGTATCTTTCATATACATATTTTGTCATTAATTATTCTTCTTCGAATGTCGATTGGAAGTTCCAAATGAAACGTAATTAGCGATATTATCGTTTAAAATGACTTCAATTTAAGAAATTAATAATATGAGAAATGATGTCATTGTCAATATTCAAATGCTATTCATAATTTTTGCATAATTCTTTCATTTCATATAATAATAATTAATTACAATAGTATTCCGAACATCAATTTGAAACGTGCATCATTCATAACGTATGGAAAATTCTCTGCAGTTGCAGTTCTTTCTGGGCTTAAAATCGAATTTTAACTGAATTTAGCTCGGAATTGAATATGGTCAATAAACGAAGTTTTATATCATGTATTGTACTACAGTTAAAGTTGAGGTAGAGATCATCTTGAAGTGTTGTATTCAGGGAGCTATTATTGGGACGACATAAAAACACGTAGTCCACGAATTTTTACATACTATTTACTTGGGCTTAGCTTAGCATTTCGTATGATCGTGGTAACGTGGTCTGATCTTGATTCTCGGGGCAAAGTTTGGAAAGTTGTTATCGTTCTTGCCATTCAACTCTTACAATTAGATTAATTACAACTGTAGAAGAGAAGAGCAAAGAGGGAAGAGTGTGAATAACAATATTTTGGACTCGTCTCCGGATCCGGAATCAAGTAAATTTGTACTTTCTTTTTTTACTTCATACTTTCTCTTTCGCATGAATGAGGAACTATTAGGTATTATTACAAATTACAATCAATAGTAGCAGCACAGGAGAAAGCAGTTTCCCAATAACCAGTATTCTTGAACCCTTACAATTCCAATCAATTCGACATATACCGGGTGACCGGGTCCGTAAACAACGCAAAAATTAAATTTGTTAATGTAACTTTATTTTTATTGTGTATTCATCCGGTTCCGGGAATATACTTGGATTAATTTTAATTAATAATATTAATATTTGCCTTTTTACTTTTAATCCTTTAAGTAATTAAGTATGAAGTAATATTACGACGTCATAACCTCATGATCCTTTCCCTTTCTGATACAATTGTTAAGCAGTTAAGCCAGTTAAGTGCATATATACATGCATTCTTTTCTTGTTTTAAGATACCCTTTGCCCTTCATAAGATAAGAAGAGCCTGTTTATGATTGAGAGGTTCCGAGAACGGAAAACCGGAGAAGATTAGTTTGACTGTCGAACCGAACTATCGATTCCTGATCACTAACGACTACTAACGAGGTCATTGGTGCTGAAGTCCTTGTGGTAGTTGACTCGCCGGTTAAAATTAATTTCGTCTATATGCACAATATGTATATCTGCATATATTTTATATATATAGTCCATTCATTGCTTTAACTTGGGACTATCTATAGAGGGTGGAGGACGAAACTAAAGAGTTTTACCCGGCGAGTCAACGAGAATAGGGACCTTATTTTCCCCATTCGGATATTCCGAATTTCTGGATTTCCGGTGTCCTAAGGTCGTGGCACAATAATTGCAGCAAACTGCTGTGCCTACAATTTATTTAAGTTGCCGACTAGCCGACTATCTCAACCCTTCAGTTCAGCCGGTTCTGAACTTGCTCGGTAATTGCAAATCAAGCAAATAAATTCATTTATGAACAGGCCTAAATTAAAACCCGATGAATTCGAATATTTCGAATCGATTCTTTTTATTCGTTTATCCATTGAGAATTTTGAATTAATCTTCATAAACTTGCTAAATTAATCGATGCCACAAATTCTCCAATTGGCATGAAATACAACTTACGACGTTACGGGGTTTCGACACGACTCTACATATAGTAGATGTTATATCTTATCATATGTTCTGTTCCGTTGTGTTGTATGATCAAAAATGATTTTATTATTAGATTTAAAAAATACTTTGCTATTCAAACACATTTATCTGGGAGTACTTTTGAATGCATGCATAAAAGAACCAGATCCATTTTCCGTAGTGACTGGTACCACCGCACCAGTACCATTCCGGTTTTTAATGATATTAGTTATAAAACTTTAAGCTAACCTAAATGTATTTTCAAAAATTCGAGTTCAGAAAGAGTCATATCAATCTTCATTATGACGAATGTAAGCGAACAGTTTACTTACACGCGTCTTCCTCGCAGCAAAAAATGATCTTGCGTGGAATAAGTCACCTAAAAAAGAAGTGAGAAGTGTGAACTTAAGCTGACCTTGGATATTGTTGTTGACAATATTAGATAGCAAACTAGTAACATCCAGTTCCCAGCCTTTAACTTTGTTGGACTAACTAAAATTCAGAGCGAATAATATTTGGTAAATCAAACAGAATGCGGTTTGTTTCCGGGCATTCGAGTACCATTGCAAGTTTTCCTCTCGTCATTATGAATGGACTTTTTTTTTTTTTTTTTTTTTAAAGTAATTTTTACACTTACAAAGATCAATTTTCACATATATATATGCTTAAAATTATAATTTTACATTTATTTTTCCGTCCGTAATATCAAAAATCTTTAGTTCTGACCAAAAATTAAAAAATGAGATCAGGCTCTCCGGACTATTAAGTTTAGCACTATGATATTCGGAGTACACCCTTCCGAATATCATCTGCTTTAACTTATTTAGCAGGTCAAAAGGACCTTGGAACTTATTTATTTTATGAATAAAGCAGCTATAAATAGTGCAGTATCCATAAAACAAGAGGACGTTCCCCCCCGGGCTGGTGACCCCAAAAAGGCGCGAACCTTGAGGTCGATTTCCGGGTTTTTCAACCCGTTTTAAAATTTTAAAAACAAAATCCCACAAGATTTGTACTTCCTGACATCGGACGTAGTGTTCCACACTAACGTCGACTTCCTGACACAAGGGGCAGTTTCTATTATCGTAAATTCCTAGACTAACCCCCATTTTAGGTGACAATCCTACGTTATGCCACATTTTATATACAATGTCTTTTTCTGGGTTAGTAATTTTGGCATTTTTTAATCTGACCCATTTCGGGTGCATACTTAACCCCAAATCACAATTGCTCCCCAAATTTACAGTTGGCATGCAATTTACATACATACCACTAAAATCTAGTATGCAAAGTGAACAGTCGGGGCAAGTATAATCTCGACACTTAAAAACTACTACATCGAATTTGTTGGAAATTACTTGTGCAATTTTCTCCTGGAATTTGTCGTATTCCTTTGTAATATGCCTCTTCATTCTGACTTCTACTCTATCCTCCAAATCTGTAGATTTTGCATGCAAAAAATCATGAATTGTTTTGATTCGAGTCTTTTCCATGTAATTTGAAGTAAGTTCACCAAAGATTGTATTGTTTTTAAGACTTATCTGGGACAACAAGAGCTCTGGCCCCTTCCATAAAACGACCCCAGCCTCATGCACTAACTCATGCAATTTTCGGTAAAAGTGGTCAAAAGTGGTCAGAGAATTTTTCAAAATCATTTCACTTACGTGCTGCTGTGCTCCCTGAAGGAAATATTGGTTATCCTGACTGGGCTGGATCGCGCGGTACAGGAACTTGAGGCGAAAAGTATTTAACTGGATTTGGGGGTGCCTAACGCCTAAACCCCCCATGTGAATTGGTAGGTAAACGTAGAGGCGCTTGACCCAACGTCTACCTTTTCCCCATATATAATTTTCTGATTCTTTGCAAATTGTGTCAATTAGGGCCCCAGGAGGGTCTAGTATCTTTAAGTGGTACCAAATTGTTGGTAAAATGAAAGTGTTCAATATTTTAGCTCTTGTGAAATGGCTAGTAGCTACTGAGTGATTTTCATAAAAGTTTAGTTTTTCTCGAAATTTTCGAAGGATAATTTCAAAGTTTTTTTCGGAAAAGTTTCCATTCCCAAGCAAAATTCCGAGGATTTTAAGTCCGTCTAAGCGAACAGAGAAATCGGTATCGAGCTGCTCCAGGCCGTTGCCGAACAACAAGATTTCTGATTTCTTAACGTTCAATGAGGATCCTGAATATTTGGAATATTCAGAATACTCATTTTTGACTATTCCTACCTGGGCAGAATTACTAATTAAAATATTTGTATCGTCCGCATAGGCTGATAAATATTTTTCAGGGAAAGTCGGCCAAGCCGAAGGCCCAGATTTTAATAGTTTTTTGTTCAAATTAAATAAAAATGGTTCAATACTAATTATGAAAAGAGCAGCAGCGACAGGGTCACCCTGTTTCACTCCTCTGTCAAAAGGAATTGCCTCAGTGAGGGTACTTCCAAGAGAAACAAGTAGTTTAGAATCGACATGTAATATTTTTATGAAATTTATAAATTTTGGTGGAAAATTAAAGATTTTCATGACCGCAAAGGCATAGTTCCTGTCGACCTTATCGAAGGCAGCCTCCTGATCAATGGAAAGTAAGCCCCCGTTTAATTCTCGGGAATTAAACGCATCCCTCAAAAAAGTTAAGTTGTCATAAATGGATCGTCCTTTCACCCCACAGGTCTGCCAAGGTCCAATAATTTTTGGCAGAGTAGCCAACAAACGCACTTTTAAAGCGTTGGCTATAACTTTATAGTCAGAATTCGAGATACTAATGGTTCTATAGTTTTTGAGATCAGTGGGGTCACCAGCCTTAAAAATAAGGGTCGCTACAGAAGTCCTACAGGACAACGGTAGTGAACCGTTATTTAACGATGTTTCCCACATCCATGACGTGATTTTACTCATAGGGTCTTTAAAGTGTTTATAAAATTCGTGCGAAAGGCCACCCAACCCTGGCGTCTTATTTGGGGGTAGGCCTTCAATGGCTTTTTCGAATTCGTCTATGGACAAATCAGTATTAAGACCTTGGGCAGTTTCATCGTCCAGACGGGGCATTCCCTCCATGTAACTTTCTAAATTTTCGAGGTTTGTTTTGTTGCTTTTGAACTTTTGCTTATAAAAGTCCCTTGCAGCGTTCGACAGTTCCTCAGCATTTTCACCAAAGAGACTAGCAACGGACTTTTTGGATTGTTCGGCTCTAATTTTTTTGTTAGGGCAGTCGTTCTTTAGGTCAAAATTCCCAAAGGTCTGCATATTTTCCAAAAAATATTGAAAACTTTCACTCCCAGTTTGGACGTTTTGGGATTGGAATTTAGACTGTGTTCGTTTGATTAGGGAATTGATCTTGGAAATGATGTTTTTCTCAAACTCCATCGCAATTTGAGAAATTTTAATTTTGAGTATTTCATATTGAGCTAAATTTTTATGTGGGTTGTCGAGAAATTTTTGTAGTAGATTTTTAGTTGTGAAATTAAAATTTGCATTACTCAAAATATGTTTTGGGAATGACCATAGGTTTTTCTTGTCGTTCTGGTTGTTGCCGTTGGACAAAGAAAACCCGTAGGCAGCATGATCAGAATTAAAGGGAAAAATTAAATCAGAAATTATATTTCCAAGTTGAGTACAGGATACATACGCACGGTCAAGACGGGCTCGAGACTTATTTGCTAGTTTACTGACATAAGTCATTATGAATGGACGTCTGAAGCTCTGACTAATTGAATGATCATTTATAAAATATTGTTTTTGGCATAGATCATAGATGTTCCAAATTAAGTACCTAAAGTTCTTTGTTCCGCCGGCCGTATCGATTGTGTTTATAAGCAGGCTTTCTGCAATTAAAAAATGTTGACACCATAAGGATGCTTCGAATTCCGAATGTACAAAATATTACCATTTTTCGTTTTCAAGAATTTACTTGGGAATTTGTTCAATGCTGGCGTTCAGAAAAGGGTAGAAGTCGTAGAAGTACTTTCACTATCCAACAACTGTTAAAGTTTTACTGTTATCGTAATTTAAAGGTTTCGATGAAATCATTGTGATGATGGCATGCCCAGGTTTCAACTTTTGAAGTCATTCTCATTGCTTAAATAGGTTCATCCACTCAAAATTATATTAGGGTGACTATAACTAAAAATGTCAAAAAGAGACTCTTACTCTGACAAAGCATTTAATTTATTATGAGGTATTTATTTAGTTAAATCAAATGAACCAATGACATATGTTTTAAAATCTGATTTATTAATTAACTAAAGTTTCAAATAAACACGCACTATTAGTGGATATGCATTTGAATTGTTCTACAAGAGTAATTTAATTATAGTTGGTGGCTGGTGGAGGCCATGAATAAGAATATATATACACAAACGCATATCAATATTTAATCTTAAGACTAAGAACGAAGATCTACACTTAAATGAAAAAGTTATTTCTCGCTCTCTAATATCTATTTAGTATAAATATATACCGATGAAATATTGAATGATCTGATAACATATTTTCAGTAATTGAATTCGTTTTGAGCTGATTATCACGAGCATTTTTAAGGAATTAGGAACAATATATAATATGTATAATATTTTCAAACAGTTTATCGTTGCCTTATTATGGCTATGAGGCAAGGAAAATGAGGTAGTTTTAGATTTGTTGATAAAACACTTTTGATATATAAATGTGCTGTACATATCTCTCAATCAAAATACGGTCCAGTGTAGTATATATTTTTATATTATTACAGTCTAATAGAGGTTCTTGTGATTAAAGAAATATAAAAGAAATGATTTTCATTTCCGTAAAACGACATGCAGTAAATGTAATGACAGTTGACAGGTTGACACTGACAGTATTTTGGTGGATAATCTCTTTTTTCAGTCTTGGAATTAGATCAGTCTCAGAAATCTGGATCAGTCTCAATATTACAAAATAATTTTCCTATTTCTACTATATAATAAAGACTACATTAATAATGACATTCAAAATGGCAATTTATTTTAGTTTTTCATACTTTCAGCTATTCATTTGTATCGTCGGTTGTCTATACGGAAGTCGGTGTAGGAGTTGAAACTCGTCGTTTCTTGATAGGAACAACCATATCCAAAGGACAGTTATCTTCGATGTCTTCTGTAAAATCACAGATTTGATTTGGTTTCGGGTTTTTTCTTTTGTTTACGGTTGGCCCATTTCCATGTTTTTCAAGTTTAACTTGTATCCTGAAGTTGTCGGCCTCGTCATTGTGCTCCTCCAGACTATTGAGTACGGCTCTTATTGGGCTGCCCATTATCATACTGACACCACCATTTGGTGGAATTTCGGAAGGTGGAATTGACCTTGTAGGAGCCTCCCGAATCCACTTTTGAACTACTCGAATATTCAGTCCAAATTTCCTGGCAACCCCCCTAGCATCTCCCTGCAGTTCTGAATCAAAATTAAATGCTTCAAGAACCAAATTTTTGGTGCGATCTGTTGATTCCGACGAAGAGCCACTGTTGGTATCGTTCGAGGGTGGAGACCTTGATGAGGAACTTTCCGTAACAGGGGGAGATGGCTTTCTTTGAGGAAGCACATTTTGTACGAAATGCTCCAAACTGGCTGTAGAGGATAACATTTGATGGCGATTTCCGTTGGTTGGCGACTTATTTTTCCTGACGAGTCCGAGGTCACTGAGAAATCCATAATCTTTGTTCATTGCTTTACTACGAAGAGTAGAAGTCGTGGTCATTATGTTGTTCGTTCCTTGTGTTACGGGAGATGCAGTCGTGCTGAGATCCATTCCTTGACTTTCACTCGGGAGAAAGTTGTAGTTGCTGTTGTATGATGATGGTTTAGTTGTGACGACCTCAAGCATCGAGGTTGGGTCGATAAAGTCATCCTGTTCGTTATTTGGTAATCGAGTGATTGTGCTGGACTTGGTTTGCCTGTAATTGTTTGGCTTCCGACGCTGAGACGGTTTTTTCGGCTTTTCGAAGCAATTTGGACTCAAGTTAGGACTGCGTCTTGAGGCTGCCAACACGGCAGCGACTGTTTTCGATTTAGAATTTGTCACTGGAGCTTTTGGCGGTGCAAATGTGTGATGGATTAGATTTGCTTCGTGATTTTTTTTCCGGATCTGCTCCGCGCTTCCGTTCACAGTTTTGCCAAGCGAAGGCAGATTAAAGGCGGGTACGCTAATCCAGGCGGATAAATCCCCATTGTGGTCTACGAATTTTTCAACTGACGCCTCTGGCGACATGTTCGGCAGATTTGCATAGCCGGACTGCAGAAACTGTAGGTACTCATTTTGGCGTTTGATCATTTGAAGCGTCTGTTGCGTGATGTAGTTATTGGTTGTCGAATTCTCGTGTGGTCGATGGTTCGTTGGATTGGATGAGGATGCAGTATGGTTGTTCGGTACGTGTTTTTTTAAAGGCTCCTTAATTTTGACGAAAGTTACCTCGTTTGTTAACATTGCTCTTCTTAACATACTGAAATCTTCGGAAGGGTAAAGGTAATAGAGTTCGTCGATGAGTTCCGTCATCTTTTGTGGACTTGGAACATTTCCATTTTGGGGACTGCCGTTGCTACTATGGCCGAGCGGGCTATGTCTTGGAGAGTGCCTTGAGTTGTCAAAGGAATGAGGCGCAGATGCATTTCCGGTCAACAAGGAATGCGGAAGGTTCGAGAACATATTGGGGCTAGTTGATGAAAACAAGGAATGATGGAGACTACCCATATTTTTTCCAAGGTTGGGAAGCTGAGATGTGGATGGCAAACTTGGTGATTGTGACGAATGTGACGATAAGTTATTGGAAGATGCTTGTGGTAACAAAGGTGTTTTACCCGCAATGATCGGCATTCTCGAACGAACTGACTTTCGTGCTAAGTTGTTTGAAGGTTCGCCTGACAGTAGTTGAGACTCCGAGGATGAGGCTGGGGACAAGTCTGTTGGATAACTCAATTCCGTGTCTTTATCTTTCTTGATTTTTTGCTCTTGTTCATCGGATGAGTTCTGGTCCTACAATAAATGATCAAAAACAAACAGACATTAAATAAATAAGATAGTCAAACACAGGATGAAAATTACCAATATTTTTTACATTTCAACTTCAAGGATATTGTGCTTGTCATATTTTATTTCAATTTCTGGGTTATAGTTTTATTGACATGTGATCAAATAATATAGGATCGACGGAAAAGGTAAATACACTGAAAAGAGAGATAAACTTGAGACTAACAATGCAGGTTCCCAATCCTTGGGTATTAGTGTTGCAGCTTTGTCTAATCTTCTAGGCTTATGTTGTGCATGGGCTGGGTCACGCTATGTATTTATATGATGGATGGGGTGACTCACCTTCCCTTCATGTAAAACGATTTAAAATTGAGGAAATGCAGATTTTTTCTATTTGAATTTTAATTTATTGGATTTAAGAATGCTAAAAGGAAATTCTGTAATTTTCCGTGAGATTTGCTTTTATTAATAATGCTATTAAATGGATTTAGATATAGGATAAATATGTCCGATCGTATATAATATTTCAAATATGACGGTCCGTTTCCAAGACCAAAAATTACAACGTTTACCTATGACCTATGACCCAGGGATTTAATGAAACTTAAAAATGGTCATGGGGAAAGTTCAAGTACTATTTTATTAGACAATATATTGACTTACGGATTTTAATAGGACATTTTATAAAAGCTGGACCCCGTAATTTCGAAAACGGAAACCATGATGCTTAGCTACAGCCTCCAGTAGATCTGGAAGCTCCTCGAAAATGTCAAGGACACCTCGCCAGAAACAAGTACTACTCTTTTACGTATGTACAATGCCTTGGCTAAAAGTGGACTGACAAGATAAAAAGAATAAGAAGACCAAGGAAACTGTAAAAAAAACTTGGTACTTGCAGGGTTTCATTTTTTAGCTTGGCTACCCTATCCTACTTCTACACTCTCTTGTCAGAGTCCTTGAAAAAGAGTCAGTCCTGTTTATAATTCTTACAAGTGTCTAGAATAGCCCTAAAGAGCTGCGTACAGATTATAACAGTTCCCTGATCAGTACGTGTTTTTGCATAAGGGGAGTGTAGCGTGATACTACTGGGCGACAAATATTTATGTGTGTGTGGACTGTATGACACAATATGGAATATGTGACCTTTGACTTTCCCTATTTCAATTCCCACTGAATAGCTCAAAAATAACTACCCAAGAAAACCTCCCTGATACTATAAAAAACCTCTTGGTTCTATGTACGTGGTGGAAATGAATTTATGGAAACAATAGGAGATTTCTAAATAAAACAGTATTTATTTACTAAATTCCCTAATAATTCCTAAAATATCCGTGATCCTACTTGCTGAACATTTACAATCTGTTCTCCTCCAAATCCTAAATCCGACTTCTTCTTACGAGCTACAAAAATAGTTCTCCCTGTCACGAAGCAGTCTAAATTCGTACTTACTATTTTTGTGCTTTACAATACAGGATTGCTGTGACTTTCAAAGTCACCTTAACGTACATTCTAAATTTAGTCAATAACCTTAAAGTTCATGCCTCTTAGACATCGAACCTTCTAGAAATTTTAGAACTTTCCTATACATTCATATAGCTCATAAATATTATAGGAGTTTACATATTATAGGAATTCACAATCATTCCTTTACAATCACTTAAACTATCGCTAACAATTATCCACTTGGAATCCTTACACTTGTTAACATATCATAAACATAACTGAAGTCAACCTCAAGTTCAATCTCAAGGTTGCATAAAACAAATCTAGTTTAGCTATTCAATATCATATCGCATCTTCCACAGAGCTTCTACTTATGAGTAATGTATAGAATCTCATAACATACTAATTTTCGAAACTTAAACTGAAATTCCTCCTCGCTATACGGTTCAAAAAGACTTATTTTTGCACATAATTGACAACACACTTGGCCAAAGGTAATATCGAAAAATATAAGGATTCAAACCGTATTTCGAGGAGAAATCGATTTTTAAACATTTCAGCTTTGACTTATAAAAGACTACTTTTGAGACGACTTTGTGACTACTTTTTCTAAATACAAGACTATATTGGTTAACATCGACGTCACTAACAATTAGATCGCCAATATTTTATAACCTATGATTTCACATAACTAATTAACACATTCATGACATTCACCTATGCGTTTACACGATAATTGTTAAATTAAACACGATCAATTATACCTCATAAATCTGATATAAATGCCTGTCTACTTCTATGAATTCTATTTTATGCCTCATAATTTTAACATATTCAGTCTGATATAATTTCCTTAAATCATACTCTGAAAACTACATAATCTATACAAAATATTACGTGTGTTCGCGGACATACTGGCCCCCGATGAGGACGCTGCAGCGGTCTCATCCACTTCCGGACGTCGAACACTTCCTCCTTGCCTACAGGTTCTGCTTGAATCTTGTTCGTTGATTCCAATTCACTGGAGTGCAGGTCTTGATGTCTGTTTGTTGGTCCTCTCTGTAGTAGGCCCCAACTCTTCTTCTGGTTCAGGTTCTCTCTGTACTTGCCTCTTTCCGGAGTCCTTCTCCGGTTGTTTGCCCAAGTCATTTGGCAGCTGGCTCGTTCTCGACTTCGTTGATGGTGTCCTTTCCTATCGCTTGGTTCTGGCTTAAACAATTGTTTGGAGGGTTTATAGGAACTTGCTACTGGATGACCCCCGTATAGAAGTCCACTCTTCTCCTTTGACATATAGTTCCAATGCCTTTTAGTTGTTGAGCTGGAACTGATGACTTTTTCCTGGCTCTCGGACAGGAACTCTTCATCTGAGCAGATTTGACTCTGCTGGGTCACCGTTTCAGCTACCGCTTCACCATGAAGTCTTGCTATTGGTGCTGAGGTGACTTCCTGTTGCAGTGACAATTTCGTACACGCTGTCACTGGTACTGCAACTGGTTCGAGTACCTCTGGATGGTACTGAATTTGTACTTCGGCTGGGGCTTCTCCTTGAAGCCTTGACATCATTATTGGGCCGATATCCAGTTCCCTTCGAACTGATTTCAGGAACAGGATTGACTGGACCTCATTGGATGCTGGAATCGATTGGTGGACTTCCGGTCCAATTTTCTGTTGGCAGTTTCGATACTGCTGCAGTAAGTTATCAGCTATAGCTTCCCCATGAAGCTTGGACTGACTGGAACTGGCAACTTCCGGTTCCAATTGCTGGTTCACATACGGCACAAATTGTCTCTGAACCCAATTGGCTGGTTCAGAGGTTTGTGGAGTCATGTACTTGAAATCATTTTTCATAGGGTCATCAATGTCGTTTTCATTTGACTGGCTGTCAATCCAGTCGGTAACGGTCGTTCTCATGTGATTCACGTTCTCGTACTTGTTGATGACTGCTGGCTTATCTACTTTCAACTTAGCTGACCTGGATTTTGTAAGGATCCAGTAGCGTTGACGTTTGATCTCTATGATCCTTTGATCTGTTAATGGCTGTAGTCGATGGTATTCCATACGCATCTGGTTCATTATATTTTCTGCTCCGTGCAGATCTTTGTTTATAGTGGGAAGTGCTTTGTCGACTTCCTCTCTTTGACTGTGGTCCAACATCCGCTGGTAATTCTTGATTGCCATTTGCAACTTGACATGTAGCGTTTTCAAGTCGGCCATCAGATAGTCCTCTTCTTCATCAAGAGGATCGGTCAGTTCTTGAGTCTGGATGTCAATGACTGACTTCATTATTGCAGCCTTCCTTGACTGCATGGCTGGTGGAACTGATGGCACTGGTTCTATCCCTTGGGGAAGTTGTTCCTCGAATTTGAAAACCTTTGTTGTCCTCTGACGGAGGTTGTTGTTGTTGGAGTTGATCTCCATCTTATGATCCGCTACTATTTGGGCGTGTCCCATAGCGTGATCCACAGATAATTTGGGCGTGACCCTGAGACGATTGTTCCGCAGGTACTAAGCCCACCCTCTCCAAGACCCTCTCTTTGACGAGTCCTTGAAGGAGTCCACGTATTTTTAGGCGTAATGCTGGGGCGATGAAAAGTCCCTCGACGCCTGGCCCAACCAATTCAGGAACCCACCCACTGATGAGTTCTCCGTCCTCTGTATTTAAGGTCCTGGTCCAAATTGTCCTTCGTGTCCTAGAGTCCCTGGTCTCTGACACCGTGACCCTGTGTCCGGTTAGAGGGGGCTAGGAAATTAAACCATAACGTCGTTTCCGACGGTTAGATACGGTATATGTAAAAGAGGTTTGGAACGCTCTGACCTGATGATGAGCCTGTTGAGATTTTGGTGTGTGGCTCAACGCACGCTTTCACAATTGCTGGTTCGTTCAGCAAGACGTTTGAGCCACGGGGAGGTGATCGCTGTTCTGGGTTCTGGAGGATTCCAGTAACTGCTTGTTGGCGAGACGAATGCACAGCCTTATTGAAGGTCGTCTAGTCCTTGTTGATCTCCACAGCTTCAAATAAGTTCCTCGGATGAGTCCTTTAGTGACCATCCACTAGTGTGATTTCGATCTCCACCCACCCAAAGTATGATGAAGTATCTCCACCCACCCAAAATGATCTCCACTGTGATCTCCAATCACCGATGAATGTTCAATGTCAGTAGGCTCCGTACCTACTTGCTATTTTTTGGGATTTGCTGGTTCTAGCAACTCTGTGGAACTGTATGGGCATCTGGATCCTTGTCACTGGCCCTTGGGAATCTGTGCCCCTTATGGCATCTGTCCCGTCCACGCCTGAAACCCACCTTCGGCTGAGTTGCGGCTTCCGGTGGAAGTCAATTATTAGATTTTCCGGTTCTGGTCCGTGTCGCTTGTGCCCTAGATACCCTTATATCCTGGCGCCGTAACAATGTCTTCGGTTAGGAGGGGCTAGGTCAAAATTCAAATGGTCGTATTCGACTATTAGATTTGAAAATTATTTACGGAGTTCAGAACGATCTAACCTGGAGTTGAGCCTTGTATTTTAGGTGCGGTGCTCCCCACACACTTGAATGGTTGCTGGTCGGTTCAGCAAGACCTTAGAGCCACGGGGATGTGATCACTTGGTCCGTGGCTGATTCCACGCTGACCCCCAGGAATTGTGACGAATGCTCCTTAATGAGATCGTCAGGTTCCTTTAGGATGGATCATCAACCTTCCGTCAAAACTCTTTGAACTGCGGAATCCGTGACAACTCAATGATGAAATAAGTTTCGAGAATATAGTTTTCTCTTTGGGTTTCTCTGATGTTCTTGTTCCGTCTCAGGTGAAGTGTCAATCTCGAATAGACAAAGTTTGTCGTATCGACTATTAGACTTATTCGGGTAATACTTAAGGAACGATTCTGACCTGAGGTAGAGCCTTAGATTTTAGGTGCGGTGCTCCCCACACACTTGAATGGTTGGTGGTCGGTTCAGCAAGACCAAATAACCACGGGCTGTTGTAGTCGATTCCACGTTGACCTCCTCGCCGGGGACTGTGATCTTACGGCTCGGGCCGTAAGAAGATCACGCGCTTGCTTTTGTCGGTACGTTCGACAAGACGTTATGAGCCACGGGGATGAAAGATTCCTTAATGGTCGAAATGCCCACCCGATTTAAGATGAGATCTCCACCCACCCCAAGTACGATCTCCACTGTGATCTCCAATCACAGATGAATTACAGGTGTTGTCGATGTCCACTTCGATCTTCAATCGACGGTCTATACCCTCTCAGTATGTCAGCTTCCTTAAAGGTAAATCTACAACGTCGATTTCGACATTAGATTTGTTGATCGGATACAAAAGGGAACGATCTGACCTGAATTGGAGCCTGTAGGCTTTAAGGTGCTTAGGCTCTCGCACGCTTAAACAGTTGCTGGTTCGTTCAGCAAGACGGTAGCGATCCACGGATCCTGGGATGAAAGGTCAGCTTATTCCTTCCGGTTCTGTGAGGATGTTAATCCGATTCACTGGTTCTAAATCCGGTTCGAAGGACCAAAATGTAGCGTGATACTACTGGGCGACAAATATTTATGTGTGTGTGGACTGTATGACACAATATGGAATATGTGACCTTTGACTTTCCCTATTTCAATTCCCACTGAATAGCTCAAAAATAACTACCCAAGAAAACCTCCCTGATACTATAAAAAACCTCTTGGTTCTATGTACGTGGTGGAAATGAATTTATGGAAACAATAGGAGATTTCTAAATAAAACAGTATTTATTTACTAAATTCCCTAATAATTCCTAAAATATCCGTGATCCTACTTGCTGAACATTTACAATCTGTTCTCCTCCAAATCCTAAATCCGACTTCTTCTTACGAGCTACAAAAATAGTTCTCCCTGTCACGAAGCAGTCTAAATTCGTACTTACTATTTTTGTGCTTTACAATACAGGATTGCTGTGACTTTCAAAGTCACCTTAACGTACATTCTAAATTTAGTCAATAACCTTAAAGTTCATGCCTCTTAGACATCGAACCTTCTAGAAATTTTAGAACTTTCCTATACATTCATATAGCTCATAAATATTATAGGAGTTTACATATTATAGGAATTCACAATCATTCCTTTACAATCACTTAAACTATCGCTAACAATTATCCACTTGGAATCCTTACACTTGTTAACATATCATAAACATAACTGAAGTCAACCTCAAGTTCAATCTCAAGGTTGCATAAAACAAATCTAGTTTAGCTATTCAATATCATATCGCATCTTCCACAGAGCTTCTACTTATGAGTAATGTATAGAATCTCATAACATACTAATTTTCGAAACTTAAACTGAAATTCCTCCTCGCTATACGGTTCAAAAAGACTTATTTTTGCACATAATTGACAACACACTTGGCCAAAGGTAATATCGAAAAATATAAGGATTCAAACCGTATTTCGAGGAGAAATCGATTTTTAAACATTTCAGCTTTGACTTATAAAAGACTACTTTTGAGACGACTTTGTGACTACTTTTTCTAAATACAAGACTATATTGGTTAACATCGACGTCACTAACAATTAGATCGCCAATATTTTATAACCTATGATTTCACATAACTAATTAACACATTCATGACATTCACCTATGCGTTTACACGATAATTGTTAAATTAAACACGATCAATTATACCTCATAAATCTGATATAAATGCCTGTCTACTTCTATGAATTCTATTTTATGCCTCATAATTTTAACATATTCAGTCTGATATAATTTCCTTAAATCATACTCTGAAAACTACATAATCTATACAAAATATTACGTGTGTTCGCGGACAGGGAGGATGAGGATCAAGCCAGTTTTTGATAGTGGCGTTGCATTTTTAGGGTTCCATGTTCCATTCCCGTCGTCTTAAGATATTAACTTCTTCAAAAGTTTTTTATACATACATGGATTTTTAAGACCCTTCTCCTTATTCCCATAATGGAATCAGTGTATGAATGCATGTAGGCTTGCTGATGATGATGATGGTGGTTTCAAGAAAAGTGTTATAAGATCCGAATACATTGCATGTCATCTCATAATAATATCTATAAAACTTTGCCTTCTTTACTGATAAAACCAAAGTCAGAGAGGACTACAAAAAAGTTTATTTAGAATCTCCCTTTAGCAAGGAAGAAGGAATCAGGTAGGGTCCTTTGTACGGGGATAATACCACGTATACTCACTTATGGCCCTGAGGGTAAGCAAGTTGAAAAATTCTCCAGAGGAACAACTTTAAATACAGCTAACTATAATGGCTCTAGAATCCCTATCCTACCCTAATGTAATTCAGTCGGATACATACGTGTTGTGGTTCTGTTTTTTAGATTACTTTTTTATCCTCTCTCTCTCTGTCTCTCTCTCCTTCAGCGGACTTCAGCCCTTACTTTTTCCAACAACCTACCTTAAGTTTTATGATTTCCCTATGAAAGAGGGCTGCAACAAAGGCAATAAGCAAAGGCAACTGTTCCTTCCTCCACATCCTAAAAGCAGCCCTAAAACTTTAAAAAAGTAAATGAATGACAAGGAAGCTAGGAGAGAGACTTGAGGCTATTCTAAATCTATCTGAACGGAAAGTAATTCTTTTAAATATTCTCTTTTGTCCGATTATTACAAATTACTCGTTTTCCAAATGACAGAGGGGAATCGGAAATGTTTGGCCTTACCTTGGTGTCAGTTCCAATGATATGTTGTAACCATTTCTGCACTTGTCTTCGATGGATACCAAACTTTCGGGCCGTTGCCCGTTGATTTCCAATGCAGTCAGGATCGTTAGTGAAGGCTTCGAGTACGCTCTGCTTGAACTCAGGTGTGAAAATGCGCCGGGTTACTGAATTCGCACCCCCACCACCATTGCTCTTAAGGGATCCAGCAGGTGAGCTGGGCGATGGGGTAGAAAGTGAATTCGGATTTATCGAATAATTTACAACTTCGTCTGATTGTGAGTCTTCCGTATCTCCTGCTTCTGCTTCATCTTCGTTATTACTCCCTCCTGTAGTCCGTTCAGTTATAACTGGATAGCCCTCACTGCCCTCACCTTCTGTGTCAATCAAAGCCGCATTTAGAATATATTACTTATGAGATGACTTAACTATGTTAAAGGGAGCATTAAATAAAATTCCATTTGCATGAGCTTGTTTTGTGACACGGGGCTAACAAATGAGCAATATTATAGTGGTCTTATGGAAAAATGACCTACTCGATATCTTGTCTTCCGGTGGGTCTGTGCCTGTTGAACTGCTGGATGATGTTGCAGCTTCTGTAATGATTCGAATCGAAGCTCGTTCCTGTGGACTTGGAACTGCAACGGTTGTTGACATTGGAGCTGGAATTTGCCGTCGCCTTTCAGGCTCCTCTGCCATCATCATCATCGCGATGGCGATTTGTTCCAACTCCGCCTACAATTGAGTTTGGAAAGGCTTTTTTATAGAATAATCATGAAATTGATAATTGAATTTGAATAAGCAGTTAATGCATCCAATTATCCTGCCATTTATTGATTTATCCGACCGTTTTTTCTACGCGACTTTGTTTCCCATTATGCTATTTTCCCCATACGTCCGCCGTGACCCCGTTTATCTATCCTATTTCTTTTTATTAATAGAGATGAATTGATATTATTTGATACAATTAAATTAATTTTCGTACCCAGTAGTACTCATATTCATATGCATGAATCCAACCAAACAAATAAAGGAATTACCGGATCAGACTAGAAGACGCTTATCTATATTCCTTATTTGTCTAAATTTTTTGAGATTGAGATTTTTAAATCAAATACATTGGAAGGTCACAAATATTTGTGCTTTCTATAGACCAACATTATATCTTTTAATATTATTCGATAGATTAATCCTTAATTTTTATACCGTGGTCTCGGACGTTTTTTAAAAACAATCTTATTGTAATTCGTGAAATAGACAGAATTATGCATTCTTGTTAGCAACTTTAAGCACTGGGCATCTTTAACTACTTAAAAATCGCTTAAAAATAAATGATTTCAACCAGTAGTGTTCCTTTAAATCAAATTAAATGGTGATTTGAAAAATACCCGATTTTATAGTTTATGTAAACTTAACGAAGATGACTTTTTATTCTGATAGTTTTTTTGTTTTTTTATTTTTACCTTTCTCCTTTTCAAATTATTCATTTCATTCATTACACACATTTAAATCATAGCCTTTTATTTAAGAGAAATGTTATTGGCTGGTAGCGTTGGAATAAATGAAGTTTGAAGTTTTTAACTGTCATTTAGTCATTTTTGAAGCACGAAGACTGAATGTACCATGTTACTAATAATTTAAATATTTATTGTTTATGCTGGGATGATTTTCGCTAAATATTTATGTTTCTCATTTGGAAACCAATTTGTTTGTGTCACTGCCATCGTCAATAAAAAAAATACTATATATTACTTGTGAATTGTCAAAACCCCATTTGATTGGTGATTGGAAGTATTAATAACTTTAATACTGTACAAAAGTAGAAATGTAACAAATACTATATTCATACTAAATAAATTTTAAATCGGGTTACCTGCGCCAGTTGATCCTGTTCTGCCCGGAATCGGGCTCTTGTGAATGAAACAATATTAATAGGGTTTCCGAACTTTGGAAATACCGGTACTACAATGTAGAACCGTAAAGATTTTTAACTCTTGTTATTTTGACATTCCAATATTTCAAATGTAGATTTAAACGCTATTGTTATTCCGCAATTGTTTTCAGTATTATTGCAATCTGTTTCTTTCCGGACAACTTGATTAACTTTTGATTTATATAGCAGTAACAGTCCTTTTATTTAAATAATACGGTTAAATTGAAGTTTAATTGCAATTTATACACAATTTTCTAGGCTCTTTCTAAAACAAATTTATACCACAATTTTAAAGTAGCGAACATTATCTCCTATGAATAGGGAGTTGCTAATATCCTTTTAGCTCTACTCCTATATATTCTGTAAACCTTAAAAATGTACTTAGTTAATAGTATGTAAAATCTAAATCTTCAGATGCCTGCATATATCTATATATAAGAACTTATAGATACTAAATAATAATAAAAAACAGTCTTAAACTCTTGAGTGCAACTTTACTTTGCAACGACTAATGATCCAAATGATCCATGGATCGTATTATCAAGATAGTAGTTTATTCAATGTATTTCTCGGGCTCTCGGTCCGAAGCGGAATAGGGTGACAATTGATGATGCGAATGTGTATATGTTCTGCCCTATCTGTATATATTTTATGATCCGATGTACAGGAAACAGATCTTTTCAGTTCACTCGGCTACGAGAAACGTAAGGGTAGGTTATGTTGTGTTGTAAAACCATGGGATTTTTGTACTACACCAACCAAATCCTATTTCTTTCTATCTATGGTGTTCCGTATGGAAAATGTTTTTTACGGTTTACGGGCTTGTATTATTCTAGTAGAGGCAGAATGAACTCTCGTCCCTATTACTTAACTTGGTCTCGGGAAGCGGAATTTTAAGATTCATGTTTCAGAGATCAGAATAAGGAATTATACATATACGCTGCCTATTGAGGAGTCATATTATGAGGGAGCCTTCATCCTTTAAAGTCCAATATAACTGCAACGCATTGGAGATGCATGTACCACAACAGCCTCAACAAGCTCCGGTGCTACGGAACTTTGCTATATATTTTGTCCAAGGGTGCGAACTCGTCGGTGTTCAACTTAACATATAGCAGCCATCGCAGGGACGAGCCCTGAACAACCCCATTATTCATTAGTCCAGTCTCTTCTCTATTATATTCAGTGTGCATTCATGATGATGGTGCATAGGGAATGAGCCCCGATGAGCCTTGCAAGACAAGTACTTGGTTATTGCAGCCCTCCTGGCAGCAAGGATTTGTTTAAATTTCTAAACAATCCCTTGTTTGATCAAAATGGTCCCTTATGTTTCTATGAAGGTTCAGCCGAAGGCTGTTTTTGGCTTGGTCGGTTAGTTGAGGCTAAGGCTACGAACCAACTAATAACGTCGCTGTCTTTCAATTGTCCACCCTTTCTACAATTATCTACTGCTATTTCATTTTATTCAAAATATTTTCTTTGTTACTATTACTACACGTATGATGAAGTTTGCATTTTGGTATTTAGCAGCCACTGCACACTGCAGTTACTTTAGTGGATCCAGTAGGGTGTTTGAACAATTTATTGAGCTTTGAATTCCCAGATGCATTAACCGTAGTACAGCCGAAGTGCTACATTTGTAAAATTTGCCTGTTTCAAAATTCGTATTTCAAAAACGGTTCATTGCAGGGTTCTGAAACTCCAGGTATGCCTCGACCAACTATCTGGCTAGCTTATCCAAAAGGTCTCAAGGTCTTAGGGCTAATAGGCTTATCAGGATAATTCAGAGTTCATCCAAAAACATTAAAAAATAACCACTTTTTGAGAAAAAAACTCCCATATACCGCCAATGGTCTACAATTGTAGCATGCTACAGCCAATGTGCTACAAATGTAGACGTACAGGGTGAAAGAAAATAAACCAACTACACCACAAGCAGCGAGACTACAAGGCTGGGGTGGGGACTTGTTTCGGGAATTAGTTTTGTAAATTGACTTATTTCAGGAAATGATTTTGTAAGGGGACTTATATTTTGAATTGATTTTCAAATTGAACTTATTTCGGGAATGGATTTTCAAATGGGACTTGTTTTGGGAAATGATTTTCAAATTGGTCTTATTTCGAGAATTGATTTTCAAAAGGGGCTCATTTTGGGAATTGATTTTGTAAAGAGACTTAATTTGGGAAATGATTTTCACGGAGGACTTATTTTGGGAACTGATTTTCAAGGGGGACTTATTTTTGGAATCGATTTTCATAGGAGGCTTATTTTGGGAACTAATTTTGTAAGGGGACTTGTGTCGGGGAATTAATTTTATGATTAGGTTTATTTCGGGAATTGAGTTTTTGAACTATGTATATAGGGAATTATTTCGGAAAATTAATTTGCAATGTATTTATGCGACTTTATTCGCAGATCTGTTTTTAGATTTATTTACGAAGACTTGTTTGTGGGTCTAGTAGTTAGAAAATAAGGACCTATTTTGGGAACTTTAAAAGGACATCACCCAAAGTCAAAGCCCGAATCGTCTGATTTTTTTACGGTCGAACACACAACTAATATGAACCACAAAACTGCAAGAAATATCTGTGGTAGTTCATCCTGGTCATTTTTTAAAAAAATCATGAACTAAAAAAATCATTAAAATTGACTTTTTCAAAAATTAATAAAACATCAATTTGTGGTCCGATTTTCGAAATCTTTCGAGTTTTGCAATGCTAAAGAGTTGATCTTTATAGAAATTTAAATATTTGAATTTTTGTTAAAAAATCGATAAAAAAAAACGTTTTGAACTCATAGTAATAGTTTAAACCCCATATCTCAATTTCCCCAAAAGGCCCGGGTTTCCCACCCTGGTGTCACTGGGAGTTGTCCCCATCCCAAAACTGATCCAACCTGACCCACAGAAGATGTATGTGTATCCCACTCCTGGAGTGGGTCAATTGTTTAAAAAAAAAAACTTCAAATATTTTTAAAAATTCAAATCTTTAGATTTCTATAAAGAACAACTCTTTAGCATTGCAAAACTCGAAAGATTTAGAAAATCGGACCACAAATCGATGTTTTATTAATTTTTGAAAAAGTCAATTTTAATGATTTGTTTAGTTCATGATTTTTTTTAAAATGACCAGGATGAAGCCCGGCACTCGATTTATGCGCGAGACCGCGATCCCAGCTCGTAGGGATTTTTCGAATAAAAACCACACCCCCTTTTAGGGACGTTGAGTTTCGCTACCCATGACGAGTAATGTTAAATGTGTAGACAGCGCTTCGACTACCCGTCGAGAGAATATCTACGCGTGTAAATAGTTCCTTAATCTGACTCCAATCGTCTCTGGGAAATTCTTTCTCAGATGTCTCTATTTTCTGCCGCTCTGGAGAATGTCAATCAAAGGTCGATGATACGCAAGATTTGGTTACTTACTTAACAGTATCTCTTTATTAAACTCAAAATCTCAAATATATCTCAGTCGAATTCTTTCGCAAAATATTCTAAAAATTTAAGTTTATCGCTATTCAATCTAGACACCTCGATTCAAGAGGATATCTTTTTCGCTGTCTATTCGCTGGTTGCTCGCACAAGAGTGATCCACTTGATCACACAAATTAAGCTTTAACAACAAATTCAATATATTACAATTGTACTTACATCCACTACTTCCAATTCCAACTTAATAATTATAAACATGTTTCATTCCATTACAATCTCAATACTACAGTTACATATCACCCACCTGAACAATACATAAAGAGACAACTACTAAATATTACAGATCCAAACCAAATCCGATCCGGCAGATCCTTTTCACTTCTTACAACTAGACTAATTTTAACACAGATCCAATCCACATCCAATCTGATGTATCCAGAATTATTGTTCTTACGACAAACACCAATTTTTGTACAGATCCGATCCAAACCCAATCTGGTGGATCTGAATCTTCTTAAAAATAACATCAGAACTGTCGCAGATCCGATCCTAGTCCGATCTCATGGATCTGGTAATTCTTAAGACCAACATCAAAACTATCGCAGATCCGATCCAAGTCCAATCTCGTGGATCTGATAATTCTTAAAGCCAAAACCCAAAACATTTACAGATCCAATCCCAATCCGATCTGATGGATCGCATACTTTTTAAAACTACAACCATAACTATTACAGATCCTATCCAAATCCGATCTAGTGGATCTGACAATTATTGTTACAATATTTAACAAAACCAATTTCAATTTTACTTAGAGATTCAACAAGTAGGGATTTTCAAAACTTTTTAGGGATTTTCGGAAATTTGTTAGGGACACTGGATTTCGCTATCCATGGCGAGTAGGGATTTTCAAAATTCTTTAAAAAATTTTAGGGACACTGGATTTCGCTACCCATGGCAAGTAGGGATTTTCAAAATTCTTTAAAAAATTTTAGAGACACTGGATTTCGCTACCCATGGCAAGTAGGGATTTTCAAAATTCTTTAAAAAAATATAGGGACACTGGATTTCGCTACCCAGGCGAGTAGGGATTTTCAAAACTTTTTAGGGACGTTGAGTTTCGCTACCCATGACGATTAGGGACATATGGATAGAATCGTAGGGATTTTTAAAAGTTTTTAGGGGCTTAAAAAAATAGGGACCTTGGGTATCGCTACCCATGACAAGTAGAAATTTTTGAAGTTTTGAGGGATTTTCGAAGTTTTTTTAAATTGTCTATGCTATCTAGGACCACCAGAGATATAATATTTCGGTTTTTATGACCGTTCGGTATTTTTAAGGTCAATATTTGAACAATTAGAGATGTTCACAGGCTTATTTTAGGAAGATTTTGTTAATGGTTTAGGTATTTAAAGACTTGCATCAATGAATCATTAGTTTAACGCCGTTAGAACCGTCATTGTCATTATATACTATTCACAATACCTCCTATAATTTAGGTCTTTCTTTTGTTCTCGTAACTAAAAATGCCTAAACTTAAAAAAAAAATATATATTTCACTCAGCATGTGCGCTTTAAAAAAAACCTACTCGTCATGGGTAGCGAAACTGAATCTACTTAAAAAATTCCAAAAATCCCTAAAAAATTCCAAAAATCCCTAAAAATTAAAAAAAATCGCTACGATCCTACCCAAAAATCCCTACGATCCGCCCTAAATTTTTTCTCCGTGGCTACTATGTCTTCTTATTTTTTAAGCAGTCAGTAACATAGTATCCCTAAAAAAATTTCAGCTACAAAAAATCCCTAAAAAAATCTAGGCTTCCAAAAATCCCTACTCGTCATGAGTAGCAAATTACACGTTCCTAAAAAAATTTCTAAAATCGCTAAAGACTTAAAAAAATCTCTACGATCCTACCCAAAAATCCCTACGATCCGCCCTAAATTTTTTCTCCGTGGCTACTAGACATTCTCATTGTTCAAGCAGTCAATAACATAGCAGCCCTAAAAAAATTTCAGCTCTGAAAAATCCCTACGATCCGCCCTAAATTTTTTCTCCGTGCCTACTAAGCTTTTCGAAGATTTCCAAAGCATTTTGGGGATTTTCAAAGAATTTTAGGCATTTTCAAAGAATTTTAGGGATTTTCGAACAGATTTTAGGTATTTTCAACAGTTTTAGGGATTTCCAAAGCATTTTGGGGATTTTCAAAGCATTTTAGGGTTTTCAAAGATTTTTAGGGATTTTCAAAGAATTTTAGGGATTTTCGGAAATTTTTTAGGAACATTTTTTTTCGCTACTCATGACGAGTAGGGATTCTCAGAAATGTTTTTAGGGACATTGGATTTCGCTACCTATGACGAGTAGGGATTTTCAGAAATTTTTGGATTTCGGTTCTTATTACGAGTAGGCATTTTCGGAAATTTTTTTAGGGACATTGGATTTCGCTACTCATGACGAGTAGGGATTTTGAGAAAATTTTTTAGGGACATTGGATTTCGTTTCCCTTGACGAGTAGGGATTTTCAAAAATTTTTTAGGGACATTGGATTTCGCTACCCATGACGAGTAGGGATGCTCAAAAATTTTTAGGGATTTTCAATTGTTTTTTTTAGAGAATTTGCTAATGTCGACTTATTTTGGTAATCACGGATGTGTTTTTAGAGTTTGAGTTATTTTCTTTCACCCCGAACAGAAAATCTACAAATGTAGCACATTGGCTGTTTAAGGGGACCCTGCCACAAATGTAGCACTTCGGCACTTGATTGTCCGCCAGACCATCGGCGGTACTACTGTTAATGGATATATTGGTCCCACTGCATCAGTCATTGCATAAGGAAGGGTCAGGGCAAATCCGTTCCATAAGCCAAGAACCACCATGACACATGAGATCATTACGTTTGATAGCATTTCTGGATATTCGTTCATAGGTTTCCGAAGCCGGGAAGTTATTCGGGGGTGGAAATGCATGCAGATGCAGAAGTGCCCTTTATACTCATCTTTATACTGTACTGATATTATGCTCTTGTATTATAGTAGTAAGGCATTATTGCATATATATTTAGGAAGCGCCATTGCACTGCAGACCCTTTTGTAAAAATGGTTAACCCTATTTCAGGAGAGATTACTTAAAAAGAAATTTCGTACAAGGCAAAGGGAGGGGGTGAGTAAGCAGAGTTGTTTGGCGCCAGGCATCATTCCCTTATCTTTATCACCCTAGCAGGGGATATAAGTTGGAATGACTGGCTTAACGTGTATTTACGATTAAATGCTATAAATATATCCTGAATTGGGGTTAGTTTGTGAATATGGATGAAAAATATCTGAACCAAATGCAATGTCAATGAAACAAAAACGAAAATGTAAAAACTGGAAGAAGAAGAAAGGGTAGGCTTCAATTTATATTAGAAGTAGATTTTATGTTCCCTATTCGGCAAGCAAGCAAGCGCCAGGCAAAAAACTCCCCTTCACTTGCTTTTCTATTTGTTGAATGCTTGACTTTAAGGATATAGTCTATAGAGTCGATAAATAAATATAGCGTTCGTTTCTGATACAGGGTTTACAGAAAATGGATAATACCTACATTTTTAATTAAAATATCTAAAAAATCAGAAAAATCGGGAGTATTTTTTTTTTAATGAGCTGTGTAGAATATATGCAGGTGATCTATTTTTTTAATTTTGAGTTACTCTCTTAGATTTGACCTCTGACCATCAAATTAAGGTGACTATGAAAATGAAGGTTTCTAAGTTTTCATTGAAATTTAGCTGTAAAATTTGATTTGTGATTATGCATCGCGACTTGATTTTGCAGTATGACGTTTTACGGCTGTTTAATACTTAAAATGTTAAAGGAACATTTCCGATATTAAAAGAATGACAATAAATAACAGCTTGAAAGATAAACTTATAAACCCGATTGAAAATTGTAGCTTCTCGTTTAAAATATAAAGTGCAAAAAGGCGTATTCGAATTTTATTGATGGTTTCCATACAATTATAATCAAACCTTGCAATTTTAAGAATAAACCAGAATAATTTACATTCACAAGTGATTGATTGGATTGGTATGGCGCAATCAATGTAACATCTCCAGATTTCATAATCCCTTTTGTAGTTTCCACGTAATGGCTTATTTCATTTCGTGCCTTCTTTGCATTTTATTTAGAAATTAGTTGGATGAGTAGTAGGTAGATAATCTTTTAGTAGCCGAGCAACGCGATCCAAACTTTCTCCACTAACCGCGACTTTCATCGTCTCGACTTTCTTTGAACTGAGCAAAACCTTCTTCAGCATGGTTCTAGGTTCTATACAAAAACAAATCGGTTGTCGAGTATCTGTTCATTGGGTTTTTGAAATTATAGCTGTCTCATCACTTCCAAACAATTCTCGTTTTTTTGCCAAAATTATACCTGAGATGAGAAATCTCAATACATTGAACAGAATATCACATTTAACAAGCCCATCAAGCATTTGTTGGAGCTCCTTACACCTAGAATTAGCTCGAAGCAAAGATTTCCCATGAAAAGTGCAAAAGTCACACCAGAAAACTATTCCAGTGAAGATGATGAAATAAGTGACGGTTTATTCAAGTTCCTAAGAATAAAATTCGACAACATAGAAAATGAAGTGTTAAAATGGATTGAGATTGAAGAGAAAAATCTTATTGCAAAACGATATAAAGACACATCCCATATTATTTTCAAGGTACACCATGAAATAAAAAATATACAGTACATGGAATAGACGTTAACTATATACATAAATGCAAGAAACTATATTTTGTTCATAGGATCAATCCAAATCCAACGAGATCAATAGTAAAACGATTTCATCGTATAGTATAAATGAGAGAGATGCTGGTTATCTTATCATTGGAAATACCGTTACGCAGAGCTTGATTTCACGAGAATATAATAAGAAGAAATCGAGCTCATCTTCAATAACAAAAGGATCCACTATCCAATCTCAATCTGCATTTTTCAAGAAAATTCCCGAATTGGAATCTTCAGATAAGACGCATATAGAGAGTCAAGGCGGTTTGAAACCTCTCCGACAGAATCCTGAAAACATTTTTGCCAGTAATGAGCAGTCCAGTACGAGTACCAAAAGAAATCGAAAATGCATTGTTGCATAGCCGAGTCATGAGGACTGACCGGACTGACATTCGTCATACATCCTCAAATCCTCATTCTCATGCTTTATATGGGAACGAAATTACTTGTGAAGTTCTGTAAGATTTATATGTATAAAGTAATAGAAGCATCTAGATTTAACTTTCTAATTCTAGAAGTAGGTTCTATTAGTTTTAAGTTGTCCCAAGATCACAAACTTCTACGTGTCGCGTCTGGAAAGGCTGAATTTGGTTATCGGAAATGCAGAAAAATATTACTGAGGTTGGATTCTATAGATATGCATATACATATATTTTATTGCGTGGTCACTACTGTTCGTTTGTGTATATTTATCTAAAATTGTATACATGTTGCTTGGATTTAATTGGTTTAGCGTTGACAATCTAGGTTCATATTTCATATTCCATAGACTTTTATATTTGTAATAGTAAAAATAATATCGGAGCCCACAGTTGTTTGCAAGATTGCAACAACTTGGGACTTTGTCAAGAACTGAAAGTCGGAACGGCTTGAGTTGGAGTTCATAGGTTGCATGCAGGCGTCAAATTGGTTTATTAGTTGGTAATTATCAACCATGAATCACATGAAAAGGCGAGGGTTATCGTTGTTTTTAAAAGGATGATGAGGGTGAGTCCACTGTCCAGTCCATGGCATTTGTGCTTGGTCCAATTTAAGGTTATGAGATTACTAGGATAATTAATGTTATTTATGACTGGAAAAATTCTCTTATAAAAACGAAAGTGCATATACGTAGTATATGTGTATGTACTGTATTACTGTATCGTTGTATATCCATCGGATTCAGTTAAAAGAAACTGAGAAATGAGAGCATTTAGATCAAAATAGATCTTTGTTTAATAAGTCGTATTGGTATTACTCTCATTGTAAATAAATCATGATATATTTTGTTTTATATATCGTGTGATCATGTGGTAAAAGCCTCTTTAAAGGAAACTGCATTGGCAAGCCATATTCATATTGGTTGAGGCAATACTCAACTAGAAGAATTTAATTACCCATTGTTTCTATTATTTCAGATTTAAAAGATTAGACATTAACGGAGGTAACTTTATCCTGAAATCATCAAGTCAAAGAACTCTCAGCTCCAATATTTGTCGATCGGACCGTGAAGTTTATAGTTACTGGATGAAAAAAAAATCGACGCTCAACTTCTCAACCCTGTCTCACGCCACGCGGTACAGATTGTGAAGCGTCGTAGTTGTTGTTTATAGTCTATATTTATAACATAATAATCTGATCATCTACAAGTCCAGGTCCAGGCAGCCAGCAAGCTGCTAATGATGACAGCTCGCATTCATCAATCTATTTTACTAAGCAATAAAATATTTTCGTATCCCAGTTCAAGTTACAAGACTAAGAGTATAACTAATTGTGGTTTTGTAAGGACGAGAAGTGATTTTTCAAAATTACAGTTTGAAAACCTTGTTAACAAATTCAGCAGTACCAGTGAGATTTATCTTGGTTCTAATAAGAAAAACATGCCTGTTATAACTGCTGTTGCGGTTGCTGCCCATCGGCAAAATCACCATGATTATCCAGTTCATCATGTAAACGGTCATCATACCGTACAGAAGCGGTTTAGCCTACTGAGTTTTGGATCGTCCCAGAACCAAATGGAACCATCATCCAGAATTGTCACGAGATGTAACAGCGTTTGCAGTACAGGGGCAGAATTCTACAGGAATTTATTAGATGCAAGTAAGGTAAAAGGGCCGTTGCAGCCGAACAAGGACGCGCGTCGGTTCTATGCGAAAGGCAAAGATAAGGCGAAGACAAAGAAAGCCGTTGTAAACATTAATGAAGATGAGATGAGTGAGGTTATCGATGTCAACTCCTTTAAAAAACAATTAGAGCACCTCTTGGACCAAATGAAAGATGAATTCAGCAAACAGCTCAGTATTCGTGGGGCTTCAGGTTTGTTTCACCTTAGTATTGTAGAATTTAGGCGTTAACGCAAATCGTGAGGTCCATAAGCTGACGCATTATGCAAAGTAATAAACCTTTTTTACAGTATATTTTCCAGGATTTTAATAACTTTGTACAGAAATGTAAAAATTCATAAATTAATTGTTTAAAAAAAATTATAAATAGGAGCCCTTGAGACTCTTACTGTAGAATTCGAAGGAGAGATTTACCCTCTTCAAGAATTAGCCCAAGTCGGTCGAAAAAATCCTCAACTTGCTGTACTGAATTTGTCGTCGCTTCCGGATGCTTGTCAGCCTGTAATGAAAGCGATTCAAGACTCGGGAATGAATTTAAATCCGCAACAGGAAGGGACAACCATCTACGTTCCTTTACCGAAGTAGGCTTTTTAATTATTTAAATGCCTTCTATCTATTCCCATCTAATCCATTTGATTTACTATTTTAAGGGTCACAAGAGAACACCGAGAAAATCTTTCCAAGAATGCCAAAGTACTTTACAATAAGTACAAGACTTCCTTCCAGGGTGTCCAGAATAAATACATCAAGCAATGTAAATCTCAAACTGAAATTTCGGAAGACGTAGTCTTCAGTGTTCAACAACAGGTATTATTATGGCAGTTTTAGTTGCGCCTACGTACAATTATGTTTTAAGATATTAAGATAATAATTTTAATTCTAATTGTAAGGTAATGAAGTTGGCTGAGTCTTATATCGTCGAAGCGGAGAAACTACTTCAGTCAAAACAAAAGGAACTTCTGGAAAACAAATAGTCTTCGGCAGTACATTTATATTATTTTTAATTCGTTGAAAAGTTACTTAAAGCTTAAGAAAGGGTCTGTTAATGGTCTTTATTTAAAAATTTTGCCTTGTAGTTTAGATTTTGTTTTTTCTCTGGACTCAGTACTTATTCTATTAATTAAATATTAATTACTAGAATTGAGTGATTATTTGGTTGTTCTATTGTATGTTCAATATGGATAAAATAAATCAATGAATGAATCAATGAATATAAGCCGAGTTGTGTTGGTTGACTGTTTATTTGCATAAGATTTAGAATAATAGACAATACAATTCTAGTACCTAATATAAATAGCTTCAGTCTTTGGCTCTGTTTAGGAAGACTAATTCGTTTCAGTAATTAAAACATTTTATCAATATGTATATCAAAGTATTCACGAAGAGACTGAAAAGAAACTTTTTTAATCACGGAACAACACTAATATCAGGAATTTGACTTTTGACTCAATAACCACCATGTAATAGGTACCTATATTTAATTTTCAACCTTAGATATCTTTAGTTGTGATGGTTGCTGTAAAACTAGGTACTTTAATATCACCTACAAAAAAACGAGGCAAATAATTTGTAAAATTCCATGTCACAAAATTGATTGGATAAATCTCCAAACTTTTTAATTTGATATTTACTGAAAATGCTGATGGCTAATGAAAGACCGAAATTTACGGGATTATTTTATAAATCAAAAGTACAAAATGGTGATTGCAATTTTAACAATCCCCTCTAGTTAGCTCAGCACATTTGAGGATTAGCACATTTAGCACCAAAAAAATAAATAAGAACATCTCATTCCTATCATAAGATAAGAATGATAAGATCCGTAATACAATGTTACGCATAATTATGAAGTAGTAGTAGTGTAGTAGCTACGTGTCAAAAAAAAAACAATAAAATAAACAATTCAGGATCAGCTAAAACTTTGCAACACTAACACTACCCATCAACAACGCCTATTTCTTCCGTTCGCTCTGGGTCATCGTCGTCACTATCTAGAGATTCATCATCGTCATATTCCTCCTGGAAGTTAACATGAGTCTTCGATAACATTTTTTCTTCATTAAAATCCTCTTCGTCAGAGCTATGAACATTCTCAAGATCTTCCTTAAACCACTGGGCTTTTAAAACTGCTTCCAAAGGGTGGGGCCATTTATTGTTTTTCACTAGTTTATTCAACTTGATCCTCAAATATTGGCCGGTGAGAAACTCGTCGGCCTTCTCCAAAACCCGTCCAAAACAAAGGATATCAAACCCATAACCAAGGGGCTCTTTTGTTCTAAATGACACATTTTTCCGTTCAATACTCAGCGTATAGCTTCGGATGTCAGGATGATCGACTGTCAGAATTAATTGGTTTTTTGTTTGTCTCCATAATACTTTGGGATGCAGTAAATCGCTGAATAGGGGCGAAGGTGGAACTACTGGTTCGTCGTATTTCTCTTTGATTTGTGTGGATGGAAATCCTTGTTTCGGACAAATAATGCCTTTACACCTCTCAATGGTATCGATTTCTACAAATTACATCGTTTAAAAAAATTCATTAATAAAAAAAAAACACTGAAGCTGACAAGTGATTCTGTAATTATAGGTATATTCCTTATCACATGTTCTTTGATTTGAATTGAACAATGGGTTGTTTCTTACTCATATTGGAAATCGCATTGTTGATAATCCCAGAATCAGGAGCCTTATCACCTTGATATGAAGAATTCAAACCCATTGCATTCTTGATATCCGTAGGATCGAAACCTTGTACGTCCCACTCATCCAGGCTTTCGTCTCCCAATGGTGCACCGAAGTCAAAGTTTTTAAGGTCATTCTCGCCTTCATCATCGTCATCGTCAGAAGCTACTTCTCGATTGTCATACATTGCGTTGTATTTAACAAGCAGCTTATCCTTAATTTTGTTGATGATTTCCAGCCCCTTTCCGACAAAGATGGCCAAATTTTGATTGGCCAAAACTTCGCCAATCTCGTCCCCCGAGTCTAACAGAATCATTGCAGTATAATACCGACAACCAAACATATGGTGCATTTTAGATTCAACAGCCTGAAATATTTTAATAATTATGTTTTAGATATTTGTTATTATAATGTATTTTAAGTACTTTGGGATTTTAAGAACTCTATTATTATCATACCATCACATTAACTTTACGGGAATCTTTATTGTCATCAAGAGTAAGGTCAATAACTCGGTCAATAGCTTCTTCGTTCCATGATTGAGTCTCACTGGATCCCGTTGGTTTAATGTGGGCTAACTCCAATGCAATGGCTTGAAATGGAAGTCTCGTCACCAAATAATACGGAATCGGAAATATATCATTCATCCCAGCTCCAAATTGTTCTTCGCCAACATCAACTAGGAACACGTTAAACAAGCTTTTTCCATCTTGTTCGTATAAATCCGTTATGATCCCACGAAGCCACCTTTAAAAAAATGAGTTTAGAACCGTAGTAAAAAGAATGTTCACTCGTAATAAACCTGATTAACTATTAACTGATTATGATGGAAATATTTAATAACACAACACATTTACCTCTGTTCAACCGGATCCTTAACTGCAACTACTAATCCTTTTTCGTAAAACAATTCAAACTGAGTGGCGTACTCCTTACATCGCTCACCAATCATTTCGGTGATATAAGCATTAAGATCCAAAATTAGCTCATCCAGTTGCTGATCAAATTTGTCCATCGTTCCGAATATATTATATGGATCTTTGGTAAATGATGTCCACATATCCACTGGATTAGGGTCTGCTAGAGAACAGCGCGGCATAAACGCCCATTGAACTTCATTTCCAATATGAAAAAATGTTGACATTAAGGCGTCGTCTGTTGAAAATTACAACCCGGGTATTAGAACATTTACAACATTACAAGGAGTTATCGATTCGTTTCATGTATTCATTTTCAGAGCTTAATTAAATTAAATCTTAGTAAATTTCTCGGACCCGCTAGTAAATGCTGCTCTTGCTGTTGAAATTCCGGACATGTAAACCCTACGCTTTTGCAAATCTCAATCAATGTCTCGGTGTGGAAATCATTATTTTCCGCATACTTTCGCTTTATCAGTTCCATTCGAATGCTCTGTCCTTTAACAGCTTGTTGAGAGAATGGATCCTTATGCATTTCCACCAATGGGTTTATCCAAACTGTATCACCGATAGAAAGATGAATCTACATATATAAAAATAAATAAAATAAAATAAATAAATAACTTATTACTGAACTTGAATAAGTTAGCACAAAGAGCTAGTTCCTATTTCAAAATACATTTAAAGGGATGCGGCTGATTCCAGATTCCACCCCATAATATGCGCTCCATTATTAGAGCCCCTAATTTTTTTTTTTTTTATTAAACAGTATGACTTTCGAATATGTTCACTACAGTTTACTTTATTCAAACTCCGAATAAAATACTAACTCCAAACCGTGTGAATTGCAGCAAACGGTTGGAAACTGTGGCTGTTAATTAAAATTATTTAGGAAAAATCAAAGCAGAGTTCGGACATGACATATTATGGGAATGATTCATTGATTAATTTAGACAAATAAAATTAAATCAACAAATAGGTAAAACAGAAAATATAAGAATGAACAAAAAAAGAAAGTAAGTAAAGGAGCGGAAATTAATTTTCGTGTGATAGAGAGAGATGGACGTAATATGTATAGGAAGGGCGTAAATTATGGGGCACAAACATTTCCAAATCAATTTAATATACTGATATTTAAATTAGTGGCTCAAATTAATAGGAACATACCTTTCCATGTAAAATTTTCTCCGATATCATTTTTTTTGCCTGTTGAATTTGGTGAGAACGATATTCAATTGCGCCTTCTGGTGGTTTCAAATTAGCTAGAATGATGTTGACAGCAAGATTAGGCAACTCATCATATCCAGGGGGGAGAGCGAACAGGTCCTCAGCCCTTGGTTGTAGATATTCTCCGTGGTCAACACAGAAAACTCTCACCGTCTTCGGGAAATTCATCGTTGTTCTAGTCATCACTTTTTCTATCTTAGCGCGAGTAAAACCAACTAGAGGCGCTACAACCGCACAATATTTTCCCGTTTCGAATGATGGTGGTTCAATTCTAACACGAAGAAATGTTGGATATCATTATGTCATTATTAATGAAAATTAAAATAAAAAAATCAAAGTTAAAACTTACCTGTTGCTTTCGATCTGAAAATAAACATCCAATTTTTTGGACCGTTCATTGAATAAGTTAATGAGATTGCTTTTTAAAATTTTTCGTTTGTCCTTCAGTTCATAGTATCGGATAACCTGACCTATATAATAGCTCGGATTTACACAATTAGTAATTCTAACTTCAATCTGAAAACGAATTTAAAAAACAACAAATGAGATTGACAGACAGTAATATATAGGATTAGGATAATCATAATAATATGTATTAGGTATTACTTCTCCGCTTCGTGCCATAGTAGGCGGTTCCTGTAACTCGTCCAGTCTAAATTTGTGTCGCAATAGACAGTTTTCTGGGACGGGTTCCATACATTTTCCATACAATTTAATTCCAGAACACATCGGTTTTTTGTCAAGTTCGAGGTTTCCGATCTAGCATTAAAGGAAGATAATTGATACTACTAGATCATGAAGTGATTGTGATTAATATATTTCCAATCTATTTGATTGTGTAATTATAATTCGGAGATATCTACCTCGTCGGCAGATTTGCTTAAATTGTCCGGCATCTGCACACCCATTTTATGAGCAAATAGCTTGAGTTTGTAAAGCTCTTTTTCTGTACCATTGAGTAAGAAGTGGGACACCAACTCCTGATGAAAGGTTAAAAATTAAAATCGAGCAGTACTGGAACTTGTATTCATCCTATTTCATTGTTATTGTACCTGGCGTTGATATTTCCGTGAAAAATTTTCTTTTTCATCTGAAATGTCTCTGAAGAAACCCCACATACACGAAAATCTATCGGCACCAGCAGAAGACTTAATTTGGGGGACCTTTATAGGAAGGTCATAATGAATCAGACATGTTACATTGTAGAGCATAAGGCTACGCAAAATCGCATCGTGTAGCACCATTATCCTTCTGACATCGGGAAAGTTATCCCACTGCTTTGTTAACCCTTAAGGAAAGTTTAGAAAAAATGTTAACAGCCCGGAAAACCTGATACCGTAGGTTTAAATAATTATAAAAAACAATATCTTACGGACAACATCATCAGTAGACATACTGTCCATATGTGCCAAGCACGAAACAATTCCTTGTTCATCAAGTTCCGTGTGAACTTCGAATGCTAATTCAGGTGTGCTGCACACTATGAAAATATTTCGGTGTTGAACTGTTTCAACGCTTGATTTTAGAAGTCCTGTTTCCATAAAAATTAGGTACTTTGAAATTGCCAAAGATATGTATAAATATTTAAGTAAAAGCAAATTACCGATAATTTTGTGGATTTTGTCTTCATCGAGAACGCTATGTATGTGCCACTTCATACGGGAATAACGTATTGCCTGGTTCCGAGATTGGATGTGAAGAGTTGGCAAAACCGGAATTTTCGGATCAAGAAATCCCGGCAATTTGAAATACAATTTTTCCATTTCATCATTCCATTCATGTCCGCAAATTACACGCTGAAACGGTTGTCGATTCGGGTTTTTCATAACAAAACTTTCAGCGGCAGTTCGGATTTTGTCAAAATCTTCTTCTGAGGAACGCATCATAACATCAGCGTCGTCAAATATGAAGTATCTCATCCTGTGAAATCAGATATTGCGCAAATACGGAAAATAGTTAGGTTGTTTTTTCTGACATCAATGAATAAGTTGCAATTTATCTTTAATCGGGTCGTTTTAACCCTTTACCTGTCGAACTTGAAATGGCTATGGCATCTGTTTAGCATATTAACAGCAAAAGAGAGTGTCGTAACCATAATATCTATTCCGACTGCACATTTTGCCCAGGTGTCCTTTTGGTCATCGCACACAAGTGCAACTACAAGTCGATTAGCCACTAAGTGGTGCAGGTGACCTTCAATCTTGAGAGCAGATTTAAATTCATGACAGGCGATGATACAGAGAGGGCCCTTAATGTGTGCCTATCATTAATGCAAAACAAATTAAATATATAACATGCGGAAACGCAGATCCTACATTATATTTCTAGTAATGATGATCTCTTACTGAAGTAGCATCTTTGTGGAAGCTTTCCATACTGAATTCTCGATCCAAAGTTCCTACCATTGGAATCAAGTACGACATCGACTTTCCACATCCCCGGCCCCCGATTATGAAACAATCTTAAACACAAAACGCAAACTTTATTTATTTTTGTATAATTAATTATTAAGGGCTGAGACCAATTTATTTATTTGACTTTTCTCGGGCCGTCCACGTGTTCCTTTCCATTTATACTTTAACGTTCGAAGGGTTGAAATGTTTCAATTTACTTTTCATACAAACGTCAGAACTACCCTTTTTCGTATTCCAAGTCGGCAATATATATGTTTATATAGTGTTGCCAATTGCCTATGATACAACTACAGGTGTCGGTCTATATAATATTTTAACTGCAGCATTTAACAGCCCTGATTTCCGAACCCATAACGATACCCCAACCACTACCTGTGTACTCGCGACACAAGCCTTGTTAATTGTAAAGTGAAAAGTCTTAAACCTACCAGGAAACCTTTAGCGTTTATTTAACGTAGTTTTTACCCCCTTTCATACGTGCGTTTACAACGGTTCGTTAAATGTTTAGATACATTTTAATGTTAAACGAGAGATAATCATTAACTCTTACTTACCATCTCCTCTCATGAAATGTGGGGCGACAGATTTTTGCAAAACATTCATTTCTTCTATCCCAGCGTTCAACAATGGCTGAAATCAAAGTTGAAAATTATCCAAAATTCATGCACATAAGAAAATATTTGCACGTACTTGCTTCATTCTGTCGTAATACATAAACTTGCTGATGTTGGAGAGTGGAGGCATTAGCATAGAGCCTCGGACAAGTGTTCTACCGGGTACATCTCCAATCGAAATACACCCATATGCAACACGAGGATCTTTTCTGTCAACTAGCTTAGTGATTGTTTCTTGATTTTCATTTGGACTTAGTTCACCAACTGATACTTTGGTATCAAAGTCTGTATTCATATGCGCGTCAAGAGGGATGATGGTTGCTAATTTTTCACTACTCTGCTTATTGGTATTGACTGTTTCGTCAGTGTCAGACACCAACTGTATTCCTTCCAGAACGTTTGCAGGGTCTGTTTCAATGTGAATTGATCCTGAGAAATTAGTAATCGAATTAGGGTCTGAAATTGAACTACACCTACTATAAATCAACTTTTCTAACGACTTACTTTGTGCAATGATGAAAGGTTCTTTTCTTTTATTGAAACCGGCACCTCTTCCTCTGCCATAGCCACCATAAATTTCGGTGGTGTTTCTTGAAACTTGAACCGAAGATGGAGCACAGTTTTCTTCACTATTTAATTCTACAAATTTAACCAATTTGAAGGTACGTATTACGTATATATATTTTTTACATCTTGTTGGTTTTGTACTTTTGTAGAACATTTCATATTTCTAAATTATTAATTATGCTTATCAACAAATCAAGTTAATACCTACCTGTACTGCTATTTATTTTCGCAATTACAGATAAAGGTTCTTTTGCCGTCCTAGCTCTTCCTCTTCCAACTGAAACCAAACGTGATGTAGATAAGGTAGTTGGCTGGGATGGTGAAATACATGGAGCTACAGTTTCGTCGTCCGTCGATAAACGTTTCCGCTGCCATTTTAACTTGTCGTTATGGTCATTATGAAGCCAGACTTTTTCAGGCCGCCTTGTTGTGGAAATAGAATCACCTTTACAGGCCTCGGACAAAGTTGTTAATCGATGCTGAGAATTAAAGATAAAACTATTCCGATTAAGCTTTCTGATTCGACTATCTTCTTCCAAAGTTGTTTCCAAATTTTCATTGTAAGCACTTGTAGGTTTTCTATCGTCGTTGAGTACTATTTCAGCTTGTCTTACTTGCTCTTCGAAATCTACGATCTCATTCAGAGACCTAGTAGTGTCCAATTGATTTGTCTATTATAAAAAATTCCAATTAGGCGTAAAAAATTGCATCAGAATCACACATGGTTTTCCTTTGCTTTGCAGTTGAAATTTTATCTTAATATAATTACATTATTACAGTAACTTTTTTTTTGCTATTGATGCAGAATATAATTATGCTTACTTCTGAGACTGTAAAATTCGGCTCCCCTTTCAAATCAGCCATGAATCCGTTGTCGTTTAACTGACATTTAAGCATATAATCGCTATGTATGGCCCAGTTTGAACGCACAAGGATTGTTCCTAGTGATCCCTGTCCATCACCAACATTTTCGCAATGCAGATCTCCAAGTATACTTCCATCCAGTTTAACTTTCTTCGTTTCCAGATATATGGCAGTTGCCTGTTTTATCCAGCCGGTTACGAAGTTTCGACACATAGGAGTCCAATGATTTCCCATCCTGTAAATTAATGGTTGAGCTGTTAGTACTATTAAATATATTTTTTCATTAATATATTTAATGCAGTTTGTGTAGGTATGTTGAAACTGATTTATTGTTAATATATATTGACCACTAACGCGTATGTTGGTTTAGACTGCTCGCCCAAAGCAGCCGACTTTAAGTCATGCAATTTTCGCGCCGGTACAATTCCTGGTATTGTCACTTTGACCGTTCGAGGAGCCAATTTAGCCACATTTACTTTGTCCAACATTGCAATGGTGCGGTTTGAGCGTTCCCTATTATTATTATAAAATCAATTTTAGAAGATTAAACCAAAGTTTCAGGTCATATGCGCATTAGTTAAGTTATTTTTTTATCGCTGGCAAATATATCAGCGTATTGCAAATTTTAACAACTTTAACTTACATTGAAATTCCATGGTCATACAGAAAGATAGTGTACGAGAAATCGTCATTACTAACTAGAAATTTCGAGATAATGACTCCACGTCGTATTCCATTCCATTGGCTTGACTTAACCATAACATGCTGAAATAGGAATAATAGAAATTTAAAATTGAAGTAAAAATTTGAAAATTATTGTCGTTCAGTTTCCTTCCTTCTCCTTACATCTCCGACAGACCGTCGCGACTGAGCTGAGGCGTCATGATGAGACTTTACTCGCTTCTTCCATTCTTCAGTCAAATTCATTTCCATGTTTAAATACCGTTGGTCCATCTCCTTTTCGGAATCCAAAATGATTTTCAGTACAAATTTATTTGCATCCACGACATCCTTTATCTCAACCAGTCGGACGTTGCTCATGGTTGAGGCTGCCATTCTAATCAAGAAGCAATATGCAATTTAATAATAATATAGTCAATAGTTGATTAGTGTGTAGTGATTAAAGTTAAGTCATAGTTTTAGATGTTCAATGTTAAGAGTTAAATTTGAGATGGTAGATTATTCATGTCAAATGATGTGAAATGTCAAAAGTATGCAGGCAATGATCATTTTATGGATTTTGATTTTGATTGTGGTAAGTGTTTGCTGTTTCATGTTATTACATATTAACTGATTCAGAATTTGGAATTAGATAGACAATTTCAAATTTTGAATTTCATTGTCTTTTGCCTTTGCGTACTTACTTTGTACTTGCCTTCCTTTGTCCTTAGTGACCAATCACCGATTCACCCACCTCACACCTGTGACCTGTGGACGGTCAATGGTGCTGAGCTGATGCAATGTGCAATGTGAATGTCGAATGTAAGGCGGCATAAGGCGAAAGACGACATACAGTAAAACGTCAGCCAGCACACAGCATCAGCAATATCAGCATGTATTGATGATGTGAGTAATTTCAATTTAATTTTTCGATTTTGACACGACACAAAAGTTCTTTCTTGCTTCCCCAAGCAAAAAGCAACAGCACACCAGGACCAAGATGAGGCAATGAAGTGAACCCGGCTGATGCAGGAAGAAGAATGAAAAGAGCGTGTTGTTTTGGTTTGGACTTCTCGAGCCTCGAGCGTGAGGTTTTGTTTTAGCGGTAAAAGTAGATTGGGCAGAGAGTAAGTGCTGGATATCTGCCCGCTAATTTCAACTTACTCATTTCCATGCTATATAATGAGCACATGGTGTGGATGTGTGATTCGTTTCGATTTCGTTCGATTTAGAACAGAACGGAGAGGGAGAACCGAAAATCCATCATTTTTTATTTTGCTTTCAACTTCAAACTTTCAATAATTTGTAATTCAATTCAATCCTTGATCGGTCCTCAACACAACACAGCAATACATATCTAAATCATATTTATTGTGTTGTATTGTCAATTTCAAATTTTTGTTATTTGTGATTTGGGGTCGCATAATTTATTTTTATAGTGTATAGTTAGTTACCCTTTCATTTCATTCAAATGGGTAAAAACAAGCCGGTAAGTTCAAAGTTATAAAAAACTGAAAACATTCAAAATTACAGTTCGAAACGTTCGAATAATTGATAATAGCATATGATATTTATACTGTGTACTGTCACTGCACACTTGTGTATATATGATATACAATATACTGTGTTTGTTGAGTCTCGAGTCTTGGCTCAACTCAACCCAGGTTACCTAATCATAGCAATAGTCAGGTCACATGTCCAGCTTGTCAGTTGTGAGTTGGGGTAACCTCAACAATGCAAATGAATTCGAAAGTGTACAGAATGAATGAATGAATGAATGTTCAAATGTTGAATGTGTAATGTTTTTAGTCAAAGGCAAAGAAGCGTGTACGAGCTCTGAAGCAGCATGACCCTACGGTCGTAGTCAATGAAGATGAATGGGCACAACATGAACCGGAGGAGCTCAAAAAAGCCCCGCATTCCTTCATCGTCTATAGGGGAAAGGTTGGCCGCTATGTCAAAGAACTTATGAAAGACTTGCGTCATGTGATGGAACCCTACACGGCTTCTAACCTAAAGGTGTGTTGTTAAATTACTATTCACTATTACTTTTACTAATTTGTCAGGTTGCAGGTAGTCAATACTTTAGATTGTGTGTCATTCTTATTCATGCATTATACAATCACAATACCTAGTTAATGAATGACAAATGAGAGACTCGTCAGTAATTTTGTATTTGATTTACAGATGACCAAAGGGAATGTTCTGAAAGATTATGTATCTATAGCCAGCTATTTCCATGTAACGCATTTGTGTATGCTCAGCAGAACGCAAATAAGTCCGTATCTTAAAATATGCAAGCTTCCCAGGGGTCCGACGTTATCATTTCGAATACTAAATTACACACTCGCGAGGGACGTACTCTCTTCATTACGTAAACAGGTAATGCATTTGTATTTATTTTACAATATTCAGATAAGCAATCCAGTCATGAGTCAGGTACATGTATGTATTATTCAATGTAACAATATTTTTATCCTTCGGTATTTGCTTGCTATAATTTTAGGTTACATTTGACGCCCAGTTTCAACACCATCCGTTACTGATCATGAACAACTTTTCGAGTGAATCGAAAGAGCATGAATTAATATCAACAACTTTCCAAAACATGTTCCCACCTATCAATATCAATAAAGTTAGAGTTAATGAAATACGTCGAGTTCTTCTTTTGAATTACATGGAAGAAGACGATACTATTGAATTAAGACATTTCACCATCACAGTAAGTTTTGGAGAACAATTTCAGTTAAACGAATTACATATTATTGTTATAGCTAATAAATAATAATAAACTGCATCTGACTCATTAGTATAAAACCACTGGAGTGTCTAAAGGGATACAGAAAGTCCTACTAAGTAAGCACGGGAAAATTCCAAATCTTGGTCGATGTACAGAAATTGCAGATTTCATAGACAGGTTTGTTAAAAAAAATTGTAAATAACAATTTTACATTATTCTGTAATAGAAATGTGATGGATTTTTAAATTCAAAACAGGAACGGAGAGCTTTCGGAAAGTGAAGGCGAAGATATGACAGAGACAATAGGATTGCCACATAAAATGAGCAATAAGATTTCAAAAGGACAGGAAGAGGTTGGAGTAAAGCTTGTGGAACTAGGCCCTAGGATACGTATGCAGGTTTGATATTTTTAGTTTTAATTGAATTAAAATTAGGATGGGTTTCGTTCGTGTCACATGCATGTTCATGTCTTTAATTAATCTTCTTATTGTTTATTCAATTTGCTAGTTAATCAAAGTAGAAGACGGCCTATGCGAAGGGGAGGTTTTATATCATAAGTTGATGGAGAAGACAGCTGCTGAGAAGCTTTTGATCAGAAAACAGCGCAATCTTAAAAAGTACGTCTTGCCTCATTATTTCATTAATTACAATTTTGAAATTTTTTTCTTCGCTTTTGTTGTAACCATTTGATTAATTTTAAATACTTTAATTCTAAGGAGTCAGAAAATGGCACGTAAGAGAGAACAAGAAATGAATATCGACAAGAAACGCAAAGAAAAGGACGAGCATCGAAAGAGGTGCCTTGAAGGAGCAGGTGCAGCACACAAACATCGAGAAGGCAATGAAAATCCTGAAGATGATGATCGTGAATGGTATCGCAAGGAAGTTGGCGAAGATCCTGATGAAGGTAACTTTTGAGAAATGTTAAAGTTTAAACATATTAATCTAATCTTCATTTTACATTGTATTTAGATGCATTCTCCGGGCCACGACGTGCAGGAAATCTCAGTGAGAGACCCCAGTTTATGAACAGAAAGCGCAGAGCAGAAGGACATCGACGTGATGATCAGAGACGCGACGAGCTCGGTCCACCAGGACTCAAAGTCTCAAGATTTGCTAAAGTCAAAGAGAAGGCTAAACAGCTGAAGTTGGACCGACAGAAATACGGAGTACAAAGTAAAAGCAAAGGCTTTGGAAGCAAAGGTGATTCTAAAGGCTCTAGCAGAGGAACGTACTCAAAACCGGGGAAAGGTTCATTTAAAGGAACCAGTGGTCGCGGGGGGAAAGGTGGTTCCGGACCCTCGTCTGGTCGTTCCCGAATGAGTAAAAAGAAGGCATAAAATAAATTACTGTATGCTTTTTGATGCAGATGATTTAATAGCCGTAATAGATGTAAGTATTTTCCATTTGAGTAACTCAATGACTTTCTTTTATTCACGATACTTTTGATTTGTACACTCGATACCTATAGTTAAGCAGTTGTACTCATACATATAATATTGACGTATCAACATTTGAAAAGGATAATAAAGTTAGCAAATCCTTCAATTCTTTCATAGTCAACACTTTAAGATCATTTGTAACACTTACATTCATTCTGGATTGATTATACATACTTTCTGTGTATTAAGATACCTGAAAACCTTTTGATGCTTTCATTACTTTGCATCCTGGCAGTGTAGACAAAATTGAATGTTTGGTTTTGGATTTAGAGACGGCGTTTGAATCAAACAGTTTGATTATTCAATCGAGGTATTCATTTGCTTTCATAACCTTCTTAATCCAGTCAACATAATTCGACACTTTTGCATATATTCCAAATTTCCCTTTACGCCCGCAACCGTCTCCGAAACTTGTTACTCCGAACACTGTCCATCTGGAAAGAGTTCAAGGCGTAATTTTATTGGTTACCCTCTTAAAAATTAATTTTGATTACACAAACCTATTATCCACAGAGCATAAAATCGGGCCCCCTGAATCGCCTGCACCTACAAGAGACAAGAATGGTTTACAATTATAAAACCGTTTAAAAAAGACATTTACTTGATCATAAATGTAACCCAAAATATTACGATGGAATGAACAATAAATTACAAGTATTAAATTTACATGAATCGACTGTTCCTCCGCGATAGCCTGCACAAAACATGTTGTCAGTGATATCATATTTTCCATACGTATATCGGCATTCTGCATTGCTGACGAGCGGCACCTAATAATTTTGGGAAATTAAATTTTTAACTCCGCTTCAGTTAATGCAAACCTAAAGATTAGCACAAAGCAATGTCACAAAAATATTTTTCATAGATGCACTTGATGCAAATGTCCCAATTAAATAGATCTACTGTAAATTCGAGTTTAACCCCAACGGGGAATTGTTTTTCATGCCGTCATAAAACGGGTGTGAAAACATGAAAAATGAGTGTGCTTTATTAGTTTTGAATTAAATGAGAGATCCTATCCTACCTTTCCCTCATGAAGAACGGTCGTTCCAAAAACATGGGTATGCCTTTCTTTCCCCCATCCTAAAATGGTGCAAAGGGTTCCAGAAGGAGGAAGTTGTTGATAATCTGACGGTAAGCAAGCCAATCCTGCTTCTGTAGGCACTGGTTCGGGAAGTAGTAACAAAGCAATATCATTGTCGACTGTCTCATGATCAAAGTCAGGGTGAATGAACGCTGCGTCAATCTAAAAAACGTTGAAATTAATATTTGCCAGTAGAGTCTCTGACTAGCTAATAGCTATAGTTTTAATTTTTAATGATCGCACAGATTTAATGGTAAAATTACCTTATAATGCTTTTCTGTCCCTTCTTTTCGATGAAGGTGATGTTCCCCAATCGTGACATGAAGTTTCTTTCGTATACAATGTGCTACATCAGTTGGGAGCGGGGGTAATGATAATTAAAACTGAGAATAATTAAGTTGGTTTTGTTTGAAGGGAGTAATTCACCTGCCGTAAGAATCCACCGTGGAGCAACTAGTGTTCCTCCACAAAACGCTTCCTAAAAATTAATCTTATTTTACAATAAGGTTTCCTGGTAAAAATATGCTTTCGAAAGTGTTTTATTTGCCTGTAGACGATTCAAAACGGCGACTTGCCAAGGCCATCGTCCCTTTTTAGCCTCCTGACCTCCCAAAATCCGCATGGCAATTCCATTCCGATTCCTGTCCGTTATCCTTGCAACGCCGCAAGTAGGTTGACCGTAACCCTCATCGTCAATTGGGAATGGGCCGTTGGAGTCGTCACTCTCTCGTATTCTAAGGTCGTTCGAGGCAGTCAGGTAAGTGGCATTTTTTACAGATCTTTGCGGTGTTGATGCCCAGGGAATTTCTCCCCTCCTATTCTGAGTTGTAAGCGCCGTGGTCCCATAATTTGATTGTTTGTTTGCATTGTAATGACCAACGATTTTGTTACTTTCTGACCTTGATTGAGCGTTTTGGGGTGAGGGCAAGCTTTGTTGAGATGAACTTAATTCACCTGATAAATCAAATCCATACACGCTTTAGACTGCTAATGTTATGTTATGCAACTTTCGTCAGCCTAAAAAATTCCTCTACATTGCATTAATTGCGACCGAATCTTTAAATTGAGTGTGGAAGGTTCAATCCATAAAAAAATCTATCTTTATCTCTTGGCCCATATTTAAAATAGATAGACCGGACAGAAATTAGCTACTACACTTGATCATCCGAAGACGGGAAATTTATTACAAGAGGATACAGTTCCCCAACTGTCTTAATGGGTTATATTTACACTTGGCGTGTCAAAAGAAATTTGTAATCGACGAGGCTTAGCAGTTTAGCAACCGACACATATTTATATAGGGAAATCTTTACAGGAAGATTTCACTTTCATGTTTCATGTGCAATATTAAGCCGTATGCAAATCATTTCTTGCACAATTCCGTAGGAGGAAAGTGAAATGAATGCATCTTTGGCACAGAGTATTCTGGATTCCGAACTTGTGTTATGAGTGAAATAAACGCTCCGTTATGGTTTACCGGAAAGAGTATGCGGCTCGCGTTCACGGGACTGGAATTCCTCGTCGGATTGATCCAAGTAGTCCGTATCGTCTGTGGCTAGGAAGTCCCGTTTATTATTTTCAAAAATATACTCACAGTACGTTCCCCGATGATAGCAAAAGGCTTCCTCGTGAATAACCGTATTCCCACATATCAATGGGAATTTGCACGACCTATATTTTCACAGACGATTTGCCGTCATGAGTTAATTGACCTGCCATTTTTAATTTAAAGCCAGACTCATTACATAACAGTCGGCGGAGCCGTCAAAACATGAGTGTTTTTAACCTCATATCCGTATAATGATGCCAAACGAATGCTTTACCTGTATCGCTTTGTTGTACAATGTCTGGTACATGGGGCAAATCGTGTCCATCGGCTATACAGAAATGAATCCATCTCCTGTAGAAAACTTGGGGGATTGAACGATCGTATGGATTTGCATTTCGCCCCATTGCATATCTGAAAACATTCGAAATCGTTATTGGGATACTAAATGTAAATTATAATTTATTGCAAACTAGAACCTACTTTACGCAAACTGAAAATGCTTCCCCCCCCCCCCCGTAAAGGGTCAAAAGTATTTTATTCCGCGTTTCAAAGAGTAAATTTATCAAGGAGAGAAAAATGAGACTGTTCAATTAATATTTACCTTAATTTTTGTGCTAGGGAATTTGTAATTATTCAGGCGTGACTTTAAAAAATAAGGTAACTATGAAAGTCGAAACCAGCAAGATGGGCGTCATTTTCTAATGGCAATTATCGTATTACATAATAGAAACGTTCCTCTTGCTTTTGGGTAGGTAACGAGAAAATCTTACCTTATATCGTCTCAGCTTTCTCGGAAGTTCATCACAGGTGAAAAATGGTAATGATAGAAATAGAAGAATAAACGGATTAAAAAATAAATTCATAGTTGTTGTTGCTTATTTATAAACTTAATTTTTTTATAGTCGTTTCAAACCGTAACAGGTTTACAAGTTTTGAGTAATTCAGCCTTAAAGTGTTCTCCCCGTGCTGGGTTATAATCGACAATTGGTTAATTATTTTGCAGCGGATTCGCAGCCTGTTTTACTTGTAAATCCAAAAACGTCTTTAAAAAACAAAGTCTGTGTGCACTGCCGACACCAGAAACGAAACCAGTACTCGAAAGAAGATGTTCGTGGTATCAGCCTCTGAAAAAGAGTAAAAATTTGTGACAGAAAGCGAGAGTGAAAATACATATATATGCAGATGTTGTATTGAACTGACAGTCAGATCTGTACGAATACCCTCTGGACTGAGTTCATCTCAAGTCAGATTTTCAAAGATATCCTACTTAACTTAAGGTATGACCATGTTTGTTGGAAAGGGTGTGTAACCAACTGCAATCTTTGTCTCTCTATATAAGAAGATGGGTAAACACCTCTGTATTTATTCAGTCTTCACACAAAAATAAAAATATCCTTTACTTTTACAACTAATGATTCCTTTCAAAAGCGACCTGGAAGTCTACATCTACTCTTTTACTACTATATAAGCAGGTCTATAATTAAAATGCCACAATTTCCAGCCGTCAATTTCGATGCGCCTTGAATAATATCCGATTTTGGTCGAGGGAGTCATAATTCCTATCAAGAATGCCACGGGAGGACTTTTCTCTCCTAACTTGTCATTGAACCATATAAGAACTTAAACTTCGTTTCAAACTATTACTCCAAATGATTATTTTGGTCCCTGAGCTATGGCTGTGTTAATTGACGAAGTTTAAGACTCTCGAGTTTCCGACATTCTGGATTTTGGATGTTCATGAACCTTGTTGGAGCACAAAAAACAGGAAACTATATTTGCATTTTTATTCAATGTAAACAGAGCGTCGAAGTCTATGCCCTCGGAAAAAATACTTCTCAACCCACAACATCAAAAACGGTGGAGTCATTAAATGTTGAAGTAAGATGTGAGTGAAAGGTGATTTACTCCTGTTGGGGATTTTAGTATAGAATTTGTCTGTCATTCAATTCTCGCCGTTTTCAAGACACCTTGTCATGACAGGACTGGAACTCGGAAGGGTAAATGTTAGAAACATCAAGTTCCGCATTAGTATGTTATTTTCAGTGCTGACAATTTGAAAGTCTATATCCCTTTAATGATATCCATATAAATACCAACCAAGTTTTGGTTCCTAACATTAGAATAAGCGGATATAGGATGCTTAAAAATGTAGAACCCCAACGAATCTTGGCAGACAGCACTAGCCCACCTTCTATAATTATACGGAAAATACCGAAAAGATTTTTTAAAGACAGAATGATCCTTCTTTAATACTCGTAAATCGTGTGCAAGTGCATTCTCGTTATTTTGTTGCCAAACATGATCCTAAATGTGAGTTACTCATGGCTGGAATTTGGCAGCTCTTAACTTTACATCCATGGTTGTTAATTTCACTTTCATTCCTATTTCCTTCCAATTAAATTGTAATGAATCAACAAATTTTCATTTCGGTTGGGTACAGTGCTTGTTGGGTTTCCGAAACATAATTTAATAATTCACTTATCTAATATGATGATGGATTTGTTGTTCACACTTCTTATTAAAGTCTAATTTAATGTAGAACACTAGTGACTAGTGAGTCATTAATGTGTATAAATATGAACAGATTTTTAAACTGCTATTCAGCTAGTAGATTCTTTTTAACATAATGCATATCTAGTTTGTAATCTCATTTTGATTATGGCAAAAGTTGAAGCCACCGAACAATCTCTATATCCGGCTGATGACACATATCTTCCCAGAAATCCGTTCCCCCGGTTGATGGACTTGCAAACGGCACGGAGCCAATGCTGATCTTTCCCAAAACAACCTTTGATCCTAAGAAAAGAACGAAAACTACATATTAATATAGACATGAATTTTATTTTACATTGAATGAAATGTTTTCGGAATTTTTTGAACCACTTGCATTGTTATTTCTTGTCGATTGACTCAAGGCCTTTATTGAATAGTAAAACAATTGCATAGGTTGATATGACGTGACGGATGTGGAACAGATGCATATAATATTATGTATGTCTTTCTCGTCTGTATTTGATTATGTTGTGCTATTATGACTATTATGAGCATCAAAGACGGGATTAAAGGATTCAATACGTTTTCACGAAGCACGAAGTAAAAGGATTGTGCAAATTGTATCCAATTTAAGGATTAAACGGAAAAGGGGCTAGACCAACAATGGAAGTAGATACTATGAGATCAACTGATTAAGATTTTTCGACTAGATAAAACTTCGAATTTACAACCCACATGAGAGTTTTTGCAATTGAAGATGATTCAATGTAACATATAATGCAAGTTTACATACCTAAACGTCCTCTGGCAATAACCTCTAAGATGAACGATATCTGTGATAATAGTTCTTTCGGAATTGTGACAACGAATACGTCATCAAAATCTGGCATCGAACCCCACCGTATTAACCGAGTCTTCCGGGACTTGATACTCTTTCCCTGTTCTGCAAAACATAGTCAGCAATTTTAAATGCCTTTAAACAAGGTTTAATCCGAATCATCATAAAATATAGACTGATACATTGAGTGGATTTGTAAATACCTTGTAAAGTTACTTTGACATGAGTAGAAGCTGTTCGTAAAATAAAATAAAAAAATATATTACTGACCTAAAAGAAATGTATAGGCGAATGCAACTTTTTAGCCAAAAACTTACTATAGTCGTTGTCGGAGGCTTCATGAAGTCCACTGGCCTTAATAACTCGTAACGTCAACAGCCCAGATGCCGATGGATCCGACGTCCATTTCAACGAGACTTGTAATTTAACCCCTTCACTATTGTCGGAAGGTTGGTCAAGTCTTTTCCACAGCTGAAGGCTCTGTAAATCCTCCTTCACATCCTCGACCTCAAATCCTGGAAGATCTTTCAATGCGAGGTTGATGCAGCCCAAAATCCGTTTCGGGGTTCCAGCAATCACAGCCTTGATTTTCAGGATTCGGGTATTTAGAGTAGCTTTCCTGACATGAAAGCTAAACTCCTGGTTGTAAATCGGCATCGCCTCTTCCAATTCCTTAGTTCTCTGCTTTCCCCCGCGGCCGGGGTACAATTTAACGGTAATGCAGTGCCGGACTTTTTCAGGGAACTTTTGACCTCCGAGAAGACGGACGTAGAGTATTTGAGTCCCTGCTTCATAATAGAGGCTGAATCCTATTTGTGGATTCTGATCTTCAATTTCAGCAAACTGAGGATAAAATTGCTGGGGGCTGATTGAAGTGGAACAAGAAGCCTCGGGTTCTGTTCCTAAGTGCCGATCCGATATTGAGGGTTGAGCAGGCATGGAAATCTAAGTTACATTCGGGAGGGTTAGCATTTTTGTCGCTTTTAATTTGAATGATAATTCATGTTAAATTCTTTTGAATACCGTAGGGACAACAAATTCAATGTGTCGATCTGGAGTGATGATATTTTTATGAACCATTAATTTCCTTTTATTCCCGTTTGTCACCGGCATTTTCCTTTTACTGTCCACACTGGTCCTTTTGTCAAGGCTGGATGACTTCCATCCTTCAAACAGGGATTCGGGTCCACTGTACGAAGACGTTTCACTCTCAGGAGGGGAAACAGTTTCGATTTTCTTCCGTTTCCTCCTCATGAATTTTGCGAGACACCATATGCAGGAACCGATAATCATGAGGGCTATGACACTCAGTGTGCTTGTGACAGCCGTAATTTCCCTATTACTATAGCCTTTTAAAATTGAACGGATAGGGCCCGTAAAGAAATATTCGGTGGTGATTACAGACGTGTTCGAAGGTCCGTCCATGTTATCGTGAAGGAGGAAAGCTTGCCACAATGTAACATTTGTTGGTTAGAGAGTAGCGGTTTGTTGTGTGGCTTTATATAGATTTAATTGTTCTGGTGAAGACGTACTTTCGATTCAAACCATTTCAATAGAAAAAATGATTGCGTGTGAACGTGAATGTTGTGGTTTTTGGAACGTTTAGGCCTTCTTTATTGATACAAGGATATTCGAAACTGTTTCTTTTCCAGTTGTATTTCAGGTCATTTTAAAGATCAGTTTATTTTGTTGATTAATCTTGAAGTTTCGGTTTTATGAGAAATTTAGGAAATGAGTCACAGAATGACTGACCCTTTAAAACAGCTTATTAAGAGTTATTATTTTCAGTAAGTAAACTCATTCTAATAAATAATGTAGTGGCTGCTAAATAGTGGCTTCATACGACACAGATTTCTATGGAGTACAAACAGTTTCGAGGTGAGCCTATGGACGGCTATTAATCACGAGCATTAGGAGCATTAAAAAAACAGAGTATGGATAACTCTGGAAAATGAAACAAATAAGAAACACTTGTGGCAGCTGTGCTTTGGATTAAAGTATTTGCATATAATCTATATTATTTCAATAGTAACACGAATATCAAGAATGCATAGTCAAAATAATTAGCCTGCCGGTGCCGAGCACTATCATAATTTGGCGAACGAAAGCGATTTTTTTAGTATCCTATTTAAAGTATGCGTTTGATTTGGCATTACTAATCTATAAGCAAAAATGTCATGAAACTGAAATCCAAAATATACAAATAAATTCTTAAGCAAACCAAGTATTTAGTTCCGTATTTGAATGACTACTATATATGTACTGTAGTGACGTTTTAGCCAAAAAATATAGTTACTATTTAGTAATTCAAACGTATTTACTAGGTCCCATTAAAATATTTTTGACCTCCGATAAGGATTACACACGATATCATTAAATTGATTACGTCGATTATGACAGTATTTACCTTCATCTGTCACATCGGCTTCCGGTTGATTAGGTTGACGCTGTTGACAAATTAATTGGTTTATAAATGTGACATGACATGGGTTTTTTTTGTCATGAAAATGATGCCATCATCAAACCACTTAATTACTACTCAAAGATCTTGAGACCACTCAAACTAAACCTATCAAGAACTTCATTGTTTATTGGGATTGAATTCATGAGTAATCTTCATTAATTGTTAGATAAGATTGCCATTCCTGCTCTCATATGTCGTATGTACGTCTGAGTCTTATACGTACAAACTGGGGTGGATGATTCCAAGTCTTCCATAGCACATAGTTTAAAATGTTAACCTTCAAAAATAATTCAATTAAGTCTATATCATTGCAATTTGCAATGCTCCTTTCTTAGTTTTTTAATGTAAAATAGGGTGCGGAGACAGCACGATTCAAAACCTTGAGGTTTATGTGCAATCAATCGGTTTTTTCATCGACTTGGAATCATTAACAATTTCCATACGATTACAATCTATAATGGAGTAATCTAACTTTGCAAACTTAAATGCTTTTAATGTTTTAATTTTTTTCAAAAGTCGTCTAAGAAATATTAAACTGTTTTTTATATTTGGAATTGGAAACTAAATGTGTATTTAAATATAGCTCAATGTGCTAAATGTTTTCATATGCGGGATTCAATACCAAGCAATGGGAATTGTCATTTTACGGGTAACAGGGTTGATATATTAGACAAGTCCGCTATTTGATTCAATGATCTCATTCTTTTGATGCATTTACTAAATATTGTTCAGGATCCAGTGTCACAAAAGTCATGCGGAAAAGTGTTTATTTTTCTCATCTGACACGGGATTGCCGATATAATAGTTTATGAAGCTGAGAATGACTCATTAATGATAAGAAATGTTAGTACGTAACTAATTAACTATCCAGTTTTAATTATCGCGATTTTATATGCGATAAAAGTGTGCAAATATTGAAATTCGAAGCTAAATACGTTAAAATGCTTGAGTTCGAGGCTTATATATAATAAACGAACAAACTATATACATTATAATTTCATAAAGTACACTGGTTTTGTATTCATTACAAATCAAAATACATAAAGAATTGAATATAAATTATTCATACTTAATACTTTTTGACTGAAAAAGGGGTATATTATTCCAGGAGGAAATATTAATTCTACCCGTACAATGAGGTTGGATTGTTTAAGGGGGACTTATTCCCGTGACATGCTTCATTGAATAAGGTAGAATTAAAAAATAAAACATAAACAGTTAAACAATACATCAGACATCACGTGCATAAGTTGTCAATCATGAGGTTTGTAATTGAGAAGTCACATCGAACCAGGCACTGCATTATGTATATGTAACGATGCTTTAAGTGTCTTTGCCTTTGAAATGGCAATCCGATTCGGAAAACATATATAAGAACATATATAGTAGCGTATTTTAGAGATTGGTTTACCCATAGTTCATATGTATTTAATTTTAACTTAATCGAATGCATTTAATACTTAATAGTAATAGTAGTAATAAGTAGTATTGAAGAATTTCAGTATTTGATATGGTAAAATCGGGTAGTAGTTCTTTGGCTAGCCCAGAAAAGTATTGTAATGTACATAACAACGCCTTGATAGTTTGGCATATCCATTTTAAAAGTCAATGCAAAAATGATTAAATAGAACGTTTGCTCTCAATATAGAGTTTTGTACCCAAATTATTGTCCTGAAAAGAGGACGTCATGCATTGGAAATAGATTTATTACCCAACCATCATATTTATTAGCCTTAAAATATTATCAGTAGTTATTTGTTTCATCAATTAACTCCAATATTTGGACCGGAACTACACTTTATTGTATTTTTTTTAATTAAAGAGCATATCAGGAAAACATAATTGATACAACAAATCTACGTGGAGATTTTTTTAAATTATATTCCAATCAAACTCACTTAGTATCACGTACTAGTTTCACGAAATAACATCATTTCATTTCGTCAAAAAAAATTCATGAAATATGTTGGAGTGGCACGTCGGAATAAAATTGGTTATCAGTGTTACATTGATTATTGGCGCATTCACCTGGATTCGAATACGTCAGAAATGGATGCAAGTATTGGAAAAAGCCGGAATCCCAGGGCCAAAGCCAAATTTTTGGTTCGGAAACTTGAAAGAATGTTTTGGAATGGCAAATGTGAAATTTGATAGCCACTTGATCGAGGAGTAAGAATTTAACAATAATTTTCATTCATAACTTGAAATTGATTTGTATTTGAACGAATCGACAATAAAGTGGCTATTATAAATGTAAAATTGCAACCTTTTTTTTTTAATTCGTCCGAACAACTTTTATATTTCTAATTGATGCTTATCGTTCTTTAAGGTATGGAGAAATTACTGGATATTACTTGGGCGTAAAACCAATCATTTTGATAAGCGATCCGGAACTCTTAAAGAAGGTGGAAGTCGAGGAATCGGGATGTTTTCGTAATCGTCCTAGACGAGTACCTGGAGGTGAGAGCTGCAATAATTAAAATTTTTAAATAAAAATTCTGGAGTCGAAAATCTGATTTTTTAGTATTGCATGTTCTGAATATTGGATCAATTTCGAGTCCAAAATAAAGTCAAGTATATCGTGCAAGCATTGTGTTAAATTATCTATTGATTGTTTATTATTTGCTTTTAATTTGCCCAGTAAATCTACGTGTTTTTTTCAATTTCTTTCTAAAAAGATATATATTTATTCCAGAAAGTAAATTAGTGTATCGCCGAGTTTTTTTTTTAACTTTCTCTTGCTTTCTTTTTTAAAATCTGCACAACGTTTAAAAGTGTGGAATTGTTTTAACTCCCATTTAGGGATAAACCCTGACCCAAAGCGAAAACAAATGTTGGGAAATCTTCCTGTCGTCGAATGGATGAAAACCAGAAAAATCTTATCCCCAGCCTTCACCCCTTCAAAACTTCGATTGATGATTCCTCAAATTGACTCCAAGATCCAAATATTTCTGGAGAAAATTCAAGAGAATCTTATCAAAAATCCTTTGGAAGTGGACTTTTACAAGCTTTTTCAAGCTTTAACTTTGGATATAATCGGTCAAACTGGCTTTGGGGTTGACTGCAATATTCAGGAGAATATTGATGACCCTTTACACCTTGCAGTGAAAGCAGAGTTCTCAAAATCTCCAAATTCAACCCTGGTCAAGATTTATCTTTGCTTTCCTGAGCTCTCATGGTTAATTCAACCCATTCGAATCATCTACGAATACATTTCCGTCAAGCTAGGATGGGCTAAATCTTGTGAACTCTGGAATCAGGGGTTTAAAGCCTTCCGGAAACGTCTCAGCAGCCCTCCCCGACCAGATCTTCTCCAACAGCTTGTCAATTCCGAGCATCGGAATTGTCCCTTGAGAATCGTTGCAAATACGGTGCTATTTTTTGAGGCAGCTTACGAAACCCTAAGTAGCTGCTTGGGATTCACGATCAATTTGTTAGTAAATCATCCGGAAGTGCAAGATAGAGTTCGACAGGAGCTTCTTTTGGCATTGAATTGGGAAAAAGAAATTACTGTTGAAGATTTGAATCAACTTGTTTTCATGGATCAGGTCATAATGGAGTCGCTGAGAATGTATCCACCCCAAACAACCTTCATCGGAAGGTGGTTTTAAATTATATAATTTGCACTTACTTGCTCCCTCTTTTCTAAAATATTAAATCCTTGGTTTATAACGATAATATTTGCAATCATTTTTAGAGCCGGAGATCGTGATGTTGTATATGAAAAGGATGGGCAGAGTTATACAATACCCGCTGGCGTTCATGTTCAGGTAGCCCTGTATCAGGTTCAAAATTCGGAAAAGTATTGGAAGCAGCCTAACATTTTTAATCCGGATCGGTTTGAAAAAGGCACCTATGATACAAAGGAATCTGAATATATCTGGCAAGCTTTTGGTAAAGGGCCCAGAGCCTGCATTGGCAAATCTTTTGCTTCACTTGTTTTAAAGCTAGTACTGGCTAATTTATTCCTCAAATATGAGTTGAAATTTTCTTGCCGCACCGAGAAGGTAATCACTTTAAATTATAAAGTTGCTACAATGACTCCACAAAACGGCAGCTTTGCTCTGCCTGTGCCTCTCATGAAATGAACACTCAGCCAGTATTTTATTGTAAATAAATGCTTGTCTTAAACATTAACTGTGTAAGTAAGTTATATATTGAAAATTGTGGCTTTTGACACAATTTTGTGTAGGAATTCTTATACTTTTTAACCCTCAAATTAAAAAAAATTATATAATCACTAATCAGTAATATGTTATTATTGTCATTGAGCTTTAAAATCTATATTTTGAAACTTAATGAATAATAAATCACTACTAGATTTATGAACTCACTATTAAATTTCGATTTGCACGATAATAATTTTATTGCTTTTCATTGATTTTTCATTTATTAATAGAGGGGATAACCGAATGGGTGAACATCTCTTAATAAATAAATTTAAACTAGTCCATGTTGCAAAATGATCATCGATCATCCTCTTCATCAATAATTCCTAAAGTGACAGCCAACTCCTTTACGGAATTTATAACTTGTTCTTGAACTAGGTTGAAACTCATAGCTAACAACGCTATCCCGAACAATAAATAGAGGGAACAAAGAGCAATGCTGACCTAGACGTTGTTGGATATTTTAAAACGATTATTTTAGTTCCCCTTATATGCATATCGAATCATAAAATTGACAAATTTACAAAAAACTTACTTCAGACTCTTGTGTTGGCACGAAATCTCCAAACCTAAACGGAAATCATTTATTTTTATCAAATCTTGCATCGGTATCGAAAGCATCAAAACAAGAAAGACGCTAAGAAATAACTTTCTTCACTGGGTGACTGTTACTTCTCGACGAACTTGAAATATGTTATATATTTTTACTTGACATTTCTTCATCATTTTAATTCCAATTATTGTGTTATTCATTTTATTCTGATTAGGATTAACTTAAGAATTGAACACAATTATTTAAAATCGGTACGAGACGAAGAATTTTTAACGAACCCAATTGTTGTGAGAGTTATAAAACAGAAGTAGGCGGAATCCAAGAAATCCCATTGTTCCCATTTTGTGAAAAGAAAAGCACCTCCAACGATATAACCTATATTAACCCCGCACCATTGTTAGAACAAACTTGTCAGCGACAAGGTTGTAGGGATGGATGACACCATTGTCAGCGGTAAGGTTGCCGAGCGATTATGGCCAATTCACTTACTATTCCGTCTTGGAGTTTGGACGTTTGAATAATTATACTACTGTAATACTGTAAATTAAAATAAATCTATCTTCGATCTTCTCTCTTCTGTTTTTCTCACTATCTAGATACATATAATAAAATCTTAAGCTTTCATTTGATAAAAATGATTTAATATCAACCTTAGGTTTCCTACGCGGTGTCGCATGTTATTTAACTCGAAATCTTTATTTGGAATACAGGTTTATTTCATATTTAGCTTATTTTATGTTTACTAGTGAGCCACAGGCCCCGGAACCGACCTGACGATAATCTGGCCGATTACACGTTTCTCATTTGATTTATCTCATTACATTTAATAGTATAATTATGAGTCCGACCTTCGAGACGAAATGACGAAATAAGTGAAAAAGTGAATTGTGGTCCTAATTCTTGGAAATTTTAACCGGACAACCGTGTCATCCAGATCCAGACAATCAGACAATCCTATCGCCGACAACGGCGTCCTTGCAACTATGTGATGCGATCATAACCTATCACCAATCCAGAACACAACCAAATTGGGACCGGTCGATTCCCCGTGTCTTCTTCTTCGTAATCGCTCTCGTCATAGTCATCATATTCTTCTTCAAAATACTCCAGTTCTTCATGTCTTGGCTTTATCTTACGAATTAAAATATACATACATTTAGGTAAAACGGATAAAATAAGGCAACGCTTATTAGATATATGTACAATAACTATCATACAAGTTCTGGTGGAACAGAGCGGTTTCGGCTCATCCGTGAACCTGAAGGTTTAACCTCATCGATTTGTTCCTCCTGTTCCTTAGTATTTGCTGCATGGACCAAATCTTCGGCATATTTATTATATAGAACCGGTAAGTTGGGACCAAACTCTGGCTCGGCAGACTTCGTTGATCTCTGAAGATTAGAAAGAAAAACACCAACAAAATTCTTCAGATTCTTGTATCATTGTTCTGAAAACTTTACTACTGCAATAGTTATTACACTCTGTCGATGGCCAGGTTGATAAATTGATTTTGGCTGTGTTGTTCTTGGCATGGAGGAGTAATGCCGAGTTGAGGCCCCGTATTGCCTGCTTACAACAATTAAAAATTCTCGATGAGTTTGATATTAAATGTTGCCAAGTAAAGTCTTAACTATTACCCTCCAGGGTCGGAGATTGTTGATATAACCGAATCGGACATGGCAGAGTCAGCCGACCACTGAGAAACACGACCGGAGCGTCTAATTGATCTTTTCATTCTAGCAGCTGCGGCCCTTTTGTTTAAAAAACGCTGTTTTGTTAAGCATTAAATGTACAATATTTGCATTTTTTCAAAGTTTACAACAACGCTTGCCTACCCCTTTGGAGTTGGGCCACGAACACTCCTCCCTCTTCTTAAATGCCCTCTTGGCCTATGCTTTGGTTTTCTTGTACAAATAAAGCAACACACCTAAAGAAGACAAAATCATGTGGATAAAAAGCAACGACATTCATGATTCAATCAGCGTATCATCTTTGAATAGCCTTACTTTCCAATAAATAAGTCTAAATGAGCTGGCCATGAAGTCGCCAATGTGCGACCAGCAGATGACCATTAACGGAATGCCAACGATGGCGTAAAAAATTGTAACGATTTTCCCCCAAACTGTTTTCGGGGCAATGTGACCGTAGCCTAAAACAAAGAATATTTCATGTGTTCATTATGCATTGATGTTTTTAATAAATGATAAATTACGATTCATTTATAGTGTAATTTAGCAGTTCCTAAGAGAGCTTTGAATGGAAATTTAAATTACCGATTGTGGTTATAACGATAATTGAGTAGAATAAGGAGCCCGTAAATGTCCAATTGAGCTGCTCAGTGTTTTCGCTTCCATCCCATCCACCTTTCTTTATTGCTTGAAGCAGCTCTTTTTCAAACGCCTAGAGAGAAGTTTAAATAAACAATTTTAAGACGTTTTTTTATCATCTGTCAACTATATTAAATATGTGAAGCAATCCTTTGACTCCCCACGTCTTCTCCATTCCCAAATTCCCATATCCCCGTAAATTCAGGAAAGAATAATATAGTTCTTGTACTATGTAAATAACAGGCTAATGGAAACTGTGAATGATGATGTAGAAGAGATATATACCTCAAGTCGCTTCGTGGCATTTTCAGCCCAATGCTCCGGACGGATGATATCCGTATCCCGTGTCATGGTCCATAACTCTTTGGACACAGCTTCTCGCACCTTTGCCATTTTTTCCTTCACCTGTGTCACAATATTTCATATTTTGTAAGCAGATCTTGTTAAGATAACAAGCTTGATTGCCCGAGACGTCTGAATGCTGTCTTCAATTTAACATGAATATATAGTGATATACTGCATGTATCTCAATTTAGGACCCTGGGGAGTTTATTCAAACCCTCGAGAAATGGGACGTATATAGAAAGGTGGAGTAACTCCGTGACAGTTAATATTCACGTTATTTTCCAATGGATTGTAAACCGTAATTTCTATTTGCCGATATAAATTTGGTCGGTATAATTACTCAGGTAATTTTTTTTAAATAACTTTGCTCAAAATCGTACAACGAAAAATATAATCTCTACACCAATGCATGTATAATATTATTAATATTACTATTTTTATTATTATTACCCATCCTATTATTAAACCCATAAAACCACTAGAATATAAAACATTTTTTTGTTTTTTGCATGTTCAAAATCAGTACACATTTATGCACCTTGTTATAACAGTGTCATTTTACCTCAATTTCATGTCCAACTTCCAAAGCTTCGAATGTGACTGCTCCAACAAGACAATAACCCACAACGAGTGTGAGAAGACCCACATGAGATAATACAAAAGTTGTAACATGTTTGCAGCCGGAAAGGCAGACCTGGCACTTGGTCTTCTCTACTTCTTCCGGTTCTTCTTCCATGATCTCCATCCAGTTACGGCTTACGGCAGTAAGCCGTCGATATCAATTAAAACTTATTTATGCTAATTTCTTTGTATTTATTCACGAAGGGTCGAGTGCTTCACATAGTTTACTGAAATTCCTTTGCCAAAATTTCTCCAGTTTTTGGTTTGCAACCGTCGAAGATGAGAATTGAAAACTGCAGTTGGTCTCTTCAAAACGATTTAATAAGAATGACAGGATATTTCAACCTAATGAATTTACTTCATTATCGGATGATGAATGGTAGGAGCGTTATGAAGTGTCCCGTGAATTTCCACCATACGCTGTCACTCTACAACTGCGGTAGTGGGATAACATTATATCCGGAAAAATTGTTTTAAGAACTCCTTGCCAATGCTAGCAGATGTTTACGATGACTATTACTTAAGGGAACTGATTGTGACTATTATTGTGAACGGATTTTTGTGGTAAGAAGATCCTGTGAGTATGCAGAAAGATTGTCGGCCTCTTCATCCGAATCGGAGAGTAACCCGGGTTGGAACTTTCAGAAAGAAATGAAGAGTCTGTTGTTTTTTGTGCCGAGCTTCTTTTTCATGTGCATAAGTACGAGTAAATCGGCTTGGGAAGGAGAGCCAATTTTCATTTATTCCGAATCGTATGGCAATTCATCGTCAAAATACATGCAAGCGCCTAAGGATATCTAATTCAATATGCTTTATGAAACTGGAAAATTGCATACTATGGATATTATTTCTTGGGTATGGAAATAATCCTTCTTTGTTCTTCTATTTTATTTACCTTTCCAGATTCATAAGAGCTTTAATTTTATGAAAACACTTGTCTAAATTCAACAGATGAAGGCTTCTTCCTAACATTTTGCACAATTTCAGTGATATTTTCAAAAATACAATGCCGAATGGTAGCAACGAAATCTGGAATAAGTTACTGGTTATTTTCAAGTGACTATATTATAATTCTTGTTCTCCTGAAAAGGTTTGTTCCGTGTTAAAAAGAGTAAAGAATAAACTATATATATATATTGTTATAATTATGCAATAGGGGACATTCACGCTATGCAAGTGAACGCTAAAAATACGATTCAGTTGGGGACAGAATTTTGGCAAGTAAAAATAGAAATGTCACAACCATACTATATATATATTCCTTTCAAACACAAAAACTGAGATACTTGATCTCCTTCTCAATAATCAAAGCAGTGGAGTACAAAACAATACAAAGGCTTTCCGTTCTGCTTTGTGTTTTCCTATTTTTTGAGTTGAAGTTTAGATCTGTGAAGAACGGGAATGGTAGCTTTATTTTCTCATTCCATGGAACGTGATTCAATACGACCCAACGATAGAATTTTAGCAATTATTTATTCCTCTGTTGGTTCTGTATTTTCTATTGTCCGGTCCGCTAATTTGTCCTGTGTGTCTAGTTTCGATTTTTTTGTTCAACCAGTTTATTTTATTTATAAGATTTAGAATATTTTTTAAATTAATCAAACTCTATATAACCCTCTCACTTTGTGCATTTGTAGTTTAATTAAAGAACTGCGTAGACATATTATTAGATCAGAATTATTCCCCAATAATTATGATTCGTTTGTGTCTTGATCCTTCACATTTTAGTAAATTGAATGATTTGATAACAGGATAAGCAAATTAATTTCTTGATGTTTATATTTTGAAAAATTGTGCAAAGAATTTTCATTTAATTATTTACCCTTCTATTTACAACTTCTTTCACAATTTGTTTTCTGCTTGTATGTAAACTTTTATTAAAATGTGTTATTTATGAGATTAGATCATTCATCAATACTTCAAATTTACATTTTTACATGATTAAATATTTGTACTCTATTTAATACATTTTAATCTTAAGATTACACATTTAAAATGCCAAAAATAAATAGTAAACTAATGAAAAATACAATCAATTTGTTTGTAGGGATGATGGTCGCAAGCCAGGGAACCTTTCTCTCGCAGGGAAGGATGATGCTATTATATGAGGCTTCCACCTAGTCGGCCGCCTAGTTGCTTGCTGATCGGCTTCAGCAATTAAATTCTGAACAAGTTTCACATCGAACTTGTCAAGGGAATTTACAAACTCCAGCGGATTTTTTAGTTTCTCACGGACAGTTGTATTTCTAAAAGCATGCAAATTTCAGGGTTTAGAAACAAAACGAAATCATTTTATTTGTAAATTTAAAAACCAAAAAACCTACCTGTCCATAATTGGTTCCCTTGTGGGCATCATTGTTGCTTTCGAGACGGTTGGAAAGGTAGAAAACATATTCAAAGACTGCCACGTAGTCAATTTATTCGACGGCGTTACTGGCTTTTGGGTAGTAACATCTTTCGAAGGGAATTCATGCATTGTACGAACTGTCGTGTAAGGATCCTTAAGGTGAATGCCAGCAAAACTTGGGATAGAAAGTTGGCCAGTAATTAAAGGAGGGGGAGGCAGGGGCCGACTTGTAAAGTGCGGAGGAAGTGTCAAAAATATTGTTTCCTCTTCTTCCGACGAGGAAGATGATGGATCCGTTGTCACCGTTGTCGGTAAAGTAGTTGTGTCGAACTCCGTAGCTAAAGTCGATGGCAATGGCGTTGTATTAGTGTTAGCTTGGGTATTTGTACTTTCTGATGCTGACATTTCTGTTGAAGCTGTGTCAGACTGGGTTGACGTTGACAATCTCCATGTTTCTGTAGTAGGGGAGGAAGCGGTTAAGACTGTCGTTGGAACTGTCGTAGCGATTGCAGCCGTTGTCGGCATTTTAGTTGTAGTGGGTGGAGACCCTGAGACACATCGTTCAGCCATTTCATTAAAATATGTACGCTGAGGACAGTGATAGGAATAAATGATCCAATTTCCGCCTCTGGCTATACAAATCTTGTATGAATACACGTCAATTGGATCTGGGAGAATTCCATTTGGGTAAAGACATCCTGGTCCTTTCTTTTCTCCCTTTGACAGTAACAATTGTGGAACTTTAGGTTTAGGAGTATTGCGATGGTATGGATATGACATTGACTGCTTTAGCCGGTTTAAGGGTCTTCGATACGTTGCTTTCTTGTTGAATAAATGCTTTCCTTCATTTAGAGTGGCAAATAGAACAAGAGCCTAGTAAAATGTATTAAAATTGCAGTTTTGAATGCGTTAAAAATTAAAACACATGATTCGCAGTTTGGATTGTTTGCTTCTTACCTGACAAAACCACAAAAATCTCATGGTAAGATTTACTTTGTAAAAAGTAAGTTTGTTCAATCTTCAGCAATGTTTTTCTTAAACAAAGAATAACAGATACGACGTTTCTTGAAGCCGAAATGGAACTATACGACTCTTCGTTCCTTTTCGTAATGAAACGATGATTGTAGTTCCATACAATGTTGCCCGTAAAATTGAATTGTAATTAAAATATAACGGTCTTTGATAAGACAATAAACCCACTTCTGTTATTCTGCTTGTATCGACCGATGCATTATTTACAATATTGCGAGTATTTTGTGCTAACAAGTCCTAATTTTTAAAATAAAGTGTCACGGATCTGACTAAGTGAAATAAGTTAGCAGGTTCTCAGGTGGGGTATCGGCATTTAACGCATCTGTATAGTACATGCGTCTAATATCTGAGTTTTATTTTTTGTTTTAATGTTCAAATGGGCCCATAAAAAGAATAGATTCGAAGCCTAAAATAAGTATTTAAAACCAATTAGGAAATTACTATGTTGTTCCAAATTCGTAAACAACTTGAATTAAACGCATATGATGTGTCGTTATGAATTATGCATTGGCCTACATCTTCTTAAAATGGGCAATGTTAAAAACTGTAAGTATCTAATAAAATGTGGAACTTGTAAATTTATTTTTTGATAAATGCTTTTACAATGTATACATTTTTTTTATTCTTCCACTACTAATCATTTGTTACACGTTATACTAACATAATTTTAGAATAGATTTATCAATCTATTCCCAGAATTGAATTTTAAAAACGATAAGTAAGTTGTTTTACTCGCTGGTAGATTATAAAGCAAATAGAAACAAAAACGTACACAAAAGTTCTAATTTCTAAGCCGTTAAAAATATTAACGAATTGACTAGAATCTATGTTTTGAAATACAGTTAGTTGATAACTTCGGGTAAAAACTGGGTTCTCCGCAATAGTTCCGGCTTTGTATTTTTCTGTCCATGGGCAATCGTAACGATGCCCTTTGACGTTCCATAAAAATCCATAGGTCCTATGAATTTAGGCTTGATCATATTTTCTTCGGCAATTTTAGCTTTCCTTCTGTTTCTTGCGGTTGTAAATACTTCAATTGCCAGAGATATGAATGCGATTCCGAGACCAATGATTGTTGCAATGAAAACACCTCCTAAACTTTCCAATGATATCCCATCATTTTCTCCATCCCCAAGACTAGGGCACGTTGATGTCCAATATGTAGCTGACAATGTTTCAAAAAATCTTTCAGTTTGTAGCTGAAGGATTGCCATTGAAATGTCATCTTGCAGTGGATTTCCTTGAGCTACTGCGAGAGCATAAGGGGCTTCTGCAAAAGGTTCTCCAATCAGAGTCAAATTGCAGTTTCGATAAACCTCGTACTTGGTTTGGGCTGCGTCATGAATGAAGGCATAATATTCGTCCTCCAATACCTTAATTTTTTTTTAATTTTACTAAGGAGTACAAATTTAATGACAAAATGGTCATTGCCTAGAATACCCTTTCGAATCCTGCAGTCATATTCTGAGTGGAGCCAGTTTTCTGAATAACAGAATGGATATGAATGTACATCTCTCGAATGGGATATTCCCAAACCACATATTCCCTTGCAGATGAGGGGGCAGTTAAAGTCAAGTTTCGCCACATCCTAATTTTAAAACGAATCTGAATAGTATTGTTAGTTTTATTTACGCTTATTAACGGACTTGTTGTGGTTTACTGATAAAGTGTCTCCTCCGCATTGGCCATATTTTTAAAGAACGTAGCGGCTGTTGAAGTATTCACAACCGAATACTTTACGCTGGACTGAGCAGCGAGATGTTCTAAATTTCGGATCGGACTTTGCATTCTTTCAACAGTCAAAAAAGCTGCCAAGTTGGCAGTGAACGTTGCAAGCATTAGTACAACAAAAATCCAGTACGCTGCAACCAATGTTCTTCCTGAAAACGCTGTACACAACAAATCTTCTATGAAATAATGAAAAAGAAGCACAATTAAAATTTATAATTAATATGACTTACCTTTGGGAGGCTCGCCCCCGCCCTGAGGAGTAAAGGACGTCAATGCGAACCAAAAACTTTCCTTCAGTGTAAATTTCCTAGAAAGGTTTGATGTCAAATATTTATTGTTTCAAATCGGTGCAAAGATTTTACAATTTCGCATGTTCTTACCGGAAACTTTTATACTTGTGTGGATTATTTTGAGCGGAATAGGGTGAAAATTTATCCAAAAACCACAGCATGAAACCCGTTGCAATTGTAGCCCCCAAAATGCTGAGCCATACCTTTGTTGAATAACACACAATCATTATAAAATTTCACGATCGATTATCTATTTTTAAACTATTTTTTTAATTATTACCTCAGTTCGAAGGACAGTCATGAATTTGAAAAGCGAGTTCTTAACCACTGGTCTCTTCATTGCTTTATTTAAGAGAAAACGTATTAAAACATGTCAAAATTTTCATATAATAATTGAGATAAGACACACAAATTAGGATACTTATAATTAATCCTGATTGTTCATAATACGGGGAAACGAAGTCAATAAACTCTTCTCTCTCTGATGTCATAATGTAAGCAGCTACGGCGATATCTATTTTCTGTAAAAGAATTACAAATTACTTTCGTTGCATTTAAAATATCAGACAAGCTAAAATTAAATACCCCATGAACAAGGTCGCCAGTTAGACCGTCCCAGCGGCCGTTGGGTGGTTGTCGCTTTCCAAAGCCGACGCTTTCGACAAGATCGTACTCGAAATTCATTTTGTTTGCAATTCCTCTAGCCAGATCGATGCAATAACCAGTCCACTCACCGGTGCTTTCATCCCTCATTGTCCAGGGTGAAAACTGCAACAATTCAACTTAATTTTAATTGTGATTCATTTATTTGAGCTTGATTAATAAACACTGTGTACGTACGTTGACTATTCCGATGCGGAAGTAACGCTTTCTTTGCCTAAACGCGAAATTTGCTTCTTTTTTTAATCCCGTTTCAATGTTGTAATCTCCTACAGAAATAGCAGTTCCGTTCACAATGTCTTCCAGTTTTAATGGATAAGTGAAAGAAATCTTCGCGTCGGAAACTCGGAATATGCTTTCCGCTCTCTAGATATTAGTAATTTGTTTAGTAATTATTTCAATTGTTATGATTAACAGTAATTTCTTACTTTGTTCAATGCCTCGATCAAAGCTGTGTTAAACGCCCTGTCTCCAACCGTACGGTCATTGGTCGCACAGCTTATTCGAAATGATTTCTTGGAGGTTGGATCAACTTCATTTAATACCCTTGACAATATGAATGCAAACCTCTGCAAAAAAGATTCGGTGGGATTTCCACGACAAGAAGACGGATTGCAATTCTGAGACTCTGTGCTTGGGTTTAACTTGCAGCACAAGTCTGCAGGAAAAATACTTCGGAAGTATGGAAAAGAGAGGTTCAGATTAGGTGGATTGGCGTGGAATTCATCAAACATGAAAATCCATTCCGTTCGATTTCTTACGACTTTGGAATTTGCTTGGATAAAAGTTCTAAAGTCTTTCTCAGTCCCGAATAGGATAACTCCTGTTGGGACTCTGTAGTCGAATTTCTCCGTGATAAGTTCACTTTGGACGGGATAATGAAGAAATGAATAGCGAACGAGTGTACTACCAAGTACGACATTGACCCCTCGGTTGACCGCTTGGGATTAAAAAAAATTTATAATTTTGAAAGCTAATTTTCCATGTTAAGATTAGAAATTAGTTACCAAAATTGGAGTGAAATATGAGGAATCCATTGCTTCCATTTTTGGCTTGTAATAGAGCATCAACGCCTTTAAGTAGTGCATCGAAAGGAACATCAACTCGGAAATACGGAATGGATTTGGACAGGAAAAATTTTTGCGGTTCTGTTTCAGGATTCATCATCTTTTTGGTCAAGTCGATTACGACTGTAACGTTGGTCGCTGCCTGACACACTAGAATTAATTTAAAAAATACTACATAACACATAAGCTTCTTTTTGAAGACGGGACTTTTGATGACTGCAAATTAGCCGTTACCTTTTTCTAAATCCGAGTCATTTTTATAAACTACTGGAACCAAATCTAGACTTCTTTGATTTTCAGCCTCAAAGTCTGCTAATCCTTGCTGAAAAGCACTGCTCCAGCTATCAGCGTTTTCGTCATGTAGTAAAACTGTTAGATTTATAAGTAGTTTATAATTTTATATGTTGAATTCTTAAACATATCGAAATACTAGCATTTAAAAATACGTGACTAAAACGCTTACTTATTCTTCCGGAGACAACGCTTACACACAATAATTGGATGCAAAAAATATGAAACAATCCACTGAGACGGTAATACATTTTATTTTGTCAAACCACAGACATTTCTAGTAAAAATCAAGACTAGTTTCTGACCATTTCCGACTTTCCAAGCCCAACCCCGATATCCCTGCTTGAGTACATTTGAAGGAGTACAAACCGTATATAAAATTTCAAGGTATGAATCTAATTGTAGGACTGGACAATCTGAAATATGGCTTTCCATTTATCACTATAATGCCTGTCTGTGTAGTTTTTTAGTTATATCTTAGGCAGTCTTTCCATTTCTTGGTGTGAAGTCTTCATCAATTATTCACTGGGAAAGCAGCAGATGTCCATTCAGCCCATTTGATCAACTATACAAACCTCATGTCCTCTATTTTATCGACTCCAATCGCTCCGGCTTTGGATGATTTTATGGATTTATGCCTTGCAAAATGCTCTAATTTATCCACCCTATATGTCCGTTGAAAGTTACATATTTTCATGAATTGTACGGAGAACCAACGACATAACAATTTATCAAAATCAAATATTTATTCATTTAAGTCCGTCCATAACTTTCCCTATCATAATAATCATCCCTATGCAATACATTGATGTACAGTTCCATTGTCAGACATAACTCACAAAAATGTCAATTTTTGAGGCTTTCAGGTTAACGAGGGCCAATAACTTTTAGCACTTACGTCTTTAAATGTATTTGCTCAGCCCAATGAAATTCTTTACAGGTTAGGCCAAGGAGGTCTGAAGTTGGAATTGGTATTGTGTAAAATGTCTCTTCATATCAACGAGAGTACTAGATGACAGGACAAGAGAACAGTTTCATTACCGCTTATCCTCATAAACGACAGTCAAGGAGCTGTTTTAAAAGTGGTTTTGGCTTCATAAATTCATAACTTACAAAGTATGGACTCGAATACTTGCGGAAACTGCTTCCAATTAAATTATTAAAAGCAAATAATGTTAATATATGAAGAAAAACATACAAGAGATATCTTAATACAAACTGAATAGCCAATACATTAGTTGTTAGTGGCGTGCCGATAAATGAAACTGCTATGAAAAATACAGCATCAACACAATCATGAAACGAATTCATTAAATTACACGAGATAACATAGTAAGGAAATAATTAAGTAAATGGTACAAGCGTCGAGCACGTCGTCAGTTCTCATAATGATAATAAAAATTGATTATCAATCCTCTTCATCACGAATAATCCCAAGCCTCGTTGCAACCAACTTGACATTGCTAATCACTTCTTCTTGAACTAGATTAAAGCTCATGGCGAGGAGCGATATGCCAAACAGGAGATACAAGGAACAAAGAGCTATGCTCACCTGAAAAAATCCTAAAATTAATACTTTCCCATTTGGAATTTAGCATTTATAATGAATCAGTCATTTTTTATTATATATGATCAACAATTCCAGCTTGCCTGAGACGAGTCATTATGTACGCGTTGAGCAGGGACGAAATCACCGAAACCAATCGTGGTCAACGTGACAAAACAGAAGTAAGCAGAGTCGAGAAAGTCCCACTTTTCCCAACCCGAGAAGAGGAAAGCTCCTATGATTATTTAGATTTTTTCAATATTGAATTTGATTCCTTCATAATCCCCTCTATTAAAATAAGAAATAAAATATTAACCGAAAAGAATATAGCTAAGGACAAGAAGGACACAGAGCCAAATTGGAACAGGTCGATTTTTCACTTCATCTTCACTGCCATGGATGTAGTCATCAACGTCCTCCTCCCAGTAATCACTGTATGCCTAAACCGCAAATGAATTAAATATTAAATTACACAAGCTCGTAATCATAATCAGACTCGTCGTATACAGTTTGTAAACTGTATAATCTGCAAGGAAAACTGGTCCTTAATGCAAAAGGTCATTATAATGCTTTATGAGCTCTTGAGAATATTTTGGCATTGTTTGATCAATGTGCAACTCGATTATAAAAATAAGGATCCAAGCATATCGTATGTTCTCGACAACGACAACAACTAGATGACGAGAAATATTAAATTTTGCCATCAAAACATTATGCGTTTGATTGTGTTATATATCATGAATTGGTCCGGTGGTGTACACACTTTTTCATTCTTATCATCATCAGGGCACCTAACAGAGTAGATTACGACACGGTTCGCTTAACCTTGTCTTGATTTACATGTAAATGTATGAATGAACTTTTATAAGTTCATATCTAAGCATAAATCCATATATGCATAAATGTATATTTAAATTACATTGTAGAGATTGAATGACATTAAAATAGGCGAAGCAGCAGAGAACCGAGAGCTCCACGCAAAAAAAAACATGTGCTTCATTTTTTCAATTCTACTTGTACATATATGAAGTAAGTGCTGGCCTTGTAAAGTCCCCTCGGCCTTGGCATTTCGTGAGGTATTGATTAACCGAGCAGCAAGCGTTTTTGTCTGGAGAATCTGGCCAACGCAACAACGATTTGTTATAACTTATAACAGCATGATGTTTGGAAACGATTGATTAATAGACTATTGTTTTCTTATTCTTATGCAGGTTATTCTGAGTTAAAAATTATTTAATGTTTGCATAACCGTAGCATAATATGTAAATACTATTAAAGTTACAATCGGTTGAAAATCTACCTCTCCCTGGGTTCCAGCTCGCTTTTTTGTTACATTTTAATTTTGTAATCGACTATCAATGGATTTCTATTCATACCTCTTACTTATCATGCCTAGTAACTAGGAATAATTGTGCCTTGAGCTTTGTAAATGAACAGGTTTACTAATGCCATGAATTTATTCAGGGAAGTTACGAAGTTGCTACTACTTATATACCTGCAAGGTCTTGTATAAGGTTCAGAACTTGATCGCCAAGATCTTGAGACTTGCGAATTTTTCTGCAAATATGTATACTTCTTAATTACTATGTTCCCAAGTATCAAGGCACATGACGCGAGATAGGCTGTAACGGGGTACGATTCCAGGAACAGAAAAGTCGAACACATACCAGTTTCTGTTCAGTTCAATACGAAGAAACCCTAACTCTTTCATTAGCTTTCCAATCTCTCAATTGGACTCACATCCAGTTAACTTCTCTACGGACCATTATCCGTTTAAGAGACATTAGGGATTTGAGGGAATTCTTCTCGGGAGTTGAGTTGAAATTGGAAGTGAAAGAGTGCAGGATGACGGAAAGTGGCTTTACGGAAGTGAATCTTAAAACCGCAGAAACGGCTTGTTCCATTTCCGGCCAACCGAATCAATTGGCTGGAAAAATGGAAGTTCTTAAAACTTCTGATCCCGTCAAGGGACAAAGTAGTTCTGAGGTTGTGAAATCAACAGATAATTCCAATCCCAGTTCTGGCCCAAAACCGGGGAATTTCTTGGTCCGTTATATGAAAAAGAAAACTGAAGGTTTAACGGGGAGACAAGTTCTTATTATGGTAGTGTTTGCTTTTGTCGAGTTTTTTGCCGCAACTGTGATTTCTATCCAAGCTCCGTTCTTTCCAGAAGTGGTAGGTTTACTTTTTAAATAACCTGAAACTGCATTATATGGATTTATAACGTATTGTTGTTCCATGACCTATGGTTGTATTTTAATTAGCGAGTTTATTTTTTAACTAATTTACTAATTACAGGCAAGCAGCAAGGGTGCTTCGGCTACAGAGTACGGCCTAGTTTTTGGAATTTTTGAAATAACCGTTTTCATAATGTCTCCAATATTTGGAGCTAAGGTATGTCAATAACAGTGTGTTAATATGGATTAATTAAACTAAATCTAATTTTTGCATCTGCATTCACACTGATTCCCGACTCATTTTTATTTAAATGATATGAAAACATTGCAGATGAACACATTTGGACCTAAGAGATTATTCAATGGAGGAATATTTGTTACTGGTTTGTGCTGTGCGGTATTTGGGTAAGTCCCATAAGAATAAAATTACACATTTATCATCATAATACCGGATGCATTTTTTACAGTTGAAGTTTGTGATTGCAACAGCTTTTACGACTTCATAATATTAAAATAAGATATCCGTATCATTATACCCCTTAAAATGAATGGATAGGACAAGCCAAAATTAATTAAGTTTCGATTCTCCCTAATTGTAGATTTTTGAACCACATTGAAGGAAGATATCCTTTCATAATCACATGCCTAGTTGTTCGAACTATTGAAGCGATTGGAGATGCAGCATTTGTGACAGCATCTTTTACGATAATTGCTTTAGAATTTCCCGATTCTGTTGCAACCACTTTTGTAAGTAGAGCAAATTTTTAAGTTTCTTAAATTGATTCATTGAATTCTATATGAAAAGACAAAACTAACTCTTTTATAAAATTAAAGGCAACAATGGAAACGTTTTACGGTCTGGGAATGATTGTCGGGCCAACTTTAGGGGGTGCACTTTATGAGGTAACATATTGTCATTAAACATGTCAATCCGAGCTAGTGAATTTGATAATCCTAATATGAATGATTTAAAACTAGGTTGGAGGTTACAATCTGCCATTTACGTTAATGGGAGGCCTACTCTTTGTTTGTGCATTGGCTACGTACTTCCTTCTCCCTCAAATTGGTGAAAGCAAGTCCAAGGATGATGAAGGCAAGCTAGTAACGACAAGTGGCTTTGCAATGTTCAAAATGCTAAGAATCCCAGTGATTTCGATGATTGCCTATAGTATTGTTGCAACCGCAGCTGGAGTTGGATTTTTGTCTGCCACATTGGAACCTCATTTGAGACAGGTATGAAATCAGATACTCAAGATTTTTTGCAAGCATTCATAAATAAACTGTTCCTGTTATTCCCTAGATCAAAATACAGGTATAATAAAAATCACTGCACGAGTTCAATAAAATTTATGCCATTTTTTTCTAGTTTGATCTGAGCAAATTTACGGTTGGGGCCGTATTTATCCTTAATGGAGGTGTTTATGCACTAACTGCTCCAGGATGGGGATGGATTTGTGATAACGTAAAACAGCCAAAGTTTGTCACATTAACTGGATCTATTTTCACAATCCTGGGATTCATTCTGATTGGGCCTTTGCCCTTCTTACCATTTGACACGTACGTATTTTAAGCTTTTCCAAACTAAAAGTGCCACACGATTCGGAACTACGACGACATTTCAAAACATGTTAATTTATAGGACACTGGGAACTATCTGCGTCGGTCTAATTCTTTTTGGACTTGGTCTTGGAGCTACATTAGTGTCTGCATTCATCCAGGTCCTGAAGGACTCAATGTAAGTAATCCAGAATGGATTCGAAGAAAATTTTCCAAGGACAGCAGGTTGAAAAATTACTCCGAAATCTGACTAATCTGACTTTGCTTGCATGCACTTTATAGGGAACGAGGATATCCAGATGATGTTTCAACCTATGGATTGGTATCAGGTCTTTGGACATCAATGACAGCATTGGGATTTTTCATTGGGCCATGCATGGGAGGGGTACTTGACGATCTGGTAGGTTTCCGGCGGGGATCGTTATTTGTACTAGCTGGACAATTCCTTCTGGTAAGTTAATTAAAAAACAGCATTTTATATGAACACGAAAGGTAATATTTTCGAGAACTGTTGTTGGAATAAATATTTATGTATTTTTTTATCTAGATTGGATTCCTTATAATCTATTTTCTAAGAAAGAAAAGTGAATCAACTGACCATGAAATTGGAATGACCGACGTACCTAACAATAATACTAAAAGCATAAAAAGTCAACCAGACACTATGATCATTAATGAAGTAATGACTGCCGAAGCCTGCAATCCAGCCTATGTTAAAGACGAATAGATGATGACGTACTAAGCAAAGGTAGCCCTAGTCCTTTGTGTAATAGTTTTCTTGAGGATGCAAATATATGAACCTGTTATGCCTTTTGTAAAGATCTCCCCAGCATTTTAAATCCTGAAAATGCTTGTTAATAATATGGTTTGTTTTCGATGTTTGATTTAGTTGTAATTTAGTACCACTGACGATCGACGAGGTTGGGATAATTAAGTTCCACATGCTAGTATGTAAATTATGTTATACATCTGTGTGCTCAAAGCCGTTCAATTAGGTTCGAACTTGTATACAACGTGTAGAGATAGATTTTGTAACGCCCTTGTATATAAATAGAATTGTAATTTTCTTTTGATTTACTAAATAAAAACAAGACTTACGAACTGCTCCGGCGGTGGTCTTATCCGACTAACTCTGACCTGTGGCCCACGAATCATTTGTGACTCATCGACTATGATGTCTTCGGCATATTTATTGCAGAGAATTGACAAGTTACGAGGATGGGAGTCAAACATTGGTTCTGCTGAACGAGACGATCTCTACGCATAATAATGATAACAACTATTCATTCTTGGTCATAAAATACTATCGCATTTTTCATTAATAAGGAAAAAGAATGAAATTAAAAGATTTTTCCCTAAACATCTAAATAAGACACCAAGCCATTCTAGGGGGAATGAATATTTCTGTTCCTCCTATCGGGTGATGATTGATGATTGTGATGAATGTAATTTTTCTAGAGATATTTTTATCGAAAATACTATGCTATTTTATATAATATGCAGTAGATAATTAATATGTCTCCAGATATACGGAAAAACAATTAAAACTTGCAATCAAATGTTTTCCTCTTTTTAAAAGAGGAAAACATCATAGAGAGTCTTTGTTAGTTTTTGCCAATTTAGCTTCTTGATGTGATCACTTATTAAAGAAAAACCTATTATTAATGTATTTATGGGTGGTGTCCCAGAGAACTTATTTTAGATTTTACAGCAATAAGCACAAACAATAAGAATAAAACGTGCCTCTCTTCTAAAATGGAAAAATGCAACTGGGTCAACTTAGGCCATTTACAATTTAGGTGTAAAATCTTTTTAAGTGAAGCGTCACACAAAGAACAAATAAGTATTGAACTCCTACACTCATTCATTTCATTATGACATATGCAGTAATTTTGGGTTAATCTCAGGCGTGGTAAGGAAGGTAAGTAATGGATTATGGACAATGCATTTCAACTCATAATACTTACGCGTATAAATTCTACAAAAGGTTGCAGTAAGATCTGCATGGAATGAGATTCAAATTAGGAAATTAGCTTCATAACAAATCGTTAAAAATGTCGGTGTTACGCCACATCTGAATTTGGGCCTGTTGCATTTCATAATGACTGCATATTAGGATATCTGTCCCCGTTTAAATAGTAAAAATAAAATCACATACTCGAGCATTGGCATTCGGATAAGTGTCAAGTCGCAAATGGTGAGGTGGTGGTGGAGATCTTCCTCTCGATTCATGAATAGGAAAACTGCTTATGTTTTCATCGGAATGGACTCTTCTGTTAAAATCAAAACCATCAACTAATTAGTACGCGTTGAAAGAGTCCATATTCAGCATGACTCGAATCTCCATAGTTTTTCCGGGTGCTTCATGGCTAAAATCCTGAATTATAGGTCGGCAAAAGTGGAATTTGGCATTGTCAATTGACTCAACCTTAAAGCCAGTCCCATCAGACGCGGAATTCACCCTGGGTTTGTTTGGATTCAATGATACACCCTCATTTACCTGCAAACAGGGTCAGTTGTGAGGAAGATTGCGGAATCAGAATAGGCGGAATCGGCAGACCGTTGAGAAGCTCTGGCTGACCTCCTCGTTGCCGAGGCTGACCTTTTCGTTCCTCGTGAGCTAAATTAAAGCACATAGTTTTGCCATTAGAAGGGTATAAGTCCCATGACATGCTTCCTTTGACATTGCATGGCTTCAGTCAATGAGAAATTTCTTCCTATCTCTCTCAATTGTGTGGATATTGTGATTACATTGCCTCTTCCTTATCCTCTGAGGCCAACTCATCCTGCCTTATCAATTTATAAATGGCAATGGCATTTATAAATAAATAAATCCCATGCAGTTAAAGTAAACAGTTGAGAGTTGGCAGTCGTCCTATTCACATCTCTCTCCCTATCTCTTTTCCGTTCTCAGAAGTTGGATATATTTTTTGTACTAACCCTCCGACTGCTCCGACGGTTGGATTTCTGGATGATGATACCCGCAGACTTCTTCCACGTCGAAATGTTCCAACCGGATGCCGACGTGTAGCTCGCGGCTTCCGTGTACAGACGTAGCAGCATACCTATATTTTTTTTAGAAATTCAAGTGCATGGCTTCAATTGTCACCGAGATTATGATCGGCATATGTACAGGGAAGAATATCCATACACAGGAAGAAGGACTGTAAAGCTTTTTAAAAAAAGAGTTGGGGATTGACAGATTGAATTGGATTTATTTTCGTATGACAGATCTGATTTTAACCTATGGTTTTCGTAATTTTTGCGTTTTAAAGTCCGAATTAGGGCTAATTATATTTCAAAGTTAATTATAAAAGTAATTTGAAGCATTTCCCCTGGTTTTAAGAAACCCGAAATTGTAAAAATTGTATTAAAATTGTCTTTACTTACCCTCCAATACAAAAACCGGAAAGCTTTGGCCATGAAGTCCCCAATGTGTGATAAACATAGGAGCATCAATGGAATTCCCAAAATTGCGTAAAATATAGTAACAACCTTGCCCCATACTGTTTTCGGTGTGACATGGCCATAACCTAAGACATTTGAATTTTTAATGAAGTATTTCAGTATTTTTATATGAAACATTTGATGATTTGGTAAAACAAAACTACTTGTTTGAGGGGACGTTTTATTTGGAGTAGTTAGGAATTGTAAAAAACAAAATATAATGGGTGTAATTACAGATAACATAAATTGTAATTACAAATACAATAATCAATTTAATTTAACCATGAGAAGGATCTTATAATGGACCATGGACCGCAGTCTTTCAGAAAAGCTAGTGTGATATTCATCTATATAATATGAATTGTTAGAGGACACAGACACAAGAGTAAGTATAGATACCAAAATAATTTAGTGGACCTACGAAACCTAGGTCATTTCAATAAGTAGTTAGCCCAGCGAAGGTTGATCTCTGTGTAACCTCAAAGTACCCAAGGAAATGACAAAAAATAGATGCGAACAAAGATGAACTTTTAATGAAAGGAATTATATATATATAATTTACTCGATTACTACACTTCAAGATTATTATGAAGGAAGTATTGAATTTAGAACTTCATCAGGCCAAAAAACACAACGTAATTAGGTTTCCACCTCCACATTTAAACGCCAAATTGTATCTGCCGTGTGATGCAATCCTCATACATCGACCTACAGAAATAATTATTGCAATATGTCATAATATCTCATGCCCAATATTTAGCATTTTAGTTTTAAGGGGAACGATTAAGTCAAGCTTTCATTGAGGCCCAAATTCAGAAAAATAAACTCAGCTATTAAACTCGCTTCATTCTCGTACAAAAAACAATGGATATTCCTCTTAAATTTAAAGGTCTCAGAAACCATAAATTATGATTAGACATGTCACCGTCAGGTTTATCACACGGATTATGCATAATTGGTTTACCTTCAACATAATCTCAGAGCTGTATATCACCAAATCCAAACAACGATGATGATAACAATAGCTAAAATTTACTTCTATACGATTTTCAAGTCCATTCAAAAGTGGACAGGCAGCAGGCGTACAAGATATTTCATCACACTGCCAAACTGGTCAACTACCTTGCGATCCAGATAAGGATTGCTAATGATATTATGATATAATTTAAATATGACGTGCGATAATTTTCTCGTTTTCACAACAAACGTGGTATTGTCATAGTCAAATTTGCAAAACAAAAAGGTTCACACTCTCTATTTCATTTGCCAGTTCAACTCTTTACATCGACAAAAAAGTAATCAGTTTCGACAAGAGTGACGAGTTTTTCTACCTTTAACTATTTAACTCTTCGAATTGAAAAATTGCAAACTTGATTTAAGATCGGGATTTAAAATGACAATTAATTTAATTAAGACGGTCTACAAACCTTTAGTACAAATAATTTTGATTAGTTCGTTATCATCACTTTTAATAAGCGTCAATGGGCTACCCCAATGGGTATGGAATAAAGATGCCATTGATGGTTCTCGCTTGGGAAATAACCAACAGTTTTTCGTCGGTCATTCATCAAATATTCCACAGTCTCCAGAAAGAGGTTAGCATAAAGAAACTTTTTAAAGATTCGTTAAAATGACTTTGAAATCCATTAAACTAAGATTCATATTTCGACTAAATTTAAATTTAAATCCTTGTCATTCAACAGGATTTCCAAGTACTTCGGAAAAACAGACAATTAAAATAGTAAATGGACAAAGCCGGTTGTTTCTACCATCTACGAACCCAATAAATTCAATTTCGAGTACAATTCAAGGTATTGGGGGTGGAGGAGGGGGGCTGGGAAGTGGGGCAGGAAACGGTAACTATATTGAATTTACAACTTTTGATTAAATTGACTTGCATTTGCTGACTCGCAAAAATTACAAGGATCTCTAATTAATGCAAGATTTCTGCAAAGATTAAATGAATGCGTTTATACGATCTCAAGATAACAATTTAAGGGGTGCATTCAAAGCGAAGAAGCAGTTCGCCCTGTTATAATTACAATTCTCCTGAAAAACTATGCTGTTGAGATGTCTGATCAAGATTCGATAATGACGCATCTCCATATCAAAAACTATTTATTTTTAATTACCAAAATTTGCTTTGACTCTTGACTCTGACTTTCATTTTTTGTGTAAAAAAAACCAGAGTGCTATTTTTTATTGGCTGTTATAATGTAAATTATTCACAGCAATTGGTGGCCTTTTTGGGTCAGTGTTGCAAAATATTCCTCAACTCGCTACTCAAGCGATTAGTGGCTTGTTTGGTGGAAGACCCGGACAATCCCTTCCTGCCAAGGACCCCGGAACTGTCGACTCGGGGTCGCCGATCCCTACTACTGGAGATTGTAAGTGCGTCGCCCTGAATCATTGTTTCATCCCTTCAAAACCAAGTGTAAGTTCTCAATGATTTGTCTTCCTGAAATACGTAACCACTAATCTAAACTGTTTCCATTAAGGGGCCAGAGTAGTTTAGAGGCCGACGAGTTTCGATAGAAATTATGCCTTCCTAGCAACGTAACGCATTCCGAAAAGGGACTAAAAATGTATGGGAATATCATTGCAACATGCCCTGTTGTCATAGCAACCATCAATTTAGCTTCATTTTGAAAGTCCTTAGAAACTGCCTTGTTTTTTATTTTTTGCAGGCAATGGAGCCCGATAGGGTAGTCCTAAAATTTTGAAACCGGTCTTGTTAGACAGATAATTTTATTCCCGATGTCCACTACTAGGTCAAAATTCACGTAGCTATCATGGATTTAGAGCTATAAATCAATAACCAAACCAAGTCATGTACTTGATTGTTTAAAATGAAGTTTTGAAGGTCATATCGTCAGAAAAGTTGACTTTTGACCTAGTAGTGGACATCGGGAATAAAATTATCTATCTAACAAGACCGGTTTCAAAATTTTAAGTCCACTCTATCGGGCTCCATTGCCTGCAAAAAATGAAAAATAGGGTATCATGAACAATTTAATTACAAGTCTCACAGACAAGCTGGGTTCTTTAGACTTGTTTCAAGACATGCAGCAAAAAATCTTTGACCACACTGATTTTTTTCATAATTGTATATAGTTGATTTCATTGAACAAATCAGGTTGGAAATTACCCTGGTGGATACAAATTTCCTTAGCGATAAACTACTCTGGCCCCTTAATCTTTAATTATATTATATATAACATCCGTACCTCATTCAATTTAATTAATACATCAGTTGGCATTTTTAATTTAATTCAGAAATAACTTTCATCGCTTTATATTTTGGCAAATGTGTAGATTCTTTAAGAGCTATAGATAGTCTGTAGTCTGATAGATATTGAAATATTATCCCGAAACGAATTTCCCGTTTAACATGAACTTGTCGTCAGTTTTCTAATGAAGTTGTCCCGTGACGAAACTGAATGCCGTCATAAAGCCATGCATGAATTGGTAAAAAATTGACGTAGCCATTTGTCATGGATAAAAAGTGGGATCCAGTCAGGAGCCCGAACGATATTTTGTAAGTAACACAAACGTAGGCATTGCTACTCCTCCGTGGTGAATGAATCCCTTTCGGAAAGAGTCTGAAAAACTGAAGATGATTTGTATTTCGGAAATACAAATCCTCTTCAAACTACTCCCAGGTCTGCCTGTATGTAATAAATTCGTAGTTAAGTAAAATACATTGGCTGTCTCAGTTGATCTTTAAAATACCACACGAAGTTGTTTTGGAATATTATTCGGGAAATGTAAGGATCATGTTTCTCTCTCATATCTAAATCTAAAGCTTCCCTCCTACAACTTGCTTTCGTTAATCTATATACATAAAACTGCTAATTTGTAAGTGATGTGCCTATGGGTTTTTGACTGGATTGACCTATCAACTTTCAGAGACGGCCAAAAACTTCTAAGCACATTTTATAGGGCTGATGCAAGTTTGAAATTTTGAAATTCGGTGACCTGTGACCTCCGCTAACGTGACCAAAATCCAGTTTTTTGTAAAGCGGCAGTGTGACACACCGATTTACACCGTCGTTGTACCAGAAATACTTTGCCTATGTTTGATTTTTTAAATTTTGACCCTTTGACCTTGAAACGGTCAAAGTCGTCGACATTTCGAAATCTTCGTGTGACATATCGGTTGACAACTCCTTTCGCCGAGAAAATCTTTGGCTTATTTATATTTGCGAAATTTTGATCCCCTGGCCTCAAAAACTGACAAGAAGGTCGTTTTTAAAAACATCGTGTGACATTGATTGATGTGCCCTTTAATCGATAACTGTCAGTATATTGAAATTATGACTTTGGAATTAAAAAAAGCGTTCTGACTCTGACTATTAGAATTTTGCAGTTTTTGAGCTGCTGACCTTAAATACAGGCACGTAGATCAAGGTTTTGAACTATTGTCGTATGACAATTAACATATCCTTCAGGCGAGAAACTGTTTTAGCCATTATAAGGTACTGGGGTAGCAATGGTATGTTGGGCAGTGCAGTGTGGCTTACAATATGCTTCTTTGTTAGAAGCCAAGGAGTTCTGAAGGTATAAAAGGAATGGGGGCATGGGGGTACCGAGACTTCTGACAAAGTGTGGTTAAGGCGCTGGGTTAATGGAGGTGTACCTAACAATTGTAATGGGTAATGTGCATTATTGTAAGTTAGGTGTTGGCAAAGGGGTATTGAGGATTAATTGATTGATAGAGGAATAAGGGTGTGTATACTGTGGAAGTTTGTGACCTTTGTATAGCAATTACTAATATGCTTTAATTAAGTTCCGTTGCGAGGCACAGAGGGCTGAAATTTATTGACTATTTTGAGATTCATTGACTGTATATGTATACTTTAATAATGCAACGGTAGCTCCTTGGAGGGGGCGTTTAAGGTCCGGATTTGTGGGAATTTAGGTTTGCATTTGCCTTTGGTGTATGTTTCAACTTTCAAGTTAACTAAACTATCGCTTAACGGCTAAGGTCCCCTAAGGCACGATACGGGCCTGTGGCTGCCTAGTATACTATAAACATATAGCAATTCAGCAGAACGTGCCGGTTCAGTACTTCTAAATCAAATCTATTTAGACATTTTTGAATATTCCGACATTTCCCTTACTGAGTCCATTTCTAAGACTTTTGGTTTAACCGAATTTGAAGGCAATTATAAACTGAAGGTTTTTTTCGTCAACAGGGAAGTTGCGATGGTGGGAAAGTGAAATGCTGCTCAACATCCACCAGAACCGTTTTTCCAGGTGAAGAGTCTTCATCATCAACTAAAAATGAGAGAACGGTAACTCAACGAGAAATCAGGCGAGGACTTTTACAGAACATCCTCAAAGGTTCCGGCTCAGTTGTTGATGACACATTGGATTTACTTCTTCAACCCTGGTTATCAAAGGAGGATCAACAGAGGATTGCCACCCGGGTTGTTGGAGATGAGCAGTAGCAATAAAATTATAGTAATGGTTTCCGATTACCACTCCGTATCAAGTTTTTACCAAGTAACGTTGCGGAGGATTAAAAAAGGAACTGAAATAAAAGCTTTTAATCCTGTACCATTTGAGACTCATTGTTTGCCACAGGCCTTCTTTCATTTGTCATTTTGTCGGAGCGAATTAATTCCAGTGATTAGCTCAATGACCAATTTAACTTCTACAACTAAAGTCTTTATCCTTTAATGAGATGTACGGACTCTGTTTTCCCAACATTTTAGCCTGATTTATTTATTCGACAGAGAGGATGCAATTAAAACTAATTGGAGGTTATTTGGCATAATTCTAGGTTGTAATTTGTAATATGGACTTTCAGAACGCAATTTATTCTAAGTTATAGTAGAATTTAGGGGTAAATCTAGCGCATTTCGCCAGACAAGACTCCAGGTCCTCAAAATGCAAGTTAATGCTTTCAGAGTCTAGATTGACTATACATTATATAGCCAATGCAATAGGGTACAGTTGCCAAATAGCTTTAGCGGAGCGTACTCAAGTGATTTATGGAAACTGGATGCAAAGTTTGTAAATTGTCAACACAAATTCCTTTGTCGAGGGAGTTGGTTAATTGATTCACATTTTTGACTAACCTATAGTCGTGATAACGACAATCGAATAGAACAAGGCTCCCGAGAAAGTCCACTGCTGAGTTAGTTCGCTTTCGCTTCCATCCCAACCACCCTTTTTCATGGCTTGTAGTAATTCTCTCTCGAATTCCTTAAAATTAAAACATTGATTTCAGTACGATATGGAAATACAAATTAGTTAGGAATTTCAAACAATTTTAAAGAACATGTCTTAAAATTTCATTTGGGAAAGCTTATCAAAGATCACGAATCATAGGAACTCAGGAACTCTCACATGTTGACTGCATTGCAATTGTATAGACTCTAATTTTTTAAACATAACTCGCCCTGATCTTAAAAAATATTGGACTGAAAAAAGCTTTTTAAATACCGCGAGCCTATCTGTAGCATTCTGGACCCATTTCTCAGGGTGAATGACTGTCGTGCTCTCCGTCATTTTCCAAAGGTACTTCGTCACTTCCTCTCTCACATTGGTCATATTTCTCTTGACCTACGTTACACCATCAAAATAAAGCAGTTGTCACATCGGTTAAATTTTTTTAAACCAGTTTCAAACAAGTCAAACACCCTGAAAGTATTTGTTTTGTAAGTATTTGATACCTGAATTTCATTCTCGCGTTCCAGAGCTTCGAAAGTGAAAGCTCCCATGATACAATAGCCCACAACCAAGGACACAAGACCAACATGAGACAAGAAAAATGTCGTCACTTTCCTGCATCCTAACAAACAGTCCGCACACTTAGGCCTCTCGTCGTCTCCATCCTCCGATAAATCTAATCCTGATCCCATTTTCGAAGTAATTCCTTCAAATTGATCAATTAGAACAGGACTTATTTAACGTCCGTTGGATCACAATATCGGACTGTCAACTGACAGTGTCTTAAAATTAAAATTAACACCAGTTCTATGAACTATAGCACAATCACCGAATGACATGAAACACATGATTCCAACCGTTTCAATCAGAATTTAGAAACACCCCGTGGAGACACAGAAAAAAGACCTCATTTGGTTCGACAAAAGTAGAAATAAGTAAACTCCGATCCGAATACTAGAATCCTAATAACTTTAATGTTTCTCTAGATTCCGGTCTCCTACCAGTTCGGATGATCGTGGTTGAATTTCCACGCATCCATCGTAAACTATCTTCCGAAACATTTTGAGGCAGAATTCTGACTCGCCGTATAACATAACATAGTGGGCTTTTATAAGCTTGATTTTTTTCAGTTTTTCTTATGGAGTTCCCCTGTCATAAAAATTCGGGTAATGGTTTCACCAACTCATTCTCAGCATCCCTAATCTCTACGATAAAAGCCTTAATATTGGCTCAAGTTTTCTCATACAAATTCTCAAACTTTCCTTTGCTACTCCTGCCATATTATCAATAGACATATCAGCCCACATAAAAATTTTACGCTCGTCGTACGCTTTAGAATCAACACATGAAAATCTTTATAAGCCATGCCGAATTCGGTATGACCGAAATATCTTTTAGACGAAAAAAACGAAAATATTATATAGTTGAAGCAGGGAACGGGCATCAGCATTCTATAAGCTATATGAATACGGAAGAGGAGGATTTCACGGCAGACGATTTATGTTGAAATGGACTGACGTTGACGTATAAAACATGAGCAGATATGCTTGACTGTTATTCATAATTTATTTAAAGATAAATTATTATTCTCAAACTGTCTTAAGAGTTCTCAAGTTTTATATTTGGCATTACACATTTGTATCCAATTCATGGTTTGGAGGTTGGTAGGAGTGGTGTGTGATGTGATGGCTTTGAAGAGTAATTACTTCAAATGCTTTATCGGTTTCCTTGATTAATTAATTTTGATTAATTGGAATATTGTTTATTCATATCTGTTTGTCAATTATTGACCCATTTCCCTCAATAAAAAAATGCGTGTTGAGTAAATAAGTTGACGTTTTTAACTGTGATGGTGAGGGATGAAATCAGGACTTCATTTCAAAATTATCTCTGGAGTTTTTTTTCATTGCGAAATGGATGAAAATATCAAAGGAAGAAACCTTTTCTTAAATGAGAAGAGTAAAGCTGTAATGGTTCTGAAAGTATGTCGAATAACATTAAATTAATGGGTTGTTGGAGTTTGTAATTTGTAATAACCTGTTTAATGTTATCGTTTGTGAAGTCCTGACTCTGAAATACCAATAATATACCGAATGTTCTGAAATTCGTTAGATTTTTGTATATTTAACTTTTCCAGTAATGTTTATCGCCAAGTAGAATCTGCTCAATTGCAAAGCTTTGCAGAGCAATGCTAAAAGATCAAAGATCAACAAATGCGAGAATGCGTCAAGTGTAATAAAAATTTACTTCATAATTTTTGATACGTTGAAAGAACTTGAGCTGTTTATCTTTGAAACTATGTACTCTAAATATGCAATTTGCGGTTCAATAAAATAAATCTCACGGAATGTTGAATCGGTTGAATGAGTTGAATGTTCATTTTTAAAAATTCATTTATTTGAACGTCGTCATTGTCGCTTAAAATATTATTTCCTATAAATTCCGATTCTCGAGATCGGAGAATGTCGCAGTTTTGGCATTTGAAGCATTGTATGGCTTTGATTTTGCACGAACGGAAGTATCCTGTAGTCAAATGCAAAAATATTACACTGAATTCCACAATCTGACTTTTCATTGTTTCATACGATGCCATACAATTTTGAAAATAATTGGTCATTCTACATACTGCATATATCTGCCAAGCTCTTCAGCAAATATTTGCAAAAAAAGTAAAGCAGCTTATTACATTTATTAAGTGTTGAAAACACTTTATGCGAATGACCAGTCCGTCTGTCCGTCTGTCCGTCCGTCCGTCTGTCCGTCCGTCCGTCTGTCCGTCCGTCCGTCTGTCCGTCCGTCTGTCCGTCTGTCCGAGCGATAACTGGAGAACGGCTTGACCTACGGTCACCAAATTTTGTACACTTGTTCCTTGGTTCAAGAGTGAGGCTAAGTTCGAACTTGGGTCAAATCGGTCACACCCCCTGTCCCCCATCAATTAAACCCCAAAAACAAACCATGAAATCAGTTCAAAGCTCTTACTCATTTTAAACCTGCCCATTAAAACAGTGCAAAGCTCTTAGTTAATTTAAAACTGCCGCTTAGGTAGTTTACAGTAAATTCGATGTCTATCATCTACACATGATAACACCCTGAACCTACATTTCAGAGTGCGAAACCTGGGCTTTTTGGGGAAATTGAGATTTGGGGTTGAAACGATTCCCATGAGTAATTGAACATCTTTGACGAATACGGGACCACTCCCACTGACACCAGGGTGCAGTACCCGGGTTTTCGGGGAAATTGAGATATGGGGTTTAAACGATTCCCAGGAGTAATAGAACATCTTTGACGAATACGGGACAACTCCCACTGACACCAGGGTGCAGTACCCGGATTTTCGGGGAAATTGAGATATGGTGTTTAAACGATTCCCATGAGTAATAGAACATCTTTGACGAATACGGGACCACTCCCACTGACACAAGGGTGCAGTACCCGGATTTTCGGGGAAATTGAGATATGGGGTTTAAACGATTCCCATGAGTAATAGAACATCTTTGACGAATACGGGACCACTCGCACTGACACCAGGGTGCAGTACCCGGATTTTCGGGGAAATTGAGATATGGGGTTTAAACGATTCATATGAGTAATAGAACATCTTTGACGTATACAGGACCACTCCCACTCACACCAGGGTGCAGTACCCGGGCTTTTGGGGAAATTGAGATTTGGGGTTTAAACGATTCCCATGGGTAATAGAACATCTTTGATAAATACGGGACCACTCCCACTTACATCAGGGTGCAGTACCCGGGCTTTTGGGGGAAATTGAGATATGGGGTTTAAACGATTCATATGAGTAATAGAACATCTTTGACGTATACAGGACCACTCCCACTCACACCAGGGTGCAGTACCCGGGCTTTTGGGGGAAATTGAGATATGGGGTTTAAACAATTCCCATGAATAATAGAACATCTTTGACGTATACAGGACCACTCCTACTGACACCAGTGTGCAGTACCTGGGCTTTTGGGGGAAATTGAGATATGGGCTTTAAACGATTCCCATGAGTAATAGAACATCTTTGACGTATACGGGACCACTCCCACTGACACCAGGGTGCGAAACCCGGGATTTTTGGGGAAATTGAGATTTTGTTTGTTTATCGTTATATTTTCAACACTTGGTTACACCCGTTACATCGGTTTATTTAAAACTGAATTTATATGTGGATAAGAGTTTCTAGAAAGTAAATTCTAGCGAAGCAAAGGCCATGCTGTGCAGCAGAGGCAGGGTTCGGCTAGGGTAGCTGAGTCGACTGGAACTACTGGAAGGCAATCGTCTCACAATGCCCACAATTAGCTTGGGCTTATTCTGGTTGGGTTCCTCTAATCTTGCTAAGCCCAAGCTAAAGATCGGTACTTTGAGACCAGAAGAAACAATTCGTCAAAAACAGTGTATCATTAATATATTATCGCAGTTACTGTAATTAATATATTTAATCGATTCTATCGTTCCTAACGGTACAACGACACATGTGCCGCGACGTATGTGTCGGTTAACAATTTATCAGTTCCCGTTTACAGCCACGTCATAATGGAATAGAACTTGTTTCATAATTTGGTTTTAAAGGACAAACAGACGAATGAACAAGAATGGTGTCGAACGCGCAAATGAAAAATATTTTATGACTTGATGAATAAATTTGAGTTTTGGGGCTTATTGTATTGTGAGTAATCGTTAAATCGTTACTCCAGTTTCAATTTATGAATATGGAATTTGGGGAGCCAGGATTTCTAGCCCAATATTTTACTTCTTGTCTACAGAAATGACGTGTTCATGAACATTTAAGGTAACAATGATAATAACACGTTATGAAATACTATTTTATTGTGATTTTGTGAAGGCGAACTAAATATTTATTGTGAAATAGATATTTCGATAAATTTTCACATTTTCTAAAAAAAAATCCTAAACTGGTGGCTTTAGAAGAAGTGGTGACACGTAATTTCGTAACTCCTTAATTGGTTGTTCCCATCTCTCTTCATAAAATAGCTGTAGGAACGGTCGGGAATTGAAACCAACTTCCAGAGCCCATTTAAGATGAGTGTTTATATACCTTTGTCTTTGCTTTGGTCGTAATCTTGTAGCGCCGAATAATCCACCCGTCAAGCACATTGGTAACCCGGTTTGAATTCCTTCTATCCACTTGACCACTACTTCACCTGAAAGCATAAAAAGATCCTTGGCTATGATAAAAAGGTTCAAAAAACGACTCCGACTCCACAGATTTAAAGATTATTTTAATACCTAGCATATTAGTAGGTTGACCTGTGACCGTATGAACTAGGTCATGAGCTTCTCGGTATCGCTGCATAACATAGGCCAATTCAGGATCTTGGATAAATTTAACCGGAAGTCTCGTGTCCGGGGTGACTTTATTCTTTCTTAAAAATTCCGCATACGCTCCTCCCAATGTGTCCAAAGGGAGCTTGGATAGCCTTTCCAAGTCTACCGTTCTAGAATTAATTCTAGGCTTTTGAATCAATATCCGTGAGCTTTCGGGAACGTCCATCATCCTATTGTATAGTGATCTTAGAACGGGTGCTGCAGAAATCTCTCCGAATGTTGCGATGTTTTCTATGAATTTACAGAAAAAATATGGCTAAGAATGCTTCAATTCCTTTAGTTTTTATTCTTATTCCATAATAAAAAACACAACTTACATGCTTACCGGCTTTAGTAGGATCTAAAAATGAATAAATACCGGAACCGGCATATATGATAGCTTTCTGAAGAGGTGACAAATGAACATAATGTTCATTCCGGAATCCCGATAACGGTTCCTCGTAATTCTCGTCTTCGGGAACGTGCCCGGCTTCGCCCTCGGCTTCATCAAGATCTGGATCACCGGCAGAAGAATGACTGTGATTCCTGATTCCAGTCGTTCCTAATCCTATTGGAGATGATAATTGCGAACCTACCTCCTTCCGACCTCCATGGACAGAAGAGCATACAAACGAGCTTGGTTGGATTTTAATTGCACCAAAATGTCGGATTAATACGTTTAATTTCATGTTAAATATAAAATTAAATTAAATACAATTCCGTAGGAAAAATGTAAGAATACTGTGAATTGCGATGTATTCAAATTTTAAAATCTACGCTTTAAATAATTTAACTTTCGATAAACACGGAAAATCATTTTATTTTTAACCTGGATGGAACGATACAATCCCGCTACAAAATCTGTTGACAAAACACGGGATTCATGCTCATGAAGAAAAGTCTAAAAATTCTCATGTCATAACGATGAATTTGAATCCGATTGCCGGATTCAATTTTGTGTATAATGTCATTTTATGTACCCTCATCGGAGAGATTAATTCTAAACATACTATGTGCTATGTGAAATGCGACTAATTTGATAATGGTTTTAAATGTAAATCATGTTCAATTTTTAATAGGATTTTGGGAATTATACGAGTTCATAAACATCATGCTACCAAATCATAAGAATTATGTCAAAGTGCCCCAAATGTAGGACGCAAGGATTCGTATTATTGTGAAGGTAACGTCGATGGATTTAAAGTACGCGGTGGAGATTATGGCCATACACCGGCGGCGGAAGATTATCATTCTCTTTTGGGAAAGAAAGCCGGAGATTGAGTTTTTGGAATTGAATTCAGAATTGGGATGGCATTCTAAATATTCACACCTTTCTTCCTTAAATATTTTGTACTTTTGAAACTTTAGGGGTATCCCTAATCCGAAGGGTTCTATTCTCTTCAACCATTGAATTCTTGTTCCGGAGATCAGAGGTCAAGAAAAGGCTGTCAAGATGGTAAGTTTGAATTTTGAATTTCAAACTTCTTTGTGACTTTTGAATTTTGAATTTGAGTATCAATTTCAATACACAATAAATATCAAATATTGAATATCAAATACAAAATATGAAATAATGAAATATGTAATAATGCATAAGCATAATTTGAAATTGAAATTCATTGAAAATTAATTTTAGACGATCAGCAAAAATAACAAGATGATGCAGCACATCAACTTCAGGATTCGTGTAACCCTTCAGGATTCACGAACCTTCATCGGAACTTTTAAAGGTCAGTTTGTTCATTGTTTGTTGGTTTTTATTTTTTATTGAACATTTGAACATCACGTGAAATTTTTGTAACATGTGACGTGACATGGTTTATGTTGTGCATTCAATTTTAGCTTTCGATAAGCACATGAATCTGATATTGGGGGACTGTGAAGAATTCCGCAAACTGCGAGCTAAAAAAGGAGCTGCAGCTGAAAGAGAAGAGAAACGAACACTAGGGTTTGTTCTTTTACGGGGTGAAGGTATCGTCTCGATTACAGTGGAAGGTATAAATATTCGTCTTAAATTAAGAGTTTTTTTTGTAATTTAAAAATTTATTGGGTTACTTATTGCCATAAAATTGAACTGTAAAGTTAAAGCATGTATTTATTTGCTTGTAGGACCTCCTCCTCCTGATGAGGGTTTGCCCAGAGTACCAATTCCAGGATCAATTCCCGGACCTGGATTAGGACGTGCTGCCGGCCGTGGAATGCCTGTTCCTCCAGGCTCAGTCCCACCTGGCCTTCAAGGACCCGTTCGTGGTACGTTCATTACAAAAACACAATTTGCCATTCGGTTAAAGCAAATCCATTTTATGGGCAACCTTAAAAGGCGTCAGTGATTTTAAAACTTTAATTTAATTCGTTTAGGTGTTGGTGGACCTTCGCCACAAATGATGGCACCTTCTCGTGCAGGTGCTCCTGCTGTCACAGCTCCTCCGCAAATGCGACCACCAGGTATTTTTGCTTCATTTTTAAATTTATAGTATTTGCACCTATCTTTAGCGTTGTGGTGGTTAGGGTTAGTAAATATTAAGGTACCCAGTTATCATTTTTTAAACTAGTCAAGCGTCAAGCACTAGAATTTGGTAGAAATTAGGCTGACCTACTTTATTCTACACATTACGAAAGTAAGAAGCTAATATTCATATTTATTGAAGGTGGACCACCAGGTATGCCGCCGCGTCCCGGAATGCCACCCGGTATGCCTCCTGGTATGCCACCAGTTCCTCCAGGTAAGCTAAGCAATGATTGCGAGGTCACCCTATATTAAATTATTTTCGGAGTTTACAATTAATTACGAATATTTCTCGAGTTATTCAGTGTAAAAGATTTAATTATAAATGTGACAGGCATGATGGGTCGAGGTATGCCGCCGCCAGGAATGCCACCAAACATGCGTGGTCCTCCACCAGGACTTATGAGAGGAGGTAATTTGGATTAACTTTTGACAATTGCTTTCGAAAGTTTAGATTATTTATTTGGTTGTAATAATTGTTCCCTATTTCCCGTCATAGTTCCTCCACCACCTGGACGTCCTCCATTCTAATTGGATTACGCACGTTTCAACTTTCCTTTTGTTTGGTCAATGTCATCTCAAGACTTCGTTCTTCCTTTGGATCAACTTGTGACTTGGTTTATTCAGCATTTTGTAAATTTCATTTATTAAAATATGTTAATTTAAACATTAATAAATGACTTGTTTTACATTTAAAACATATCCGTAATAGTGTCTTCGAATTATGAAAAATACGATTTGTATTTCTAAACGTAGGATATCAAGATATGAATTATCTAAATCTAATCACCACGTTAATTATGGACCTGAGATGTCAGAGTTAAAAAAATCTCTTAAAATCAACTTGGGTGAGCTGAAAATTGTTAAAGTGAACGAGCACATTCATTTAATTCCACCTTCAGCCTTCTATTTGTTACCGATCGATACTCCTAATTTATTACTATGTAGAACAACCCACATGCATACTAACTCTCTTAATTCATTTCATAAATATTGAGTTGGAATTTTATTTTTTCTGGTGGTTATGTAGTCGGAGTTTCAGACACATTCAACTTACAAGTGACACTTAAATAGTGGTCATGGTTGAATGTGAATGATCTAAATGGAGATTTTTGGATATTAACTAATCCTATGAACGCGATTCATGTAAACATGTCGATGGTTATTTATGAGTTCTAACTGAATCATTAAAAATTACAATGACTTTATTTAATCAATTAAATACCTAAAAAAGAGCAGTATAGAATCCTCATCGATAACCGCAGAACAATAAATTACACATGTACAAGGAAGCCTGCACTACAACGAGAAAAATCAGATTCCTCCTCGTCTTATAAAATTCCTCTGCAAGAAAAAGAAACAAGACGAGATAAACTGCATCAATTGCGAGCAATTACTTAAAGATGTAGATTATAGAAAGAGGATTAATTTTAGTTTTAATTATCGAAAAGAGCCTCAGATGTCCTTGAAGGGTCGCGGTCGGTCGTTGACCCAACAAGGCGGCGTGTAATTCATAGAAATCATTCGCCGTATTTCCTCACCGACTCTTTCGTAGGTCAATAGTGACCCTACCGAAATGGCACCGATACACTCATTCCAGGCCTCATCCTACTTAACTTACGAAAGCTTCATCAGCAAACTTCTGATTTTACAATAAAACTGTACATGATCCAATTGAAATTCGGAGCAAGTGTCTTTGCAATGAGATGAGTTGTGCTATTTAATTGCATGTTTTGCATCGAAAGGTCATGGAAATACCCTGGTATTGCCAGGGATGACTTATTTCATTAGAAAATCGGGCATTGAAGGGTTAAGCACGTGCTGAACCTACTGGAGGCTGGAGCAATTTTGATGAGCACGAAAGTAATTTCACAGGAGAAGCTGCCCTCTCTACTAGAAATAAAACTGGTGTGTCTGAAGTTAGTGCAGTGCGGCTAACTTTTGTAGCAGTTCTTATGTTTTCTGATCTCTGTATGGCGCTATAGCCGTTGTATTCCGTTGTAAATGCAAATACTTCCATTTCCATGTCTTTGTTTAATCCCGAATAATATATATGCAATTTTGGCGTGGGCCTGTAATTTAATTTTTTAAACGAACATTAAAGCTAAAAGCTTTGTTCGTAAATCTGTCTCAAGTTTGTAAATGAAAAATCCTACATGAAAAACCAGTGAGTAATTAAAGCTTATTAAAATAGTTTAGAGTGGAAGCAAGCCTGCCTTTAATGTCAACTCCCAGTCCAAGTATTGTTCAGAATATGCAATTGTTGTAAAAGTGTACAAATTAGCGCATTAATCTCTTTTTATACCCGATTCTTGTTTTTCAATGAAATTTCAATAAATGTATACTTAAATGGCAATTGCAATATGAATCTTTCAAAAAAGCGTTTACTTGCCGGCGTCACTTATGACCTAGAAAAATAATATTTTGAATGATAGGTAGAGAAAACGATTCATCATGTTCAGGAATTCAGTTCAGTTTCAGTAACGTCATGACACGCACTGCCAATGGACGTATTAAACAAGTATCTTCTTCAATCAGAGTTACTATACTATTAATTAAATTAATGGCATATCACCGATAAGACATATCGAAGTAATGGTTTTCATGATCGATAAGGATATGCTCAAACTTGGAAACTTTGAGTAGGTATAAACGGCAGGCTGACATGCGACAGTAAAAAAAAATATATGAATAAGTCAATGTATTCTTCTTGGGAGGATATCCTTAAGATCTGTCACAGAGGTTGCTGCTGTGATGCGTAACACATATTGTTACATATAAACTGGGAAAAGGGAATTAAGATACGGAAGGATGTCACACGCGTAATTTTTTGGAGGTCGGGCTTTGCTTAATAGTACAGAAATAAAATGAGGGTCAAGACCACATTATATTATCCCGAGAGTCAAATCCAGATCATCTGTCACACATTGATCTTTTCTATCGTATTATTATCTAAAGAGATGTGGCCCTATATGTCATCTTTTAATTAATTCAGGCAAGGGGAATAGCAATAATACTTTGCGGAATAGCTATAGTGAGTCCCACTGATAAAGGCAGAGTAAATTATAACACAAAAAGTCAAAGTCAAACAGCTATTTGTCTATAAGCGGAATCTGGAATCACGTAAGGAGAAAACGTATCATCATAAAAAAGGAGAATCATTATTCTAGTTTAGCTATGCATCACTGTTTATACTTTTTGTGTTCATGATTGTTAATAGTTTGGAACATTGAACGATTGTAACGCACTAATTTGGTATTGGTATTGGTATTGGTATTGGTATTGGTATTAGCTTTATTGTCAAAGAAGTACAACATAATTAAACGCTGATTTCCACTCCAAGACACTGAAGATACTTCACCACTAACAGTTTCAAAATTATACATGATATTTTAAGTCATAGCGTATTTTAATATAATTATACAATTTTACATTCGACTAGCAAGAAAAAATTGGTTTAAATTAAAACAAAAAGTATCAGTAGATTCAGAATTTTTTATGTAATTTGGTAGATCATTCCATAAGGAAATTAATCTAAATTTAATGCTTGCTTGGAAAAAAGAAGTCTTATGCTTAGGAACAAGAAAATTGTTAGATCTATCCGTAGAAGATCTCGAATCACCGAAGTGATTTACAAAATCGTGCAAGGCCTCTGGAAGTAATAATTTAACTCGACTACATAAAAAATCACGGGCAAGAGTAAGCAAATAATAATTTGCGTATTCTTTAACAGTCAAAAGTTTAAATTTTTCATACAAATCAAAAATATTACACTTCGCAGGCGAGTTCCATTTTTTCAAGAAATTATTAATAACATTTTGAACAGATGAAAAATTAGCATTATTAGTACCACCCCATATTTGGATACCATATTCAACACTGGACATAACAATTGCTTTAAAAACAATAGGCATTCGATCTTTTGGAATGTATCTTTTGCAGCGCAGAAGAAAGTAACATCTAGATGAAATATTTTTAATGATCTTACTACAGTGAGAGGAATAAGTTAAATTTTCATCTAATAAAATACCCAAATATTTGAACTCATCCACCCTATTTATAATAAAATCTGGGCTAATTATACTTACATTAGGAGGAGTTTTTCGCATATGTGGATTTCTAAAAATCACATAAAAAGATTTACTCCAATTAATCTTCATATGATTTTCAATACACCAATTATTAATTTTTTCTAATTTGATTGTCACTATTTTAATTAAAGCATCAAAATCAGAATTAGAGTCGGCCGTTGCTAGATCATCTGCATAAAGATCTTTGTGACCATCAATGATTTCGCAAATATCATTTATGAAAAGATTGAAAAGAACTGGACCAATAATTGAGCCTTGTGGTACAGAGGCTGAAAGTTCATGGGAGTCAGAGATAAATTCACCCAATTTAATTTTAATTGACCTTTCACTTAAATAACTGTATAAAATTCGAATTAAATAAGATGGAAATTTATATTTAGTCATAAGCTTTTTTAGTAAAATGTGGTGGGGGACAGAATCGAATGCACGAAGCAAATCTAAAAAGGTTGCCAATGTATAATTACCAGAGTCGATATATTGAGAAATTATTTGTGTCAAGTGAGCTAGAGCATGAACAGTGGAGTGCTTTCTCCTAAATCCAAACTGAAAAGGGGTGAGTATTTTCTTCTCAGTTGCAAATTTAGTGATCCTAAAAGTGAGTATGCTTTCAAAGATTTTACTTAAAAAAGGTAAAACAGAAATAGGGCGATAACAAAAAGGATCCAACTTATTCCCACCCGATTTAAATAAAGGCGTGACCAACGCAGTTTTCCATCGGGATGGAAAAACTCCTTTGTCCAAGCAGTTATTAAACAAGGTAACAAGAACAGGGGATAACTCTTCAGCAAACAATTTGACAATTTTAGGGGGGATCGAAGAAAGTCCTGCGGAAGTGGACTTTTTAAATTTAATAGAATCTTGTACTTCCTGAATTGTAATTGGTGAAAACGATTTTTCTAAATTTAAAACTTCGGCTACAAAATTGTTTCGGATATCATCATCTTCAAAGTTAGTTTTAACAATAACGGCATCAGCAATGAGTTTTGAAATCTCAGATGGCTCATTTACAATTACACCATTAACCATTAATTCGCTGATATGTGACGTATTATTTCCAGTACCAGTTAGCTTTTTGTAACAAGACCATAAGTGATCGCTGGTATCTGATTCATTAAAAAGTTTATGAAAATGTTTAGATTTATTTTTTCGGCAAGTTATATTAATCGTATTCCTTAATTTTTGATACTCCTTATAAGTGGAGGAACATTTTAATTTTTTAGAAAGCCTTTTTAAATGATCTCGTCTATGCATCATTTTCCTAAGATCACCATCAATCCATTCCATAGATCTGGCTTTAACGGTACGAGTAACAATAGGCACATGTTTATCAATTATTTGTAAAAATGAGTCTTCAAAATTAGCTATCATATCATTAGCATCATCCGAGAAAGTATCAAGAGATGACCAAGGGAATTCTTTCAATTCATTTGATAAATCTTGATTGTTCAAATGTTTATAATTTCTAAACTTGATTGTATGAGTAGAAAACTTCTGCCCAATTTTTTTCCTAACTACATACGTTAACTCATGATTGGAGAGCCCAGTAGTAAGAACACCTGAGGCTTTACAGAAGTTCATTGAATTTGTGTAAATGTGGTCTATTAAAGTTTGAGAAGTTTTAGTGATATGTGTAGGCTCCGTAATAAGTTGACTGAGTTCAAAAGCAGAAAAAGCACCTAACAATCTATCAGCCATTGACCATTTTTTCATAAGATCAGTATTTAAATCACCTAGTACATATAATTCTTTGTGTGACATTAAGAGTTTATTTAAGTCTAACAAGTAGAGATTAAGATCCTCAAAAAAGTCGAGATAATTTGAGCTAGGAACACGATAAATGCACGAAACCAATATAGGTTTCTGGAAAGGTAATTTAATTGATATACATAAAGATTCAACTTCATTTCTAAAATTATGCATATCAACAGCCTGAATCGATAAACCATCTTTATAAAGGCAAACGAGCCCACCCCATTTGCAAAATTTGCATACCGTCTTGTCCACTAGTACATATATTAAATGGCCTTACGCAATTTTTGGAGATGGATATGTAGTATAATAACAGCTTATGTGATCGTATATTATCCAAAAGTAATTAATGACAGTAGTAATTCTCGTAAACGTTTCTACCAAAATGCAACTTATGCATAAAAATATATCAATGGAACCCTATGGAATAATCGATCCCTTTATAAATCAAGAAGTATCACCTGTGATTCGTGTATTGATATATTCAAAGAATAATTAAAGGCAAGAAAAGTGTATCTAGTATATTTATGATTTGAAATCATTTGATATTTAGTTATTTTTTTCAGATCATGACTTGGAATTAAAACGCTCAAATGCAAATGCAAGTAAAGCTATACTAAAGTATTAAAAAAAAATAACAAAGGAGAGCGTCTAAATTCTATGTAGATTAGCCAATAAAACAGATCAATTTGGCACAACTTCATACAAAACCGTAATCAAGCTCATTAAAGTGGACCATTGATAAGTTCGAGGCGGCTTGGATTTTGAACACGAATAGTAAAAATCAGAGAACAATGTCTATTTGTTTACCATTTCAAGCGTTTGACCCTAAGCGTGCTGAGCACAATCAACTAATATGGAGTATTGAAATCGATACTACGATATTAGAACATGCAGTCAAGTCAAATGCTGAATTTTACAATCCGCCATGTTAAGATGGAGTATGGAAAACGGTATAGGAATGTATCTAATTATGGCCATCGCAAGAAAATTACAGCACGATAAATCTTAATTAGCCGTTCCTCGGCATTGTTTCCCTCAAGGAGGAGTACCTTGATGTTCAATCAAGGGTGTGTGTCCTATTACTGAAGGGTGCGTAACTTTTTTTTTCGTAATTTATACTAATATTATGCGTGTTGTATGAAATTTCAGGAATAAAATCCAAATCGAGTATCCTTGCACTATTCCCATCAACTTAATTATGCTTTCTCTTTACGCACTCAATGTCAGTTGATTGTGGATTGCCAAAGAAAATATTGCAAATGATGGCAAACGAATTAAGTTAACTATACTTGTAACCTACTGTGTTTATTAAAGGAAACCCTTTTAATTTTATCCATTTTACCAGCATAATATTACAGTCGAAGCAGAAGCAGACAATTTATAAAGCTATCATCATGGCTGTCGGTATTGAATGTCAGAATTTGAGACAAGATCTAGCAATGAGACGAGATGCACGATTCACGCACCTTTTTATTATTCATCCCCATGCGTACGGCATTATTTTGTAAGAGATCAAGCGTAATCAACTCACACTGGGAATCTGACAAGGGACTCTTTGATATCAAGTCATTAAAATCCAATCAACCTTATCCACTTCGGAATCTCCTTAATTTAAAGAAAAAAATACAAGTAAACGATAACGAATTGATCTTTAAACACAAATTTTTGTAAGTTGAGAGGTACCTGGTTAAGCTCAAGAGGCACTTGATCATAGACAAAAAATTTACTTCTGCTACTTTGGCACAATTATTAAAATTAGGAGCATTAATCATCATTTGGCACAGCAACCTTTAAGGTGTACTGACTGTTCCTAACAGGTAATTTAAATATGAAAAATTGCATGCGGTAAACATTGGAATTGATAGGTGTAACTTTTCATCGATAATTATGTCATTGGATGTGTTCGAAGGGATTTATACTTGTCCAATTAAAGTCACTAAATATTGATGCCTGGTGTCAAAGTCAACGACCATTTTCTGACCATTAAATTTCTATGAGAGCAGACCTTATTTACTCCTTGTCATCCTTGCACTGTTAACTATAATAATAATAATAATAATAATTCTTTATTCAGGATTGATATGGCCATAACCTTTACAATCAAATCAGTCTTAATATGGGTGTTTTACAGAGTCTCTATAATCAATTCTCTTAGTTTAATTACGTATTTAAAGAACAAAGTGATCTTTTTAACTTTATCAATACTGAGGTTTACAAAGTACATCAGGTATCTACTCTCAGATGTCGGAGGAGTATATTCTGAAATAAATTTCCGTCTCAATAGTAAATACCGTGGGCATACAAACATTATATGAAAAATATCTTCGTTTAGGTTTTGGTTACATGCTTTACAAATAGGTGATATATCGTTGTCATAAAAATGTTTTAATTTCTGAAGTCTTATTGTGGATCCATTCACAGATATCTGTGACATGTTAGCTCGCAGTTGAGTAATTAGTCTGGTTTGATTCCAGCTAAGATACATTTCTAAATACAATTCTGGTCGTGTGTTCGTTTTTACAGTCTTGTAATTCGGCATTGTTGTACTTATTTACATTCTTTGTATGTCTTCTGATTCAATGCTACTTTTAATTACGTTAATGGCTTTGCTTAATTCTATGTTTAACATTTGAATATCTTCAATATTTTCAGGATCAACCTTTAGTTCTAATAGATATTTGAGATTGAACCGAGACAGTATTTCTTCAAAGTTATTGAACCAGTTTTTCCTAACATGCGTGTCATGACTTTTACATTTTAACATTTCGTAACATTGGAATATAATTGAGTTTCTGGGTTTTATCATTATACGTTTCCAAAACATTAAAATGCATTTTATTACATGTATTTCAATCGATTTTACTGATGACTCAATTCGTAAGAACCATACCGGTGTTTTTTGTGGTAACATAAATAATCGTCGCAAGAAGTTATTCTGAAAAATTACAAATCGTTGTATCATACTAATTCCCCATATTGGAGTACAGTACATCATTACTGATCTCACCAAACTATCAAAAATTTTAAGCCTCCCGTCTAGGGTTTTCATTTTGGTTTTGAACATTAAAGAGAATATATGATTCTCCGCAATCTTAGCTTTAGCAAATGCATCATCACAGATGTTTTTATAGTTCATATTGTTATGGAAAGTTATTCCTAAATACTTATAACTATTTACACACTCGATTTCGTCATTATCCCAAAATACCTTAGCTTCAGTTACCCTTCTGTTCCCGTTTCTAAATATAACCACTTTTGTCTTTTCAATGTTCACTTTGAGGTTATTGTCTTTAAAATAGCTACTAATAAGTTCGATTTTGCTCTGAAGGTCGAATACGTTAGTGGCCATAACCACAATATCGTCAGCATAAAGTAGCAGATGTACTTGTCGTTTCCCTGCTTTTATGCCCGTAATATTGCTACCATTAATTTTGGTGATCAGATCGTTTATAAAGATAGTGAATAATTTAGGAGATAAGCTTTCTCCTTGTAAGATTCCTTTTTCAAAATTAAAATAGGAGCTTTCTCCTTTAGTAGTACGAACTTTTCCTTCTATGTGGCTGTATATATTCTGAATAATTGTTATGTATTTATTACTAATTCCAGCATTACTTAATTTGTCCCATAATTTAGAGTGGCTTATGCTATCAAAGCATTTGGATAAGTCGATAAAAATAGAATACATTTTGTTTTTCTTATTTTTCAAGTGGTTTTGAAGTAACGAATTTAAAACGAATACATGATCCTCACATCCGGTTAACTAATGCTTTGTTTCTTGGACTTGCAATGGATTAAAACAAATCGATGGCTTGGTTCCATATCCATTACTTGGACTATGTATCATAGTTATTTTCTAGCAACTAATTATTAAATGACGCCTTCCATTCCCTTTAATTAATGGTTAGAATACTAGAATATTAATTAAGTTAATCATTCTATAATTTTGTTACACTTAAATAAGGTGCAATTTTATTGATTTATTCTGTAATCTATTCCGTTTAAATTTAGTTATTTATACTTAACAATTTATATTTCAACTGAAAAAAAATGGTATGCAGAGTATGAAAATAGTTGTTGATTTTTGAGTTAATCGCTAACATTGGTGACATCACTTCACAGTGTGATTCAAAATAGTGATTCATACAGCACAATTCTATTGTACCGAAATGCGACACCGAATTCGATTAGCGATTAGTAAACAATAAAAAAGGAATAGCATTGTCTCATTTGTGGAATGTAATAACAGCATTACAGCAAAAAATAGTATCCTACTTTAACTGCTGAGTGATTGATATTTGGATATTTATTTGGATTACACGTGGAGACAAGTTGAGCACAGTTCCACGTGCGGCTTCCTTATCATATCATAGCTGACTCTTGTTGTAACTGGCTTTGTTTTCATTGGCTATTTTGGACGTTTTAATTTCTTGAAAACAAGTTCAATGGGTAGTTTTATGTTTCAAATAGAAAAATCTCTTTGACGGATGACGACAGGGTGTTTTTTATACGTGCATACTTTTTACTAATAGCTGTTAAAAAACTATAACAAAATCTTTGCAATTTACATGTTCGTATTCATTTAAATTGTGTCATCTTTCAGTTAACTTATTATTTACTGTGAATTTTAAGAAAATGTGAAATAATCTGCTTAGAATGTTTGGCTTCCATTCAGAATTTAAAAGTTTATTCAAAATTATCGATAAAAGAACGCAATAATACAGAAAATCTTTAGTCTTTATTTGTTCTGACGAATAAGTCAAATATGTGATTAATTTACAAAGTAACAAAATAAACACTTGTACTTATTATGACAACATGTACAAACTTAACAATCTCGCACAGATGACTGATTGTGCGGTTTTTATTAGTGTACAGTCTTGTGATAAAGTAGGGTCACCAAAGTAAAAAATTTCACCTTTATCCCTTTCCTAAAAAGCACATTTAATCATAATGTTGAATACTAGACTCACTAAACTGAAACTTTACTAAAGCCGAAGCCTTAAAATGTGGCATTTTAGGTTACAATTTATGTTTTTAATTTTCTCTCTACATAATCCTTCCTGGATATTTGATTTTTTATGCAATTGAAGGTGGTTTCGAAATGCATATATTTCCGGCTCTCGTTACCATTGCTTCTTATGCAATGTTAGTTAAGCAATCTCAGAATATCCCTGGAAAACCATTAAAAATCAATCTCTTGGAGCATTGTAATTTATTCTATAAAAAGGCAGATGTATGAAGACACGATATGATTGCTGAGTGTCAAAGGTGTGCGTAAGCTAAACGCACCGTAAGAATACTTAATGAAATCAAATGAACCCGATGAAACCATTAAATGATTGTTGAAAGGATGAAAGAAGGCTTTAGCCTTTTCGGCTATTTCCTCCGAGGTTATGCTTGGCCCGTGAATGTATCACACATGTATTTGTTTGTTGATGATTGTGTAACAATCCCAAAGTCTGTGGCTGAAACCAACCCGTGTGAGAAACATGACGAAATGTTATTCTTTGAAATGGGATGCCAGCATAAAAAATGAATGGGAGTTTTAGAAATATTAAAGGCAGAGTGACTATTAACCATGAAAAAGTCCAGAACAAAGATGAACACGAAACATAAAATGCAATTTAATATTGCGTAATGCGTAAAGAAAGGAAATAAGGCGTATTATGCGTGGTTTTATTTTTTCCAGATTTTAACAGAAATGGAACCAGATGCAAGGCTTATTTTTATTACAACAATACTTTGAATTCAACTCTCTCACTCTGTTCTTCAAAATCTACGTTACCTTAGTACACCCTTGAAATATGGTATAAAAAGTTAACTCCTCGGACAGGAACTTAACCTTCCACGAACTTTTTTTTACCTTAAAACAGCATTTTAAAATTTTAAACATCCCTAAAGAATCCAATGTATAAACATTGAAGAACTCATAAGGGTGGCCTCCGCAGTCTGGACAACAATAGACTGCCCATGAACTTGAATAGCCTCCAGTGTCCAGTGTGCATGACTTGAACTTTTAAAAATCCAGGAAAAAAATTGGAGCCGTAACATTCTGTACGGAAGACCATCATATTTCTCTTGAGGAAGATTGGATAACAACATCTTTATAATAATGAGCTCCCGTGTTAATGGTATACGCCATATCTCCTCCCTAACCGGAAATCTGACAGTAAGGATCGAGACGGGTATCCAAAGTATATCTACAGGAGACGCCGTTAGGCTATATTTCAGGTCCCTGGACACACCCCCAAGGGGTCCCTTCGTAAGGGTCCTGTGTAAAAAACGGCACAACTAGGTCATGTGATATATCAATCGAATCACAATGACCGTCGGTATCCAACCGTGTGGTTACCTATGTCATACCACACCCCCTTTTGAAGTTATAAAATAAAACGTGAATTAAATATAATGTTAATATTGCGTATCGTAGATTGAATAGATAAAGGCAATTACTCCTGTATGCAAAGGAAAAACGTTACGCATTTGGGCCACCCTCCCCAAAAAAATAACCAACATCAGGGGGTGTGACCTCGCGATACGACAAATTCGCAAATTAAGATTTGATTTCTAAATGACTCCTCCACTATTTGGTATACCCGACACGCCCATTGCGACGCAATTTGAGTGCCGAATGACTCCCAGTATTTGCAAGGGAGCAACAATAGCCAAATACCACAGGTGACAGGGAAGGGAAGAGTCTAAATAGTTAAATTGAAACGAAAAATCTTTATTAACATACTGTCTAATATTTAATTACTAAACCAACCCACATGCCATTGCCATGCAATACCAATTCATCTCTATTCCCTTATAACCCTGACCTACAGGTCCCACACCCGAACTCCTTAAACTTTCAAAATTCGGAAAAGCCAAAGAGTTTATCAGTGGAAAGAGATGTGACTCGATATAGCACATTATGTTTTCGAAATTTCAACGGTTTTGACCGTGTCAAGGTCAAGGGATCAAAGTAACCCTTCATGTGTGATACATGGATGGAAAGCTATTATCAAGGGCTATTGAAAGATGTATTCGATTTCTGTGTGTGATAACCCGGGAAGGGGTCAAATAGGTTCAATGATGTTAAATATTTCGTACATATTTTCAGTTTCAAAAGTAGGGGTCAAAGTGCAAACATATACGTGTGAAAGTGAAACGTCATTCGAAAGGCATGATCCAATACTTTAAAGTGGTGTATGTTATTTTGGTGTATGGTTGGGGAACTTTTCGATATTTTACGATGTAGAGTTCGGGAAAGGTCACACGGTGAAATTATTATGTATCGTAGATATATAATGTTTATGCTTCGGTGTCTCTCTGTCTGTCTGTAAATGCCATAACTCAAGAACGGCTTAACTATTTGAAATTTTTCTTTCGGTTATCTATTTAGGACATTCAAACCGAGGTCAATTTCGTTTAGGGGCCCTCTAGGTCAAAGGTCAGAGGACATTAAAACCGAGGTCAATTTCGTTTAGGGGCCCTCTAGGTCCAAGCTCAGAGGGGTTAAGATGGGGTCACCCCCTGACCGGCGGGGAGGGGTCAAAGAGGTCAAATTACAAACATATATGTGTGATACGTCATTCGAAAGCTATGATCAAGTGCTTTCGAATGATGTATGTAATTTTACTCTATGGTTGGGGCAAATTGAGATTATCAATATTTCATGTATTTTAATCATTTCAAAACACAGTTTGCAATGTGAAAGAATATGTTCAAAAACAGTTTCGATGTGTATGTAGCGTTCTACCATACATTAGTACATTCGATCTCACGACCCACGTCGTCGGCAAGTTTGAATTCCTCTAAATCCTGCTTAAGAGGTAATATCAAACCGTCAAAAAAGTTTAAGCGATCCTGGCGTTCCGGAAAGGTCACAAGGTCAATTTATTAAATCCCTCTTAAAGAAGTAATGGGCCATAAAATTTAAATCTCACGATCCAGCCCTGTAGGATAGTTTGAATTCCTTCAATTCTTTTTCAAGAAGTAAGAGGGAACCGTTAAAAAAGTTAAAGCGATCCTGGCGTTCGAGAAAGATCACAGGGTCAAATTATTAAATCCCTCTTATAGAAGTTATGGGCCATAAAATTTAAATCTCACACGTTGTCGGAAGGTTTGAATTTCTCTAAGTCCTGCTTAAGAGGTAATGGCAAACCGTAAAAAAAGTTTAAGCGATCCTAGCGTTCCGGAAAGGTCACAAGGTCAATTTATTAAATTCCTCTTATAGAAGTTATGGGCCATAAAATTTAAATCTCACGACCCAGCGTAGTCGGCAAGTTTGAATTCCTTTAAATCCTGCTTAAGAGGTAATATCAAACCGTCAAAAAAGTTTAAGCGATCCTGGCGTACGGGAAAGGTCACACGGTCAAATTATTAAATCCCTCTTATAGAAGTAATGGGCCATAAAATTTAAATCTCACGACCCAGCGTTGTCCGAAAGTTTGAATTCCTTTAAATCCTGCTTAAGAGGTAATATGATCAAACCGTCAAAAAAGTTTAAGCGATCCTGGCGTACGGGAAAGGTCACACGGTCAAATTATTAAATCCCTCTTATAGAAGTAATGGGCCATACAATTTAAATCTCACGACCCAGCGTAGTCGGCAAGTTTGAATCCTATCAAATCATGCTTAAAAGCTAAGAGCAACCGTTAAAAAGGGTTCAGCATTACTGGCGTTGGGGAAACGTCACACGGTCAAATTATTAAATCCTTCTAATAGTAGTTATGGGGTACAAAATTCAAATCTCACGACCCAGCGCAGCGTTGTCTAAAAGTTTGAATCCTATCAAATCATTCTTAAAAGCTAAAAGCAACCGTTAAAAAGGGTTCAGCATTACTTGCGTCCGGGAAAGATCACAGGGTCAAATTGTTAAATCCCTCTTAATAGTATGGGCCACAAAATTCAAATCTCACGACCTAGCACAGTCGTAAAGTTTGAATTCCTTTAAATCATTCTTAAAAGCTAAGAACAACCGTTGAAAAGGGTTCAGCATTACTTGCATTCGGGAAAGGTCACACGGTCAAATTATTATGTATCGTAGATACATGCGAATGAGCTGGTGTCCGTCTGTCTGTCCGTCTGTCTGTCCGTCCGTGAGCACGATTACGGGCGAACGGCTCAATATTTTGAAATTTTTCTTTCGGGAACTTATTGAGGACATTTAAACGGAGTTCAAGTTCGTTCGGGGGCCATGTTGGTCAAAGGTCAAGGGGGGAAATGTCAAAGGTCAACATTTTTTCAAATAACAACCTCCCATGTGTGATACATCGATGGAAAGCTACGGTCAAGGGCTATTCAATGATGTATATGATATGGGGGTGGAGTCACCCTCTGAGCGGTGGGGAGGGGTCAAAGAGGTCAAATTACAAACATGTCTGTGTGATACGTCGTTCGAAAGCTATGAACAAGTGCTTTCAAAAAACGTATGTAACTTTACTCTATGATTGGGGCACTTTGAGATTTTTAATAATTTATATATTTTGAACATTTCAAAACACAGTTTTCACGTTTAACATGTTAAAGAACAGTTTCGATGTGCATAAAGCGTTATAAAAACGTCACATCTACGATACATTACTATAACGTTGGACGGTTTATTAATTTCTACTTATGGTAGTTTTGGGCCACAAAATTCAAATCCGTTGACCTTACCCAGAAGAGTCGAAAAATTTGAATTCCTTTAAATCCTGCCTAGGGGGTGGGTAACCGCAAACCGTCAAAAAAGTTTCCGCGATCCTGGCGTTCGGGAAAGATCACACGGTCAAATTGTTAAATCCCTCTTATAGTAGTTATGGGCCACAAAATTTAAATCTCACGACCCAGCGTTGTCTAAAAGTTTGAATTCCATCAAATCATTCTTAAGAGCTAAGGGCAACCGTTAAAAAGGGTTCAGCCTTACTGGCGTTCGGTAAAGGTCAAACGGTCAAATTATTGTGTATCGTAGATACATTATGCGAATGAGCTGGTGTCCGTCTGTCTGTCCGTCCGTGAGCACGATTACGGGCGAACGGCTCGATATTTTAATTTTTTCTTTCGGGAACTTATTAAGGACGTTAGAGCGGAGGTCAAGTTCGTTCTGGGCCATATAGGTCAAAGGTCAAGGAGGTAAGGTCAAAGGTCAGCATTTTTTTCAAATACTAACACCCCATGTGTGATCGATCGACATCGATGGTAAGCTATTGTCAATGGCTATTCAATGGTGCATATAAATTTTGGGTGGGATCACCCCTTGACCAGTGGGGAGTGGTCAAAGAGGTCAAACTACAAACCTATATGTGTGATACGTCATTCGAATGCTATGAACAAGCGCTTTAAAAAAACGTATGTAACTTAACTCTATGATTGGGGCAATGTGAGATTTTCAAAAATGTATATATTTTGAACATTTCAAAACACAGTTTTCACGTTTAACATGTTGAAGAACAGTTTCGATGTGCATAAAACGTTATAAAAACGCCACATCTACGATACATTACTACAACGTTGGACGGTTTATTTGAGCCGGAAACATTCACGGCTATGATTTTTTAAAACCTGACATTGCTATTCCAAGAGGCACCTTCCTAGACTATGAGCGGACGCGAAGCGTCCGTGATAGGCTAGTATGGTAATAAAAGGGAGAGTGGGATTTCTGGACTGACGAATTATAATAATAATATTAGAAATATACCAGCGATGAAAGTGAATTGGTATATGAAAAATATGCTCATTACAACCAGATTTGACTACAGAAACGAAATCATTAGAAAAAATGGTACTTATCTCAAGAAAAGAATGCTGACCAGCTTATCAGCCACTTCCAGTTCGTCTCGAGAAAATAAGTCTCTCTAATAAGTATCTACGGACACATCTTTAACCTATCTCTTTACTAGAAACACACCTAGCTCAAGGAAGCATATTCTTATGTTTTATATGAATAAAAAATTTCAAGACGATTTGACGGCACATTGAAAGAAAGGCAGCCTTAGTTAAGTATAGAGAGAGAGAGATATGAATATCTGAAGAAAATTATCTCAACAGGAATACTTAAGATTATATACTTAAAGGGCTGTCCAGTTGAAGTCCAGTCCGTCCGTCGGCTATTTTTATGTATGGACGTCGAGGCACAGAGACCAAGACGATATATTACGTCCAGAGCCAGCCAGAAGAAGAGTTTGAAATCTTTTTAGAATGGATTAAATTAGACTGTTTTAAGATCCTTGGGCAGTTTTTTGCTCACGTTTCCTTATTCTCACAGAGTCAACATCCATTTCTAGACTATATTCCTTGGATACCCATGTATGGTGCAAGAGCAATGGATATGTAATGTTGGTAATAATAATAACAGAGTCAGAGGTTTCGGAAAACTCCACGTGTAAAAGGTCAATTTGGACAAAGTTGTCCGTATAGAGATGAAGCCAGAACATAGACCTCTGAAAACATTATAGTCGGGTGGTATACAAAGTCATGGAATATTAACAGAAAAGAACACACGCATAATAATATTATTCTCATACACAACTCTCGCCCAGGTTTGATGCTCTTACGAGGGCATGGGGAGATTTTTACTGGAGGTTCAGATCCACTGAATCTCTATCTTATTTTGCCTCGACTTTCATGTTATTTAATGATCTTGAATGCCTTACATACATTATTCCACTTTGACGATTTATCTTTCAGTTTTTAAATGATTGGATTCCAAGGCTGCGTTTAATAATAGTTCTAAATCATAATGTCTGAGTAGTGGAAAGGCTACAGAATTTATCAACAGAAATTTTTGCAGAAGTGCGTAAGGTGTAATTAATTCCATTGCCATTGAATTGAATTTAAGCCATTTTTGAGTATTTAATCAATGATATGGTACTGGGTTAATGCAAATAATATCTGTATGCCATAACGTTCAGAATTTTCCATTAAAGGAACAGTACAATTAGCTAATTACCATAAACATCAGTTAAAATTTTAAAGAAGAGTTCTATATCCATCCATGCAACCAATAAAATAGCCTGCAGTTATATTTTAAGGAAAGGGAAAGTACGAGACTCTCTCTAAACTAATATTTAATTCATTCGTAAAAGCGTGCAGCCACGGTGCAGGAGTACTGCATTCCCATCCCTCAATCCAAGGACTCTAAAATAAAACCTAAATCTTTCCAACCTTTCAGCAGAGATTTACTTTATTTCCAGCCGGATAAAGGAAGGAATTCCATAATATTATGCCATCGGAAGAGGAAAAATGTAAATCCTCCTTTGAATCCTCATCTTTCTATCATTTTTTTTGTATAAAAAAGAGAAGAAAGCAGCTCAGAAAGAACGCAACATCGATAGTGCATCTCTTGTTGGGCCTGTAAAAAAGTGAAGCTCCGTATATAGTTCGTTGGGACTCAAACTCTGGCCGGATCGAGAGCCATTCCAATTCCTGTGAAACACTTATCCTAGGAGAATGTTGTTGGGATGGTCGATAAGTGCGTTTTTGGTTGCAACACGCAGACTGCGTTCTCTCGTTCTGGAGGAATGGATTTCAAATGAAACGAAGTCGGCGGATGAGTCCAAGAGCACTGTTCCTCCCCCGCACGTGGAGACCCGAAAGTTCAACGTCCTCTCGCTTTTATTACAGAGTCTCCAACCAAAGATTCATCAACTCCTAATAATAATACCTCTTACATAATCCTTGAGTAATGGTTGAGCCAAGACTTGCCACAATCTCCCTATTAAAGCTATCCAATATGGCATATAGTTGGCGATGATGGGAAGGGGACTAGCATTTTTCTTTGAAGACGCGGAAAATGCAGTTCAAACATTAGCTCCTATAATCGTAATAGCTGTCGCTTTGCCTGCTTTTGCTTAGTAATATTATTATGTAATGTTTGATTTGAACTTCCAATCCAGGGATGTTTTAAAGCAGAGGATTCCTATATTACAAGGTTATATTATATTTAGAGACCAGCAGAAGCAGACTCTGTCAACAGAGCATTTCGTTGGGATTCCATATCCTTCTAGATATGTTGTAAACTAACTTAACCTGTCCTGACCCCGCGCTGGCTGGCATCCATTCCAGCAGGAGCATTATGCGTGTGGAGAGATGAAATCGATGGAGTTCTTAGAATATTCTGAGAAGATAGCCTTGAGACGAAGGGGATTGTGCGAAACGCACAATCAGGAGTTTTTTTGTTCGGCAGATCAAGTTGGGTTCAGGGCTATCCGAAATTCTCAAGCGTTTACATCTCGGATTTCATTAAAAACAAGAGGTTTTTTATTTTAAATCATGATTTAAAATGGGTTTGAAGTTATCCACACTATACTTATGTAATGTTTTAATCACGTTCAGGGATTACTCAAATCTCGAATGCTATTATTATGCAATGAATCCCACTGAATTAATATTGAGTATTTTTTAAGTATTTGTTAGTATGCCACTTACCACCCTGCCAGCTAGTACATCACACGTGGAGACGGATTTCACCCTATCCTTGATAAATGCATTATTCTATTTTCAACATTTATTTCGAACAGATCTAAATCATTGGGGCCATTGAGATACAACTTCCATATCGTCGATTGGGTTCATAACATGTTATCCAGACTCATATAACTTTGTTTTATGAATCATTGACTCCGTCGATATATTAATGTAATCTATATTATCCATCCTTGTATTTTGTAATATTAAATAAATATTATATGAGAAGAGTTATATACAGATGCGAATGACTGCTATTTTATCATCCACGCATTTTTCAACGACTCGTGTAACAAATTGGCAATGGGAAATATCATAAGAAGTCTTGATGAATGACAAATCAATGAATACGCTTATTTTTTAACGTTATAAATATGCCAAACTGGGACAATTCTCATTGTCACCTCGATTTCCAATTTCTTTCCAAGCCTGCATAACTAGTCAGGTTATATTGTAATAAACACTCGATACGCACTAACGCACTGTAGGATTTGATTGAGGGCAAATTGACACATGACAGTTTTTATTATTCGTAGGAAAATGTCAAGCGATTTTAGATATATACAGAGTTTTATTAGGAATAAAAAGCATAACGAAGTAGTGTTAGTGTGGTAGGGGATTTCAGTCTAGACTCGTCGAGATAACCATATTATCATGATACAACGGAAACGAGTAAATTGAATTCAAGAGACACCCTATTTTACATGTCAATAGTTCAGAGTGGATGAAAAAAACAAAGTCAACTAGTCATGATTGACTGCTGTCAGCATTTATTAAAGGCACAACAACGCCAATTTAGACAGCTCAAGTCAAATTTAACACCTTGAGTCCCAACTCTCAACCATTCGTAAAAGTAGCCTTTTTCTTTACTAGTCTATCTATTGATATTGTAAAGCAATTATGCGTGGGGTTAGCTTCACATAAAGCTTATTATCTTGCCTACATATATTACGCGTAAAGAACATAACTGTTCAATATTTTGAATAAATCTGAATCAGCACGCACATGATACTCGTTTTTTATGAGCTATATATTTTGCTCTGTTATATTATATTGTACTCAGTGTCAATCATTAAAGGGCAGTTGAGAAAAATTAGCATACAATGCGTGTTTTTTAATTTTATATCCCAAATTGAATACTGGGCCAAGTCCAGCGAGCAAAATTCTTGCACTAAAAGTTCATTAATTTATGATAATATTTAAAGGATTACTACAGACTACAGCAAGAAACTGTAGTGTAAAACCAAGTGTTCTTGAAACTTTCAACATTTTATTATAGTATTAGTATCGACTATAGATTTGAGCAGATCTAAACAATGATCGCCTAAAATGGCCAAAATGCTATCATTTTCCTACGACAATTTATTGGATATACAGGTTCAAATCTCCACTTCATTAGGGTGCTAGACAAATTGAGATAATTAGCCTTATTTGCATTTTTAGGTCACTCAGAATTAAATTGTCGCACTAAATATCACGACTTTAGACATTTTGAGAATTTTCAAGAGTCAAAGACCTTGTTTGAAGATAAAGTTATGTATGTGCGAATTACAAGTTATTGCCATTGGGATTTTAGGTTAGTTAGTTAGCAAAGCAGTTTTTGATTGCCGATTATATAAGCTGGCAGTTTTTGGAAATTATACGTTTCAGTCAAACTATCCGGTATTTAAAAACAATCTAGTCTTTCATTGAACCATAATAATAGCCCAGTGATCATGAAACTATAATTTATTCAACGACCTTCTGTTGCACGCGTATAATGTATATGGATCGACGACTTTTGGGTAAAATCATAAGAATTTTGGTTTAAATGACTGATGTTGCTATTTCTTGTTGTTAATGCCCCGTTTGAGGACTAATAAGCTTGAAACGAAGGGACAAAAAGGTGTTGAACTCAACGATTCGATTTCAGCTTCTGAATCAATTTATTTCACATAATTAATTAACTTTGTAAGGATCCCGTTGCCCACAAAGAGTCCTTATGGCATTAAATGTCAGTGAGTGACTTTTTACTGATCGGCCTTTCTAATAAATTTTTCTCCGTAATTGGTTTCTTTTACTGTTTGCCTGTTGGCCAAATGATCGTATAACAAGATCATTAAAGTTTAAAGTCTAAAGAATACATCCATTTTGATTGGATTTTGGGTGGTCAAGTGAAGATCACATTTGATTCAATTGCCTCCCTCATTATGTGATATGATTAAAGGCTCTAACCTGTTTATGCTTCAAAGTAACCGTTCATGCTTATCGAACTGCAAATTAAATTTGATTGAATTATAGGCTATGAAATGGATCTATTAACTAGAGCTAAAGCTTTATTGACTTTTTATTATTTTTTAATCATAGAGTTAGGAATGATAGTAAATCTACAACAATTTATACTATGCAAAGCGTAAAATACAAATTATGCAAATAATCTTATCTATTTGAATAGCATAATTGTATTGATATTCAAAATATGAAACAATAGACGACCTAAAAATATTTTTAACCTTGTTTTGTAGCCCAGTTGCTGCTGTTTTTATTATTATTATTAGGATCACTTTATAGCTATTTTACTGTATCTATCTCCAGTATGTAATTGTAAACTTGTAGAGGGTATCCGTTTTAAAAATATAGGAATCCACGGCCTTGATACTTTAAGGTTAAGGTGTATAAGTAGGTAGACTTATGCGTACAGATTATAAGCTGATACTCAGGAAAAATCGCGTAGATTACCGCACGCAATGTCTCACGCAGTTTCAATATAATCCAACTTGGTAGGGTTTTAGACAATTTCTTCGCCTGTATGTAAATAAAAAGAGGTGAATTAGTCAAAGTCAGTGTCAGTGTGATTTACTTTGAGGGCAAACTGCATTGACTAAAACTAATAGTGTTTTTCAATGACGAGCCTAAACTCGTGGCAAAACGGTATCCACAATGTTTTATTGTTTTATGGAATTCTTGAAGGTCATTTGCTGTAAGAGAAAACGGAATTGATTAGCCGATTCTCAAATTCCCTTATGCCGTCTCTACTGTTGATTGTAGCTTAATTTGCGGAAGCAGATGCCAGGATGAGTAAAGATGAAGATGAAGCCAAGCTCACTGATTAATAGGGAGATAAAAATACAAACACTCGGATGATAATCTTTACAATAATAAGACTTAATTTATCTTAAAGAACGCATGCATACGTATATATTCAGCATGCGTATTTTATTAAGAAACAACATGGAAATCACAAGACTAAAAGACATTTTTTTTAATTTGATTATTATTAGTTCTGTATTGAACCCCTTCATATTTTTTTAATTTAATTGTCTAATGTTAAACCTAAATGTATTACAGCTAGATCTTGCAAAAACGCCTTTGACATTATCTTAAAATTATTACAAATCTACCCATATTTTCAAGATTTATTGTATATGACTTTTTTATTTAAATAGTTTAAGATATCCCTGTGGATGAATTACGTGAATGACACCCGATACGATAAGTGCCTTTAGAGAAGTGGGTGAGTAAATTTTCAAGTTTATTTAGGGTTTATGTTTTTGCATCTAAATTAAGGTAAAAAAATTACTCAGTCAGGGCTTTATAGATTTCAATGTCAGAGGAAGAAGGATGTGTAGGCAAGGCACGCACTCTCAGTGGCGTATCAACTGCTTGCAACAGGTTATGAATTTCAAAAATGCAGTCATTTGGTACAAAAACTTGATTCTGGTCGGTTTTATTTATTTCAGATGGACGCATATAATTTGACAATATGATTTATGTAATAGTGCGGGAACGCAGCTTGATCGTCCACGCGTTGAGAAACCAGCTTAACCAATTAGTTAATGACAATGACATTGTGTTTGTGCCTGTTGGCAGTATCTTACCCTAAGAAAGTCCAAGTTTCATTTGTTCTTGGAATCTTATAGACTTATCACTACAATGTTTTCGTTGTATCATACTTTTCATTATCAATGTTAAGTTTCGGTGATTAATTAAAATTAAATTAACAGTTTATTGTTGTTCTTTATCGTTAAAAGGGAGGAACTGCGTAACCTTTTAACTGATATAATACGATTGTAAATGGTAAAAGTTCAGATGCGTGGCATTCGCACGTGGAATTTTCGTAAATAAGGAAGTCTACTTGGAAGGACTTATTCAAAGTGCGAATCCTTCCCTTGAACCTCTTGTTTTCTTGCTGAATTGTTGGCCAATTTGATATCCATCTACTTAGCCGTACAACCTTAAAAATGATCTTCAGACTATGATATGGTTGAATGTGTGTTTTCTATCAAAGATGCATTTAAAGTTTGTAAAATACAATGCGATAATCTTCTAAAAAAATGTAGAATTTAAAGAGTTCCCGTTTGTAAACTACAAACCAAATTGTAAGGTTAGAGGAAAAGACGTGAAAGGTACAGAAGCTTTAAAATGGTCTTTTTAGGTATTAAATGGAACCCGACTTATTGTAATACTTTAGCATTTGCAATTTTCATAATGTGTCAAATGTATTATTTAAAGGATAGACTTTCAATCATCAAATCATGTCGATACAATCGACAATTCACATGAAATGAAAGTGTACCTTACGGCTTGTTGGCTGTATTGATTGCGAAAGAGAAAGGTCACGAATTTCTAAACTAAAAAGCAAAACCACAAACAGTATTGACACATGTTCTAATTACCCATGAACTTGTGTTCAGAATGCAATCTCAAAGAAGGTTAATTCAACAAATGACTCGACATGAATGATCTTAACAAGTTTGAGTTACCACAAGACACAGAAAGGTCTGTTAAATGCAGTGCAACAACGGAGTCAAGTTCTTGAATTGCTTTGTTCATTGTAACATGAACATAGCTTTAGTCTTCGTTTAAATTTACTTTAAATGTAAGACTTTTAATTGTAAGCTAAGCAGTATTAAAAAAAACCCGGAACAAGCTGTCCGTTTTCCAAGACCGTGCTATTCTGATTGAATGTATGCATTGTTTTAGAGTGAAATATGCAGTTGTTTATGTTCTACAAATGTCCGTCAAATGGAATGATCCAGTATCGAAAATAATATGCATAGTGCTCCTTGCAAACAAAGTCCAGAAAAGTCTATCTTCTTGTCACGTGTCTAGTAAACAAAAAATTGTAAACAAATTGTAATAATCATATTTTAGCAATTAGTATTTATGATTCTTGGAATAATTGTAAATAACCCACAACGGGGAAATTACTATATAAAGTCAATAAGTCTCGTGCAATGAATGATTTGTTTATAAATACGTCGGTGATGTCATCTTAATCTTGGGCATTGATTATAGGAAGTATTTTCAAAAATTGAACCTGCTTATAATGGTAGTGCAAAATTTTGTGTTTTGGCACAAATCAAAGCTGAAAGGCGCATAGGGCAATCTTGCAATAATGATAATTATAGGATGAAGAGCATGCTTCCTTCTTTGATTCTGACAGTAATATAATGTCACGAATGTCAAAAAATGCGGAAGAGTTATTCCTGCAGTTTGGAATGGGCATTTAAGATACGTCTTATTTTGATCAATAAATTCTAAACAAACCGAAGTCATTCATTGGTTACTTATCAGCCTCTTATCACATGATAGAACAAGTATAATTACTGTTCATGTACACGAGCAGTTGTTGTCGTTATTATAAAGATACCAATGCAATATTTTGTTTTTGTGTTTTTAACAAAGTTTTAAATTTGATATGATCAAGGAGGAATGATCCCAAAAAATCACTATCGATGTGCAGTAAATTGGTGATGATACATTTGCGTCAAGGATATAATAATTATTAAAATACCCCAAAAAATTGATATCGAGTTTCAACAGCAATATTCGGATAAAAAACAATGTCAGGAGGTTGAAATATGTACACATATTCTAAAGCCTAGCACTATCGCATAGCTAAAAGTCAAGTGATTTATTAGCATGTGTATTTCTTATCAAGAACATGAACATTTTCGACAAGAGTTCTCCGTGCCCAGTGTAGTACTCGCATTTCTCCAAAAGCAATCAAATAATCATCAAAAATTGCGTACAAGATCAAAGTATGATGAAATGACGTTACCTCAAAGTACTTGTACTTTCCTCAACATCCCGAGATAGTATTACAAGAAATTACTACAAAAAGAATACTTCCCTTATCACCGAGTGACGTTCTAAATAAAAATATACGCACCAAGAGACAGTCCCGTATGCGATAGAATCCAATCCTCTTCTGCTTACGCTCTGAAAGTCATAAATCCATGGCTTATCCTATCTAGGTTTAGGTTCATGGCAACGTTCCAGCATAACTTGGCCCATTATACGCATAAAAAACTCCAACAACCTCTCACTCTGACTCACCAACAAAATGATAAGCCTTTCCTCCTCTATCCCGAACCGATTGAGAGTGAAAGTAGGAGAGTATGCAGGACACGCAACACGCTATGTTTGACAATCGCTTGTAGCAAATAGGGAAATGCTTCTGGTATAGGTTATATGTAACCGAATCCTCGGCTGAGCCATTACACTTCTCCCAAAAAGCATTGGACGGTCGCTATTGACCTACAAACGGGAAAGGAAAGTTTGGCTCTGTATCACAAGAAGGAAGTGCGTATTCAATGTCTACGACACGACGACCCTAACCATTGGGTTAAGGCAGTATTATAATCTAATGCCTGCGTAAAAGCGGAACTTTTTTAGACCCGGTCCGGAATTCACGCACACAGACAGATCATGTTCCCATATTATTCCCCGAAAGTAGGTTACTCGTGAAAATCACTCCGAGGATTTAAGTACGGACGGACGGTAGTCTTTTACGGATTTGCGATGCTAACGGCAAGAGTTATGGCTTTCTGTCGACAAAGTTCGACCAGGTTCTAGTTGCTTTTACCCGACCTTATAAGCTACAAGGAGTGGGAATGTCGTAAATGAGGATGTATCAATTTTTCGATTACACCGATCGGTTCAAGAGATGTATGGGGTATAGTGGAATGCAGTGTATGAACTCTGCGTCTCATTCCCATTTGAATTTGCTTTGCATTACTAATACTTTTTTACCACTTTGCTCCGGTTTTCTTGTTTTGTTGAGGAGAGGATTAGAGGTATCGTCGATTCATATGTATGATATTTTTCCGAGTTTGTTATGTTGATTCGTTCCGGTGGTGTAGACAAAAAAGTAGAGATGAGAAAACAGGCCATGCCGAGCCGGGCTCAAGGACTCCACGTGTACGGGCTATCGACTGAGCTCCTTTCCTAAACCATGTCTTTTACTCAACACAATGTTATTTATCCAGAAGAGGCTAAAGTTTACTCTAGCAAGTTCATCAAGTAAACCTTTGGGCCTGGTTTGGTCGAGTTTTTTGGTTCGCAAAAAGCGTTATCCTACCCTTGCCCACTCATTTATTTAGTCAATTCCACTTGTAACGTATGCATATTCTGTGACTGAGAGTCGTGTATCACCCCAGCAGTTGCTTTCTTTGATAAGTAATTAATATAGCCTTCCAGGAAGTCCTTTAAATTGAGTTCGATACTCTGTTGGTAGCAAATATGTAAATTATTACGACCGGAGGGTATTGCATTGTTTCGGGATGACTTAAATCTTGCAGCTTTAAGCAGGCAGGCAATTAATTATTTTCTAAATGACAATTAAATTGGATTTGAGGTCAAATTCTGGTCTTTCTCCTTGAGTTCCAATAGAAAATGTAATTTGACAATAATTTGTTTCAATGAGAAAAGGACTTTCTCCGAACCGAGAGAGTGAAAGTCCCTGACAATTCAGGACAATAATATTGACATTTGCATTTGTAATTATCAGAAATCCAGCGTTTGTCCGGCTTTGAAAGTTAGTAATTTGATCTCCGATTCTTTGAATTGTATAGGTTTTTCCAAACCGGAAGGTCAACCCGATTCAGGTATGAATTCTGAATTTATATACTCAAGGGCGATTTTAAATGACAGATTGATATGCATTTGTGATTTCAATATGCTAGCATCTGAAATAATAACAGATGCAATTAATTGTTTTTTGAAACGGAGAAAGTTTCAACTCCAGTTTAGTGAAGAAGAACATATGAAGTGAAAGTTCAGTATATTATTATATGCACGCGCCGATTAATAATTCATCCCCAAGGTAAGCATAATTGTAAAGGAAAGGCCTTCGATGAAGGTTAACTAAGCGAATTTGCGAAGGCGAGGTAGTTTACAAAGAAAAATTTAGCTTCTCTGGAAAGCTCTGTCCTCAACGAGCAATGTATCTAATTAGTATGTAATATCCCATTGGAGCACGGTCACTACAGAGTTAAGAGTTGCCTTGTTTTAAATTTCATGAACCTGGTAGAGGACTTAAACCTCTTACGTCAATTCTGACGGTGCTTTCTAGCTTCATAAAAATATGAGCTAATACACGAACCATCCAATACCTATTGTCAAATTTGCTGAAGTTCAGGGATAAATCCGAAGGCAATAACGATTAAAGTTGTGACCTCTGAAGTTTTTGGCGAAGTTTGATTATCTGACTCTAAACTTCGTCCTAAAAAACATGAGGTTTTCGATAGATTGGCAGAACAGTCAAAAGTTCAAATTTAGTGGTAAATGATCAGAACGGCGTATAACAAATTATTGCAAGGATTTATTACAAACCCTTTTTCATGACTTATAGAAAATGTTATGCTGATTTTCCAATGTCTCTGGAAGATAAAATTTTTAAAAGATCAAGATAAAAGGGATTCGAGGTTGTGCCGATTAGCACTTTTGGGTCGAAACAATTAGATTACTATTTTAAAATCATTATTTTCAATAAATACAAGATTCAAAGAAAAAAGCAAAATATATTGAATTTTTACTGGAAGAGTTCAAGATGCTAGTGTTGTTTGATATACTCAACGAGGCAGACAATTTTTCAAATTTTTGTTTATCAAGAACGATGAAGGCTCAACTCAACGATGCATGGCTTTTGAGTTGCACAAATTCAAATATTATGTGTTTAAATCGAAACAAAAAGAATTGGACAAATATTTCCAGCATAGTTGAATAAGACTGTTACAACCTAAAAAACCTTGTTCTGAACTATTTTTTTTACTGCAAACTGCCAACATTGATTAACTTATTAGGGATGTAGCTGAAATATCGTTATCCAACAAAAACTAGACCATTTTAATTATAACAAATTATGGTTTCAATTTCCAGTGACCTTCGCATGTGCGTAAACACAAATTATAAATGGTGACACACATTGTCGGTTTTACTTTTTCAGTACAAGTTGCTTTACTCGCATAAATTGTATATAGTCAACAGCACGTGTGCGTATCAAATGGTCATGTCATCATCCTGTCAGACAACTGAGAACCCATCAAAGAGAATTATTATTTAATGGCAATTTAAATCACCAAATAGGTCACGACCAGCAGTTCAAAAAGATATACAACCACAGTGGATTGATGACCACCGTATATTACATCATACTAAAGATTTTAAATGAATAGATAATTAATTAATTGAAAGCAGATATGAGAGAAAATTAAGACCCATCCTTATATAATAATCCCATTATCCTATATCGCCCATCTTCCGTCTATGTCTATAGATAAACAAAATTAATAGAGATATGGAAAATATTCAAGCTCAATTATCTTAAAAGTAATTACAGATTTGATTACAAATTATAATTTGCAATGGAAAATATCCAAGCCTTCCTTGCGGTAATTGTATTTATTAGCATTAACTCAACCTCACCTGATTATTTGACATTTATTACTCTGACTGATTCTTCTAGTTTGACAGTGAACTAGATTTATGGATAACAGATTCATATTCCTTAACTTTAAAGTTGTACTTTAAATACTTTCGAGAAGGCAGATTAGAACTGACATTCTATCATAATAACTACTTTTTACTTAAGTTTTTCGTGTAAATGTAATACAGAAGTTACTCATTGCATTTTAAGGAATAAAGTGACCAAATTGACTAAATACTTGCTCTGGTTTTACAAATGTATACTCACTCAAAAAAATTGCATTTAAAAACTAAACTGTGTAATAACGTAGTATGTTGTTTTTTGCTAACTTTGTCATTATTAAACGTCTTGAAGGTCAAATATTCCGGTTTTTACTCTGGAAAAGACGTAAATGCATCCAAAGGTACATGCCAGATTATTGTAAACAATCCAGTAACGAAAGATCCCTTTCCATTTAATTATACAACGTCATGCTTGTTTGCTAGAATTTTATTGAACTTGCATTCTTATTAATTGAGATGCATCGATGCAAACACCCGTCTGCCTATTCTCCAATTGTCTATCCTGATACCAAATATATTAATACTCTAATTGATATTATTGAAAGCTGTCGAACCTGGTAACACGTAGACAGAGATGGGAAGACACACAATCAAGTTAATGGTAAATAAATTTATGATTTTAACATAACAATGCTGCTGTTGGAAACCTTTAACTTTTCTATTACATTAGAACAATCAATGTTTATAAGGTCTAAATCTTAAAATAGAAGCAAAAAATTAAATAGATCAAATTGAGCATTCCGTATTTTTAGAAAATAGAGCAATAATTTAAATACTCAATTAAACATATTGTATTGATGAAATCGTGCCTAGATTTTTAGCAACTAGATAGCAGTTTCTAAACTACGGATAATGTTGAGTGTGCACAAACAAGACTAGATGCAGAACAATTGATAAATTCGGCCTTTTTCCTGAAGCAAAACATCCTGAGTCAATGCTAGATTTTTCATCTATTAAAAATTCTTTGATGAACAAAGAATAGGTTGCGAAAATAATACATTGAGTGGGTCTTAACCAATTACGTAGGAACTAATTAAGAGTAATTGAATTCTATCATCACAAACTAGATTCATAAAACGGTTAAGCTACAGTAGACTAGCCACTCACGCTTTTTCATAGAAGACGAAAGTAAATCTAGTAATTTCATAGTTCAAAAAATAAGCAGGCCAGCAATTTATAATATTTTGTGCAAAAATGGCTTTTAATAACTAACCAACCTCATTAATCGGCTACTAATCTAGAAAGTAAAATCTATTAAGTACAACACAACGAAAATGAATTAGTAAATTGGCAATGTTGTGTAGGTTATTTCCTGAAGACCTGTATTGCAGTGTAAATGCATAGGCTATTATTAGTCAAGAATTTTTGTGACGCATGTGCTTTAAGCATAATTTTAGGAAGCCATGAGTAGTGAACAACGTTAAATCTAGATTATAGAATTAACACTTTTCTATTGATTCGGTCTAATTCATTGATAATTACTAAATATAAACAAACCCAACCCCCTAGTTTCTCTAGTTTCTAGCAATTATAGATGAAGAACAACTGGCAATCTTTAGTTTTCTTAAAAATTGATCAATAACTTGCAACACGGACGAAATGAGCTAACAATTTTTTCATATACCTACGGCGTGGTTTAAAGATTATTTTTGGGTTGGCTTAGCTGTTTGCAAAAACATCCTGTTTTGATTTAAAAACTACGAGTTGTGATATCATTCTACACTATTTCTAGACCAGAAAACATATTCACAATCTTGATTGAAAATAAGGTCTTAGTGGCAACTCCCCGGAAGGATCAATCCCCATGCAAGTCCGACTATGATTTCAATGGAAACAAAAACAAAAAACATAATCCGAAGACTACATTTCCCCACCCCTATAGCCTTACCCTCGAGAATTGTAACAATTTTATTACAACATCCACAGGCTTTTCAGGCTTTGGTAAATTGATTAGGTCCAGCTGCGGGGAAAATAAGAAGACGATCCAGAAATGTACGGAATTGAGAACAAGTGTTAAAAACATGCGTCGACGCAAGCTACGAATGCGTGCAAAAGTGGAACACCGAACGAGAGCATTTTTCCAAATGTGACATGACCAATAAATTGGCAAGATTACCATAAACCAAGCTATCAGGCTATCAAGCAACCACATTTTGAATACACATACATTTATATATGGAGAAGACAAATACAAATATCGAAACCTGAAACAGCATTCATTCGCATGAGAGTTTGATTAACATAGGACGTGAAAAGCCAGTTTTGCTTTCCTCAAGCAGATTTTCTACTTTTATTTGGTTGCCTCGTGGAGATGCGTGTCACGCAACATGAAACGCACTGACGCAGGCTAGAAGATATTCTTATATTACATTACATCTCATACTATACTCCTCCGTTTTCTTCTTTTTAGTGTGGTAAAGGGTCATAATACATTCAAACCCTAATCTGCAAAAACAAAGTCCAAAGTCCACACTACTTGTTAAGCTATCCCTGATTTTAAAAACTATTCATCAGCTATAGGCAACGATATCCGAGCCATGCAAAATATTTCCTAACACTAACGTTAAACCGCTTGTAACTAGATTGTAAATCCTGCTGGGACTGCAACTTTTACATTTTCAGCAAACGTTCCCTTAAAGTCTTGTAAATAAATCAATAATCCTGCAATATTGTATGTTGTATTGTTGGTATTATTAAATTTTTTGAATTACACCGACAGTTTTTCATACAATCAAAGAGTAGCCAAGATTAGACCAACTTTCATATATTCTTACTAAATAAAACGTAAACGCAGAAAAATGGAAGGGAATCCAGTGGGGAAAATGTAGAAATACATTTCTTGAATTGTTGCGTGAATATGTATGGAATTCAAATTAAAAACGATATGGTCTAGATCCAGTCATTCATTTCCAGCTTCAAAGGAGAATATAGAGTAATTTTCAACTTTCTAATGTATTGCTGTTCAGACGTTAGAAAGATTCAAAATATTTAAACCGGAAGTTGGATTTCATGACATATTTTCTACTGATTCCAGACGATCCTAATTTAAAGAGCAGTGCATTACCAGAACCGCTCGAGTAATATACTTGAAATAAAAATGACCACAGAATTTGTACCACACTGATTTCCTACGATGACCCTTCCTCTTTTTTATTGACTTCAAACACCAACTTCCTTTTTATCGACGCAACAACATTTGAATCTGAATGAGCCAAACATAATATAACCATAAAAAATACTATGAGATATGAATAGGAAAAAGCAAAAGAAGATTCCCAAATTGTTAGGAAGGTACTTGAACATTCTCATATCCTGCCTCTCTTCATTCTCTCGTCCATCCAACTTAACCTTAGTCAAGGCTGAATCGCTTTTTGTCTTGGTCGTCGGTGCGTGAAAAAATCAACAAGTGCGTGTACGTCTCGACTTGATCAACTCTACAGTACTACCTCCTCAAAAATGAAGGTAGACGAGGAGCAAGGGCTGATTGCACCTACAGCCTTACCTTCGAATGAGAGCATTGGACGTTTACCTGCCAACAGGTAGGATGAATATTTAAAGAGGAACATTGGACATAATATCCCTCCTATTAAGGTTTCATCTATAGTCAATCCGACACAGTATCTCTCTAGCTGAACTATAGACTCGATTTAAGTTCCTTTTTTATGCAGCTAAAATTAATTCTCTAGCATTTAAAGCCATAATAGCCAAGAGGGTTAAAAATGTAAGTATTTCTAACCTCTCTCTGGAAAGTTGCTGAAGGTGGTTGATCTGTATTGGGTGGATATTAGAATAATAATCATAATTCCAAACTAATCTATTATAGTCAAGGGAAGACGAAAGGGCTATTGAATAGAGCAGATCGTTTACATCTAAAAAGATGGTCTGCTTTGCTATCATGTGAAATCGGGGATACACTTCAGTTTATATAGCTTTAGGTGTAACACATTCAAGTAAAAAGTCATCAACATCAAAGAAGTGGAGGTGTTACAATAGAATAGGACTGCTGTAATTCTATATATTCTTCTATCCACTGATTCCTTACAAAGGCTAGTAACGATATGATGGGATTGTATTCAGGATTTTTCGAGAATGTTTATTGAAGAGAGCAAGAGCACAGAGAGAGAAGAACAGAGAGCTGGTTCGAATTTGAGGTCGAAGGTCGTGGATTTACACGTGGAGACGAGTCCGGAACGTGTCTAGGGCGGGATCACAGGCGGATTCTTCATTCATCCCCTTCTTCCTCATAGGGCAAAGGGCAGGGCTTAGCTTTATGAGGTTGACGACGTCATTTTTTTCATACTTCTTCAAACCAAAACAGAAAATTAACTATGCAATGGCTATAACATAATATAAAATATACAAAAGCAAACGATACTTTACTTACAACAGTCCAGATCAACTCCCCGAGCTGTGTATATAACACTTTTTTGTAGGTGGCAACTTTTTACATTATTAAACAACATAGTTCAACACACATAAAATAATATGGATATGGGATTTTATGCGTTTTGTGCGTATACATTTCGAAGCCGAGCCAAGCTTGCAGAGGAGTAATGTCAAGAAACCTTTCCTTACCAACCTCCCCAACAACCACACATAATATCTACATACATGTCAGCTTACGCATAGAAATCTCTGTTGAGTGAGTTGTGTCATCCCCAACTCAAGAAGAGGATAATCTGTCTTAATTGCTTTTTTAAGTCTTAGAATATCAAGTAGGGATCAAGAGACCCTCTCAGAACACTTAAATATAAAAATCCCAAGTTTCCCCGTAATTTTAAGAATAATTGAGCTAATTTTTATGGGCAATTACAGACTTTCCATTGCATTAAATCCACCCAATTCTACATTCCATTTTCGTTTAAATTTCCATATTCATCGATTTTCGTTTGAACAACTTAAAAAGGTCATGATAGGAACATGGACTCAAGTACCTGCAAAAAACCCAGAGACTTGCGTTGCATTTGCAACTCTCGCAAGATGTTGGAAACACCTTAAAAATGGCGTTTGTTGAATAAAAAAAGTTGGCTAGGATTCATTATTTATGCGTACGTGAATGCGTTTAGAAAAAAAGAGTCCACGCATTCTCAAATCTCAACCCTTTCCTTTACATACATATCAAATGTATAGATATTAGCCCAGCCTACGCAAAAATTTCTCGTCGGTCATGATTCTATTCTCCCATGTTACCACTTGCAAGTAAATTTTACATTGCCATATGAAAATACAAAGGAGAAAGATATAGAATAAAAAAAACATGGAGTATACACGCTACTTACGCACATTAATATAAAAAATGTATACGATCCCACCACATACCTACTCATACATGCATAGGATGTCGCTAAATCAATGCAGCAATATATTGACTGTGGGAAAGCAGACGGACAAGTTACATTGCATTGAAACTAGGGATGGAAAAAAATTGATAAAAAATAACATAGACCGTAGTCACTAGGAAGGCATTCCTTCACATATATAATATATTATTATAGTTAGTTCCCAGCAGAATATTCAAATCTGTTATACCCAGAAATGATGATGATGATAAAGAATAAAAACGCTTACAATTTAACTATAAAACGGAACATGTATGCATCAGTAATAGAACATTATAAGTATATCATGGGAATTAAATAGCTCTTCTTCTGGCTCCGCTCTGTTGTACAGTTTACAGACAAGATAGGTGCATCTTTTAATGCATTTCTCTTTCAGTACGCACAATAAAACTCCCTTGTATAAAGCTTAATCCAACCCAGAACAGTAGATTTAGTTAGATTTGAGATTTACGTGGCCGGGACCTGGATAGGGGATTCCCCCCAACAGATTTTATTATCTTTTGATATAAAGCCGGATAAATATGAAAGAATCCTTGTCGATGAGCCAGTCACTATCGTCAATTCTAGACTTCTCTGCCCGTCCTGGGGGGATCCACCACTTATTTGTACCATCTCTTGGATATTGATACTTGATATGACAGAGAGCTAAACCGTAATGACCTAAGCAGGGATATAGGACGTGGCTGAAATATGAGAAATGAAATGCATAGTTGAAAATCCACCCACAATATTTGTTTCCATCAGAAACTTACTCTACAAACAAATCGTTAGTCTCCAATATCACAATTTTCAAAACCGGCCGAGCAAGGAAATATGTTTTTCTGTAAAAAATCATAGGGTCTAAAATTCCTAGATTTACACATTATAGTCTTACTAATCTTCAATTAATACTACGATACCGTTTCATGCAAAAATCAAAACGCTATCTTTATTCTCTATATATAAACACTCGTATAAACACCCATAGCTCTTATCTTACAGCCTGATGTGCTAATGTGTTGCCCATTGGTCCATAGTCCTATTCGCAATAGAACTACAACCACATTTTAATTTCCTGCCATCCAAGGTAGGCAAGAAAGCATTTAAAATAGCGTATGCTCTATAAAGCCTCCTATTATTTCACAGTTGGATTGTAGCGAAATGGATACCTATATGATTTTGTCTAGAAATCTGATTGGGATTTTGAGCCTCACCCAACCAGGATTCATGAAATGAACTATTTTTGATCATTCATAATCCTTCCGTAGACTACTGAAGTTGCATTTCGCGAGCGCAGCCTAATTCCTATCTTATTGAGAACAGAGTGAAAAACTCTTGCAAGTTTCCCTTTCAAACCGAACCAACAATCTCAAAAGTAAAGAAAAAAGTTTAAAATTAATAAGTGTGCCGAAACTAGACACGGTAGTTGAAGGTACCGGGTTTGGGTCCTAGGAATTGGGTGAAAGTGGCGAAAGCTGGGGTTTCCTCTCGCTCTCTTCCCGTTTCAAAGTCCACCGGTGTTTCAGCTGCACTTTTCCCGTAAGTGCTAAAAACAGTCTACTGCAACTGCCCGGCAGTACCTACGGAATCGGGGAAGTCCCAAAAACTACCCAAATTACCATAGGCCTCCAATACTAAAATAAGAACCATCCTTCTTCTAAGGTTCTAAGCATCTTCATTGCAGAGCTGCATTCCTTTCCCAATTGCAAACAGAGAACAACTACACAGAACGCTGTATTTCATATTCCATACCCACCACCATCAAGTGCTCAACGGATTCAGATCAGACCTCAATCCGAAAAACCGTTCAATTGCAAAGTGACATTGTAACTGAACGGAACTAAAGTACCGAGAGCTAACAATATCATACAGCCACCCAAAAGACCAGTCCTATTCAAAGAGCTTCTTGCACTACAAACTACCATTTACAATATCATCTTCTCAATAATTAAGTCCCAATCGCCAGAGTAAGCTTGAACTACTAGGTCTCAACTCCTGGCTAAATCCTCTACCATTAAACTGCAAGGAACTCAACTGTATAGAAGTTTAAGCAATTCCACTTTGTCCTCTCATTTCCTCCGAAACAACCGTCCAGTACGGACTAATCTGAGGCAAAGTGACACTCCTACAATCAAACTGACGAATTTAACACGGCAACAAAACTACAACTCGAGCTTAAGAACAAGTGTTCGACAGATACTCAATTCCACAAGAGCTTACAATTTAAATTCCTTAAAATCAAACTTTTCCAACCGAAGAAAGTACGAAAGTATCATCTTCCCCAAAAAGCCAACACCGGAAACAAGAGACCAATAATCAGTCCAAAAGGATCAACTCATAATTAGCAGTTAGGAAGGAGATCAGATCATCCACTCTGTCAGCACCCTTTCCAAAATCGAATTTTTGGTCAAATTCCAGCCCGATTCAACCTAATCTCATCCAGCCACAACATCAACAATATACATAACAACATCCTAACCACAACTAAAAAAACGTACAGTCATACAGGAAGATCAGGAGAAGAGAGACAAGAGATTCGAATCCAGCATAGGATCATCATCACAGAAGATCCATACGAAATTGGAGAAGGTTCAAGTAAAGTTAGAGGCAGACAAGCAGAGTGCGTCGGGAATATATATACGTTGCCCCAGTACTCCTGTCAAGCCACAGTACATTGCGAACATTGCAGAGAGAAACAACTCGGAAGGAGTTTGTGTGAAACTTTATTTTAGACTTTGGATTTCTTGCCTTTTAGAATTCCAAATCCTACTCTACTACTACTGCTAGAAATATAATTATTTATATATAAATACATAGTAGTATATTTTAATTATTAACTCTATTTTGACTTGAAAAATCGTGAAGGAAAAGTGATATCGGAGAAGATTATTTTAAAAGACTTGAAAACTTTTTGGTGCTCAGAAGACTTCTCTCCACACTACTTCAACTACATTAAAAAAAGCCGGATTAAAGACTGTGGAACATAGCTGATCCAATGACTTAGAGCTTTGGAAATCAAGGAGCAATTCGGATCACTTCAAATGGTAAGCCAAGACTTTGATTATTTAAGATTTCAGGAAATTAGGGAAATTAAAATCTCAGGGATTTACGGATTTCCCGTCTGTCATTGCCCCTTGTGGCCGAGTGCCTAGAACTATTTTGAAGGAAACAACATATTTTGGCGAGGAATAATAGTTTATATCCATTTGACACTTCTGCTCATATAAGTTTCTTGAAAATTCGGAAGAAAAACCGAAAAAAAGATTTCTTAAAGTTCAATGTCGTATGAAAAGATGTCCGTTTCCGGCTTGTAATTCCCGACCCAATGGTCGGATTTTCATAAAATTTAGCAGGACATGTTCAGAATTAAATTTGCTTATAGGTATTGACAAATTTTGAAAAAATTGGACAGGGGGGAGTCCTGTTAAAGTAGTTGAACCTTTAGGGACAAAAGTGCGGTATGTCATTTAGAGTGATCCCGTTTCCGGCTAATAACTCTCGTCTCCGTGGTCGGATTTTCATGAAATTTAGCATCACTTGTTCGGAATTGAATTTGCTTATAGGTTTTGGCAAGGTTCGGAAATTTTGGAGAGGGGGGAGTCCTGTTAAAGTACTTGAACCATAGGGACAAAAGTGCGGTATGGAATGGAGAGTATATAGGCCTATATGTCTAGCAAGGAGTTGGAGATATTGAGAAAGGCTCACTTGAGTTTGTATGTATTTGGGTAATATGCTCCGTCCGGGGCCCCAGTCGGCACGTGTAGCCTAAGTCTGCTTAGGGTATGTGAGGTCGGGGTAACTCTTGCTACACTCTCATATTAAATCCTTATAACTCGGTTGTTAAAGTCCATTCGCCAGTACATAAACAAGGTGTCTATAGGACTACCGACTTGTTTGTGTGATTTCTATAGGATTGGACAGGGCCGTAGAAACATCGTCTTTTTTAAGACTATTTTAATCTGTCTTTGCATCTTCGGCTTCAGGCAGATCTGTACTTGAGCTGGGATGGAGGTTGAGAAATGCCTCGTATTAGACAGGACTTGGCAGGTTTCCGCATTTTTAAGACCCTATTTTTATGGCGATATGACACAGAGAAGCACTAATTGACATTAAATGAGTCATTGCATTCTACAGAGAGATAAGAATAAACAATGATACGATTAAGATTTTATTATCCGACTAAAAGACTATTGATTGACTAATTTATCCCGGCAGACTGCTTGTCACTTTGTGGTTTCAAAAGTAAACTGGGTCATATTTTAAGGCTTTTCTCGGCCCGATCAATTATTTACGTCTAATTACCCCCTTGAGATATTTTAAATGCTCCTTATCCTTATGCATAATTGATGAGTATCAATATGCCCCAAAATGTTAAACTCATTTCCATTACAACTACCCCAGTAGTTATAACCTCTAGATTAGATGTGACCTTTGTTCGTCTAGAAATTAAGTGTCAGTCAGTCATGTGCCACTCGGAGTTTATCCAGTCGATTCAACTCGACCGCAACATGAAGATTAAGCAATCCAACCGTTAATTATCAATCCTCACATTAAAATCCATGTCTTTTTTAACGTTTAACTATAACAGAACTGATAAGCCATAATAATCTCTCCTCCATATAATATGATACTCTGAGTCTCAACTCCGTCAAAACACACCCCCGCCTACGCTCCTGATCCGAATAGCCATGGGTTAAACCACACTAGCATAGCATATAAAAATACCTCATCTATACCGAGTTCCTCGAAAACAAGGTCTGTCTCTGATAAATACGATACGAGATTACAGGCCTTATAATAAAGCAAAGTGTTGTTAGTGTTAGCTCTCTGTTGGTCTATAGACTGTTATTATAAATTATAGGGGCATAGGGAGAATGTATGCTCCACTCTACACTACGACACTATAGGGCATTAAAGCTATTATTCCCTATGTTGGGAACTGTACAATTCCTTTCCTATTGGGCATCATCGGCACAACAGCAGAGCTAGCAAAGTTAGAGATGAAGCAGCGGCCTAAAAAAACTCTCTCACGACGTCAGGCAGAGGAGAGGAGAGGGGATATAAAAAAATGAGTCTACTCCACGTGGAGGACAGAGAGTTGGGTTTGTTGCGCAGGAATTAGCCCTCTACGCCGTCGACTCGGAGTGGAAAAGGCAAACCCACTGCAGCCACCTCCAAGCTCCGCTGAATGAACGAATAGCAGGAGTAGAACTCATCAGTTCACTTCACCCCAATACGTATAGATAGATAGATATGCTCCTTTTGTATTATTACAGGCTTATAAATAGTATAATAGGCAGACATTCGTAACGTTACTACATAATAGTGTACGGAATTCTATAGGATAGTGTATGATGCAGTTTCCATAATGTTGAAACCTTTTTAAACGCCCACGGAGACTCCTTCTTAAAGAGAGCTTTTTTCTGATTCGTGTGAGTTATTAAGATTTTTAGGGATAAATGTGGGTTAGGGATTATCACACTGTTTCTGTAGTTGGATTTTTCGTATTTTTGCGGAAGAATTCTTTAATAGCTTTGTTTTGAAGTCGAAGAGGAGTGGATTTTTTTTTGCTGCAGTGGGGATGGAAAATATTTTCGTCTGATGGGAAATGAGGCGTTTAAGGATGGTAGTTATGTGTTATATAGTAGGGTGAGGATGAGAGTTCAAGGGTGTTGGGGATGATGTTTGAGATTTTGAAAACAATCCGAGTATTTAAAAATAATTTAAAAATAAAGCTACTATTGTATAATTTGGAAAACAGTTTATGTAACGTAGAAGTAATAATGTTGTTTTAATTGTAGTGGTCAGTAATCGAATGATGTGGGATGAGAATTGTAGTTTTTTTTTCGTAAGGAAGTGGTGCGGTGGGTGTTTGAAAGTCAGATTCGAGTCACTATCTGACTAGCTCGGTAGATAGGGATCATTATTATCCTAGGATTTTGAACGGAGAAAAGAATTTTTATTTACGGACGAGGATGTATAAAATATACAGTCCAAGTCCAGAATGCTATTTTTAGTTGTTTACTTGATTTCGTCATGTGGAAATTTTGGTTCCGTTAAATTGTATTTACACGTTCCTCGGACTTTGGAACATTGGAAATGAACCTAACTGGCAAACTGGCTTCGTTATATAATGTGTCATTTGTTGTTGTTGTTTTGGGACTACAGAAGGTTATTTTTTTATTCTGCAGTTACAACTCTGATTCAAGGTTCAGACAAGCAGTCAATGATAATGGAGATTGTAAATTTAGAACTCCATTTCATACCTACATTGAGCTGAGATGCGCTTTTAGCTGGAAAGAAAATACAACTAATACAAGTGCGGAATCTGCTTATTCTGTAAATTAGCTTACTTTCACCAATACTAGAAGAAGTTAATCGGCAAGATCAGATAATTTATTAAAGCATGTAAGAAAAAATAGCAGTTTCATAGGGCTTTAAAATTTTATCAGAATTAAGTTTCAATTCAAACACATAGTTTGTTCAAATAAGGTTCAACATTTATTTCAATGGATTAGACTATAATAATATGACATGAACAGAACACACAAACTCTTTGTCCCTTTGCGTTACAGCTTTATATTATTAGGAATTGGGAAATCCCTAACCACACACACAACACAAGTGAAGGGTCAAAATCTCGCATGTTAAAGTGTGAGTGAGTGGTTATTTTGTTACATAGACTACCAGATTATGAGTACAGTCACATCGTCCATATTTTATTTCTGTTTTACAATTCTAAACTATAAGAACAACTAAGAGTTCATTTCTCGAGGTCGATTTCGCAAGTATTGGAGGCTAGCCTCGTAAAAGGGTAGTGCAGTCATTACCTACCCTAACGGCTTTGTTATTGAACAAAGTAAGTAGCAGGAAACAGTAGTCACCTCGCCTGTCGTGCCAAATATTAAAAAAAGGGATAGATGGATAGCAATGAATTTAAAATGCATGAACGCGAAAGGTGGTTGCATGATGCTAATACAGAGATAGCATTATGATTATCTCTTGGTTCTTAGAACAGTATAACGTACTTATTAAAATTAATTTGGTGTTAATATTAAATTAGGAAGGGACCGGATATTACGTGGTTGCATAATCTAAGTATGATTTTCTAGAATTTTAGTTTAGGTACTTTGAGTCATTCATTAGATATGTGGTTTAAAAAATTCGGAACCAGTATTAACCAGTTGGGTTTGGATTAACCAGGCAGAATAAATGGTTTTAAAAATTAAACAGGATTTCTAAGTAATTCAATTTCAAGTTTATATTTCCTTGATCTCAATTGTTGTAAATCAAGGTTAGATTTCCTTCTCATCTGCAAGTTGTGCTGGAATTTTATTCAAATTTTGTTGTGGCTCGGGCTCCTATCCCACATTACTTATTAGAGAATTATTGAGAAGGGAGACTCTAAAATCCAAAACAGTTTTAGAGAGCTGTAACAAATCATACAATGATTACAATAAAATACGCTACTTAGTAATTAGTCTCAAGTCAAACAAAATATAATCCAGCGATTAGCATTTAAATAAAGACGATAGTGGTGGTGGTAGATGGAGAATTTGGCATGAAATAGGGTCCTGAAGAATAAGTTGAATGGAAATAAGAAGTATTTATGGGAGGGTCGTAAAGTAGGTGTAGCGTAGAAGGTTACTAAAGGAATAGTTAGGAAAGGGAATGGTTGAGTTATAGGGAATGCAAATAATATTGCATTCGACTTTGCAAATATTATTTGCAAACTGGGAATAACAAGTAAAGTATATAGTTAATACAAGGTTGAGGAATATCAGCATATCTCATTGTCAGACTCAATCCCCAGTAATTTGTTCATATAATATATTTGATAGTACGGGACAGTATTAGGTTTGGCATTAAACATTTTAACATAGTAGGTATAGATTATAGATAGGCCCACTCGACTCCCCCCTCATCTCCATTTGATTATATTGTTCGAGTTAATAATAAAATATACAGGGAATTGCAAGAGCCGAAGCTTGCGAATTTACTTAGCGTTGAGTGAGAGTAGTGGGGAATGCTCGTTCGATTTTGCACTACGACAGGGTTATATTTTAGGATGCTATATAGGAGCAGTGGGGATTTGCGAATTTGCTATCCCCGCAATGCAATGGGATTTTGCTATTACTGAGGGGAAAGGAGTCCTCGCAAAAAACGACGAGGGAAAGAATAAGCGGAGGTTTGGCTCTGAATGGCAATTCTGCTTCTCGTGATTTGGCTATAAAGAACTTGAGTTAGGCCCTGTCTGCTTTTGCTAGTGTAAAAAATTCTTGACCTCTCTTAACGTTACCCTCCTTGTGATATATCGTGCTTGCAAATCTCCTGCCTCAACAGCTCATTGAGCGGAGGCAATCCAGAAACTCGGTCCCCTATCCTGCATCCTGCCTCGCCAATTTTGGCGAATATTGCACACGGACCCCTGCCGTCTGACGTATAAGTCTTTGTTGGATGACGCTGGACGTGCAATTTTATTCCCCTTGACGAAAACTCCCCTCCCTGGCTCTCTCTGTATGTATTCTGATGATAATGCGCTTGTTTGTCTGTTTTTGGTTGAGTTATGCAAATGATTTGTTTGTTATTAACATTGTTTTTTGGTTTATTAAAACTGCTTTTCTCACGGCGAAGGGGTGTGACTATTGGTTAGGAATCGAGCTGGGAATTTATAGTGCATAAGGATTTTTTTTATACGTAAAGTCAGGGGCAATCCTTTCTGTACTATACTACATGGCAGTCTGTATTGTTTCGTCGAAATCGCTTGTATTTTTTTGGGGCACTGTGAATCTAGATTGAGGATGTTTGTTTCTGCTTAAAAATTAGGCAGGTCAGGTCTTGTTGGATGTTGGGTTGGGATAGGCCTTTGTCTTGTTGTTGTGTTGTAGTTGAAAAACAATTTTATAACCTGTTGTTGTTACTGACTTTAAGGGGAAAGGATGTCATTATGATATTTTTAATGGAAATGCGACTGTTTTTTTTAGATTGGATGATAAAATTTCTTATTTTTTAAATTGGTGGTTGTGACTAGGGTTGCATACTAACGGAAAATATATAATAAAAGGAGGGTGAGGATTTGCATTGAATGTTATGTGTATAAACTACTACCAACCAATGTTTTTACTGAAAGGGTGCAATGGTAGATGTGGTTTTGGATTACGATATTACTTACAAGTAAGGACTAATGAGATGCATGTACAATTCGCTTGTGTATCGGTAATGAGAACGTTAGGCATGATTCACTTAAAACGTCTATGACAGGAAAAAATAACTGAGCTTTCGGTTTGTTTACTTCAAATACAGTTTATGTACGAACAGCCAGTTTGTATATATCAAAAGTGTCCTAATTGTAGCTTGCAAAATTGCAATTCATTAGTATTATTATTCGATTCTTAGCTCAGCCTCAGCCCTGGCTTAGAGAACAAGACTGAAAATGGCTATCTATTCTATACCGGATGGATCTGATTGCGAGCTAAATATTAAATGGTTTTGTTTTTCTTTCGATACAATAATACTTATTATGGAATCAGACTTAGTTATTTTGATGGAACAAATGAAAGTGGAATAGCTTGATTGAAATTGAAAAGATTGCGAAGTGAGCTTTAAGATGGTTGGGAGGAATAGGTTTTGATTTTTGAAGACTAATAAGAAATTGGCTACGAACATTAAAGTTTGAAGGATTGTATATTGTATTACTAGCTGAACAAAGGGATTGTGAATCATACCAAATTCGATGGCTTGACGATTTATTAAATGTCATGTGTACTATTGTTTTGCAGGCAATGCAGTTCTAACATCAAGATACAAACATGTCAGCTCCTAACATGATGGAATTCATCAGTCATCAGTTTCCAACTATTTTCAAGTCTCCCGAAGGAGCTACTTCACCGGATGGTGTTTCTGGAGGTCAGAAAGTTATCTGCACTCCAGAAGTGAGCTTATACCAGTACACTTCGACAGAACTCGCTCCCAACGGCCTGACTCGCCTGGAAGACAAAGGTCCGAACCTGGAGTCTGGGATTCCTCCCAATGGAATCCGGCTCAGCGAACCTGGAAGTGGAGATAGCGCTGCTGGAAGTACTAGCAGTAACGGCGGTTTCCAATGTGGCTTTTGTGGGAAAACCTTTCAACAGAAGAATACGTTCCAGAATCATTTGAGATCTCATCGGGAAGGAGAAGACCCTTATCAGTGTGACATATGCGGCAAAACCTTTGCAGGTAAAGATTATATTATCAATTCTAATTCATTAGTTTAACTCCTTAGGTCTTTAGTTAGTAAAAGAATAATTGCGGATAATTTCCGATTTGAGGTTTCACTTTGCCCCCATTGAGGGATTTTTTACACGTTAGTTAATAATGTGGCCTGGCTTTACCTTTCAGTTCCGGCTAGATTGACTCGGCACTACAGAACTCATACCGGAGAAAAGCCATACCAATGTGAATACTGCAACAAGTCGTTTTCGGTGAAAGAAAATCTATCCGTTCATCGCAGAATCCACACCAAGGAGCGACCTTACAAATGCGAAGTTTGCGAAAGAGCTTTCGAGCACAGTGGAAAATTGCACAGGCATATGCGGATCCACACCGGAGAACGACCCCACCGATGTCAGATTTGCCAAAAGACTTTCATTCAAAGTGGCCAACTGGTCATCCATATGAGGACTCATACGGGTGAGAAGCCCTACGTTTGCAAAGTCTGCAACAAGGGCTTTACGTGTTCCAAACAACTCAAAGTTCATACAAGGACCCACACAGGAGAGAAGCCCTACACTTGTGACATTTGTGGCAAATCATTTGGCTACAACCATGTGCTGAAACTTCATCAGGTAATTTTGAGATTTTTGGCAGTTAATTTTTTGGAACTGAATTTTTTGTGCCATTCATTTAGCATTCCATTGAAAGAGCACAATTACTATCTAGCTCGTTAAGATGTAGAAAATTATATGATTTGCTTTATTTCTATTTAGGTTGCACATTACGGTGAAAAGGTCTACAAGTGCACTCTTTGCAATGGAACATTCAACTCCAAGAAGTCCCTGGAAACACACATTAAGACTCATTCAGAAGGGAGCCTACAAACGGAACCGTCGTCACCAATGAACATGGTCGAGCCGAGTGTGCTGTCTCCGTCATCGATGTCACTTACCCCGCAAAACTCAGATAAAGAAAATCGGGAATCTTCCGACTCAGAGATCTCTTCCCAGAACTCACCAAGGGTCGATCCGCCAAAGACTCCTCCAAGTCCAATAATTTATTCCACTGCAACATCTCGTCAGAACCAACTCATTCATCAGCAACAATTCAAGTCCTCATCCCAAAGTACCAACGGAAGTTTCAATCGTGGAACTGGTAACAATAATCATAGCGGATATAATAGAGATAATTTAATTAGTCACGGTTCCAATAGCACTAGCTCTAATGGTATCATTAAGAATCCTGCAACTAACCTCCCATACCCCATGCTTCCTCCTGGTGTCCAGGTACACCAGCCTCCGCAGTCCAGAACCACATTCTTATATGTAACCTCCAAATTGCCAACTCATCCCACTTTAAATGGCACAAATGGTTCGAATTCTAGCGGTCCTTCTTGTCGAAGTGATTCGCCTCCTTCAAGGCATTTCGGCCAGATTCAATCACCTACGTCATCCAAACAATCTAGCAATTGCAGTACGATTGCAAACAATATTCCCACAAATTTTAAAGCATTTGGAGGTTTATTAAGCAATGGTTCAGGAAAATTACCAAACCTCCCTTCAAGCGAGAGCCCCGTGCAACGTGACAAACTTTTCTTGGCAAATGCAAGTTTACGAGACAAAAAGGTTTTACCGTTTCTTGAGCAGTTTGGGTATGGACTTCCTAAAGAGTCTATTGGTCAGCAGAATTTCGGCTTCAACCGTAAGTTGGAATTCGAGAGTATAAATTCTGAAAGAGAAAGCAGGCAGCCAAGAGACCACGCAACTGTTCATGCTTTACCTGAAAATTTTGCATCGGTAGCGAATAATTCCTATGGAAGGGCGAATGGGTCAGTCAAACAAGACTATTACCGTAGATCTCCATCAGCTGAAAGAATTTCCAGACACTCAACTGATAGCCGAGACCGATCACCTGAGATTATGGAGTATAATCAAGCTCCAATGGTCTACACTCCAGGGGGTGTTTTGGCTCTTGCTCTTACTCGAGGTTCGAAAGCAGTGATGCAAAATGGGCAGATGGGTAGCAGCATGAGGCAAATGACCACTCCCCCCAGAAGCAATTCTGGTAGTCCAGAGCTTGGCTTAGACTTTTCGTCCAGAAGATCGGTTTCACCCACTAGGAATAGCTTAGCTAGTCTCACCCCCACCTCGACCCCTAGGTCAACTCCGGGATTAAGCGAATCTGCAGAAGATTTCTCAGATGAGCATCAAAAATCGGATGATCAGGAAATGAATAACAATTACATAGGAACCAAGAGAGCGAGATCTTCCTCCTCCGGCGGAGGGCCGAGGAAAAGGTCGAGTTTAATTCTTGAGAAATATGCTCAAGAAAATCCAGCAACTCCAGTTTCCTCTGAATCCATACTTTCACAGAGACTGAGGCTGTCGTCAGTAATCCAATACGCTGAGAAATGTTCATAAGACTTTTGACGACTTTTATTCAAGGTGAAAGTTAGCTTTCTCCTGCTGAAATTGTCTGGAAATTCTTAACTGAATTAAGTTAAACTTTATTTAAATTCTTGGCTACGATTAGTACGAGTTACGAATGTACTTGCCTCAAAAAATCTATATAGGTAGGTCTTACAAATTTGAGGATTCCAAGCAGGCCTTTTCTCAGTAAGCAAAAAAAGTAAACGATTGGTACCTCTGCAGTAAATCAAGCGATACCTGGTTGGAAACCCGAGCGCCTAACTAGAATTTCGAATAACAAAACATATTTTCCCAGAAGTAAAATTATTTATTAAAAGATTCTACATATTTTTTAAAATTCTGTGTCGTAATTCCTTTCCCTGATAACAAGATCTTGCCATATTTGCAAACGGTGAAACTGATTGAGCTGTAGCTTCTAATGATAAAACACGCAACGTCCTATGCCTTTGTTGATGGACTTACGGAAGTAGTTAAATAATCTGTCGAGTAAAATGGCGGAATATATAGTCCCAGGATACATGCCTGCTTTTTCTCTAAAGACTGTTAATTTATTTTATAAAGAGATTCAGTTGAGTTGTTGCTTCAAACGGTTGAATTTCTTGTACTGCTCAACTCACCTTCAGTTTCGGTATCTGGCTCGTAAGAACCTTGTGGTGTCTCATTTCTTCGACACTATTAAATCATTTTCATATAGTCTCCCTATCAAAGTACTAAAATAGATCCAAGTTAAAGAAACGTTTGTCATGTTGCGTGTCGGTTGTGCTTGCTGACCAAATCCTCCGAGCTCTGGATTTCAATTGAATTTCTGAAGACTCGGACGAAATCCCTATTTTAACAATGAAAAATTAGAATACAAAGCAAGTTCATTTAAAACGAAATTCATATTCAACCTATACATATTACCTCATTGTGTTCACCTAATTTGATTACAAGTACTGCGGTTCGCACAATGTCATCTGAAAACGAGCCCAGTCGAAGTAGTTATATATGCCCAATGTAATCAAATTGTAAATTTCAAGTCCCTTATTTTACAAAAACCCTTAATATTGTCTATTGTGCACAACTGTAATACGGGATCGGTTAGATATATAAAATATTTAATATTATAGTCGCGAAGATAAATATTATTTAATGTCGTGATAGGGTTACACACAGGATAGTTGAGTTTGTTTCGTAGGGATAAATAATAATATTATTCGAGTATGTGCTAATCGTACGGTATGAAACCCAAGATTCCAGAGAGAAAGTGATTTCTCATCAGGGATCGGGACTTTGCAGAGAAAGCTTTAAAAGAACTGTACCAAATCTAAGTTATTAGTTGAATAGTCTAAGCTTTAAAATATCCAAAGACAGAGTAACCAGAGAGTTTATAAACTAAAATTACATAGGGATTGGTGTATGCGTAGACGTTGGGTAGTGGTTTCCGGACCGGCATTACAGCCTAAAGTACCTCCTTTCAGTTAAATTTTATTTCATCGGTTTTGCATGAGAAATCTATAATATTATTATGAGAATGGTATATTGTAATCTTATCACTAATCTAATAGATGCGTACATTTTAGCAAATCTACTGCTACTACGATTATCTAGATTATGAAAAATGATTTTGGTTTTAGTTGCTCTGTATAAAAGTATCTACTTAGGTAATTTAACGATTCGAAGCCATTTTGGTCAACTGATTTGGAGGGTGCTGTATAGTAATTGAAAACGATGAATGATTCAAGTACAATCCTGTACTTCATACGTCATATATACTCTTTGTCTTGTCTAATTGTAAGGTAGTTAGGTAAATATATATAAATATAACTGTACCAAAGTACCAACTATCAAATCCAGCCGTAAACACAAACCCTTTAAAGAATCCTTCTGAACAGGGTGTGTTTTTCTAAAAGATTAAACCAAAGGACAGTATATAGGAATAAATGTTACTCTACTTCTTAAGGGGATAATCAATGATAAGACTTGAATTGGTACACATAGCTTTAAACGATGGAAACCAAGCCGAATATGAAGTGGATACACAGTGAGATGGAGAATGGAATGGATGCATTTGTATTCTGGTTTTTATTTTAAATTCTTGGCTTTTAGTAATAACAACCACTTACTTTCTATATTGCTCCTGTAGATCCGTTCTTGACTTTTGCATGAGTTCTAGTTCTTTCCCTTCTTCATCTTTGATTTACACCTTACTTTTCTGAGAAGACATTTGAGTTGTCAGATAATATGACTGGAAGAATATGCCAATATTATTTATTTAGTCGCTAATAAGGATCATTGAGCAGTTTATATAATGCACAATTAAGCTAATGATACAACTCTCGAGGAACTATTAACCAAGCCAGAAAACTTTTCTTTTTATCATTAACGAACGAATGAAGAATCTCATTCCGTTGTCCAGGCCGTTGTGATGTCAACTATTAGGTCGGGGTATAAGTCGATAAGTGAACAGAGATATCAATCACTTCACTTTTAAGATGTAAACCTTTTTCCTTACCTTTAGAATCTAAGGGAAACACCGAATGTGTTCATTAACTTCACGGATTTCTCTGAAACTCCGTGAATTCGGATCCTTGTACGTATAAATAAAAACATTTTTTTAATCATACATGATTATTATTCTTGATTGTTAAGTAGTTTGTACTGTGTAGTTCTCGTATTACTACTCGATTAATAAAATATCGCAATTTGTAAATAAATATATATTAATAAACTATTTTTAGCTTAATAATAATAAACACTATAACATATGCATAATTTAAGCTACGCATATTTGTTCGATATCGTAGACTAATCTTTAAGGTACATAGTTGTTATTACTTTATTTATAATTAGCAATTAGCAACTGTTAGCAAGATATGGTTCCTACTGCAAAAATACGGAGACTTTGTTATACGTTCTTTAAATCGAACCAAATTGTTACAGTGGATAAGCTACTTAAGTTGACGATAAAATATTCTAACGAACATAGCTTTTGTATCTTGACGATATTCCTGGATGTTTTTATTGTACCCTACGTTTTATGTGTTCATGTATATATACTTCTATATCTTATATAGACAGCATTTTAAATGCATACGAAGTACATCAATCAAATATTTATGTCGAAAATAAATGCATACAAACATATTCTTACAAAATAAAAATCGTTGTAGCGCAATTTAATTGGCTTTACTTTAAAAAAAAATTCTCATGTCATTGATAGCAGTAGTTTTTTTGTTATTGGTTTAACATATTATGCATTCATCCTACTATTCTTTTCGCCTAGATCTTCCAAAAACCGAAATATTGGTTTGTTTTTTATTTCCTCTGTATATCGATTTTCCAAGTACATACGACAAATAGATCGAATACAGATAGGCGTTCCGGTTTTGCATCAAAATTTTAAAAAAGCATCCGTCATATCCATCGGAACAGAGCGATATAGCGTTATTTTCTGGGAATAGGAGTCTAGAGATGTGTTCAAGATGTAAAATAGTAATGTACTATTTATATAATATAACAATAAAAATGCATCAAGATGTAACCCGTCGTGAAGTTGGATGACGAATAATACGAATAACATCTTATTACTCGAAACTGATTGATGGGGTCATAAATTGTACATGTTATTTACCTGTGTGTATAAATACATTCTAATTAAAATTATCACTCTGGAACAATAAAGCGAGTTATCCTAATTCAAACTTGTCATATTGAAGTCTTTTTATTCATTTAGTCTACCAATTCGCATATGCACTAAAAAACAACTTACATTGTACTTGTACTATGAAATATGAATGTAGTATGAAATAACTCATTTTTATTTAGTTAGCACATCCAGTGTCAATTTCAACTTTCAAGCTTTGACACGTTTGTCTTTGTTTTTTAATTTTTCTCCAAGCAGCGTTTTGAAAATGCTCTGAACGTTTCGTTTTAGGACGAAAAAGGAAAAAAGATTATCTGAAGCCGTTACAATGTACTGTCGATATTTTCCCGAAGAAACATCCAATCCAAATCCAAACGACATACATTTTTTTATTACAATAAGACTTTATTCAAGTTTGTTGTAATTATCACCTTTCTCCAGTTCTGTACTTTTCCACCTGTTGACGAAATCAGATCCAAAATTTTCCGGAATCTAAGCGACGGATACTGCGTAGGTACCGAATACAAAAACAACAATCAACGTCGCATCTATATATTGAAAACAAAAAAAATATAACGGGATTTGTCATACTTCAGCGCGTGGGTACTCCACTTAGGGAAATCCAATACACACTTAAGGGGTCAAACTAGGGTTATTTTTCGAAGCTTTTAGATAACTTCTCTGAAAGGATCAATACAATACAGCAGACAAAAGACTAATGCCAGGAATATTCCTGCTATGAACTCGGAAGGTGTAAATACATTAGGATTCAGAAGTCAAAGTGTCACACAGTCACTCACAATCATAACATGTCTTTCCGAACAATATGTTTTTAACAATATGAGACATTGGGTATATCTGATTTCTTCGAACATGTACAGACGCAATAGACACCTATAAATAAATATATATAATATGTGACATAATAATGTTAACATATAAAATTTATTTCTGCGTACGTGCCATGAGTTCAAGATATCATGGAATTGTTCTCATTTCTTGTCTCCAGCCAATTCACATAATATATTTTATAAAGAACGAATCCCACAATATCTCGAACGACTTCTGGGATTATATGCTTTCTCTTAGATTACAAATTACAATCTTTTTGGACGAGATGACCAAATAGAAAATGACACTCTATAGGACTACAATGGTGCGTAGAATTAATAGGATAAGACCAATTGGAAATTGTATTCCTTTGTAATGTAGACATCGCGTTTTTAACAACTCGAAAATCATCCTATTTTTATCTACTCGAAATCGAAAGCAACCACAACCTAATTCCTTCTCATCCCTTACACGTGTCAAGGTTTTTCGTACAATAATTTCTTACTAGTTTGTATACAAAGTAAAACAACCCGAAGAATAATTATCCCGGATTCAGGACTCAACTAATTTTTTTATACCTATAGTTTTGCCGGACCTAGGTGTACATGTTATTGTAATATAGAAACCGAATTAAAAATCCTAAGCAGTTTTAAAAACCACAGGACAAACCTCTTAATCAAAATTTCTTAGATGTCATTTACTCTTTTGTTTGAAACTTTCACAAGCATTATTGTTTGAGAAGCCGGGATTAATTTAATCCTTCCTTGACACGGAGCTGTCGGATGTTCCGTGTCAATTTTATTTTGGGAATCCATTTATATAATTTCCCCGGAATTGGCTCGGACCTGATTAGTTTGGAAATGGTTTATCCCAGAAGAGTAATACAATCAAATCCAGGAAGTCCTGCGGATTGTATGGAAGACGGGAGAGTGAGTTTTTTGGAACCGGAGGGAGATGCTAAGGGTTCCGTAAAGATGAGAGGACGGTAAATGGGACAGGCACGTGGCGAACTTGACAGAAGAAACCAAGGAAAATAGGTCAAAGTCTGTTCCGTGTTTTATTCCTCATCTCCTCGGTTGCGTACGGATGAATGGGCTTTAGCATTAAAAAATATCGTACACACTTTGTAAGTATGATTTCTGAAGATAAAAAATAAGCTTGAGTGAAGTGAATATGTAGCGATTGAGGGAAGCATTTTGTGGGTACGTGGAAGTAATTATTCAATACTTGGCACTTAGAATTTCAAATAAGAAATCCAGCCTTATTATGACATCTTAAACGATTCAGCAATCATTTTTGTCCAGATTCAACTTAAAGCATTCAGCTGTGATGAAAACCATAAGTTTACATATTCTTATACATCATTCATTAAGGGATAATGAAATGTATCTAGAGAAATGAATGGTAAAGTTATCCCAATGTCTAAAAATAAGTAGATACAGGTAGATGGTTGATTCTGACCCGTGATTTTAGTTGATTAATTGTATGAAAAAGAAGAAACTATTGGTATGATTTTTTGGCTCTTTAAATCTAACCACACATTCCCCCTGGGGTTTATTTTCTTCTAAAAAAATGAGTAAATCCCTTGCTTTACGAATAGATTGCATTTGTTCATAATTACCCTAACAGGCAACTATAATAATTCGATATAATGATTGTACACTGTCAAGCTATCTAAATTCTGAACCTTTAACCAACTTTATAGCAGATCATCATTTTTGACATTAAAAATTGCAAAAACCCCTTGAATAATTCAATGCATTCACACACGTTCCGGTCCCGGCAGATTGCAAACCGTAGTTAGAAATACGATACTGACATAGACAGATACACACGTCATTGTTATGTATTTCCAAGGATGACGACTGCTGGGTTGAAAACTGATGCTTTGAAGATAAGCCTACATATCAAGACGGGCAAAGCTCATGGACATCAAGTACCCGTCATTTTACTTTTTTAAATGGATTGGAAACTTTTACCTTGTCATTCTCATAATAAAATTTGTTTGAATTTTGAACTATCTCAGGGATTAGCTAAAATCAAACGGGAGAGTTTGACAAGGCCAAGGTCATGCGATTGCTTTGAATTATTAATTCGGTTTGGCATTTACAGGGGATTTTAATTTCGCCTGTCCCCACCTACTTAAATAAGACTGAGTGAGAAAGCGGCTTTTGAGGGTGCACGAGCGGAGGGAAGACCTTGTCAGACAATTGAGGACGTTAGGTACTGCCGAAGAATCGGGGATTCAACAACTTGTTCCACGAGCGCCGGGTAAATGTAGGAAATGCAACAGAAAAGCCCCTTCATTCGAGGCCTACTTTCAACTTTCCAATTCGGCCTCCCAATGCAATCCGGGTGACTAGTCGAGTGCATTGGGTTTCTCTTTACTTTCTCTTCCTTCTTCCAGGCTCTCAAGGTCCTCCAGCACTGCCTAATAATATCCTGGAAAGCTCTATCTGATTGATGTATGAACACGTGGAGCCTTTCAGAACACAATCAGAATAGTTCGTCCAAGTCCGAAGGTTCTTTGCTAAATCGGCCTCGATTTTCCTTGTCGGTTTTTCGTAATTCTGTTTGAAATTGGGATTGGCAAAGAAAAACCCGGCCCGTGCAGAACCGGAGGGGACTCAAATTCAAGGATACCTCTTTCGCGTGGCATTCGATCCAAGACGTCATCAGAGAAAAGATATCGGCGATATACATTTAGCTCTAGTAATCGATATAATAGATACACGCTCTTCAACTATTTGGAGAAAACCTCTACATTCAGCTAATGAATTAGTTTTCCTATGCAAAGGACAGTATTGCGATTGAAACGGCACTTTGGATCCTGTGTGGCCTGCAATGTAATTATACAATTTCTGCCAATGAGAGGAGTTGTTGGATAAAAATTTAGTCGCATGCAAATGCAACTGGTTTCTTCCCAGATTCACATAAAGTAAAATCCATTATTGTTGGGAAACCACGAATCGATATTTCGCAGGCTGACCATTTGTATCGACTGACAACCAATAATTTTTGGGTTGGACTCTTTGTACAGTAAACAATGGAACCTAATGAAAACTAAGACCTTTAAACTTAAACTAAAAAATCTATTCAGGTAATTGTACGAAGATGTACAATTACAACCAAAAGTTGATATGAATATATATAGTAAAGTCAATATGAATTATTTCTACAACACTAGTCGTTCCATTACTAATTCATGCAGTCGCGTCGTAAACTTGACCCTGCAACGGCTAAGATGCTAGATTCGATTCGATCCGCTTCATTTACAAATCAATTACAAATGCAAGTTTTATTTCCGGGGTAGGACTGTTGCAGTGAGATAAGAATTTAAATACCCGTCGATTCTGGTTGATGATGCCCGATGATGAAGAATAGAAACTCTTAGAATGAATATTGTGAAAAATTTTGATGGCCTTTTTATGACTTGGCGTCAAATTATCTGTTCGCATAATAATACTTTGCAAGCAAGAACCAGTGGTTGTAATTTATTAGCATGGTCATTTTAATGACAACCAAGTTCGTTAAAACGAACGGTCTGAAAAATTGAAGTGTCAATAGTAGGTCTATGATAGATTTAACCACATCCAGGTATTAAATAACTTAGAGTTGGTCAGTACCACTTAAAATATAAGCAAAGAGGTTTGGATAAATTGTTACTCACTCTAGATTATATATCATATGAAATTAAAGGCTTAATTAACATTTAATTAAGGTTTATACTGAATATATTTGTTGCCTGTTAACAGTATGAACAAGAATCATCAACAAAAAATATTGCAGGTTTTGTGAATGAAAAAGACATTGGAACGTTAGAAGTGTTGGCACACCGAACGAACGAACACGGTTGGAATTACATAGAGATTTACTCGTTCAAAACATACAAAATATTTAAGCACTTTTGCTACCATCTTTCGCCCTGAATTGAAACTAAAATTCAATATCTCGTCATTGTTTCATGTCATTTGTATTTATTTAAAACGATTAAAAACTTAAACATCACTAACGATGCGTAAGTAAAATAGTTTTTCATGACGATTTCTGTTATCACCATGTACCTAAATCTGATAAATCAACAGAATAATTGAAGATCTCGTTCATGAGACGATCCAACTTTGAATGAAGAAGATTCGTAAAGATGAGATGTAATTATTTAGTTCACTTGATTTTTTTTTATTGCAAACATTACACGGGCAATTTCGAAACGATAGAGGTCTGTTATGTTTATGGTTCGAATATGTATGAATATTTAAAGTACATGTAGACTTGTTCCCGTTTGGTGGATTTAATTCATAGAATTAAAAGGTTTTATAAAAACTTCTTCGGGGACGCTTACTATATTACAGGTGAATATGCAAATAAATGTTTTTAAATACATATACTTTGTCTTAAACATAGTACAAATACGACGCACTTGTTACAGGCAAAGAATACATTGAATTGAACACATGTAATATATTATTTCAATAGTTGACATGAGCCCACCATGGAACATACTTCCCAAACTTGTGAATGAACCATTGGAAAACTACGTGAGCATTCCTTCGTGCAATCGATGTCAAAGGCCTCTTATGCGATGAACTACAAGAACTTGAAGTTATTGTAATAATCGGTTGTCCAGGACTCATTATCTCTGCAGTTTGGTTAAGGACCCTCAGGTTCTCCCTCATGATTCCAACTTGTCGTAACCTTTCCGTCAAGGCCTTTTTGTGGTTGTGTTTTACATGAAGCCGCTCTGGGGGCGACGCTGAATCAATCGCTGGCTTGGCTGCAGCGACCTAAAAAAATATACTCCTGTCAATTTTTTTATAACCACCTTGGTTTAAATGTCATTGAATGAATTATAAACTCGCCTGATTTCGATGAGCTTTAAATCTGCACTTTAAGTAATTGCGTTCCCATTTACTTTGAACAAATCCTCCATATCTTTCTGATGAAATTGGCATACTCTGATAGCCGATGAAAATATCTTAATAGCTGGAAAGGAATAATTATTGAACGTCTTTAGGATTATAACAATCAATAACTTCCTGTATGTTTTTGTAAGAGGAGTTGGCCCTTGCATCTGAGAAAAACAGGAAGTGAAGTGTAAATTTGCGTATCCAACTGGTGACTGTATGTCTGAATCAAGTCCATCCACACTTTTCCGGTTCAAACCGAAGACATCCCTGTGATTGTATTTGATCATTCCACATGCACATTCCGTTGATTCGATTTTTGCAATGGGTAAAAAACGGGTGAAGAAAGGGACTAAATTATGAGGAATAAATATTGATCAAACTTTCATAAATTAATTTTTTGGAGCTGCGTATCCGATTAGTTTAATCATAGTCATGTTGCTGGTCTCAGTAAAACAAGATGGAAAGAGGTGATATGACAATTAACAACCATTTGTTTTTAATGTCAAACTAGTCAAGCTAATGAAAGTGTATTATGTTTAGTCACAAAATATAATTTTGTTTTAATTGATCCTTCGAAGTTTTTGGAAGATTTTATCCGCTCATTTGTTGTGGAACGCCTATAATCGTATCATGACACTAATTTAAAAGGTCGAATATAATTTGTATGTATTTAAAAAAAAATATTTCAAAATTCCAACCACCTTTCCCATTCATCAATATGGTGAAAGCAAATGCAAGGCAAGTTTTGAGTGGTATGAAATATGTAACCATTCAAACTAAATGTAACTAACAAATCAATTAACAAAACAAAATACTCATTAGAAAATTTGATCACAAAACTGCAGTTCAGAAGAATAATGCGTAATATCATTAGTTGGTGTTTTAATTGATAAAAAAGAACCTTGGAACTGCTGGACCCGTCAGAACCGTAGCATAAAATAAAACATAATAGTAAATAGTATGTATAATATCCGAGGTCCAAATTAATTCTAAGCAAGGTTCATCCAAGATTTAATGTCAAAGTCTGTTTTTCAAAGTTTCAACAAACATCCCTTTAACGCATGATAGTAACAAGCATATCAATTAAGCTGACTCCCAAATTTCAAGATCAAGATCGATTACCTTGACTCTACATTCAATGCGGTCTATGCACTACACCATATTGAAAGGGTTATTAAGTGGGGTACATATATCATTAGGTATATTGCATGAGAGTTGCATGGGATGTGACTATATAGGCGAGCAGACTTGTACCCATCAGTAACAAAATCTGCTTTAAAATAGGTCTTATTTTCTATCGCAGTCAGATTTTAATTATAAATCCAACTCTTTATTAGAACTGATAGAGAGATTTAGCTTATCAATTTGATTTCGGTTCATCCAATTTTGAGCTTTAAATCGAAACTTCTTTGGTTTTAACAGATTGATTGTTGAGCATGGAATTAGTAATCGGAGGAATGGCGGCGGTTGGTGCTGGCACATTTTCCAATCCGTTAGAAGTTATTAAAATTCGAATGCAACTACAAGGTGAACTTAAAGCAAGGGGAAAGTATGCTGTACATTACAGGTACTTGCAACTACTTTAAATTTAAATGCAACTAGTCTATAACGGAAAAAGAAAACACAACGTGGCTATATATCCTTACAATGATGTCTACCTGTCTATAACAAATATTTTATTACATGTACATCAATTTGTTAATTGCTCATCCATATTTTTGTCAGATTCTAACCTCTAAGTATATTTAACGACCGTGGGGAAGTGAGGTCGGGGGAAGGTCTGTATTCTTGTTTTTACACACTTTAAATGTAAGAACTATTATTATTTTGTGGCTATAATAGAAATGCGTTCCATGCGGCCTACATCATTGGAAAGAAGGAGGGGCTCCTAGCCCTTCAGAAGGGCCTTACCCCGGCACTATGGTACCAGTTTATAATGAACGGTACTCGACTAGGAACTTATCAATTAGCTGAAAAACAAGGACTCACCCGGACGAAAGACGGCAAGGGAGTTGACCCTTTAGGAAGTCTTTTGGCGGGTGCGGGGTGTGGAACAATCGGGGCGATTGCTGGATCTCCTTTCTATTTGGTACCCGATTTCAGCAATAATTTCAATTTTAGCTTAATTTTCTGGCAATTTAACAAGCAAATGTAAATGACATCTATTTTATGGAAAAAGGTAAAAACGCATCTTCAATCCAGAGCAAATGAGAAGGCCATTGCTGTGGGTCATCAACATGAATATAAAGGACTGACACAAGCGTTTCGACTAATTTATAGTAAATATGGTTTAGCTGGATTGTGGAGAGGAAGTACCAGTGCAATCCCAAGGGTTGCTGTTGCCTCTGGAGTCCAGATATTTACGTTTGAAAAAGCTCTAGGTAATAATAACGTTATTGTTTGGTTTAGATATTTAAAGAATAAAGTACTAACGAATAGCTAAATTCAATTTTTTCAGAGTTCATTAGAGGGAAGGGTTATTTTCCGGATGGGCCGTGGATGACAGCATTTTGTGCCAGTTTGATAGCCGGTGTTTTTGTCACCATCAGCATGGCCCCCTTTGATCTTGTGGCCACGAGGTTTTATAATCAGGGAGTGGATGCAAATGGAAAAGGTGTGTTTTTGTTTTTACCGTATTTCGGATCAAAGAAACCCAACTGGGTTATTTTTAAGTGTAGGTCAATGCGACACTACAATTAAACAAGAACAATATTTTGTTGCCAAGTACTGCATACCGCAACGAATAATACAATTTTAACTGTTTTATTGCATTGTATTTCAGGTGTTCTATACAAATCAGTCGTTGACTGTTTCCGAAAAATTCACCAGCAGGAAGGTTTAATAGGATTTTACAAAGGTTGGACAGCAAATTACTTCCGACTAGGTCCGCACACTCTACTTCTACTTGTCTTTTGGGACAGATTAAAACATCATCATCGAGTGTACGAAGAAAAAAGCAAGACTGGCAATTAACATTAGTAGAGAATTAGAATTTTATTAGAACATTTCTAAATATCCTCAGCCACTTATTCAAAATTTTACAATGTCAGCGATATTATTTCTCTATAAAACCAAAATCATAGTGTAATATTATGTCACACTGCCAGATACTTTATATTCCAGCTTTAAATTATTACCAATGGCGATGATGCTATGAAGCTTTATATTTTAAAATTTGAAATTTTGGAAAGACGAAACATTTTTTAAATTATGTCAAATTCTTCGCTTTTAATTTAAAGAATTATGATAGAGAATTAAATTGAAGTTATTATATTTCATAGATTACTCTAGTAATAGGGATCAGGATTTGGAAACAAAAGGAGACTCCGTGTACCTACATGTACCTACGCTTGAAAAGAATTATGCGTCACTGTCACTATGTCACCAATTAAGCAGTATTTAATTATAATTAAGTGATACCTATGATTATCAGCAGATCAGTATTATAAACTTTGCAAGGATTCAACTCTTGAGCAAAACCAATTTTCTTGCAAGATTCCTGTCGTCCTCCCTTATGGATAGTTTCCTTAGTACGTCAAACGCTCGAATTCGATTTATTCTAAATTTATCACAAATACCATACCAAACCACAAAAATGATCTAATCAAATCCTGTCGAAAAGTTTTCGCTGTAATAAACCGGTATTTTTTGAACGATATGTCAAATAATGGACAATTTCTGCTAAGTTGGTTCTAATTTCACCATGTGAAAGAGCTTTAAGAATAAGAAAATGAATCATTCAGAGTTGGCATCTAAATGGGTTGTTGCTGTAACCTAAACAATTACTATGCATATATGAAACAGTAAAACCTTGAAATGGTCACACCACCTTAATTTATCTTTTCACAGGTCTGATTCGGGTGTATCTGCTTTAACTCATCTACATTCTATAGTGATTACAAATTTTTTCTTCAGCACATTGTGCATTTAGTTTAGTACTTGCACCAAAGGCACGTGTCTATAGAAAATTTTAACAGATTCGAGTCGTACATTGAAATATTGGTAATGTGGACCCTGAAAGCAAATAATTAGACGAATAAATGACAGCGAAAAATATTAATAATTTTTGTTGGCAAATTATCATTTTTCTAATCAATTATCTGATTTAAGTATCACGTTTACCTATTCATGCATGACATAATACTATGCTTTAATTCATACTGGAGTCCGGTAAATGTGATACCCGGGTCCCGAACCTTTTGCGAGAATAAGCGAATTCATTTACCCGGACTAACTAACAAGGAAACATTCCCAACTGTACCACTCCGATATTTTTTTAAATAGTCTCATTCGAAAGAGCATGTAAAATAATGAAAATTTAGTAGCGGAACTATGGGCGTCTAAAATATATTTGACATGGTAAAGTTGGTTTTAAGGTAGAGTCACTTGTCTCTATAATACGTCTGAAACTCTGACTATTTTAAGGTCAAGGAGCGCGAACTATTTCACGGTTTCCTATAGTAAACGTCCATCTGTTTCGAGTGAAATGGCTCGTTCTGACGCAATGCTAATTTGGGGGGTCCTCCAATGTTAACTCCCTATCTCCATCGCGACTTTTTAGAGAAAAGTGGTGAAAAGGGGAAAAGTCGACTTTCTCTACCTCCTCCCCTTCTCGCCGCTGCTAATTTTCAACGTAAAACTCACGGTCCTTGACCTTCTGACCTACTTTACTAGGTCAGATATATTTTAGACGCACATAGTTCCAATACTAAATTTTCATTATTAAAGGGTGAAACCCTTTAATGGGTTTACGTTGTCCGTCTGTCCGTCTGTCCGTCCGTCCGTCCGTCCGTCCGTCCGTCCGTCCGTGCGTTCGCACTCTAACTCTCGAACGGTTGATAATTTTGAAATTCTTTTTTCGGTAAACCATTTATGACCTCCCTGCGGAGGTTGAGTTCGTTTGTGGGTCATGTAGGTCAAAGGTCATGGGGGTGCGGTCAAAGGTCACCATATTTTGAAATTACAACTGCACATATGTAATACATTGTTAGAAAGCTACTGTCGAGTGCTCTTAAACGATGTATAGAAATTCACTCTATGGTTGGGGAAATGTGAGATTCTTATTCAATATTATCGTACATGTCGGATATCGACGTTAAATGTTATTCAACGTCTTGTGTCGTGGGGTTTCACCCTTTTTTGATGTGCGTTCTTGACGGTTTATTTTACATGCTCTTTCGAATGAGACTAGTTAAAAAAATATCGGGGTGGTACAGTTGGGAATGTTCCCTTGTAAGATCGTTTAAAGTAAAAATGTATCTTGTCCTGGTTTTTAACCACAAGTTATTGTTTATGCATTTTGTCGTGAATGGCATGATTGAAAATGAAATATGCATCCTCACAAACACTGGGAGTGACGAGTAATGTAATTTTAGTTGCAGCGTATATTTTTTGTTTAACTTCCATAGTTTCAACTTGCCAAAAAATCAAATTCAATAAGTAATAATTTACTTTATCACTGTTCTACGAAAGGTTGGAAAAATTCATTCTCGGCATTTAATAAATTCAATCTCTACTATCTAGCAATAGTTAAAAAGTCTTAATTGTACACTTTTAACTTATACATTTTATTTTTGGTGAAATATCCCATGGATGGCATATATATACCAAATTTAGCCACCAGATTAGCAGTTTGTATGTACAAACTGAGGAGTTTTAATAATTACTTCTATTGTCCATCTCCACTTACAGATCGATTAGCATGTATTCGATTTGATCTCGACTTCCAAAATGTTTACTTTTTAATTCACACCAATTATTAGTGTGATGAGTTAATGTGATGCTGAAACTGTAGCCCACCAAAGCTTTACATCCCAATTCCCATTATGCAACATTTTGGTAGATAAATCCTTCTCGTAAAAACGGTTGGTACTTTAGTAAAAATTTTCGTTCGAATTTTAATCTATCTAATCGTCGCTGATGAATTTGAAAAGAAATCAATCATATATTTATTTTTCAGACAGCTCGGCGTTGATTTAAAAATATTACTTGCAGTATAGCAGTATCTAAAGTTTATTTAATTGATGCGTTGAAGGTAAGAACATTAAAAAGCGAATTTTCTGAAAGACATAACAATTGTTCAAGCCAATTATATCACAAGATCTGAACGAACTAATTATAACTACGGCCGGCCAAAACCACAGCAGCCACCGCCTTTCACAAGTCTTTGCTCAAATATTTTAGTCTCCATAATTAACGGGCTACTCTTGAAAGATATGATATAACCGGAACTTTTATAAAATAGCTTTTCTTGCCTACAGCTCTAAGCAGTCTGGGTCCAGATTTGTACCACTAAGCATCGAATTTTGATCTTTTTGTTCTATTAACTGACTGGCTTGATATTTCCGTCAGCATCATGGAATTGGTGATGGGAGGAATGGCTGCAGTTGGAGCCGGACTGTTTTCAAACCCATTAGAAGTCGTGAAAATTCGTATGCAGCTGCAGGGAGAACTGCAGGCGAAAGGACAATACAGCGTTCATTATAGGTATGAAGTTATCAAATCAATCGATCGTAATCTGCCTAAAATCTGCAACTTGCAAAGTTAATTTCATTTAAATATAGGAATGTATTCCACGCGGCCTACACGATAGGGGCAAAGGATGGTATAGTTGCACTTCAAAAAGGCCTTGTCCCTGCACTCTGGTACCAGTGGGTCATGAATGGGACCAGATTAGGTTTATATCATCTAGGAGATGAGCATGGGTTTACCAAGGACAAAAATGGGGACGTTAATTTACTAGGAAGTATGGTAGTTGCATCAACGGCCGGGGCAATATCAGGAATTATAGGATCTCCTTTGTTTTTGGTAATTCATATTTTCATTCGAAGCTTTATATTTATGTTTTAATTGTTTGAGGTGATTCTAGAAAGTTTTATATTTTTCAAGGTAAAAACGCAACTACAGTCGCGAGCCAATGATGCCTCAATCGCAGTAGGGAAACAGCATGAATTCACAAGAATGACCCCCGCTTTCCGAGATATCTATGCCAAGTTCGGAGTTCCAGGATTTTGGAGAGGATGTTCGGGGTCAATTCCTAGACTTGTAGTTGCTTCGGCAGTTCAGCTACCGACTTTCGACCGATCCTTGCGTATGTTTTAATGTTACATGAAAATAGGACAATGCATTGGAATCAAGGATAAGTTGTTATCATTTTTATATCATATTCAACAGAGTACATAAAAAACAAAAAATGGTTTTCGGAAGGAAGCTGGATGAATCCATTCTGTGCTAGCATGATAGCTGGTCTTTTCGTATCCTTTTTTATGGCACCATTTGACTTAATGTCCACCAGATTCTATAATCAAGGAGTGGATGCTAATGGGAAAGGTAGAATGTTAATTTATCGTTAACTTTTAGCATAATGCATAATATTATTAAAACAATCAATAAGTTGATGCGTAACATGTGCCTGTTTGCATTTTTAGGGGTCCTTTACAAAAACTTAATTGAATGTGGAGTTAAAATCTTTCACGCGGAAGGAGTTTTAGGATTTTTCAAGGGGTGGACTGCTAATTATTTCCGACTTGGCCCTCATACTTTGCTCTGTCTTGTTTTCTGGGACCAACTTAAATATTATCACCATCAGTATGAAGTTCAGCATCATAAAATTTCAGGCTGCTAACTATAGTATACTTTTAATGTTGAGAAATATTACATGCCAAGTTTGTAACAATAAAAACAACGTTTATAAATTCAGATGAAGCGTATTTCGAAGCGGGGGTTGCTAAACTATATGAAAAATAAACCAAACCAATCATCTTTGTACATATAAATATATAGATTTACTATTTATGCAGCCGGCTGTATTATCAACATCGATAATCAAAATTAATCTGAAGAACTTCTAGACTACACGGTGGAAATGCAATAACGATGGCCATTTTTGACCTTGAAAACAATTTGATACATTTGCTAATGTGTATATAAACTATTCTTTCAACACATTGATATTTAATAATAATATTTATATTAATATTAAACACGCTTGCTGGTCTAGTCAGATTTCCTGTCACCAGTAGTAGCTTTTCCGATAAACTTTGTATGGCTTCCTTTGGCAATAATTTCATTCGTAGATTTACTCAGGATATCTACGCTTAAAAATGCAATCCTTGACCCGACTTTATCCGTGGATGCTTTTATTACAATCTCTTGTCCCACCATGGCAGCTTTCAAAAAACTGATATAGCAAAATGGAAAAGACGTTTTAAGAATCTTCTATATTTTACTAATTGTAAGTTAAAACTGATATTTAACTTTATGTACACCTGTTTTTAATTATGGATAATTTAATGGGACAATTGAGAATTGACTCAACTCATTCAAAATTGTAAATCGAGATAAGCTAAGGCTCCCGTTGTCCGTGACATGGACTCAAGGAAAACGTATTAAAATATGGATCTGTACTTCTAACATTTTACTATGGTTGTAATATGGTCTGTTTACGCAATAAATAATAATAATAATAATAATAATATTCATATTACACTTACGTCATATTGATATTCAGGCTTACACCTGCATTTTGAAACTTGGGACTGGAAGTCATCATAGCGATTCCTAAGCAAATAAGTAGTTTTAGGTTCCGACTTTGCAAATCTTTATTTATTTTATCGACTTTATTTCGAGATACAAATTGATATTGATTGATGACATAAAAAACTACCTGATAGCGTATCAACTAGGAACGTTGTCATTCCCCCATGTAATGACCTAGACAATAGACATTTCACATTTGGAACATGTCTCTCGGTGGTGGTGGTGGCTGGGATGTGTTTGAAAAGAGATCTTTCCACACACAAACAACCACCACCATAATACGAGAGACATGTTCCATGTCATTGTCAAGTAATGACCCCTGAATATTTCCATGTTCCTTTTCAACTTTCATCTCAGCAGTTAGATTACCAGAACCAGCTTCCGTTATTTTGATCTAATAAAAAGACAAAAGAGACATCAAAGACAAAATGTAGCTAGAGGTTTTTAGTGGTAAATGTCGCTTTGTTATAAACGTGAAACGACAACATAAATGACAACCCCCGGGTCTGATTAGTCTGATTCTGATACTCTGGATATAATTAATACACAACTCTAGCTGCATAATCATATTTAATTTTAATCCAATAAAGCCTTTAAACTTTTAAACTATACTATATGATTTAAACCCCCATCTGATAATGATATTCCCGGTGTACCAGAGTAAATAACACTGGGACACTGACTGACAGCTGTGTTGTAAATGGTCATACTAAATTCATCGTACATCGGTACATCATTGATTAAAAATTGTTCATTGTTATGAATTACGAAAGGAACAACGATAATTTAATGAACATGCCTATTGCCTATTTTAAGATCTAATTACGATTTATTAATGTATTTATAACGGCGTCAATGGCGTCATAAGTGATAATGTGTAATGAAAACAGACAATGACGAAACGTAACGACGGTAGAGGGGGGGGGGAAGAAAAAAACATCGAGAAACATTCATGATTTGAAACGCTGATTCACACAATTTCAAATTTCAATTAAAATCGTCATACTTATTACTTTGTCTAAAAGTTTGTCGAAACCCCCTGCATTCACACGAAGGCTTAGAAGTTTTTGAGCCAACTCAAGACTAGTTTTCGAAGCCATGTTTGATCTTGATCTTCGTTAAATAATTGCGAGTCAAATTTTGAATGGTTACGTGTTTTGAGTGTTTGACCTGGACCTGGGCTCAGATAAAACAAAATTTGCTTTGGCTTTCGAAGTTTTAATTTTTATTTATTATTCATTTATTTATCGTTAAGTTTTATCTTAAGTTTTTTTTTATAAAAAAATTCAAAACGAAACACGAATTCAGAATTTAGGAACTTTGTTCGCTTTCAAAAAACTTTCGTACACATTCCCGGGATTTATATATGATTTTGAACATTTAAACTCCCATTCCCACGTTTTCACTCCCCCATTAAAGTTCGAACTAGATTGAAAGTTGGACTAGATTTGTATTGTCCATATTCATTCATATTTTCATATTCAATATTTAAAAAGGGGAAATTCAATTAAAATTATTGAAGAATTGAATTTACAAGTCCTTGAAATATTACTTGGAAAGTTGAAGAGGAGAAACCGAGAATCGGCCAGAACATAATCAATAATATACCACATATTCTTGCAGTCATCACTTCACACTTGACTCTAGCCTGACTGAACACAGATTAGATCAAGCTAAAAAAAACGTCAAAACCTTCAAAATTTGATTTCACTTTCAATTTGAACTTCAAATTCAAACTTCATTGATTGAGATTTTTGGTAAGTTGTAATTTGTGTAAGTCATGTTGCATGTCATAAGTTCAAAGTTTGAATGAAGTGCATGTCACATGTACAAAACACAAAAGTACAAACCCAAAACCACAATCAACAATACAATGTGCAATGTCAAATGTTTGGTTTATAAATGTGTCATGTCATGACACATGACATGGTGCATGGTTTGGATTACTTTTAAACTTTGGATAAATAATTAATTTTGAATTTTGAATTTGTTCATTGATTGTTGATTGTTCAGTTCACATTGCATGTTCACAGTTCACAGTTTGGGCATAATATACAATATAGGCATATTTCTGCATATTTCATATTTTTATTGCACGTGACTTTGGTCTAACAATAAGCTAAGGTCAAAAAGCACAAAGGTGTGAAGGTGAAAGGTGTTTGGACTTCAAACTTTGAACTTACATTCGTTCGTTCATCGTTCGTTTTGTTTTAGTTTGCTGGACTATCTATGCTATGATCTATGGGTAATACCCCCTACCGCCTAGCGCCTAGCCCACGTACCGCCTACCGCCGACTAAGGGCCCCCTACCGCCTACCACCTAGCGCCTAGCGCCTAGAACCCCTACCGCCTAGCGACTATCGCCTAGCGCCTAGACCCCCTACCACCTAGCGACTATCGCCTAGCGCCTAGACCCCCTACCGCCTAGCTACTATAGCCTAGCGCCTAGACCCCCTACCGCCTAGCGACTATCGCCTAGACCCCCTACCACCTATTGACTATCGCCTAGCACCTCGACCCCCTACCGCCTAGCACCTAGACCACCTACCGCCTAGCGACTATCGCCTAGCACCAAAACGATATATTATTAAGTGTTGAAAACACTTTATGCGAATGACTAGGCTGTCCGTCCGTCCGTCCGTCTGTCGGTGCGATAACTGGAGAACGGCTTGACCTAGGTTCACCAAATTTTGTACACTTGTTCCTTGGGTCTTAACACAGGCTAAGTTCGAACTTGGGTCAAATCGGTCACACCCCCTGTCCCCCGTAAATTAAACCCCCCACAAACACTATTAAATTAGTAGCAAACGCTGACATATTTTGAAACTGCCGCTTAAGTAGTTTACAGTAAACTCTATGTCTATCACCTACACATGATAACACCCTGAAACTACATTTCAGAGTGCAATTTGGGGAAATTGAGACACGGGGTTTAAATGATTCCCATGTGTAGTACAACATCAATTAACTTATACGGGACCACTCCCACTGACACCAGGGTGCGAAACCTGATGTTTTCAACACTTCCACACGTTACACCCTACATCGGTTTATTGCCAGTTGTGAAGGGGTTTTGATGAACTTGTAAAACCTAATGGGTCATAATATTTAACAGTAAAATCGAAATAAATAGAATAAAAATAAGCTTTGGATATAAATTAAAAGACCAAAGTGAAATTAATTTAAATCCAAGTATAAAATCTTCAATTAAGATTGGTGTTTTCAACTGCGATATTCACATATTTACTTACTTATTGGCCAAAAATGTTTAAATTGACTTGTAAAAATGTATTGTATCAGTCAATCGAACTGTTATGAATTCAATTGATCTTTAGTGGACTATCTATGAATTAAATAGACTAGATGTTGTTAACTGAACAACGACGAGATATTATTCTGCTAAAATTATTAATAAACAAGAGTGGCAGCTTTTGAGTCAATGAAGCTAGTTTTTTCAAATATCTTTTTGCGCAGATATTTAAGAGGCCTGGATTATAATTACTATTCTGATTCGGAATAGTGGCAGTTCTATAGCAAGCACTGCGCTGTAACCAAGTACTTGCTTCCCTCTTTAAATGCGGGCAGATAACTAACACCAAAACCATAACATACTCTACTAAGTAAGGTTCAACTTTTCTACCATGTGCATGCTCCATTGGCTTTATCTCCTTAATCTAAGTCTTTTCTCACACCGTTGTGGTTTTATAGATTTCATATTGCATTGTTTTGATAGCAGGCTTAATACCAGATTAGAATCTAAATTATTAAACAGTAGATGAAACTTATTATACCCCTAAGTTGAACCCTACTTTTCAAAAGATAAAAGTCAAAATAATTTTGCCGCCAAGGACTCCCGATTTGTTTAACCGGGCTTACGCTTAATATTATGCAGTTGAATAATATGACACATCCAATAGTTAATACTAGCAATTTGGAGAGAATACCATTGTAATCTACTTTCGTAATTTCGATCGTTTGTCTATAAATGATTGTGTCTGAACGTTTAATTGACGATTCTCTTCGTAGCAAAACTACATAAAATCGAAATCAAATTAATAACACCAATTTATTAAGAGATCGACCAATTTAGAAATTTTCGTTTATTTTAATATTCTGTATTCAATATTTGATTTTTTGTAAGATTGACAATTTTTAAATTACACAAAAATATCCATCAGGGAAATATTAGACCCTGCGCTTAAAATATTGAAACAATATTTTTTTAGGATGAGTTGAATTAAATCACTTGCTGAAACTCCTTCCCGCCTAAATTCATTAAGTCAAACCAAATGTTGCAGAATAATCAGAAAATACACTTAGAGGAATAAAATGCTTACAATAGGCTGTACAGTACTCCAAAAATGTGACAATTTTTTTAATGTCATGAACTCAGATTACTTGCATGAATCAAATGAATAATTAACAATCATAATTTCAATATACAATATATCAGTACTGAAAATAAAGTCATACGCCTTTATTATAGTTTTTTAGCCACACCGTACTGATTTGGTGATCTGGGCCGTAAGGAATGTACATATGCAGTTCTTCAGATCGCAGTCCGTCATAAGTAAAGCGTTGGCGGCCGTTTTTCAGTACAAATACCATGGAGAAATGATGACGCTGAGTTTCGTTAACGGTATATGAATACAGTTCGTATTTTTGATGACAAATGGTGTAAGTTTGTACCAGCAGAGCCTCAGTTACCTTATGTTCTCCCCCGTGAGACAGAGCGTATGCGATAAAAGGAGGGACATTTCCTGAACCGAATTCGTGCCATATTTGGCACTCATGATTTCCAGGGCAGTCACATTTTTACGTGATCTTGTTGCTGAATCGCCAAATTATCAAAGCAGGACTAGTAAAAGTAAAATCAGTCATTGGGTCAACGGTCTGTGTGGTTTTTATCCCGCATTGTGGATTGGAACAAATTCGGTTTTGTTGCAGCGGAACAAAATTAGAGATCCTAGATTAAGAAATCCTCCTCTGATCCTTCCAAGTTTCCGTTTAAGGTTATTACTTTGTGACCGAGTCTCATTAAATCAATCACCGCAGCAGTTCGAGATTTAATAAGCTCTCCTTCATCTAACCACCTAAAAATCCGAACAAGCAATTTCGCCTTTAGGCAACCCATGTTTCTATATTCATTGATATAGCTGGTAACTTCATTTTCTGATTTGAATAGAGCGTAAAGAATTTGCATTGATTTGCATTGAAGAATTTGAATTTGGGCAGGGCAATTATTAATTATTACCTAGCTGATGTCTAGTGATGGGTACTAGAATTAGAACTAGAACTTAAATGCCTTTTAGTTCTAGTTTTTTGAGCGGTATAAATTCACTAGAAATAAAACAGGTCGAAAGTGGAATTAATTGAACAAGAATATTTATACTTACCCAAGGTGGTACAATTGAGTCGAAAGTCAAAAGCAAAACGAATTAGTCAAATTAACCCACTCAAAATAAAATAGGTCGAAAGTGGTATCACTTGAATCATAGACGAAAAAAGTGGGTACCCCCTGCTCAGCAGAGGGAACCGGGTGCCCCTTGTAGGGGGCATTTGCATGACTTGTAAATGTAACAAAAAAAGTTTAAAGCAACTCTGCAGGGGGCATTTTCATGACTTTTACATGGAACAAAAAAAGTTTAAAGCAACTCCCCGAGTTAACAATGCCCTTGTTAGACATAAAGGTAGTTTAAAAAAATCGATAGTGTTAGAAACCGCTTTTTGACAATTCAGATACATTTTGACCATTTTAACCACTTCTGAACATTGTCGAACATTTCGATCAAATAATGACGGAACGAGTTAAAAAATCCAATAGGGTGTTAAAACACACCTTCGATCAATTTGTACGACGATTTAAACCCCTTTAGGTCAGCTAAAACCAGGCCAGATTAACTCGTATTACTTTCTAAACTGTTTTTATGTAACTTGGAGTTGCCCCCAGTGGGCAGCGGGGGGCTTTTTTGACCCCAACTGGGAGCACTGCCAAATGCCCGTCTATGGTCTACGGTATTGGCTTGATAGGCTATAGGGGGTCTAGGCGCTATGCGATAGTCGCTAGGCGGTAGGGGGTCTAGGCGCTAGGCGATAGTTCCTAGGCGGTAGGGGGTCTAGGCGCTAGGCGATAGTCGCTAGGCGGTAGGGGGTCTAGGCGCTAGGCGATAGTTCCTAGGCGGTAGGGGGTCTAGGCGCTAGGCGATAGTTCCTAGGCGGTAGGGGGTCTAGGCGCTAGGCGATAGTCGCTAGGCGGTAGGGGGTCTAGGCGATAGTCGCTAGGCGATAGAGGGTCTAGGCGCTAGGTGGTAGGCGGTAGGGGGCCCTTAGTCGGCGCTAGGCGGTACGTGGGCCAGGCGCTAGGCGGTAGGGGTTCTTACCCTTCCAAACGACTGCAGACTGCATAAACTGAATTAACTGCTGGTGACTGCAGGCTGACTGTAAACAGTGCACAGTGTAAACCGTAAACGGTCATGCATAGGCTTGTTGAGGCTACCTCAACTCACTAGCTTACACCAGTATACTGGGTTTATCTAGTAGGTTGAGTTAGACTCAACAAGTCATAGGCATATCACATAGGGAACGGGAACCGATACACGATTGATTAAACTAAACTAACGGAACGGTTTGTTTCTGGCTTCCATATATATTTCGTACATCGTATGTCGTAGGTCTAGGTTGGGGGTCAGCACAAGTCGGATTATACATTTGGCTTTGTGCTTTGTGGGGAGTGGGGACGGTCAACCTTGACTGGGAACTTGACAAGATTCCAATATTAAATATAATTCTGATACGTCCGTCCGGTCACCGGTACGCCCCTTCCTTTACATTACTTGTCTGGTCTGTTCAGATTACGTCGTATAACATTCAACATTTAAACATTGATCATCGATATGGAATCGAAATGGATGGAGATGTGAAATGATAAATAAGATCGATGATCAATGATGGATTACCAATCTCTTTTTTTTTGACGATTAAAATAATGTAAATGTTTTATTATTCTTTACTTTATAACCGGTTTTATTACCGTAATAATTACAAATTAGAAAAAAACGAATGATAAGTTATGAATAAAATAATACCGAACTCTTGATCTCTGATCTTGAATTCCAATTTATTTCTATTTTTTTATTTCTCAAGTTACAGATTAATAACCGTGGGAAACAATAATAATTATTTTGCATATTTCCGAATCTCAATAATTTATTGACGTTCGGAAATATGCAAAATAACTATAAAAATTAATTAACTCGCTAAATCACATAAATTCAAAATTCAAAATTATTGTATAAAGTATTTTAGTATTTTGTATTTTGGCAATATTATTATTTTGTATTTCACCTACATTTCAAACGGATACGGTAATCCTGTAATCCAGCTACAGCTCGATCACCCCGATCAGTTTGCTAACTACTGCATACGGCTTACTAGTTAGTGTTTAACGATGTGGAGAATTTTGAATAATTGAATATTTTTACATTTATAAAGGTCCGATTGCTGGAAAATTCAAAATAAACAAAAATGTCTCGACATCGAAATGTTAGGACGATGAACTACGATGACGGTACTTAAACTTTTTACTCTACTGTACTTAATAATTGTATTGTTAACCGTATACTGCAAAATCGACTACAATTTTTAAAAAGTACAAAAAAATATTAAAAATCCATACTTTCATATCACATATAGACTATGAGGGGTATGACGATGTGTATGGCCATTCCTTGGATGACGACTATGGAACTAGTCCAAGTGGTAAGTTAATTATTGATTCTAAAAATATTTTTTATTAATATGGCTTCGAATTCCTTACTTTTAACTTTTGTACCTAACTTACAACTTATTTTATCTTTGTAGCTACACAGTATCTGTACGACCGCTCGAAATCAACGCAATTAGCTCATTTCGTCTCTCAAGAAGATGACATAGCTGAAGAGCCAGAGGAAGTTGAAGCTGACGGCGGAAAAAATCGTGATAAAGCTGTGGAGAAGACTCGTCAACGACTTGATTCTTTAACTATTGATTCTGCAGTCTCTAGATTAGCTGCAGATGATGAAATTCTACTGAAATCTTGTCTAGATGCCATTCACGATGTGGTTGGAGAAAATGTTCCGGAGAATGTAATTATTGGTCACATTTTACAGTCAAAGTTTGATGTTGAGAAAGCACTAGACAACATTCTTAGTGGAGCTGTTGTTAATCTTTCATCTGTTTTGCGTAAGTTTAGTCTTGTTGAAAATAATTAATTATGCGCTACTGACAAGCTTAGTGACCTGGATTTATTTTTCACAGCTTCGGAAACTGTTAAGCGACCAAGGATTGATGTGAAACCGCCGAAAGAATCTAAAGGTATGCATGTAATTATTACAGTATTTTCAGGATATACTTTGTCAGGATGTGCAATTTAATTAACTAATACGTATCTTGTTTTTCATGTTCCATTTTTACGAACGATTATCGACTACAATCTTGGAACTCGCCAATAAAACTCATTTTGGTCCACTTTTATTTAACCAAGGTAAGACTTCGCTTTAAAAGATAAGACTAGAACATATAGGAATGAAAGTGTGATAGTTTCTATGCAAATAGCTCAAACAATAGCGACACAGAAAATTAAGAACATGCGTTCAACTAAAACACCTCTGGATTTTAATGGAACAATAAATCACGAAAATATATCTACCATGAATTTATCAACAGTATTAAACGGTTCTGAAGCTTCTAATGAGGGTGGGACAGAAGAAACGGAAGGAAAGATCAAGAACCCGTTTTTCAAGCCAGCAAATACAAATGGTAAAATTCTTGCCGAGAATAACAGTAAGAATCCTTTGTTTGGATCGTCCAAGAGCATATTTATCAAGCAAAGCGGTACGGAAGAGCGAAATCCGCTAGGGTTGAAAAATCCCTTGTTCAAAAGTCCAGTTGCAAGCATGGAGATCAAAAATCCCCTGTTTACTCAAAATTCGTCATCCATTTTGTCGGCATCACCGATTGGAGGCAATACTAATCCCATGTTTGGAAAAAGTTTGATTTTCTCTAAGCCTCTTGGACCGACAGGTTTGGCGAATTCAGCAACTATTTCAAACAACCTTCTTGCAGCATCTTTAAGACCCATTCTTCCTGTAACAAATCCTTTATTTGCATCCAAACCCATCCTGCCTCATGAATGTGGAATATTACAAGGACCGCTGAGGAATGTTAGAGCTGAAGTAAAAGTAAATGGAGATCGCGATAACAATCCAAGCAGAACAGGACCGAAGCTGCCTTCCCAAATGCCAACCAACGTTAAAGTAATAGGAAATGAAGTAGGTAATTTCCAGGCTAAGAATTTTTGTTACGCGAGTGTTGACGCTAGTTTAATCTCAACGGAACCATCTTCCCTTGGAAGCAGAATGATATCGTCTTCCAGCTACAAATCAATTTCATCTACGCGTCATAGGGAGCCCCAATTTTGCAATATTTGGTCAATGTTGCATGAAAAATTGTCGGACAGGATATTCAAATTTGATACTCCATCACCAGATAAACTCGTCGGAATTGGATCCTCAGGAACTGATCGTATTGTTCCAGCTGAAGTGCTTGAAACGGTTGAGAAAAAAGAATTTCCAACCATTAGAAATAAATCCAAAGGCACCAATTTGAAAACAAAGTCCAAGTCAAAAGAGAAAAAGCGGCTTGTGAAAAACGGGAAAAAGTGATACAACAATAATCCCTCGTACGCATATCCGATAATTCAATGTCTACATCGAACACAATATTTTGCTAAGTGTATGCACGTTCAAGAGTCAAAAGTCATTAAAATGATACTCATGTCGTAACTTAATATCGTATTCAACTGCTATCGCATAAACTAATGAATGGAATATTTGTTATTTTATTGTTAAGAATTCTGTCGAAATTACGAAACCCTTCGTTCGTAAAGCAAATTATTATATACAAGTTTCATCTTCTGAAAATTCGGATCTGTAATTTTGATATTATGTCCATGCATTATTTAATTGAATAGTTGGGTTTTATTAGAGTTACATTAAATATAGTAATTAGCATTAAATGCAGTTTTTATCTTCGTTGATTGCTATTAGCTTTAGGATTGATGGAATTATGGTAAATTATATCGTATTTAGATAAATGCAATAAGCTGCATGTAATAACTACTTGGTTGATGGCTTGATGGTTTGAGTTGTTCGAAAGGAAATAATAACTTGGTTGTTTTTTTTATGTCCACAGTCGGTGGACTTAAAATATCAATAATAAAGCTATTTGTGAAAACTTCCTATATTCTGTTTAAGCTAAATTATAAATTTCCAATTTTTCTTGTGCAACAATGCAATATTTTAGAATGCGGTAAAATTATGTGATCATGATGTACTTTTGTGGATAGCCTTACTCATTATTGCATCATTTCATTTTTTCACCATTAGTTGTACCTGACATAGGAGTTGCCGGAAATAGCGGAAATGTTATCAAAAAACCGGAACCAGTCAAGGTTGTACCGGCTTCAAAAGGCAGTGTAACCATTGGGTTCGATCTAACCGCAAAGGAGAGATCAACAACTCCCACCCCTACAGTCCTTCAATTACCGGACTCCAGAAATAGTAGCAAATGCCCTTCACCAATACCAGTTGATGATTCATCTAGTAACACTAAAGGGTCAAAGTTAGTTCTATAACTAAATGCGAAGATTTTTGACTCAGAAGATGGATAAAATGTCTTATTGAGCGCTTTGTTCTATCGTTAGGTCAAAAGAATTTAAAGGTGATGCAGCTATCAAGGAATATTCAAAGGAAAGAGGTTCTGGTAAAGACCTTCTCAACCTGTTAGTAATTGGGCATGTGGATGCTGGAAAGAGTACGTTGATGGGGCACCTTCTTTATCAGCTTGGCCAAGTTCCTAAGAAAGCTATGCATAAGTTTGAACAAGAGTCCAAAAAACTAGGGAAACAGTCATTCATGTACGCTTGGGTCTTGGATGAAACTGGCGAAGAAAGGTTCGACATGTCCGATCCACAGATAAGACGTCTCAATTGGCATGTTTTCAGTTTCTAATTCAGAGCTTTCATTTTAGAACCCGGGGAATTACAATGGACGTTGGCCAATCCAAATTTGAAACTGACTCGAAATCAATAGTTCTTCTCGATGCACCAGGACATAAAGACTTCATTCCTAATATGATCACAGGAGCCTCACAGGCCGATGTTGCCGTTCTAGTTGTCGATTCTACGACCGGAGAATTTGAAACGGGATTCGAAAGTGGGGGCCAAACGCGTGAACACGCTTTATTGGTTAGATCGTTAGGTAACAAAGATAATTTATTACGGGGATTGAAGTTATCGATACCTTTAATGCTAATTTTAAAAATGAAGAATTATAAGAATCTGTTTACACAATTACAGGTGTAAACCAGCTTGTGGTTGCAATAAACAAGCTCGACAACATGGAATGGTCCCAAAATCGATTTGAAGAAATCAGAATCAAGCTAACGACTTTCTTAGTGAAGCAAGCTGGTTTTCGAGAAAGTGATATAACAGCCGTACCATGCAGTGGCCTTGTTGGTGACAATTTAACGAAGAAATCGACCGAATGTAAACTGACGGCCTGGTATTCTGGACCAACTTTACTTACTGCTATCGGTACCAAAACTTTGCTTTAAACTAACGTTTTTCCAAAGTCGTGTTTTTGAACTAATTTTTAATATTTTTTAATGTGATTTAATAAACAGATTCCTTCCGGCCACCTGACAGACCGGTTGGAAGACCACTCCGAATTACATTAAACGACGTGTTTAAAGGGCCTGGAGGTTTGTGCATTGGGGGAAGAGTTGAAACCGGGATGGTTCAGCCGGGGGATAAGGTCATGGTTCAGCCAATTGGAGAGGTTGTCACTGTTAAAGGTACTGTAATTTAAGCTAAAATGGAGATCCCGTGTTCCAGCGTAATGTAAAGGTAGTGTCGTATTTAATTTATAACTTAGGTATAACGCTGGAAGACGGTCTTGGAACTTCAGCATTTGCAGGAGATCCAGTTCTACTGTCTCTTCATGGCTACAGCGACCCTAACATTCTTTACATTGGTTGCGTGCTAACAGACCCATCGTTTCCGTGTAAAGTGTCAACGAAGTTCCAAGCTAGGGTAGTAACTTTTGACGCAATGACGATACCACTTACACGGGGGTTTACAGGAGTCATGCATATTGGATCTATGTCAGAACAAGTCTCCATAAAAAAGCTTATTAGCCACCTGAATAAAGGAACTGGAGAGGTGATTAAAATAAAACCAAGATGTCTTTCAAAAAACTCCAACGGAATCGTAGAGTTAGAATCGGTTAGACCGGTCTGCTTGGAAGAATTCAAGTATGTAAATCTCTTATTAATATTAAAAGTATTGCCGTAAGTCTCGATTTAAGTCCCCCATGATGACTGCCCTTATTCTTTTAAAGTTAAACTCAATGTCTGTTGATTGTGGAAATGTTGATTTCGAGACTTACTCATTGAATTAAAATGAATCATTTAAATATTGAATACGAATTTCTAATTCAACCCCCAGGGACGTCAAGGAACTCGGAAGATTCACTCTAAGATCGTCTGGGGTTACCATTGCAGCTGGCGTTATTACTCAAGTCCTCTAATACTTAATATTTATCTGGAACCGTCAACCTGGAGAATTATTCTTAATGTCTGCTATTTTTATCGTTGCAATATTCAATGTCAAGGATGATTAAATTACGACACCTTCTTATCATCTTTATACTTTATAATGCTCGTTTCTATTATTAATACATTTATTATTCATTATTCATATCACTACCCCAAAATGTCAATCATCGTTGAATAAGCATTTCATATAACCAATAAGGATAGATAAATATTTGCTTGACTAAACTGTGGTTGGTTAAAAATGTGCTATCCAAATAACTTAAACAACTACTAAGAATGAAATAAGTGACGGCTACGTGTTGACTTGGAAAGCTTTCTTGAATGAATTGGAAGGATGACAAGCAAACCGTTTACAAGAGTCCGATGAAACTAGTCCTCTTGTTATTTTTTCACTCCATCGGCTGCCCCTCAACATTTTTCGAAGAGTCCTAAATGTTTGGTAAGGTTATTTTATTATCTGGGTCATAGTTTCAAAATGGTAAAACAAGTATTATTGCCACTTACTCTGGAACCCACGCGGTGTACTCATAATTTCTTGACGCTACGGATACTTCACAAGAAATCCTCTCTATGCACTCATCGCTTGCAAGAACCGATTTTGTGATTTGAAATGCCCGATTTTCAAATGCAGACAATTTTCTTCCTGCAGCCGGGAGGGTTATTGCAGGAATTGGAATGAACAATATTGCTGCTGCTAGCAGAAGCAGGACAACTCCAATTGGGGCAAGTAAAATGCTTTTCAAGATAAGGCTTCTTCCAGACGAGGCTAAAGGCAAGAAGACGTATATTTTACAGAAAAAAAATCACCTGAATTGTAAAAAAAAAAAAAAAAACTTACCCGTCCTAGGCTCTGCCCCGAGAGTTTCACCGTGTATCCTATTGCTTATATGTTGTTCTGTACTCGGAATACTAAATTTCGTGCCCGCCTTTGCAAACGCAATTCCCGAACACAAAATTAAAGTAACGAATAGTGCTTTTGAAAGCATTTTAAAATCGTAGGGTTTCCTGTGTATGAATGGATATGATATTTCCTCACCGATGTTCGCCGTCTACTATCTTTTAATGAATAATGAAGATCGGGCCCAAATTTATAAGTTTTATACCGGCGTAAAGCATAAGAAAGTAAAACTAGGTGAGGGGGTCAGTACATCTTGTCCCGGAAACGCCATGAATAAACGATCCGTGTATGTGAAAGTATAATTAGACATCTCGTCCACTTCTATCATTGGACCCAAAGAATTCTATTTGTTTTATTAGGACGAGTGAAAGATCATCTTTCACCTAACAATATTTGTTCTTCATTCGAGTTCAAGTAGCCTAATGACTAAGAAACGAGAAGAATTTCAAGGGCTTCGTCACGCAACATGAAATTCGTATAAACAATGAGCAATTTCTAACATTATGAATACGTAGGTATATAAAGTTTATATGAATATCAAGGATGTTCATCCTCTTAATTGCTTGATTGTAAGTGTATAGATAGATAGGTGGTATTTTTACCTAAGATGTTCAAGTGATGATTTACAATATTCAAGAGGTTTCTTAAATTCTTGATATAGAGATGATGAGGCTTTTACTACACTCGTTAAATAAATAATTATTTTAGGACACCAATGAATGAGATCTATCCCCCTGCAATTTAAATACATCTATATCCGTTTATCTTTATGATTTGATGAATGTCAAATAGGCTTAAAATACAGAACAATGATACTAATTCAGTCGTGTCATAAAGATTTATTGCGATATTCGACATACATGCAAGACGCATAGGAGAATAATATAATTGGACAGGTGATATAATGGAGCTGTGGATTAAACAAATCTACTTTTAATTTTCAAAGTTTTTGCAACCGTCAATAATATTTAATATCAAGTCAAAACTCATATTATAATAATTTAAATGTAGCAGTGCATTAAGATTAACGAGGTTCGAAAAAAATAAAGCAGTACAATAAGAAATTAGTGTGCATTACTTGCATTGGATTCATATGTTTTTTTCTATTTATTACATTGTTAAAAAAGTAGTGCTTAATCGTGAGTTTGATTATGTTTATAAAAAACGGAATGGAAGTTTCCCAAAATTAATTGAAACCAAAATTCGAAATGTTTCAATTCTAATTTACTAATAAAAGGCTAAAAGGTATGTTATAATTATAAATATGTCATCGGATATCGGAATGACAAGCCTAACCGGAACCAAAATTAAGGTCATTTAAACGGTCTCCTACTTCATCTACATATATCCTACTTGAATTTACTGACACCGGTAGTTGTATATTCATAATTCACAGTTGTTTACACTAGTTCCTTTAACTAAACAGTTCATTTAACCCAAACCTTTCCCTTAATGAATCAGCATAATTTCTTATGAGGTCAGTTAATATCGATAGTACTAAGAATCTACTCGCAGTTTATACGTATGCATGAACGAAACTGTAAAATAAGTGACACACTTTAATACGATCTCCTATCCTTATCCTTCAACTTCTAACTGTTCAGAAACTGACATACCTTCTTGCCCGTTGCTGCTGAATATTGCCAGTCAATTATTTTAAAAGTTTGGATATCCTATTTCTAGTAATAAGGAAAGACCATTAACGACTGTGCACATAAGAAACATGTATCGAAGCCCTTCAATATGTTCCAGCCCAAAGGATGTAGATGGGTTCAAGGCCCATAAACTATGATTCGAAAATTTTGCAATCGGATCCAAATCCCCACAAACTGTCCTGTTTCCTAACTTTGCATTTCCTATCGCCTCCCATTTCATCATGAGTCCATTATCGAAAGCCCTTACGATGACAGTATCAAATGCCTTCAGAACCGTAGACCCCTTTCTCATAATCAAGCAGGAAGGCACAAAAAATGCAATTTCGGCTGCAATGAAGAAGTTTGGACGCTCTCGATTATAGTTTAAATTTTGGAAAACGAGGTTTGCAAAAGAATTGTAGGTTACACAGACGCGATCTTTAATGACCCCTTCGAGAAAGCAATCGTAAAATGAGGATTCGTTTCTGATGGAATTGTTCCAAAACGGCTCATGTTTCAAATACAACTCCCCTGCGCTATTCATCACAGTTCTATGCAATTGAATCTCATACCCTGAAGCTTCAAGATCTTGGAACTTTAGAGGCGGACTCGTCATTTGGGGGCATGTGAGAAGTTCTATTAACTTCGAGACAAAAGATGAAGAGATAAACATGCAGAACAGAATCCAAGCAATCACTACTATTCTACTGGGATTAGTTTTAGGGTCTTTGACAGAATAACCCAAAAAAATTTGATACAGGATTTCTAATACTGCATAGAAACTTGGGGATTTAAAACCCGTCTTTTTATGGGTTTCAGAAACCTTCCAGAAAATCTTGTACAAAATTGCTACCGTAAGAACCGTAATTGAAGTCCAAACCCAGCATTGCCAATCTAAGGCACGAAAAAACACTGGATCCTTGATGCTTGATAATTGAGGTCTCGGGCGGCCAGTTGTAAATGTAAGCCAAACGTAAAAGATTGGTACCGAATATTCCATTTCCAGTAATCGTTCGGAACTCATTGCAACCGAGAGGCCCAGATCCGCCATTCCATTCGTGATTTCTCCAACGACGCCGTCCCAAATACCATTCTCTGACTTGGTTCCGAAGCCGTTGGTTCTCTTGTGGTTAAATAAAAATGAAAAATTGAACTTTTCAGCCAATGCTACTACTAAATGGTATTCTCTCCAGGTCTCGTAGTTTTTCTCTCTTCCGTCGGTTTCCGCAATTTCTCTTTCAGCGTCCGTGCAGGGACTGAGGTAGGGAATTGTGAGAGTGGGAGAGCAGAGGTCGGTCGAGTAATCGGGGAAAAGCGCTGCTAAGTTAAATCCTGGGTCAGAGGTTAGGCTTTTAAAATTTCGAATTGTCAGGTTGCAATAGGGATGGGCTGCATACAGCATTGGAATTGGAATCTCACTCATGTCCATGTAAATGAAAGCATTGTGTTTCAGGTTTTGAATCAAGTAGTCTTGAATGAAATTGTTGATGAATCGTTGGCGTGACAAGAATATGAAAAAGTCCTTATCAGCTTGATGTGATGGTGGAACTTTGGAGTATGAGGTCTTGGAAGCGATAAATTCACTGTAATTAAGTTCAACAAATAAAAATATCAGCACAACGCAGCGCAATCTGTACTTTGGTAGTTCTCTTGTAACTCCTCCAGTTTCGTTTAAGGGTTCGATATTCGTTGTGGTATGGTAATGGTTGTCATCCTGGATGTCTATGCTGCTTTCAAAAGTAATGTTTTCGATGAGTTGTGAGAAAGCTAGAGTATGGAAAATATCGTCCGTTGATCGGAAATAAATATCGTAATGGCATGTGTTTAGCTCGTTTAAACTTATAATGTTTGAAAGTGAGAACAATAACTGTTCGCCGATTCCAATTATTGGCTCTTCACTTGAAATTAGGAACGGTTTTGAAAAGACGAGGATGCAAATTAAAAAGGCAACTTTTTGACAAATCCTCATATCGAAGATTGTTTGATTCCTTTGCTCACTTTAAAAATAGTAGGTTCTAATACTTCTAATTCTACAACGAAAAGGTCCCTATGACATGGTGACCTAAACTTCAAATAAATATTGAATTCTATTTCGGAATAATTCCTTTTTATATGCTCATCCAAAGACGTTTGAAGTTTAAAGTTTATTGGATATGATGGTGACACGGTATTATGTAAATTCAATATTACTTTGCTCTGTCTACTTTGCTTTTGAAATGGGATACAAACATTTGTCTTTCGATAAGACCTCTTCAATTTTTTCATCATCTCATTTCCTCTAAAAATGAAAACGATGGTATCATGCAATATGATTGTGTATAATTTAATTGTGGTTTAGAATAACTCTAGTTTTTCGCAATTTATAATGTAGATATGAAAATTGTATGGAGAGTTTTACTGAAGCGCTATACCATTCGGCAAGTTAGAAACAAGTGTATAAAATTACTTTCCAAGTCTTCCCAATGAATATAATGAATATTCTAAGACTTCATCCGCAAGAAATGTATATATTATAATTTAGATTTTTTATTTTTATCTTTATATAGAATAATCTTTAATCTTTACATATAAACCTTATTTTATAAACTAGATGCACTTTGCACGTTTGCACTTGAATTACAGTTGCCTAAATCCAAAACTTTTTGACGACGGTTGACGGTGGTTGGGGGCAAGCGTTGTCAAGGCAGCTTACCTTTAACTGCCTTGAATATTCAAGTTCCTTCACCGCCGACATGATTCTTCTATTCTTGTGAACGTCCTAATTGGTTCCATTCGTTTCTTGTCCCATGCTACAATTTTTTTATAATAAGTATTCCTTACTTTTTGACTTCAAAACATGAATTATCGTAGGTGGTCAACAGGTGGGATTTCTGGATGTCCCAAAGCACCTCTAATAGGAGAAGTTTTAGGTGCAGGTCATATGGACTGGTTGGATATTTCTAAATCACTGAACGAAGAGTATCCATTTTTATCAGCGGAAGAGTTAGAGAAGTAAGCTTTGATGAATGTTTTGAATGAAAGTTATAAATAAAAAGAACCATTTAATAACAAATGTATTTATTGATAATATATACTTGGTAATTTAGACAACTGAAAGAGCGTCGACCAGCAGATCAATTGGTATTTGCAGATTTAATAAATGCTGGTTATCGTAGCTCGGCGGAAGAAATTGCCAGAATAATGAAAGCAAATAAAGTAGCTACAATCTCTGAAGATAGCCTGAAGACGATGGCGAGAGACTTTTGCATATGTGAAGATTTTAGCCGAAACGGTAATTAGTATATGCGATTATCCAGCTCCTATTTATCTGGAATGAGATGTACGAATTCATTATGGTTTACTCGTAGGATTGTGGAGGGACATCATTTTGTTGCGAACAAGTTTAGCAACAGCATTTTTTAAATCCGGCGACGTATGGTTAGCGGAGCAAGTTTTCAGGAGTTGTACCGAATATGGAAACCGGTTAAACGACAGAAGTTCCTCAGATAGAAACTTAAAGGCAGAAATTGAATTAATACTGGCCTTCATTCTCATGCAAAACGAAGACAACAACGTAGACGAAGGTAACCGAGCAATACAATATATTTTTAGCATGTTGGAAATGTTCCACTTTTTACTGGAATCACTGCTTTCTAGAAGTAATAGCGCATCTCAAGAACTGTCAACAATTTGGAGAGAATACGCATAACAATCAATTACTTACCCGAGATGTCAACTCCTGTGACGCATCTGACGCACCAAGGGCACCATCCGCCTCATGCAGCGAGTTGGTTTTGGTTGAGTTGGATCGTCCAATTGCTCTGCATAATGGGTGGAAAGGGATTCAAGGTTTCGTCTGAAGTTAAATAATATAAAATGGAAATGCCGTGAAATTGGTATGTTTGACAATGCGAAGACAACAATAGAACTCTTTTTACAGGAACTACCGCAGTCGTAAAAGCTTCGGAGAGTACGCCGTTTCGCATTGGTTCTTTGCTCTGGAGTGATCTTTTAATGAAAACAGCATCCGAAATGACTAAACACAACTTGGGAATAAAATCAGGAGCTGGAGGAAAAAGGAAAGATAAAAGCGAAACGATGGCTGTTCGTCAAATAGATTCGTATGTTAACATACAATATGGACAAAATATACATACGTTCCAGAACATGAATGTCATGAATCCAAGCGTTTTTAGCATAATATTACACAAAAGACCCTTGTACAAAATGAAGGTTATGGAGATATGGTTATCTCTGCCACATATGCTACATTATAGGCATTATTCATAGAAAATTATAATTCCAACAGAAAAATGCCTAAAGTATTTTGAACTGGATCAGTTTAATCGTTTAAAAATTCTGGTTCATGCAGTTTATACACTGAATTTTGCATATTTTATATGGAGTTTTTGATGATGAAATTTTCTAATGTTTTGCTTTCTTTTATTTTGAAAGGGTGTATAATCTTGCTATTGAAAAGGCTCATCAAGGTTTCAAATTAATTTTAACTTTTTTTCCCAATATGTCAATTTAAACAAAATATAAATAAATTTTTTTACATAAATATAGGTCAGAATCCGACTATTATTCAGAATGCTTTGTATTCACATGGACGTTTTTGCTTGGAAATGGCGTTGTATGAAAATGCTGAGAAGATATTTCTGGATCTCCACCTTTACTCCCGTCGATTTAAGGACTATGAAACATTAGGAATCGCTTTCAATGGATTAGGACGTGTTTGCATTGCGTAAAAGGATATAATAATAAATAATTGAAATAAAATATGAACTTCTTACGAAATAATTTATTTTAATGCAGGAAACAAAATCTCGAAGATGCATTAGGACATTTTTGTGAGGAATGGAGAGTGGGATGGAAACACAAACTCGGAGATATTGTTGTTGACTCGACTAGAGAAATTGGTCGACTTCTTTTAGGTAATAATTGTACTAGTTACATTAGCCAAGCCTTAAATGAATGTAACTGATTTAATTTTGCTTGCATTGTTAATCTTTGCTCGATTAGAGGAAGGGCAACTTATTGAGGCAGAGAATTGTTGTAGAGAATCCTTCGAGAAACACTCGGAATTAATGGAAGCCAGAGATAGTTCAATACAATTAGATTTATTGACATCAGAAACTCTAGAGCGCTGCAGCAATGAAGGGAATGCAAGTTACAAAATGTCCTACGACCATTCTTGGGTCATGTCGGGAATAGCCACAGGTCAAAGTCTTGTAATGAGAATGGCGGGTCTTCTACGACGGGAACATTTTGTCCACGACATTTTAGAATGGAAAACTAACCGTAAACCACTACCATCGGTCCCTCGACCGATAAAGCCCAGTACGATTTCGAAAGCTTCGAAATATTGGGACATCAAGCACCTGAGTAAAAAACACGAGGAGAAGGAAAGAGAGAGGCAAGAGCATCATGTTCGACATTTGACACCTCAGGAACACCTTGACGATTGGATAAAACTAGTCGATGAAGAAGAATATGTTTTCATGAATGACATTGGCACTATGGCGTATCGAGATCGAGTGATTGCCCAAACGCGAAGTATTAATATGAGCTTGAGTATGGCTATGGAGGATGAGCACAATCTGCTACGGAAGGACTTGAGATTCCGAACGTCCCATAATGACCGGGTGTCAGTAATTACTCGTCTCTTACAGGTGCGAAGGTATAGTACGGCCGAAGACTTTGAAGCTGCGGAGGACGACTAGGATGTGAAAGTAGCCTGGAGTCTTATAATCCTCGATGATTCATTTTTTGGAATCGATTTTGATTATAAGCGTGTGAAGTGTATGTGTATTCCAAGTTTAACGAGCTTCTGAATTTTTAAAATGTGATGTAATTAAACTAAAATATTGTTACGAATGATTGTTAATTAAATGATCCTCACGGAGATGTATTGTACATATTGTATAAATCGTGCCATGAGCTAAAAAATTTACTCCTTAAAGTAACTTCCAATCTGCCAAGACTTTTTTTCTATTTTTTAGATTTTTTTGATACTGAAGCTAAAAAAGTTATACAAATGTCACCCAACTTTAGTGAAAACCCGAATAAGTTTATTAATTATGATTATTCATAACGATTAGATATTGAACGTTGTATATGTGAGTAGGATATAACAAGGCATTATCTGCCATTTTGCATGCCACCTCCCCCCCCCGGCCTCCCTATGCCCCAGATGACTTCCTCCGGCCCCCTACGCCCCAGATGACCTCCCTCGGTCCCTTCATACCTCTGGATGACATACCCCACTCGACACTACCCCTATGGCCTTTCCTTGGCCACTAGCTCTGTCCCATGCCCTAATGTTACAAACATTAATGCTCTCATAAGAGTTAGACGAATTAACTAGACTTGTGCTGGTTCGGAAAATGTAAAGATAGGAAATGTAGCTGATGTAATCCTTTATTTAGATTCCATATAGCTTATAGATTTACATTTATGTAGTAACTCTATTGGTATATATTTATCATTATCTATATGCAATAAATTCGAAAAATATGATACTCTATTCTAACTATGCCGAAACTATAAATTAGTATTTTTAGTGCTTATGAATTCCAGTTCAAAATCTTAGTAAATGTTTAATTTACAGTTCCAAATCAATTAATTTAGATTATTTCATGAAAATTTAAATAAATCAATATGAGAAATACAATAGTCAGTACGTTTTTTATCAAATCAATTGTAGTTTATTCAATAAGTAAATTAATGTACTGCAGAATTTTTTTTAAAATTAAATTATATTTGACATTTATTTTTAGTGTTAGTATATCAATAGAATATGGCTTTTATTTCTTATAGAGTTCAAATGCAACTTCGACAAGGTTATCATATAGTACTTGATTCAATCCATATTCGTCAATAATTTCATAAATTACTTTCAGACCATGAGAAGTTAAGCAATCCTTTGCGGTGCGCCTATTGTAGGCCGAGCGTTGACAGAATTGGTTGAATCGGTACCGCTGGATCTCGGGAAACCCATACTTTGCGTAAGACACTTGTGTACAAAGTATACTTTTTATGTACTGGTTCATGTATACAGTTTTGTCAAGTTCCGGATCCAAAATCTCAACATTGCTAGATATTTTGCGACAATCGCACAGCTTTCTAAACAATGAAACTGCAACACGGCAAAAGAAACTCACTGTTAAAGTATCCTTAACTGATGCACTCTTTACAAGTAAGAGCAGAGTCTCCACACCAAATCCAGGCAATGGTGGATATCCTTTGTCCAAAAATTCTGGAACAATTTGGCAAATGTCAGATCCCAATAAATTGAGCTTTCCTTCGTGGCATACTTGTAGTAAGTTCAGCAACTCGTCTCTTTGGATCTTGGTAATGAATAAGGGACTTTTCCACGATGATATGAGTTTAGACCAGCTAAACGGTTCAGTTTCCATTTTTAAGTTGTTGATTCTGCGGCTGTAAAGATTCGACTGAGTACAGATAAAAATTCAAAGCTTCTATGACCGGTAAAAATGTGAATTTTATGTCGAAATCCTGCGCATTGTTTTCTGGGAAGCTCCGGCGATGAATAATCAGTCAAGTAGGAGTGAAGATACAAATTGAACAATGGGTAATTAACAACACTGGTCAATCTGTAACTCCAATCCCCTCAACCCACGGTGTAGATTACTTTGCTTAATGGCCCCCTTTGAATAAAGCGATGTTTGGAAGAAGGGACGGAGGCCGCAAAGAGTAATCTATCTTCTATTGATGTTCAACATCTTGTGATGGCGAATCCGGTTTTATTTCTCGAAATCGTTGAATTAGAGATTCTAATTCATATCGTTGATCTTCCACGTTCCTTGGTTGTGAATTCAATTCAGTGCTTTGAAATCTTTTACGGATACAATCTTGTAAAAGCTTTTTCTTCAAAAGCAGCAGGGCAAGAACAATTGTCATGAATACAATCTCAATGTATTCTTTGATAATTGTAACAATCTGTTGATGATGATAAGTTGTAGGTTGCAAAGTCATGAAGTCTGGTTCTTGTTGTTTCCTGATGATATACAATTTTGATTTATTAAGAAAGGCACGTTAGAAAATGAATAAATTAAATCTCACCTGCAGTTAAAATTAGCTGGCCCAAGTGGTTGAACTAGTGGACGATGGTAAATTCCCTCACATTGTAAGTCCTCGCATGCATAGTCTACAATCACACCAAACTTTGACGCCAGTGCAAACGAGGCTCTACAAGAATAGAACGGCCGCATGTTTGGATGCCATATGGCCTTTAGGAATATCTTAGACTCATTTCTTGTACAATATTTACAATCCTCTTCAATATTTATAGAATTGGACATTACTTGTCCAAAAACGACAAGAAGGACTAAGATTATGGATTTCATTATAAGTAAATGTGTATTATAATATTTGAACTAAAACTATGTACTCTACACTTTACAATTTATTAACTAGCCTAGTACAACAGGATAAAGTTTTTTTTGTAGTTTTTTGTCTTTTGTACCTTAAAAGCGATTTATAGTATTGTTTGATTTTTAAGTCATTTAAAGGCAAGTTATTCGTAAATCTAGATTCTATTGAAGTAATTGTTTTTCCTCTGCTTCTCCAATACAAGAAAAACAACGAGAACAACCCACAGACAACCCCAGTGTTCGACTGTAAGACTTTGGAACTACTGTTTCTAATTACAAATGGCGCTTTTATTTTATATACACTCAAGGGCTTATTGTAGCTATCAAAATAATCTGCGTAAACACTATTACCCAAAGCATAGCAAAAAAGTCCTATCCAGTGACTTCCATAACTCCTACTATCAGAAGAATTGACAATCAGAGCCACGGGGAGCATTGAAAAATCTACATAGTTTAGATGGTCCCGTGGTAATACTTGGAAATTTTTTACAGGGCTGTTTGACATTAACAATTTTAGACAACAGGTTAACGTTTCAGAATCCATTTAATTAGAGTCAATGGTTACGTTCTTGTGAGAATCCAACTCCAATTTGGACTGGAACGAGGCCAGTATTATACAAGTCAGTGCGTTTGTGACGGGTGCTTTAAATTTTAAATCCAATTTCACTTGACCAAAGCGGTCAGCTTGGTATAATCCCGAGGTTCTTGGGTTCAAATCCAAACAAACCATAAAGTTGCCCAATAAATATTCTTCCCGACTCAGTCCATGACTTCCCACTAGACTTGGAACCGCCGATTGAAGGGTATGGTACCCAAGTAGACAGATTTTATTTTCAGTGTCCAGGTCTATGCTTCTGTAGATCGAACTATCCCCATCAACCGTAGCTGAAATTGTCGACAGGTTAAATGGTTGAAAGTTGAATGCCGACTTTGTTATTTTTCCACTGATAGCTGAAGAATCCACGAACGTGCAAATTAAATATTCGGGAATTTTCCCGCGGTAGAGCGATTCTGATAAAACGTTTTGAGTATTTGAAGGAATGCTGAATGTCCTTAATTCAAATGTTCTCAATGGGTATTGCAGTTTTGATAGTTTTTGGTGCTGACTGACAATAGAAGGGTTAACTAAGTGTCGCTTGACGTTTAGAATCGCTTGTTGAATTTCGATTTTATAGGGAAACCCACCCGTATGACTTGCGCCCACAAGAGAAAATGCAGGGTCGGATCTTCGCAACGAAATTCGGTACTCAATCTGGGGCGGGAAATATCTCAATTGTTCAAATATCGATTCCGATATCTTTCCAATCAGCTCAAATGTTCCACTCTCTTTAGAATATGCTCTTCGTTGTTTGAATCCAGTATTTGCAGCTTCGGTAAATGTATCAGGGGTGGAATCCGGGTAAAATAATTCAGAATTAAGGATCGTAGTCTTATAATCTCGCCCGTGTGTTAGCACTTTTAGAATGTGTGAACGGTACGGATAAAGTGTGGCAGATTTGCTAACTATAGTTCCGTTCATGGAAATTTCCACTGAACTAAATAGAGCAGACATAAAGTCTTCTGAAGGGGCAACTACATCACTTGATGTTAAATTAGTTCCATTTTCTTTTAAGATTTTTACCGACAAGTACAGAAAAGTGTTGTGGAGATCAGTATAATGAGAAGTAGTGCTAGGAATGATGTATTCTATGGGGTTGCTTGAATCTTTGACACTAGAGGTTGGATAAAACTGAATGTAGTCACTCTGAAGAACACTGACGTCTGTCCCTGGAATGTTTGAGAGATCCAAATTGGATCTCATTGCTGGAGTAGATCCAGGAAACACTGGAGAATTCATATCTACTTCTTTGCTTTAGATTTGCGTTTTGATTTCTTGGATTTTGGCTTCGCCTTTTTCGAGGATGTTGACCTGGCGGACTTCTTTGGTAGACTGCGTTTCCGCCTCCCACCCCCACCTTGTTTTCTAGATTTTTTAACTGTGTCGCCACTTTTCTTAATAGATTTCAGAGGAAGCATATACTCTTTTCCATAATCACTCAGTCCACCACCACCTCCATACTGAGTTTCGGAATCCATGATCGGTGGCATACGATCTAGAGAACATTGCCGCTTTTTGTTACACAGAATTTTTCTCATTTTTAAATGGTTTTCCGTTTAAAATGTAAAACAACTGTAGTCGGGGTGGACGAATGTTTAATTGGTTTGAACTGGTCGTCTACAATCTGAATTCCGATACTAGAGACGTGCTTCACTATCGGCGGCAGGTAATACACTAACGGAAATTGCTGAACTTCAAGAGAATTTGTTGCATTCGAGTTTGGAATCATTCTCAAAATTGAGTACGATGTACTTCCAACAAGCTGGTTCTCGATAACGTTACATAATACATTTGTAAACATACTTTTTCTGTCAGTGTCAGCTTTGTTGACGGGTTCAATTGGAGGCGGAAACGGTAGAGTAATATCTTCTTCTGGCTCGACAATAGAGTCGGGAACATAAATGTCAGTTTCGGGTTGCGTAAACAGAAATTCTTCCGACAGTCCGAGATATTTGTTAATTTGTGTGGGTAATCTCATATGGTGATCGCGTTCATGTATTTTGACTTTGAGTAACGTTCCTTCTTCTTCAATGCCAATTTTAATTTTTGCCGCATTAAGTGCCAGTACAATGTTAAGCATTAATAAATCGTAAGTATAAGATTCGGGTTCAGATATGGCAATTTTCTGGTCCACCCATCGATAAAATCGAAATTCAAATCGGGCCGTTTTTGGAATTTTCTGAAATTCAATATCGCTGGCTAGTTGATTAGCAGTAAAAGCGCCGGATTTAAATGTAAATGTGTCGAATCCAAGAGCCAACCCCAGGTCGCTAGGCATGACAAACGTTCGGCCATGACTGTCATTAAAGTACAACTTGAATTGTTGTTTCAATTCGCCGTTGATTGTATTGGTGGTTTGGGTTAATCTAACTTCCACATTGTGTTTTGCAAACGTCTGGTTGATGACAGCCTGCATGTTGTCGATAGTACTTTGGTTCTTGATCATAAATTCGGCCATATTAAGTTTACTAATTGTTATTTGATGATCGTCCGTTGCATGTCCAAAAAACTTATTTGGCGGCACTGGAGTTTCAGGAACTATAATTTCCGGTACTGTAGATGTGTCTTGCGTAGAATTTGTGGACGAATTTTCAAAAACAATTTGACTTAAACCCACCTCGTAGACTCCGCAAGGCAGATCAAAAGATCGACAGAACTGATTACTAAAGTTGTTTGGTTCATTAAATGGAAAGTAATTCAAACTTTCCGCTGAACACAATGTCACATAAAAATCGTTATACTCACTCGAATTTTCCATTTTAGTTATCTAAGTTTTCGGCACTTGTCACTTTTTGGATTTCAGCTTCATAAAAGGTTCCTTCCAAGACATCTCCTCGCAAGTCAGACAGAATGTATACTGGCACTGGATGTAAAGGTTTAACTTCCTTTATTAAAAAATTTTCAATACTATAAGAACGGTCATAGGCTTTTTCAAAGATAAGTTTGTTCTTGGCAATTTTCACAATGTCACCAACTTTATATTTTGGAATTTTACGTTTTTGAATAATAAACTTATGATAGATGTGATTCCAGACTTGATCTACATTTGACAAATTTACTTGATTTGGAGTCATCTTAATTGAACGGTTGTAGCTGTTGTTGATGGCGTCTTGAACTTGAGGTAGGTGGTCAATCCAATTTTTATTTCCATTTTTTGTAAAAAGTCTTGCCAATACACGTTTAACTCGACCAACATATCGCTCGGCTAGACTGGATTTTAACTTTGAGTGAGCATGGTACACTCTACATTTGTATTTGGCTAGCATTTGCATTACTTTTTTTGAAAATACGGCTCGTTCTTGGTCAAACCATAACAGTTCTGGTGATGTTTTTGTCGTTTTAAAAATGTGGACGAAAGCGTCGTGTATACTATCAGAGTTTTTAAGCTTCATTCCTACCAAATTAATCTTTTTACTTAAACAGTCGACAGTCAGTAAAATGTATCTATAATTCCTATTATGATGAGCAAATGTGTTGTTGTTGAACACAATCAGATCGCTCCCCCAGGTGTTGTTCAAACCGTGGCATATGATGGGTCTACGTTGGAAGTGTTTGCGTACTGGTTTATGAAGGGTATATGCCTTTAATTCTGAGAGAGCTTCCAAAACAGATGGCAGCTTTGCATATTTTGAATTTCGTAAAAAACCGCTTAACCCACTTAGGGAGCCGGGTTCCCTAGTATTCAGATACCGCCGCCTGACATATCTTGGATCAACTTTAGTCTTTAAACTTAAATTTTGTTTCAAAACTTGTCCAGGGCTTTTCCCATTTTTCTTGCCTCGCGGGCTTTTGACGCTTGGCATGTCGAAACACTGATTCTGACTCAATCGGTCTAATAGGAGCTTTATAGAGTTTATCAGATACTTCACTGTTAATAGCTTGTAGAAAAGCGAGAGCCCCTGGCAATTCGTAAAGTTTTGAACTTCCGTGAACTAAACTGGATAAGAGCTTTACAACATTACTGCCGGGATTGGGTTTATTTACATATGTAAATTCGTTTTCCAAGTTCCAACTGAATTTCCCTTTTGCCGTTAATTCTTTTAAAATTGCCAGACCTTGTTCTTGTAATGTTGTCGGGAGATGGTCCACTACAATTTGATTTGGAGTAGGCAACTCACTTGGAAATTGTTTATCCAAAACGCCCCGTCTTTGAGACGTTCATAGAGTTCATTCGGAATAACGTGCAAGATCGTCGCCATCGTCATAGAAATGGTAGAGAGCTTCTTGGAACAGTCGCAACAGAACACAGGACAGTAATAACCCTAATAGCGCGTGATTCTCTACTAAAAATATTTTAACACGTTTTTGACTTAGTTCATGTTTATTTTTAAAGTAATTTATTAAAGGTTTACACTTAATTAAACACTTTTTTTCCTTTGGAAGTAGTTTAATGTTATTTGCATTTATGATACACTCAATTATGGCCTTTAACTCTTCTGAATTAGCATTGTTAATCAACTTCTTTCTCTTTACAGTATTTGCACGAGAGATGTTGAAGAGAATTTCACTTTCTACTATTCTTTCCATCTTTAGAAGGTATATATACTTTAGAGTCTATTCCAGGAAGGATAAAGTTACGAACTTTAAACATAGAATGTTGAGATGGAGATAGGTCAATCAACAAATAGCTCCATTTCTTGATACAGACATTTTCCATGGCTTCACTGAGAAAATGCTTAGATTTTGGATACAGCCGTTGATTTAAGTATTCCAATACATTTTTATCCGACTCACAGGAAAACACAAAATTGTATGTGGCATTCAACGAAGCCAGTCGAAGACTGTTGTTGAACATTTGCTGCAGCAGTATAAACACGGCCAAATTTTGATGGTGGCTTTTGCGAATGAACATTTCAAATATGTGTTGCCGATCAGTCTTGTTGGTTTGAAAATTCAATAGCATATCATCATAAATAATAAGCCACGGGATATTTTTGTTGTCTGGCAGGGCGTGAATGTCGGTTAGAAATTCTACTTCTGGGTGAGTTTTTTTAAATTCGCCAAACTTGGCTTGATAGCTCGTATAAAAATAATACACCTTCTTGATATCTTGCCCAAATATTTCTTTTCTCTTATCAATAATCCATAAACATAGTTCAGTTTTTCCCGAACCACTTTGTCCATAAAAAATACTAGAGGACGGCAATTTTAACTGACAGTTAAACACTGTTGGCTGCTGCATTCTGCAGAAGAATATTTCCAAATGCTGTTGAACTATTGTTGTCAGTGTTTAAGTACCTCGCAATGTTCATTGAGTGGAATTTATACTTGTTTGAAGTAAAGATATCCACTGGGTTTATTACAGGCAACTTCACTACCTCAGTATTAGAAAGCAATTGACGAAAAAAATCGTGATTAACTCTCTTTAAAACACTTTTTGGGATTCCAGGAGCACACAATCTCAAAGAGCTGCCGAATTGACAGGTCTTACATGTCGCGCTGAATTCTTGTAGGCAGTCTTCGCAAGCTGTAATAAATGAATATTGTTTATTTCTGATACTAATCATCTCTAATATATTGATATTTACAATTTTCCATTTCCCCGGAAATCCTTTTTGTTCAGTTCCAAACAGGCTGTGAGATTTTGGAAGAGTTGAAAAATCAAAGTGTTCTCGAAGTTTATTGAGCTTTGAGAGAAACTCCCCCGCTGGATCTGTTATTGCAAGCGCCAAAGAATCGACTTGAGCCATAATCAGTTTTGTCTGAGGAAAAGCTTCCCGAATCATGTCGAATCCTTTGTACAGATGCAATTTACTCAACTCGAGTACCATAAAACCGCAAATGATTGGATTTTTGTACCTTATTGAGCATCTCTTCATCTGAAAGAATGAGAGATTCTCGTGTATTATTTGAACAGCATCAAAATTATGCATTGCGGCATATTTGATACAATCTGATTTAGTTCTACAGGGCTTCAGAGTGACATGATTTTTTGTGTTTGTTAGTAAATGACCGTAAATACTACAAATTATTTGCTTCATAACTTTTGCCCACATATCGTCACCACAACTTACTAGTTGTTGTTTGAGATTAGATAGAACATCCATAGATTTTTTAAAAAAGGGTTCCTCTGAAAACTGCAAGACTCTGTGAATTTTTTTTACAACCAACCCCTTCTCGATGTAGTACTGTAGATTTTTGTGATAGACTACATATTTTTGTTTATCAAAAAGATTTAACGATAGTCGATACTTTCCAAATGGCAGCTTTGTGGTCGACATATTTCTGTGATAACGTTCTTGCTGCTGCACGGATAGGTTTGCCAAGCTCATTTCTATTCTTTCCACCGCCATTGGTAAATCGTTGTGATCTTGATGAAGTTTAGAAGGATACTCAAGATCGACTTCTAGTATCAATCCAGTTCCAGTTGGTATATTCTTCATATCCAAATTTTCAATTTCTGCTGTAGTCATCCATTTATACGAATGTTTAGCCATAGGCTCCGTTAAACAATGTCCATAAATTCCATTGAGATCCATGTAGAGAATCTCAGTCCGGTTTTCGGGAATGCCATTGTACTTTTTCAACCGTTCTGAATTGGCTTCGGTAAATCTTATATTGCTAGTTTCTATGCCACCTCGACAAGCTCCTTGGATCATATTGATAATGTCGTCGGATTTTACATATTCGTACGTTTCATTGCTAATTGAAAAACACAAGTTAGTGGCAAATGAGGAAAGAGTTGTATCGTGAAAGGGCGAGGCTTTCAGTTTTTTGATACAAAATATATCAAACGTTGTAATCACAGACGCTAACTGCAGTGTTGTTATTTGCAAAAAAAGTTCAGCATAACCTTTCCATGTGGATCCAGTGTATTCAAAAAGTTCTTTGGAAGTTTCATACATTTCGCTATCAAGGTCACTTGAGAATTCTCGAACATCTGGGAAGGTTGCCTTCTCTTCTATCAAAAAGGGGTGTAGAACTTCTTGAGGACATATGATAGGATGGGTAAAGATTCCAACATGTGAAATCTGTGGGTACGGACCAGGAATGCCTTGATATACCAGTTTGAACTTTTCCAACATATCTATAGATTCCAGCTGATCATGGAAGTTACGTAGCAGCTTATTGAGAGGTTGGTCCAAAAATAATTGACTGTCGATAAATCGTAAGCGTTGGTCAAATGTCATAGACATTATCGTGTCCGAATCTCTTGCGAGTATATTTAACTTTGGAAGTAGATTTGGCTTCAGCGATTTGAGTATTGAAATACCGTCTTTTTTAGACAATTCGTGAGAAATTGCAACAACGGCTGATTTTTTAATAAGTATATTGCAAGCCTTACAAATGACTATTGTTTTCTGAAAGACTCCGCTTATGTGGTGATGATGAAAGCAAGGTTTATTATTTTTATTTTCTACGCCATCTCGTACGTAATCCCTGTTGCAGTATGAACAGGTTTTATCATTATAATACTTGTGCCATAGTTCATCGGTAATTACATATTCAATATTGGTCTTGAACACTTTATCGAAATATTCCATTGATTTTGTAATTAGCGTTGTCATGAAATGATCCATAGGAAATTCATCTGTATATGTTTGCTGAAATTCAAGGTTATTGTCACAGTCTACAACCACTATGCAATATCCAGCAATGTCTCGATTACCCTCAGGGGTAGTATACGCCAGGTTTACACAACTTTGTGATGCATACGTCTGCGAATTTTTTCCAGGGAATCGGAGAAGTCGAAAGTAAATCTTGTAGTTGACGGTTTGAAACATTTGGTGTTTATTGAACTTAAAGTAATCATCCTTTGGGTAGACGTAGCGTTGTGGGTTCCCGACTAGACAATTGCGTTCATGTTCTGCATGACTGCTACTTCTAAATCTAGCAAAACAGTGACGACAAGTATTATATGCGTGGTGACCGCTTTGCCCAGAAAGCTTTCCCAACTCTGTTATCAAGCAATAGTGGTTAGATTTTCTTTCGTCCGACAGTAGCAAAAGATTAACGTTTCTGGCGAACGTGTCTCCAGGTTTGCGGATAACGTAAACAGCTTCTCCGTCATATCCAAATACTCCAATGCCAATTGCATTTTTGACCTCAAACGCGTCAATTTCATCTACAGACACACCATGGAAATACCCACGAAAGTTAATTTCCCCACTACTGTGAAGTCGGGATATCAATGGAACATACGTTATCTGACTTTCAAGCTTTCTTTTCAGTCTCTTCTTTTGGTTGTTATTGAGATCTTTCCAACTTTTCGTCGGAGCATCATCGAGTTTAATTTCATCCATATAGAGACCGGCGACTACAGATGCAGCAAAACAGAAATCAGATGTTTTTATATTGATTATTCCATGATACATTAGTTTTTTTGGAGTTAAAATATGTCCAGTAGCTCGGTCAGCTCGTGTCGGTCGAATAAATTGCGGCTTATATGCAATTATCTGCACCCTCATGGAATTTATATCTTTTAATATCCATCCTGATCCATTTTCAATATACATATCTAAAGAGACTTGTAAGTATTCGTGCGCTGTTCTTAATCTTTCTGTTATTATACTTTCATGAGTAAAGTCTATGTAGGAACCAAAAAACGTCCTTTCCTTTAGTTCACTGGTTTCAACTTTTTGCAATGTTACTTGCAAAGATATATTCACTTTGACGCCATGATGAAAATTTATAAATTGCTTGATAAGATGATTTAGATCAGCTTTGACGAATTCAAATGCATCTGCAAAAGTGCCAAACTTTAAGTCTTTAAAGCTTTTGGAAAAATATACTATTGCGGAAGCGTGTACACTCTCCTGAAGTTCAAACATCCCAGAAACAAAATTCGGTGGAAGATTGGAGACTGGCACTCGAATCCCGGCACCAAAATAAAGTGGCTCCAAACACACATGCTGATCTACGCTCACGAAACACTTGTTGCACGATAGACATCTATGTTTCTCCTCTTCATGTTTGAAAAATTGGGCAATGAAATAAAAACGTTCTTCACACTCTGGATAAGTACAGATAAATCTTCTCTGAACCGGCCTATGTCGTACTCCTATTTCTTCTGTAAAAACCACGTCAATTTGTGGACGGCAAATTGGGATTGGCTCCATCTGATTTTGACAGTGTCCAATTGCACTCATTCAAAATTCACTTTTCAAAGTTCAACTTGGCAAAATAGATGGTCGTCTTCAGAATCAAAATCATTGGATATTGATTGGCTTGGGATAGGACTGCAAGTAGATTGACTGTCTCTAATAGTCGATTGACTGTCTCTTAAGGTAGATTGGCTTGCTAATTCGTTGGAAGGCTGGCACAGTATTTCCAGTTCAGTTTTTAAAGTTTCAAACCCCGAGTAAAATGAGGCTGATTGGAAGCGAGTCATTTCAAGACTAGAATGCAATAACGCCAAGCCCTTTAAATTTGTTGTCCTTGACAATACTGTATACGTATAATTCAAGAACATCTCACGGTTAGAAAGAGATACTGCGATACGAGGAATACTTAGCGATTGAACTTTGTGACCTGTTGAAGCAAATGCTAAAGTGATGGGTAGCTGTCTAACAGTATATTTTTTACCTGAATCGGGATGTATGTATGAATCCGAAACAGGAATTATAGGAATGGTTTCTTGCTCACAGACTGGTCCCGTGTAACGCTCAAATGTACAAAAAACGCAAATAGGCAACCCTTGATTTGGTAGTGTTTTACGATCAAAAAGAATCGCCTTAACGAAACCGAAAGTCCCATTAGTCAAATGGGCGCTCACGTGTAAATTTGACGTTGCTGATATTTTGGCTCCATCACATAAATAAAGTGTCTGTGTTTCATCAACTAATGGCCATCTTGGCGTCTGTTTGGGTTCAATTTTAACCACAGGTCGGTTCAAAGTATTCAATTTGTGTCTGTTAAAATCTCTTACTTCTTTGTTGGTGGCAAAGATGAAAGTTGAATCTTCATCAAATTGTTTCTGTTCCTCCGTTGAAAGGTTTTTATAAAGTCTTGTGTTCAGTAAAGTAACGTCTTCTTGAGTTAGAGTTTTATCGCGCAAGTTATTTAAAAGTTGTAAATACTGCTGGTCTGATTTTTGTCTGACATTCTCTTTTAAAATTTCAAACTTGAACCTTCGAAAAAGTTGAGACCCTTGAGCAGCAAATTCACATTGATTTCGTTCTGGAGACAGATATAACGGTGATCCAAATGATCCCAACTGGATTAGGTCCCCCACTACGATTAATGACAATCCAGCAAAGTCAAGATCACTATTTAGGGCTTTTTGAAGTCGGATATTGATGAAATTAAGGAACTGACACGAGACAAGGGAGATCTCATCTATGATCAAGAACTGTAGATCCCGAACGTCATCCTCAAATTGCCTTGGAACAGGACCTTGAGATAAAAACTTATAATCTCCACCACTTTTTTTAGTTAACCTTAAAAAAGAGTGAATCGTTTGTCCATAGCAATTACTGGCGCTTGTCCCCGTTGGTGCAAGAACTTTGTATTTTAAATTATTTTGCTCAAGTTTTTGACACGTCACCTCAATAAGTTTTGATTTTCCAACTCCACCACTTCCCAAAATACACAGACGTAGGTTCTTTCGTATTGGTCTGATGGAAGCAAATTCACTAATTATGTTTAAAACTCTTTGTTGACAAACAGTTAGTTGAACAGGCCTTGATTGAACTCTCCGAAACCAGAAGGGCACAGTATGCACTGGAGTTTTTTTCACTTGGTTTAAGAACTTTGTATACTCTCTGAATGGTCTTCTAAATTGCCTTCGAACTTCTTCGTGGTCGTAAGTAGATGGCCCTTGGCCACTAGGCGATGACATTTATTCACAAACTCGGAAACTAAACTGTGGAACAGAAGCTAAATTCAATTGCAGAGAAATATTTCGATGTGTTCTCTGTTTGCGTCAACTCCTTGTTGGCCCACCTTTGATCTGCCTTCTGTGTTGACGCCGACTCCATGCTTGTAAGGATGACAAACTGCCAAGTAGTTGGCAGATGTGCTGTTGGCACGCGTCGATGCTACCTTACTAGGCTCCACCCATAATCAGTCCACTGCCTGAGTTCGAATCAGGTTGAATTTACTTTTGATCATTGTTTTTGAGAAGTTTTCCAGACAGCCACAGCTATTTACTGCTCTCTCCATACTGACAAACTCATCTATCAAGAGTCGCAAAGATGGACGTCCAAAATATTCCTGTCACTACTTCCGACGTGAATCTGTGTGTGAAGATAATTTCCAAAGAGAGTGACCAAGTTAAAAAAGTGTCAGTGAGCCCTTATTTGCACTTGGGAAAATCGTCGCCGATTGTTTCGAGACCAGTCAACACAATACCTATAATGGTTTTCCCACGGCCGGACAAGAGTTTAATTTTTGAAACAATGACATCATTTGAAACTCAAAATTTAGTTCATTCGCTTCATGGAAGCCTTTCCGTCTTTTTCACGGAGTTATCGTCAAAAATTGAAGCTTTGAAAGGAATAATTTCCGATCACGAAGAAGAATGTGAGTCTATCATGTCTTTAACCCCACTTGTTGCATCATGTGCTGAAATTAACAACCTAGTCACCCTCAAACTTTTGCCAAGTGTCAGTTCAATTAAAAACGAAATCTTCTCTGTCAAAAATTTGTACTGGTTTGACGTAAAGAAATTAATCTGTGTGCTGTCAACGAAACCAACGAACTGGCAAATATTGTCGTCGTGGGTTTGTTACTCACATTACGTTCCATGCGAAATATCACAGTGGTTAAGGTGTTCTCCAGAACGAGAAAAGCTCCTAGAAAGACTTGAAATTCTGAATACATGGTTCGAAAATGGACTGACCCTTGACGAATGCGTAAAAGAAGTGCAGTTGGTATGGGTAGCTTGTCAACGTTTCAACGCAATGAAGGAAGCTTGGGGATCAGCTCCACCAGACAAGACCATGCGCATTGAAGTTGAAGTCAAACAGGCTGAAGTGCAACCAAAGCAACCCGCTCAATAAATTCATATAACAAATCTACGCATGCGAAATATTAACCTGGTCTAGTGAACTGTGTTGTGACTTAACTTTCATTCTAGTTTTGTTATTCGTTCATTCAACATCGATTTCGGATTTCACGAGCAATCTTATTTCGACCAATATGGATAACTTTTACGGGACCAAGAGGACGTGGCCAGGAGATGTTCCAGTCGTTCCGGCGAAAAAGACAAATACGACGGAAGAATTTTTAGTGAAAAGTGAACAACAAAAAGTTGCGTCATGGGATATGCCGTACTACAAGGAATTGGATTTCTACAACTGTTCCGAGGCATACAAGTTATCAGAGTTGAGTGTTCGAAAGCATTGGAATAATGGATCATTTAACATTCATTGGAGCAAACAAAATCCACGCACTCGCGATGGTCTGGCATTGCCTAATTCTCATCAGTCGGTAAACTTGCCTTTTAAGTCATAATTTTCCATGTGATGTTGAAGTCTCTGATATTATCATATCAACCAGGCATTTTAGTAGAAAATAGAGAGATATTAACTCTTTTTACAATTAAAACATTTGTAGATCCCTGCAACAGATTTAGTCGAGTTTATCAGGAAGTTGGAAGTTATACTGGACGAAATTGAACAGTCATCATACAAAGTGGAACTGAAGCGATTCGTCGGTAATAAGTTTGCTCGCATAAAAAACCGTCTGGATCCCAACTACTTTCACGAGTCAATTGTAGATCACTTGGACAACTCGGATATCATCTTCCGACCCTGCAAAGATTTTCGTGGTGTCTGGTCGGTGAAACTACTTATCCCGCGCCAGTCAGAAGCAAATCCCAATTGGATTGGAGTCTCCTGCAATCTCGAGAAAAAAGCGTGCAAAGAGTTTGTCGAAGTCTTGAAAAAGATTGAAAAGGAAATCGACGCTGTCATGACTAACGCTAATTGGGAAGAGACACGTAACGTTGGGATGGATACCGTTTGTTAATTTAGTGTTGTGACGTGTTGAACCTCTTTTTGCGTTTTTGTAGACTTCATGGATTAAAAATTTAGTCATCACATCATGCAAGCACTGAATCTGTAAATTAGACGTGACTGGCTGGTGTGACACTATGGTACTTTTAAGTAGGGCCATTTTACTAAGTAGTTATGAAATTTGATGTTATAGTGAATTTCGTTTTTAACTACAAGCTTGCAACTGTAAAAAAAATTACGTGAATGTAATATGTTCTCTTTAAACTTTAGCTCTTGGTTTTTGAAATTTATAAGCCGACTCTCAGCATCCTTTGTTTATAAGTTTGCGCGTTGGTTTTTAAGCCAATAGATTAAGAACACCTATAAAAATGTTCATTTTAAACATATTTTCTATTCAACAACTCTGCAAATGATGTACGGGTTTTAATTTACGTTAGGAATTAAGTATACTAAATTCAATTAGCTATAATATCGACCCTGTATATGTAAATACGTGTCGAATAATGTTGAGACAAGACTACATCTTTATTCTAAATAAACAAAAATTCACACAAAAAACTGAGCTAACTGTCATTCAAATGCCCTATATTGACTTTTCATATTATTTTTATTTTTATATTTATTTTATTAAACTATTCATAAACACATGCTATGTAGTTGATCTTGTATGGGAAATAATATCTATGCAAAGATGTCAAAATTATGCTAGACCGGACTTAATCCTTAACCAAAGATAACTTCTCTCTCCCTTTCCCGGATACATTCAATAAATTTACGGGCTTCTCAACTACAGAATTGGATTTTTTTAGGATTTCGTGCTTTCGAATTGAGTCTGTTAGTTATGATATTTTAATGCTGAGATTCTCTGAGTGAATTAAACTGGATTTGAGAAGTTAGTAAAAGTTCCTGAAAATTAATTTTTTTTTGAAAGGCAATAATCAATAATGTTGATTTTAAGATATTTATTATGAATAAAACATTTAGAATAGTGACTTTTCAATGCTAGTAAATCGATCAAGCTTATAACTTCGGTCTGTTCCATGATGGGCTATTATTATTGTCATTTCTGCAGACCTACCCGCATTTCCATAATCTCTGCTTATTAATTAGATTATTAATTAAGTTATAGCTATTACACATAGATGCACTAATAAAAGTGTAGAATGTAACAATTGAACACATTATTTGAAATATTATGAAATTATTATTATTATTATAATAGTTGAAATTTGAAAGTATGTTTGAGTAACAAAACTGAAATTAATCACCCCTTGAACATGGGGACGATGAAGTTGAAGAAGACGATGACGATGACGATGACGATGACGATGACGATGACGTCAGCGACTCCAAATCCTGAAACAAGAGTAGTCAAACTTAGTAAATTCTAGCTAGTCTTTTTTCAAAATGTAAAAATATATAACAACTAAATCATGGATATAGTTAGTAATTTAAAAACAGGAAATTGCGAAATAAATTTGTGTTTAATATACTTTGTCAATTTTGAAAATGAAATGTAATTCTTACAGAGTCGTATGTCGAAGCCGTCACTTTCCCAGAATTTGGCATTAGCTTCATCTTTTTACCAGATGAGCGCTCATTTTTGCAGTCCGTGGTTTCTTTGGAGGGGATGCGGTCCTTCCCGATTCCATTCACGACTGGTTCTCGTTTTCCAGCCGGTATTCGTCGAGAATCAGAAGATCGAGCATAGTTATGATTCTTTGATGATCTGGAATCCTTGTCCTTTGACATGTCATGGTCACGGTTCTGGTATCCATCATCCGTCCGTATTATGCGATGAAATACTTTATGATTAACCTTGTCTTCAATCCAAAACGCGTTTGAATTTAAATACGCTCGACTAGTTCCCTCTAATTGCCTTTTGAGAGGCTGGCAATCAGATTTCCTTGGCACACCTCCCTTCCGTGCTTCATCCTTCAAGTCTTGATCCTTCCGTTCTCTATTCTTCCATTCTTCACCCTTCTTTCCGTCCTGTTTCCTTTCTTCACCCTTCCGAGCTTCATCCATCCTTCCGCAATCTTTCCTTTCTTCACCTTTTCTTACTTCTGGCTTCCTTCCGTCATCTCTCCTTTCTTCGCCCTTTCTTCCTTCCGGCTTCCTTTCGTCATCTTTCCTTTCTTCGCTCTTCCTTCCGTCCACCATCCCTCCCACCTTCCCCCCACCAACCTTCTTTAAGTCCACCTTTCCTCCCACCTTCCCCCCACCAACCTTTCTTAGATCCACCATCCCACCGCCCTCCCTCCCCCCACAAACCCTCGCTCTTTCCACCTTCCATTCTTCCACCTTCCCTCCTTCAGCTTTCCCTCCTTCAGCTTTCGCTCCTTCCGCCTTCCCTCCTTCCGTCTTCCCTCCTTCCGCTTTCTTTTCTCGCACTTTCCTAACTTTCTTCTTGTCTTTTTTAATTTCCCCCTTTTTCCCCTTTTGTGGATTTTTAATGTTGCTTGACCTCTTTACTTTCTCCGAGTCCAAAGTCCTAGACTGATTTGATTTTGCCCGAACCTCCTTAATGGTATTTGCCACGGACATTGCAGTAAAATGTAGCTCGTGGGCCCTTTTGGTCTGCATAAGAAACTCCAATCCAGAAGGGTTTGGAATATATATAAATTTTTTGTCATTTTTTAGCTTTGAATTATCTGCCATTGCGGCCTGGAGCCTTTCTTCAGTCTCAAGAAATTTGGACTTAATAATATTGTTCTCATTTTTGAGAATGATTTCCGAAGCTTTGAGTTCGCCGATGGTTTCCTCTCCCTTTTCAACTAAGCTTTTACATTTCTCTGATGCAGTTTCCAATTTAGTTGTCACTGTCAGAATGGTTTCTTCCAATGCTGCGATTTTGAATGACAATGCTGCTTTGTCACCTTCTAAGCAATTCACACGTTTCGTTTTCGATTCCAATAGACCGACATTTTTAGTGATGACGGCCTGCAGCTCAACCTCAGCCGCAAGCAATTTTGCCTTTAGATCAGAGTTTTCAGTTTGTAGAACTGCATTTAAAACTTTCAGATCGTCAAATTGGTTTTGCCGATTAAAATGCTGAAAGAAAAAAGCACAAGTTATTCAATTACTAAATCAATCAATGCTTACTTTGAAAGTGTATCTTTTATTCATATACAATTATTTGATTTTAATTATATATATGCTTAGAACTATCGATAATTGCATTTAATATATTTTTCTATATTTTGAACTGTTTTATTTTCAAAGAACGGAACAAATAAATATTTACCTCGCAAAATGCCTCCATAATTTTTGCAAATTGAGGATCGACACTGAGAAGAGTTGGAGTATTTACTCGGAGGTCACTTTCATTGGATTGAGGCAATTCCACTTCGTTATGTGTTCTAAGCACCCCAGTAGGCAAAGGTTGCAGATCTGCATCCGCGGATTCAGTATCGAAATCCAAGGAAATGTTCGAAAAGTCCATATTTGTATCTTCAGATAATGGTTGAAAAATGTTTACGTTATCGGCAAGTGTCGGTAATACGGATTTCATTTTGTTCTATTTTGTTGATTCTAAAGCTGTTATAATTTTAAGTCAGAGATGAAACAAGAGACAATGTTGCTCGTCTGAAGTTTTCAAAATGAGTGTCAATGTGAGCTTATGATAGGAAGCTTCGAAGTTACTTTATTTCTTTGATATAATTTGAAATTACAGTGCGGTGATAATGGTCTTCCATATCATTACACAAATAGAGTATAAACATTAAAACAAAGTATATTATTCTTTATAATTATTTGTATACCATAGAGATAGTGATAATTACGAATCATTTTATTTTAGAGTGCACTTGAATCGGAGATTCTTGAGATATGAACAAATCTCCGGCTTTCCATTTGTAGGATTTCCGGCATTGTAGTACGCCAATGTGGGGTTATAATCATTTTTCAAAACTTTAGTGGTTAGGATTAGAGATCTGCATTGGCTGCGGAAGGCCTTTGCGGATATTGATTCTTTATATGGAAGTGGGGGGCATACGAATGGGTCCATAAAAGATGTAGAATTTATCTCGAGCACAAATTCCATACCGAAATTAATGTTTAGGGAGTAGAAGTTTGAGGGCTTCTCCGATCCATGACTCAGTTTGATTGATTCGGTTGTCATCAAGAAATTAGAAGGGAATGGAGCAGGGTCGTTATCCAGGAATGGAACTTCAGTTGATGGTGGACCCAAATCTGCAGTAAATAAATGGATATATTTCCAACCAATTTACAAATTTCCATTACCTATATTCAGCTTATAACAAACTTACAATCTTTATTGTTATTTCCTTGCGTTGTTAAAGTTGTTGATATGTCAGTGTTTCCTTCCACAATGCCTTGGCTCCCTACAAATGTATAATGTATAATTATTTTCACTGTTTCGTTAAATTATGCTTATTAATGATTTTACTAATTTAAAAGGGTTGCTTCGTACCAATAATTGTGGGACTCGAATGTTGTCCTTCTTCTGCTGCCTGATAAATAAGGCACCTCTTTGCCGATCTCAGTGTGAGCTGAATTGACAATTGTGGTACTATCTCGGTTCCCGTACAAAAACCATCCCCAACAAAGGGGATTACAAATTGGCAATTTTCCGTAAAAATGCAGTCTTTGCATTGTCGGCCAATACAGGGGCTTTGTGACATGACAGTTCCTAGAAGGCTCAAAATGGTCAGACATGGGGCTACTCCCATCATGCCAATAATTCTTAAATGCTAAATCTAAACTAACTTTCCTATACTTAATAAATGTAATCCAAATTCTTAAATATGGCAAGAGCTCTAGTTCTTCCTATCAGGAAATATATGTTTATGTCGAAGAAAATCATATTTCCATGTCCTGTTCACAAGAAGATGATGTCATCTTTCCCTGATCCATTCGTGATCATATCGGAACAACTCCAATGACATAAACAAAAGATCGGGTTACATCTCCGCCGAATCTACTTTAACTCGTTCAGTAAATGTTACATATCATCATTCAAGATTAAGAAGAAGCAGCATCATGGCCTGTGAAAGTAGCGTTAACTGCCAGTTGTGCCTGGAACAATCGGACTGCGTTTTCGTCCAATTTAATTCATCCGAAGCTTGCTTCGTCAACACCAACCTGCCCCTCATGTGGGACAGTCTCGTCGAACCGGGGGACAATGAATTTTGTCCACAGATCAATATCGCTTTGTCCAACTCTACATGGACATGGATCATCATGATTGGTGAGTAATTGAAATAAAAATCATGCAAATTTAATCGTGCAAGGCATTCAACAATTCGAAATTTAGGAAATCCATCAGTATTGGAAACAAGTTAATGTATCCATATTCATCTAATTATAAATTGTTTTCCTTTTCAATGTATTTATTTAGTATCGGCTTTGATGATGACTGGACTCCTTATTCTGGGAACTCGTAAAAGGAAATCCATCTACAAGGCATGTGTGGATGCGTGGATTCGAAGAGGAATGAGAAAGGAAATAGGAGACAACCGAGACGAATTAGATTTACTGGAGCTAATTGAGCTCTGACTCGTCGTATATATCTTTTGTATACATCTGCCTATCAATATACACTTATACATTGATCGTCAGAGTCAATAAAGTTTCAGCTAATAGTAAATCCAATACTTGTTTTGCACATAAACTTGGAAGGAATGGAAATTGATTTGGGCTATTGTTGCTATTATTATTATCTGTTGCATGGGACGGCGAGGGATGTATAGTGACGAGAGGGCATAAGGGTATTGTCGAGAGGGGTATGTCATCCAGATGGAGGGAAGGGGCCGGGGAAGGTCATCTGGGGCGTAGGGGGCCGGAGGAAGTCATCTGGGGCATAGGGAGGCCGGGGGGGGAGGTGGCATGCAAAATGGCAGATAATGCCTTGTTATATCCTACTTATGTGCAACAGTTTTTTTTTAATTTTACAGTTTCTTGTCCAAATTTAGTCAACTAGCAAATATTCTAAAAAGACTACGACCTCCCATATACTGTAATTCTGTAAATGGAACCATGCAATTATGACGGCTCTGAAAAAATGTTTTCTGACAGATATGGAGCATTGTTTATACGTGCAGAAGAATTTGCAACATTACGAAACCGAGTTCAACCCCTGAAACATGTCTCATCAGCCCGTACTTCTCAACTTTAATAGCTGAGTTTAATGTCAAAAGTAAATTATACAGTAAAATGGAACCGAGGTTCATTTTAACTGCAACTGCAATCCAAAAAAGGTTATTATTATAAGTACAACTTCTATAGTGCTTGTTTCATCACTTCCATAATTGGCTTAAACTGTCACTGATAGGATGTCGAAATAAGACATTTAATGTGTAGCCTCATTAATAAAATTCTTTATCTGCACATTAAAATAAACAAATCAGGTCTTAATAAAATGGAAAATGAATCATTAACTATCTGGACTAATACTCGAACAAATTCCTCCATCAATAATGAGATGCATAATACAAACCATATTATTATTCTCCGTCCCACAACCCTATATAGGAATTCTCAAAAACGCGATGAAAAAAACTAATGATCTCATCACCGTAATACTAACTTACAGCAATAATCTGCAAGACAGGTTATAACATGAGAGTCTGGCAATCTTCATGATTCATCCACACGTACAGGTCAGGTTTCTTAGAACGAAGTTCTGAGATTACAGCGATAAGTTATCGGAAGATTGGAAAAATATCCAACAATTTGCCAAAGTCAAGTGCATATCCCAAATCCTATTTATAAAAATTCCATATAAAGAGATCCTGCAAAATGAGGAACCACAACTACTATTTAATCAACTGACACACAACACTGGTCAAACGGAAAGATTAGGAGACGTTTCCATTGTTTTCTAAGCTCGTGGAAACATTTTTTGCTTAAATCTTTTTTTGTGAATTCCGGGATGTAAAGAGTGCAATGTATAAGAAACATGTTGAAATTCGATATGAAATTCCTTAAAAATATATGTATAATAAGGCAGGTAAACCAGAAATAAGATTAAGATGGGCTTGAACTTCATCTTAAGTAAGGTGATGGGTCTACTATATTAAGACATTGTATCTTTGTAACAGGCGAGTGTAGAATCATATCATTATTATTATAGCCAAACAATTTAGGCGAGAAGACCACACTCCTTTACGATGTATGATTTTTATTTAAAACACATATTTGGGAGTTGAGGATACTATATCACCTCATTATTCATACGTGTATTATATTTCATTGGATTTTTGACTCTTTTGGTATGGTTATCGCTTGGGCGTATGGATGAACAAGATCTTATGTTTTTAATTGACGAATTGTTACGCATTGAAGTCCAGGAATGGCGATCCTTCATTTCTTTATCCTTGACGATGTTGTAAACTTAATCATTCGTGGTGTTTACTCTCAGTCGGATTACTCATGGGTCCTATGTCATCATTCTTATATATTTAATATCATCCGTACATCCGGAAAACTTGGAGCAACTTCATTGCAGATCAGAATCCCATCATTTGTAACGATGGAGCCATCAAAGTTGTTCGTGTTTTTGTGTATTGGTTTGACCGAATTTGGAGTGAATATTGGTTCAGCCCAGAATATTCGGGAGCAACAGTTGCCTATTCGGCTTCGGATTTTAGAATTTGACATACGGTCTGAGAGATTGGTTCAGGTTCTTACTTCTCAGAACTCGGACCTTGTAATTGGCGAAGGCTTTTCAGCAGGGAATCGATTTGTTTTGGAGTGTCGAAGCTTAGCTGGACCAATTGCATTTTCATATCGTGGCGATGGGGTATGAATATACATTTTACACATTTGTAAATTCTACAAGCTATCATCATTGTCGTTTCATTACGAAAAATTTGATTCCGGTCGATATTTTCAGATGCCAGAATACACAACAAATACAAATATTACAAGGACTCAACAGAACTCCGTTTATTGGAGTTTTCTGAGCTTCTCCCACTTTCCTCGACCCCAAGACACTGGAAATTATACTTGTCAGTCGAAAAGCAGGCCAATAGTGTCTAATTCGGCTTATCTTTATGTTCCTGGTAATTCAACAAGAAACTAACAAATGTAATGGGGGTTATTAACGTTAGTACTTTAATATCTTAAAAACAATAGGTGTTGCAAAGTCGGTTTTTATTCCAAGCCATTCCTCATCCCGGCTTGGTTTCTCCAGAACTGATGACTCAGTTCGAATTCCGTGTGCCGTAATTCACCCCGATGTATCAGTATCGTTAGAAAGGATTGTCGATGTAAATTGAATATAACTCTTTGTTCATTTACATGTTTAAATTAGCCTACGTCAGTCACATTGAAAACAATTTATTTATCAATCTGCGCGACTGGAATTTGATTTTACAGAGAAAAACTGTCCGGCCTGAAGTTAGCGAAAGAGTTACATTTAATCCAAAATCAGGATTTAAAGTTCCGATGGGAATGGTCATACCTGGCTCGCCATTAACTTTTGTTTGTCGAGGTGCCTACAAAGGCAGAATGGAAGAATCTTCCTATCAACTCTACGCGGACATCCCAGGTACATATTTCAACACTGTAAAAGCAAAACAATTCCATTAAAAAATACTACAATATCCGAATCATTTTCCAGACGATTCAAGTGATATCGAAGATGATGGAGAGTCAAAATTTTCCGACGGACTAATCTCTGCATGCACTCCGGATACATGTGGTAGAAACTCTGAATGCATCGTAATCGACTACAATCCTCATTGTGTCTGCCACGAAGATTATACAGGAGATCCCAAAAAAGGTTGTACTAGATTGAATGAATATTCTGGCCAATTAACAGTTCGAGATCAATGTTTCCCCAATCCCTGTGGGAAATTCTCAAAATGCATCACTCTCAATGGACATCCGGTATGTTCGTGCCTAGAAAATGCTTACGGTACGCCCCCAAAATGTACTCTGCAAAGACAGCCAGTCTGTTCCACCAGCAATGATTGTGAATGGGAAGAATACTGCAATCAACAGACCAGGACTTGTGACAGTGTTTGTAAAGGTAGCGTGAACTTTTGTGGAATTAATAGTCGTTGTTTAGTGATTAACCACACCCCATTTTGCGAATGTCTGCCTGGATTCAAGGGTAACCCTTATGTAGTTCAAGAAAATACCGGATGTAAAGAACCTTCCAACGACAAGACTGCGCGAGCTTGTGATCACTCGTCCTGTGGTTTAAATGCATTCTGCAAAGTACACCCAGACTTTCCAACACCGCTGTGTTTCTGTCCAGAAGGTTACACTGGAGATGCTTCGACGGTATGCTTTAAATTCCGGTCACCAGAAAATTTCACAGTTTCAACGAGGCAGCCTGAATCAAGAAGGCCGTTGTTGTGCTCTCCTACGACGTGTGGACCAAACGCCCAATGCCGTGTAGCTAACAATAATATCCGATGTTCCTGTCCAGTTGGGTTTCAAGGGGATCCTTGGACAATATGTACGTCTACATCCGTAGATCGTGATACAGACAATGCTAAGCTATGTGACGTTTGTGGCCCAAACAGTATCTGCAAAATTTCTAAAACCCGTGAGAAATTACTCTGTGAATGCGCCCCGGAAACCACAGGAAATCCTCCGTTTTGCAGAAGAATAAGAAAAAGCGGTTGTACTGATAACTCCGACTGTCCGACGGAAATGCTTTGCAATGGTAGTAAATGTGTGAATCCGTGTCCATTATCATGCAGTGAAACTGCGATATGCGAGGTGTTCAATCACACTGTAAAATGTCGATGTCCACAGGGCTTTGAGGGTAATCCTAGACTTTCATGTAAAAAACCTGACCTGGATATAAGAAATCATCCATGTACCATCAACTGTGGTCCAAATACTATTTGTCGAGCTGTACCATTTGAAGAGCTCCAACAATACAGAGATTCGTTAAGGGCCAGTCGGCAAGATGCATTGTACTTTGACATGGTCAAGGCAAATGGAAAATTAAGAAATGGTGTGTTTTCAGAATGTTTTTGTCGATCTGGTTTCGACGGGAATCCTTACTCAATCTCTGGATGTCAGCCTCCAATTGAAGAAAATTCAGAATACCCCATGACAATTATTATGCAGCCTGATCCATGCAAACCCAATTCTCCATGTGGTCCGAATAGTATTTGCAAAAGTTTCGATGGAAATGCATTTTGCACTTGTGATGGGTCTTCGACGGGACAACCTCCAAATTGCAAGTCCCGTTGTCGATCTGATAAAGATTGCTTGTTTAACGAAACATGTATTAGTAGAGTCTGTGAGGAACCCTAGTCTTCCTTTAAATTAGTATGCAAAGGGTTTAAAGTACTTTCATGTAATTGTTTATCAACAAATACGAATTTTTTATTATATTTCAATACATTAACGTAAGAATGATAAATATATTGAACTCAATACTAAATTGAGGCATCAAGTTGGTCTCTGAATGTGCCTTGGGCGAGCAAATACGGTATTAGAATTTAATTATATTTATGATAAACGAAAAAACCCACGAACGAATGAAACTACAATTTAAACTTGTTCAATTCCATTTGGAGTCCAGTCCTTTTTAGGGTTCTCAATTTTCATAGTTGTTAGTAAGTAGTATTGTTGTAAACACCCTTTTCTACATCAACGGTTTCTTGTAAGAGATACTATTTAACTACTGATGATGTTGCGATTAAAAACACTTTTAAATGAAACTTTAAATATGTGCTATTTTGATGAACTTTATCTTTATTAAACTGTTTCCCCCATACGATGTTCTTGAATCCAGCCTACACAACGAGTTCTACACATCAATTCACTTTTTTATTTGTATTTTAACTTCCCCAGAAATATTAATCCTTAGTTTTATTTATAAAAATCCGTGAGATAATAACCGGTATCCCTCGTAGGAACTCCAAATAAGATACAAAAGCATTCCGAAAACAATAGACGCCTGCATCGGACGTCGGAAACCCTATCCCACGTTAGGAATTTTAACCTGTCCCAGCCAAAACACATTGCAAATTTCCATGTATGAATTGTCTTCACTGTTGTATTCTGCAATCCGAGCGACCACAATAACGGGATGTTTGGGAAATTCATTTCTACGGTGTAGGTTGAGGTTAACTCCTCATTTACAATTACAAAGCTAAATCCCACAGATGCATTAAACCTGAATCCCTCCAATTAAGGGAGATGTAAGCTTTCATTATTCTTCTCTGATTTATGGCGAACTAATAATAAAAGCAGAACGAATATAATAATACCGTAAGAAAGATGAAAGAGAGAAGTTTTACCTTGCAACCTATTATTCAATATCATCGGACATGAATCCTTTGTTGTTCGATTACTCCATACATTTTACCGCTTACCATGCTACCGGTGACCTTGCCAATTAATACGAAAAAATCCGAAAAAATCAGTATCAGTATATAATATGATTTATTATACTCAGCGTATTATTTGCATGGGTGTACAGTGAATGATTAAGTTAAATCTGTAAAATTAACTACATTATTATTATTAATACATTATTATGTGCACATTATTACATTATTTTCCATGCATTGATCGATAAGTAAAATACTTTATAGCTGATTTGAATTCAATTAACATACGTAGAGGGTCAGAGACACCAAAATCCCTTTCTCGCAAACAACATCGGTGGACGGGGAACTTTTTCGACTGCTCCACGACAATAAATACTAATAAATTAGATGACAGCCTTTCCTTTAAATTGAAGTGGAAGTAGACATGGTCAATATTCATCAAATAAAATGGAATAGAACCAGTTTGACAAGACAGAAAAAACAACCGAGGATACGGGAAGTCAGGATAGATTGATCTAGGCCCGAACTGGTATTGTCGCTACGAAAGGTTAATAGAACCAAGAGTGTCCATTCAAGAATCCGTGTAAAATCTGATAATATTTAATGATGCTGCTACTAACTAGAAGCATTGTTGCCGTAATTGTATATGCGAATTAGGAGATTCTCCTCTGATAAGATGTTGAGGTTGTGAACCTTCATTGCTATTGTCTCTTCCGTTTATTTGCCAATCCGACCTCGGACAGTTCACAGGGGCGATGGCGGTTCAACAAAGATTCGGGTTTCTGGTGATACTCATCATTGCTGTCAACCATTCGTTTGGTGCACAGTTAAGAAATGAAATTAAACAATTACCACACGTTCGAATAGTTGAAATTCGTCCAGCAACTACAACTAAAGTCGAAGTTGGAGAAACGGAACAGGTTATCGAGAAACCTCCTAATTCCAACATAATCGTTGGTGAAGATATTTTACCGAATAGTAAATTGGTATTAGAGTGTGATGCTCGGTACCCAGTTCAATGGGTTTATAACGGGGATGGGGTAAGTTTTTTCTCGTGTGCATATTTTCGATTTTGATCATAGTAGAAAATTAGTTTAAAAAAACTGTTGGTGGAAACAGATGCCAGAATATGCAACAAATACTTCGGCGACAAAAACCCCGGACGAACACACAAGACCGGACCCTGTCTTCATTGCATCAATTTCTTTGGGCTTCGGTAGACCAATCGGACCCCAAGACTCTGGAAAATATACTTGCCGTAGTCTACAGAATCCTGATCTTTCCGTGTACTACCACCTTTACGTGACGGGTATAATTTAGTAACACCTTTAATTCCGTAGCAAACAATGCATATCTCGCTTGATTCTAATTCTGGTAATACTCTCTAAAAGGGGAGAGAATTTTTGCGAATCCTGGAGGAGAGGAGATCTACTATAAGCGAACTGACGCTTCTGTAAGAATACCTTGTAGCGTTTCCAATCCAAAAGCCGTCGTTTCTTTGCAGAAGTCCGTAAACGTAAGAAAAATTAAGCGATGAAAAATATTTGCATTTGCAGCAATCAATTCTACATTTAAAATGTAAAACAATATTTTTAGGGCCTTGTTCAATGTCCCCTGAATGAATCAATTACATATGAAGCCACCAAAGGGTTTGACCTAAAAGTTTCAACATTTTTCGATCCTGCTGGCGTCTACGTTTGTACTGCTGGATACAACAACACTTTCCAAGTAGTCAGATACACTTTAATTCCAGGTAAAAAATCTTCCCCATTGTATAACTTCAATGAAAATATAAATTCAAAGTATAAACACATACATAATTTCAGAGGCTATTGCACCCGAAAATATTATGGTCCGATCGTGTCAAAAAAATGACGACTGTGCATCCAATCAAGCATGTATCCAGGACAAAGATGGTTACGCTTGCACCTCCCCCTGTTCACACGTTAGTTCTGTTCTGTAGTTTTTATTTATTGTGTCATTCATCTGTTCAAACCAAATTAATCATTAGAGATAATTTGCGAAGCTTAGGACTACGAAGAATTAAAATTCTAGAGTTATAGGGATAACAAATATTGATAAATGATAACTATAACTAACATCAAAAAAGTCTGGTAACCTAACTAGAAGGAGAAACTTGGAGTCTCGGTATACATTCATAATTCTATAGAACTTCAAGCGTTACATTGTTGCAAATTGGTTACATGTCTCCAACAGGTATGTGGCCGCAATACACAATGTAATACGGTCAACCACGTCCCAAGATGTTATTGCCTGCCCGGATATAGGGGAGACGCCTACAAAGCTTGCTTTCAAACCGCTCCTTCACAACAAGTCCCAGACCGAGTGACTGAGAAAGATCCTTGTAATCCAACTCCTTGTGGCACAAGTAAGCTTTTTTTAGCTATGACAAAAGTGATTTTAAATTTCGAAAATACAGAATTTTCCCTTTTTATTGGAAAGATACAATCTGCGATCGAATTGGAACCACTGCCCGATGCTCCTGTGCGCCGGGCTTCCAAGGAGATCCGTATGTGCGATGCAACCAGAAGGACGTTTGCCAAGGCAATCCTTGCGGACCCAACAGCCAATGTTCCTACCGAAATGGATATGCATCCTGCACTTGTCGACCAGGATTTTTCGGCCAACCTCCGTACTGTCGAGCCGAATGCGAAACGGAAAGCCATTGTGCCTTTGACCGTACATGTGTCTATGGACGATGCCGAAATCCATGTGATGGAGCATGTCAACAATTTTCTCAAACCGAATGCCGAGTTATCCGACGACAGGCTGTGTGTGCTCGCATTCAAACCCGATGTCCTACTGGATACTACGGAAGAGACTGCACAACAATTTACACCAAGACTGAAGAGTCAAGAAATCCATCTGCAGATCAGGAAATAGAGCCATCCGTCTCACCCTGTCAACCATTCCCATGTGGACTTAAAGCCGAATGTCTCGTCAAAAATATTAAAAACTCGGAACTAAATACCACAAGTCAGGTGGCTTTATGTCAATGTCCACCTAACTTGACCGGAAATGCGGATGTTGAATGCTATCCAGTTGAAGAGCAACTTGCGAGAAACGATTCGGGAGAAACTGTTACCGTCGAAAGCACAACCATTGCGGAGGTTATGAACGGTACTGATGAGTGCCGACCTGGGTGTGGAATCCATGCAGAATGCATTTTAGGCGAGAAAAATGTATGCAGTTGTCGAAAAAACTACCAAGGGAATCCTCACATTAAGTGCACTCCCGTCTCCTGTAAAACCGTCGAGGATTGTGAGACGGCAAATGCTACCTGTGTTTATGGGAAATGCTATGAAACGGGTACCGTAACCGAGGCAAAGAGTTGTGGAATTAATGCCATTTCTATTGTGTCCGATGATGGGAAGTCAGTTTGTTCTTGCCCTGCAGGATACACTGGAATTGCATCCATTGAATGTCATCTAATCAGTAAGCCATAGCATAGTAACATGTCGATAGTTTCCTTCAATCTAATTTATTGTAATCCGATTTTTAATGAATAAAATAGAAAAGCTTGAAACTAAGAAGGAAGTTAATGGCACTGATTTACCTACAATTGACGATGCTTGCAAAAGAAACCCGTGCGGGAAAAACGCCAAATGCATCACTGGTGAGGGTGGAATCGCTATTTGTGAGTGCATTAAGCCATTCGAAGGAAACCCTTGGATCGGCTGTGAACTAAATTGTACAAAAAATTCGGACTGTCCTTCCACCCAGCTTTGCTACGACATAAGTCACAAATGTGTGGACCCTTGTGATGAAAATTACCAAGCGTTTTTCACACAATGCGGCAGAGATGCGAAATGTAAAGTAAATGACGATCATTTACCATATTGTTACTGCCCTGAAACCCATCCACACGGTAGCCCCCACCTTCATTGCAAAGAAGTAAGTTTAATTAGGATGCATCACTATATGAAATGATTCTCCTTTCTACAAGAATTGTGACTAAATAATGCATTTTGCATACATAGAAGTCTTGGATGCCAAATCATCGTGTATCCAACTCCACATGTGAAAGCAAAAGTAGTCTCAAATGTGGTAAAAACACGGCCTGTAAGCGCTTTCACGATTCGAAAGAGTACTGCGTCTGCCTTCCCGGATTCTTTGGAGACCCAACTACAGATGATGGCTGCAAGTTAGGACTGCAGTGCCGCCGAGATGTCCAGTGTCTCGGCGACGAAGAATGTGTCAATGGGAAATGTTTAAATGTTTGCAGGAAGAGGAGTCAGTGCGGGTCTTTGGCTGGATGTCGGGCTGAAAATCACAAAGCTCTGTGTACCTGTCACATCGGGACAATTCAGAATCAGAAGGGAGAGTGTATCCCGGTGACGGGGGCTTTGGCAGAACGGGTACTCTTCTACCGATCGTATGAAGACTTTAAATGAACTTCCATTAAGCTTACAGTACAAAGATTGAAGTTGCGTAAATGATTATAGTTTAAACCAAATTCATTGTAACTGGTCTTGGAAGGAAATAGTTGACTCTGCACAATGAAATAAAAATTGAGCCAATACAATAAAAAAGCAGGCATACGCACAAGTCATGTTAACGCTGTTTACTTGTTAATACATTATATACTTTCATACCAAATCATACAACTGTGATTGTGAGAACAAGTCATTTCAGAGGCAACAATCGGGAAGATCAGGAGGAATGAAAACCAGGAAAGACAACTTTTTTCATTACATGTGTATTCCCTATATTATGTGTTCATTAGAGTATTGAATACTTGTTAGAAAAATAATTCAATACATTTGAAGTTCATTAGCACAGAACCCACTGTCTACTACAGTAACTTCCTTTTAATTAAATAGTTCTCATCAAATTATGTATTCCTCGGGCTGCTGCTAACAATAAGATGATTTTGCCAACATCGAGGCAGGATGATTACCGCTTCCATTTATTACTGTAAAATTCAGCGTTAACAAATTGTTGTAGGGATAAAACTACTCGAAAGACTGAAAGCCTTTTATAATGCTCACAATATTTCTGAACCTGACTGAACTTTTAAGAGTTCTCGCAGTCCGTTTGTATCATTGTATATTGCATATTGGAGTTAGAGCGGTGCTCCAAAATTGACTAGACTAAAAGACTACGGGACACTTTAAAGTTGATCATTCATTGGTATAAGTCATTGATTCCATAAAATAAAAGCAGGAAGTTAGGAACATGGTGAGTTGTAAAATGTGGTCATTTTACAATCTGCAAGTTTTGGTGGTGGTTCTTAACTTGCATGGAATTTGGTCTCTCTCTCCACTTTGGGATTCTGTCAAGACGAATGTGCATCAGGAATATGATGTCCAAGAGGGGAACAATCAGGTTTGGGTTGTACGGATGAATATGGGAGAATACAAGGGGAATGATTTGGTTGTTGGTGAAGATATTAGACCCGACAGCCGTATCATCTTGACATGTACAGCGTGGTATGTACAATTTTATGGGTTCAAAAAAAGCTACTTGCTTATGAAATTGATGTCATTTACATTGGTTGTACAATTATAGGTATCCAGCCGAGTGGGTTTACAGCGGGGATGGGGTAAAGATGCTGCATTTTTTTGACACTGAAATTGAAAAAATAAGATTATTAGTATCAATTAAAATATGTTGACAACTGTTTAAGAAACCGGAATTTACGACAAATTCGACAACAGAGAACTTAAGTTCCGAAGGAAAGATCTTGCCACTTGAGGACATGAATGGAGCAAAAAGGTACGTAGCAACTTTGACAGTTGGAAAAAATCGGCTCAAAACCACAGACACTGGACGATATAACTGCATGACGGCTTCCCCAGAAACCGGAATGAAGTATAAAACCCTTTCTGCCTTTTACCATCTTTATGTACCAGGTAGATGAACTTTAGTCGAAATGTTGGTTAAATAACTGTAGATTTTATGTCAGTTTAAAAATTGCTGAAAAATATAGGAGAAAAGTTGTTTATTCGAGAAGGGATGGAAATCATTAACTACGACTTGAGAAAGTCACCAGCTCGAATACCGTGTGGGGTCACAAATCCAAAAGCAGCCGTTTCTTTACAGAAACTAGAAAATGTATGTAAATTATAATCGAATATAAAGTTTCGAAGTTTTCATTAAAAGATTTAATTTTTTTTAAATTTACACGAAGGGCAATCTAAATTTTGTACCAAACGGAGGAATGTTTTACCACCCAATAAGTGGTTATTATCCTAAGCACGATATCCCTGGAACCTATGTTTGTACTGGCAGTTACAACAATACATTTCAGCTTATTCATTTCACTCTAGTTCCAGCTTCCACCTTAGGTAATTCACGTGCAGAGTTGCTATTGTTTAAAAAATTATAAATATGCACAGTTAATCATATTTTCTACTTTTGTTCTATTGAAATCGACGCAAAATAGGATCTTCATACCATGACGCCATGAAATTTAAGCAAAGGAAACCGATAAAAGAGACAAATAAACCCGAAGATATGGAGTGGCTTATGCATTCCGTCCCATTTAAAACCCCGACAGGGACCACCTCTACAAGGCCAAAACCAAGACCACGGCCGGCCGTGACCCATTCTTCAGCTAATAAGCTAACTAAGTCTACGACGCCTTACATTCCGTTTCATATCCGTTATACTTCAACGTATGGGCCCTTCTTCACGTTTCAAGACAATTTTGAACCTTCAACAACGTTAACTCCAAATAAACATTCGTCTACTTCAAAATATAAGCCATTTGATCCATTCGAATATCCTTCCGACATCATAGTGGAACAAAGCACTAAACGCCCATATTCAAATTCGTTTGAACAAAAGATTTACAATTCTCAACCACAAGCACAACCTACTTCCGGTGTGGTATCATACGAGCCAGTTTTCAACTATTTCAAGGATTCATCCAAGCTCCCGTCGATTGACTCTTACGACTCCCCAGCTCCAATAAAAAATAAAATAAAACATAAACAACGGACAACTCCATTTCCGTCACGCCTCACCAGAACTACCCCCAGAAAATTTCGGCCAAATTTGATATCAACCACTGAAACAAGTGTTTTAATCCCGCAGCAGGTAATTTGCTCTCAAGTAGCATGTGGAATAGATGCAGAATGCGTCGTCATTAACGCATTTTACTCAACGTCTAACGAAACGATAAGGGAAGCAGCTTGTAAATGCATCAGCAATTATACAGGAAACCCGTATTTAGAATGCCGTCCACCAATGTTGAATTTAGATCCAAATCTTTTAGTTTTCAATTCATCATTCCGAACGCAACTTAAACAAGACTCTATTCGTAATCGACCCGATGGCGATTCATCTTTAGAGAAACAGGAAACAACGTTGAGTTCGTTGGATATAATTGATATGTAGAGTTTGTGGTAAATCAAAATGTGGGCTATCATCAACCATCACTATCATTTAATGATATTAAACATATATTTTTTAAATTATTTATACAAGGATTGTCCCTATATACAGCTACACAAAACTATGCGAATTAGTTACTTACTATGTACAAATAAATCTTTATAATTTTGACATAATAGCATTCAAAATTCGCTTTCTGAAATGCAACTTCTTCCACCAACGGTTTATAAATATTTCTGAGAAACGTCGTTTCTTAGTATCCCTTCCGACCTCTAAATCTCTGTCTTGTATCCAGCTAGAAAGAACATAATAACCATTGCATTTTTTAAATACCATGAATTAAAAAGATTTTAAACAAGTTCTACAGGCTTTAAATAAAGACAAACCAAAGATCGTTTGCATTCAAAGAAGGTCTGCCGAAGTAGTTTACAGTCTGGAGTGACAGTTCCATCGTTCACACTTAGACATTCTCTCGGTGACTTATGGTGCTAGAACATGACATATTTCAGTTAATTACATTAGCTAATCAAACAATAAACGAACAATTATATCTTAAATTTTGAAACAGTTACAATTTGGACACAATCACTCTCCAAAAGGCAAGCCTTTAATTCCCTCCGTAACCCTGAGCATGGTTTATGGTCTTCGGGTTGAACAGTGTCTTCATAAAACTGGGACATTTTAAGTCGCCAATCTGAAATCATCAAAATTTTTATTGGTTGTTAAAAAATAATTTTTACTATACTCAATATCATTCTATATAAAATCAAATACAAATGTAAAGTATTCGAAACCATATAAGGTACGTTACGCATCGTTATCGTTTTATTACACAATTACACATTACCTGGGGTTGGGGTCTTTGTTTCCTCAGCCATACTGCAATTGAAGAATGCTTTTTGATTAGAAAATGTCAAATACTTTATATGATTTGGTGAAAGGCTTCTAAGTTCTAAGATTAGATTTTGGATAAAGTTGAACAATTCAACATGAAAATTAAAGACGAACTAATAATAAAAGGTCTGCCGGGCTGAAAGCATTTGTCCGGTCATAGAAATAGCTCGGGATTCTTGAGAAATATACTGGCTTAAATTGACTCGCATAAAGTTAGAACAGAAAAAAAAATGTGCTGGCCAGCACAAAAAATGTGCCAGCACAGAAAAAAAATGTGCTGGCCAGCACAGAAAAAAAAATGTGCCAGCACAGAAAAAAAAATGTGCTGGCCAGCACAGAAAAAAAATGTGCTGGCCAGCACATTTTTTTTTCTGTGCTGGCCCAGCACATTTTTTTTTCTGCTGGCACATTTTTTGTGCTGGCCAGCACATTTTTTTTCTGTTCTAACTTTATGCGAGTCTTAAATTGCAACATTCGAGAAAAATTAAAGATGTATCGTTTCTGTATGTATGCAAGTTAATTTACAAGTCAATGCAGATAGATATTAATTAATCACTTTCACTGCAATTAAAGTGTTTCAGGGATCGTTACATTTTCACATTATTTACACGATTAGTATTACGAATTACGACAATGACAAAGTGCAATTGGACAGTCTTAAATTATATTTATCAGCTTTGGGACGCGACAGTAGGGGAATTGATGATAATAATGTTATGATCGATATGACCTAATATATCACTATTTTAATTGATATGAATATGCAGATTTAATCCCAAGATTTAATGTAATTTAATACGGCTTCAATATTATGTATATGAATTATTAGATTAACTATTAAGTTAAAATTACTCATTTATTTATTGTACAATTAGATATAGTTGGGATTCGCTGCTGGTGATTCTTTTGCCCTTAAATCATGATTGGACGTGGCAATTTAAGTTTTAATTATTAAATTATTTTCAGCTGTACTAATCTGTAAACTTAAATATGAAAACCTTAAGCTCTAGTTCTATTTCATTTTGAAAATTTAAAAGCTATCTGTCAATATGGAAGAAAACAAGAAGACGCTTTTTGCTTCGAACGAAGAATTCTTGGAATATTCATCAAAGTTTCCAACGCCATTTCATTTGTATGATGAAGCGACTATTCGAAAAAATTGTAAAGACTTGATAAAAGCATTTTCTTGGGCTCCAGGGTTTACAAATCATTTTGCTGTAAAAGCTACTCCGAATCCTAACATATTGCGAATTCTTAAAGAAGAGGTTAGAGCGTTGCTTTAATTTTTCTGTCCGTTTTATCACTTTTTAAGACGAGTAAAAGAAAATTAATTGTCATTGGAATTTCAGGGTTTCGGGACTGATTGCAGTTCCATGGCAGAGTTGGTTCTGTCTGAACTCGTTGGTTTTTCTGGAGAAGAAATCTTCTTTACGTCTAATAATACACCTTTAGAGTAAAAAAAATATTTTGACGCTAACTCGAACTAACCTTACTAGCCTACGAATCTCGCAGTAAAGTATCAACTATGAACATAACTAGTACATAATTATTATAGTGTAAATATAAATTTCAGAGAATTCCAGAAAGCCCAGGAACTTGGAGCGATTCTTAATCTGGATGATATTTCTCACATTGAGTACTTACAAAAGAAATATAAATTACCAAACTTTATCTGTTTTAGGTAAGGGCAACTTATGAAATTATTTCAGTTCTGATTACGCAGAAAATGGCATGAGAACTGATATAATACCAACGTTGATATTATATTTTAATTATGATCTATCAGATATAACCCAGGATCGCTACGCTCCGGAAATGAAATCATTGGCGATCCAAAAAATGCTAAATTTGGATTAACCAAAGATCAAATATTTGAAGCTTATGGAAAAGCAAAAGCTCTCGGTGTCAAACGATTTGCCCTTCATACAATGGTTTTATCAAATAGTTTGAACCACGACGATTTCATTCAAACTGCAAGGATGATGTTTGAATTAGTTGTAGAAATCAACGTATGAAGTATCATTTAAATTGAACAAACATGAACTCTAAGAAAGCAATAATCAGTTCTAAAAAATTACTAAAACACGTAAATCTGTAGAAACAAACCGGAGTGCGGATTGAAGCTGTGAACTTAGGGGGAGGTAATATTTGTTTTTTATTGACAATTTAGATATTAATTTCCTTAAAACTAATTGAATTGTTTTAGGAATTGGGATACCATACAGGCCAGATGAGAAATGCATTGATCTTATGTCGCTTAGTAAACGTTTGAAGACACTGTACGACAAAATTATTGTTGAAAATGATATGAATCCATTAAAAATAGTCTTTGAATGTGGTCGATACGTCACAGGACCAGCTGGATGTATGGTAACTCGGATAATACATCAGAAGGACACTTACAAAAATTTTATTGGTACTTATAATAAATTATTAATTAATTATTTAATAGAAATTAATTGAAAATATAGATACTTTAAATGAAAAAAACATAAGGTGTCGATGCCTGCATGGCAAATCTAATGAGACCTGCTTTGTATGATGCCTATCATCACATAACTTTGATCAAGTTACGGGGTGGCAGTTGTAAAAACCGGAAATTGATATTCAGTGACAATGTTTCAAAGCAATGTGGGGTGTACGATGTGGTACGTTGGCGAAATCTATGCATATTTTGCAAACCTTAAAAATTCATTTTAATTATCTGTATCAAACCAAATATTTTAAATGAAATTTATAGGTGGGTAGTTTATGCGAAAACAATGACAAATTTGCCCGTGACGGATATCTAGGAACCGACATTTTTATGGGCGATATTATGATAATTCACGACACCGGAGCACATGGACATTCTATGGGATTCAACTACAACGGAAAGCTGAGGTCGGCAGAGTTTTTAAGGAATGTCAATGGTCAAGTCAAAGAGATCAGGCGACCAGAAACTATCGAAGATTTGTTTGCCACATTAACATGGTATTGGCTTCAAAATAAAATTAGATATGGCATTGGTTTTATTCTTTTAAAAATAATTTAATTAAAGTACGGGTAATGTAATTATAGGTTCTAGAAATAGGAAAGTCAAACATTCAAGAATTGGAGAAATAAATGGATTTACTTCCCTATCTTGGACAGCCTGGTCTTTGATTTTTTTTATTCAAACTGGCAATAACGTTTCGTTAGCTTCAAGAAGTAAATTGTTTCAATTAATGTCTGTTCATTCTTCCAACCATGGCAGGCTTGACGTTTAAAGATGAATATTCAAAAACACATTAGGTATAAATGTCTAGTTGTAACCACATGTAGACTAATAAATAAAATAGTTCTGGGGAGCAAAAGACATTCGCGACAAAGAATATATTTAATCGTTTAAGTTATAGTAGTTAAAAGTAGTTGAAAGATTTATTTGGCAACAAAAAATGGGTCTTTTCAGGTTCATACATTTAAAATGTACTAAAGTTAAGGTCCTTCATACACATGTAAACATTTACTAAAAGCTATAAGCGATACTGTACAAAATCACTAATTCCGACTCAGATATTGGAGGCAGTGAGTGTTACGATGATGGCACTTTTTGGCAGTGTTAGTTCATATTATGAGAATACAAGTACTCAATACATAGCATGGCCATACCTGAGAACAGATCTATGAAGAGGAGCGTGTCTTTACATTCATATTATCTCTATATAATGACTTTGAAGATAAAAATTTAAACTTTAAAATCTCTAGCCTCGATAAAAGTAATCAATAAATAAATTGCAATATCAAACATAATATTTAAATTATAAAACTCTACCCTACGATTTGGCTTGTATTTGGTGTAGCAATGTTCGCTAGCGCGACGGTCCTTTCTTTGTTCCACCCCCTATATGACCCGACGGTTGGAAATTACAGAATTCACAGAAGCCAGGAGGCCCTTGAGGTCCAGCGGATCCACGAACTCCGGGTACACCTATCAATTAATTGTTAAAAATGTATTATGGTAAATGTTGTAGAATATCTTGAAATTAAATCCACGCAAATATAAGTCATACCCTGTCGACCTGGATCGCCTCTTTCACCAGTTCTACCTTGTACGCCTACGCCAGATGGTCCAGGGGGCCCTTTAAATATTTTAAGTTTCATTATAATTAACTATACGTACAGTATTTCTACAGTTATTATAGAGTCACTTGTCTCTATAATACGTCTGAAACTCTGACTAAGTATTTCTCTAACAAGAACACTCTTTAAATCTTCAAATGTGGATATGTATTTTGGGATCGATGGGACTCAGATGTAGGTCTATTTGATATCATTCAAAACGATATATTTGGGGTCTATTGGGGGAGGTTGTTTAGTATTTACAGTATTACGTCTTTTCTAAACACAAAAAAAAGTTTACCAGGGATTCCAGCGGGACCAGAAGGTCCTTCCATTCCAACACCTTCAGGTCCACGTTCTCCCTGTTCACCTCGTTCACCTTTAGGTCCTTCAGGTCCCCTAGATCCAGGAACACCAGGAAGTCCCATAAACCCTCTCTCACCTTGTAATCCAGGTCTTCCAGGGTCGCCTAATTATTTCAGAGTCATCACTTCCTGTACTTTGGGACATGTTGTTTGGAGTGCAGCAGCCTTAGCGGAACGGAAGCAAAAGCAGGAAAGCATTCTTAGCAACAAATCAGTCTACAACCGAATATTGTATTTGCACTCAAAATGCTAAACAAATCAGACAACCGCACCAAAAAAAGCGACAATGCCTCTTGGTTTAGAGCCGTTGTGAGAGGGGGGAATTGATTTGCAAAATGAAGCAAACCACCTTCCACATTTTGAAAACAGAACATGTAATTAAAAAGGGGGGTGTGTACCTGGAATGCCTTGTTTTCCAGGACGGCCAAGCCTTCCCTGCTTGCCGATACCTGGGTTCCCGGGAGGACCTCTTAGTCCATTAACAAGCTCCTCCATGCGGTCTAGCCAATAATAAAACAAGCACATACAAAGTCCTTGGGGAGAGGATACAGCAGGTTTTGACAACACATTTTTGCGGTATTAGACATTGACATTTGACACCCATGACATTTTTTTCGACAGAGATGCAGACACTGACACTAACATTGATATGCAGTTGCTAACACATGGTGCAGACAGCAAGGAAAAAAAGCTCAAGGATCTAGCTGGGCTGACTTTACTAATATTTCAGACCTGGAGACCCTTGCTGACCAGGTGGACCTAATCTGCCAGGTTTGCCACGTCCAGGCAGTCCTGGGGGTCCAACTAATTTTGCTGTGAGCTCTGCTAACTGATCTGTAATTAATTTGCTCGTACATTTTCTAATCACTTTTAAAAACCGACTGACCTTACCAGGATTAGCTTTCCGATATAAATACACACTTGATAATCATACGGAATTCTTGTAATGCTACCAGGTTTACCTCGTAAAACAGATGCGCAAATGTCCCGAAGTTCTCCTTCGCTAAAACTGCGTCCCTGTACAAAACCAAAAATGGTATTACAACGTTTATATAGTTAATAAAAAGTTACAAATGCTTACTGGAGGTCCGGGTAAACCAGGTTGTCCTGGTGTTCCTCGTTGTCCGGCTGGACCAGGTAGACCGACAGATCCGGGTGTTCCCGGTAATCCAGGTGTTCCTGAGGATCCTGGTGGCCCCCGTTCACCGTTGCCACCACGTTCTCCAGGCTAAAAACATTTCGAAAAATATCCTTTGGTACTTCATAAAAATTGTTTCATTCGACAGAACGTTTTGAATTCCCACAAACCATTCCTTGGGGTCCAGGCATTCCAGATGGGCCTCGATCACCCGGCATACCGCCTCCATCACCACCGAATCCAGCTGGTGCGGGGTCCCCGGGAGGACCAGGTGGACCTGGAGTTCCTGGATATCCGGCTTTCCCGTCTAATCCAGGAATACCTGGGGGTCCCATCATTCCAGGTTGACCTTGGGTTCCCTAATTTGTTGTACAAATATGAATCATAAAATTCATGTTTTGGAACAAAACAGTTTAAATAGAACAAAGGGTTACCATCATTCCCATTGCACCAGCAGTACCAGGTGGACCACTCAATCCCTGATCTCCTCGATCACCTTTCTGTCCAGGCTTTCCAACAAATCCGGGTATTCCAGCTTTTCCTCCTTGTCCCTATTGAAGTAACCAAAATCTTATTATTTAAAATACATTATTTAAATTAGTTCATACAAATCTGGTACAATACTTGTGGTCCTTCAGCTCCTCGAGGTCCGGCATCTCCTTTCTCCCCACGGGGACCCTAATGAAAACCAAAGAAATTAAGCAAAGAACAGTTTGTATATTTGATTTTGTAATGAAAAATTTACCCGTTCTCCTTCTGGTCCTTGCTTTCCTTCTAGTCCAGGTAAACCTGGGACACCGGATTCTCCTCTTGGCCCCATGGGTCCAGATTCTCCGACTTCACCCTTAGTACCGTCTTCTCCGGCTGGACCAATTAAACCAGGAGGTCCAGGAGCACCCGTATTTCCTTGAGCTGCAGCAGAGCCTGGTGGTCCAGCGTCACCGTCCCTTCCTCGTTCTCCTTTAAGTCCAGGTGGGCCTTGAATTCCAGAAGGACCCATGGTACCCTTTGGATAATATTTTTGTTAAACAAAACAGTTTTAACTATAGCATAATTTAAAATTTTAATTACCGGCAAGCCAATCAATCCTGGTGGACCTCTTAATCCAGTTAATCCAGTTGGGCCCATTTCTCCTTTTGGTCCTGGCAAGCCTTGCAAACCTTCTCGTCCCGATTCACCTCGAGCTCCATCAACTCCAGGAATACCCGATGTCCCTCTTTCTCCTTCATTTTTATGATTAATGCTTAATTGAACTTGATCTAGTATTAATCAAAACAATCATACTTAAAAAAAAGCAACCAGACCTTTATCTCCGGATGTGCCAGGATCTCCTTTATCTCCGCGTTCTCCCCTTGCTCCACTTGATCCTTTTGGTCCTGCAAGGCCGGGGTCTCCAGGAGATCCTGGAGCTCCTGGTGGCCCAACTACCGGTCTTCCCCTTCCATCGCCGACAACTGGTCCGGGTGGTCCGGGAGGTCCCTTATTGTCAAAAGTCACCATTACATTTACCGATAGAAGCTCTATATCATCCAAATGTCGATTAAATTCTTACAGATGTCCCGGGTAACCCGCGTGAACCGGGTGTTCCGGGTGTTCCAGCTTCTCCTTTAAATCCTCTTAAGCCTGCAAGTCCATCCCGACCAGGTGGACCAACGGGACCAGGATCGCCAGCCGGTCCCGATCTCCCGGGATTGCCGTCATTGCCAGGTAATCCCTTTGGAAATTACAAACAGATCTGAACTTATTTTAAAACTTACAAATGATGGCGTATCAAACGAATCTAGAAGTCAGACATTGATATGACCAAAATATTATACGGCAATCTCAAATGTTTAACTTTTGGGGAAAGCTGAGAATTCTTGCGTTAACCGTAAACTTACAGGTAATCCGTTATCGCCTCTATCGCCTTTTGTACCGGATGGGCCAACCACACGAGTAATATCACCGACAGGACCTTGTAAACCGATGGGTCCTGGCAATCCCTGAAAACCTTGAATCCCTCGCTCTCCCTTTTCGCCTCTGTCACCATTCTCGCCTCGTTCTCCTTTCCGTCCAGGAAATCCGTCGACACCTCGGTCTCCTCTTTGACCTTGTAACCCTTGAGATCCCGCAAGACCTCTTAAGCCTTGTGGACCTTGGGGTCCCGAGACTCCCTAAAATACATGACACTCAGGCATGATCATAAACTACGATGGACCACTTTGCAATACCAATTTAAACTTGTAAATACTAACTGAAGGACCGGGAAGACCTCGTTCTCCCGTTTCTCCTCGAGGACCAGGAAATCCTGGAGGACCTTGAGGTCCACGCTCCCCTCTTGGACCTGGCAGACCATCTAAACCCTAAAGATTCTCGCATTTTAGACATTTTAAAAAAATAAGTACTTTTCTAACCAAACGGTTCTTACATCAGTTCCATTGAACCCTGCAGGTCCCTGCGGACATATAGTATCACACCCTGGTTTCTCCTGTTCTTTCTTTTCCTTTGGCTGCAAATCGAAAAGTATATACATTTATAAAATTAAAATTCACAATTATCATGCATGTTCACGTCACAAAAACAACAGTCTCACCGGTAGTTCATTACAAGTTTCTCGCTCAGGTCTTGTTGGATCACAGTTCAAAACCATCCATTGAAGATCAATCTAGAAATTTTTTATTTCATTTAGTTGGTTAGTAATATAAAATCTTCATATCTGGCAAGAATAAAAAAAAATATAAACTTGAACACAGACAACTAAAGGAAATGTAGAGAAAATCTCGATTCTATTTTAAGATCGGAATGGTTCACAGGACGACATTATTGGCATTCCAACCCTTAATCAGCAGGTTGTTGAAATAATACAAGCAGTACTGAACTTGTCCTTCATTCTGATCTTCCACATCAGCGTAAATAAAATAAGCTATTTACTTGACATTGTATATTTATTTAAAGGTTGAACGCGCATACTAACCGGAACAGTGCTTGAGGACCCCGCTAACTTAGCAATCGATAGCATTCCGTTAAGATCCAGTGGACCTCGGAGTTCCAAGCTCTGACTCCCAACTTCTTCACAGTCCGCATACAGTAGAACACGATCTCTGAATACACCGAAATGTAGTTTGTGCCAATTCCGGTCGAATACCTATTCAGCAAAAAGTCCAAAACATAACAATAAGGAAAACGCATGATTTGATCCTCGCACATTCTCGAGTAGTAAAACAACAATCTACGTAAATAGCAAAGAGTCATCAGCAAACTAGACAACTTTTTTTACCCCTTGATTTTTGGTAAAAAAAATAAGCAAATGACTACGCATCCGACGAAAGTTGAGACAAAAAACAAAGGCCTGATGGGATGCTGAAGTTACTCGCCTCGACATTTTTGAAGGATAAGGTCTGGAGTTTGCCTTCGTAATCAAGAATGGAGAATTCCACAGCCTCATTTCTTGGATTTAATGTGATCGCAAATTGAGTTCGATTTTGAGAATTTGTCATGTGTAGAATGTGCCAGGGAGTCTTTGGGGGTTTCCTAGTTCTCCAGGTGACAATGAAACTGAATTGCTGGGGTAGGCCCACTGGGAAGATCTCTCTAAAAATAATGAATGATTTTACAAATTTATAAAAGTTGATAAAATTACCAACATCATGTTTTAAACGCATTTAAAGGTCTATAACCTGGTGCCCATCGTCAAATCTACTTGCCGATCCAGCCGGTAAGCGGTTTGAAGTCGATCCGACCCTCGCACTCTTGTAACTGCTGTTAATTGCCCTTCAAGAATATCCAACCTTTTGAAAGTAAAAGAACGTGTTTAAATGTCCCCAGCGATTCTTACTTTAATTCTAACCAACAACCCTTTTATGAGGAATATAAAACCTGAATTTTCGAATAAAGTCAAACGCTTGAAGATCATCTTCTCCTGGTTTGTAGTCGGCACATGGACCGTTGGCCTCATTCTGTCCGTTGTAATCTGTCAAGGAAGTAAGGGATTATCTTGAATAGCTTACATTATTATACAGATAGGGATAACGTCAGGGGAAACTGAAACTCAAAATAGACTCAAATTCTACTGAAGATAGATTGAAATACCACACCATAGTAGAAATTACACTCGTAGAACGACAAACTACAGAAAGATCAGACTGATAAATAAAAGATATCAAGAAAAATAAAAATTTCGATTAATCAAGTAGAGTTTTGGAGGATTTAGAGAATTCGGAGGAAGAAGATGGAAAAGCCAATAAGTTATTGGAAATAAAAATAATCTCTTTTTGAGATTAAATTTCGGATAGTTAACCTGTTATAAGATCATAATATGTATCTGAATCTGTACTATCTGAATCAGTATCAGCTAGAAGATCTCCCCTTCGTGGCCGATCTGCAAAGGGTTGCGACAACATACTTTTTAACATACTTTACAACCCAAAGGCGTGACTTTGGGAATTTCAGATAACATCATTGAAGGTATCAGTAATTAAAAGGCTATCGGATGATTATGACCAATAGGTGGTTTATTTAGATAAAATCTTTGAACGCCAGCCCTATAAATTACTGCTTATTTTTATGCTTACGGATAGGTATTTCGAGTTTCGAGATTTTTATCTTACCTTCATCTTCTCTGTATACTAATCGCACACTGTCAAATTCGTCTAAATCGGAGTCTTCATAGCCGTAAACATTTTCCTCTGTTTCTAGATTTTTTTTATAGATTAAATAGTTTTAATTTAAAATGCATATATAGATCACGAGTTTTAATTTCAATTTGGAATAATAATACATTCGATAGAAGTAATTTACAATGCACTTACGAGCAATAGCATGTCGTATTAATAAGCTTGTGGAAACAATAAATAACATTAATGACCAGGCCATGCTCCTTGACGCCCTCCATCTGAAACGGTAGAAAAATTACACTTAAAATTGTATTTTATTGCCATTTGAACAAATAGGATGATCGATTTTATGGCAATGTAGTGAATAATTGACTGATCTAGGGCAATAAACTTGAGGACTTGAAAATATATCGGAAGTACATGAAGATGGAATTGAATATGCATTAAATGAGGATATGCTTTTCTGTATTATTGCCAATTTTACAAATGTGCACACCGGTATTCTGGCAGATGATGACAGATCGTCATCCTGTGTGATTCAGGAAATAATTCGAAATTGTCAGGCAGTAAATAGGAGATGGAAATTGATCACGACCTGAGAGTTTAATGTACTCTGATTTCACAACATGATCTACGTGGGTAAATCCCTGCCGTCTGGAAACCTCGTAAATAAGCGACTCCTTCATTTCATCACTTTCCATTTTAATCCTCCTATTTATAAAAGTGTCAACAGGGTCTCAAGTCAAGTGTTTCCTGAAGCAAGATGATATCATATTCTGCCCACTTATCCCCCATTCAGTACTAAGTTTCCAGTTTATTATTCACCATGGGTTCAGGTTACAGTCAAGAATAATATTGAAAAGCAGTTTGGATTTTCTTTCAGAGATATTCTGCAAAACTAGTTCATTGCATTTCCTTCGAAATCAAATACGAATCCAGCTTGGATTTTGATGCTTGGTCGAATGGTGAATAGTCATTCATTCCCTGGCCAGTTTGTCCATTTCTCACTGACCGGAAAGAATTAATGATGCGTGAAGTATGTTGATTATCAAAGTGCGTTGGGTTGGGGGAGATCATTCATAACTTGGCTTAACCAGACCAAGGGAAAATTATCAACTGGGTCTATCAAATTGAATGGGACGGCTTCGTGGACCGTATGGTCTCCCAAGTACAGGCCAGGTCATAATCGGAATATCAAACAAACCGCATGGAATTTATTGCCAGCATGTGTACTCATTATTAAAGTATAAATGGATGTAGGTTCTCCCTTTACAGTCCATGGGGTTGATTGATGAAAGTACTTTTGTACTAAATATAGTACAAAAAATCGGAGTCGATTTTGACTTCCGAAAACTTGTAACTTCCATCGTTGTGAAGAAAGGTTTGTGAAGATATTAGTAATATTTAAACAAGTCGAAGGAAAAAATTGGGAAAATTCAATCAAGCTTAGCCTGACATTTTTTAAAACTAACAAGGAAAGTGTGGAACAGGGGTTGCGTTGATGGTAAAACCTTCTCTCACCACAGCATTAATTTTAAGTTAAAAAGCCGGTTAAATTTACAAACTGTTTGAATATTCAAGTGCAGAAGAAAAATATGCCGAATATGACAATCATTCAAGCTTTTATTTTATAGTAAATGTGAGACTGTTAAAACGAGTATTCCTACCCGCAATTCATCATAAAATTGTTAGCAGCAATAAATTTAGCAATTTAAGGAGCAGAATAAAGTTGCTGAACGATTGGGAATTTGTTAAAAGGGATGTAATAAATTTAAACAACTAATGCCACCCATTTGAGAAATCTTAGAGGCCATAAATATTTTGATTCACATTTAACACCCACTGATCAGCCATTCATACCCCGATACAATTTCCTGAAATTTATGAAACTCTGAATCCAACCTAATCCATTTAAGTTCTAAGTGGGTGCAACTCAACGTATGGTGGTTAAACATTATGGCTTATCTGGAACTGGACATTTATTATTGGAAGTAAACACGCAATTTTTTGTAGTCGTCAGTTTGCTTAAGATTGGCAATTATGCTGATACTGATGACTAGGCTTCCTTGCCTTGCCACTTTTTTCCCTTTTGGAAATGGACCAGAAGGGAGAGATTGGTGGCATTAAAGACGCATCCTATTTACTTACTTTCTTCTGCAATAATTTGAATACTCGTTAACTTATCAACAAGGAACAGGCCGTTTTGGCTCACAGACACACTCAGAATGACTGATCTGAGAATAATCTTTAAGTAAATTATTCTGCTGCCATACTGTCATTTTTTCACTCCGTGGAAGTACTGCCGCGGAATAAAGTACATCTTGGAATGTTTTCACTCTTGATTTCTTTCAAGGTATTCGAATTCGCTAGCAATGCCGTAATGTATAGCCTAGTCTACAATTCATCGATTTTATTTGCTTGTTTCCTGGCCCCCAATCTAGCAAAGGAAGTAGTTCCTGCCAACTATAGTACACGGGATTAGGCTTGTCAATGAATATGAGATTAATTTGAGCGAAGATTGAGATTAAGAATGTTTATCAAACCTTATTCTGCTACTTCTAAAGTTGTTAAACCCAAGTAGCAGGATATCCCGATTTCTATCCAAAAGAAATGACTTAAGGACTCGGGTAAGTAAACAAGCCAGGAAACCACAGATTTTGGCTCTCCCAAGAAAAACAAGGGTTGGGGATATAAAGTGACACTAAAGAATAGGTTGGGACAGGTGCCTTTTCCTTCGTCGTGTAGGGTTTAAGGGATTAGACCGCTTCACAATTATTTTGTAAACTTACATCCAATTATTTATATGTGTAAATAACCTCCTAATCTCGGTAAAACATTTGCCGTCACGCAGTCTCATTAAATGGAGTCATCAACAACCGGATTAGGGACTTGTATTCGAAATGGTAGTTCCAATTTGTTTAAAATGAATTAGTGTGGAAGGAAACTAAAGAACTGAATTAGTTTACATGTTTATTACGCTCAGATTATTACAGTAAATCTCGGTTAGGGTTCCTGAAACAAGTTAGATTTAAAAAGTAATTTTTCCTATCATAAATGGGTTTTGAACTCAATTTTTCGGGTTTAAATCATGTTGTAACACATAAATAGCAGGGAAATAAATTTAAAAAACAATGTAAAGGTTATTACTGAAACAATTCCACTTCCTTAAAAATATAATCCTTGTGACTTATTCATAGTTCATCATAAGTGTTCTTACTATTAAATATGAAAGATATATTATGAGTAATTTAGTAAAATTTTGCCCACTTTAGTAATACTTTAGGACAATCATTATCATTTATTATTGAGCGAAAAACAGCTTTCTGTCGCAAGAAAAGTTCTGTACAACTAAAACGTTGATATTCAAAGCCCATTTTTTCTTTCAGCCGTATACATCCCTTGTACAAATAAATGTCAAGGAAGCCGGAGTAAAATGCAGGGCAGAGGGTGTTTTTTCTTCAACATCCCATAAACAATCAACATTCAACCTTATGAATGTCAACAGTCCGTTTGATTTATAAGATTTAGACTGAATGTTTTTTAATCAAGGAACACGGGCCGACATGGAGACTTTACATATAGTACAGCAACAGATCTTCTCCAATCTCAAGTTTGTTTTGTCTGTGTCACTCACCCGAAAAATAATACGAAAACTTGCATTCAGAAGATCCTTGAGTTGGATACGAGCCATAAGGTGATGACAACGAATTAAGCCTTTCCTCATTTGGAGATTCTTTCTGCTCGGCGTTATAAGTTGTAAATTTTAAAATGCATATCGATATAGTGTATGGGTTCTTGATATCTGCTGCTAACCGTTCCTATTTTTTTAGAATATGTCTACTATTCATAACCGAAAACTGCGTATTTCCATAACCAGGTTCTTTCGATAAATTGCGCTTATATACATCCAGACCAGATCTGTTTAATAAATTAAATAGATATTGTTTCATAAATTAATTGCTCTCAGTTTAACATGATCGGAAATGAATTTTTTGAGAGGAATGGAACAATGTATTTACATTTTCATCGGATTGGACAGAATTGGGCAAGAGAGTCAAGAAGCAAATCAATTTCCAATTACTTTTTTATTGTATTGGACAGAGCAAATACACAATGCACCAAAAGAAGCTAAGGGACTGTGTCTGCTTGATCTTGAAAATTATATAAACACCGTTAGGAAACACACGTAGCAAACTGAAAGAAAAGTCTGTTGACTTTGATCATTCTTATTTTACCCCCTACATGGATTTGTTGTATTGTTAAGTGATCTTCTCACGATCCGTTACTAGTACATTTTATCAAATATCCTATCTTATCCACTTTTAATCTGATTCATCTTTTTTACACCTCTGCAATGCGTTACCTGGAAAGGAAGGCTTTTAGTTTACACATTTCTTCAATTTAGAATAAGTCCCGCATGTTTAGCCCTGTCCATTTCAACCACGTAAGGAAAGATAAGCGGAAAAATCTCACAATCCTATTTATTCAGAAATACTTATACAGCGCCGCAGCAACCCAAAGTCGTCAATTGTTGTACATTTGATTCAATCTAAATGGTCATATATGATTGCTGCTATATTTAAAAATCATGTATCGTAATATAGGTTATGAATATTGTATGATATTTTATGGATAAGTTCATATTCATTAATAGACTGCTGCAGATTTTGAATCCCAACTTTGACAGAACTCCAAACTCACAGATCTTTCCTTCGTAGACTATTTAAACAAAGTTGATTCTGTCAAGTCACAAAGGCTTAAACTGTTAGCCTTCATTTGACGGAGAAAATCCCATATCATAAATCATATTTCAAACGCCTTTTGGACATTCTATACATTCTATTCGTAGAAGTATTGTATGTAATGAACGCATTAAAAAAGTCGGGCTATAAAGTGTCAAAAATAAATCCTTTTAAGGAACATATTCCACTTCATTTTGGAAGTCTAGACGATCAACTTGCGTTTTCAACTTCTTGAACTGAATCATGTATTAAAACCGATCACAGGCAAAACTTCCAACGCATGATAAAAGCATAATGATTCTACCGATTCCGCAACTTCAAAGTTGAGTTTGTCAGTAGTGTTTTATATATTTTATTTATCGAAAACTAATGATCGCTGAGTATATATACATTTCGGAGAAAACCTCTAAAATATTTCCCCAAATCACTACTCTACCATTACATCATGAAAATAACCAAATTTCGTTATTTTGGACCTAAATAAAACATCCTCTTATTTAAAAAAAAAAAAAAAAGAGGTTACACATCCTTTCCTTGTTACATGACTCATCGGAGTAATTTTTTATTGTAACTCACCTCCACGGACGTCCAACGACGCTATCCATCATTGAGCTTGTCATTTGAGTTTCTCGTTTTCTCATTTAAAAATTAAGATTTAGAGAACAGGAACTGAAATCTCCAATAAATGTGAAGATCTTTAAACGGTCAATTAAAGAACTGTTTAAATCAACAACTCAAACCATTGTTATTGCTGCTGGACAACACTTTTTCTCGGTAATAACTTTAAAATGATATGTGAAGATCCGACTATTCACACAACACTTGTCGCTTTCCTTGCCACCACCAAGGGTTTGAAACAATAATCAATGACTAATAAGCGATAAATTGGTTCAAAACCATCTCCGGTTCTTGAAACTTGACAGCCAAAGTGAAGTGCAAAGAAATTGCATCCTTATAAAACGGTGACACTAATGGGCACGTTCAAAAGCTCTCATTTAATAATTTCTTTTTGGTATTTCTGTGTAGGTTGCTCTCCTTCTTTTAAATGGTCGAATCTTGAGTTCTTACTTGAGTCGGAGCCTTGATTTCAGTCAGATAATAATGGAGTAAAAGAAGAGTCACAACAATTTAATAAGCTTAGGGGGGAGCCAACTTTATTATGGAATGTTGAAAGACAAGTTGGAAATTAATAACAAATTCTAAACGTTTAGACAAAAAATCCTGACAATTTCAGTCCCCAACTCAAAAAGCCCCATATTTTGTTTCAACAACTTCAGAGGTCTTGCATATCTACCTTCTAGAATATGCTGAAGATGTCTGGTTGCAGAATCGTCTTTTTTGAGACTGATCTCAGTTCCAAGAAAATGCAAAGAAGGAAGTCGGAGTTTACAGGCGCACATGGACTGGATTTAGAACTTGTAACAGGAAGACAGGCGAGCGATGTTAGGGATGAGATGTTGAGTTTGAAATTGAATTTGAATTGAATCAATTGACTCTGCGATTAAGACTTGTCTCTAGTTTTAATCCTTAAAGAGAAGCTTTTTTCCCGATCTCTTAAGGCTTTGACCCGAGAACTTTGGCCGGGTGGACTGCAGAATTTTCTTTCAAGATACTCCAAGCCGAGATTTTTTTTTTTTAACTCTTCCTCTTTAGTTGAGGAGGAACGCAACACCCACACAACAGGATTGTCTTGATATTATACACACATCTTCCTATCAATGCCCATACATCTAACCTGGTACTTCAGACTTTGTTATGAGAAGCCGACTTCAAGTCAACTTCTGGTTGAAATTTCAAGCCATTCAAATTCGATTGGATACTTCAGATACTTCGGACCTTTCAGTGTCTTTGACTAATCCCAAAAAAGTAGAATTAAAAGACTTTCTTTTCATACATCTCTCTCCTAGAAAGAAAAACAGTAACGATCGAGGACAGAAAAAGACACAGAACCGTTTTTGAAGAGTCAATGTGGTATGCGTTCAACGGTTTTATATCAAAATTTTTGTAATGTTGACATTAAAACACAGTAATACCCCCACATAATCCTAGCTTGAACCTGGCAACGTAAAAATTAAGGTGTGCTCAAAAACATCTTTCTTGTTCCTTGTACAAATATAGATTGGATGCAAACAATTGAAAATTCCGTATGCCCATATTAACTTTACCAATTGGAGAACCCTAGCTCAGGATAAATGGAATAAGACAGTGACAGAACAGTGCAATCTGACTCGATTTTCTGCTTAATTAAAAGCCATATCAATTTGTCACGGAAACTGGATCAGTCACACACCACTGTTCAGCCGATCTTGATAGGGGAGAAGAAGAGCTGCTGGTTGAACTGCATTTTAAGTGCATTAGTGTAAAGGGTTGGGTCTTCTTCCAGTTTTCTAGTCAATTACATGCCCGACCCGGTTGATTGACGACGAGACAACTTTATTAGAGCATAGACATGGCTAAACCATTCTGATTACCTAAAAAGAGCATCCCTTGCCTCGTGGGTTAGAGATTCTTGGTGTGATAAACACAAAGGGTTGATCTAATCTTCTCTTCATTACGAGCTGTAATGATTGATAAAACCGGAGTTGGAAATGAAAAAATGATAAAAGGTCAACCATGTTAAATTAATAGTTTTGTAGCACCTTAATTTGCCAAATCATCACTGCGGGAAGAGGTCACAGCAATGACCGATTGATTTCTCGAGTGTCACACGCCGGCGATTTTAGAATTGAAGTTGTGTGTAGGATTAAAAACAAGCGTTTTTGGCATTATACTAGTTCAAGTCCTCAGTTCAAGAGTTTAAAAGCCTGAAGCGATTGTGAAAAGTTTGATTGACATAAAAATTGCAGTCCGCACTGCATTATTTATTGTTTTTAGCTTCTGTATTTGGAAATTAATGCTGAAGCTTTTTGCCAGTAAATAGCTAACGTCTTTAATGTTTTTAATGATGGTATCATATTTTCAATAAATCAACTAGATATTCTTTAAGGTGAACGATATAGTCTTTAAACTTTGTGGTCTATGATTTTGGAATTGCGTTGGTAAGATAAAAGCTGTACGACGTATTGATTAACTATTATACGGTTCGTTTAAACTAATGCTACAACAAAATATTTTCTGTGATATCGAACTTTAAGGCGAAAAGTTTTCAAGGTTTTTCTATTAGTAGACGTGGAATACCTAGCTGTCGTGTTGCGGTTCCAAAAGATTGAATTTTTCAGCTCAGAAACTCGTTGCATTTCAAGCAAGACTGTTTCACAATAGGATGAATTGTTGTATATAAGCAAGTAAGTGTAATAAATAAAATCAAATGCATTAGTTTTAATATTAAAATTTGATTATCGTTGAGATTACATGAGATTAATAAGAACAGCGTAGACAGTGTAAGCGTTCATAAGTTTATTTAGCGAAATGGACGTTTTAAAGCAATCCTAATTAAAATCGAAAGCTTATTTTTATCCAGGAATGCACAGTACTTTGTTCGGTTACAACAACAATAATAAATAATAAATAATGTTCACAAATTTTACATCAAAATACAGTTTTCAGTATCATCTATTTTGATATGCAAAATGTTACAATTAGTTGTAACTTGGTAAGTTTGTAAGCATTCTGTCAGAATCCATGTATATCTATCCCAAATTTACGCTACTTATTCACGATACAATGTCTCTTTTATACTTGAATCAAACAAGTTCTTCAAATGGAGATGACCCTAACTAGTAGAATTGTTTACTTTAATTACTATCAATAAATTTGGGCTGACAGTAAATAGCCCATTATAAAAAAAGGCCCAGTTCACGTTCACGTTCACTTCTTTTATCGCACTTGTAAACCTTATAAAGACATCTTCAAACTCTTAATTACTTTCTTGATGGCAAATATTATAGGTTTACAACCATGAAAAGTGCAAAATAAGCAAAAACTTCCATAGTTTTACGACCCGTCATCACACCGCTATTGACCACTGATTCTTTTGTAACCGTATCCTGGTTAGCTGAAAGGGACAAAAATCATGAATATGTCTTAAGATTTTAGTACCGGTGTTGAAAAAAAACAGTTGAATGTTGACAGTTGTATGATTCTATTTGTCATTGCTATGAACGTATGTAGTTGAATCTTTGGCTCGGGTAATACAAATATGTTAAAGGAACGCGTGGACAATTAGTTTATCAAGATTGCCGACAATGGTTGACTTTTACAAATTCTGAACTTCAACGTGAACTTTATATTATATATATATTAGATGTCAGAATTCAAGCGTAACTACAGAATATTAGCGGTGTATTTTGCATATTTTCTCGACAACTTCGCGTGCCTGTTTGAATATGGGTGAAAATAACATTTAAAATGATTTAAAGATCGTGGTTATAACGAATTTCTCACGAATTTTGCATGAGTTTCAGAAAATTATTTTTATGTTATATTAATTTAAGCTGAATTAAACTTGCAATATTGTTATCAAAATGTGTTTAGTTCTACATTAATTCATGATTCACGAACACCTACAATTTAAATGACTCAGTTTCTCAATACTTACAGTATAGACGTTGTTGAATTAAATGAGTCGTGTTAAAATTTGTAAAAGCAAATGCAGTAACCGCATGTAATTACAATATATTGAATCAAGAGTATAGTGCTGGTGACCGGCCGAAGAATGTCAAATTCGACAAAAATAATTGATAAATAATAAATTAATAGACAAATATGCGTCCTTTGGTTTACAATGTAGTACTAATCATTTGTAGATTATGCAGTTATACAATATTGAATGAATAAATAAATAATTAGTCTTTTATTTATTTACTTGCTTAAACTTGAACTGAAGTATTACACACATGACACATAGTAAGAAAACTTATGGTAGGGAAAAATATATATATAGCGGACGGTCAGTTCTAAAAACGAAGTAAAATAAAAATAAAATCAACATAGATATCTGGAAAATCTGGAAAACAGAATCAGGTTATGTTATTGAATCAAAAGATATGTGGATATATAAAACATATATTCAAGCAGTACTAAACAAGTCAACCTTTTAATGTTTCTTGAGAAACATGATCTGCTCAGATAGATTCAATCATTTTCATAACTTCACTCCGAACTATCGCTTAAATGCAATAACGTTGTTAATTAAATATATCATTAATCAAGGGCAAGCACACGTGATTGAATCTATCCATTTTGCAATAATATCATTTTTTGTAATACGTTTTATTTAATTTTCTGCACAACCCAACCGCTCATCCACGCGATATCTAATTATTCTGGGAACTGAGAAAAGGTCGAGTGCAGATAGGTTCCAAGTAGTGAATGTAAACACAGTATCCATGAATATACAGCGTTCATATAGACATTCTTCTTTTTTTACCTTTTCCAAGGGCTTTTAATTCTCATGCGTTCTTAAATGTACAAACAAATCTACATATAATGTTATTGATGCACTCTTTGGTCTGCATGACTCATTGTTGTATCATATAATTTCAATTCCTTTAGCTTGTGTATTCAAATTACATTCTCTTAGAATGTTAATTCAGGCAATAAATATTTAAGCATTGATTGCAGTAAATTTTAGCAAGAAGTTAATAAATATAGAAGGAGCAAGAGCTTGTAATCACGTATATGGAAGATAGTTATGTCTAAAGTCTAAACATCCTGCAAACGTTAATAAATTGCATGGCTAGAAAGTATCAAATTATGTATTGCGGTGAATATTTATTACATGATTCCCATTTTCAATTGTCTTTTAGTTTAAAGTGTTTGAGCAGAGCTAAAGGTAGCCATTCCCGATCGAAGCTCATGTTTTAATTCTATAAACAATCGTCATTGTGTTTTCTCTTTGGACAGCTTCCATATAAAATCATAGGCCTAATCAATCATTCTCCGTCACTCAATTTACTTCATACTCAATTGAAGAATAAACAATATTGAGATTATTTTGGCATTATTCGTAATCAGGAAGTTCATGGAATTATCCACACTCGAGATAAGTTATCGGGTCTCCAATTCAGAATACGACTTGGAAAATCAGCATAATTATTTTATCATTTTAATCAGCTCAATTAACATCAACATTTCGGAACTGTATGTAATCTAGAACTTCTCCACATGGTTGTTTAATGCAAAATATTTTGAAGGATCCACTATATACACCTAAACTTGATATCGTACTCTGTTCTTGATACTTGGCAACTTGTCATTCAAAACTGAATTTCTAATTATAAAAAACCAGACAACTGACAAGACGATACTTACTAGTACAACTTGGTTAAAAAAGAGATAGGTAACAAGTTTATACTTATTAGATAGGAATATAGTGTTTTTCGGATTCTCTGCTCCTGCATTTCCCTCTGCGATTTCGTCAGCTTGAATCCGGGTTTTAGAGGATTTTGAGCCACACATTTGAAGGGAACAACGTGGTCTTATCAAAATTTAATTAGAAACATCATTAAGAAACGAAATCAACATGATATGTAAGTACAGCTTGAAATTTTCTATCCTACCTTTTTAAGTCTTAAACTCTCTGTTATTGTATTTTGCACGAATACATAGTGTTGGAATAAATATTTTTTAATAGTGTTGTTCTTACGTTTAATTTATTAACCAATCAATGCAAAATATTTTCTAAATTTTAAGGGCATTTAAAAAAAGTCACTATTAATTTGTCGTACATTTACAGCTAAAAAAGTCGGGGTATCGATCGTAATTGCCGTTGCTGCAGTAGCAGGTATTGGGGCTGTGGCATTTTTTACAACGCAAAATTCCATGGATGAGCCAATGACTGGATTGCAGAGGGCTTCTAAAGTTTTAGAACGAATGCCTGTGATTGATGGGTAAGTAAAATGAAGGTGGCATTGACGCCTTAAAAATACATTTAAAGTTTTGAACGGCTTTAATTCTAAACATAATCAGAACAAAGTCGCAATGAAATAAATATTAAAGTGCCATCAATGTATCATTATAAAACTTAACAGCCACAACGATTTACCTTGGAATCTGAGAAATCTTGCATTCAATGATTTGCGAAAGTTCAACTTTAGTGACGATTTAACCCAAGTTGAGCCATGGAAAAGTCATCCCTCCTCTTTCACGGATATCCCAAGATTACGACAGGGTCGAGTTGGAGGCCAGGTAAACTTTATTTTCAAATAATATAGTGATATATCCCCACCCCAGAGGAAAAACTTAATCATCATAAATATAAGCGTAAAAACAAGCGATAAATTCATTAGTAGCAATTCATGAGTCGTGACATGAATTTTGCTTGTACCTGTTTCAGCTAAGGATTTGAAGTTGCGTTTGTTAGGCTAACAAGGTGTTGGATTTAATTCATTAATCCCAAACCAAAAATGGTGCAAATTACATTTCCACACATATTAAAAATTTACGACTGACACTACTAGAGTGCAAAAGGTAGTCTTTGAAGGATGAACTGCATTTGAATCGAAAATCAACTCCTTTAAAGTGCATAGATTTAATTGATCTCACACCCACAAACTAGATAAAAACATGCAATTGAACTTTGTAGTAGATGTAGTTCCTTTTCAAACTTATTTCATACTTCCTTATCCCTATCTTAATGAAGAGACATAGGTTCGCATTACACATTTTTCAAAGTACCGAATAATATTAGATATAATCTGGTCAAGTATCAGGCATTTAGAATTATTGAGGGGTCAATGTAGAATCAATAGTCTTGTTTAACTATAAATGAAATCATGTAGTTTTGGGTTGCGTACACGGCCTGCTCAAGTAATTACAAGGATTCCGTGTCTCAAACGTTGGAGCAGATTGATGTGATTAAACGGCTGGCTGTGGAATATAAAGAGGATCTCCACTTCGCAACAAGTGCTGCCGGTATGGCACAATTAATTTGTCAAAAAAGTTATGAAAATACAACAGTTTTCAAATCCATTCCTAATGCATTTTCCAGACATTGAGTACGCTATCGAAAATGGGAAAATTGCCAGCCTAATTGCAGTGGAAGGAGGGCATTCCATACAGTCCAGCTTGGCAATCCTTCGGCTTATGTATGAAATGGGGGCACGTTACATGACACTAACGCACAGTTGTAACTTGCCATGGTACTTTAATGTTGTGTATTTCTAAAAACGGTTTTAAAAGCAAAACGAATATTCATATAAATGACTCTGGCTTTGGATTACTCTTTAACAGGGCTGATGCTTCTCCAGTTGACAGTGGATCCTTAGAGCCAGTAAATAGTGGGCTTTCTACTTTTGGTTTAGTAAGACTTTTACTGGTTAAAGAATTTCAGGACTTTTTGAGTTTACATCCAGTTTCTTAAATAATGCGATTAACATTTCTATAGGAAGTTGTTGATGAAATGAATCGTCTCGGAATGATGGTAGATCTGTCCCATGTATCAATGGGTACTATGAAGGCCGCCCTGGCACGGTCAAAAGCACCTGTAATATTTTCCCATTCGTCGGCAAAAGTATAATTATAATATTTTTTAAATATCTCAAATATTGTCATACAGCTAATTAAATGGAATATGAATACTATAGGCAATTTGCGATCATCACAGAAACGTTCCAGATGATGTTCTCCAACTAGTGGTAAAAACACAAGACATAAAATAGACTAAGCTCTTTAGGCTAAAACAAAGTAATTTAATTCATGCAATATCTTTGATTTTGATGGACAGAAAACAAATAACGGAATTGTCATGGTCAACTTTTATCGCCACTTCGTTCAATGCGATTCGTCTAAAAATGCGACCATTACGGATGTTGTCGGTAAAAAAACGACTGAGCTTGTTGCTATTCAAATGTCCAAATATATACAGAACATAATAAAGATAATGATGCCTTGTTGTGAATTCATATCAAAGCTCACATCGAACACATTCGCGAAATTGCTGGAGTTGATTGTCTTGGAATCGGAGCTGATTATGATGGCATTGAGCAGTAAGCAATTTTTAACTGTTATTTTCTCCTGAATAATTTAGCAATATTTTATAACGGTCGGATAATATAGGGAGTAACTTTTTTTTCAAAACTGTACTGAACTGAAATTTATCCAACAATTTGTTAGAGTACCAGAGGGTTTGGAAGACGTTTCGAAGTATCCTGCCTTATTCGCTGCACTTTCGGATACAGGGAGATGGAGTGAAGAGGATTTGGAAAAGCTGGCTGGACGAAATCTTATTCGAGTTTTTAAAGCTGTTGAATCGGTACATTTCAGAATACAGTATTTCAATTTCTTATTATGACTTCAATTTTTGAAGTCCCAATATTCACATTACTTAATTGGATTACAGGTTCGAGACGAATTAAAGAATGTTTCACCATATCAAGATGTTATTAAACGAGCCGACATTGACCGCGCAGGCATTAACACAACATGTGTGACCGCAGCCTTCATTGATGACAATGTCGAGGATTCCAAGAAAAACAACGAAACTGTCTCAGCCAACGAAATTTTAGCCGATGACAGTAGTGACAACTCAAATAGAACTCGACGACACGTCGTTTCATTTGAAGAGAGCGTGGAATTATAAATATCTCTGCTGACCAAACTATTGTTATAAATTTTATAATTGTTTCTTAATTTATTTGTCACATATATTTCTTCAAAGTATTCTTTTATGATTTTAAAAGCCATTTAATTTCTTAAAAATTGAAAGGATAATTCTGCCAATCTAAACGGCAACTCGAATTCCGATGATGTGCAAGTCGAGTTTGCTTCTATTTGTTACTGTCGAAATTTTAAAAACTAAAATTTTTTGGAAGGCGTCTCTCACAAGCAGATGAATGAAGCATATTTAAACTTGTGTTTTAGAAACTAGAAATTTTTAAATACCAAAACATTTAAAACGTTTGAGAATAATCAAAGGTAAAATCATACGTTCACGCATCTAACTTGAAAATCCATTAAACCCATCAATTTAAAGAGGCAATTAATCCCAATTCCCATAATAATAATAATATATACGGTAATAGTATTCAATTAATGTAATAGATATATTTATTGAAAGGAATTTTTTATCCTACAAGCCCAATACCAACCATGCTAAAATAAATATTCGGCACGGCATGCATATGCCACTAACGTAACAATACCACGCTATTTAACTAACTGATAATAAAATCATTGAATTTTGGACTCTGGAACCTGGAACTAATGAGAATTTGCCTCAATCAAACGACTCCAATGTCTTGGTCAATGGTTCTAGTGTAATAATGATTTGGCAAGTATGCTCATCAACACATATATAAACAGGCTTCAATTTAGATTCGGTCTATACTCTCTATTCATTGTGCTGAACAACTTCAACTTGTTGAATCAAGATGAGAATCATGTTCTGTGTTATATCTTAGCGTTACGGTTAGCCTTGTACACTTGAAACTTGTATGGGCTGAGTTGTCAAACTGACTAAAATCATTATAATAACATATTAAAAGTATGGTAACCAATGATCAAGGTTCAAAACTTGAATTGACTATATGATTCTATATGCACCGGCAAGCACCTCTGATTCTGAGTTGTCAACCCATGCAATACAGATAGTAATTAGTAATTAGTTGGTTAAATCATTCGTCTAATAAACTGATTAATCGATTAAACCTTTTTTCATCCACATTATATTTTACCTGTCAATTAAATTTAAAAGAAATTGTAATTAAAATGGCTCTAAGGCTTTTGAAACTCGCAAATCCTTCCCTTGGGGCTGGAAGATCATTTTCCTCTTCTGCAGTGAATATGACAATAAAAAATCTTACAGTCATTGGGGGTGGTACCATGGGTGCTGGAATTGCACAGGTGACAATTTTTTACTGAAAATAATTATAGTCGTAATAAGCACTACAATACAACTGCAAGTAATGTTGTTTTTACGAAATTGTATTGAATAGAAATTACTCAACAATTTAAATTAGAATTTATATGCATATTACTGACAATCTTCCAGTAATTTATAATTTACGATTGAACTACCGTGTTTTTAGGTCGCCGCTGCGTCTGGGAATACCGTGAATCTTGTAGATGTTAACGAATCCATCCTTAAGAAGTCCCAAGCTACAATCGAAAAAAGCTTGACAAGGGTGGTAAAGAAGCTTTTCAAGGTTGGTACATGAATTAATTTGGGATTTGTAATGCGTGATAATTCAGACAGGACAATTTTAGTGTAAAATTATTTAATTCATAATTACATCGTTTACAGGATGATCCAGCAAAGGGAGAAAAGTACTTGTCAGATGCTTTGGCGAGAATTACTTTCCTTTCTGACACAGGAAAATCGGTTGAAAATGCTGATCTTGTAGTCGAAGCTATTGTCGAAAACTTGAAATTAAAACAGGATTTGTTTGCTTCCCTTGATAAGGCGAGTACAAATGTTTTGAATACAATGGCTTGTTAGAATCTTAACATGAAAGATTAATTCTGATTTGAACAACAGGTTGCTCCAGAGAAAACTATTTTTGCAAGTAATACTTCATCGATCCCTATCACTGAAATCGCTGCGACTACTGCCAGAAAAGATAGATTTGGAGGACTTCACTTTTTCAGCCCAGTTCCGATGATGAAACTATTGGAAGTCATTCGAATCGATCAAACCACTGACGATACGTACCAGAAAATGGACGCCTGGGGTAAAGCGATTGGAAAAGTTACCGTTTCGTGCAAGGACACCCCTGGATTCATTGTCAATAGGTTACTGATTCCTTACACAATGGAAGCTGTCCGAATGGTTGAACGAGGTTAGTGACAGGGGCGAGAAATATTATAATTGTATTCATGTTTTATTCATAGATATATATAATATTATGATTTCACAGGAGACGCAACACCCAAAGATATTGACACTGCAATGAAATTAGGGGCTGGTTACCCCATGGGACCATTCGAGCTTTCCGACGCTGTTGGGGTTGATGTTGGTCTATTTGTTGGACAAGGTCAGTTCTCAATATAAATTTATTTGATATCTAAGTATGCAATCGATAGTCAATAAATGATACTAATTATAATATCCATCATAGGTTGGGAAAAGAGGTTTCCCAATGACCCAACTTTCAAAGTTCCAGAAATAGTCAAAAAGATGGTCAAAGAAGGCAAACTGGGCCAAAAATCTGGCGAAGGATGGTATAAATACAGCAAGTAACAAAATTAAAAATAAAGAGTTTGTGATATTAAATGATTAGGTGGTTTATGAAAAATAAAAAATATATTCGTCTATTCCATAAATATCATCAGTCCGGTCCCTAAGCTCTTGTGTTTTTTGTTCATGATTAAATTACAACGTTCTCTATTCATGATGTAATTAGGGAATCCAATTATTTTAAATAACTCAACGGCAAAAAAACCATTTGAAGTTCAATCGCCATGATGTCTCAGTCCGTAACTATTAATCTGTTACTATGTATCGTAGATACATTATGCGAATGATTTGATGTCCGTTCGTCCGTACATCATTTATATTGTGATTATGGTCGGGCTGCTCAATTTTTCAAATTTTTCTTTCGGGAACTAATTATAACCTTTAGACGAGTTTCGTTGGAGCCATGTAGGTCAAAGGTCTACATTGTTGGGTAATAAATCCTCATGGGTGGTAGGTGGTACGTCGTTCGAATGTTACCGTTAAGGACTATTGAACAGAGCATAGTATTTGAGGGTGGAGGTGGGGGCACTTCTGACCGTTATGAGGGGCTATAAAGGATAAATAATTAGAAACATACATGTCAACAGCGTCGTTCGAAAGATATGATTAAGTACTTTAAACTGGCGTGTGTCTAATTTGTAATCACGCTATCACTTCCCTTTATGCGATAGTTTAATATTAAGACCATCGAGTGAAAAATTGCTTAACTTACCACTTAACTCATCTTTTGCCAGTTCTCATACTCACATTGCGTGATGACTTAAAGCGTGAGATCTTTAAAACGTTTAACTTTTTCCGCTTTCCAAATAGACCCCCACCGATTCCCTACTTTAAACAACTTGTGTATTGACTGGCGTTTATCGGTTTGAAGTATGGACCAGTCTCTAAAAGATTCATAGCCTCCGTGATTTTTTAAATTTTTAACTGCCAATTTGTGGACCAATTGATCAGCAAATCCCATTTGTGGTTCCCATGAAGCCCTTTGCATCTTCAATGGATTATGTGTTGTAAATAAAAAAAAATGATGTTGGAACTGCTGGGCATGGATTTTACCCACACGCTCAAAAGTTTTATCATGGTATCAAATCAACATACCAAATGAATGCGCATAAATGTGAGGTATCATTATTGTTTTTGGGGATTTTTTATTGATGAAAATGGTGTATTCAGATTTTGATAAAATTAGACTTAATTTAGCAAGCTCAAGTAAAGAAGAAATGAGCAAGTCACGAACTCTTTACAAACTATATTCTTCAAACATTATGGCCCTCTCCTTTCTACAAAGGCGTCAATCCAGAAGTCAGTCTTCCTTTGATCATAATCACTAATAGACCCTAATAGTGTGTGGCACAAGATTTGTAGCAAAAAAACCCTATTTCTATTATGATCACTGAAGTTTTAACGCTGTTAACCATTATATATTCGTTAATTTGGTACTACACCGAAAACCGAAGATTCTCCAAAGGCAAAAGGCTACCGGGTAAGAACTTGGAATTTTAAAACATATATATAAATATACATATCATGAATAAACCTTCACAACATCTTCACGCAATAGGCCCGGTGGCGTTACCATACATCGGAAATGCCCTTACAGTTGTTCTGAATCCAAACAAGTCTAACTTTGAGATTTGTGAGGACTTGTGTGCGAAATATGGGCCTATTGTTGGACTCAAAGCTGGGAATCGGGATTTTGGTAACTTACATTTTTTAAAGTCAAGCAAACAATCCATCAGACAACTAATTAAAAAATTATTTTTAGTCTTGATTCAAGATTTTGAGTTGGCGAAAACAGTCATGTCTCTGGATGATTGGAGTGCACGATTACCACCAGAAAAATTCATTTTAGAGCGTACTTTCAATCAAAATTTAGGTAATCTGATAATACTTTTAAACGTTAACTTAAGAAATCAGTTGTTACATCTAACTGGATTTCATTAGGAATAATTTGGTCGTATGGAGAAAGCTGGAAGGAGATGCGAAAGTATAACACGCGAATTATGAGACAGTTTGGTTTTGGGAAAGGAGCAAGTATGGAAACATTTATTGAACAAGAAGCTCTTGAATTTTTGAAGTATCTGGATATAATCCGTAACGAAAACAATGATGTTGTATACATTCGACAACTTTTCAATATTCCTGCACTCAATTTACTATGGGCCATGTTGGCCGGGATTCGGTTTCCATACGGCGATAAAAAATTCTCCAAACTTCTGGACAGTGCCGACGAAATGCAACAAGCAATTAGACCAGGACTTACCCCACTTGCGGGTTTCGCATTTTTGAGACATATTCCAGGACTGACCGAACACGATGACATCCTCAGGGTTCACGAGAAGATTCAAGTGATTTTTAAGGTTATTAGCCCATTAATTAATAACAACGTTAATAAAACAAAAATTAAATCTGGAATCTGGTTAAAATTGTAAAAAATATCTAGGAAGTTATAGACGAGCGACGGCTCAAAGGAACTTATTTGGACAGTCCTGAAGATTTTATCGACGTATTTCTTAAAGATGTAGACACCAAAAAGCCTTCAGATCCCAAAGCCGAGCATTATTCCGGTACCTTTTGATTTGGGAGGATTACGTTCTTTTTCAATTATTTGACAAATTACTAAATTTTTATAAATTTATCTCCAGAGGAGCAAATGATTTCGATGTGTGTGGATTTATTTTTCACATCCTCGGATACAACGAGCGCAGCACTTGGGTTTGCAATCCTCTACATGATTCATAATCCAGAGGTTGTAGCCAAAGTTCAAAAGGAAATTGACACTGTTATCGGCCCTCATAGAAACCCTACCCTAGATGACAAAAACATGTAAGTTTAAGTTGTACGACGGAATATTTTTGAAGCTGTACTGATTGTTAACCTGTATTTAAAACTATTGTTACATTGAAAAATCAGTATGCCATACATGGAAGCAACTACTTTGGAAGTGTTAAGGTATTCTTCAATTAATCCAATCGCGGCCCGATCACCCAACAAAGACACTTTCATAAATGAATACTTTATTCCAAAGGTTGGTTTTATTATAAAAAAAACATTTTTATTCTCAAAGAATTAAAATTAAAGACAGATGAAATAAAAAATGTTTACTAACAGGACACGTCTGTAGCAATTTTACTTCATGGAATGCACTTTAGTGAGAAGACTTGGGGCGATCCAATAAATTTCCGTCCAGAAAGATTTCTCGACAGCAATATGGAAATCATCAACGCAGACAAAATCATTCCGTTTGGATATGGTAAGTTTTAGTCATTTACAAGTTTGTGTTTCCAACAATAAAAATGTAAAAGATTGATTTTTATTTCTAGGAAAACGTGTGTGTATGGGAGAAAACCTTGCAAGGGCTTCATTTTTTACATTCTTTACGATGCTTATGCAACGGTACACTTTTGAAAAATCACCCTTTCATCCGGAGCCACCTTTAAAACCTAGGGCTGGACTCACCAGTACACCACAGCCATATCATGTTTTGATTAAACCTAGAAACATAATTGTTCAGTAGTTTTGCAATTTAATTAATACCCACAGACCACAGATTGTATATGTAACTAATAATTTCAAGCTGAAACATGACCTTCTTCAAAAGGAACTATTAAATAAAAGATATAAATAAAAAAGTAAGAATTATCGTTTGAATCATTTTATATCGATTGAAACGATAAGCATGAAAATCTGGGAACAGAAAAGCTGTCAAGCAGACTAGCCTAAACTAATTTTCATAGTGTATATAGCATGCCAATAAAATTACTAACAGTAAAGTCCCACTACTGAGAGCCTGAAAAGGTGAAAATTATTTCTTTTCCAACCAAAGTACAAAATATAATCAATTTATTTTAAATCCCAAATGTTTTTCATGGATTTTATTACAAAAGAAGAGTTGTTGTCAATGAGTTATGAGACAAATACTTATAAACATAACCAATTTAGAACTAGGATTTGCATGCATGCTAAATATGAAATACTGAATTAACTAACTTCAAACCATTTGTTAATCCACCTCCCTAAATGATTCACTTCTTCCATTTAACAAAAAGATGAGACATTTGAAACAATAAATGAGTCAAAGATCAAATTATAAAACATATACAAGAGGGACAGTTAGAATCTTATGATCAAGTATCGTATTTCAAGTTAAACCCAGTTAAACCGCAGATGAACCACAAACTGTGAAGCTAAACGAATCTAGGGTCAGTTTGGTCTCTCCCCTACAGACTCGCCTGTCAAACCGGCTTGTCTAATATACTTGGCCAACGGAATTCACCTCATGGGGCAGGGCAACAAAGATTACGTTTATATACAACCAAACATCCTGAACTTCCGCATGAATTTTCTACAATTTCATTATTCGCTTGGTCATCCGAACAGAGTCACCGAAAAGATTCAATCTAAACCACGATCGAATCAACCTTCATATACATTACAAATTCTACAATCATTTTCAGGATCAGGATAAAACTTTTTTAAACAGTTTTTAGAACATTAAGACTTGAAATTTAAAGTTGTAATGTAAAAAGTTCGATAGAAATTCATTGAAATAAACATCCTTTTACAAATGGAGCCCCCTAAAGCCTTAGTTTTAAAACTTATAGTGTTCTCAGTGTGTCTCACAGTGCCTGGAAGTGGAAATCGACAAAAATATGGAGGTAAGAGATTGACACGTTAATTGGACTCCTGTAGCGTTAATAATGGCCATTTAAAAATTAATTTGAAATCAAACTTATTTTGCATACAAAGATTTCGGGAAAAAAGTCAAGTACAATGACATCATCTTATAAGGAGAAAAACCTAAAAAAAAACTGCCCATATTTTCAATACACCGTTACTTGGGTTCACCTTGTATTTATTACTGTACAGGTGTTTACCCTTCATAAATTGGCAATGCAAAACCGGTCTTAAGTCTGAGAAGACATTATACAATCCCTAATTCCAAGTTGTGCGTGGGCTCTTCTATAAAACATATCCAAAACTTTTCTGCACAGTTTCTTTGCACGATTAGTTAAAATAATACACTGACCCAATGTACGTATCATTGTTTTCACAAAACTCTGAACCAATTTGAACTTATGGTGCTACAACATGCTAAATATCACGACGGAAATTATCAAACGAAAATGCGTTCCTTCAATGAATGGGAGAATAAGAAATGATGTCATAACTGTTTATTGAAATTGTCTTGTTCTCATTCTCATGTCCATTTAGGAAGAGTACTGAATATCGCACCCAATGAATGCACCTCCCCGAAATTCCCTAATGTAACTGGGACTTGCATGATAAGTCTCGAATGTCAACAGCGGTCGGGAACTGTGATTGGAGCCTGTCGCGAGGGACTACTATTTGGGGCATGCTGTCTCGATGCAAACGAAGTGGTGACAACCACCAGACTCCCAGATACCGTTTTTTCTACAACGGGATCAACGATGCAAACTGATTCAACGACAACCGAATTTCAAAAATTACCTAGTAAAAACACTATTTTCGGGTTTCTAAAAATTCAGGATTCGAAAAGTCCGAATACGAGGAATACCCAAAAAAAGAACACAGTCCTTGTTGAGTACATACCGTCGGATCAGCCTACTTCGATACTTGTCCAAGGTCTTGTAAAGAAAGACAATGGTAAAGAAACCACTTTACATAGTAGTTTACCGATTGCTGTAACAACTTTAGACGGTCTAAAGGATCAAGATAATTCCAAGAAGGCGATTCCAGTATTCAGCTCCACTGCTAAGCCATCGGTAGGAACAACGGCCGCTTTGCGTGCAACCTTCGCCACTTCGCCGACAACAACGATTACTTTACCGACGACAACGACTACTTTACCGACAACAACAACTACTATACCCACAACAACGACTACTTTACCGACAACAACAACTACTATACCCACAACAACTACTACTTTACCGACGACAACGACTACTTTACCGACGACAACGACTACTTTACCAACAACAACAACCACCGTACCATCAACAACAAAATTCTTCTATGGAAAAATCAAATACTCTCCAAAACCAATGAAATTCCGAGCAACTACGCTGAAGACTATTTGGACGCGACCTCCAACAACTGAAACCTCGTATTCTGTTTTTACGACAAGTGAAGAGGAAGACGACAATGAGGTAGTAAGAAAGCCAGTACGACGAGTATCAACAGAAGCAGTGACCATGTCGACAGCTTTCAGCACAGAAGCCGAAGCCCGTGTCACGGTACCGGTAGAAGAAAGCACGCCAATTTTTACTAAATCCACTGAGGAAGCAACGGCTGGGAGCCAACAAAGCCCCGAAGAGATTACAACCCCATCGGCATATCTTAAGTCTACCGAAGTTATCACTGCTGTCTATCATAACCCTACAGAGGAAAATGCCAGTCAGTTTCAAAAATCTACTGAAGAAAGTACATCAGAAAACATGGTAGAAACGACAGTAATGCCCATTGACATTCCTAAAACTGTAACGGAAATGACGGATAAGCGGAATGAAACCAGTTCTGGTCCACAGAAAAATGTCCGTCTCGTAAATTCCCCAATTTCCCATAGAATTGGTGCTGCAAATTCTGAAAATTCTTCAGGTGATGAATCATCATCCGCAGGATGGGATAACAAACTGGATGATTTCGTAAACCAGGTAAGAATCCAGCAAGGCTAATTTAAATTATAACGAAATGTTTTTAAATAATGTAAATAATTTAAATATATGTATAAATAATCGAGTATCAGGTAGTTGAAGGAATCGCAGAGGAATTAGACAAATCAAATATAGACGACGTGGTTTTCAAATCTACTTCGACAACTTCAACAACTACAGTCAAACCGACCCCTAAATCTGAAAAAATTGCTATCAAGCGGAAAAAGTCCAAAGGAAAAGGACACTCAAACAGACATCATGGAAGTTCGTCAAAATCCAAAACGAAGAAGCCAACAAAAAAGGTTACCATTTCTAAAGACGTTAATTCCAACGGGGGACTGTTGGACTACAAAAAAGGTAATTAGAACAATAACTATTTTACATGTTAACTATCCTCCTTTGCGAAATTAGTGCGGAAATTCGTATTAATTTGATCTTGTTCGCATCTCAAGATTGTGGTGTCAGGCCTTTGGCGAGGAAAAGTCGAATTGTTGGAGGAACGCCTTCAAATTATGGAAGCTGGCCTTGGCACGCACTGGTAAAAGAAGCAACCTGGTGGGGAATGTTCTCTAAAATAAAATGTGGCGGAGTTTTAATTGGATCTCGACATGGTTAGCTATTAATTCGTAAAACCGCTTAATTATTAAAAGTTTTTAAAGTGAAGAATAAAAATGTATCTTTATCCATTCATGCAATTGCAGTTTTAACGGCTGCCCATTGTCAACCTCAGCAAACTGGAAAACTTTCCGTCGTTCTTGGAGTAACGGACTCCGATAATCCTAACGCAAATGCTGTAACTAAAGGAGTTCGTCGAGTTTTAAGACATCCTCAATTCAACCCAAGAACATATGAAAATGATATTGCCGTCCTGGAGTTGGATTCTCCGGTCCAATTCCAACCACACATTGTCCCAATTTGTATGCCCGATTTAAAGGAGGTATTTGAGGGCAAGGAGGGATTCGTCACCGGAATGGGTCTTTTGCGCCATGGTATTAATTTACTTATAATTATAAAAGATTCGACGCTACAAATTCAGAACTTCTCGATAACAAATTGGTGGAGATTTAAATATACCGATTTAATATCGTCTTAAATTAGATGGCGAACGTCCTCTGGTTTTGCATGAAGTGGATGTCCCGATTTTAAATAATTCAGACTGCCAGTCCATGTTCCGAAGATCCGGAAATTCGAAGCCAATCGAGGAAAGCTTCATCTGTGCTGGATATCCTCAGGGATTGAAGGATTCTTGTGGAGGTATTTAATGCCATCTTATTTACTGAAATATTTCCCCAACTAAACAGTTTTTTGAAATTTATTAAAAATGTGTCTTTTCTTCTTCCTTTCAGGTGACAGCGGTTCGTACCCACATGTACCTTTGAAGCATTATCGTTCGGATGAACCAAATGTAAATGAGACTGTGACTGAATTTTTCTCAGGCGGTCCCTTATCTGTGCAAAGATCGAATGGACAATGGGTGCTGGCTGGAACGGTATCTCACGGAATCAAATGTGCTGTGCCGAATCAACCAGGAGTTTACATGAGGACAACTTGGTACAGGCCGTGGATTGAGAAAGTAACACGAGTTGCACGTGGTCGGGATTCGTCAAAGTGCCAGGGTCCTCCAGGAAGCTGTGATTATCCTCATATCCAACCTAAAGGCATCCTAAATACTTTATTCCGAGTGTTCAGATTGGCAAGGAAATTCTGGAAGTCAAGAAAGTAACTAGTACTGGAGTAAAACGATATATGCATTTACATTTTAAATTTGTAAATATCCTGCAGGGGGGTTTTATTTAAGGAATAAAATAATGTACAGGGGTACGATTGCTGTGACATTATGCTTACCAAACACAGCAAGTGCGTTTACCAGTATTAAGCAAAATGTTAAATGATAACTTATAGACGATAAATAAATCCAAGCTGTCGAATTAGTGACTTTGTCTTTGTTCGGTTTTCATAGTTTTTAATTTTCTCGCCATTTTCGTTTTCAAATGTGAAAAAGTTGTAATATGTCTTGATGATGATGAAAAGTTTTATTTGGGGTCTGATGTCGTTGTATGATACTGGAGTGTAGCCAATCTATTCATGTTATATTTTGTCAGTAGCTCGTGAAAGAAGAGTGATTTGCCAGTTTTAATCCAAAAAAAATTGTGACCGAAAAGTTCCAAGAACATCTTCATGTTCATACGCAATGGTTTCTTTGTCTTTTAGGCAGAGGGGTGAGTTGCAAATTCTCCAAGCTATTGGAATTCGGTAACTTTTTGCGAACCTTCCTTTCAAAGATGTTGGATGGATTGCAAAAATAAAAAGCTAAAATCCCATTGTCAGTGACGCAACAAATAGTTTTTTTTTGGTAATGGAACTTGCAAATTGCTCATTCTAACAAAGGGACATCAAGCTGTGAAACTTTCCTCGCAGCCCTAAAGCTAATGAAAGTTACAATACCATACCATCTTGAAGTAAATATCCGATGAGTCGTTTTATAACGAAATTCTGGGATTTATTGAGCAAAAAACTCGGTCGTTCCAGGTTCCAGTCAATTTATAAATGTACTTAGTCTTACACATGTACCTTAATTAGATGAACTTGTATAAAAGGGGAATATTCGAGAAGATCAGATTCATTCCTTTTCCAACCATCTTTTCCAGTACTCCTGAAATTACGAATTTTCATAAAATTCAATCATGAAAGTCTTCATCGCAGTCGTTGTAGTAGCCTGCTTGGTAGCTGGGGCTGTGACTCAAGGGCCACAAGAACAGTTCCTTACATCTGCTGGACAAGAGGCATTTGCTGCCGTTGAACCTGCTCAATTACATTCCGCTGATGACGGAGAGTCAGGTATGTCGACATTTAATGTAAAAGCGATAATGTAATTTTCAAGTTAGGCGTTAATCATAAAAAATTTTGTTTATTGAAGTTCGTAACAAGAGGCAATTTGGATTCGGTGGGGGCTATGGTGGATATGGTAAGTTGAGACACCTTCTAATTTGAAATCATTATCTTGAGAATTCAAAATTACGACGATTGAAATTTTAAAGGAGGAGGATATGGCGGTGGGTATGGCGGCGGGTACGGAAGAGGTTTCGGCGGTGGGTATGGACGTCGAGGTTTTGGTGGGGGCGGGTATGGCGGTTATGGCGGCTATGGAAGTAAGTAACTTTTTAAGTTTGATTTTCAATAAATAGTTAGCTTAAAAGAGTAATTGTTCACTGTTTGGATCATTGTTTTTAATTTTTAGGATAAGCAATAAGAACTGGACCAGGAAACATGGACTCGATTGGCAACCGGATGACACTCTTGCTTAAACATGGGATTTGTGATACCTTTATTTTGTAGATGCAATTTAATCCCCTTGCTCTATAATTGACTATTAGAACAAGTTTATTAACACATATAACATGGCCCTTTGCAGGCACTTTTGTATTTGAATAGTTTAAAATGATAGATTTTTCAAGGAAATTTAATAAAGAGCAACACAAAAACCACTTGATTATTTGTACAATACTGTCAAATTGGCTATACAATATACATTTATCGTTTATTCATGATGGCAAATGGCACTGGTTACCTAATTTTGGAGATAAATTTCGTTAACTCATTTTTCATTTTTATGGAAAAAAATACAAAATAATTATGGCCCACCGCTGAAGTAAAACACTTTGCATTGTACCCTATTACTTCGCACGTGTCTTAAAGCAAACATCGATCAATGTCAGAATTACTTATCAAATCTTGATAAAATTTCGCAGGGTTTCACACCCCGGTGTAAGTGGGAGCGGTCCCTTACACGTACATATTATATGAGATGACACATGGTAATCATTTAAAACTCATGTATCAATTTCCCCAAAAACCCCGTGTTTCGCACCCTGGAATGAAGTTTCGGTGCTATATAATGCGTAGATGATAGACTAGATAGACATAGAGACGGACAGACAGAGAGACATCCAGCCTGCTAATGCGCATAAAGTGTTTTCAACACTTAATAAACCGTCCTACGCCTACGAATGTACTGATGAATCGCAGGTGTACATTTTTATAACGTTTTATGAACATCAAAATTGTTTCTGAACATGGTTGACATTAAAACTGCAGACAATAGCCTGCAATCGATGTATCACACATAGAATTATATTTTGAAAAACGTTGACCTTTGACCTTATCTTCCTTGATCTTTGACTTACATGACCCCGGAACAGACTCTGTCTGAAGGTCATAAGTGATTCCCCGAAAAAAATGGAAAAGTTAAACCGTTATCGAGTTTACGGACCGGACAGATAGACGGACGGATGGACAGGTAGACACCGACTACCGAGGCATTAACATAATCTATCTCCGATATATAATAATCGAATCTCGGTGATGTATGAAAATATTTTTCATTTGGTTTTCATTTGCTAGTAGAGTACGTATAGACAAATAATAGTTTTAAGTTTAACTTCAAATTCAGTAAAAATTAAATACATACTGATGATGGACAATTCCAGGTTGGTTTAAATTGTTCGATTTTCAAAACTGCATTTTCAGATCGTCACATTCAGATTTTAATTGATGAATAAAGAAAACTTTTTAATTTAAAGGGAAGCTCATGTTGATGAAAAACAAAGATTCTCTAATGTGCATAGCAAATAGCCGACTTGAATTTGAAAGTCCAACTAAAAATTGTTTTCAAATGTGAATTTAAATCCAAGGCACATTGCACATTGTATTGTCATGATGAATGATGACGTCGTTCCAATATCATTAATCAAGATGTTACAAAGAACTAAATTGTATCCTTTATATAAAGTTTTAGAACTAACTGGATAGTTCTGGAATTAGCAACGTGAATTCTTTGACTCTTGTAGAGTTTAAAATCAACTGAAATTGCTTGTTGCTGAGTCGTTGCTGCATGTGACCGTGCAAAAAATCTTAGAAAAAAGTCACGCTTCGCAGTTTCAGGAGAGACATACGATGCAAATTGCTTTTAATCCAATAAGAAATGGAATTCCCCATAAAAACAGGTGCTAGTTGGTTCAAATATATTTATGGTGATGGGCTTCACTAACTATATTTATATATGTAGTTTAGGACAATTTATCAACGGGAAGAGGAGAAACACATATATGGAAAAATGAAACCACCAAAATCCAGGTAAATACGGTTTTCAACGGCTTGGGGTATGGACGTCAGAACAATTTCAACTTTTCTTAGCGAATGCAAAAAATCAGAGACTCTTCTGATGCTACTTTTGTAATGCTTCTTCACAGCGGTTGTTCACGTCAAAGTGTCAATGAAACATGAATAATGCTTTTTTTTGAAAACTTGACGTAAATCGGAGATGGCTCACGCAAATGGATGGGTGTTTCGAATTGGTATAAAACCAAGTCCGACGAATGCATTCAAATCACTTTGGTATTTGTTCTTTGTCGACATTTCATATAAGCTGCTCCCTTTAAGTTTTGTTAATCCTTGTAAGACTGATTAAGAAAAATCTAAAATGAACAAAATTATTTCCTTGGTTTTCGTTTTGGCATGCCTTTTTGCCATAGCCTACTCACTTCCAGTTGACGAAAGTGCGCAAAAGACCCCAGAGGATTTGTTACCCGTCGTGGGTCATCGAGATAAGATGTCCGTAGAAGCAGAAGCTGAAGGTATGAGCTTTCTAGTTTTGTCTGATGCTTTGGTCTTATTTGATCTTAAATGTTCTAATCCCATCGAAACTTTTTTTTTCAGAAACTACTGGAACCCGGCAAAAGCGGCAGTTTTTCGGTGGTTACGGTGGTAAGACTTTAAACGCGTTTAGATTATTATGACAATAAATATATTCTCATAAATTAATTTTCAGGATACGGAGGATATGGAGGAGGCTACAGGAGATATAGAGGCAAAAATCTAAAAATTTGCATAATATGTATCAATCCAATGTCTATTTTATTTTTTATTTATTAGTAATTAATATTCAATACTCTGTTATAATTCCTATAGGTTATGGAGGCTACGGAGGTTATGGAGGCTACGGCGGGTATGGAGGCTACGGACGTCGAAGGGGTTTTTACGGATAAAAAGGTTACTAATAACTAATTAGCAATTAACATCTGTAACATATATGCAGTAAAAATTATAATTCAAGAAACGTTTTCTTACTTTTGCTTATATTTAGCAGATTCATGACACTTATATTTGGGCATGAAAGGAGATGGACCTCGAAAATTCGTCTTTTGTGATTATAACTACAACTGTATTCTAACAGTTGGAAAACTCTTGAAATGTTAGAAATTCATACTGTAATATATTGCATTTTACTCAAAGTGCTTTTTTGTAAAACACCCACCGTCAAAATAAATTGATTATTGGAAACTTCAAACCAGAAAATTTTATTTCGTCAGATCGCGAAATGCATCAAGGACCCTTCCTTAAAGTCATTGACATTATAATGTAATAAAAAGACAAGTAATTTCTATTAATTTCTGTCTGTAACCTAAAATGGAAATGCAAACTGATTTAAAATGAGACTGTCTGTAGTTCCTGTTGGCAATTGAGCTAGGCCTCGAAGGCTTTGGCTTTGATGCGATGTGACTTTCCATATGAATAGTTCTTGATTATCTCGACACAACTTTCATTCATTTCACTCTTATTCCGTATAATACGAATAGAAGCCTAATTGTTCACAAATGAATTATGGCTATTGTATATTGTAAAACTATAACGACTTTACATGCAATTTAATATACGGCAGTATAGTAGGGTTATGCTGCTGTTAATGTTGTGATGCCACAAAGTCTGAACCAGTTTCGCACATCCGTAAGCAGGATTTGGTTAAAAGTGAATTAAACTTGTCGAAATCTCGATTGCCTTTATGCGTGAAATAATTTATGCATAATAATCAGATAACAATGCCTGACCAAGCAGTTTTAAATTCAGTGCCAGTGACACTGTCTGATGTAAAGCAGCCTTGACCCCCTTCCAGCGATTCTTTAAATCTTACAATTGTTATTAAAATCCTTATTAATCGATTTACTTTGTTATTTTAGTATTTTTCGTAGATCGGATTGTAAGAATTTTATTAGTCCAAATTGCGTCATAAATAGGCGTTAAATATGGGTTTACAAAATGCTATTACAGTTCTGGTGGCGGCAGTCCTTATCACTTACACCGAAGCCGGCATGGGTAAATATTCATTTATTGTTACTTTCTGAATTAAACAACGACCCTCACTTTTAAGTGTATTTACCGAATTTCTTCCTTGCAGACGAATTTCTAAGGAACTCCGTTTACAGTATTCAGAGTAAGAAGGACGATGGGGTATGTTGAGAATTGGCAAATTAACTTTGACAAGTACATTAACTATATGTAATTAAACGGTTACGCAAATTTTCTAAACCTTTTTAGGCCTTGTCCCTCACCACTACACCCCGGAACACATATAACGGGGTGACGATTGAAAAGTGGAACAACTCAGAGAATCAGAAATGGATAGTTCGAGGTAAATATGCGTATTTTTAATTAAAATCAACGTTAATTTTTATAAAACCCAAAGAGTAAATATTAATATTTAACAGAATCGTGTCCACTTAATCTGTTTTGTGAAGCAGCATGACTAAAAAATTAAGCTTTTTGTTCATTGTTTAATAGATTTCCAGTCACTGGGATTGTACGAATTCACACCATTACTTCACAATACAACTTCTAACGTAGTTACTTACCAGTTTACAAAAAACGTATATTCTTACAAAAGACAGTGGAAAGTGATTATTTTATCACATCAACGGTATCAAATTAAAAACCCGGAGTCGGGGCTGTGTCTCAGTAATATGGGGTAATTACAAAAACATTATGTAAATCTAAGTAAACTAAATTGTATAATTATTGTGTTGAGCCTATGCATGCCATAGACTTTGAATATTATTGTTTGATTTCTCTAGAACTCATGAACAGGTTGAGGAAACAGATTGTGATATAACGCATCCAATGAAACAAATCTGGAAATTCAGACTTCTGGGAAAGTAGATATCCATATAGTGTTTTCAAACATTCTTTTTACACTACTATCCTTATTAATGCAATTGTGTTTACAAAACAAGTTGTTCTTTTTGTTGTTATTCAATAAAGTTACATTTTTCACATTTAGTTTGGAGTGGGCGTATAAATTAAATTTTATTTCATAATCACGGTGGTTATGGTCTCTATACAGCGTGTAGGTTGAGGGTGTATCGTTCAATACATTATTATTGTATACGTCCTATCAAGGAATTTACTGATTTACTTGACTTATGACAACTCAATTTCCTTCCTGAACCATAAAATTTATCTATAAAATTTTTATTACGAGTGATAACAAATACGAACAAATAATACAAAGTTGTCAAATTATTATTTTTTAAATCAATAAGGAACGAAGAGTTTAATACAATTTGAGTCCTTGAATTTATCTAGAATAAGAATTAAAATTGAAAAGGCATTTGCATGCGAAAGTCGAACAAAGATGTAAATTAATTTATCCGAATATTTATAAATTTTGAAGCAAACTTATTTATTTATTGTAGGTTATCCGATCTACCAGTAAACTCGGCTAGCATTCTTAACGCAGGTGGACACGCGTATTCGGGCAGCATTACGACTTTGGCCACCAAATTCCGTACGGTCCGAATGCGGCAACCCGCTTCTGCGCCGATTCGGTATACCTTCGGCCAGCGATTTCGCCGTATTCTATCCGCGCTCTAGCCACAGATTCGGCTAGCCTTCTGTATGCATTCGGGTTTGGTTCTAATTTAGTATTCGGGCCAGCGGATAATAATCTTCTTTTCAAGTTAGACAATTACGGTTTTTAAATCTTTTTTTATTGATAACTATGAATCATTGGAATACAAATTTGAAAATCATTACAACTTAATAATACACATTTGTACAAAATATCCGTACTTACTAATGACATTTTGATAGTTTCCGACAAATCAGACACTTTGAACACTCCAATTGTTGTACTATTAATAGGATACCCCCTGACCTTATTTAACGACCTAAATTCTTTACAACAGTAGGCCTTAACCCTCTCTTCGATTACTTCCATCAAAACAATAATTATTATAAACAAAGTATGGAGCAACATAAAATTTCTAAAATACTTTTTTGGAAGATAGTCAATAAATCCCGCAATCTCTGTATACAACAATATTGTTCTCAGTTCTGTTGCTTTGTAATGGTCTATCTCCCAAAGCGACCTAGGCTTTCTCTGGAAATTAGACGGAAAGTCAACCTTAAAAGAAACTAGTCTGTCTGAAATTTGCTTTTTGATATGGTTTGATAATCGATGCAATAACTTGCCTTTTACCCACTGGCGTAATAATTTTCTTGTGACCCCAAGACACACCAGATGCATATAATCAAGTGGCACTTGACTTACTAGTCCAATATTTACAGTAGAAAATATACTTTTACCGGTATGATGATCAGGATCAGTTTGACTAAGAAACGACGCATCTGATCTACTGCTGCCGGTGACGAACATTCTTTATTTCGGCGACGTTGATGACGCCCACCACCTCTATCACCGGCGTTTTTTAACCACGTTTGAATTCCTTGGTCGATTTCACTATCTGTTGCTGACCCTACTCCTTTCGTGAGTCTGATGGATTCTAAAACATATATATCAACACGTTTAACTCCAGAGTCAAAAAAGAGTATATTTAGATCTAAATAAAATATTTATTACCGTAAATTGTAGTCAGAAGTTTAGAAGCGACTTTGTCTTCTTTTAACCCAGCTTCCGCCTTTGATCCTTTTCCCGTCAAACTCAATTTAATCGCGAGAGATTGATCAATAAGTCTACTAAGAATCCTTCTAGTTATAGCTGCTACGTCTTTCCCACCGACTAGACTAAGATTCCCTTGCTGTAATAAAATAAGTAACCTCATTTAATACAAATGGAAAAAAAACTTGACGTGTTTGGTGTGATTAAATCACCCAAATACTACTACTTCAAACAAAATTTTAAATTACTTACTAGTTTTTGGGCGTTTTCTGTGTCAGCCAACCAATTATTAATCAGCGATAAATCATGTATAGAGTTAAGTGGCAATTGAGGAAGGCCGTCTAATTCATTCGGATTTGTCGAAGGTTGAGTTCCTCCAGTTCGTCGCAGCAGTTCAGTCATATCATCACGAAGCTGAACGAGTTCTCCAGTTACAACATCTTAAAACCCTTAGAAATAAAATGTTATTTATTTTAATTGATAACTGATGTATTGCCAAACACATATATCATATTTTGAACTTTAATTTGACTTACTTCGCTGTTCAGTTTGTATTTGTTTTAAAATAGACAAAATGCTGTTTTGATGATTTGCATTAGCTGCATCAGTTGCGGAAGTAGTATGATTTAGTTCCAAAATATACGAGTTTCCATTTAAAAAATTTGTTGTTTCAATTTCGATAGAGGATCTGAGAGGTAGGACTGCACTTGTTATATCAACATTATTCAATACTTGATCTTGACTTGAGATATTGGAATCAGAGTTGTTTACGGACGGAGCCGGAGTTTCGGTTTCCACAGAATTAGTCGCTCGCACTGGTGATATTTAACAATATTTTTGATCGTTACTAATTTAGAATGCTCAATACGTAATAATAATATTTAAATGTGAAATTAATGCAAGCTTAAAAATCTCACCTTCCAAGTTTTTGTCGAAAAAACTAGTACTTGGCACTGCTTGATGCTCTGCTTCGGATGAGATATCTGACTCGCTTGAACTTGATACTTGTGATTGGACCACTTTTGGATTTCTTAAAGATTTTCGAGGTCTTCGAATTCGGAGTCGACTGTGTTCAACTTCCGACGAGTCCAGCGTCAGATCTTTCTGTGCCTTCTTACTAATTAAAACAGCTTTGGGGTAATCGTCTACAATTAAATAAAAGTTAATTTAAGACGGAGTTCAAGCAAAAACTCTGAAACAGTATGTCTGCAATTCAATTGAATACAAATTTATAGTTGATTACTAGAAAATTTCAACACGACACAAGAAAAACTTTTCCAGTTGTCTTCTGGTTTTGTGTGTTTAATTTGTAATGACTGATTTGGAGATGTTTGGTCCAACGTTCGGTGGCCACTTGCAGCTTTTCAAATCCTCCCCGACCCATGACCTTGACACTACCGCGACGCTATTTTCCTCGCCGAATTCGACAACTGCAAACTGATGGAGATGGGATGATTCCATTTGTGAGAAGAACGTATTTTAAAATCCAAAAATGCAAGAAACAAATGCAGACTGCGTTCAGAGTTTGGAGAAATTCTTGCATGAATCTATTTGTTCAAATTTGCCCTCTCTCAAAAACCGTAATGGCGGGTCATACTCCAAGCCAACTGATTTTAGAAGCTATGCCGAGGAAATATAGGTTTCTATGAGCATGCGGGGTTCCTACTATTCGAGTTCGGCTACCGCACTCGAATAGTAGTTGGGAAGCAAGTTAGCCAACCGACATTTTTATCAAGTTTTTGGCCGAATGGCCGCTTGAATTAATCACTTAGATAGAATTCGGCTCCAGTTCGAATTCCATTCTACGTTTCGGCCGAATCACCGCAACTAAGACGAATAAATTTAGAATTCGGTTCAAACTCGGGTAAGAGTCTTAGTTTCGGCCGACTATGAACCGAGTGTACGTAATACTTTTAGAACGCTAGCCGATTTTACTGGTAGATATAGCTAAAAGAATCCCGTCATTTATTGTTCCACGTATTTTTAATCAGATCAGCGCACATTTCACCTATCATTATTGTAGGGGCGTTAAGATTGGCGTTAGTGATGAATGGCATCACCGAAGCGTCTGCAACTCGGAGTCCTTTAGTTCCAATAACCCTGAAAATGTTAACATTAATTAATTTTCATGAATATTTACACCACTAACAAGGGACGGAACTCAGGAATGATCTGAAACTTTTTTGGTTAAATCTACAGTCCAAATGAACAATAAAACCTAAAAAATTAGCTGCCCTAATTGATGTTATCCAAGTCAAAAAAATTGATGAACAATGGAGCTGCAAATGAAAACACCGGAATTATTAAACATTATATACGAAAAAATCAAGAAAAAAATTAGAACAACGAAAATCATAATATCTCGCTTTTATTCCAATCGAATTTTGAGAAATCGAGGTGGGAAGTGACCGCATAAGGGGCGTGGCGGCTGTGATGTGAGGGCAAGAGAGCGAGCGAGAAAACTGGAATTATTCTGATTTTCTATAGTAACTGCCCGTCTGCTTTAGTGAAAAGTCTCGCTCTGTCGCTATACTATTTTCTGGACTTCTCCTATCTTCGCTCAATGTCTTTTTCTACGTCACGGCATGAAAAGTTTTCTTGTACTGATCTCGCGCAGTGGCACCCATTTTCTGCCAACTTCCTACCTCGATTTCTCAAAATCCGCTTGGAATAAAAGCGAGATATTATGATTTTCGTTTTTCTAATTTTTTTCTTGATTTTTTTGTATATAATGTTTAATAATTCCTGTGTTTTCATTTGCAGCTCCATTGTTCATCAATTTTTTTGACATGGATAACATCAATTAAGGCAGCTAATTTTTAGGTTTTATTGTTGATTAACCCAAAAAAGTTTCAGACCATTCCCGAATTCCGTCCTGAGAACATTCCCTTGTAAGTGCAACTTTACGAAGCGTTTTGAATCGTACGGTGTATTCATAAAGCGAAATGAGACGGAACGGAAAGATTGTGCAAAAGCACCTCAATTTAATTATTTTAAGCTTAGCACTATTCTCGTCTTAAAGTCGGTTCCTCAACTATAAAGTTAATCTAATAGTTAATAACCTCAACTGTGAATCAACAACTGCTTTGAAATCAGTAGATCTTCCCATGGAACAAGTTCCGGATGGATGAAACTGAGTGTGTATATTGGTTTTCATGTAACATTCCCAATAAGCCTTGCTTTTGATTGTGTAGTTTTCGCAACCAGGAAAATGGTTAGGGGCCAATTTCGCTCCGAGTTTCCCATAGGTTGTAGTATTCTCAAACAGATTTAAAATAAAATCAATACCTACATGCCACATATGCATAAATTATAATGCATTTGACCAAAATAACAATTTTGTATTTTAATTACAAGTTTTTTTCTATTAACGAACGCCAACACACCTTCAAGCATGACTTGCATGTCATGACCATTTTCATCAGAGTAGTATTTGGGAACAATCAGGGGTTTGGAAAATGGATCCATATCCCTAAGCTGGATATAACCTCGGCTTTTTGGTCTTCCAAGAGCGAGAAAAACCACGTTAGAGTCATTGTTTGCATTGTAGTTGATAAACGTCTGAGTCGGCCCAACCTTCAATCCGAAGGCTTTCTCAATCTCTTGACCCAGTCCTTCATGAATACCAGCTCCAATTTGCATGGCTAGAAGGTCTGGCCAACGTTTCGAAGCTTTTGATGATGAAAGGAGAGCTGTTGCTGCAAGACCGTCCGAAGTTGAGAATGGGCCTTTCATGTAAAAGAACAGGTATGAATGGGATTTGAATATACGGTAAATTATGTGTCATATTTTGACGTTTCCGTCATAAATTCCATTTTTCGCTGTTAAATCTTTTAAGCGTCGATACCTAATTATCAATTCATTTCTACGTCCGGGCGCAAGATGTCCAGGGACGCACAAAATGTTACGGAAGTGATGTTTATCCCATCATCCATATAAATCTAAAAATTCCCTCACCATTTCCTGATGATAAATATTCCAGTGCCGATAATACTGTCATATCCCTTGACCGTAGGAACGATACACTTTGGTTCAACAAAAACGGTCCAACGCTCGTAAGTACGTGATCCTGAAGGTTTTCTCCAACTTGTAGATTAACTAATGTTTGTATCTTTATCGGATTGAAATTGGGAATATTTTACACTATGTAGCATTTTTAAGGACAATAAAAGATGGAGATTTGAAAACAAAACCTACCCCGACAGAATCCAAATGCTCCTTAGGACCAAGGCCGGAAAGCATAAGAAGTTTTGGAGAATTGATTGCCCCACAAGAAATTATTATTTCTTTGTTGGCCTCGACATACTGCTTTAACGCATGTCGGTAATATGTCACTCCAATTGCACGTAAAGTGTCATCAAAATGAATCTGATAAGGTCACGTCGAAACAGATAACATAATAATGTACTTACTAATTTGAATCATTATAGATTTCAATATGTTAATAACCTTAGTTGCATATGAATATCGATGAATCGTAAGGTTTTTGTTGTTGAGATGTGGTTCAATGTACCCTCGATAAGTACTAAATCGAATGCCCCTCTTTTGTGTTACGTCGAGAGGAAAAAATCCTACAATACAATTTTACCAAACAATATACATTTTCAATTATAGAATAACACCAGGAGAGATCACGATTAATTGTCCTTTATAACGTGCCTTCAGATTGATAACCATTCGGGTCAATTACTTTCCGTCCTAACTCTATCCCTGCTTGAAGCCAGTATTCCGCTGAAGGTGTAAAGCGAGCCTTTTCAATATACATTGGACCACCCGTTCCATGATGTTCTATTGACGTAAAACGTGAGAAAATTAAGAAAATAGTATTTTCAAACAAATTGTGGAATAGACATGAACATACGACTCCCTTCCCAATGTCCATGATAATCTTCAAGCCGTTTAAAAATCGCTTCGACATTTTCATATCTCCATCGAGGATCTCCTGTATGAGATGCCCAGTGATTGAAGTCTTCCGGATTTCCTCTCATGTAAACCATATGGTTGCTATTACTACTACCGCCGATGGACCGTCCTCTTGGCCAAGACATTTTCTGCGTGATAAATGATGATTGTTCATGTTTTTACTGGATTGAACGAAAATTCATAAAGATTTTCCGATTTTTAAAATGAGATTGGTAGCTTCTGTCTAAGGTTTGAAAGAATGTTTCAACAAAAATATAAAAAATGTTCTGTAGCATTGTCATAAATAGTAAGTCAACTTCTTTGTAGTTTGAACAGAAATTAAAACCGACCTGATCAATCCAAACATATCCACTATTGTTCAACGGCTCGGTTTTGTATTCCCAATCTATCATCGGCTTATTCATTAGTGGTTCCGTCATTAAAGGAATATACGTCAATGGATGAGGATCTGTTCCGGCTTCCAGAAGTAGGACCTTAAAATTCTCCGACAATCTAGATGCAACTGCTGCTCCACCAGAACCTCCACCAACTTAGGGTATCGAGTTTCATCCGTGATTTATTTATTTATGCGTAACAACATCTCGGATTGTAACAAGCAGATCTAGAAATTACCAACGATGAAGTCGTAAGCGTCAGACTGCGGCGGATTTGCTTTATTAATCAAATCCCCCATCATCCTTAGAAAGTCCAGATGTGCCATTAGCACTGCCAGTTTTACAACTAGTAAAGGCACTGTTGCTAGAGATAATGAGGTTAAAAACATGGGCAATGGGGTAGTTATGAAATTAGCAAATCCTGGAATGCTTTCCAAAGACATCCTGCAAATAATAATGGCACCGATTGATTGATTGATTGATCCAGTTTATGTCCGCAGCTTTGGTAAAGGATACGAGACCGATTTGATTGATGTTCCTACTTTTGTATTGTGCACTGTAAACGATAATGTTAACTAAAGGAAATTCAACCTGAAATTCAGTATTTATAGAGAAGCGGACATCAATTTGTTTATTAACTTAGGAGTTATTCACCTTTCGGGAACTTCGATAAAAGATAACCAAGAAAAGAACCTTACAATAAAGAATGCTGCAATTATTCATAATTAATGTATAAATTATGATGATGATGGATCATTGATAACATTATAAGCATACCAATCCATGATGATATGATACGTAAAAAGTTCCCACGCATCACGGAAACTAGAAGGACAGGTTAGTTCCAGACAGTATCGAAAAAAACTTGGATGGCAAGTTTATCAAACCATCGAAACTAGTCAATGTCAGAGTTCTAATATGCTATCTTGTCGATGAATTACCTATGTTCAAATACCTATATTTGTGAATGACTTGGTTTAAAATTGGTAACTTTAATAAATAACACTTAAAGTTGACAACATGTTTTACAAAAAGTAGTAACGTTTATTTCAACGATCAGTACAACAAACTCCAAGAAAATTCAATCAAATCTGTAGTCACTAGTGAGTCACTACGATAACGAATTAATCATACACTCAAAAAAATTGTAATTGGAGGAAGAAGAATTTTAGTACTTCCAAAGTATAAAGTATAGCTTTATAAGAATAGTACGGACATCTTAAACCATAAAACATAGATGGATACTATGGAGGCTTTAAAATGTACAAATAGTTGATAGAAAATCACAAACCTAACCGATGTTCCGGAATAATTGAACGCATAACAATTTAAGATAGGAAAGAATTGCCGGCGTATGATCAAAATTTTTGTGGTTTTGAATTTTCAATACATTTCTATTTTCCACGGGGAGGTCCTCCTTGTGACGGCCATTGCCCTCTTCCACGAGGGGCTGACGATGTTCCACCTCTGCTTCCTCTTCCTCGACCTTTAAGATATTTAAAATTTGCAGAATAATTAATATGTATTCAATTCATAAAATATTTTTCCTAATGCAATATTATATATAATTTTAAATTTCATAGTATATTTAGCTTTTTAAGCGGAAACTGTTACATACTTTGACCCCGCATCATTGGAACTTTGCCGCGGGCGCTAGCACTTATGCCAGCGCCCTTGTGCCCAACCCGCTTAAACATCGGAGCATTTTTAAGCATGTCAGGTAGTATGAGGAAACGAATTTTGGAGCCTCGGATAAAAACTAGTTCCAGATTAGAGTTTCTTCCATCTCGGTAGGTCACGTTTACATTGGACATTTGACAATTCATGTTGTCTTCAGCCTCCAACAATTTCCCACGGAAGACTTCTCCAGTGGTCGTTTCAAGAGTCACAATGTGACCTTCCGCCTCGTGAAGAACCTTTATTGGGACTCCGATTGACATGTTCTACAACAATAAGTACAAGACACAAGGTTAATTAAAAATAAAATATGAAATATATCACAACAATTATTCATTTGATTGTGGATTACATATGTATCAATTTTCGATATAAGAGATGGTATCGCAGAGTTATGTGTAAAATAGAATCACAAATCATTGAAATCATGTATATAATATATATACAATACACAATAAACCAATGATAATATATATATAATACATTTATTTGTACTCCAATCACCAATAACTAGAAGGTGGAATATGATAATATGAAATGCAATCAATGCAATGATGTGACAACTGAATGCATATGCATGTATCCCTAGACCATAGCACATACATAGTATAGTCAATAGTCTAGTGTACTGTACTGTGTAAGTGTGTACTGTACTGTGTACTGTACTGACTGTGTACTGTACTGTGTACTGTACTTTGCTCTGTGCTCTGCATTTCACACTTTGTGCTTTTGGCTTTGGTATGCTTCATGCTGATGCTGGAATTCCAAATTCTCGACAATTTGCAATTTCACAAGTGTCAAAGTGACAAGCAACAAGCACCAAGTGCCAAGCCAAGCACAAAGCAAAATTTAAAAAATGCAATTCAGAATTGCAACAAACTTCAAACTTCAAGCTTGAATATTCGAACGACAAACAACGAACCACAAACGACAAACGAAAAAAGCCGAAAGTGTAACAAAAATGATGATTGCATTTCACAATTTTCACATATTTGGCATTGATTGGTTTGTTACCTACCTGAATTTTATTCGAAACAAGTTTAGTTTTTTAAATTTCAAAACGTCTCCTCTCCTGCTTTGTTGTCGGTACGCTTGATGTTTGTTTGGTTTCGGTTCCAGACACTTCCAAATCCAAAAATGGTGAAATTTTAATTTCTTCAAAAAGTTGAAATTATCACGCAGGCAGACTGCAGACACCTAAACCTGCACAATGTCCAATCAATGTACAATAGTGAATAAGAGGGGGATTGGGATTATTGCAAATGCCATGGAGGAGAGTACGCTATCTCTTCAGACGATGTCTCTATTCAAAACCGCAATTCTTTCCGCCTAGAATTCAGCTCTATGTTTTTAAGACATGGGCATTGTGTTGGGAGATCACTTGCTGCAAAAATGATGTGATGTGATGTGTGTTGTGTTGGAAAACGAGTAGACCCCGACACCCGAGTCCCGAACCGAAAATTATACAAATTACTTTAATTACTTACCAATTCACGATTTCAAATTCAAAATAACAACCTGCCCCTGAACCTACCTGACCTGGAGCTGAACCTTCAACCTGGAACGATGAACTGATGGACGTCGTCTGCAACTGACGTAAACTTTGTTGGAAACTAGACGATGAGATCGTCTGTATGTACTGCCAGCAGAATTCCTGTGAGTTACTCGGAATGTATTGGGGCTTGTCTCACCGTCTAGTTGGAAACGTTAAAAATTAAAAATCCATATCGTCAATCTACAGCAATGAATTTTGAATAATTGTCATTTGTCATAATTCTTAAAAGTAATAGGGTAAGTCTTACAGTACAGTAAGACTTATTCGATTAAGACTCTTACTTAACCCAATCAAAACAATAATCGAATAAGTATTTGAAATAGGTACATCAATTGATTTATTTGACTAATAACACTGGTGACTGGAACGTTTGACGTTACATCACATCTTCAATATTAATTGTGAATTGATCTTGGAAACCATCCGATTACAGATTGTTGCCGTTCATGAGTAATATCAACGTCAAACGTGAATTTCGGGAAAAGGAATACTTACATATTTGCTAAATACATCTGACAGAATGAATTCGAATAAGAACTTGCTTTGTATGAAATGGGATGAATTCGATCACTTTGTTGTAAATGGAGTCTTTGACTTGTATCAGAAGGATGAGATGGCCGATGTTACATTATTCTGCGAAGGGAGGTCTTTCAAAGCTCACAGGGTACTTCTGTGCATGTGGAGCTCCTATTTCAAAGAAGTATTTTCGGTAAGCGTCAAATTAATATTGGTTACCGGTTGATCAAATGGAAGTTTTACAAACTTTATTAAGTTGAATTTATTTTTTAGCAGGCTACGTCGCATCCACACCCTGTAATTATTCTTAGAGAGACAGCATCAGTTGATCTAGAACTGATACTGCGGTTCATGTACCAGGGTCAGTTATTTGTCCCCTATGAAGATGCTGATCGTTTCCTAAAAACGGCAGAGTATTTTCAGATCGCGGGGCTAAGAAATATGAGAATTCGCGCAACGGTCGATCAATCAAATCATCCCTCAACATTCCCGTCCAATTCGAACTTTGCGGCTAATAACAATACTGCTAAGTCTCAAAATCTTCATGAAAACACTGTACAATCCATGCAATCCTTTGGTCCCAATGGGACACCTTACACCGTCAATAGTAACAATATACCTAATACTTCAGTCCGCATAATAAATAACTCCAGCTCCTCATCATTAGATTCGCACCAACATTCCAATACCAGCCCAATAAGTATTATTTCGGACAATGCATCACAGACCCACTTTTCTTCAAACGTCATCAGATCCAATGGACGATCCAATATGTTGCAACAGCGTTCGCAACTGCCAATACGATCACTGTCCCCCGTTCAGTCAACATCAACCCATAGTTATACCCACGGGGGAGGAAAAGCCGTAGACGAAATCGTTTACGAGACTCAACCTGTTTTAATTGTTCATAATCAACAAAAAGTAAATGAATACCATAGTCAAAGGAACCGGGGTCCTTCGGAGCACCGTCGAGGATCAGAATCTGTCGTAATTTTAGAGAACACAGACCCTAATGGCCAGACTCAGGTACTTGCACAATTACACAACTCTATGATTTGATATATGGACGCATATTTTTGCAATGTTGCAACTAATCTAACAACGCTCAAAATTGATTCCAGTTGACTTCAAACCATCAAGATACAATGCTAGCTTTGCCACAAAATGTGAGCGGTGGTGGGACCTATACAATGTATAGTCAAAGTCATCCAGTAGCTGTTGATACATCCGGACAGGAAGAAGTGTTAGGTCTCGAGTACTTGCATGACAATTCTCGCTCGTCCCATTCACAGATTATTCAGGAAGCTGCTGCTGCTGCAGGAGTGGAGGATACTGAAATAATGGACAATAGGGAAATGCCATTTTCTTCATCAGTACCTACCACTTGTAGTAGCAGAGTCATGAAACCAAATTCGGTTGTACTAACCAGTACGACCACACCTGTATACGCTGTAAAACGTGTTCCTCAAACTTCAACCGTCCAACCTTCTTCGTCGAATGAAACTATCAAGACTATCGCTAAAACCGCAAAAACAAAACCTAAACGAAGAAAACTTCCAACAGATCAACAGGGTACTGGAAATCTGAATAGTGGTGACAACGATAAAGTTTCAAGAAAGATTGAATTCGTAAACTGTCCTAAATGTAGCAAGCGGGTAAAAAAGACTAGTCTAAAAGTTCACATGAAAAGAACTCATTTAGAAGAAGGAACTGTTCTTTCGTGTCCGATCTGTGGAAAGCAAATTAGTTCAAAGGGTGTATATTACAAGCATATGTATCTGCATAGGCAAAAATCCGAAAGCCATAATGTAAAAATCGACACATAGACATTACAGATATAACCTATCTGCTTTTCATCTACAAACACTGATTTTATACTTTCGGTTCCAATCCTAAGAACGAATTAGAATCTCTTTATGAATTGGGGGTCCTTGGACAAAATACAACCGCCTATCTATATCTATATGGATGTTGCTTATACTTTCACATTAACTGGCGGATGCGATGGCCGCAAAAATGCAATTAAATCAATATACACGTTTCAATAAATGCTTAGGTTCAACATCGACAATGTCAGATATCTAGGTATATATTTACTGTAAACGTTTAATAACTATATTCATGGTTTACATTTTAAGAATACTCTCGAAATCTATTTGTGCTTAGCACTGTAATCATGAAGTACAAGCTGCAACTGTGTTTAATTCACATTTGCACAGAAATAAAAAAACACAAAAGTGTAATGTTACCAATCCCATTGTCATACCATCCTTGCATGCTGTTTTTCTTCATTGACTTCCGACTGTTCAGAATCAATATTATGTTCGTCAACGCTAGGAATACGTGCGGTGTTTAGTTTTCGTCCTCTTTGTTCAATAAGTCCATATGCAAAATGATTCAGCTGAAAAACAATAACATTGTCAGACAGAGCTAATTTTTTGATAGTGTGCCTTAACAAATAAAACCATACCAAGAATCCTGTTGGTAAAGCTACTCCTTGAATCCGATACAACGTTTCAGAGATCTCTTTGCACTGAGGAAGAGGATGGACACCCGTGATTGTACATTTTGTTAGATGTCCTGTACTTGACATCATTGGACCTTTACTTATATCAACAAAGTCTTCCAATCTGTACACAGAAATCGTCTTTCCATTGGATGACGAGCGAGCTATTTCAGGAATTTGTTGCCTTTTATATTTGTTGTCATCAAACATTTCCAATGCCAATTCGACGTCGATATCTAGCCTTTCAATCGGAAGTTTTTTCCTTGCTAATTTGATCATTTCGGAGCTGAAAATCCTCATTTCATCCTTAGAATAGGCAAGTTCAAAATTAAAATCAACTTCATTTGACCAAGTTATTCTAGGACAATAATATTACCGAGTTCGGCACCCAGTCCTTTAATTTGAGATCCACATCGTAAACAAAACTACCGGAACGGACTAAGACATAAAACTTAATATAATTAATGGTTCCAGTAACTTTTACGTATCCAACTGACTTTGCCTTAGCTTTTGAATTGTAACACAGTTTAGAAATTTTACCATTAGGTGATGGGAAACTGTGTAGTTCAACGTAAATGTTATCCTTAAATGCTGTTTCACAGACAGCTCCCAACATAAATGAGCAACTTCGCCAGAAAATTCGGTTCACCTATTATTAAGGATAAATTTTACCTAACATTTTTTGCTCTTCCAGCCAATATATGAAGCAATAGCAATATAACAATTGTCAATAATTAACAATAGTCACGTGTTAACAATGAACTCACGTGGTAACTATCTTCATCTTTCACTTTCATATGAAGCAATTTCAACGTACAATTTTCTTCAATTGGTCGGTGCATATCCCAAATTTGTCCGTTGACTTCCGCTGCAACACTTCGGTTCATAAGCATTTCCCCCAAGTCTGTTGAATTGTAAATTTGACTTAATTTTAACAATGTTAATACCTAAATTAGACTCGTCTCGTAATTTGAATTTGAATATTGTCTAAACAATGAGGAAATGATGTCGTTCTTACGTTGTGCACAATTATAAGGCGTGGATATCTTTTTATTCATAATCAGAGACTGTGTCTCAGGTAGGCCTTGATAGTCAACTTTGATTTTTTCAATCCTTCCAACAGAATTCAGTTGATGTTGCTTTTCTTTTGAAAATAGGGCTGACCTCTTCGCCCGAACCTTGGGATTGTTGATACTGGGAACCGGGTATCTTTGCATGACTCTGATGTTTTCTCGACACAACTGACCAAATAGGTCCTGTTTCACTGCAGCCATCTCTTCCTTGGTGGGGCCGGCCACGCTGTGCATTTGAAACCATCCTAAATAGCAACAACAACATAATGAACGAGAACATTAGTTTCTATACCAGGTCACAGAAAGCATTAAAGATGTCTAAGTACAAAATATATATGTATGTCAATCGAATCCTCTACAATCTAAAAACCGAAAATATAACAGCAGATAGTATATACATAGTGTGTTAAACTATCAATATTTATTATAGGGTATTAGCAATTACAAACTTAAAAAAATTAATTTTTGTTTTCTCAGTTTTCTCACTTTTGGATTGGTGTAGAATTCCTGAAGTTTGATAACGACCAAGAAATCCCATGGCACGTCCCATAGCTTAAACTCCCAATTTAAAAAAATAAATATTTGTAGCTTTTTAAGTAAGTCTGAAGCAAAATGAATCTAACTTCACGATCCAGTTGTCAAATGTAAATTATGTTCGTTGGGGCCACGTCATTCAGGTCCAATTAAAACTCTCTAGTACCAGTTTCAAGATAACTGCCAAATTGCCTGCAATGTACAATTGAAAATTGAATTTGCAATGACAAATTTAAAATTTTTATCAATGATCTTGCTGCATACGAGATGATGACTTACAGAAAACCGGTATTCGAAACAGCGGCCAGAAATTAAACCTTAATAACCGGATGTGCGTGGCCTCTCGTCGTAGCCAATGCAGCAGCGATGCTCTTGACTCTTTAAAGTTTTATTAGACACCGCAACTGGCAACCGGTGACCGGATCTACGATCTACAATACAAAAATATCAAATATTGAATATTAAATATTAAAGCTATAATAGTACCGTCGGTTCAGTCGGTTGAGCCGGTTTAGGTTGAGGTAGCAATGATCCTCACTATTCCTCAGTGTGTGTGCACTTGTGCAGTATTCAGCAAATCGCAAAATTTATTATTGAATTATGAATTATTGAATATCATTACACTTACACCTTAGAATGCAAATTGAAATATAAAATGAATTTATGTATATTAATCTTACCAATACTAAGAACAAGAACTATATCAAGTTATTCATCATTATTATTATTACACGAAGACGAAATCAAATAGATTGCAAAAATCCGGAACACCACCATACACGAACGAGACAACGAGAGAGAGTGAGAGAACCATGAGAGTCCAGGGGTTTGGATTTAGCGGATACATACATATATACGAATCCAAGCCGAGTAGCATAGTAGTATTAGTATAGATAGAGACGCTTATTTAATTAAGAATGAATAAATATTTTATTCTCTTGTTTATTTATGTATAAAAATATTTATTCATCGAATACAGGATATATATCGCGTCGCGAGTATTCTTAAACCTAGTCGGTAAATGGTAAGGATATTTTAAGTATTTCATTTATCAAATCCAACCAATTTTGAATTTGTTGTATCCCTTGAAGTGTTGAAATTATATATATTATTCTCATTATATTAAAGATGAGTATGACTATGGATGCGAAATGCTCAAGTAGTTAACTTAGTCGATTCTATTGAATCGTTTGTCGAATCCAGTCCAGGTACGCAGAGGTCTTGACATAGACACCCGGCGTCCCATAATTTCCACATCCAACTCCCCAACTGACGATTCCTCCTAATTGCCATGAGCCTCCAACTTCACAAGACAAAGGCCCACCGCCATCACCTTTAAGAAATAAAAAAAATTATGTTTTGTTGAAAAATTGAGGCCCAGATTGAAATGATAATTAAGTGATGAAGTCCTACCTTTGCAAGTGTCTTTCTCAGGCTCTCCTCCAGCGCAAATAAAACCTTGATGAAGGCTAAAGTCGGGACCAAGTCGTGTTCCTCTCAGCCTTTGTTCACATTCGCGGGAATTTACGACTGGAACGTCGACTTCTTGAAGAATCCTTTGGAATTTCCCAGCCTGGCCGAAAGCATCCTTACCCCATCCGGTAGCGTAACATCGGGCACCAGTAAAGTCATGATTTCTTTGGGGAAGACAGATAGGAGAAATGTGAGGATATCGACTAAAATCGACAAATCCATTGAGCTTAATTATCGCGACGTCATTAACAAGGTTCCCAGCATAATATTCGGGGTGAATGGCAATAGCCGCCACATCCAGCTCCACATGAGGGTAGAACTCGTTTTCGGAGTTCACATCCCACTCCCCAAGTCGAACCCGGATGTCTTCAGGTCGATTGCTTTTAATGCAATGTGCAGCTGTCAAGACTAAAAAATTAGGAAACTGATTAATAATTTTCAAATTAATGATTTAGTTGGATTTCGTCCTATGAATTTTGTTAATAAAATTACCGTGTCTCGAGTCGATAATAGATCCACCGCAAACGAACAAGTTATTACCCCCTTCCTTCTTCAGAATGGCTACTTGCCATGGGTACTCTCCAAACTCGGCCGCACCGCCCCCGCTAACGTACCCGTTGTTGCCCCCCGTCACAACTCGTCCGTTGATTCCATTTGTGTTCCGTTTCCCACAAACTGCATTGTTTCCAGGTGGGTAGTACTGATTGGAAACTGGTCCTTGAACGGGATAATTCTGTTGAGGGGGTGGGTAGTTTCCAGACCCGGTACTGGGGTAAGATGAGCCGGTATTGGGAAAGGATGAAGGGTAAGATGCCCCCGTGTTGGGGTAAGATGAGCCTGTGCTTGGGTAAGATGATCCGGATGTTGGATAAGATGAGCCCGTGTTTGGGTATGATGAATCCGTGGGGTTTCGGATGGGGTTCCGGCAGCAGACATGCCGACTATCATAGCAAGCTTGTTGTTGATAAGCACCATTGACAACTCTCGAATTGGTTGACGGTAACAAGGAGACATCTCGTTTTGTCCTCTCCTTATCCTGAGCGGTAACATTCGCTACGATCTCCAAGGGATTGGACCGTGTGTTTCTGGCAACCGGTTCAACTGACTCGATAACCGTTGCATTTGACTCTATGACCGACTTCTTATTTCGGGGATCAATTCCAGCTCCAACTTGACCATGATTGGGTCTCCCAAGTCCTCCGATGATTCCATTTCCATTAGTAGTTGGCTGGGAATTGCTGATATCGTATGAATTACATTGATTGACAGGGACACAGGTGCAGGCCTGTTGGCTGGGTTGAATCAATCCTCCCTGTTGAGTCTGATAGTTGGGATAATTTTTGTTTTCAGAAGGATGTCCTCCATATGACGGTGGAATCCCATAATTGTTACCGTTCCCAATTGAGGAAAATGGCTTATTCTCCAAAGGAATCGCAGCGATGGGGTGTCCAACGGGTTTCAAAGCAACCGGTTGTACCAAAGTCACGTCACGTATGTTAGTTAATCCAGAATCATAATGACCACCACCACCATGCCTACCCTCCGCACACTTTGCCAATCCGAGGGAACATAACTTTGTAGCCACGTAACTCCGTGCCTCGACGTCTTTTCCGGAGTCGGAAGACAAAGCCCTCAATTGTGGGTCGGAGGCAAGGGGTTCCAAGTCTTTGTCTCCAACACTGAGTCTCAAGTTCCTCCCCGCACGTGATGCACTCACAATCTCGTCGATAACCCTCCCAGCCTCGGAAACTGGGCTAGAAGTATCCCCTGAGGTTGTCGCACTGTCAGGAAACTTTAATATTCCCTCCGGAGCCCCCGTTACCGAAAGAGTACATGTTCCCACACATAGCCAAGTCAGTAGTATTAAATTTTTCGCGAGTTCTCGATTCATTTTGCAAGAGAGGCTTGTTAACTTGAAGGAGACTGAATTGAATGTGATTGCTAGTCCTCAGAGAAGAGTTCCTTTATATATAGTTGAATGTTATCGTCCAAGAAAAGACGGCTCCTGCAGTGTACCAATTACCTCTCAGAATGCACCTGACCTTATGGGAATTACACAACTTTCCATACAAAAGGGTCTGGATATTCCTGAAGGTCTGGGTTCCGAGAAGAAGAGGATATGTATTTGAGGAGGTGATAAAACGGGCCAAGTCCTGTAATAAAAGGGCTATTAATGTGCTGCTTAACTAGTGCATGAGTCAGATCCTTCGATGGACCTTCTATGATGGAATCCTTGGGAATTTTGGAATCCCATGAGTTATTCAGAAATAGCACTAAATCGTAAGAAAGTGAAAGGGAATTCACGTTATGATGCACGTTTTGTTTCTCATTACCACTTACTATACAGAACAACGTGCAAGATAAAGGATTTCATATCTCAAATGCTTATTTAGAAGCTCTGTTACATTTCAGCTGCCTGTAATAACCAGAACGGCATAGTCAATTAAAATTACGTTAAGGTACAGCTAAGTTTTGCCAAGTGAAAAATTAGCTGTCCCATCTCCCATAATATAGTTAGCTTATCTTCTTATGGGGATCATGTTGACAGTGTAGGTGTTAAATAATAGAGATGCAATTAATAGTACAATGCATGTGTACCCACAACGTGAACTACTTTGTGGAACCTGTTTGTACTTTTGTAGTAGACGTAAATTTTTAATCAAACACAATGTAAATTATGCGTGCGTATCTATACGTCTGTACTGATTACTGACATAATAGTTTATTTAGGAATTTATACACGTATTAATCGAGAGTGCTTTTGATCTTCGCTCAATTAAATGCAAATGCAGAGTTTTTGAATGATTTTAGAAAAACCGAAATGCGTGTTTTTGTTTGATATTATTATTATTATTATTAAGATTATTATTCAAAGAGATAGCGTTAATTTAATTCCTTCCATATATTTTTAATTACATTTTTGTTATAATTGGGGACATGTTGTAAGGTCAGTGAGTTAAATGGTTGCGTTCGTATAAGGTTTTAGGAACTCATTTCAACGTATGTGCGAGTGTCAGAAGCTTTGTGCGTTCATTATAATTCAATTGTATATACTCAAATTCTAAGGATTTGTATTGTTGAGTAAAGATCATGATCGTAATGAGTTAACTGTTCAACAATAACAATATGGGGGTCAAGTTTTGTACATGCCATTATGTTTGATTTTCATTTTTATCAAGGATTTAGGAAACTTGCTGCTGGGATTACACCCGCATGGGTGAGAAATTGAAGGATAGTTTAGCTTAAGTATAATCTAAAACACATTATTCAAATATATAGAATATATGAGGGTTCTTTGTCATTTAATTATTTACAAAAATATAATTTTCGCCTCAAAAAAGGCTATGCAATAATGCAATAACAAGAATAAAAAACAGTGTGGAAATAGAAGAAAGATACTTCCGAAAGATTGGTCAACTTGTATTTAAAGTAGAATTCCTAATACATCCGGAATTACGAAATGACGGAAGTTAAATTCACAGCTACGAGTCGAATCGCCCAAGTCGATCTAGTTATTTTGAGAACACGTGGGACGAAAATAAGTTCTAAGCAATTTTAATTATTAGGTTTACGGCTAATATGGAATGTTTTACCGCGGGGTAAAGTTCTATATGAAGCAGTGCCAACTATTTTATTTGGATGGATTTCCCAAATTGTCTTCAGACAATGCATAACAATAGATAGGCATTAGGGCGTCTAATATGTAATAAGAATTAAATGGAATCGTTGCTATTACATTACGTTCGTACGCATTTTTGAATTAACTTAGGCCACCTTGCTATACAATATAATTGTAATAAGAAATATTTAATTTAAAACGCTTTCACATAAGCCAAATCCATTGATTTGAAAGGGTTTTTCAACTGCTGAAAATTGAAATTAAATTTTGCCTTTAAATACTTATGATAATCTGAGAATGCTTTGTACAACACAAAAATTAAATCAAGCCCAATCAGGTATATTATATTGCTGCCTAGTATTCTCTGAAACTGATTCCAACTGATCTAATTAAAATCAACTTACTTTTATTCATTTGTCCAAAATAAACGAAATGGTTTTCATCTCGGTACATGCATGGGGTTACGGCTTGCATTAGCTTATACTGCTATTCGTGATCACGTAGCGAGATCAAAACACTGAAAAAACACCGTTAGAGTGTTTAGATTTTATCATGTTTTCGACAACTATTTCCCAAGCTTCGAAAGCATATATTATACAAAATGCACAACAAATTTCGTTCCAACAAATTCCGTATTTTAAAAATAGAAGACACCATATATATGTAACAAGCAGAGGCAATTGTTAGGATTTAAAAATAATGACACTAATTAGCATATAAACGAGCAGGATGAAATCGAAGCGCGTTGCCTATTGATTTCTCCGTTTCGAAAATCATTTCAGTATAATTCCGTCGTAATTGTATAATCCTTGCGTAGGTTCATTGGAAGATTAGAAAGGATTGCTAAGAGATAATGGTATTTTCTACCGTCTAGGGGTGACAGCAATTTATAGATTTAGGGAAATGCTAATTCCAAAAGGAGCTTATTTTCCAACACGGTCAACAAGTAGACAACGTTGGGAATCCATATACCATCTTTACTAATTCCTATAAAAACAAGTCATCAACAGAGGTTTCACGCCCCCGATCTACTAATTTCATCCGCGTACAAATATATTTGCTCGACTAAAAATTTTGTAAAAGACGAGCCTGAAAAATGTATTTGGTCTGTAAAACGAGGCGGAATTGAGGTATCGGACAAGCTGATGAAAATTTAAGTAATGGGTAAAAGTGAATAAATAAACTATGAGGCATCCACAGCTGTACTGTTGGGTTAACAAAGAAGGAAGCAATGGCCTGTAAATTCTGAAGAGTTTCTATAAAATGAACCGGATAAAGAATTTCTCCCGTGTACCACACATACAGCATATATAAGCAGTAATTCCATTCCATTGCAGTCGACGACTACAGTCCCAGTGGACTCAAAATGTGGTCAATTTAATGGAAAGTCCCAGCGATACACACAATCCCATTCCGCATCTGTCCCTTACACCTGAACGAGCTTGATGTATTGGAAATTGGAGTACAAGTCCCTCAGTCAGTAGACTAGGAACAGGATTGTTCTCTCTGGACCTCCATTTCCATATCATCTGCTTTATTACACAATCAAATACAACAAATTCAGTTGCAGGAGGAGGAAATGGTATAGTATAGTAAGATAATCAAATGAATTGCATCAACTTAGGCTGTAGCGGTGCAATAATTGTTGGATCCTGATGGATCGTAAGGGTCCTTGAATTTGGCATTTGGATTTTCGATTTCGGACCAATTCGATCACTAATTCGAGAGTAAATCTATTAGGGAATCAGGGACCCGAAAAATGATATTATCAAATCAATTCCAAATGTTCTTCCTCCTTGCATGGATTCATAATCTTTTCTGTGTACATGTTTGGTCTCTAATACATAGATATATGTATGGGGAAGCTGGGCTGGACAAAGTCCCAGTGCCCATGAAAGTTAAGGAAAAGTTTAAACTCAATGAATTGTGTTTGCAATTTTTATGAGAATCTTCCTCTGGGGACGTTTATGTTACATCTTCCAATTCCGGAGGTTCCAGGAAAAAAATAAATAAAGACCTAGCTGAGTGAATGACCAACTCGCCTTCCAACTTCCAGCTCCAGGCTCTGAGTCTTCTTCTGACATTCTTTGAGAGATAATTCGATGGACAGTCCAGCCAGGTTCGTCTGTGTTACAGACAAGTTTACGAAAAGGTTTAACAATCTGAAACGATTAAATTAGAGTTAGACTTCTCTTCAGACATGTATTATACGAAAAAATAGTTAAAATTTCGTAGGATTATCTCGGACTTTTAACAAATGTATCGTATTGCTCTACATATATTTTATTGAATTCATATATTTATGTAAAGGTAAGACGCTTTTCAGCAAGGACAGTCCTTGAATGATTGAATCGAAGACTGGAGACGTCTAAATCAGTTTCTGCGTGATACACGCGATGATGTCTTGTCATTCTGAGAAAGGCAACTAGGAAGGCTGATTTGATTTAAACTTCCGGCTCTCTGATTCCATTCTATCGACGTTGGACGAGTGACAAACAGTTGCTGGTGTTGCAGGTTTGAGTATATTGCAAGTGACAAGACGTATTTTAAAACTCAAATATCATTGTATGTACATGCAAATTTTCGACCAAAAGCAATCGTCCTTTCACCATTGATCCCTGGCATAGACATATTTATGTACAGATAATATAATGCCCAGTTCTCCAGCATGTAACAACTACTTTTCAATCTTCGTACCTTTGGTTAGCCGGCAATGTGATTCAGTGATCCACGTCCTGTTACTTTGAACTGAAATATAAAATGTCTCACGACTTTGTTTTCTCGGATGGCTGATCTTAGCAATCAGAGGTCCTACAAGATGTACGACATTTGGATTGCATGTTTTGCAAGGATCAGGAGGAGTTAGCCATACAAAACTCTGACTGGAGAGGGAGAACGATAAAGTTCTTCCATACTTCTTCCAAGACGGTTTTGACTACAAACAAACTACACATTATGAGCAATCTGCCATGAAATTCCAGACATTACTTCACAACTCCTCAGGAACTTTACAAGTCCAAGGATGTGTTTATACATAGTTATCTTTCAGCCTTTCTGATTTTTTTTTTCAAAAATAAATCAGCCCCCTCCTCAAGGGACGTTGAAAATAAAGTAGGCTTGATTCCAAACCCGTTATTTTGGGAGACCCGTCAACCAGGAATTGAGTGTCCCAAATCAATGAATAAGATGAATGGTCTGCAAACTTGGAAGACAAACGAAGATACTTCAGCAGAAGCTGGATAGGATTTTGTTTTTCTCAGGGAAACGTCCAGAGGCTATTGGAGAGGTCTGCAAGAGCTTTTCTTGCGTCATATTTTCAACTTTGCGTATTAAAACTTAGGAAGAGTAAAACAACATATAAAATTGAGTTTTACTGCTTAATAACAACAAAGTTGTTACAAAGGATTAATCTCGTATTCAGGGATTTTTCCAGTGCTTCTAAAGTGAATAGGTTAGGATGATGGGACATTTTTTGTTTCTATTATCGCGAAATAAATTAATTTATAAGTAGACACGCCATAAACTTTGCACGAATAAAAATTGTGACTTCGGCTTTACCTTTCAGCTAAGCAAATGTTCAATGGAACTTAAGCAAGCTTTAATTTGACCCTGTCGTGGTTCTATATAATAATAATAAGTTGATAAAGTACACAAACTCAATTGAAAAACTGAGAAGCCAACCCAAAGTAGCTGGATTCCTTTTCATGGGATTCTTTCACATCCAATTTAATCGACTGCCCTTCTAGTGTAAAATGGATGGGCCAAGTAATGCCTATTTTTCATGAAATACCATTTAGGGAGTTAGAAAGAATGACTTTATGTTTCCTACGTCTTTGGAATTGTTCTGCTGATCTATTGGATAGTAACAAATAAACATGGCACTTGGGTAACATTAGCTCAAGTAATGTTGTTACTACAAGAAGCGTACCGATAAGAGCTGAGAAGATAATAACACCCATCGTGAAAGTTGAATTGGGTTTTTTATATTTTATGTACGACACTTCTCTGCTTTGCGGGATGGGGAAATGGAACGGAGAAAGTACTCTGCCACTTTTGATGATTCGGGTCTCTATCATTCGATTGGATCTTTGGCTATATCTTTAGAAATAAACACTAAGACCCAAGATTATAAAAAAAGTCGTTAGGTCCAGGGGCTCGTCAACAGTCAATCATACGGTATTACTACTGAGAAGTACTTCGAGGGGATAGAATGGCCAACTAATTGCAGAGCGGGGAGACATTATTAGGGAAATTTAGAAACAGCGGCACGTAAACCGATCCTGACAGCAACGGAGTATATTTTTTGCCCAACCATTTTTTGTCAAACACTCCCAATGGAGTTTTACGAGTCTACGTAAATCCTAAATACATTTAGACTTAATAAAACACTCTATTATTGCTCTTTTTATTATTTATTTCAGCCTTCAGGGAAAGGCAATAGTAACTGCTGGAACCTAGATCCCCGACAGGATGATTTTTCATTAATATAAATGGCACCGTAGAAATCACCCTGTGCAAAATTATGGTTCTGTATAATATACAGGCTGCAAGTACAAAAAAGAATAGATTCACTGTTACTGTTAACTGAACCAGGGACGCTGCGGTCGACAACAAATATCAAACGTTTACAACCATTTAAAATTAGAATATTATTTAAGCTCTGACGGTCAAATTTGGATAATCCCGCCTTGCAAAAAGCATGGATGGAACATTCTAAGATCCCGAAATTACAATTATTATTAGCCGCACGATAGCAGTTTGTCTGGGTGTACACGCTGGGGACTTGACCACAATTCCGACAGGAAATTCCCAACACCTTGAAGGGGCATGCCTGAATTGGGTAACTAAAAATAATTAAAATTCTGGTCGTGAAGGAAAGTATTTGTAAAACTAGTTTCTGTGTGTGAATGATGAGTTGGTAATAAGGTAACCCTTTGCCATGAGGTTCATTAGAGCTAAAAACTTTCTCCTTCATTTCTACCCATCCCTCAACTTTCCAGCTCCGCTCGACTCCAATGATTTTCCCCATGAGATCAGCCAGAGAGCAAAGGAACAAAATTTCCTGATAAAAATTTACCAAAATGAAATAAGAGATGAGAATTCCTGATGGCTTCCCTATAATTCACCTTAATTGGAGTCTTAGGAGTTGGAAATCCTCGTAAGGCAAGATTGTCTCCGTCTCTCTGTGTGCAGGAGCGAGTCTCATCTGTAAATGGGGCACAATTTGCCCCAGCAACTCGTCCTTCCTTTCCTAAACCATTTAATCTCGAAAAAAGTCTCAATTCTAAATTTCAAGACAGAAGTAATGCTCATCTGCCACACAATGAGCTCATGATACGAAATAAGAGGTATTTATATATTTTCTTCCACCACTTGTAATTTTCACATTCAAGTTGATGGTTCCCAACCAGATTATCCGGAGCGTGGATTTCAGGTTATTTCAAATCTCATTTAGACCCTTGAATATGCAGTTGGTGGAGTTGTGATAACAAAACGTCGTTCAGATTGCTTCCGTCCATGGACGTGCTGGATGCTCTCGAACCTCCTATCAGCGACGAGAGGCTTCCACGTCGGGCTGGTTTTATTAGACGGACCCCAACTGGGAAACGCTAATATTTGAAGATTATCCCGAAGCAATCAAGAAACTAGGGAGCTCCTATAAATTCCAAGTTGTTCATAAAGTGACAGGGAGTCTAACCATCTAGCTGTGAATTAGTGGAGCCAGGAACAAACTTCTGGTAATAATTGGGTTGAGGTGTAGATGAATGAGTTGATAATTAAGGGTAACATGGAATCCTAAAGTTCTTCAGACGCCTCTTCTCTCCTCTAACGATAATACTGGAGCCTACACCCTTGCTTTTCACTTAGTGGTTGAGAATCGACTTAACTTTGAGTAATGGCCTCTCCTACTGATGACATTATTTTATGGACGAGTTTCCAAACTAAGCCAAGTTGCGGAAGAACCCTCTCGACGCTTTCTCTTCTCCAGCTTCCATCCAGGGCCCTCCAGACCTACTATACCTCTGGAGGCATAAGGAGCAAAAGTAACGGCATACTTTACATTTATACAGATCCATCCAACAGGAAATCCCATTTTTCACGGGAAGAAGGGACACCAGAAGGAGAAGGGACGGTACAGAAGTAGGATTATCCTTGGAAGACGTAACTCTTTTCAGGTTAATACAAAAAGGTTTAAGGTTTCACATTAAAAATATATTTATAATCTCGAATGCCCCCGTAAAGCCGTTGCTGCAGTTCTGGGGCCGATAGTCGGGACATTTTGTCACAAACAAAGGAAACGGGATGCCGGATCTGACAGGGAAACACTTTTATGAAAACGATTAGATACTTATGCTCCCCCGTTGTAGCCCACTGATAATGGAATGGGATTTGAAGTTAAGTAGATCGCACAATGGCCCACCATCGATCCGACTGGAACTTTTTCTCTTATTTACTTTCCCTCTTATCAATACTAGGTGATATACATATCCCTCCTTATAATTTTTTATCACTTCTCCCTGAGTAACTGTGCATTATGCAAATGATTCTAAATTGCCAGCCCAACCCATCCCTTTAAGTAGGTTTCGAAATTGATGGAGTAGCTACCAGAGTGTACCTTAAGCTTCATAAGGAGGCTAAACACTTTATTTCGGCCGTTTTCTTCCCTCTCTCTACCTTATCGCTTGAAGTCACAGGAAAATGCTTTCTCCGTCTCCTGAAAACTTGTACATATCTCCATAATATATCTACCTATCCCGTTTCATATATATAGAGAGAGATTTATAAATATGTTCGTAAAAACTGAGGAAAATCATGTCCACCATGTGCAGAGCCACTTAGAATATTTAAAAAAGCAACACATTTTCCCCATTGATTTTCTGACAAGGACTTTTTTTTGCACTTCATGCCCTCCGACTGCTAGTCATCCCTTCCCTTGTCGGCATCTGCCAACCACACCGACTGAATTGTCGAGAAAGCTAAGGAACTGACTCCTTTCACTTCCACTTGTATCAAACAATGTTGGCTCAGACACTAATTTTCCGGGATGGAAACTGGGGAAATAAGTAAAATTGCTCCCTCAAGTTAGAACACAAGAGGCAAGAGGAGGATATTAGTTTCAGAGGCTTATATTGTCAATATTTGGCTGTATCCTTCCATTCCTCTAGCATAGAGTGTATCACAGGTGAATTTTCCCTTCCGCATATACATGCAAAATTACAAGAGCAATTCATTAAAAGCTGAATATATCATCGCAAAAGCGGTAAGTAGATGTTTACCTATTCTAATTTTCAGAACCGTCGTAGTTCGAGTATTTTGAGGTATTTCAATCAGGATTTCGAGCTCGTCAGTCCTGCTGTCTTCCAATTTGCGGAAAGAGCTGGAGAGGAAATGAAAGAACGCACTGCGTGATCATATTCTCATTTCTGATCCTCCTAAACGGCTCTCCATGCAGTGGAGAAAATACGGTGGATTTATGTTCCGACTCCAGAATTGGACATGAGTGTTTTGATAGAGAAAGGAGAGAAAGGCAACCCAAACCAAACAGATGTGATCGGAATGAATCCCTCTTGTTGTTTTTGTCTAGAATAACACATGAGATTGATTTGAGCATCAATCATCAACCCCAATTTGAGATGTCATGCTCAATATATCATTCCGGAGCTCCATAAACGGGTAGAGCACAGAGAGTTCCTACGGATTTAAACCACAGTGGATTGAAAATGAAACGTCAGACGAAATACACCGGTCGCATACGAAAACACATGTTTGCATCCAGGGATTGCACGTGTTGTCTTACCCCAAGGACTTGACGTCTTGATATGCTTTTTGCAAACCCAATCTCATAATATTTCTAGTATTATTATTATCATAGTATTATTTCTTCCTGTTCTCTGTTCACCTTTCTCTCTCCTCTATCACTCACTGAAGCAGTGATAGTTTGCCTTCAGGTTCAATTCTTGAATTCCCTAGCCTCTCCAAGTCTCCATTTACCTACTACGACGGAGATTTCGGATTGGATAAATAAATAGCTCGGGATTTCCAGGCCTGTTTTCAATCGCTTAATCGTCCCAGTTTCAATAATGTATGCCAAAGTTGTGTGGAAGTTGGGCCTAGATGTAATAGTTCCCCGGTGTCACTCCCCTTATCATTTGATGGACGGGAGACGGATGTACGGTGCTTGGAAGTTGGGATGGATTCTGTCAGTTCCTTCTGGAGATATGCATAACTTAGTAATCTGCCTTATTTGTATTTCGGAACGGTTCCCAATAATACAAGAGCACAACCTGTATTTAGAAACCTCTGCTGCCTGTCCTGGAATGCTAGACCATGTGAATTTGCATAAGCATATCAAACTAATCGCTAGATAATCCCGTTTAGTACGGTTCCTACATATCCCTGCCTGAATAATGGAAATGTAGAATCCACAGGAGGAATGGCTTTTTACAGAATTCCGGACTAATGTAATGCCTGGTTCCTAGGGCAGATCCATTCTAATAACTTTGGAATCTCTTATATAATATGAGAGGATTTATTGAAGTATAATTGAAGGACATGCAAGTGCATCACGAGTCTATTGTTATGCTTAGCATATATTAAATTCCCCGTTCAATATTCCTCCTTTTGCCTGTGCCTGAGCCGCAATTCTCTGATTCTCTGCTATCTTAGCTCTAAGATTGCAACCAAGGAGAAAGAATATGTGGGTTATTTATCCGAACTGAATGAAGTTGTTTTTTCTGTGGCAAGCCTGAAGTTTTTCCCCAGTCTCAATTCACAATTCAGCCTCAACCAGCAGTCCTCACTTTATACGGTTCGGAACAATAGGGAGAACTGCTAAGGGTTTGTTGAATGCATATTTAAAGATGTCATGAATTAGTAAATACTTTTACTGTTCTCTGGTGGAAACCTCCTCCCTTTTCAGCATATAAATATATAACAATTTTCGACGGTTTGGATAGCTTTATTGTTCATTTCGTGTTTAAAACTGAGAAACTTTAGCCTAAAAGGTGGTTCTGGAACTCCTAAAAACAATGGGATACAATACGGCCTGATACGCACGTTGTCTGGTTCAATTTCATTGGGAGGAGGTGGGACTGATTACACTCTTGTCGTAAAAGGAACTCTCTCTCTCTCTTCATTGTTGTTTTCGTGCTGTGCGTTCTTACGGAACTTAAACTGCATGTCAAAAGTCCTTCCGTTCCGGTTCCCGTTCAAGCCTAAAAAGCTATTGGGGGTTTTAAAACTCTGGAAAGTGATAAAATTCATACCGGATTACGATTTGCCGATATTGATTAATCCTTAAAAGAGATAGTCAACAAGGAAATTGTTTTTCAAGAATGACGAGATAAATTTACTAAAGATGAGATGCACTCTCACTTAAAAAACAATGATGGGGGCAGAATTTTAAAAGGCCTCATGTCAAGAGTGAGTGAAGATTCCCAACATCATATCTCTTGATACTGCTCCCGGACAGGCTATCTCTCTCTTTCTCCAAGCTTAAGCAAATAAATCTGAACGAACAATCTACTCCTTCAACCACCACAAGTCCCCATTCAACTTATCAGTTTATTTCTTATTCTGCCATATATATTATTTTCCCTGATCTATCTGCTTCTCGATCTCCGGCACGAATCAAATACTCTGGAGAAGGAGAGAGAGAGAAAGGAAAAAAAAAACTGGATCAAGACCGGAACAGAACAGTGTGAGAGAGGGACAGGTTGGCAGGTCGGTGCAACCTACTACCTACTAACTTTCACGATTCCAAACTAACAAGCTTAAGATTTAACTGGTCTCAGCTCAGCTAAGTTAGCTAGATAGCTGGAGCTATACTCTAAAGATAGGAGGATGTGGAACTTTCTTCTTGGTGCTTTTAATCTCAATCTCCTTGCAAGAGAACAGGGATAGATAGGAGTCTGTCGGTTGACTTAAGAAGTTTCAACTCATCCACCCCCATCACTACACTACTAGAGTAGGCTTGGAGCTCAGGACCTCATTCTCATCACTCTTATCTCATCAGGGAAGTAGTCCCGGGCCTGACTCAGTTCATCTGGAAAACGTCCGGCTCTCCGGTAAATGAAGAATGGCTAGGAGACCCTGGCTGGGCCTAAAAATCCGCTCCAGACTTCTCCAGGGATATACATAATAGCTCTTCTGCTCTCCGACTGCTACCAACTACCACGAACTCCGAACCGGAGAGGAGAGTAGTATGTAGTAGTTTCCAAAATTCCAAGTTCATTCAGCCATTCGACAACAGAGATCTGCTGTCTACTAACTCGATATATAATATGAGAAACTTCTCGGTTACATTTATCAGGGTTCCCGTTCCTGCGCTCTGCCTCCGGTCCCCATACTCCACCGACGATTTGCTTCTTCCTCCAACGAAACTGATAGATGCCAATGGCACACTGACGAATTCCTACCTCGACAGACGAGAGAAAGTTTTCCCATTCGAGTGTCGAGGTAAGACTCTCTGTAGGGGCCTCCAGGACACCGTACATTTCTCTTACCCCGTCCCGTACCCGAACCAGCCTCCTCTCTCCAGGAACTGGACCCGTGTGTATCAGAAAGTAGAGCTGATCCTCGTCTCCTACTATCCTTACTCTTGCATCTCTTGCCTCTCGAGCCAGTTCAACTCTCCTGTCATTCCAACAAGCACCACCAAGTCTATACCGAAAACCCGGGTTCCAGTTCCAGTTTGTACGGCTCTTGCATGCCTTGTTGGGACAACTGGAAAAGGACCGAGTTCCAACAGCTCGACTTCTCCATTCACAAACGTGTCTGATTAGGAGGTTGAAGAGTAGAGATAAAAAATAGAAGCCTTGTGTCGATAAACTTGTGAATTAAGAGTCTATTTAATTTTATTCAGGACTTGAAATGGCTTTCTCCTCGTACAGAGGAAGGTAGAGGTATAAAATGCTGAAAAAGTAACCTTCTCATCCTCTTTAAAGTGGATGTTGTGAATAATAACTTTAGGCTTGGAGGTTGGGGCATTGAACGATTTAATTTAAAAGTTGAGAAAGTGGATGGGAGATGTTGTGGTGGAGTGCAGCTATTACATTATGAAGCAATTTCCATTTGAGTCGAAAACCCCTATCGTCTGGTTTAACATAAGTTAACAAGTGATGTTTTAGCATTTTTAAGAGGGCTCTTTTTCCAGAAAAAGTGGTTTCAGAATGTAAGGAAGAGAATTGATCTCAATCAAATTATATCTCTCTTTGAGCGTTGAGTTGTTGGTTGAAGGTGAAAGAGCACGTACGGTTCTTGAGGCGCAAGGGGAAGGACCACCACCACCACTGTAGATCCACGGATATAAAAGCTCTGTATTTGATTCTACCTGGATTAGTTGTAACTTGGTCCTCTTGCCCGGTTCACCGGATGAGCCGTGGAATTGTAAGTCTCGGGAAATTGAAGTCTTATAACTGGTGGTTCAACCAAAGACATTCATTTAGCAATAACTCCTCGTTCATTCTTCTCTCACCATCCCCAGTTCACCCTCAACTTTCCTATGATAATTCTGGCTGGATTCTGGCTTTTCCCTTTCCTATCCCCCCGTTACATGAGAACTACAAGATTTTTCACTTCCGATCTCACCTCGAATGGACTTGATAGACACCTGATTGAATAAATGTGTACAATTTCATTGCCTCTGATGAATGATGGGTTCATTCCTAGTCTAAAGCTGATACTCGAATTAAAGGTAAGCAGCCTTGGCTCTCTCGTATGACAGTTTGTTCAGTTCAGTTTGTGTCCAAATCCACCTACTACACCTTCACGAGGATGTATAGATCCAGTCTCGGATATCCCCTGTTTTGACAAGTTGGAAGGGACCCGAACCTGTGAAATATAGATGAGTGTTTTCCCAGAATCATTTCCACTTTTCGACTTTCTATTTCAGTCAGAATCAAGTCAAATACTGAAATCCCTTCGGCTTACACAAAGTCAACGATATCCATCGGATAGTGAAAAATAATCAGGGCTGACAGGCAGGAAAATGAACAACCAATTTAGCCCTGGAACGGCGCTGGACCCCACTGCTACCGTCGAGATTTCCATTTCCTGCAGGTGAGTATCTACATTCCGAATTCCTCGATCATCCTACCTAACGACCCTATATATATTATTCCCTATCAGTTGTCTTAATCTCGGCTGACATGGGACAAAAGACTCGAGACATTCGGATTCAATAAACTTGGAGAGAGGGGGTGGAGAACAATGGGAGGGGTTATATAATGTATTTCGGTTCAGACTTTAAGAATCCAGGAGTACAAAGTAATCTTGGTTGTTGAGAGAAAAGTATTTTAATGTGAAAGTTGAGACCAGCAACAGAACGAACAAAGCTCGAGAGAAAGTTCCACGGCTGTGGAGTGCCTTAGCAGAAAGAAACTGTTAATGCTGACACTCGAAATCGTATACTCTCTACTTTCTCTCTCTCTCTCTCTCTGTTCCTGTGTAACTTGAAACTGTCAAGTGCATATAAAATATATGGAAATGGGTTTAAGATTATTGATTTTGAAAATGTATACCAGACCTATTAGATCAATTTTTAGTCATGCCTCAGAATATATTACATTCTCATATATAGTCCCACTCATTTCAGCCCCCTCTGCTCCAATGAAGATGTAATTCCGAATATATTCCATTTCATACAATCTTTACAATCGATGACTGGGTTCATAATATTATTATTTCACTGATTTCATGTCGTGAGAAAAATAAGATTTCAGAAAGCGTCTAGTTTAGGCACACTCTTTTTCGTGTGTGCAGCTTTCATTTTAGATTTTTTAAGACGACCTGTTTTTCTCGATTTTCTAGGTACTAAAGGAGATAGTCAAATAGAATGTAGTCACAGGTTCTCGGAAAAAAAGTTTGCGAGTCAAGCTGGAAGGGAATGGGAAGGAAAGGCCCATCCTCTCCGTAAAATTTTAATGACCAGAGTTGAACGACGAGATTTTATGAATAACAACTGCCTCAATAGAAGTTACTTTCAAATGATTAGGCGAATTTGTTTCGGACTAATCCGGACATAGCTTCCACTCCCAGTCAATAGTATTTATAGAAAAGCGTGCTAATGGAATTTACTTCTCTATACATAAATATACACACAAACGACTTTTCCCGTAGATCGTTTATTTTCCAACCCCTTCTGTAGGGAATAATATTTGAAGACGAACATGCACTCGAAAAGAAGAGATGGTGGAGGTTCTCATTTTGAAAAGTGGCTTATAAATTTTAAAGCTTAAATTAAATGCTCTTCCAAGTTTCCTTCAGCGGTTCAATTTTTGGTGAATTTCCGGAGAGAAACTTCCCTTCAGAGTTTAATCAGATAGATGGATGCATGGCTGATGTACATGAGAGGGGTGTTCCTTGAAACTTAACAATTTTATTAATTGACTTATCAGGGACCTGTTGGACCTGGACGTGTTTTCGAGATCGGACCCAATGGTCGTTGTCTACCATCAGCCATTGGGAACTTCGCATTGGGTTGAACTTGTTCGAACGGAAGTCATCTGGGACTGTCTTAACCCGGATTTCGCCACAAAAGTAAGCCTCCCAATTCTCAAATCTCAAACCACCAGGTTATAAAAACATGATGGAGAGGGAACCTGATAAAACTAACATGAGGGACACCCTTTGCCACCCAACCGAGATTACTTTCTCACTTCCTTACGCTCTCTCCTCTTACTGTGTCAAGGCGTTGGTAAAACTTTTGCTTGGCTCAATAGAAATAGACTAAGAAAAAGGGAAAAGCCTCTGGGGAAATACTTTACTTTCTCTGTTGACTAACTTCAGATTATGGAAGAGATTGAGATTCTATATATCTGTTCGGTCACTTGTTTTACCCCATAAAATCACTTTTGCAGAAGTTAGTCCAAGATTTTGTCATTCCTTTGGTCATTAACGGCGGTTTAATAGAGCTTGAGGAGGGAACATGGATCTACTTTTTAATGGCACCCAAATCCCTTAAAGTCTTTATGAGATGAGCCATGTTGTGTTAAATAAGTCAGAGGGATTAATTTCAGTTACCATCGGCATTTCCGACGAGAAACTTTGGTAATTTTGATCCCTGATGAGATTGTTGAATACCTACTTTCGCTGTAAATTATTCATATTCGTATTCAGACCTAGTCTAGCCGCTTAGTCAGATTTATGCACTAACTTTTTTGCAGCCATTTTTAATTCCGATATATTTTTCAAGGTCACAATGGACTATCATTTCGAAGAAGAACAATCCCTACGGTTTGAGGTAATAAAAGCCAAAAAATCTAGTTTCATATCTTGGGCCTATTTGATACTACAATACATAGGGCCTATGTATTGTAGTATCAAGTCATCTTTTGGCACAAGATTTATGATGTTTTACTGGCGTTGAAACAGGTTTATGACATAGACAACCCGTCCGCCAGTTTGGACCTTCATGATTTTATCGGCTACTCAGAATGTACCTTGGGTCAAATCGTTGCTGCCGGCTACAGTGGCTTAGGATTACCATTGATTCAGAAAAAGACTCGATATAATCCCAACAAAGTTCCAAAGCAAGTCAAGCAATCAAAGGGCAGGATCGTCCTTGTGGCCGAAGAAATGGTCCAGTTCAAAGAGGAGGTCTGTCTGATAAAACGTTTTTTATTTGAAAACATCCTTTTGTATTATTGGAAAAGTATCATCGCACAGAGAGATCTAAAGGCTAACAAACAAACGCTGCATATAGTTCTCCAATATTTTGTCAATGACAGTGATTGTATTGGTTTCAACCCCATATATCATCATGCTTTTGTCACTTTCTCTGCCCCAGCCCATGGTTTGTTATCATTATTGGTACAGCTTAGAGAAAGCTAAAGTGAGACGGCTAATCCCGAAACAAAGCTAAAGCCCTTCCCCCTTTATCCTAATATACTAGCTGTATATAAAAACCGGCTGTACAAGGACTTGCGACGACTGTCTTTCCGCGGAGCACAACAAGCCATTTATCAAGCTTTCGCTCCGTAAGTGTAATATTTCTACTTGCCCCCATATTTTTTCCTGTAAAACAGACAGGAAGAAGAAAAGTAAGTGCAAACAGGAATAATCCCATATACGACCTCCTACACGATCCTCAGCCCTATCATTTAATTTGGAAAAACAGGCATTTAATTTAAAGACGAGATGTAGGACAAAATAGGGTTGAGAAAATTTGATTCTCTTCAGTTGACGATGTCAAGGCTTTTTCGTAGAGTAGAAAAACGAGATTTGCTCTAACTTCCTCTTGCGTGTCGGATGTTCTGGGGAATAGGAATCCGTTCCTTAGCTTCTATATTCCTCTCTGGAACTTGGAATCTTTTAATAAGTAATCATATTATAGGCTTGGAACCGTAGGCGGTGCGGGGTTCCAACCGCTCAATCTCGCTAAAAAATAAAGAGGGGAAAGAAGAAACAAGATACGGCAAACTGACATGCATTGGCAACGGCTAATCGATAAAAATAATAGCTCTGTACTGTACCTGCCTTTAATTATTTCTCTTATTAACTGAAACTTCATGTGATCATTCAAACTTCCAACCTGCTACTTGGTTGATGTTTACGGTAGACTGGGTCTTTTTACTTTCTCTCTCTGTTTGAGCAGGAAGGAGTTACTCTTGACTTTTGTGAATTCTAAGTGTCTCAAGTCAGGGAAGGTTCCTGATTTTTTGTTGCTGGAAATAAATAGGAACTCAAACGACTGCATGACTCGTGGTTCGGAAATTATTTATTTCGGTTCAAAATACAGAACTTTAAGTAAGAATGATTACAATGAATCTTGGAGGGAAAATAGGGCTAAGTTATGCATTCAAGATCTGTGGATGTCACATTCCGTCAGATGAGAAGGATTACGATGGATTTGGCCAAAGTGGTCCCCTAAGATATTAAACTTCTTTTTTGGGGAAGAATAGCTTGGAATAAGCGTTAAAATGAGTTAGTTCTTTTGATGCTTCTCTACTTTTACTCCAGCTTACTACTACTACTACTACGATGATGATCAAGTATGGTGAATGGGCTTGCAAAAATTTCCCATTTTCATGACTGGGTGCGGGTGTGTAAATTACCTTTATGAAAGGATAAAATATTCTTTACTCTTTTCCCCGTCCTTTGAATTTATTCATCCTTCTAGATTCTGGAGCTGAACATTTTTCCTTTCCCCGACACTCCTCCATATAAATGCACTAAACTAGAGCCCTTTATCCGCTAACTATGAGATAAGAGTGAAAGAATAATGAAACCCGGATGGATTCGATCTCACATATGAGCATGGTTCCGTTGGCATTGTGGTATCTTAAGATCAGGAGAAGGATTTTGAAGTGATTCAACGGCACGTCCTTAAAATCCATATTATGCTTTCAAATTCAATACAACTTTCTTCGCAAAATGTATCAATTTCCTCAGCTGCTTCTTATCCTCTCGGAATTATAATGATTAGGCAATTATTTCCATAAATTAACGGAACGCAATTTTCGAATATATAACGGCTTTTATATCCCGATGGATTATTATAATTTATAATATCATAGCTACTTTAGGACCGAGCCATTTTCAAAGAAGCAGTTTTACGGAGTATCCCATGCATTTTCGGATGTTAAACGTGCTCCTTGAATCGAAAAGTAAAGGATAATCTCTTGGGAAATTACTAAATAATTTCGGAGCATAATATTCTATCCGCCTCCTCGCAAATAATATATCTGCTTTCCTTTGAAGATGTGCCGGAAAGACAGTCTGAAGAGTTGGCGTATTTATTGTTTACCGACACGAAACGCGAGTAGCTTTCTCTACATTATTACATGGGGTTGTATGAAATTTGATGTGACACTTCTGAATGGACTTGGCTCCTGCCTCGAATCCGTCTCCATCCCATAAGTAGTATATGGTGTTTAAGGTGGAATTAAATGAGACTTTACGTACGGTCCAAGGGATCTTCTTCCCACTGAAGGAGGGCTTACTGACTCGTGTAATATCTGGCGACAATAGGCGGATGATAGTATTAATCTGCTGACGAAGTTCCTCCTCTCCAATCCCCTGAATATTGAACTCTTGCAGGTGACTTTAAAAATGAAAGGTCATAGGATGGGAAGTTCCCGTTGTTGTATCCTTCCACCCGCCGTTTTCTACATCCTATCCAGGGTGACGGAGACGGAGTCCTACACTGTGGTTTATCGGAGTGAAGCTTCTGAAGGGGAAAATCCTATTTGGTCTCCCGTGACAATCTCGATCCGAAGTCTCTGTGTAAGGACCGTCTCTCTGACTCTTGAACAGCCCATCTGTCAATGCACTCACGCCGACAACAGATGTTTAATGTAGGATCTTATCTTATTAGAACGGTGATAAAGATCGGGGCCTCCAGTTCCAGTTCTTTCAAGTCGGATTCAACGGCTATCATTCCTCCCTCGGATTTATTTACACGAACGTCAATAAGATGAAGGCGCTGGCGGAGGGACACAAGATCAAGCTCGTTGGCAAGAATGGGAGCGTGAGTATTTAATTTATTTACGTCAAGTGTGTGCCTTTTCCATCCCATTCTTGAAAAATTCATAAGAGTCCCTATAGGCAGAGACGTAGGTTAGGATCTAACGGACTTGAGTGGGCCGGAGAAAGTTATAAGAGACACATTCATGATGTGGTTTTGAAAAATGTATGTCTTACCGCAGGAAAAGTCCGCCGCCTTGGAAATTGTGGAAATGGAAATCGCTCCGATTTACACTTTCTTTGAGTACATCGGTGGAGGAACTCAAATCCATTGTTGCTTTGCTATTGACTACACGGCATCCAATGGCAATCCTTCCGACCCTACCTCTCTACATCATATTTCACCGATAGGTGAGATTATGCTTTTGAAATTTCATTTTCTACTATGCATATGAATTCACGGGAGGCATAAGCTTCTGCGATTGCTGATGAAGGACAATCGTTTGGAACTTGTGTAGCGAATCATTGCGTATTATTCGTTTGTCGCATTCAGTATTATTTCAGTATTCATGAACAGAAATAGAATAGCTGACACAGGTTTATTTCTAAGCAGAATACACTCGATTTTGATTGAAAATGTTGCTGACAGAACGACAATAGAAGCGTTTTAAGTAGTATTGGTAAAGGAAATGGACATGGAAGAAGCGAATGAGCTCTGTTTTGAATTCAGACACAATAAACTACTTCTTTGAGACTTATTATATTTTCTAGATTTATTTGAAGTTTCATTTTCGTCTTATGAATCGACTTTGAATTTGTAAGCCTGTGTGATTAAGGAGTTATTACATAAATAAACCTAGGCTATATGAAATCGCAGTTTCATGAGATATTTATAATTCTTACTATTTAAGTTCTTACAAATTTAGAGCCTGTTTAAACAATATTTAGTTTCGAAACTTTAATCGATCAGAGGTTTTTTTTTTCAATAAAATAGAAACGCCACACCGGTAAGTTTATAGATTTTGGTTTTGAAGTTTTACATATTCATACAAGAAAGTTTAATATGTTAACAAAAATCTACCATGAACTATTAGTACTATTACATCATTTAAAATGGCGATTGTTCAAAACGATATGAAAAACCGGTAACCCCATATATGTATAGGGGTTTTGATCAAAAGTAGGATCTAACATCGCAGGATTCCAGATTGTAGGTGTATTCCTTCATTTCCCGACAGTTTCTGACCAAGTTTTTTTATCAATAATAGCTGACAAAACCAATCCATACGAGCAGGCAATCCAAGCAGTGGGAGAGATTATTCAGGTACCCATCATTATAGTTGTAAATCTATCCTCGTCAACTTCGAATTTCGATAACTGCAGCGTTTTTGTATACGAATTCCACAATGATATAAGTTAGACTGACAATGAGACGACTCGAGGAAAAAAAATATTCATAGAAGAGGAAACTTTATCAAAACCTCAAATCGAGATACGTTGTTGGATATGTCTGAACCCCAGTTTGTCATTATTTCCGCCATTGCCCCAATCTAAATTTCGATTTCAAATAATTCAATGCAACGCGCATCGTTGTACGTATACGTACTGCTTCTGATCTATTTTAGCAATCCTATTTTCCCCATTCTTATCCAACTCTGAAAGTTGTCTAAAGTTTCCTACAAAGAGGCCCGTTTACTTGTTAAAATTAAGCATCTTAACTTGTGTATATTTACCCTTCGGTTTTATACCTAAAATAGTCTCCCAACTTGTCGAATTGTAAAAAATAACGCATTTTATTGAAATTCTAAGAAGAGATAAGCATCTTAACGTTCTGATTTCCATGAACCACCGGTTTGAGTTTGAACCGCTTCAATCATATTGACGATAAAACAAGGAATGTCACTAACAATTTGTGTGAAATTATTCAGGACTATGACCCAAATAAAGCCTTTCCTGTCTTTGGTTTTGGAGCAAGGATTCCACCCAACGGGGCAGTGTCCCATGATTTTAATGTGACATTGAGTGACTCATCGTATGTCAAGGAGATCGACGGAGTTTTGGATGCTTACAGGTTAGGTTGTATCCAAAGTACAATAAAAGCGTTATTTGTTGTATCGCCTTAGGTTCTTTATTGTGTATAAGCCGCTTTTTAACGCATCAGAAGTAGTGGAACAATCGCATGAAAGTATCGTACAGCAGAATACAAATTTTTCACAACTAAGACGGGGGAGTTCTTTTGTTCTTTAACCAGAAAAAAAGTTACTTCCCCCAGAACTTCTGCACTTGAGGACAAATAGAAAACTTTGCTTTTAGCGAGTTGCAAATTAAACATGCTATTAATATACAGACAGAAACATTTTTATCCGGTTCAAATTCACACAAAGTTGTTTTTCCAAATCCTTCTAGGAACTGTATACGCCAAGTTCAGCTCTACGGTAATTGCATTGTTAATTTCTAAGTTCAAGAACTACGAACTTGTTCCAGTTCAGGCAGTTAATTATGTATATATGATGATTTCAGGTCCAACGTAAGTGCTGATTCCCAAGTTCTGTTACCGCTATCGGATGGGGCCATCAAACATAATAATATTATCCAAGTAGATCATTTATATTCGGAATCAGCGATGATCAAATGTTTTTGTTTTCCCCTTTCCTCTAGGAACTTTGCCCCGATCGTGAACAATGTTGCATCTTTAGCAAAACAGGACCTTGATGGGCAGCATTATTACGTCCTACTTATAGTAACGGATGGAATCATTACCGATATGCAGGAAACTACGGAGGTAAGGCCCTGATTTTGATTGGCTATTACGATTAGTTTACCTATTAGCCTCCTACAGAAGTATTTGGATGACAGGCGATAGTAGAGGCATCCCGACTTCCCCTGTCCATAATCATCATCGGTGTAGGCTCAGCAAACTTCCAGCAAATGGATATCTTGGACGGAGACATTGTCAGATTGTCCGCGAATGGGGTTTTTGCCGAAAGAGATATAGTTCAATTTATTCCCTATCGGGACTCATATTCCTGGATGGCGAACATTTGTCCCGAGATAGCTGGGAAGTGGTCGAGTAGTTATGACTCGACGAGGCGGTTAGCCAAAGTAAAGCTAGCTCAGGAAGTGCTTGCCGAAATCCCAGAACAACTCACCGGGTTCATGAAAAGTCGGGGCATAATTCCGAAGAAACGACAACCGTCTACGATAGCTGCTACCACTTCTACTTCTACAACAAACAATGCCTCCGTCGTCACTGCATCGACTTCAAATGGTAATCCTAGCTCCAGTTTGAATCCTACAAAGCCTGCCACATAAACCAAAAGGAGATGGTAATGGTAAGTTATCCCGTAACTTACTTCAACTTCATTCGATTGGAGTTTGAGTTTACTTAAGTTAAGAAGACTGTTCCTTGTCAGGATCCGAAGTCCGGAGTGAGGCCCCGTCAAATCCCGCTACCTAAGGTATCAGATTGACCTACATTTTTCAAAACTTATGGGAAATGGTGCTTTATGACACGTTTCACTCACTCCTCCGACGAGGGTTCCAGAGTCAGTTTATTTTACTTTCGAGTTTACTGCATATATACATAAACAAAGGGAAGGATGCTTTATGCAGAACCGGATTTGTCCTTTCCTGTCTGATTCGTAACTAGCCAGGAAGTATTTGCTTATCTAGAGCAACTTTCTGCCTATTTTGATCCAAGAAGATATATAACTTGTTATTTAAAGGCGCACGTGTCTCTAAAAATTGTTGCACACGGAGCGATTAAGAATTTATCGAACTCTAAACTAACATGGACTATGAGCGTGTCAAAGTTTACCCTGTAAATAATGAAGCGCAGAATAGTCAATCAAGAATTGCCCTGGTTCATTTGACAATCATGAAATCCCCAAATGCCAACTCTGCGTTCTGAAATCCGTCGCTCCACTCCGAATATCGTGCTGTGCTTTAGCTATTTCAGCCGGGCTCGGTATTCGGTATAACTGAAGCAGTATTCAGAACCTGGCTATGGATTTCGTCAACTTTTTAAGTGAATACATATTAATTAGGAGGATAGGCGAATTATTAGTATCCTACGAAATAAAAAGCAATATCTATCAAATGAAACTTTCTGTGATATAGAATTTAAGTAGCTGTTTTACAGCATGAGTACCGTACAAGTAGAACTTTCACACTTGGAGAGGATACTTTTAACCAACTCAGTACGCTATTCCTGGCTCCCAAAAATCGTTTAATTATAATTTGTAATTATAACTTACTGATAATTTTAGTGGATTGAAACTCATTTAATTTGGTATTATTAATTTGTACTTTAAAATTACAATATAATATATATTCTAAAGTAAGATATAGGATTAGCAACTCCGGCTGGTCCGGTTTTCCTACGTTCTAAATCGGATATTTTTTATGTTGTTGACTGGAAGCACCGATGCGATTTTCAAAATTTGCATTCATTCTACTAACAAGGTTATATATGATACACTGAAAACAAGCTTTATATTTATTATTGACAATTCTGGAAACTTATATTTAGATTATTATAGACTTGTTGGAAGTAATCATCCAGTAAGAAAACATGTCCATTTACAGAAAAAAACAGTTTTATTGATTCAGAAAGATAAAAACTTGTGCGATGAATGAGATAGGAACTAAGTTAGAAATTCCCATCTTCCTCATTGTAAACGGCATATTCATGGATGTTAGCTTTTCCTTTGACCTAATTTATATTGAATACGAACCGTATTATAAGCCCGTGTAGATCGGAGGAATAGACAACTTCAGTGAAGAAGACGGAGAGAGTTCTTGTCGATAGCATTTCTATGTGTAGTTGAAATTTGATCCTATTAGAAATTTGATATCCAATAGTTTCTATCCAATATAAATGAGAATGCTAGGATTTTGAGCCACAAAGGGTGATACTAATAGGGTAAGTATACTAATAATACGACTGATAACTTTATCCCAAATGATTCCTGTAATTATGCGATGACTATTAGAAATCGATATTAATATTTATGATATAAACAACAGCCATTCAGATGTGGGTTAATTATTACAAGAACTTCAACCAAGGCTATTATTATTAGTGGCTGGTTGAGGTACTTACAGTTAGAAGTTGTCCTATTGATTGAAATCGTCGGAGACATGCGGAATTATATGAAACATCGGTAGCATGTGAAATAATACCCCCTCGTCCATTTCAATGTCCGTTAATTACAATCTCTGTAAGCCCGAGCTTATGAAAAGTTAAAATGCAAATGATGTCTCTAGACACATTCCCTAAAATTGACATTTTATTCTACAAACGCTCGGCAAGAACATGAATAAAAAGCATTATCACAGTTATCCGATATATATTACTGTCCGAATCTAATAACATGTAGAGTTAAGCACGTTTGTCATTTTAATTACTAAATGTAACCTATTTCTGTAAGGAATAAATCAATTTTAATTACAAAATGTACTTACTTAAATTGTGAATGTAATAATAAATGTGCGAAATCAACTGAACTGATGAATAGTAGCGGAATAAATACATAGTACAGCTTTAACGAATTAAGGAAAAAGCCTGTACAAAGGAACGATTGTATTGTATTATTGTAGGCCGAAAAACAAAAAACGGCCTCCCTCCAACCCCATTGCATTGCTTACCATTTCGCGAACTTGTGTAAACAGGAGGAAGCTCGTCAATTGAAATGCGAATAAAGTATGTCACATACATATTGATCTGCATCAGTAATTCTCACACCATAAAATTTCCATGAAAAGTTCGGAGGTTTTCAGGGAAATCCAATTCCGACGGGAAACCTGTCGAGTTTTTATATTCTGTAGATTGAATAAACTATAAGGGACCAGAAATAATTTTGAACTCAGGCCTCCCTGAATTTTTGATGAGAGATAGCGTGTCCCCAGTTTCGCATCAGGTAGGAAAGGAACCCGTAAACAACGGAAGTCATCAAATCTGGTTGATGTAACGGAGAGAGGAGAGGAATCGACAAGGCCGCTGCTGCTCTCGACTGTTCGTTCACGCTAAATTGGGAACGTAATCGAAAGTCTGAGACTGGAGTCATTTTTACGGCTTTCAATACTGATGCAAATGTCATTCCCAGCGATACGACAGACGGAGAGGGTAAAGTTATACTGTATACAACATCGTTAAAACGGATCCACACGACTGCGGAATATTTAAGAAGGTCTTTCTATAAACCATGGATGGATCCATACTTTCTCCACCATTCCAAGCCTCTCCTCAAATCCCGTATGCATTAGCATTAGGAAGGCATAGCAATAACTCGTTTATGGGGCATAAAACATAATACTACGGCAATTAATTAGATCCCATTTACTGAAATGAAATTTGGGAACTGTGTTATGGTTATGGGAGAAACGCCTGCAGGTGGAAAGGAAAGCCCTCAACCAACACCGGTTGGGACTTGGGACCTTGTTTAAAAAGGAGAAACTTACTTCTTAATACGAAGGGAATTCTTCACTGCCGCCTCGCAAAAGTTGAGGGTGGATGAAGTGAGCTGAAATTAGAAATCGATTAAAATGATTTATTATTCCTGGCAACAAGTGAGGCATCGTTTAGGGCATGTGCTCCTCAGGAAATTGCACACAAATGGGTATTGTAGAAGGACTGACTTTGATAGGCAACAAATTGGTGCATAAACAATCCTTAAGTATCCTATCCAAAAGGGATTCTTTTTTATTTCGAGAGCAAATAGAATGACTGACAGGTTCGTGCCTCTTTCCCTTCCGAATGTCGTCGGAATCCTTGAGTATGAAAAAAAACGGTTGATCGCTTGTTATTCCCGACTTTGACATTTTTGGCAATCCATAGTTGGTAAGTTCTTATATACTTGCATTGTAGACGATGATGTTTGCTTACAAATGCCTTCCATCATTTCAGGGTAGGTTTCTAAGTGAGCCGTAAAAGGACGCGATTATTGGCAAATACTACTAAAGTAGTATCTTTTTTGGGGAAAGCACAATTTGTGTGGGATATTATTATTTGTTTTAAGAACTGGACCTTCAATCTTTTATGACAAACTTCCAAAAAGCTATCTTACAAAATTCCTAATGCCATTGCAGATAATGCTGGGCAGGAAACCGTAGTAATTATAAGCATTAATAAACCCTCCGTATTTCAATCAAAGTGACATTTTAAGTTCCCCAAATGACGGCCTCATTTCGGCGTCCTGAATTTTTAAAACGGTTTACGACCCCCAATCCTCCGATACACACAGAGTCACCGTTAGGGGATTGTGCGTGTCAGTTCCTCGTAGAACTCTCCGAAAGTGGAGGGGACAGGAAATTATTTCCTCTCCTGTTCCCAGGAAACTATTTACTGTCGATTGTGTCGAAAACTTCTTAAAATGTCAAGAGCCTCCAAACTCCTTCTGAAAGGAGACATTATTGTATTAAACTTGAGCTCCTTGCTCAACCAATAAGTAATTTGAAATCCGACAGAAGTTAGGAGGAGAAACCTGAGCGGCCCGTAATGGGAATACATTAAAACATTGAAAGAAATGGATAATCGAAAAGGACACCTAAAAATTCCCGACTTCCAAACCGTCATTAGAGATGAAAGAAATGTTTAAGATTGGACATAAGGTTAGCAGACAAGTTCGGCATTCGAGCGGCTTTGATGTTCCTTAGGACTTAATCCAAGGCTCTTTTCCCCTTTTGCCCATTTCCTCTCTTGCTTTCTCCTTGAAAATTCTAAAGAGTCTCTAGAGGAACCGGAGTCTTGGGGATTCCTCCCTCTCGGCGAATCTTCTTCTATCTCCTTTCTACGAGTTCTTCATTTCAGTAATGATACCTTTTGTATTTAATTACTTACACTTCTTGGAGACTTGGAGGATACATCCAGAGGAACCCTGGTCACCTCAAGTATGACGGTAATCTATTTACGGACTAACTGGACTATCTATTCCCACTTTGCTCCCCGATCCAAGCAAAAAACTCAACCTCTCGATTCCCATGGCACAGGTTCTGGTGAAACCTGAAAAAGTGACCTGCTCACCTTGTGCCACCGACTCAATGAGATGATGATGAAACGGCGTAAAAACAAAAGTACAGAACTTTGAATATAAATAGTATGTTTGGCTACTGTTTTCGAAGCGGGTTCTAGGACTTACGCAATACTACCCGGGATGTGAAAGTTCGGGTTTTCGATGTTATGATGAGCTATGGATGAGTTTGGATGGCAGGGGCTCCGGATTGCTTCCCACGGGAGGCCGGAGTGAGGAGAGTGAGATTTGGAGGTAGAGCTAGGAGGGAGAGGTAAGAATCTATCGGAGATGAATGCACACATGAAAGGGGGAATTGAGATCAAGGTTCATTCCAATCACATTTCAAACGGATGATTCAGAAGAATTCGATCCTCTCTCCTTTTGTTCTACGGATCCGGTTCATTCTTTTTCAATTGAGGAGGAGAGAGGATTGGAGGGGGTGGGACATCATACTCCTCTCTATCATTTTTTCATCAATCATTTTGATTACTTTTACGGTTCTCTAAGGTGTAGGCTTGTCTGGTTCCTCCGATCCAACTCGCCTCTTCTTTCCCCTTTCCACTTCTTCAAAATAGAAAGCAAATTGATAAAGGATAGCCTCTTTTATGTAATTCGAAGTTCAAGTATATCGTATTGCTTCAGAGGAGCGAAAGTAATCTGAAGTATTTTTATCTTCAGGGCAGAAAAACACATTCCTCCTTCTTTTAGTAGCTAGGTGAAAGAGGAGGATTTCTAAAGAAATCGCATAAGTAGGATTGAGGACTTGTGTCCGTTTAAAGGGGATTTTCAAATTTAAAGTACAAGTGTTGTCGTTTTTGGCGATTTCAGATTTAGTGAACGGGTCCCATTTACGATTGAGCAGAGGCCCTTCAAGTATTGAGTTGGTTAGATATTTTTGTCAAAAAATTGCTTTAATTGTAAGTTCATCATTAACTAAATTAAACGCTTTTAGGGAAGCTGATTAAAATTCAACTGACGATTGATGACGCAGGTATAATCCTTTATTATGCCCTTTAAATCAACATTTAAACGTAATGCCGAAATTCAAACGAAATGTAATAATTTTTATTCAAACTCTGTTCGCGAGTAAATGAATTCATATTTACAGGGCAAATAGTCAATAGTGGAATGGATGATGGTATTTGTATTAGCCAAAAATGCGTAAAATCTAACATTGGATCCTAAATGATAGGCTTTTCAATACCAAAATGTAAAATATTCCTGCATAACACAATTACATTGAAGCTTAATTAATTAATAACATGTTTTTGAAATGCGGGATATGAAACTTAATTATGCTCTATTCTCGATACGTAATACGATACCCCTTTGTTGTTTTTCTTGTTTTGGTAAATCCCAAACCGCCTTGTTTTTATCCAATCATTAATAATTCAAATTGTCCACAACAATGTGGGATACACTTCGGAGTTCCATAATGTTTGTTTTTGAACAGAATAGATAAATCACATCCACAAAAAAATCGGCTGATTCTTTTCTTCGTCTTGCATTGTTGATCTTAAAACTTCTTTTGAGTCGACATATCTATCATTAGAGATTTTTCGGGAACTAGCTTTCGATTTTTTTCATTACATTGGGTTTCCAATCAAACTCCGATTCTCCATTGGTCCAGACTCCAAAGTCCGAATCCCCCGTAGCTTTATTCTTCTCTTTCAAAGCGAAATCTGGAAACCACTGGAAATGGAACTAGCCATGAAAGGATTTGCATATTTATTACTCCAAACGGAAATTGGGATGATCTCGTTTCTAGGAAATCCAAGGAGGTCTCTTACGAGTCATGGCAAACACATTTCCCGAAGGGAAACAGCCATCAAAAACGTGTCTACAGAGGCAGTCGGCAGGATATTGCGTCGGTCACCTCTTATCGACGGGTAAGTTAGTCTATAAACCGTTGCTTTTGGTCTTTAGAAGTAGTCAATGGAAATTTTCAGGAAGTATTAAATCCTAAACACCCATTTCTAGCGACAAAAACAAATTGCAACGATCGTTATACTAAACATGTTGTCATATGTTGAGAACCCGAACAGACCGTGTTTACTTAATCGCAAATCTTAATGCCACAATAATCAAGGTGTTTGAATTTTACACAGTCCATTAAAGTAACATCGTCGCAGTCTATTAATCCCCAACCTTGTCCTGGCTGAATAAATTATTAAAGCTTCATCTTCTTTAACGTCCGGTCGGTCCTACGTTTCTCTAAGCATGAACACAACAAAAACTCATTGGATTGGAAACACAGGGGCGTCGAATATCGGAGCAAGTGGTTTTCCAATAACAACAAAGAGTTCCAGGAACTTCACAGGGATCCGCGGAATAATCCATACAATTGCTTCCCAACGTTCTCCGAAGCATTCTCACATCTAAGGGTTCCAAAATCAAATTTTAAAATTCATGATCTAATAATTTTATTGTAATAAATCGTGGCTTAGCGGAGGTAATCAAGTTTTTTTTTACTCTACTTACGTTCCATAGAATTAGGAGGCAATCCATTAGTAGTCGGTAGTTCCATTACGAATGATATTACATATAAAGCAACTATCATGAACTGACTCCAATGTTTCAAACGGTATTTTTTATCCATAATGAATAAATTATGTTGGAGTTGGTGAGATTATGAAATAAGAACAATTTAATCCAGAGTTTTGGATACAAATAAATTTTTAGCTACACGGTTCTCTCGTTTTAAAGAATCCGAGAGGTAGGATGCAAGGGGACCAGGAACCAGGATGTAATTCAGTCATTTTGAAACCCAAATTATTAACTATATAGAAGGAAGTATGATAATACTGTTCAATGCATTGCAATGTGACCCACGCGGTTCTAGTTAGTAAAGTTGAAGTAGGTCAGCTTCCTCCAGACAGGAGGTATTCTAAAACTAGGTCAAATTAAGTTTAGAATTGAAGCTGTGCATGCTTGCTATTTGTAAAATAGATTGTAATGCATAGGGTATATATTCTAAGATTGTCAGATCAAAGATCACTCCTGCCAACCGGATAAATTTATGCCGGATATTGAATGAGGGTGAGGTTTAAATCCTTTCATCTTTTACGGCTGTTGTTAATTTTTAGGCAAAACGATTTTGTTTGCAGCCAAGCAGACTTATACATAGGAAAATTATCTTCAAAAGTAAACTTCAAAGCGGATCTGACCAAACACCCTTTATCGAGCAACACAATGCGTTTCGTATAGATATTTCAAGATTACGGAAGGGTGGATTTGGAGGACACGTTGGTGAAATATGGGCTTAAAACATCCCTCGTTATAAATCAGTCAATATAAGTCCCAGTTGTACAACTGTTCCATGCAAAACCACACTGGACAAAGTTTTTATAATGAAATTAAAACTTTTTTATTTCCAACTGAATAATGCTCTCTCCAAAAATTAATATCACGTATATAAAATAAAATGTAGAAAAACAAGATTACTCCCCAAAGCATTCATGAGGCTGAATTCTGTCATCAAAATTTACAACTTGATAACTCATAATAATAAAGCTACATACTTGCCATATTATGGCTAACAAGCCATTATCAGTTGGGAACTTATTCGGACTTTTTTATGTTGACCGTATTGAATTTGAACTAGGCATACGTTGACGGGAAAATGCTATTTCTAGACTCCGTGGATTGTGGACCAAACTAGTTAGCAGTTAGACCTAATTTCGATGCACTATGGAGAAATTTTTAAAGCTAGCTCATAGTTTAAAAATCAGAAAAATACTTTTAATGTTGAATATTTTTCTCAATCTCGTTTATTTACGTCTAACAAAAGTTGAAAGTAGCTAAAGATTCGAATGGATTTACTTTGATGCTTAATCAGGCTCAATTTTTCATTTAATAAGCTACATCAGTCCCTTCGATATCAAAATATCAAAGAAGCAGAAATTGCATAGGAAAAATAGCAAGCTTAATCGCTCTCGAGGGAGGTCATTCAATTCAATCTAATTACGGGATTCTACGAACACTTTATGAATTAGGAGCACGATACATGACGATGACACTGACGCATGCTAGTAATACCCTCTGTTAAATTTAGACTAATTAATATTCTCAAAGCAGGTGTATTTTTCCGGATATAGAAACTGTACTGCAAATATTCTTCTCTCTTCCCACACGCTAAAGCTTCCACTCGAACAAAAATAAACCGTTGCAAACGCACATCAACAAGGGGTGAAACGACACGAAACAAGACTTGTAAGACTTCTTGAACTTTTAAAATCGTTGTACGACACATTTGAGTCGTTTTAAAGAAGAATCTCACATTTCCCCAACCATAGAGTAAAATCGTATACATTTGTGAAAAGCGCTTAGCGGTACCTTTCCAACAATGTATCATAAACGTAGGGTTGCTATTACAAAAGAATATGATTCTTGATGGTACACCCTTGACCTTTGACTTACACGGCCCTACTTCTAACTCAGCCTCCGCTAAAAGGTCAGAAATGGTTTGGACGGACAGACGGACAGACGGACAACGTGAACCCATTAAAGGGTTTCACCCTTTAATAAACGTAGCTCTTGCTGAGCGATAATATGCAGTGTGATATTATTTATATTTTTCATGCACTCAAAATGTTTATACGTTGTTAGTTGTTACACGAGTGAAGAACACGAATTCCTTGTAGAAGTAAAGAACCCTATCAATTATCCTCAGATTTCACTATACTGTCACATCAACGTCGTAGGTACAAGATTGGATGAGGTTTTCTCATGTAATACTAATCAAATGTTTCGTACTCTAATATTCCTTTTCGGTGAATTTTTTCTCGAAATAGGGCGGATAGTTCTCAAGTCGACGACAACTCTCCTAATTCCCTACCTTCTGAACATAATGGACTTTCAGAGTTTGGTCTCGTAAGTTGTGTTTAATTTCAGCTGTTGAAGCCGTCAGACTTTCTCAGTCCACTGACTAAACTACTTTCACTTACTTTCTCCGGCGGTTGTATGCTACTCGCATAAGAACTAATTTGACTTTCTCTTTGAATGTGATTTTGGGTTCACCCTCGGGGAATATTAAACGGAAGTGATTGATGAAATGAACCGTCTGGGAATGATGGTTGACCTTTCTCAAGTCTCAGCTGCAACAATGAAGGGAGCCCTTAACCGACCAGAGCTCTAATAATCTTTTCCCATTATGCAGCCCTAGTCGTATCCAACAATAAATGGAACTTGCTTAACCATGTCTTTGTACTTGTGTATAAAAATAAAACCATGCTTCGTAGAAATACTCCGCTGCAGAATTAATTTTGCACCCCTTATTTGTCGGATATTTTTTGCAGAAATCAACGAACTTGCTCGTAATATTGACCCTATTTTCGGCCCATATCAAAGTGAATGGGGCGGCAAGGTAAGAGGACGTAATTGGTAGGTGTGTGAAGCCTGGAGCCTTAGTTATTGTTTGTCGAAGTTAATTTGCATAAATTATGACCCTGTGGTGGAATGCACGAGATGAAGCCGGGTGTGCAACTAATCAAAGTATGTGGCTCTATTTCCACTGAACATGAATTTATTTGTTCCAGTAACTCAACTTGACAAATGACTGTAGCTCATTTTGAACACATTTGTAAAATAACGGGACCTGAGGCCGACCACATCGGAATTGGAGCGGATTTTGACAGGGTGGATTCTGATATTAATTCGAAATACTTTGTATAATCATAATAATAGCGTAGTGTGATCCGCAACTATTGCATGCACTTGTTTGAGATTTCCTGAAAGTTCGGTAGAATCAGGTTAAAAACAAAGGAATAACAGGATGTTGTTCAATGTCCTTTCAATTGTTTTTACTAACTGCACAAGCTTCTAGTTTTCAGTTTCCACTAAGGAATCCTAAACCATCGGATAATTCTGGGAATAAAATAACGATATTTTATTTGAGAACTTTCCTCTTGAGCCTTATTATTTCTATATTATTACATTGTGTATTTTTTGGAAGAAACATATTTGGTCTTATATTTCTTTACACAAAAGAAAATAACAACGCAGGTTCCCCGTGGGTTTTGAAGACATCAAAAATCAGGAATCTTCTCCAAGCACTCTAGGCAACGGGGGTAAGATGGTCGAAGGAAGATGTGGAGAAAGTAACATCAAAGAACATTCTCCCTCTGTTTTTCCTGGTTGAGCAGGTAAACACGATACTGTAAGCAACGCAATATCAACAAAACCCGATTCTCCCATTTTTTGCATCATTAATTCAATATATATTTATTATAGAAAACTCAGTTTCCTTCTAAACACCACTTCCTCTTCTTTCTTCAATCAGATGTTTTAGGATGTAATTTAACACGCGAATCCTTATAAATTCCAAAACGAGTGTTTATTTTTCTCGCGTTAGCATTCCCTTAATTTTATTTATCTTTTCTTCATCTTTGATCTGGGGGGTTTGAAGTGTGCTGGGTAAATTGAAAGCATTTGCCATCCTGTTTACTTTTGAATTGATCTATCTAATGTTGGGATTCCTTAACCAACGTTCCCTCGAAGCAGGATTCATTCTGTTTTGAGTCCTACAGTTCTACTGGGGAAAGAGTTTCTAACAGCTTCTAGCTGACATCGTGTGTCGTGCAACAACCATTTGTAAAAATGTTACCCTGAGAAATAATTTTCACTTAGAAGCTAATTAGGACACACTGTGGTTTGATGGAATTGTATGGTTGACGAAAGCATAAAATAAAAAATCACATTTTCTTCGACCATAAAAGTTTACGTGTTGTTTGTTGAACAATAGCATGTAATACACTGCTAATCTTTAAAATCTTATTACGTAACTTGTGCACGACGAAGTAAGATATAATCGGGAATATATGAGTAATTAATGATATGGAAAATCCGTTTCTTACAGCTGTAATATGCTTTTTCGTCTGTTCTGTTTCTTCAAATTGCTTTTAAGGTTCCCTATGTTTTGACATTTATTAAACCTCGTGCATAACAATTTAAGTATTTCTACTAATGCTTTCATGTAGTTCTAAAATTAGATTAAAAAAATCACATAAATTCCATGTAGACTTTGTCATGGTTCGCAAAACCCGTCATATTGCTTGTTATTAAACTTGTCTGATTTCCGCTGTACACTCATTCCTTAGAGGCATTTTTTAGGAATGGGTTTCAATTAATGTTCATGTTATAGTTCATTTTCAGCATTTTGACGAATTCAATACTTTATTAACCTTTATAAACAAATACTTCTACAATTTACAATGCATTTGATAAAATATGTGCCGTGGGCTTCCATAGCTCTCTAACCAGTCTAACCATCTTGCTTTCCAATCAGTTCAATCCATGAAACCTAGAGTCTAGTCGAACTGTGAACAGACAGCACACTGAAGGCATTTTTAAACTATCTGGGATCAAAAAGTTTAATAAAAGCTCACGTCTAGATGAAACTAAGAAAAAAATCCAATCTTATAAAAAAGACCAAAATTATACGTCTCTGATTGTAAAAACCCCGTTGTCATCAAATTCCATGATTTTAAGGATATACTTGTCTTATAATCCTGATATTAGTGTTAAACGGACTCAGTGGAGCGTTTGAGACTTTTACTTCAACAAAGCTTCAAATAATAAAAAAAAGATCATATTTTAATCCTGGATTTTATTTTATTAGATAACAAGGATTTCCTTGTTCCTTCAATCAAACGTAACCAAAGATTCGAACGTTTCTTTAAGACGTGATAAAAAATTGGAAGTCGTTATTTTTTATTCCTATTCACTATATCAAAATTCAGTTCTCTAATATTATTTCCGATTGTTTGCAACTGAATTGATTATGCTAGTTTTAATCAACTATTTTCACAAAGGAAATAAATGTATTAAGTCGGAAATGCAATGTCTCGTTTTCATTCCTGTAAGACTTTTAAAAAAAGGTGTACCGTCCAACTCTATAATGATCACATTTAGACCAATGAATCGTTTTAGAATTTTTTTAAAAATAGATAAACAGTTGAATATTTAATGAATCCTAAATCCAGTCAAATCAATAAAGCAGATCCTTCCTTAAAATCCATACCTAGTCCTCCACAAAGAATAATCTGAAGCAATGAAACATAACAAGCGTTCCTCATTCAGTCCAATGCGTCAACAAAAACCACAGTCTACAGGTGACAGACAGGGCTCCTGGAACAACACAGAGAAAGTAACATCCTCCAAGCTAAAACCCATGAAATAATGAGACAACGAATGAAATCCCGTAATAAATTTGGAAACAAATCAATCCCTCCTCAAGCGGATCCGGTCCAATACCTATCCCAAATCTCACTAAAAGACATACATTTTACACGGAAGATTAATCCCTATATCACATTCCCGCAGCAGTTATTCAACTCAATACTGTTCCACTCATACGGGAAACGGGATTCTATCTAATCAACTCGAACAAGTATCAACAGAAGCCACTCTCCTGTCGAGTACACATCTTCTAACTCGAGCCAGTGCCGCAATAATCCATTCCCTTTCAGAGCCCACTTTCCCCCGTTCAAAAGCAAACAATTGACACTGAAGAGGAATCCAGTCGACTTGAGACTAAGCAGAGAAAAGAAACGGAGAAAGCATAATATCCTCAGAATATAATTAATGTTAAGCCCAAGCCGCTACGCTCCTCGAGCCCTTGTCTCCCATCCAGAGGGTAGATGCCGTCTGCTGGACGGGAGAGAAAGCGACGGTACTGGCTCCAACTTTCTCCCAGATTGCCGAGGAATCGATAGGAGCAGGAGAAAGCGAGAGGAACTAGTCATCTTTCCGAAAGAGGAGAGATCTGAACTGGAAGGACCGGGCATCTGTAAATTCTAGATCCGTATGTATAGTTATATTATATTCTTGGTCTGCAGGAAGATCAGATGGTTTTTGTGACTGGGCAAGTGAGTTCTCTGAGAGAATCCCGACCGAATCTCTGGGAAATCGTCAGTCTCCAGAACTCCTCTCCTCCTCTAACTCCTGTTGTATGTACCTATCCATGTGGGAGTTTTCGGTGGTGGGAAATAGAGAGCCACTTGCAAAGTCTGAGCCCAACAAACTCTCTCATTTCTATATTCTTTGACTCAGTCTCAGTCATCCTTTCACAAGGCCCGACAGCCTAAACTTTCTCTCTCCTCTTACATTTCCTCTCTCAAGTTCGACCGACAAAACCATTATTATCATACACACCACACGGCTCCAACCACCACACGATCAAATCGACTCCTCAAAGCAATCTCTCTCTCCCTTATTTCCTTGTCATGGATCCACAGAAGCCCGTCTTACCTTACCTCTCCCCTACCTGTTCTCTGTGAAATGGAAGGCTTCAAATCTCAATCCGGCTCACTTAAATCATACTCTGGTGATGGTGGGCTGTAGAAATCGGAGATAGATAGGCCCATTAACAAGCCTATCTTCTTTGAACAACTTTCTCGTTTAGTTCCAAAGTGTCCGACCAAGTTAGAGTCAAAAGTTTTTGTAAATCATAACTTGAAGAACTTTCTCTCTGGTTGGAAAGGGAACGAAGCTGCGGATGCAACAGGAACAAAGTTCTCTCGACACACTCCTTTTGATGCTTGACATAATAGAATACAGATAGGAAGTGTACAAGGATAAGTAGCTGGGATAGGGAGGAAGTTTGCAAAATGACAAGTCAGTTCACCCCGGGAACATCTGTGGAACCGACGAGCACGGTAGAAATTTCCATCTCGTGCAGGTAACACTTGGCCGTATTATATTAAGATTTGGAACTTTGCGGAAAAATACTTATTCCCGACGAAGTTTCTTATGCATTAATGATGGATTAAGTCATACGTCAATTCAGATTTCATTCGCTAGAATGGATTGCCTTCGTTCGGAAATATTCTTTTGCGTTTTTGGGAGAGAGAGGCGCATAGAGAACATCGGATAGACGATGAGGGTTACATGGTTTCGTACTTATAGGCACTCACCGTATGGCATGTTCCTCTGCGACAAGTAATTTCAGCCCCCGTCTTCTAGAAGAGGATTCAAAAAGAAATCAGAAATCAATGCGCACATTATTGTACAGATCTAAAGACACCACCAGCAGCAGAAGGCTTAAAGGAAGATGAAACATAAAAATCTCGAGTGGGTGTCACTTCTTCTTACAGTTTTCGACGATGTAGCCTACTTTCTGCGGCTGGCTCATAAAAACGAGGAAATAATATAAAAAGTGTTTTGGGCTTTCGTTTTAGCATCACTACAAAAAGGCATTTCAATTTACGCATCTACTGCATATATGGCTCCCTGGCCAAGGTTATAAATATGTAATTTGCTATGCTTCGTCGTTCTGTATGATTACATACAAGCCCCGTACGCGTACGGTTCTTGTAATTCAGATGAACGTAAGAATAATATTTGTGGAAGAGAAATTCGGAGAATGTGGGATTGGATGGAAATCGGATTGCCTGTATAGATTAACCGCAATAATTTCCCGGAGTAAAAATATAATTACAAGTTCCGTTGATGGACGAAGCACGGGATCAGATTTGAATACTTCCAAAAATAACTGAGCTCACCAAACTCAGCATCCAGCAGCTTCTGTTGTCTAGGCTGAGGTTTGAGGCATATTGTCTCTGAGGAGTGAGGCACTTCCACATTTTAGGCTTTAGACCTCCAGCTCAACAAATGGCATCAGCAAGGATTTCATCTCATGGGATCAACAAGAAGAAAGGAAATTAGATTTATGACGAGCTTGGCATGAGAGAATTCATAATAGATTTGCCATTTTTTAAAAAAGGTCCGTCTCTACACTACACAGAGAATTTGACCCCTGGCCTTTTTATGATTGCTCCTGTTTTATTGGAATATTATATATGCATGAAGGAGTTGGGCCCTGCATGATGTAACTATTTCCATTAAGTTATAATTTTGTCCAAATATTAAAACTTTTATGTGTAGGTTGGGATTCCAAGCACATCCAGCCTCCGCGTGCCTTTCTGTGTTTATAAGGCTCGGGGAGTTTAATTAAGTAAATGACGACCTGTTTGAATTCCAACTTATCATCAACTTTGCTCTGGAAAGTATACCTTGTAAAATTCCTGGTAATATTTTTGGGACTTTTAACTTTATTGGTGTTAAATATACAGTACAGTACTCATTTTTATAGTTACATAAACAGAACACCCATTTTAGTAAAAATACTAGTTAAAATACTTCATAAAAGAACACTAAACTATAGACCATTTCCGGAGGTTTTAGATTCGACTTTTGCTATCGATTACATTCGGAATCAGGCTGAACGCAGAAAACCATGGTACAGTTAACGTTTGGGGAAAATACTACATACTCACAACATTGAGGGAGAAAGTCGAGACTCACTCTAATGACGTGTGTTAGTGTTGGCTATTATATCGGAAGGATGTAGTTGATGCTAGACAAATGCAAGTTTTCCGTTCCTAGAATTCCATTAATTTTAATTCGTCTTGTGCAGTGAGTAAAGAGAATAGATCGATTGGTTCATTCGGTTGGCCCTGTGGCAATTTAAAAACGGTAGGATCGGAAGCCTTACACGGAAGAGTTTATGGAATTCATTAATTTAATTTATTACGTCGACGATGGTATGGGTGAGGAAATGGGAAAAACTTACACCCCGTGTTTCACTATAATTAATACAGGAATCTGCTCGACATGGATGTTTTCTCAAGATCGGATCCGATGTGTGTCGTTTATCATCATCCACTTGGAACGGCACACTGGGTTGAACTCCTAAGGACTGAAATAATCTGGGACTGTCTCAACCCCGAATTCGTGACTAAAGTGAGTTGGAACTTTACCACAGTCAAAATTGAATTATGTTTACATGTATTGCATGCCAATGCCAGGTCCTTTCTCCGCTCGATCTGCTACACTAGACATAGACCCTCGTTATCAGGTTCCACGAACTTTCAGCCCCGTAGATGCATCCAAATCCAAATAATTTGTGGTTTTTTCCGAGGCATTGTTGAAACCTTGGGTTAGTCTTACAGCAAGTTTGCTTTTTTTCTACACAAGGAGAATCAGAAGGGACTGTGTCTGTGTACGTCATCCAATATTCCTGCCTCAAATTTGATTTATTCCCTTTAATACTTTCAGATAGTAATGGACTACCGGTTCGAAGAAGAACAAACGCTTCGATTTGAAATTTACGACATTGGTAAGGTTTGCAGGAAGGGAGTGTGAAAAGCGAAATTTATTTTTGAACAACCGCTGGTCTCATTAAAGGTGCAAATGTAATGAGGCCTTGTATATTGAACAGATTCGCCAAGTGGAAATTTGGAGGATCACGATTTCCTTGGATATTCGGAAACAAACTTAGCCCAAATAGTAGCAGCCGGTCACAATGGAATGTCCCTCCAATTGCTTCAAAACAAGAGTAAATATTACCCTATTTTGCCAAAACAAGCTAAACAGTCAAAAGGGACCATCATTCTTCTAGCCGAAGAGCTGGTTCAATATAAAGAAGAGGTATGCATAAATTTCCTTATCCACATCTCAATTCCGGTTCCGCCAAAGGGCTTTTGTGTATTGGCATTTGAATTGGCTCCCTGTATCTTCCTTTCTCTTGACTGAGCGAAGAGCTCCTGATAAAACAGGGAGCGTTATTTCATTGCTTAGGGAAACGGGTGAAAGTCAAGATACTCGGCGACATTTTTAGTTTCACAACAAAAGGAGGTCTAAGTACAAGGTAGGTGAATTGAATTGATATAGAGAGGTAACGACACATGGAGACTTTTCATAAAAAAGTTCATTTTTGAAGAAATTTAACTCTCCATGGGGATTTTCAACAGAAATGCCCCTTATATTTTGACAATGATGGAAATTCCGATTGAAATAAAACCCCATCTAAGTTACTATTAGGTTATAAGTACATAGCAACAGAAGCAAGCTTTGGTTTCATTCATGAAAATTGAAATTTTTATGAATGAATCGAAAATTTTACTACGATTTTTACGTTCTGGGAGACGCGTCTCCGAGCGAAAAAAAATGATTTATTTTTCGAAACCCCTCCATGTGTCGCTACCTCTCTATAGCAATACAAATTCTTTCAGCTACCTTGGTCTAAGTAGGTTGTTGTAGGTTTAGTTGTTCCGACGACCCAAACTTGCTATTTCCAGCAACACATACACCGAGTTTAGATATTCTAAATTAGACCTGGAATATTTTACAACCTGGCTTATCATCATCCCCAACCTGCTAAGGGTTTTATAAATCTGCACATGGAGGTTTTATTACAGCATAAAGAAGACTCAACTTTTTTCTCCTTTTACACCCAACCGGGCTTCTACCGTCTCAGAAAGCAAACAGTGGCGTAGGTAGTGCTAAGTCTGGGCACACGGCACGGTAGCAGTATGTGTTTGATCTTAAACAAGGTATAGACGGGCAGTTCAAATTGCCTCAAATCAACAGAAATAAAGAAGAGGAATTTATGAAGCGAGGAGATGCTTTCATGATTTCCAATTCAACGTAAGGATTCAACATCAACAATCTTTGACAACAATTTCAGCGAGGAATCAATCATTTCAACTGGAGCCGTCTGTAAAGGAAAGAGAAAGTTGGAGGAAAGTTGAAGGAATCACATTACCCATAGAAAAGCTCGAGGAGAGGAAATCAGTAGCTCGGATGTCGCATCCGCACACTCTCCTTGGAACTTTCCAACTTTCACTAGAAAATTTTGAAGAAAATTTATTTTTAAACTAACGAAAGTACGACTTTCCTACATCCAATACTCCTAAAAAATTCTCCTAACTATGATGACATTTTCAGAATTTTCTTTAATGATGTTAGAAAGTTTTTTAAAGGCTCAGTCAATAATTGTGTCCCTCAATTGAAAAACCTGTCGAATGAATTTCGAAAATTCAGTCCCCGAAACAATTAAAACGTTGTCATAGCAACAACGTTTTTAAAATTTTAAGTTAAGAATTTTAGGAGTCAGAAAGGGTTCCCGATTGCAGAATTTGCATAGAAACCATCTTTAGATAGACCCTGTGGGGTTCTTGACAAAAAATTTCAACTTATAATTAATAATAATTGCACTTAAAAATTATAAGCTTCGATTTAAACTTTAGTTTCGAATTTTTATCACTGTCGATAAAAAGTTATTGCATTTTCTGTGGATGGTTTTCGTAAGAAAAACTAAACCACTTGCTAGAACAGGCTTAACTTTCTGTTTTATTATGAAAAAAAATTCCAAACTGCATTTCAAATCAAAATTTATTAATTGAACTACCAATTACTACCAATCATAATTTCAAATAGTTTTGTCAAGGACCCAACAGGGTCTTTTTAAACCCTGTTTCCATGCAACTTCCCGGATAGAAAAACCAGTACGACTGCTGAAACCGAAATTTTAAATTTCAAAAACCTTGTCACTATGACAACCCCTCAATTATTTCAAAATTTGAATTTTCAAAATTCATTCGACAGGTTTTTCAATTGAGGTACTCAATTCTAAACTATTTTGCGAAGAGATCGTGTAATGAATGGCTCCAGTAAAGCAAGGAGAAGCCTTAGGCCCCGAACAGGAAAAATAAATCGGTCTTCCTGGGAAAATACAGACTTGACTTCTACCGGCTCTCATCCCTCTCTCTCCATATTGCCAAACTTTGCATGGAAAGTAACAAACTTTCCTAAGCAAATTCCCAATTTTTGTCGTTAAGTGAAGAGGGGTTTACGTTTCCGGTGGCAATCTTCCTCTACTTGCTTTGTCTTTGCCTCCTGATAGGAGCAAGTCAGAGGACAATTGTCCTTTTCGATCCGCCTACTTGAAACGAAGTAGATGTCGATAAGTATCAAGTAAGGACTGGGATACTTCCAGAGTTAGACTTGTCACTCCCAGACTGTTTCACAAGGCTCTTTTTCCTTTGACAAAGACAACGGATGTCTTTACCTATAAAAGTTTATATGACTTCAATTTTCCTAAAGGAACAGTATCGGAAAAGAAGCCCTCTTCGTCAGGTCCAAAGGACACTTTGGAAGTTTTATTCCTCTATATTTTACCATCCTCTCCTCATATGAACCCGTCAATGCCCCCGGATTGAGTCGACATTATTTGATCAAAACCAAAGGACCGTGTATGGTTCTTGAGAAATTAGCTGATTCTTTGATTCTCCTTCCATTCCTTCAACCGAAAATACCATTGATTATGTCTTTTATTTCATTTCCTTTCCTCCGTCATAAATCTCCATCCAAAGCCGCACTATAAATTCTATAAATACTGTAGATCGTCCCGAGGATTTACTTTCGCCAGTAAATAAGTTCATCCTTCCCATTATTATTACTCATCCCAGGTTGCATAAACCACTAGCTACATTATTCGGGTGCGGTAAAGTAATTCTCTCCCGGATTTGCTGACTCTACACACATGAGATGATGGTTATGAGTCTGATGTGGTTTTTAAGAGTTTTCCCTAAAGGCACTCATTTATGCTACTTTACAACTGATCCGCAGGTCACGTTGAAATTGCAAGGAAATTGTATGGGGAGTGCCCGATGGTGCATATTCAACCCCAAGATATTCTACGTGCTGTCCAAGATTAATGAATCCGGAAACTACACGATTGTCTACCGCAGTGAGGTAGCGAGCGGAGAAAACCCAACTTGGCGATCTGCCACGATTTCCATGCGAAGTTTATCTAACGGTGATAGGGATAGGTGTCTTCAGCTTCAAGTGTGGCAAGTCGGCTTCAACGGCTACCACAAGAGCCTCGGATTTTACCACACCACCGTGAACAAAATGCAGGCCCTCATTGGGAAGGATGGGATCAAGTTGGCCAGGAAAAATGGACTGGTTAGTGTGTAAATATTTAGACATTAATGTACTATTCTGCTTACGTTCGTACCCTTTCCTAGATTCCGCGTCACTTTCCCCCCGTTGTCTCTGGGTTTCCTCGTGCTTTATTTCTAATCCTTTCTGCAACCTCATTTAGGATTATACGAATCGATTCATTCGTCATGTAATAGGAGACGGATAAGTCTTGAATGTTGGATTTGGATTTCTTTTCTTTCCGAAATCTCATCTGTCTCTGTCAAATCTATCAAACCGGTCGTTCCTCTGCTCCACTCACTTATGCATGCACTTTCTGCTAGGGAACCTATATTTATTTACTATAGAGTTTGTTGTTTGTCAGTTTGCTTGGCAGGCTCCCAATTTGTTGGTCCAATATAGCCGAAAGTGGATGAATGAACTCAACCGCTTGTTAGTCATGGGTATGTCATTTGTCGAGTACAAAGAGGCTTTGTGGAAACAGGACTTAAAATGTCCACGACTAATGTATGGGAGCAGTAGTGGACATTAAGCTATATTAGATGATCTAGTTCGCAAAGCACTGAGCTAGGTTAGGACTGCCAGTTGGCACACGAGTTTTAACTCCCCCTCCTATAAGGTTCCTCACAATGTTTTAAATCCAATTGAGCCTGTTGGAATGCTCCTTAAGTCATTCCGATTCTGGACCTCTCTCCTGAAATTCATTTTTATTTCCGTGATGGACCCGTCTTTTCATTTCTTAATCCCCCGAGGAAATGTTGGACAGGCCAGGCAGGACGGAGACGGAATCTCAAGTTTTTTAATGCAATATATCTCGCTTTCCAAAGTCTCTGCTCATTTTTCCATTAGGATCTCAAAGGCCTCTGGACTTGCGACTCCGTCTATATCTAGAAAAATGTAGGTCCGATTTTTATGAAGTTGTGTAACATTGCTTATCGGATCGTGTGTTGTTTGTCTCATGATAGTTCTGGAGATTTGGGTCCAGTCTATAATCCCAGTGGGGAGGAAAATATAGGAAATTTCAATCTCAACGTCGTATATAAGTATGCCATCCCATGGGGCACGATCTCTGTATACTAAAGCTTGCAAAAAAAGTCGGGCCAGCAGACAGGATTCTAGAAATCGCTTTAGGTGTTTGAAGGAAACGCAGTTCCTCTCCATGGATAGTTAAAGTCACAAAAGGATCATACGAATGTAAAACGAGTTCGAAATATGCAAGATTTGCGTTCTTACCCGTACGGGCGATTGTCATACTGTATCATTGAGTATCATTACACTACATGATAACCACGCCCAGCCATCATGTGACCAATACCATGTGGTTGCTGATTGTTGATGATTTGATGTGATAAAAATTGCAATGACCCAGTTTGTATTAGTTATTTAGCATTATAATTAGAATTTTACATTATCACTGTAAACTTTGTGACGTATCGCTATAATTTAAAGTGATAAGCCACAGCAAATAATGTAACATTATTTGATCATCATAATCAATAATCACTGCATTTACAATGATACAAGGTCACTGTTCGGAATTTCAATGTAGCATAACACAATTCCTAGCATCAAACCACTATGTATCGTAGCAAGTACAGACATGTCAAACCAAAAAATTGGCGGTTGGTGGCTTGTGGAAAAGTTGTTGGCCGTTAAGTATTTAATTTCCTCTGGAATTCTGAATGCAATATACTGCTGCTCGACCTTCTCTGTTTGGGGTTCAAATTTCACTTGGATTTCGAATTGGTAAGTTTTAAAGTTTAAAATTTAAACAATCTAGCTTGCTTGTATGTAGCTCTAAAATCATTTCGATCATTTGATTTACATAGAGCATTTTGATTTAAAAAGTAAATCCTAAATGTGAAATGCTGTGTAGATTGCTTTGCAGAAACTGTTGAATGGACTGTATTTGCCGAAGTCATTGCTTTCCTCATCGAATACACATTCAAATTTCACTTGGATTTTGAATTTGTAAGTTATATAATTTGAAATTGAAACAAGCTAGCTTGTTTGTATGTCCTAAATGTTCATTTCGTCCATTTGATTTGCTTTGACACAGTGCTTAATTTAAAAAAGTAAATCCTAAATTCTATCCAGATTGCTGTTCAGACTTCACTATTGATTGGACTGTATTGGTCGTATTTCCTCCCTGCCTGGTATGCTGGAGATTCAAATTCTATTTGGATTTTGAATTGGTGAGTTCTAGAAATTAAAATTGAAACAAGCTAGCTTGTTTGTATGTTCTTCTAAATGCATTTCCATTTGATTTGCATTGACCCCGTGCTTAGTTTAAAAAAGTAAATCCTAAATTCTATCTAGATTGCTGTTCAGACTTCACTATTGATTGGACTGTATTGGTCGTACTTCCTCCCTGCCTCATATGCTAGAGATTCAATTCTATTTGGATTTTGAATTGGTGAGTTCTAGAAATTAAAATTGACACAAGAGCTTGCTTGTATGTACACTCTTCTAAATTCATTTCCTTCATTTAATTTACAATAAGCCCTTTTAATATTAAAATATTTGAATTCTAGTGCTGTGTAGATTCTGATTCAGAAGTAATTGTTGGAATGGAAAGAAATTTGTCGAAATCCCTCAGCCTCGCATTGGACAGTTGACAGAGATTCAAATTCAACTTGGATTTCGAATACGTAAGTTCCAGATTAAAACAATGGGTTTAGAATTTGTTTGGATTCATAGTAGTCCGAGTTTAATTTAAAATATTGAATTCCTGAATGCTGTATAGACTTCTGTGACCAATTCACTGTTAAAGGACTGTCCATCCCTGCCTCATTCTGAAAAGCTTCAAATTCTTGGATTCTGAATTTGTACGTTTAAGAAATTAACTAAGCTAATTCTGATTTAATAAGTATCAAATTCCGTGCTTTTAAATTCAAATTTATATTATCGAATTTACTTTGTTGATTTTTAGCACTTGGGTAACCGGATCGGCTGCACGGGTTGCATAGCATTCTGTCCTTGCTGTTAAAAAATTGATTTGTATTTTGTTTTCAATTTAAATTGGTGAGTTTCAGATGTTTAGAATAAAACAAGCTAGCTTGTTTGATTGTTCATTTGAATTTTCCTAACATTATAACACATCGCTAATATGCAATTATCGATTAATAAATTTATTAGCTTGGTACTGTTTGTTTTTAGCACTACGGGATTTTCTCCGTTCAACGTTGACTGGGCTGCTACATTGAACGTGTTTGATCTTTGCATTATGTTAAAATAGACCCATTTAAAATTGGATTGGAATTTTAAATTTGTAAGTTTCATAATGATTAATTAAAATTAACTAGCTTGATGATTTTGCGTTCAATCTTTATTGAATGTAAATTGAACGCACGAAAATCAGAATTTGTAAATTTATTTTTACAATTGATTAATTCTGTTTTGTTTATTTGCAGTTTCGACCAGATACAGCGAGTATCAGGACTAGATTTACTGCGTTCCGACTCTTTTTTGTGAAGTCCCATGGCATTTCTATTTCCTATTTTCTATTTTCAGGTACGTAATGGAATTCTGAATTCAAACAAGCTAGCTTGTTTGTATTTGCCTTCAAATTGTTATTGTTGTGTGAGAACTAATCGATTGTTTTTTATAGTTAGCCGTTGATACAATATTTTGTGCAGTAAACAATCTATTAAACGACGGGCTACGTGATCGGTCCAACGTGGCTTTTGTGTGCGAAATGTAAGTTTTAAAATCCTGTATAAAACATCTAGCTAGTTGATCCGTGCTTCTACATTAATTACTATAATTTATCTGCAGATTAATCTACACACTTAACAACAGCAACGGTTGTAAGAGGATCGACCGGTTGAAGCAGATATCTCTTTGAGGACCTGTCAGCTTCACAACTTTTAAATAACTCAGCGTGAATGAATAAATCTTACATGGTAACTGAAATACACAACCATAGTTTAATTTTAACCAATGTAATGAATTTCAATACAAACTAGTTTGTCTTTTCTAGGTTGCGCTCCGAACTTTCTTTGAGCATCCGTTGTCACGAAGCGAATCAAGCTACAATGGAAGGACATCCTGGCTGCCATAACAGGCCGATTTTATAATTATTAAAACAGCTAATAAAACAAACTAATCTGTAATGTTGTGTATGAATTATTAATTAATTTAAAATAAAAAATTCCAACCGTATTCCTACCGTATTTCTTTATAATACATTTTATCATGCTCAATCAGTACACGACACCGATATTTTATCATTATTGCGCATGACACATATTAGCATGGTTCATGATGACAAAGCGTTCAAGATAGGCTCATGATTGATAATGCTCATCGTTGCAATGATGCATCACGTACTATGATCATTCATGATACAATTGATATGATAATATATGCCAAATAGTGCCAAAACTGGCATGCTAAATCATATATTTGTATCACTATAATCGATGTATGATAATGTATGACAATCGCCCGTACGGGATATCTTTTGTCCAGGCCGTGAGAGATGGGTTACTCGTGCTTTCTCTCTTTGATAGCAGCTCTAATAGCATTCCAAGTTTACGAGTCCGCTTTTCGCTCTTCCTCCGCAACTGACTACATTTTTCTATCCTTATATTCCAACAGGAAAAGGAGGCAAGTATACGATTCCTCCAAGTAATGATAGCCCCGATATACACGTTTATGGACTATATTTCAACCGGGACACAGATTCACTGTTGCTTCGCCATCGACTTTACTGCAAGTACGTTTAGTCATCCTCAATTTCTAAGAAGCTTATACTCATTTATAACGTTTACGTATATACAAACCTGACCGGATGTCTTGGCCAGGGTGCTTGATTTCTACTAACCTTAAACGTCTAAATGTCTAAATGCGAACGGTAATAAAATATTTTTTTAGGTAACGGAGATCCAAATGACCCAAACTCCCTCCATTACTTCTCTGCAGCGTCAGGTTCAAGAGTCAATGCATATGAGCAAGCGATTTCAGGTTCTCTAAAGTACTTTTTGAAGCATATCATTTGGGGATTTGGAGAAACTAAATGGTTTTATAACTGAATAGCTGTTGGAGAAATAATTCAAGAGTACGATAATACTAAGAAGTTCCCAGTTTTCGGATTTGGGGCAAGGATCCCACCATCTGGAAACGTGTGTCATAATTTCCCCGTGACTTTAGGTGACTCGCCGTATTGTGATAAAATCGACGGGGTTTTAGAGGCTTATAGGTCAGTAACGCGAACCTCATTTGTCTTTGCTATTTTTATGGCGCATTAAAGAAGGCATAAGTCATAAATTATTGACGTAGTCACTTTTTGGCTTGGCATTATTAGTTTCGGAATATTTTTATAGCTTAGAATACATTGATAAACATCACCTTTATTGAATTTTCAGAAATTGTATACGTAAAGTTCAACTCTATGGACCCACGTAAGAATCATGATTTGTATGAATTGTTACTATTTATGTGGCTCGCTACTTTTAGGGAGGGAGAAAGGCATCGTAAAGCCTGTTAATTAACTCATCTTTACGAGATGGCTTTCTCTTTAATACCATTTTAGTAAAAAAACGTGCATAGCTTTTCGTGGTAGTACATATACGACAACCTCTGATTGAATAAGAGATAAATGAGAAATTAATACGATTTTGAAGTGGTTTGTATTTTAACTGCATGTAATCAATCATATTATATAGGGATATAATATACTCATATTAAATCTCGGATCTCGCTGATCCAATATTTGATCGTTATAATTTGTTGATAACAGACAGTCTTCATCGGTTGTAGCTTTACATTGACAATTAAAATAATCCAATCTTGTTAAATCAACTATAGTTCCTCTAACGTTTCCAGCGGATTCAATTAATAAAATCATTAAAGTCAATATTTATATAGGTATCTTTGCTTTGTTAGTAAGAATGAAATACCCGAATGTCCGGAACGAAACTGGTATTATTATTGCACATAATCTCTTTACTTTAATTACGTTAAAACTAATTTTGACTCCCTTCAAATCAAGGGATTATATGCAATAATAGGTTTTCAAGTAAGATATTAGCATGATTTGAAATGTACGGTTCTAATAACCTAACGACGTATAAGCGATTCTCGGTTCTATACTAATGGCCATAACCAAACCTGTTCACACATTGCCTTAAATGGCAAAAAAACTATTTCCCATTAACAGACAAAATCAATGGTTTATTGATTATTGCCCAAGTTTGGGCAATACATTTCCTAAATTTTCCCCAACTACCTCCCGGCGACCCTTAACTTAATGCTTCTCCAAATCCATAAAATACAACTCTTTTTTCCAGGAATTTCGCCCCTATAATAAGAGACGTGGCTGTGGAGGCTAAACAGCACACGGATGGAAAAGATTACTACGTTCTTCTCATAATCACGGATGGGATCATTACTGACATGCCTCAGACGAAAGAGGTTAGCTCATTTCATATCATCCGTATTCGAGTTAGGTTCTGTTTTAGATGTTCGTAGGTTGTTTGAACTACCAATCGTTTCCTAGCTGACACCAGCCTTTCCTTGTGGACACGAGTCATTTTAATCTTCTAATCTAATTTCATACACTAGTTTCTGAGACATGGACGATTTAATTTGAAAACTGCGTCCCCTCTATTTTATTTTTCTAAGGTCATCGTTGAATCGGCCAAACTACCACTCTCCATCATAATTGTTGGAGTTGGTGGCGCAAATTTCGCTGCAATGCAAGAATTGGATGGAGATACCGTCCGTCTTTCATACAGTGGAAAGTACGCTGAGCGAGACATCGTCCAATTCGTTCCGTATCGGGATGCGTATACGTGGATGGCATCAATATGTCCTGACATTGCTAGTAAATGGTCCAGCGGGTACGATAGCACAAGCAGAGCAGCCAAGATCAAGCTGGCCCAAGAAGTACTTGCTGAAATACCGGAACAAGTGACTAGTTTTATGAAAAGTCGAGGCATTATCCCTGCAAGTCATCCCCACAGTAGCGTTAATAATAACGATTCTACAAATCATTAACCTTAATGTACCTAAACTCTGAGACTGGCTTGCGTTCGAGAATTCAGCCAAAAAAAAACGGTCATGGGAAGTGCCCAACTTCTATATGCAATTACATTCCGCCTTCTAGTTATATGAAAATGGCAGGTCTATAATTTGTGATGGCTTCGTTCTACATCCGAAAGGGCCCAGTGACACAGATAAGTCAGGGATGAAAGTATAAATTTCAAATTTTAGGAACCCTTTACTTTCTACTGCATTATAAAATAGTTCGCACCGTAGACTATCATTTAATCATTATAGACTTTCAATCCTACGCATTGCATATATAGCGTAAAATATATTTGATGTGTGGTAATTACTAAATTACTGTAATTGTAGTCTAATGCCTGACAGTCCTTTTTTCGCATGATGCTGTCATACGTTACTTACAGGCCCTACTTATCAATGTTTTGCATACAATTATGACACTAGGGGGTATGTAACTCATTTCCAGGCCTCAACAAATGCAATCTTTGATAATGCACAAATAGGAACTGTTTATAAATGAATAACGTAAATGGGGCATAATTCACTCAAATTTATACTCGACCGTAATTATTAGAAACTAGACAAAAATGAAATGAAACCTGAATTAAATACACTCCATGATTAAATGTGCTCGAATTAGACAATTACCTGTCGCCCTAACGTACAAGTAAGCTTTTCGAATGTCAAGCTGCCAAATGTTCGTTCCTTTGTAAATGAATTTAATGCACAAAAAGTTATACTGTGTCGTTGTAGTCTAAACTGTACCCATAGGTTTTAGCTTTAGTTTAGATATTTTAGATATTAGCAACAGAACGTGGAATGTAAATAATACTCTATATTATAAAACATATTTGCCAATACAAACTACAGGTACTAAACATTTACATAGACAATCAGATGGTGGTTCCAAGTTCCAATATTATAAGAATACTTGGGGTGGTAATTAATGTTCAATTAAATACTAATAATGTTTACTATTGATGTTTGATATAAAAATAAATATAACAAATAATGTAAAATAAATTATTAAGTCCCGGAGCTCCAACCTTGTATAACTATTTTGTCATGCATAATTTAATCATCTCGACTGTAAATGGTCCATAACTAATTGACTGGGAAATGTTTTAGAATATTTATCTCTTTATCCGCTAGATTCACTGTCCACCAAAATGACTTCTGAACGCTTCTAAAATGTTTACCAGATCCAGTAAGTACATCGCAATTATCTCCAATGTATGGAAAAGCTCGAATCAGCTTACATATGGGAGCACAGTTTAATAGTGAAAACTCTTTCCCGGATTGGATAAATACTAAAAAAAACAGACAATTGACGTATTATAATCCAAATGTTATGCTTATGAAATTCGAATTGAAACAATTTCCTAAACTCGTCTCTTAGTTTTATGGACCTGAACATTCCGTGAGTTGTCACGCTGTCACGATGTAATTCCTAGAGGACAGCCACAATACAACATCATGAACTAGAGAAAAGTAAGACAACAGCAATGGCTTGGACAAATATGCCTAGATACTCATTTTATCAAAGCCTTGACATATTATTATTACTTATTTGGTATTTCTACTATGTATGGTGCACGGCAACGGATATATTTTCATAAACCAAGCCATGACATAACCTAAACAACTATAATATTCAAGAAATTTCTCATAAGCAACTAAATCAATTAAAATTAAAAAACCTACCGTGTGCAGTCTTAAATAGCCCGAGTCAGGATGCTTCAATTTGTCTGTATTTTAAACCTATTCCCTAGGCAACACTACTTTGCATGACCCCCACGGGTCAACCGATCGACAGATTTTTCCCAACTTCGAACTTAGCCTTCGCATTTGCAAAGTACACAAGTGTCCCAAGTTTCAAGTCGATCGGTCCAGCCGTTTGGCCGCTAGCGTGTCACGGACAGACGGACGGACGGCTGGACGGACGGACGGACAGCATGATTCCATAAGCCCTGACTCGGGCTAAAACTGAAACTTTCAGAGCTTAAAATGATTTTTTTCTGATTGTATATTTTTTACTTAAGTTTGGCAAACGTATAACAAGTTTTATATAGTTTTAATTCAAGTGTTCTGGTTTTTTTACTTCTGAAATGGAAGTGTCTTGGAATCAAAGCAAACGTGGTAGCACATTCCAGTTCCCCTGTACCCAGGACCACATTGCATGGGTTCGATAGGGACAGCCATTTGTCTCCAGCCTGGAATAGATGCTTCGGTCTTTTTAATGTCCTTTTCCGGTTTTTGGCAACTCCTCTTATCTTTGCATAAAAAACTACGAATTTCTTCTTTTAATTTTGCTTGATTCTTCATACGGGTTTCTTTCCAGTCCAGCCCTTCGTAAGTCCAAGTTAACAGCCAATCTTCGTCGCCCCCTGTGCTACTTGGATCCGTTCCTACCGACCGATGATCGGGAACACCCGCCTCTTCATTGGAGATCCCTCCAGTTTTCTGGGGATTCATGCCAGATTCTGCATGTTTGAGGAAATCCCAGTCCCCGGTTTTGTCTATTGAAGATGGTCTTCCTGTGGCATTCGGATTCCTATAAGTCTCAATGTCGCCGACGTCGCCTAAGCTGGCGGCTTTATTTTTAGCCTGTAGGCTTTGCCGTTTCATTATCAATTTGGCTTCTTCTTCATTGTCTCCGAATCCAAAAAAATCCTGCTCATCTTTCGGGACCATTTTCGCTTTGTAAATGTCATAATAACCTTCACCTCTTCGATGTTTATGAATTTCACTGATTTTCTGAGGCTGAAGTTTTGCATTTTCAATCATTTCCCATTCCCCGGCTTCGCCATTTTCTTCCGCTTTCCAGATATAATCACAGAAGACAACAGGGTCTAACAAGTTTGAGTTATTTGGCGAACCGTTGTTAACAGTCGGTGGATTCAAAACTCGATTATAACCTTCGAATGTAATGCCAGTCGCTCCATTATCCTTATAATTTGGATCCATCAGTCCCGTTCCACGGTAAGGTTTACTTTCACGCTGAGGATATTTCCAAAGGATACTGGGCATGCTGTCGGGTTTGTATTTGACGGATTCGCTGATCATGACATTCAAAACGTCATAGTTGGATGGAACGGATAGTTTTAGCCCAAGTTCAATATCCTGTTGATTTTCAGTCGAGTCTTTTTCAATCAATGGAGATATCGTTATGTTCTTTACTGAATTGAACCCAAGTGCTAGCTTATTGGGTTCCCACAACGGTGAAAATTTTAAAGTTGATGACGTATTGTTTGTTCCTGATGGTGGAAAGGCATTTTCATAGTCGATTATCTCTAATTGTGTCGTTGGAGATTGTTTCAAGTTGATTTTGAATTCATTTGGAAGGTCTTCGTAGGAATACATCCGATCACTGAAGTAAATCTATTATAATTAAGTTCCATAATTTTTAACTCTCCTCCATTAAAAAAAACCATAAGGGATTATTGTTATTTGAACCACTTAATTACTAGAACCTACTCGACGGACACGGACATTCGCATTTACTTTAATCAGCCTAAGGTTCCGATACTTCGTATTCCATGCATCTCTCAACAACTGATTAAGGTCAAAGCAGGCCTAGGAAGGATACAAGAGAGAAACAAATGATATATGTGAACTGTTTTTATTTGCAGTGTTGATTTTTCATTTCTGAATGAATACAATCCTAAATTTTGGACTTTTCGAATCTACTTACATAATTCCAGGATGGACGGAGTCTCATTGGGATCTCCATTCTTTTCTGAGAAATGCAGGTTCTGGATATAAAATTCTTTGCCACGATTTGCAACGTGTTCCCGAATTCATTTGTGACCTGAGGAACGAATAAAACCATTTTTCTCGTTCCTACTTTACTACTCTTCGAATTCGAATAATATGCATGTAAAGAATTTTAGAACCTTACAACAAGTTCAATGGACGCATATCCGCCAAGATCAGTCATAATGAAATTCAGATAAGGAAGCCGTTCCGACAAATTATACTCAGAATATGGTGGACACATCATGAATACCGATCCGTCATGATCTCCAGTCAGCTCAAAAGCAGGAAATTCTATTTCCGCATCTATAATTTCTCGAAATCTAGGCGTAGGGAATGTACTGTTTGGAGGACGGGGATTTTGGTTATTACCAACCTATCGAATGATTAAATGGCTGTGTAATTACTTTCCATTTACTATGTCATTTAATAATTATTACCGCAAGACGCCAGTTATAGAAACTATTAGGATCATCTGCATTGAAAATAGTAGCTAGACCACGTCCATCATCTGTTTGTCGATACAACCATCCCTCTTGGTTGCCTTCATCGTTGGAATCGGAACCGGACGTAAGGATATTGTCGTTGGTATTTGCCGAACCCCTGCAACCCTTCATGATTTTACTATAATTTCCCAAGCTGGTTACAACATCCCACAAGTATTTCGAAAATAGCATAATCGATTTGTTCCTTCGGTCACCTAAAGTAGACCTTCCAGGATTGCTTGACAACCGGCGTCTCAGGTTGTCAGGTTGTTCACAAGGCAAAGAAAATTTCAGTTCCGTTACCGTAACGGAACTGGCTTTTTCTTTAGTTGCCTTGGGTTGTTCAGACGCCGGTTGTCAAGCAATCCTGTAGACCTTCAACCTTGCCTTTAGGGAACCCTAAACTAAGACAGTTGAAGTAGAATTTCCATAGAGAAATTGCAAGAATTTATAGTAACGGTATTATTTGAAGTAAAGTTCCCCAGCAAATTGTAAATGTATTGTAAATTGAGCTAATTATAACGAACTCAATTCATGTATCTTGTTGACTAATAGCATCCTTCAAATTACACTAATATTTATATACTCTACGATATTACATGGATGAAAAACTTTCTAGAGCTATAAAGTTCAAAAAAGCATATGCAGTACTCAGTTAGTGTTTTACAACAAGTACAACTGATTTTTATTAACGGTCAAGATTATACTATTTAGAATGGCCTATCTTTGGTAATTACGCTCAAAATGAAAAAAACTTTATTTCTTGCTAATTATAAGATCCGAGCATTCAACCATTCCGGTCACTTTACAGTTTAAAACCAATCTGAATACCTACATATTAAATTTATCAATACATAGAAATACAGAAACAATGTTAGAATTTACTGAAATTATCAAAACTATTCAGTATTATGAGCAAGACAACAAATGAATTTGTTAGAACCACCTTTAATTTTTATAACCCCAACATCCCACTCGCGTTGAAAGATTCAAGAGTTTTGTAAAATTGGCATAATATATATAGAAGGTAAATTGACTAGAAACAAAGGGATTACACTATAATATTAAATATTAGCCGTATAAAACCCCCCGAAAATGAGTGATAGCTTTGCGTGTAAAATGAATGAAGTAGAAATACTGTGACTAAAAGTAATAATTCACGTAAAATAAAAATACATTCACGCACCTAATATATCTCTGCTCTGATTGGACCAGAACTTCAAGGATCTGACTTGAACGATACAGAATTAGAACTCGAACATTAAGTACAATAAAAAATACAAGTTTACATTGATAGCTCGAGTCACATTTTTTCATAAGCTACCTTTACAAACGAACACACAGTCTTAGCATTTTACTCCTTAAATGAGTTATTCACACTCTTAGAATCTCTAAGCATTTGTTGTAGCAAATTGCTATCCAATCGGGTTGGGTTGCACCCCATTGTATTTGATTGATTTCTCCTTCAGCGGCCGTGTACGCCAATATTGGGTCTTCAATAGCCCTTGGCATTCCTAAATCAGACCAAAAAATGCCTATTTTAATATTTAAACTTCTAAGAATTGAAAACACTGAAGCAAAAAAACATTGAAGTAATGTGATGTGATTGTGAACAACTAAAAAATTACCGGCGATATCCCATATCAAAGCCTGATGATCATCACCAGCAGTACATATATGACAAGCTGAATGAGGTGCCCATGCTAGTCCGTTGACACAGGCTCTATGGTTGTTTAAACGTGCCACAGGTGTACAAGGAACCCGAACATCCAGAATAACAACCTCGCACGCATCCATTGCAATTGTAGCCAAGAAATTTGGATCCTGTTTATTCCAGGCAAGTCTTAAAAGGGGAGTGTGTGCTTGATCTTCATAAATAATGGTTGAATGCTCCAAGTGTCTTAAATCAAACATTCTAACAGATCCATCCGCACCAACAGACGCGAACATATCCCTTCCGCCCCCCGCTCGACTGAACGCAATATCATACACTTCCTGCATAAGTGATTAAAATTGTTAGGTTTTAACATAGATGTTTTATTTTTTTTAAATTACGAAGTCACGATAGACAGACGACGAATACCTTGTCATGAGCTATTAATTGAGTTTTAACATGTCCGTTAACCGCTGTACGTCCGACAGCTTGTCGAGTTTCCAATCCCCATATAGTACATGTGGTATCAATGCTTGAAGTTCCTATGAGATTCGGATCCACTTCATTCCAATCAAAGGAGGTAAGAGGAGCACAGAAATCTGAGTTTTTATTATTGTTCAGCAGACACTCCAACTTAATTTCGCTGTCCCCTGCCCTCCATACCCTCAAATAATCTCCGGAAGTTGCTAACAAGTCAGGATATATTCCTTTACTGTCTGGAATCCAAATAATTTTCGTAGCAGGGTATGGATGGTCTAGAGTTGCTTTTGGTACAAACTCTGAACTGTCTTCATCCAGTGATACAATCTGCACTTTATTGTTATATTCTTCAACGAATGAGCCCAATGCTAGCCGAAATCTCTTATCTGGCCGGACTGACCAGTTCATTGCGTATAACGGCCATGGAGCGTCGTATTTATATATCTCTTTCCTTTTAGAGGATTGGGACATTTTTCCAAAATAAATAAAGGATTTTAAATGTATAGGAACTTTATATAGACGATTAAGAATGAAGAATAGCTGCTCCTAATTATTGCTCCATCTACAGTAACTCGTATTTGGAATCAATGTAAACAGCGAAAACTGAAAACAGAGATACAGAAGGTCTTGTATCCTCCTTTGTCCTTTGTGTCCAGACTGGTGAGGGTGACTGTCTGATTGGACTGTAACCGACCGTAACTGCTGTTGACTCGACTGAAAAACAAAACGAGTAAATACTTTCAATCAATTCCAAATTTAATTTTCATTGTGCATTGATTTCATATAAGCCTATTCTTTTGTCTGCACTCTTTCTTCTTTCACAATTCATGAATGCAGTATTGCATTAAATTGATTAAATGCCCAATGACAAATGATAATGATGGATTTCTATCTACCTCAACCTCACCACAAGAGGGACACTCGCAGTGTCTAGTCAATTTTTACTACTATAAATAAATAGTATAAATGTTGTTGTTCTTACATCAATCTGTTTATGTGATGGTATAGTTTAACTGTTTAAAGTGTTCATTAAGCATTCAAGATTCGGTATTTTGTGTTTCGCATGATGTTGTTTTACTTGTATTTAGAATTGATGTTTTACATGTTGTTGTATATGTTCCATACTTCCATGCACAGAGTAAGATTAGGAGATTAGGACAAAAGCTTAAAATTGAAAATACAAAATATGAAATAGATGCAAATCACATAACCTCTCAAAAAACAAGAATAACAAACCCCAAGTACCTTATTTTGGAAACTCCTACGATCCCGTACTGGAAAAACCGCTTTTTGCCAAACTCGGCTTTTGAAATCCAATGGAAATCAAAAAATTAATCCCAAAAACTGGAAAAAATAAGTTTATTCCTCAGTTAAAATTTGATCAGATGGAAATTTGAAGGTGCGGCGGGTGCAGCGGATTGGACAATCAAGAGACGCTAAATTCTGCACCGGCCGCATTCAAATAGGCTAAATAGCTGAATGTCGTTGTGCATTGTTTAGTGCCCCTGCAGTAATCTTATCGAATATATATTTCAAATTCGAAACTCATCGACATTAGCCTTCAACTCCTCGACATGTCGACATTTTAATTTTGAATAGTTTCCCCTCGAAACATTGGCGTGTACTAATATACTATTAGTTGTAGTAGGATGGAGCGTGATCCTTCAGCGGAGGAAGAAGTAGGGGAAAGTGTTACTTTCGAAGTGGAGGAAGGGACCCAGTTGATGGTCAACGAAGATACGGGGATCATGGAGGTTATCGACCTGGGTGACCCATCGATAAGCCAAGAGATTGAGGTCGTCACTGTCGAAGCTACGGGCAGTTCGGGTGTCTATTCGACGGGGAGAAAGCTCTCTGCTTCCGGGTCAACAATAACAGTCAACCAAAATCCTGTCCACCGAGTCAAAAGTGCTCCCGCTCTTCTAAGGAACTCAAGACGTTTCCAGCCCGCGGATCAGTTTTCAGGTCAGACTTTGTTTTTGTTGTTTTTTTTGTGACAATCCATCGACAAGTAATAGTAAATCGGATGCAATCTTGAATTTGCACTCCAATCCCATTTAATTTCCCATCATTTGTTGTGGTTGTGGTATTAATTTTTTATTTATTTTGTATTTGTAAACAATCACAACATTCACATTTTGCATTTGACTTTAAATGATTGAGATTATTGAGAATTATGGCTTTTCATTCATGACATTGTCTGCTTTAATTCATGATTGAATTTCAATTTCATAATAACACAACATCTTACCTTGGAATTGTGAATTGATACTCAATCTTTGTGCCTGTGCTTTGATTTGCAGTTGGAGGTTCGATAACATCCGACGGGATTTATGGACATGGAGGAGGAAGAACTGCAGCTCCAGGAGCAAGTCACCTACCTCCAGTATCGGCAAACTATGTCACTAAATCCGGGAGACAGGTTCCAACTACAAGCCAGTTCATTCCGACGATCAGCAGCAGATTTGTTAACCAGGCGGACGAGATGGGTCAAGGGCTCCAACATGCAGTGGTTTTGGATGAAAATGGACAAGAGACTCAGGAGTATGTTATTCTGGCTCCTAATGAGTCGGGTGAATATAGCATTGTGGACAGAGGACAGCGAGAGATTCCAGAACAGCAAGAGTACTACCAGACTCAGGTCGACGAGAAGATTGATACTTCCGTTAGTTTCCAGCACCAGGGACAGACAATTATAATTTGTCAGGATCCTGATTCTAATCAGGTAATTTTAAGACAATGACAACGAATTTTAAATATATCCAGTTTCTTTCAGTTCTTTCAATTCTTACAATTTCGTGTTTAAATATAATGTGGTTATTAACTTTAGGTTTCTCAGCTCATTGAAGATGCAGATGGAAATTTAGTTCCAATGGATGGAAGTATGTCGTATCAATTCGATGACACGACAATTTTTTCGTTGGACAGTGACGATATAACTGGATTTGACGCTGGTCGAGTAACAGTGTCTCAACTACGTATTGCTAAACCTAAAAAGAAGGCAAAGAAACCTCTGCAAGTTATGATTGGCTCCGATGGAAGGCCTTTAAAGAAAAAAGGGCAAACTGAATTAAAGTGTATGGAAAAAGGCTGCATCATGACCTGCTTTAATGTTTCAGAACTACGAAAGCACTTAAGCGTTAGCCATTCTATGACTTTTGACGAGGAAACGATTACCTTTCTGAGCCAAGAAGGTCAGTTTCCGAGATTCCACATAAATGTCCCAGCAGATTTTCAAAAAACCTAGTAATTTACATTCCATCACCAAACCACCACCTACAATTCATTCTTATTTTTTATTCCCAGAGTTCAAGGAGTGGCGAGAAAATTACGAGCGAGAACGAATGGTGAGTTTCATTTACAGAGGAGGCACGAAAAAGATTGCCAAGGATCAAGCTGTGACATACATGATTTGTCATCGTTCTGGCCACTACAAGCCCACAATGTCAGATGAAAGTCAGCGAAAACGAAAGATGAAGCCACAAGGAAGTTGTAAAATGGGGGGTTACTGCACTGCTGGCATAAAATTGCTCAAGAATTTAGACTCTGGACACATTAAAATGGAGATATGTCATACACATTATGGACATCCTTTGGACAGTGACGCCATTCCACATCTGCGAGTTAACCCTACTCTGAGAAAAATTATTCTTGAAAAATTCCAAGAAGGTAATAATGTTATCCTGGATAGAGCTTTATCGTATGATGGTAAAATTACGCAGATAATTGAAACGTGTAAAATAAATTGCAATTCATTAATAATTTTTCACAGGTCTGACATTCACAGAGGTGTTAGCATATATTCATCACAATCCTGACCGATTGGAAGGTCTTCGTTTGGTTGACCGTCGAGCGGTTCGGAACATATTTGACACTTGGAAGAATCCAACTAGGCGGTCTAAAAAGCTGCCGAAAGATTCGGAAGAAATTGTCTTAAATATGGACCCACTGCTATTGAACGAACTAAATGAACTTGATGCATCAGTACCAAATAATGCCCCTCAGGAAAATGAGACAAAACTTCCTACTATAACAACGGAGCAACCAGAAAATACTTCTGAGGACCTTCCTTTGCTTCGAAAAGCTACTGAATCTGGTGCAAAAGAAGACGAAGAAAATAATGAAGAAATTGGTCCTCCAAAATTAGTCCGAGTGGAGCAAACTGGTCCGAATAAATCTAACCATCTTTCAGGCATAGATGATGACGAAGATAGCGACGATTCAACAAACAGTGAAGTAGCAGTAGTTCTGCCTCAGATTAAGAAAGAACTTGTCGTCGAAGAATCTGTTCATAGAGGTATGATGACTTAAACGTTTAAATATAAAAAAAAAAGCATTTCTATGGTCAATGACATCACTAACCATTTGTATTTTAATGGTCTTGTTTGTTCTTGGGTAATACAGGAAGTTACAGACTGCGTCCAAACAGAAAAGTAGAAGTTTACAAGCCTTCTCCCAAACTGAAAAAGAATCAAACGAAAGCTTTGATTGAAAGTGATTCTGGAAAACCTCCTCGTAAAAACAACAAAGGTGTCCTTGAAAACAATAAGCGGAAGGAGGTCAAACATATCAAGAAAGAAAAAGATATAGAAGAATCGCAAGAGATGGAACCTGTTCTCGTTAGCGAGTCGCTAGAAAAATCTATTGATAAGCTACATAACCACGGAGAGTCTGGACCGACGGTGTTACTATATAAACCTTTTGGCCAACGAACTGCTAAATATGGAGATACAAAACTCAATCTCCGGAGGGATGATTTCTGTGTCGTTCTCCAGAGCCCTGTTCAACGTCAGCTAATGCAAATGTTTCCTAACATAATTGGATTTGAGATTTTGGATGGCCCTAAGTCGTCCATAAGTCAACTGAAACTTGCCTTCCTAATTGTTCTTGACGAATACCGAGAAGCTATTCCAATTGCATGGTTAGTAACAAACTCAGTGGATTCGAGAATTGTTGGCAACTTCTTTAAATCCATCCGGAACGAATGTGGGGACCTTCAATCTAAATATTTTATGACTCCAAGAAATTCAGAAGCGTACCGACTCTGGTGTTCAAACTTCACAATGAGCCCCCGATGCCTTCAGAACGATATTGAAGTTCGGCGAGATTTAAAAAATTTGGTTTGGCAACAATTTACAACGGATAAGGGAAGACGAGAAGCTTGGGACCTAATGGAGTCCTTAGCCAACGAGCGAAACCAAGAGCAATTCGTCAGCCTTCTAGATAAAATTGAACCATTGCTAGACAATTTCTCAAACGCTGGTTTATTTCGACAGCAATTTGATAAAGATTGGCTTGGTAAGGCTGAGGAATGGTCTCTTTGCCACCGAATACGTTCTTCAGTAAATGTTATGGGTGTATCACATTCTTTTGGAAAGTTGAAAAAATTTGTAAGCTTCAAAGGAACAAAGAGTTTAAACGATAGTTTTGATCATATTTTAAAAATAGGATATGATAAATGTTTTCTTCGTTCCAAGCGTATGTTTAAAGGAGACCAGAAGTACAGTCAGCTCATTGGAGAAATCAATATCCGACACAAAAAAGGCAGAACACTTCAACAATCTTCGGTAGTCTTAGTTGACGACGAAACATCCCTTGTAAGGATAACAGAAGATAAAACATGTGAAGTGTTTTCGGTTGGAAGTCCATGTGACTGCAAACTTGTTTGTAAATACTGTAATATTTGTATGCATGTATACATTTGCACCTGTATTGAATACGCCACTTCTCAAGTCATGTGCGAGCATATACATTTGGTACATTGTCATCGTATGTCGATTTCTGAAGAACCTGAATTAATTACTGGGGATTTGAATTCAAATGACGATGGCGTTAGTGTATTTGGAAGGATTGAAACTAATGGAACAGAAGAAAATCCAGGAGCCATTATCAATATTGGAGCGGTATTGAAAGCTGCAGGTCTATTTCATAGATCAGATGGCTTGCAACCTGACCAGATTGTCTCAATAACGGATGCTGACACCCAAAAAGTCCTATACGAACATGTTCCTGAGATACCATCGACACCCGAACCTAAAAATGTGCTAGTAGCAGGTGTGACTAATGCAGAAACATTCGTAGATACAACAAATATGACTGAAACTGAAATAGCTGTGCATAGCTTAAATACTGGTTCCGATGATTTGCACTCCTCGGTAGCAATTACAGATACAATGCGGGGGAATATTCCAGTCGAAATTCACATTGAAGATGCTGATTACGTAGAAAAATCAACCAATGACGCCGAGGAGGCAGTCGAAATTTCGATGATGTACCCTATGACGACGGCTATAGCCTTAACTTGCGAAAATCCCAGCACTCCTATGAATGCTATAAATGAAACGGATGTTCCTGTTGAGAACAATTCCTCCGAAATCCCAGCATGTTCTTCAGCACAAGTTAATTCTGAGGCCATCGAAATTAAGAATTCCGAAACGACTCAGACACAAGAGAGTACAGAGAATGAAAGCTGTGAAAACATACCAAACCCTGCTACGAGTGAAAAGAAAATCGAGTCGCAAGTTGTTGAACTTCCTCTGAAGATCCCGAAGAAGAAAGCAGATAAAAAATGCTTAAAACCCGAACCGGAAGTTGTACGTAGATCAAATCGTGTACCAAAGTCAGACCGTGTTACGGTTCCAACACCTAATAAGTCAGCAACGAAGAAGACTGCTTCTTTAAAAATTGAACAAGAACCTCCCAGCAAACGCCGTCGACCTGAAGTTGGCATTGTCACCAGACGGGCCTCATTACGTCAGAAAAAGAGTCGTTAAACCTCAATTTTTTAATAGGTACCTGTAATCCTGTATGATTTTTATTAAATAATTTTACGTAAAATTCCTAACATATTATATATGACTAATTTTAGCTTGAAAACGTTAATTACAAGCTCAAATGTTTAACGGACTATTTTTCATTGTAATTTTCTCAAGTTGTTAATTCACAAGAGATCGTTGATCGTGATTTAGAAATTAGAATGACTTTAAATGATACGCATATACGCCTTATAATAATATAGAATATAGCGGTTGATATGTCTGGCTTTCTATTATCCAGTCACCAGTGTACATGCAGAATATAAATTAAAATAAAATACGATAGTAAAAATAAAACTTATAATCTGTTTTCATAATTTATTCGTGAATACAGTTTCTATTTATTATGGCCAACAAATTGGAGTGTACAATATAATAGTGCACAGCATATCCATGACGTGCGTGAGTACTAAAAAACAATATATTGTCGTATTATTAGAGTAACTCCTGAACAGATAAAACTGTCTGGACAGTGCCAATGGCCATGTCACTGCACTCCGGTCGTGTCATATTTCACGTTTATCGCTTTTTGGTGTCTGATTTTTGCATGTGATTGGGATATTGAGAATCGAAGCATCTAAAGATTGATTTTCATGTCTACGTTCGATGACTGTCCAACAAACCTAAATTTGTATGGATATTTCTCCCAAGTTATGAAGACAGACTAGGATATTTCTTATTTCCATAAAATTGTAACATTATTATAAGTAAACTATGCAATGTAAATTCGCGAAACAAATGCCTAGCCAAAAGATGGATTTTTGTTCAGCAGTGCAGCAGCAGTTGGCATTTACAAAAATGGCTAAAAAAAAGGCCAAAATGTGGATTTACAAGACCTAAGATCATCCAGTTTTGATATGTTCGGTTAGTCACTTTATGATCTTATCATTTTATGTGTTAATGCTTTTAAACTTTCAAAAAAAATCGATCCGAAGAAAGCAAAAATAGTTAGCAGAGCGTGGTTTCGATCCACGGACCTCTGGGTTATGGGCCCAGCACGCTTCCACTGCGCCACTCTGCTATTTGTTGAAGGCTAGGGGATTTAGACATGTTATTGAACAAAATTGCTGATGAAATACTCCAGCTTGCTCAACTCAACGCGCAACGGTTTCCATAGATTAGGCTTATGATTCTTGAACGAACTAAAGGAAGGAGGGGAGGACAGGAGACCCTTTAGTTGCCTTTGTTCGTATCTGTAAACTATATGTTGGACACAGAATAGAATTATCTGTATGTTGGATAGGATATGAATGATGTAAAAATTCTTATGCAATTATGCATCTAAAATTGTTTTCATACTTCATTAGTCATTAGTCATTACTTAATGTTCGTTGTTCATGTTCCCAAAAAAATGCATTTCTTTCATTCAAGATTTTCAATCCTAAATTTAATTTTTTTGTGTGTAATAAAGATGTTGTTATTACTATTTTAACTGTAAAGATGATAAGACTGGGTTTCGAGATCTGGGATAATCTGTGGATCTTAAAATGAAAACGTAATTTTAAAGATTTAAAGCCAATTGTGTATCATTGATATGATGACTACCCAGTCCAGTAAGGGGATAATCCGATGTAAAATCAAAGAACTCAAAATTCTAGACAAACTGCAACGAATATTAATGATTTATCGACTTTGAGGTTCTGGTAATTTTGAAACGTAAAAAAATGTTTGAAACAAGCACTTCGGACATCCCTGAAATCGCAAAATGCAAGCCTCTATTTGAGAGTGTTTAAAAGTAAATAAATTCTCATATTCATGGGGTATCTATTTAAACATTTACGGTCTTTACGGAGTCATCACTGGCTCTGCTCTGCCTGGCAGAATGATATCGCATATCGGCATATTCTCATGTCACTTGTCAGTAGAATATACGTCTAAAACTCTGACTACATATCGGCTCTTCAATTCCAGGGACAAAAATGTCAAATTTATGTAGACAAGTAATGCAATGGACTGCCGTAATAAATATCGATGATATGGCAATTAATGATAATAACCAAGTCAAGCTAAGTCTAGGTATTGTAAAAATATTTATTTTCTAGGTCCACACGGTCGGTAATTTATTAGATGGTTAGACCCAGTCTGTAGGGTTCATCGTTTAAAACATTAACTGCCGTTGTCTTCCAGAGTAATGCAGAAATCTAATATAAATAAAGGCGTGTCTCATCTATTTACAAAATTAGCCCATATTATAATCATTTGATTAGCATACGATATCTTATCATAGCCACTCGAATCTTTGCATTATTAACCAGATTCATCATGTGGCCCATATCTGGTATCTGGAGTTTGGAGTCTTTGGAGGCTTGGTCACACTGAAACATTTACTTCCAAGGTTAGATCTCAAGTGCTGATCGATCTGTTATCTTACATCATATTTTTAATTTTCGACTGTTGCAACACAATTACATAACCATATGTCGTATATAGTAGGCAACATAAAGGAATCGTCGGCAATTATATTGGAAACACGAGATTGGACACTTGAACGTAAATTACTAATTAAATACACCCAATCCAATTCAATTTTGTCAACTCTTCAGGCCAGGTCGCTATTTTCATCCATGTTCTCTCGAATCAACAAAAACTAAGAACCCTTTTAAATTCAAACTATCTAGAAATGAAGTACTGGAACCAGAAGACATTTTGCTTAATAACGGGAGCCAGTCAAGGGATTGGAAAATGTATCGCAATCGAATTCGCCAAGGTGGTGGGAGAAGGCTCTGTTTTTCTACTAATTGCCAGGTCAGGGGACAAACTCCAGCATACGAAAACCGAAATCCTGCAGCATCCGAAAAATACCGTTACTGTTATCCTACAAGTACTTGATCTATCCATTCCGGACAGTGCAAACTTTCAGCATATTATTAAACGGGCCCTTGATCAGTCTGGCTCCAAGCCATCCGACTTTCAGCATTCAATGATCGTTCAAAATGCTGCCAGCCTGGGAATTAAAACTGGGCTGACAATTATCGAAGTGGACGACGTGAACCTATTAAGGGACTACTATAACTTCAACTTGTTCACCTTCATTCTACTCAACTCCGAGTTTTTTAAAATCTTTGATGAAAGGGACATACAAAAGCAGTTGCGAAGTGCTGTTCACATCAGCTCTTCAGGAGCTGTGGAACCGTTCCCGAGTTGGGGTCTTTACTGTGCCGCAAAAGGTGCTCGGGACATGTTGATGAAGTCAATGGCATTGGAATCTGGAATCCATGCCATTAGTTGGGCACCGGGATCAGGTATTTTTATTTCATATGTAAATTTTCCCCGAATCGTATGTAATTTTAAAAGCGTTGGATATCTATGAAGACAATAAATGACAAAATGTATATTTTCAGTCGATACAGCCATTTATGAAGAAGCAGTCCAGTTTACAAGCGATTTGGTATTGGCCAAAGCCTTTGACGATGATCGAAAAGCTGGAAAAGTTCTCAGTTGTGAACAGACTGTTCTTAAACTTATGAAAGTTATTGCAAGTCAGGAGTATATAAAGGGGCAGCATTGTGAATACAAAGATTTCGCATGAAATAAATAAAAACAACTTAAAGTTAAGTGGTGAAATAATTGAGGATATACAATGAATAAAATAAATACGTGGTTTTCTAAATATTGATCATTAATTTTTCTATTATTACCTTTCTGACTTGTGACATATCCATTCTAGCTTTTAGATCAAAGCGAATCCGGTTTGCTCATATATTATTAGTAGGTACATTGCAATTTTTACACGAAAATAGTTATTTGCACTTAATTTTAATGGGAGTAGGATTTTGAGGATATAATTTCAAGGATGATAACAAAGGAATCAGAAGGCATAAATAGAGGTAGAATTTCCAAACCGAAGGCTAATATTCATTCCAAAAAGGAGCACTCCAGCAGATTCAAAAATGGTTCCATTAACTAAATTCGCTCTAATTGCAACCCTGTTGTTCCAGAGTCTGGTAAGACGTTCATTAGTAATAGCCTGAAGGAATATTGAAGATCCCTAATTTAGGCTTTGTTTTCACAACTCCTTAGCTGAACGTCAACGCAGATGACAAATGTTTTGACATGGTCCAAGAACTCATGAGCGGTAACATGGGTAACATAGTCCCTTGTATCAACGAATACGGTTATAAGACTCCCAAGGAACGCGGTGCAGGTTACAATGTAAGTCTATGAATAATTAAAATACAAGAGGATTATGTTTGTTAAAATATTCAAGCTGTTTCATGTTTTATTCGTTTCTATTCGTAGTGCATTATGAAATGCGTCCTTGCAAAAGCTGGATCTGTAAGTTTGCTAAAAACTAATTTTACTATTTCAGGCATATGTGCTTCATTGGTCATTGAGGCAATATTATTACAATCTGACCTGCATAATATACTTATGACTTATTTTATCACAGTTAACGCCAGAAGGAAAGATCAGTGTCATGGTCGGTATCACTTTTATCATGGAACATTTTCCAAATGAGTATATTGAGAAGGCTCTGACGGAAATATCCAAATGTCAGGATTTTGCAAGTAAGTGATTATGTTTACCTTGAATTCGCATATCAGAAACCAATACTGATTATGATTTGAATACATTATTTGCTTGTATAAAGATATTGATGTGAACAACCCCAACGACAAGAACTGTGAAACGATGCGTCCCCTCATTCAATGTGGAGTCGACTTTATTTTCAACGTAAATTTCCAACACATTTTTATTTTGGTTTCGACGACGTTGAATTTAAGGAATCATGATGTTTAATGTTCCGTCTCTTTTGCAGATCTGTAAGTAACGGAAGCACCATCAACCAAATTTAAGGCTCAATCAACCAATTACATTGGTTAATTTTAATAATACGTGACGAAATTTTATCCTTTTAATCAAAAGCATTGATAATTTCGATTAATAAAACACATTTATTAGTATTTGTCATCGTATCGTGTACATTGATATTGAAACGTCATTTATTTTCGTGCATTCTTTCATGATTATTTCGTACATATAAGGCCGCAGTTACGAAGAAACTCCTCTGGAGAGACAATGTATATGAAAGCGATTGACAAGATATTCATAGCGCAATATTAAAAAATTATCAAATAAGCCTAGAGGGAGAAGTTTGCACAGGAAAATGCAACGGTATATTACAAATTTTAGGTCACATGCTCACATTACTCACATTGTGTACAATGACAAAATCAACACCTTAGACCATGTTGAAAGACAACTAATATTGAACATAGTTAAAATTATTCGAAACTTTGAATGAAAGCCCTGCCGATGACGACAATATATTATAGGTTTGCAGTTTAATGCTCGATTTTTGAAGTTTGGAATCGCATAAAATGACGTTTCGTTGTTATTATTACAGAAATTTAAATTCTGTTTGCAATTCAAATTGATAGGTGGGTGGCATATCATTTGAGATGTATGGCACTGGGAGTAACTATATTTTTACAAGTCATTAAAACCAAATAATTGTTTGCGACAACTAACCGTATTTTATATATCTATATATTATCTGTTAGTTTCAAAAGGCCTCTAATAATTCATATCCGTCTTGTGTCTATTGTACTTTTGCACATAGTCACTATATGCATAGGTTATGGGTTGTAATTTTGTAATTGATTTTAAAATAATAATGCAATTTTACGATTTCAAGATAGGGTTTAACTTTTTAGTTACTGTTTTGGTTGAATAATTGTTACTAGCCTATAACAATCAACAACTTTATCATGGAAGGAGGAAGGACGTGTATAAAGCATATACTTAATTAAAATGAATTCAAATATAAGTATTTATATGAAATAATACTTATTAAAATGGACAGAAAAACCTTCAATGTTATTCACATCCCCTAAAATCCGCCTTTGAAATCCATCCCGAATAAGTTGATAAATAGATCCAAAAACTACATAGCCATTTCCATATGTAAAACAATCTTGGTCCTAAACTGATACAGTACCAACACCACCAGAAAAACAGTATGAAGTTCTTAAATCTTGCCTTGGGCTTTCTAGTGATTGCCTTTCACTCTTTGGTAGGATTTTTCATAATGAAATTTAACGTTCGACCCTAAAAAGTTAATCTGTTTCTTAATCAAAATATATTTTAAATTGTTTAACAGGAGGACGTCAAAGCTGATGAATGTCATGATTTTGTCAAGTCTCTGCTGTCGGAACAATTGAAGTTTGTCGTCCCCTGTATCGAGAAATTGGGTTTGAAAACATCAGCCCAGAAAAAGGAAAGGGTTTTCGTAAGTGACTAGTATAAAAAAAGGATATTTATTGTTTTGGTTTAAATAACGAAATAGCCTGCCCTTTCTTTTAGTGCATTATGAGATGTGTCATGCAAGACGCCAAAATGGTATGATTATGATTAATTATTCAGTTCCCATTTAATGAATATTGTGGCGAAAAATAGTTTTTATTCCAAACATTTTTATTCCAGCTTGGAGCCGATGGAAATGTAGATTTTGATTTGGTGACTAAGCTATTAGGAGGATTCCCTGCTTCTATGCAGGATAAAGCTAATGCAATTTTCACAGAATGTGGCGTCCACGCAGGTTGACATTTCGTTCGATTATTACCTGAAATCATTTGTATTTGTGGATTGATGAAAAATCTGATTAAAAACTAATTTAAATGCGTTTTGTAATATTCAATATAGGATCATTGGATCCTTCTGAAGCGTCCTGTCAAAGCTATGCTCCACTTATTACATGCCTTACTGACGTTTCTGTGAAAGTAAGTTTGTTTTTCTGTTGCCAACTATATTTAAGAACACATAATAATGACAAGATGTTCAAGTTTGTAATTTATTATTATTTTATAGTTGTGTTAATTTGAATGGTTGTGTTCAATAACTCTGTGTACCAAGCAACCGTCTGCAAAATCGGGATGGAATGGATCGTTCTTTTTATTATTCGTTCTGTAAACCTTTAAAAAGATTAATAAACTGTTTTGGAAAAAAAAATTTGAGAATGTATTGCATTTATTTGGTCAAAAACTGGTTTCATATTAATAATTCTACTTCATAAAACGCGAAGATTTCAAAATTTTAGTACTCATAAAATCATTATTTTCTTAGACTAGTGATACTAAATATTTAAAAGGGACTTTGAAAACTCTTTGAAAATGCATGTCGATTCATGACAGTAAAAAATATATTTTGTAAATCTAGACTGTAAATTACTATTTTTTCAAAATATCAATGAAAAGTTCTAGTGTACAATAAAATTTCGTACATAATCAAAAACTTTTTCCAGTTTTTATTAGGGAATCTCTTATATCATTCACTCCTGTCTGCAATAGTAATATTAGTAATACAGCCCCATGGCCGCTTAAAAAATTTAATTTCCAATCAACCTCCCTGTCAATAATACCAAAGCTAACGGAAGCTTATTGCATTTAATAATCAAAATCTATATTATTTTGTCGAAAGCGTTTCGTTTATAATTTAATCTGTATAACTAAATGTCTATATGCGGCATAATCGGAAATTTATATTACAGGAGGCAACACCATTCACAATAACAGATATAATATTTATAATTCAGGGGTATCTTCTATTTAACTACCCACCTACACAAATTATAATGTGCAGTGTTACCTCAAATTAAAATGTTCGCTTATTAAGAATATTCAATATATCATTTATCCGTAATAACAAGCTTCGAACAAAATGTCCCCACGCGAGATGAGAGATATATGTACATACCTAATGCGGAATATTTTTTTACGAAACATGAAATAAACAATATCAATAATATCATAAGCGCATAATTATAAAAATAGCTGGGAAATTATTTCTATATCTAAGTCCACTATTAACTTTAAAACACAATCCTTTTGTTCACTGAATCCATAAATATGACTGCTATTACAACTAGTTAGATTCTAATCCATTCAATTCCCGCAGAGACGCTAAGCTTGCACGATTATTCCGCACCGCAAAATCATGAAGCCAATAACGACTTTGATATTTTTTACTGTCTTGGCCGCTACAATGGTAACAATTTATATAGTTAATTATTGAAAATTGTAATATTGGTCTCGAACTGAAATTTTTTGCTTGGTCATATCAGCAAGGAACAAGCGGGCAGGACAAGGCGTGCAAAACTGCGATATCAGACATGTTAAAATATCAAATGCAACAGATCTCCAAATGTACCAAAGAGCTGGGATTTAAGGGCAAAGAAAAAACAGAAAAAATGAACGTAAGTTTCCAAATGTCTATAACAAAATAATACTAATAATTTTATTGTCTAATTGTTTTATTTTCTTAATCAGTGCATCATGAAATGTGTTTTGATCGGTAGCGGTGCTGTAAGTTTTTAATTTTTAAATCCGATTTTAAATTAACTGAAAGTTCATAATATCGATATAATTAAATTTAACAGCTAAAACCGGATGGGAAAATTGAGATTGAGAATGCCTTGAGCTTCGTCCTAGAATATATCCCCGTCGACTATTTGGAAAAGGCTCTGAAGGGTTCCATGAAATGTCAACGATTTATGAGTATGGATTTAGTTTAAATGAATTTGTAATTAATTAATGTTTTAGTCGACACAACAAGAAATCTATAAAATTATTATTTAACACCTTTTAGGTGCATTGGATCCCTCTGAGCCAACTTGTAAATCTTATGAACCCTTCGTGAAATGCCTAACTGGATTTATTATGAGTGTAAGTATTCCAATCTCCAAAAACCAAAACCCAATGCCAATGCCACTGGTGTTCATAAATCATTTCGCTTTTTTACCCAAAATATACAGAATTTTTCATTTTAGCGTAAATTAAAATATTATATGTATTCTTTCAGTTGTGCAGCAAATAAACTACAACCACATTTAAACGGAGGAACCCGTGCATTGAGTAATTAACAATAATAATGTCTATCTGGAAGAGTATAAAATTACTTTAAACTTCGATTTTATTGAATAAAATTCTTAAAGCGTGTTCAAAGGGTTGAGTTATTTTTATTCCTATACTTTGAAACAATCTAACATGTAAATAAAACAGGCTGCGACAAAATAAAATATCCTCATGAAAAGTAATTAAGTTGGAAGAAGTCTTAAGTGTGACGATGGTTTGACGGCATGTCTTATGCATGAATGCTCGAGTTCTACTGCCAGGGTCGAATCACTTGGTTTTAAATAGGGTTATAGATTAATTACAGCTAAATAGAATTAGTTGCATATAGGAATACATTTGGGCTTGCAGCCAGAGAATACTCCACATCCTAAACTAGTCTCATCTTCACTTTAGTCCTCCAAAAAATAATTACTTCCATTTTACGAATGGATCCTTTTAAAAGTAAGACATGAATTTTGAAAACTTTGTCTATATTTGGATCAAAGGTCGGGGTTTAAATTGTATTCGATCCGATTTAGGAAATAGAATAATTGGATTAAGTCTGGGATTTATTGTTCTGGTCACGGTGTTGATGGGCGTTGGAGCGATTTTACACTTTTTCAAAGAGGATTCATTAACACCATTGGAAAGAGCCAGAGTGATTCTGGATGATGCTCCCCTTGTTGACGGGTAAATAAAAGTATGATGATTAACATAATTGTATCGACTAAATATGATTTCTCCCACATAATAACGTTGGTTTTCTTAAAAGGCACAACAACTTGGCCTGTAACATTCGAAAATTGGTATTCAATGACTTGAGAAAAGTAGACTTGTCCTCTGATTTATCAGATTCTGAACCTTGGAAATCTCATGAGACGTCACAAACAAATATTCCAAGGATTCGGGCAGGTCATGTTGGCGTTCAGGTACACTCTTTTACACTTAAAAATTGATATTTACATACATTGTCTTCATACAATGTGAATTCCGCAATAGATTTGGGCTGCACGAGCAGATTGTGATAGTCAATACAAAGACGCAGTGGCAATTACATTGGAGCAAATTGATGTTATAAAACGCTTTATCAAAAGTTATGATGACGATTTCATGCTTGTCACAAGCTTGGAGGGTATCTGAAACGATCTCAAATTATTTTTAGCGTAATGGTGCTTTAAACAAATACTAACAGACGGACACTAACTAACGTTTAGAAATCGAGAAGGCCCAAGACGAAGGCAAAATTGCAAGTCTTATTAGCGTCGAAGGCGGTCATTCAATTCAGTCAAGTCTCTCCGTTCTGAGACAATATTACGACCTTGGTGTTCGTATAATGACATTAGCTCATACTTGCAGTACTCCCTGGTTAGAAACATGCAATGATATTTTAATTGACAATAAATTATGAATTAGCGTTAATTTACTGGAATTTTAGGATCGACTATTCCAAAGCGGATCATACAAATAAAACCCTAAGAATACTTTCCTACAGTCATGGAATTTCTCTTTTTGGAGAGGTATTTAATTAAATGCATAACCATTCAAAAGACGAATCTCCAATTTTGAGATATCCTACCAATATTTATTATCCACAGGAAGTGATCAAGGAAATGAACAGGCTGGGCATGATAATTGATTTGACTCATTCTTCAGTGTCAGCAATTATTGACGTGATGAATGCCTCCAAAGCCCCAGTTATCTTTTCCCATTCTTCAGGTAAAAATACTAATTTTAAATTCAAAGAAATTGGATCAAATAGCACTCAAGTAATAAGAGGATTATATTATTAGCAAGAGGACTTTGTGACACGGACTCCAATATTTCGGACACAATTCTGAAAAAAGTTGTAAGAAAATGAAAGCCGGAATCTAATTGAACTTAAGTTTTGGACTTTAATGCATAGGCAAATTTATTGAGTCTATGTAAAATTATTTCAGAAACAAAAGGATGGTCTAGTGATGGTCAGCTTTGATTCAGAGCAAATTAAATGCGACAATAACAAATCAGAAGCTGAACTTAACGATGTTATCGGTAAGCCAGCTTTTTGTAAAAAATCCAAAACCACATGCTGGCAAAAAAAAATTAATTTACACATTTTAATTTTGAAAATTGCCAGAGCATATTGAGTACATTAAAAACAAAGCCACAGTCGACAATGTTGGAATAGGTAGCAACTTTGATGCGATCACAAAGTAAGTTATTTTTATTGAAATTGAAAAATATTTTTTTTAAATTATTATTACAAAAAAAAATCTTTCTTATAGGCCCATAAAAGGACTGGAGAACCCTTCAAAGTTTCCTAACTTGTTTGCAGAAATGATAAAAATTGGAGACTGGCACTACGCGGATTTAAAGAAACTCGCAGGACAGAATTTTCTCCGGATACTGGACGAAGTAGAAAAAGTAACGACAAATAATATTTTCGGTTTGGGCTGGCAATAGTTCAGTCTTTAAATTGGCATTTTCAAATAATTTTCACAGGTTAAGTTAGAATTGCAAGATGACGAGCCGGTCCAGGTCTTTCTGAATCGATCCGAAGTGAGAACCCATTGGGACAAAGGAAACTGCACTTCATCCAGTGCATTTCCTGATCCAATGCCAACATTATCGCCTCTTTTTAATTTCCCGAGAGATATTTTTGGTTGAAAAAAATAAAAAATAAAATGTTACTTCTTTATAAATTCCACTTGCTTGTATAGCGTCGATTGTAAATACAGTGAAAATCAAATAGCAATAAAATCGCGAGGATCTATTGAATTTTCGGTTATTGTTGTTAGCTTGAACCAAATTAAGTTTTAAATTTTCAGATTTTTAAAATGTTCTAAAACAAAACGGTAATTAAATTAATCGACCTCTGCAATACTATCAAACTACAATCGAAATAAACGATAGCGTGTTAAGAGTAATTCATTTTTTGTTCATTTATTTATTGGTTTTTATAAACTTACACAATTTTACAAGCTTTTTATGAAACTTCCATGAATGGAAAAATTCACTTAAAATTAACATGATCATTACACAAATTAAATCCATAAATACAAATCAATTTTTTGCAGAAACCAATGGAAGTTTCAATTGTATTCTTATCCGTTATTAGATTAGTAAAAGCAGTAATAACGCCTTCAGTCCTTCTAATGGAATCCGTGGTCACAAAATCAATTCTGATGATATCTAAATAAGCATTGCGGATATCCATTTTTTGCGATAAAACATATAAATAGTAATAACCATAAACATTTCGTTGGAACAGAACATCGGTTTGAATTTGCAATCTAAACTCTCCATTCCAACAACAACAATTCGTGCAAAAATCTGTATTTAAAATCAACAATCACGACCTAGGAATAAATAAATAAATTAGCCGGATCAATTACACAAGTATCAACAACTGAGAAAAACTCCAAACACAGCATATAAAATATAACAATTATTTCAAAGGAAAAGTAATGGGATTTGGAGTTTTTATCTTAAAAGCAGGAGCATATAAGGGATGAGTTGATCATGAAATGCATTAGTTTCCACTACAGTTGAAAACGAGTCACGGAGTTGACCAATCTTGAGTTGTGTTGAGAGTAGACTTCATAAGCCTTTCAATAGGAATAACTATGGCTGAAATGTTTATCTTTTATATAAATAATTCTTTGCTTCCAAAATCGGCTGACCGCACTTCCCGTGGTGTTTCTTCGTCACCTGTGGAGGAAGAGACAAGGAATATCGTATATCAGTTTTAATACTTCTAGCTAATGGGTTTGAGAACATGATGCCAGGCTTTTTTCTAAAACACAAGAGTGATTAATGAGAAAAGAATTTAACTGCATAGACACTCCAACCTACAACTGTTACCAAAACGTTTGCTAACTGTCATCTTCATTTTCTGCCTGATTGTTAAACAACAATTTTTTGGACTAAATACCTTACCTAAAAGACGGTACAAAACAAAATGCTAAGTGTTTTTAAACAAAAGGATGCAGAAAAAAGACTTGAGTAGACTTCCAAAAACAAGTCGACAAAGTATGGATTTTTCAAGGCATAAATATTAAACTGGGTACATTTTAAAATTATTATCATGAAGTAAGGCTGACAGGTACATTCTGTTGTTACAATTTACAATGACACGTTAGCCCGGACCGTTTTACAGTGAAATAATTATCGTCTTTCATCTTGAATTAAGGTAGCTGTAAAAAGCACCGGTAATGACTTAAGCACTGTCTAGTCTTCAAGTCTGGTCTCATATTACACCAGACTCATTAAAAGGGTTATGAGAGCAGAAAAAGGCAAGTGAAATATAGGAACTTAAAACAGAGATAATTATACACTATAATATGGCATTGTTTTGCGGTAGCCTTACCAAAGCTCTTGACCGACAGTTCTCCATTGAGAGGAAGCAGGAGTTGGAATATGTCTTGTTATCGTCACCGCAGACGGGGTCATATTCTGACGGACAAATTTTTGAGCATCCTCGGAATTGGAAGGCTGCGAGGCATCGTTTCATCGGCACCACGTACATGTGTTTCCTGAAATCGTTAAGGACATAGAAGGTTTAAAAGCGAACTTTTAACATCTAGAATTGAAGCATCTTCTGTGCGTATTGCAGTCTCATTTGTCATTTTGAAAGGCCTTTGTTAGTATGACATAAACGTGTGAATTAATTTTTGTAAAAATATTGTTGGAACTTGGTAGTATACATTTTTGGAAATTCAGTGTAAATTTGGTGGAACTATAATTTCAAGACTGCTGATAAGAAATGCTTTTAACCACATCAACACATTTTAAACCGCAGGATATAAAACATTTTCAAATAATCCTTTGAGCCGGCTGGAGCAAACGATTAAAAAAACTCAAGCTTCGTGTAAGATCAGGCATGCTTCAGATTGTAAGAAATACAAATTTTCAAGCAATTAAAAACTTAAGTGATTCGACTTCCATACAATTACTGAGAATATATTTCCATATTTCGTTCAACCCATGAATTTAATTCAAATACCCTCTGGTATTCAGAAATCCAGAATGGAACTATTTTTGATGCAAATAAAAACGGTTAAAATAAAATAACAATGGAAATAACACTTACCCACAGTTTTTCATACCCTGCATTTCAATTAGAAATAAATCGACATTAATTAGTTTCCAATTACTAAGTTTACGATTAAAAGAAAAATGACGAAATATTTTCTTGCCATATCACACTCGGATCGATAAATTCGGTTATCACTGCCGCAGACAAAATCTGGACGGCTTTCACATCCCCCATTGCAGTATTTTGTGGTTTGGCATCTTTCCAGCGGCACTACCACCACTCTTTGACCGCACGTTTCCCTCTGCAAATGAATAAATTAAATAAACGTTATTAAATAGTTTTATTACGAGGGTTAATTTTCTTTCATTACACAATTATAAGCGCACCTTTAATTCACACTCTGACCGGTAAAAATTTCCATCGGAACCACAGACAGGCTGGTCACTATTGATGTCATCTGGACAGGTATCTTTTCCGTTTCCACATTTTTCTAGATTGGTCAAGTTGGTGCATGCACCCCAATGGGCCATATGTATGCCTTTCCTGAATGGAGAGAACCGAAATATTATTAGCTTATGCTTCTATCTATTTGATATCCTTAAGATGCTTTTAAAAAAAGATAAACGTATTACAAGCAGGTTGAAAGCTGTAAAAAGTTGAAGTTCTGGTAAGTTCGCCCATCGGTACCACATACAGGGTCATACTTGGTTCCGCCTCTGATGATTTTACATCTTTGATACTTTTCCGAACACTTACTGAAAGAAACTGCCTCCACACGGTACTTTTGTGGCCTATCATTAGATTAAAAAATGTGGTATAACTATCGCATGCCGTTATGGTTTTCACGACAAACCACAAGAGCAATTTAAATAATATCTAGATTCGTTTCTTACTTCCCACAGTTCATTAGCCTTAAACAAAAATAAACCAAAAAACATTAGTTTCACTTCGGGTTTTAATGATAAAAGTAAGGCAAACAAAAGTTTATTTCACCGGAGGTCACATTCGCTGTCGTAAATATTTCCATCTGACCCACATGTCAAGTTGGGGATTTCATTATCACAGGTTTGGGTACTTGGGCACCCATTTTCGGCTCTTCGATCGCGAACGCAGAATGACATTGGGATTTCAAATACGTGTTTCCTGTAAACAATATTTTGCCAAGAACTTTAAATGCGGAAATCGTGAGAGCTAAGAATTGATCGTACCTATCAAAAAACGAACTCATTGATGCCTACAAAATAATTATGAGTAACCATGAAGGCACAACCTATATCATACGATCCGAAACATGAATTTTAGGTCGATTGAATCAGAATCAGTTACGAATTCTCAGAAATTTAATCAAGTTATTAATCATTTATCAACACAATGTAGATGAGTTGAGTGAATGTCAATGTCAGTCCTGTAAATCATCAGTTCTGTATCGATGATCAAGTGTTCTTTCACCAGGATTCACAGTATTTATTTAACGTCTATAAATAACGTACCTAAAACTCCACAAAAATCAGCAAGACCTAGTATCTCAGTAGGCCAAAGTATTTCCAATTTCATCCATACAAGGATCAAGGTTTAGGAATTTGTGGTTAATGATTTGTACTACACTAACTTTAAAAAAATCTACAAACAAAAACAATATCAGAAAATCAAAGAAAAAATAATATTAGATGAGTGGAACACAGTTCAATGAAACTGTATCAACTGCGGTATTCTGCAAGAGGAAATGGATCTTTCTTGGTCGCGTGGTTGCCCCAACTATTTCCAACTTCACAGAATTTGTATTTAAAGAGTGGTATTAGTCTATCAAACCGTGAAAGGATTTATTATCTTTGATTACTGACGTTTTGAAGTTAGGTAGGATCAACTACTGGAACATTTCGAAGAATGTTTCTATTAACCCTTTTCTTGGCATTGAGCTTTGTTTATCTGGTAGCTGGTAGCTAAAATAAATATTAAAATGTACCTTACATATTCAACTATTTAAAGATAGCGAATTATTTTGAAGTTAAGAAAAACATCCCAAGTTATTTTCGTGTTTCAGAACAAATGAAGCAAATGACTTGGGTGTTGAAATTCAAGATACGATAGTTCGATGTTATTATGCCAAATATGATACTGTTTTCCTCAATGTAAATGTTTGTCGTTTAACTTGTGTTTTACAATCATGTAAAATACTTGCAAACGTTAACAACTAAATGAATCTTATTGAAGATAAATGCCCGATACCTGTATAATTGTTTTATAACGTATTAGCAAAAGGATTTAGTTAAAGCGGATAGTAATTTCGTAGCACCCACTTACCCGCAGTTTTTCATTTTCTAGAACAAAAATAACAAACATAAAATATAACTTTAGAAACGTAAAAGGATAAGATTACTAAAATGCCTTTGAAGTAACTCACTAATGAACAGCTATTGGCGTATAGGCGCTTATCAGATCCACAAGTTGGATTTGAGATTCTCCAACAGGAATCGCCACAATGTTTTGTGGTCTGACACCGTTTTAATGAGGTGCGAACAACTCCTTGTCTGTAAAGATAACAATGCCGTTGTAGTCTGTCATCTGACACTATTCGAGACTATAAATACTAATAAAAATTACTCCGAGATACATACCCACAGGTTTTTAACTTCATTTCGCACGTCGATCTATTTCAATGAAATTGCCTTTAGTTTTAATTACTCGTTTGATTATTATAGTCAATTTTATTTTTTGAAGCATACTTGTAAACATTTCCGGCTGAACTGCAAATAGGACCGTCCTTGGGAGCGTATTTGCATGAGAGTGGACAATTTTCACGGGTTGCCGTCGAGTTCATACAAGGTCCACTATGAGCCATGTAAATTCCTCGCCTGTGAACAAGGATTTATCAGAGAAGGACTTTAGTTTAGTTAAAGAGAGTGTAGAACGTCTTCCGTAACTTAAATTAAAAAGCTCTCATATTTCGAGGAACTTGACAGGTAAATCTTAATTGACTCGTAAGTAAGAAGACGTGTAATACAGTAAGGCACCATCAACTGTAAAACAAACAGTCAGTTCTTGGTGTACATACGAAGCCATCATCAACCAGTTGTAATGAGTGACATCGCGTGAAATGAAACAAGATTCACGATCTGATATCTCATACTACGAGCTATTAACATATAATCTGGGTCTTCGGCAACCAGTTTCATAAAACAGTATTGTTTTAATGTTTCAATCTACTCAACTAAACTACTTTCCGAGTCTTTAGAAAATGAATGGTTCCACAACGAACATTGTTAGGAAACTAAGTACATTTCCAGCTTAGAGATGTGTGACTCTCAATAATAAGCTGTTCAAAAGGAGGATATGTCTGTTCGTGTTGCACAAATGTGTTAACACGGTTCGGCGTCTTAATTCCATCCGAACCAAAATGACAGCCTCAAAAAAACAAGTCACCAACATGTCTAAAGTGCATGAAAGAAAATTGACTGAATACATATCAACATGTCATTTGTTTTGATATTTACTTTTTGATTACATTCTGCATGGTATGAAATCAACATCAATTAAACTACTTCAGTCCTCATTAAAGATTGAAGTCAACCTCTAAGAAAACAACATTTCAAGATATTAATAAGCACCATTTCTAAGGCTATTTAATTCGTAAATGCAATGTCAAGTAGAAAGTGACTAACTACTTCTACTTAGACATTTCCTTCCATTCATTACTTCATTTTCCTGACCTGACCTAAAGCATTAATTATTAATTAGGAGGAAAATAAATTCATGGTCTCAATCTCTTGAACAGAAAGTGCCATTAACAAGGAAAACCAACTTCTGAGACATAAATTAAATGAAGCAATCTAATTGTAAGATATAATCTTAAATGTAAAATTACTTACTTCTTGTAAAGGTTAATTTGGTAGTAAATAATTAAAAACTAATAAATTAAAAACCCTTACATGCATGAGTCTACAGCCAACCAGCATCGATTCTGGAATGTTCGTCCCTCCGAAGAGCAGACCGGTTCGTATTCGTTAGTGCATTTATTATCACATCTTGACCCACTGGCCCGTGAACAAAGGTCCAAGCTTACTGCCGTAACATCTGCAATTCGAAAAAAAAATCAATTTCAAGGGTGGTCGAGGGTATAACTCCAAATCGTTGAGGTTCATAAAATCTTCACTCGATTTGATATTAAGACAGCCCAAGCGACAATTCGCCCCACCCGTGTTTAAACAAAGAGATTTGGCGCTCCATAAGATGTTGCATGTTAAATTCTGTTTTACTAAAAACCTTATAACTTTTGAATCGTAAGGGTTAGAGATTTGATTTTTGGCTTCAAAGAAGGCTAATTAATGTAACTATAATAAACAGGTGAGTCTATTACGGCTTGTCGGTTAATCTTCGTATAGTTACTTCTCGAAGTCAAATTTGAGCACAATTCCACATTTGACCTCCAAATCGTAGCTCAGACGAACCTGTTTATTATAGTTTAACTAATTACCTTTCTTTTAAGTCCAAATTAAAATCTCTAACCCTTACAATTTAAAAGTTATAAGGTTTTTAGTAAAAATAAATCGTAGAAATTAGATTATATTTATATCTCATATTCAATTGACATAGAGAAATGCAAGGCGGTCTTTCTTCCATCCTCATAAAGGAACGAAGCCAAACAATTTTCTTTTTCTCTCCCTCCATCATATTCTCACAGGCATTGTAGGCTCAACAAGTTAGACGTTAGACTCAACAAGCATTTCCTTTAAAATTCACTCTTTTCAACAATCAGACCACCCCGATGCCGATCACCGATCCGATTTCTTCTCCACGATATTGCGGCAAAACCTTGGAAGTGTGTCAGTAGTGTTAAAATTTGGGACAGTGACAGATTCATATTTTTGCGAGTCTAATTCAAAGTAAATTACAATTAATTAATACAATATTTGCAATCCACAATCAGAAATATTCAACAGCGTGAGCAAGGTGAGTAAATCAACTACTTCATACTTTTTAATTGCAATAAAGTTCAAAGATGAGGAAATAAGGTTTAGGGATTCGGTTGTCATTATTTTTATAGATGAAAGAGTGGGGTCGATTTTCTCGGAACACTCGATCCAGAAATGAGGATCGTACGTCTGAAGAAGCAGGGCAGATCACGGGCTCATCGAGACAGGCAAGAGTTGCAAACAGGCAACCAGTAACGGATCGTCGACGGAACCGAAATCTTTCCCGATCCCGGGAACGTCGCAGTCCCAGTCGGGAAAGATCACCCGTAACCTTCGTTCGAAGACATCGAACTCCTTCACCAAACGATGGGAGGTCGGGCCCTTTTAGGACTCGTCGTCTTAGGACCCCTTCGCCGGACCCCAGACGTCCCGAGCGACAAGTTTCTTCTACAGGTGGGTTAGAGATAGTTGACTTGCTCCAAGGTACGCGAATTGAGTTCGTAAAGAGGTAGCGTCACTGGGCAACATTTCGTAAAAACCGTCACTTTTTCAAAAGTGAAGAATTTAAAGTCATGGCAACCTCTGCACCACTACTTCATCATTTTATATTATGATCTAGCCCATAAAATCCCTTAGAGTATATAATATAACTAGAGGCGACAATCTTTAATTTTCTTGTGATTATAGGATTTATTAGTATGGTTTCCGAGGTCCCCTGGAAACCAAAAAGTTGTCTTGATTTCTAATTCGAGAACTACTAAAAAGCAAGATGTCTTGACAACCAATCCCAAATTGAGCCGGTTGTCAAGCAATCTTCACTAAAAAGTAAAATTTTTCAAAAGATTTATAAAATATGACACTCGACTCGCCTTCTAAAAGGGTGGATACTCGAATTATTTTTGGTTTCCAGGGCGCCCCGGAAACGAAACTAAAAGTCACATAATCACAAGAAAATCTGCAGTTTTATATGGGATTGTCGCCTCTAGTTATATATATACTCTAAGTAAAATCCAGTTATGAAATCGTACATTTCAGCAATCAGGGCTACCCTCATGTACTCCATGCGGCCGAGTTCGGGATCTGATGGAAAGATAATCTAATGATCTGTATGAAATAATTTATAATTTTATGGAAAGATTTGGCAATTCCGGCTGCAGATTTTATGTGAATGATTTTACAATTTTGTATGATAAATTGTCATGGATAGGATTGCAGTTTTTCCTTGAAGGACTGTCCTCCAAGGATAATTTTTTAATTATTTTGTTAGAATAATTGTGTCCCTCAATTGAAGAACCTGTCGAATGAATTTCGAAAATTCAAATTTTGAATTAATTGAGGGGTTGTCATAGTGACAACGTTTTTGAAACTAAAAATTTCAGTTTCACCAGTCGAACTGGTTTTTCTATCCGGGAATTTGCATGGAAACAGGGTTTAAAAAGACCCTGTTGGGTCCTTGACAAAACTATTTGAAATTATGATTGGTAGTTCTTGGGCTTCAATTAATAAATTTTGATGTGAAATTCAGTTTGGAATTTTTTAATCATAAAACAGAAAGTTAAGCCTGCTCTAGCAAGTGCTTTAGTTTTTCTTACGAAAACCATCCACAGAGTATGCAATAATTTTTTATCGACAGTGATAAAAATTCGAAACTAAAGTTTAAATCGAAGCTTATAATTTTTAAGTGCAATTATTATTAATTATGAGTTGAAATTTTTTGTCAAGAACCCCACAGGGTCTATCTAAAGTTGGTTTCTATGCAAATTCTGCAATCGGGAACCCTTTCTGATTCCTAAAATTCTGAACTTAAAATTTTTAAAACGTTGTTGCCATGACAACGTTTTAATTGTTTCGGGGACTGAATTTTCAAAATTCATTCGACAGGTTTTTCAATTGAGGGACACAATTAGAATGTTAATTAGAATGTTCGTTTATTGACTTCAGATCTCGAATCACGATAGAGTCGCTGTATTTATATTCATATATATATATATTCATTTATTGTATGTATATTCAGACGGCGAACGTACTCCTGCTCTGCTGGCCCCCCAATCAGCGCTGGGAGTCGCTTCTGCCCTGGAAACTGCTGTTGTCGATACAGCTCCAACTCAGGAATCATCTCGCCATCTTTTCGGTTTAGAGGATAGAGTCAAAACTATAATGGAACTGATGGGAGTGATTATACAAAAACCGAAGGTAAGATCCTACTTTTGGGTGGAGGATTTATACTTGGATTTATCTTAAAAAAATCCTTCCGGTCATTCATGCTGGTTTTTTGCCAACCAAAAATTGTTGTCCGTACGACATTCTTCTAAATTTTGACACCACCCCCACGTTTTTCGGTGGAGGCAATTCGAAGCAATGAATTTTACAACCCATCCCAGGAAAAGTTCGGAGAAAATTTTGTAGGAAGTTACGCAACCTTAGTAGAGTACGGTCGCAATAGATCTTTAGGGCCTTGGTAATTTGTAAATGACAGGAATTAAAATAATTATTAGTGCGCACCAAATTTTTATTTTCAAACACTCGTTACTCAACGATTTATAAATTGATAATTCAAAATCTTTCCCCTTTTTACATTGTTGAACTAGACCTTGAGAGTTGTTTGTAATATATATTATATTTATTTTTATTTCAGTGAATGAGAAATGTTTTTGTTTCTTCGATTCCTCACAACAACTCTGCTTCGATTACGACTGCCCCTTCGTCTGAGAATTCAACGGTATCTCCTCAAAAATCGGATTAAATGATTACTCTAATATGTTTGGAACCGTAGTTATTGAAAATCATTTAAGCCTGCACATAGTATTATTCTAATTAGTTCTTAACTTAGCTACGCAAAGTTCAGTTCTTGTAAAAACTCTTGTACTCCTGTTTCTTGAGTTTAGCTTGTTTTGAATTGAAACTTATAAACTTTTGATTTTAGTCTATTCTTTACAGTTGAAATCTATGTGTAATTAAAACTATAATTTACAACTCGGGACGCGACCGTATGCAAGGCATGACATGGATGTAATCTATCTGACATGACGAGAATTTTAAATTCAACAAGCATGTATGGATCCTTAATCTACTTGTCAGATCATTTTCAATGAAATCATTCTGGTAGATTTAAATTTCTGTGGGATTGTAGCGATTTAGGTTCGCTATTTCAGGTTTTATATTAGACTAGACTTATTTTAATATTAACATTAAATATTATATAAATAAAATATGCAGTAACGGGAGGTCATTGTTTTTGTCGATTTCACCACATTTGTGTAGGTAATGTAGATTAGATATAAGTTTCAATATTTCCGACTTACTGTTTACAATTTAATGTACCTATTTAATGTATTTATTTCAGTGAAGGAGCAAAGAAGGACGAGAGTGAAAATTTTCGAAATATTATTTCTTATTTCCTGTTGTAATATTGAAAATAAAAACTTTAGTATTAACATTATATGTGATTTTTATGGCATATGCATATATAGCATTTTTAAGCGGGAGAATTGAGAATTCAAATCTCCTACTAGTCTCCAACCGAACCGAAAGGTGGTAAAATTCCTCGCTAGTCTAGTCTTAAGCCCATTGTAAATCCAAAACTTGATGTGGACAGAATGAAATTCCATTTTTTGTGTCTATTATGCAAAAAAGCAAACAAACTATTGGGTCGCACAGGTGTTTAGAGTGTAGCTGACGATATTGAGAACTTTTCCGATCAAAATGAGGTTTATACATAAAAATCAAGAATAAAATTAAGTGTAAAGCATTTATTGAAATCTTGCTCGGCAAGTAAGTTTCGCTAATGAGTGTATCAATAAAGTTAAAAGATAATGAGTTGGTAATTCCTACTGAAGATGAGATCCAGATGGCTTAATTTCCAGTTAATCTTGTGTGGATCAAATTTATTTGAAAAAAATGTATCTTTATTTCCGTTGCTGATAAACAATTAGGCATGTAAATTGGGAAAAATTTCGATTGTTCAATACGAACCTGACGTACGAATAATAAACTAAATTTTTGTTAACTTCGTACGACTTTAGTAGAGATTGAAAAGCAATAGTTTCTGTAAATTCAGTTATAACTGAATTAGGTTCTGTAGTTCCAACTCTTTAACAGACATATTTTTGACAAATATTCGTGCAAATCAAAATCGACGAAGCAAATCCGAAAAACCTACTCTCCTTCTTTGTCAATGCTAATTTTAGATTTTATTACCACTGGAGACATCCTGTCCACATACCCGAAAGAAATAAGCATAAAATCTGCCAAAGCGAATCATTAAACACCTTATTTGTAGTCTTCCTAATAAAAAATTTAACGATAAACAATATATAATTATTATCAAAATCGCACCCATACAAAAATACCATGACTGTTCCTACGGTTGTAAGGCCATTACAACGCCTTAGATTCTAATTTAATGAAGGCAGAAGGTATGCTTATATGCTTAATCTGCGGGTTGAGTTATGGTAATAGTAATTTGAAACACGCCATAAGCACTGCCATCCCCTTAATCTAAAAATGATTTACGAACTGTAAAACAGAGATCTGTGTGTGTGCACCCACCGCCTTACTAATTACCATGAGCACCACGAGCATATTTCATTATAATGAACGGTTGGCTGAGTGCTGAGTCCTTTAATTATATCAGGGATCTAGTCAACCAAATCCTGGCAACCAGCAGAACTTTTTTTGGAAATGAGATCTCATCACGAGGACTAACGGGAACCTAGTAAAACATTCTTGCGTTTGACGGATCAACTTTTCTTGAATAATAAAGCAAAGGTATTTAGATTAATTTGGACTGATATGCTTTGGATTACTTGTTTTTGTTTCCATGCATTTTTGTGCAGTGTGAGGGGTAAAATCTAGGCCTATTTAACTCATTCTTCTAATACAATCGTGGGCAGTTCTCGTTCTCATCAACAAATGAAATGAAAAGCAAAGTTGAAGTGGAAGAATCGAGGGCTTTTACAACTAAATGTATGAGGATGTTTTTAATGATCTATAACTATAGAAGGTGTTTATACTTGGAAGGCATTGAAGTTCGTGACATTTCCGCCCAATAAGACGTTGCACTTTGATTTTGAGCGAATGCTTTGCTAAATCTGGCGGATAATCTTCTCTCCTCCTTGACACTGACATGCCGTTTCAGGTTAAAGACTTCACTTCCAAAGCCAAGGCAAACCCAGTTGAATTAACAACTTCTCAAGCCAATATTTTTGCACCTATAGCTAATGAAATATCGCTTATTTGGAGTTATGGGGGACATTACTTTTCCGAAACTTACCTTTACCGCAGGTCCTTCGTCGCATTTCGCACTCATTTGGATAAATGACTCCTTGGGAGGAACAGACGGGAGAGTCACTATATTTGGAACAGGTTCTTGGGCAGGCCATATGAGATTCCGCGGCTTCTATACTTTGATTCCCTGGGAAAAATAATTAATTGGAAATTTTAAATGTCATTAAAACTTTTCTTTCGAGATCATTGTATGCCATTGTATTTCGCAACATTTGATGCCGATCCAATTGTAAACGGAGCCAAGATTTTAAAGCCAGAGTAATAGTTTGTTATTCAAAAATAATCGGCGTCTTATTCTTTAACGCTTTAAAGACCTCCAACAATGCAAGGGGAGGTGAAATCAGTGGCAAAATATGCATGTTGTGAGTTCATTGAATAGATTAATTCGTACGTCTTGCACTTGCGGCTGCCTTTAAAAGTAAAATATCCGACTTTTAAATAATCTGGATATTTCTTTATAATGCTATGTCATTAAATTTTAAATTTCAGGATACGTGATGACGTGACCCATATCTCTATTCAGCAAGTTGGGATAGGCATCACGACTTTACTTTATTGTTGAAATTAAAATTCACCTTTTACCAGCGGTACGTGGTAACTGGTAACTCATTTCTACTTATAATGCATTTTCTCGGCAAGACAAAAAATGACAATCATTTTGTGATGTATGTGAATGTGTGTGTGTGTAGATCTGTGGTCTTCATAGTTGTAAAATAAGTCATAAAAAGCACAAAAACAGCAATCTTATGCATTTTTCTTTGGTTCAGGCAAACATAGAGGTAGAAAATGCAATGAATTTTATAAATTAAGTTGTAAATTGTAAACTTGAACTTCCAATATTTTACTAGGGTTCTCAGTTTTGGTAGACTCAAGGCAGTTAAAGTATTATTATCAGAGAAGGATTCTGATCCACAGCCCATTGATCTTTGCTGGCCTAAAATTTAAAGTCCTGTCTAGCTCAGTCGATAAATGTTTTATTAATCGGTTGGCTCAAACTGATCTCCATCGTATTGTTAGTGATAAACTTGTATCTTTCTCATTTCATTAATCAATCAAGTAAATTTACAACACTACCGTACTAATCTTAAGTTGACACCCTAGGGCGACAATGATGATTTGTATTTTTTTCAGACAATGACACAGTAATTTTTTTTGCTCCACAGCAGAGAGTTAGTTACTTGCTTTCGTTTAGCGATCCAATGCTAACGTTAAGTGAATTTTTGACTGAGTCGTGTCAGACTGAAGCAGGTTGAAAAAAGTGTTTAAAAAATTCAGCTTGAGAGATGACACGATACCCTCGATTCAATTTCGCAATCTTGCAATACAATCAATCAATCAACTCCTTAAGCCATCCTTACATTAATGATGCATCCTTTACTTATCCTTGCAGATTGTTTGTAGAGTTGATATTAAATGGGGAGAAATGAGTGTGAAACCATACCTAGTTACCCCGGCTCTCTCTGCAATTATGAGATGGTCAATGGTATTAACAAGAATTACCTAGAACCTACCCAATTTTTTGTTCTGTCTTGTTATCCTATCAATCCGTTCAACCATGAGTTAATTTGAAAAATAAATTAACTGCATTTTAATCGTCTACCAATGCTGACTCAAATTCGTCTAAAGTAGTGCAGAATCGCTGACGTCCATTGTTAATCGAGAAATTGTCAGACAATGCAGGATGCAGTTTATGGATTATTCCATGATTTCAATTTAATAGTAAGTTAGTTATGAAACGAGCAGATTGAATTAGTAGTGGCCACACAAGGAGGCTTTGTATCCTAATTATGAAGATTTTGTTGCAAAAAACATGATTCGAGACTTTGGAAGCAAAATTGAGCACGAGAATTTTTTGAGGAAATGAATTATAACCCAAAAATGCCAAAATTGATGGTGTTATGCTATCGACAAAAAAAACTACCGGCATCTGAATTATAGAACTCGATCTTGAAAACGTCCAAAAGTTTAGCGTTAAGTTAAATAAATGTCAGAAAAATCAGCCACGAATAAAATTCGATAGCGTATCCCACTTTATGCATTTAGATTGGGTTGAGCGGAATTTTAATAAATCGTATTAGGAACCTAATTGAACTTGTAGTGATGAGCTTTACGAAATGTCATTACTTGGTTGTCTGTCTGGGAAGTAGGAAAGGAGGTCAAATTCTTGGCTTTGTTCAAGAAAATCATCAGCATTTATTAAAACAATTATTTTACAGACCGTCTGGAAATTACTCTTCTCGCATTTATTTACATTTGTACGTTTGACAAAGTCTGAAAGCTGACATGACTATTTCTTAAAATATTTTCAAGCAATTATTTAATTTCAAAAATTAAACAAGACGACTTAATAAGAATAATATAGAACTGCAAACTGCAAAACCTTGAACCCTCACAGCTTTGAATATTTTCTTGTTGCTCTATCATCGTTATTTAAAGTTCCGTTTGATCAGTAAATATTTAATTGGTTTCAAATCAGGGATTTAATTTGAATTCAACAACCCAACAAAGATGAATATATTCACAAGTAGCTGGCATGTCCTAATTTTGCATATACTTGTTGTAAATTAAAAGTTAATTCTACTTTTTCACTTGGACCTCTGAGCGTCGGTGGTCGGTGACTTTGAAAGTAAAATAAATGCAAATATCATTATGCAAATTCACGTTGAAGGTATGTCTTACACTCAACTATAAGAAGGATAAAAGTTAGAGCAGTCGTTTTTATAACTTATATTTACTATTTACAAATAAATACTCAACAATCCGATAAAAGTTGAGAAATATCATAGGGTTGTAAAAAAAACTCATTTCGATAACGCATTAAAAATATTTTGCAATCGTACGTCTGAAGTAAAAGATTTTACGGATTCTTTAAATCCAAATTTAAGAAACGGTATTGCGGATGTACAACTTTAAATTTAGCTTTAGAGAATTGAAAAACTATTTCCTTTTAAGTATGTTACAATATTTCCCCTTAAACTTTATTTTACAACATAATCGCTTGCATATTTTGCATGCTGTTTGAACGATAAGAAGCATTTACTGGTATACGAATTGAAGATTTATATTAATATTAAACCAGAGCCATGTGCAAAGTAAAAAAGAACCTGGTTCCAATGCAACCTCTAGGTTTCTTTTATCAACTTTACAATGCCATTTCGAAAAGTTTTGAACAAAACTAGCATTACTGGATGTCTATTCCATTACGCCTGCATCATGCTAAGCATATAATATTGAGTTTTTTATCTGTTTGAGAAAAGCTAGACAAGCAACCTGTCAAATTCTTTTAAACGGTCTTGAATTAAATTAAAATGATCATCATAGACGATTATTAGGTGGATAAATAAGATTTTAAAAGTGAAAACTAATACATAATCATTCTAAATGAATTTCCCGATTGATTCATGTTTCATAGGTACCATCAAATTATTAAATTCAAATTACAATACTTTGCTCAACCATTTCATCAACGTCAATCATAGCAAGGCCGAGGAAATTGATCGGTGATAATAGAGTACATAAACAAGTAAACAGAAAGTTGATGCAAATAAAAATGAAATCTGATCCCGTTCTTTATCGCATATGATAATCTAATTGAGAAGTTTCAACTCCGGACTTAATATTCAGTTCACGTACATCCTTCGAATGAATAGAGTAGACGATGCAAATGCACTGGCGATCCTTTGGTACTTTAATTTGATGAAGTTTCATTAAAGCTGGTAAATACTGTTTTCCTTGCCTCAGTATAGTTCTCATTTTATCTCAAGAATTCCTTTTAACTTTCTTGTTAACATTTTCTAGGAATTTTTATTTTCGTTCCCTTATCTTGAGCAAAAGCCCTTGTTTTCCTGTTCAATTTATTAGAGGAATATTTTCATGCCAACTTGTTTCTAAAACACCAGAAAGGTCTCTTAAAACTGTGCTGGCTCTATATTAATTCAGAAAATAAACTAACTTGCACATCACCGTATCCAATCCAAGCTGATCATTCAGGCTATCGCACATGGTAATAAAGAGAGTGTTGATTATAGCCAGACTTTTTTGATGAAGTTCAAACACGTTTTACATGGTAAAAAGCAGGTCAGTCATTGCACTATGTAGATACATCATCGAAACCTATATATTAGACTAATAAGCAGTAAGTGGTCTGTATATTATTCCATTGTCAAGAACATTTTCAAATGGAAATTCTTTCAAATCCCTCGAATCAAGGCGAAGGGGAAGGAAATTGCAGAAAGTAATGCCTTCGTCATTGATTCCATCAGATTCTAGACAATTGTGCTGTATTCATAATTTATGACAGGACATTGAATCCTGACTACGGAAAATGGAAATCCAATTGATGGGACTTGGCAGATTGGATAGGAGTTTAATTGAGACAGGGAGCTATAGATCTTTGTAGAATTATAAAAATCAACAAAAACTTGTGGACCGGGTGATTTAATGACTTTGAATCTATCATCTATCATTCTTGGCGAAGTTTATTACATAGAAAACAGGTCATGTCAACTCAATTTGCCTTCCTTGAACCCCCGTCAACTAATGAAAATTATAGTAATCGTATTGCAGTAATCATACTCATGATATGAAACTTGAGACGATCAGCATCTTTTGCCGCAGTTTCTGTATTACTTATTTTACTTTGTTGACAGATTTGTGAACTGCAAATATCAGGTCCGTGAAATTATAATATTTAATCCGTTTGCGTGCTGGTATTTTCTGCTTGGAATTCACGAAATTTATCTCTCAATCATATTAGGCATTATTAGGTAACATGAAACAATGGGTTGGATTTGTGATCCTGACACACTTTGAAAACAAACTTCGGGGAAAATTACAAAAAGGGCTTTGTTTTTGTGAAAATTACAATATATTCTCAATTTAAATGCACACTTTTGAATAAAAACAAGGTTTGCATATGTTTTGATACCTTTAAAATCAAGACTAGATATCAAAATCCCCTAATCAGTAAAAACTCTTTCCCACATCTAAAAATCAAGAGAATATAAAGAAATTTGTTTTTGGAATCAGTCTCTTTGCTCTAGGTCTTGGGAATTAAGATCGATAATAAAAAAAATGATTTTCTAAAAAGACCATAGCCAACAAAAAAACCCCGTTATTGTCATAATAAAGCAAAATAACTAAATTTATATAGCCATTTACATTAAAAGCTTATGTTGGCGGAATAAAATTTTCTTCAAAAAGGCTAAATTTCGCCGGTAGATAAATAAAAGGGAACGATTTAAAGTAGGACAAAATCGATAAAAGTTGAATGCATTTTAATGGGTTTTTCTAGTTAATCGCAGATTAAAGGACTTCATATCCTCGAAATTCGTTTCGGCACGTTAGTAGGAAGAACAACGGATTTAAAATTTTATAGTTTGCATTAAAACTGTTTCTATCATAAATTGATATTTACTTGCCGTAGTGAATTGAATTACGTTGTGTAGATTATTGTAATCACGACTCAGAAAGGTTATTATATCAATCTTCCCAGTTCACGACTCGACTGTTTTTCCTTTTGTTATATTTTTTCAGCTTCTAATAGATTATGATGCGTTGTCAAGTTCATGACCAGTCACCAATATGAAATAAGTTAGCACGTGTGCTAGTTTTAGAGGATTATGGATCCTGTCATACTATAAAATTTTCGAAAATTAGTGGTACTGACCGTAGCCTCCATAAATGCCCTTTTGTTTTGTAATGACGTCTGGTATCTTCTGCAAAGACATTATTAACGACCCTACATCCCCCTTTCATGCAAATTCGTATTGTATGAGTTTGCAGATTTTATGGTTGACTGATTCTTTGGCCGATTGGGTTCACATAATCCCATTTACGAACATTATGCTCAGTGTGAGGTGTAAATCAATTCGATTTCGAAGTGCTAAAGTCGGAATAGAAATAGCAAATAATGAGGAGGAATGACTTACCAATAATAACAATAACCAATAAAACACCTATTCTGGACCAACTGGGCATTCCCATTGCTCGCTTGGTCAGCCACCCCGTTGATCTCATGATGAGTTTTGGAGCGTTGCCCTTAATTGGTTCGTAACTTGGAGTTAAGATTCCTCACTTAAACTATTCACTATTTTTTAACGTTCAAGGATTCAGTGTTGAATGTCTCAACTTTTCCTGATCGACTTCAGTTTATCTGTTCGAAATGCTACAAGTTCCCGTTGGGGAATTTGAGAAGTTCAATACAGAAACGGTCAAGGCGATTTGTTTGATCGATGTTTCGGTTTGCCAAGCTCCTTGAACAAATAGTAGGATTTCCTGAACTTGTAATATCCCCGTTCGAACAACGCGTTCGTTTAGCCGATGAACAAGAGTTTTTTTTAATTCCCCACGTAAAAGTTACCAAAATGGATCTCCACAATATTTAATAATTGCGAAACGATAAAACCGTAAGAATATGTCAGGTTTATGCCAGAAACATGCACCATGCACACAATGTGACAAACGGGCAAGGAATAAAAACGGTTACAGCTCAGCAATAATGTCTTTGTTAATATTGAAAAGGAAGTAGTAACAAGCTGTGAATTAGGAGACAGAGAAAATATTATTATCGCGTTAGTCCAACCGGACTCTTTGTTTCTGAGGGATGTCAACAATTGGGTTCCTTCCCGTTCAGCAGTCGATTGTTAAATGGAAGATGATATATACATGAATAAAATAAGGTTTACTTCTGCAATGCAATGGAATGGGTGTCGGACTTGTTCCTGCTTTCTTTTAGAGATGATGCACTCGCAACTATAGCACCTTCGTAAGAACTTCTTGTTCTCACAATAATAAGATAGCATTAGATGAGCAGGAACATAGGGCCAGCATATTATTATAGACAAACTCTAAAGCTCAAAAGCTCTTCAATTCAACATGAATCAGAGTCAGGTACATCAGGACGACCAATCTAGGTCTTTCTGTGTGCCAAAATTGGATGAGGGGAAATATTATCCGGTTTACGAGAATGCCTCTACTTCCTTGCATCAAAATGCAATTAAACACTTTAGTTTCTTTCATATCAAAGACAAAGATATCATTTTTTGAAGCAACGACGGGTGATTTGGGAGCTAAATCTATTTCAATGCAATTATATGTTTTTTTAATTACGACCTCTTGATGCTTTATAAATTCGTCCATATTTAGTCTTCGACTTGGTAAGATTCCCTGCTCAAATGGTACAGCAATTCATGAAATAATACCCTCATTTTTCAATCTCTTTTAGAAATAAATTAGTTATTCCGGGGGTTTTGTTAACGTAGACATATAAAGGTTTATAACCATTGATTGTAGTTGGTTTTATCAAAACACAAAATTAACTCTAGGCTTTAAGTTCATAAAATGCGGTCCTGCTTGTTTTTGGTTGTTTCTTGTGTACAACTAAACTACTTAACGTTGACTTATTTAAGAGGATGTTATTTCTTACATCTTTTGAGATATTCGGGGGTTATTATAGAAAATTAATTCAAGTGACATTTATTTAGTGTTTGACGGTACTTACAACTATCTATATATTATATTATTGGCGAATGTTTGCAACGCTTATGATTCGTCAGAATTTAGTCACGTGTGAGTTTTGCGGTAACTTCAAATCAACCCTATGTTTCCGAAAAGTGGAAACTTATATTTGAAAATACATGGATAAATTCTTTGTTGTCTTACTGACGCTATGTAAAGTATGAATTGAGGTTTCTGCAAAATCATGAAAAATCTTTTTATTTTTAACAACTGGTAAAAATACGATTTCGTTTGGAATATACATTGCAAATACATGTTAAAGCATCAGAAATGCGTATTAAAGTATTGGATATACATGTTAGAGCATTGGAAATACATGTTAGAGCATTGGAAATACATGTTAGAGCATTGAAGATATATGTTAGAGCATTGGAAATACATGTTAGAGCATTGGAAATACATGTTAGTGCATTGGAAATACATGTTAGAGCATTGGAAATACATGTTAGAGCATTGGAACTACATGTTAGAGCATTGGAACTACATGTTAGAGCATTGGAACTACAAGTTAGAGCATTACAAATACGTGTTAGAGCATTGAAGATATATGTTAGAGCATAGGAAATACATGTTAGAGCATTGGAAATACATGTTAGAGCATTGGAAATACATGTTAGAGCATTGAAGATATATGTTAGAGCATTGGAAATACATGTTAGAGCGTTGAAAATACATGTTAGAGCATTGAAGATATATGTTAGAGCATTAGAAATACATGTTAGAGCATTGGAACTACATGTTAGAGCATTACAAATACATGTTAGAGCATTGAAGATATATGTTAGAGCATTGGAAATACATGTTAGAGCATTTAAAATACATGTTAGAGCATTGGAAATACATGTAAAAGCATTGGAGATACATGTTAGAGCATTAGAAATACGTTTTAGAGCGTTGGAAATACATGTTAGAGCATAGCGAATACGCGTTAGAGCATTAGAAATACGTGTTAGAGCGTTGGAAATACATGTTAGAGCATAGAAAATACGTGTTAGAGCATTGGAAATACATGTTAGAGCATTTGGATTTGAATCAAGGCGTTTGTAGGGATCAGAGGTTCGAGATCGATTGGGGAGATCGGAGTTTCCGGTTTGAATATAGGGGCTATCGTTAGGGGGGGGAGCATATATTAGGGATACGGGGCTCCCGTGTATATAGATTGATTTGGCCACGATAGCAGGAATCCCTCATATATGGGGGGGAGGTTCGGAGGTTAGGCATTCAAGGCATCAAGGGGTTGCTTGCGGGGTTCGGGAGTTCGGTTTCGAATCTAGGAGTTTTGAACTATCCATTGAATCGTGTACATATAGATAACTTTGCTCCTGAATATGTAACGAAAACTTCAAGTCGCTGATTGTATCGTCGTAATCTAGATGGGTGATATTGTTTTAGCATAGTTTGAATAGCACAGCATAGTTCAATTTGTCCCACATTGTTTTAAGCTTCCGGTGCATTTTGTATTACGTCGTAATGTTGGTATGTAAAACGTCAAAATCTTTGTTCACATGTGTTTAAATCATGTTATAATTGACTTACACTATCGATACCTATATTTCGATAACTTCAACGAAAACTTCAAGTCGTGAATTATTTCGTTGTAGCCTAGATGCACGGCCAAGCACAGCTATAATGCATGTAAAAGTTGTCAGTTGAGATAATGGACAATATATTTAGATGGATTGAAACAAAAACGCGAGATAATTCATTGAATCGTATTCGTATATATAACGTTGCTCCTGAATGCAACAAAAACATCAAGTCGCTAATTTTATCGTCGTAATCTAGATGGGTGAAGGACGCGCGAAGCGCGTCCGAACCCAGCTAGTATAAATATTATGCTAGAGAAAATCTACGGTTACTCATTACTTTGAGATACTTCTAGATTTTTATAAAGCTGCCAAGTATCCGAGGGAGTGCATTTTAGGCTCTCGGCATATAATGTTGAAGAAGTCAAGCAGAATTTGTGGTTCTTTCTAAAAAAAATTAAACGCTTCTATCTTCTCAAAGTATCAGCATACAGTATTCATTTATTGATTTACTCATTCATGCAAACATAGGATCCCCGAACAATCCTCAAGACTCCTAATCAGACATTTACTTGGACTGGATGAGATTAGATTTACAACTTTTAGCATGTCGGAATAACGTTTTTTCGCTTCGCACGACCGGCAGTTGTTACATGACATTATGACAGATGAAAATACACATGCATAACGAAGATTTACTAAACGAGCATGTTACGTGAATAATCCAGTTAGCTATGCATATAACAATGCATAGTACATATAGACAATTTGAGGTAAATAAATAGACATCGAGGAACGGAAGACATTTCAAGCTCAAAAAATACATATTCTCTGCTATCAAGATTTTACTGTTCTTTTTAATTTAAGTTTCGTTGTATTATTTGTTTTGCCTTGTGTTCTAGTTGTTCTGCAGTCTAATACGCATAGCGTTGGAATTAAAATTAAAACAATGGAAATTAAATATGTATAAAATACTGGGTGTAAAACTCGGTCAGTTACTTTTGTTTTGTTTTCAATGTCAGGAATTCGACGTCAAAGAAATGCTTTTAGTATAATTAGAGTATTTAAAATAATGATTGAATTTAGATTTTTGAACTACATAGGACGTAAAATTTTAATGTCTGTTCTGCTGAAGAAATGAAAATAAACTTGTAGGGATCCCAAAGATTATTCTTCGACTCTTGCTAAGATATTTGTGTATTTCCTTTCAGTATACAGTTTTATCGGTATATGGTATTTTATTCAGTTCAAACTCTACTAAAACGCTGTAAACGTTAAAGATAGGACGCTTACATGTAAGTCAAACAAAAAAGTCTCTGATAATTGAAAACGTAAATCATCAAGAAGTTGTTTATCCAGATTTCGAAATGCTAATGTCTGATTCCAGTGAAGTACTTCTTAATAATGTTTCTTAAATCTCACAAAATAAGCCAATGAGTTTTTTAAACGTTATTTGAGTTGGACGACAAACAGTTTTAAATGAGGAGCAGTTTCCTCAATTTGTTAAATGAAGTTCCTAATTTCCATCATTTTTTAGTTTAACCTCAGGACATTTTAATATCATCATCATTAGCAAAACGATTCGTTGAACACTTTGAAATTTAGAGTGTGCTTTGACGTCAAATGTAGAAGTTGTATTCACACGGACATGGAATTGACAAAAACTAATGTTATTGAAAAAATGTAGAATATTTTTGTTGTAAAATTATCATTCTTTGAAACACGCTCATCTGCAAGTTATTTTAAATCATGAAATGTTATTGTTAAATCCTTGTCCCTTTGATTCCATTCCCGTATATTTATTCTTTCCTAATTTTATGAATAGCTAGTTTTATTACTCGTCTCTGAAAATATTTCTTATCAGTTTGATTAAATGAATATATACGGAAGAGTTGACAAAGGGAAAAGTTGACACTTGAGCAAAGCGAATTTTAAAACGGGAGAATAATTTGTCATATTTAAACCCATTTGACTAAGCAAGCAAAGAACAAGTGCATTTAAAATTAATGTTATTGCTCATGAGAGGAGTTGAAAACATGGTCATAAAACGACAAGAACCACCAAGTCATAAGTGGGCTCAGATCCTAGATGGTATCTTCTGATAATTCCTATTTCTTTTTAGTCCAAAGACCTATGTTTTGTGTATATTAATAAAAAAGACTTGATTTCCATATTTTTATAATCATTTACTCACATCTGTTGTCCTGCTTCTACCAATCGAGACGACAGTTTTTTAACATGTCAAAAAGTTCTGAGGAATTTGACTCTCACGTTTAAGTCTAAACATCTACGTTTTTTGAGAAGTGTAATAAACTAATAATCCACGATTTCTGAAAACCACCAAAGAAGATGCGCATTTAGTTGGAAACTCTAACCTACTTACCCTAATTGTTTATTTTGTCCTAAGCTACAATATCATAATAGGCTAACGTATCTGATTTTATTACACACAAGTTCATATGGGATCCTCACCTCTTCCTTTTTTAAATTACATTTGCGGTTGAACAAAGGAAATGAAAGTTAGTCGGCTTCGAAATTATAACATTAAAAAGTTCGGATTGGAAAATTGTAACTGATGCGCTGGGAACTAAAGCTACTTTAATAACTACTTCGGCCTTTACATCCAAAACTAATGTTTTATTTAAGTTAGAAGTTAATTATAATATTTTGTTTTCTCAAATCCACCCACGTCTTCGCAAATACACTTTTTGTATTCCACACTTTGGAAACTATGAGGTGTCATTTCTCCATTACTACCCATAGTGTTAGTACTATCTAGTATTGATTAGTAAAATGGAAAGCCGTTGTTTTTAATTAGACGGAGGACTGTATAAGGAAAGTGTGAAGCGGATTTTACTTATTCTAGACCCTGCCCGATTTAAATTTACGACTGCCTGAAGAAAGCCGTGATTTACAATCTAGGACGGCGGCGATCTGTCTGTCCGAAATCAAGAATCTAGAGACCCTTCTCATTTTGAGATATGTACAGGGTGTTTCACTTAAAAGTACCAACAGTCACAAAAATCGTTATTAGTAACGAACTTTGAAGGGAAATGACGAATGTCAGTCCATTTGTCATATCAGGCAAATGACGTGACTAAGGACGATTTGTGTTTCTAGTGGGGTGTTTTAAGTGAGACACCCTGTATATCCTTCATGGAAAGAGATTGTGAGGGCCTGGATTTCAAAAATAATAATTTAGAATTGTAAAATATGAACTAAAAGCTCTTTCACTTGCTTTATTATAGGATATAATCTATAGAAAAGGTTGTAATTAAGCGTAACCATCAATTAAAATTGCTTACAAGCAAATTCACTCTTCTGACAGTTGGCATTTGGTAGTTACGAGAATTGCACGGCATAAAAGAAGTGGATATAGGAACTGTTTGAGTGATCTTTTGTGCATTAATTGAGGTCATCTTACTGCCAACCTTAATTTAATTTAAAACAGTTTACTCCTCGTTATTTGTTTAGAAATAAAATATTGTCTTCTCTCATTTTTACCGACATTGAAGTGGAAAGCAGTCTCATTGTCAGAGCCGCAGAAATAAAACAAAAAACACCGCAACAATCCATACTGAACTTATTTACCAACTTTCCTATATAGAAATTAGCTGAAAGAGACTTTCGAAGATTGTCCATATCTTTTTATTGGAACAATAAATCATAGGGACAGAAATCAATAGATTATCTCATCCGAGCAAATGCTTTCATAAATCAATACTTAAGAATTGCATTGAAGAGAGGTAGATGCGTTTAAAAAGCCCATAAACAATTTGTAGGGTGTGGTTTGAAAGGACGGACGAGAGTGATCGTTGATTTTTACGACAATTATTCAACTGTAGTCTGTCTGGTTTTACGACATATAGTACTGTTTTCATTGGTTTTACTACAATTCCGATCCCAATAACCGTTCATGATTTTTATCGCTTACTTTTCTCTCCTCATCTGCCAGTATTTATTACGCCTAATGTGCTTTAATGGCTTAATGCTTTATTGGTTGGTATTTTAAGATACGATAATTCCTGATTTGGGTCAGTAGTTAATAACCATGTTTTTCCTCATCGCTTCATCAGGTTTTGGAGTTTCGACTGTCGTCCTATGATCTATGGGGGCTGAGTTTATACCATTTTTATGAACGGTTGACAGTTGTTTGTATTAGTCAACCTGCCTGTATAAAATATTTTCACTGAGCTGCTTAGTAAATATTGTTTCGAGTTATTGCACTTGAAATCTTGAATGAAGATTATTGAGTACCTGTTTCTTTATTACCTCTAAAACAAGAACGAGACTTGCACTTGGCTGATGTCCATCTTTCAATTATCAATTCATTTGCAATTAATGAATAAGTATATTGATTGCGAAGGAAAACCAACTGAGAAATTATACATCTGAACTCGTCCTGCCTCTGTTTTCCTAGTTAGGGTTAGAGCTGATAACCCATATGCAAAATTCAAAAGCAGAAATTAGCAGCGGTAATTAAACACTTTCTGTTGTTCCGATGATTACTCTGGTTTATATTTCACTCGTAGCGTCCCCCTCACCTTGTGTGCCCTTAAAATTATTTAAATCTTAAATCTCTCGAGACCACAAAAATCTAAGATCATGTAGCGGTATAAAGATATAGCTCCTATTTAATATTTAGTTACCATAAGTGGGATGTTGTTCAAATGAGATTTATTAAATGTATTTGTATATTTTTATTTTTCCAAAGCGTTCGTCAAAGTCAAAAGCGATATTTTTGTCACTGAACAAAAGTCTGAAAGGGCTGATTGGACGGTAGATACTATTTACTACAATTAAACAACAGTTAATTCCTCGATTGGCTATTCATTCTCTGAGAGCATGGACGAGTAGGGGGCCTATCCGAGTACTCTGCCTGCCAGTCTGGAGCAACAGTGTCTTCGGCATCTGAGCCTCCTGTATTGTATCCGATGTTTTTCGATTTGGTAGTTTCGTTGGGAATATGATTATCTTCATCGCTGGAACTAGATAAGTCGCTGTCCGAGAAATCGGGTTCAACTTCACTTAATAATTCATCATCTTGATCATCGTCTTCTGACTCTTCATCACTGTCTTCCTTAAGTTTAGATTTATTCGTAGTAAACGTTCCAATGTCATTGGAGGTTCGGAAAGTAGGAAACCGGATGGAACTACTACTGATACTTCCAGCAGAAATTTCATTATCCTGGCGTTTAAAATCTTCTACAAATGGGAGTAGGTTCTTCGAGATTTGTGCCCGTTGGTCTTGGAGTGTTAAAGCTTCGATGGGAGTTTTGGTTTTGCTTGTTGTCTTCAAAGGTTCTGAAGATTCTTCAGAAGAAAATGAATCAGAAGATTTGGAAGATACAACGAGAGAAGTTTTACCCTCCTGACTCTTCGTTTTGACACTTGAATAATTCCATAATTTTCTTGGATCCTCACTGGCATCTGTGTCTCGTTCAACGGAAGTTTGAACCTCTGTCTGATGCGTTCTAAGGTCCGTTTTCATAGCGCTTGTCGATGCAGAGGAAAACGTTGATCGGTCTGGGTGTGGCTGCTGAGCTTTACCGAGTAAGATTTGGAAATGAGGAGATGTTTCTGAACCTTCTCTAATATAATCTCCCAAAGATTGAGGTCCATCATTTTCGGGAGGGGAACGCAATCCCACTGTTTTTAGCCGACGAATTATTTCATGTTCCATAGTCTGTTTTTCTGAATTGGTTAGAAAATCTTTGTGCTGGGCGAAGTCATCTCGCCGTTTTGACTTAACATGTCCCTTCCGAGATTCAATTCCACGGGTCGTAGGAGTCGTCTTATGTTGCTTCACTTCAAAGTCATCTTTAAAACAACTCAACTGAATCTTCGAATTGAAAGACTGATTTGAAAAGTTATTTTTCAACCCATCGTCCATGAGTTCTCTCTCGATTTCTTCAATTTCACGGTCAAAATTAGTTGCCGATTTAAAATCAATCCGTTTTTGGTCTCTCATAACAGGGGAATGGAAGGAGGTTGGACGGCTGAATTGTGGTATGTCATCCTGACAAATGTAATTCATTGGAACTGAAGGAGTACGGGACTGAAAATGAGGATTACGTGTTCCTTCAGTTGCATTTATTTGAACTACCTTGCGGGGTTCAGCTGGTTTTGAATTATCAGGCTTGTGGAAAATGTCTCCCAACAACGTTACGAGGGGAAGTGCCAACAGTTCTTCTTGAGTAAGCTTCCGTATCTGACTTGGCTGTTGTGGTATGTCTACAATCGAGATATTTGAGCCACGTGGAAGCGTAACGTCAGGAGGGACAAAGGCAAAATCAACATATTTTTCGGCAGGGATTCTCTTTAGAAGGATACTGGGTCCAACGGCAGTGTACATCGGAGGTTCCGTTTTAACAATTTTGCTAAAATATTATGAATATTTTGAAAATATTATTATTTTGTCATGTATTCAGAAGAACGTTAGAAACTAAATCGAGCGGATGGAAATGCAGACCGTTTTATTCGATGGTCACAATTGATTACAAGAGGTTTCTGGATATCCTTCGCCGCTTCTTTGACCAATAATTCCATTTTAGGATTTTTTTTGTCCGGAACGTAAAGTTTGGACTTCCACTTCGGAAGCAGAGGTTGCGGAAGAAGAAGGTTTTGATTCGAGAAAAACATGTTTTCTTTCGGAGCTAGCCTTTGGAATCTGGTCATATTGTACATCGGAAAGGGGACCATACGATCTACTGGAATTGGTTCCAGCCAATTTTGTATTGGAGGCGTTACAAAGTACGTATCCTCGACATCATCATACCGAATTCGTTTTTCAAAATCTCTCATAAATGCTCTAGGGACGAAGTTATCAATGATGGTCTTCTTCAGCTTAAGTTCCCTGTAAATTAGAAGGTTCCTTAATTTGATTCAAAATGAGTTTTAATGGAAATAAATTTGCTATGCTTTACTTTGAAATTTCCTGAATACATATTTCCACTTTCTTAATATTATCGCGATGCTGTCTTTGAATTGCAATGGATTCCTTCCGCAATCCTTTCGTTTTGCGTTTGATTTTGGCAATTTTCTCAACTTTAAATCCAAACTCCTGTTCAGCACTGCTCAAAGTTGACAAGGTTTCCTCAAAACTCATTTGTTTCTCTGCTAAAGCTTTTCGAAGTTCTTCCTCCTTCGACCTCTGCTGTTCCAGCTCCTTTTCATTCATCTGAATCTCTTTCCTCTGGTTCTTAACTTTCTGAATCAAGTTTGGCGTTCCGATACCAGAAGAGTTGAGGACTTTGCTTTCCAACCACTCAATTTGATCTTCTAGTTGAGAGCATTCCGTTTCCGCCGATTGAATCTCGGTTGTTGCATGCTGTAACTTGTTCAATAGCTTCTCTTTATCCTCCTTTACCATTTGGGTGTTTTTCATGAGGGACGATTTCCGATCTTGGAGCTGGTCCATAATGTCACACAGGTCCCCTTCAAATTTTATTCCATAGGGTTGGAGCAGTTTTGTAAGTTGCTGAACCCTTGACTCCTTCATAAATTCTATTGGATTCGGGATTTGAGAAATCTTTTGTGACGAATCGGCTGAAATTGATTTATCCATTGCATTAGATTGCATCGGATCTCTGGATGCTTCGTCAAAATTCGACAGCCGACGCTGTGCTTTTTTCTCAAATACTAGATTTTTGAGCCTGTTAATCTCTTCTTGGTAATGCCTTAAAACCGCATCTTTCGGATTTTCATTAATTCGAGGCTTGTTCTTAATGTTCTTCGCTCGACTCGCATATCTTAAGGTATTCATCGTCTCATCATAATTACTTGCTGCCGGTCCAATCGTAGCTATCATAACGGTTCGAGAATTTCCCCCTAAAGAATCTTGAAGGAGTCTGGTGAGTTTGGAGTCGCGGTATGGAATATATGCGGCTCCATCCACTAGGGCCGATATTACATTGCCCAAAGAGGAGAGAGACAGGTTGATTTTCGTCGCTTCTTTAAATCGTTCCCCCTGAGCCCCTGTTTTTGAAGCCCTTTCAGAACCGGCAAGATCCACGAGGTTAAGTTTGCCGACCCTGATGTGCTCTCCATCTTCATCTGACTGCTCGGATGTTTCGACGGTGATTTGAAATATGGAATGCGACCGGGAACTGTGCTCGTTCATGTTGGTGGCCCCAACTGCCCGGTTTTTGGTCCCTTTTGTCATTAGATCAGCAATCTCCTTGAAGTTACTACACAAATAGCTGGATAGATCTTTAATATAGACACCGTTGGCACCTTCCCTGATCTCGCACTTTTTTAGCTTTGTATTGCACAACAGGTCCCGAACGTCCTCTTGATAGATTTCCAGATATGATGCTCTTATCAGGTATCGTTTATCCGAGTTTGCCGATATGTGGTCAAAGATATGTCTAAACGAATTGGGCATGACACCATACAGATTCTCACTCTCCCATGATCCTTTTGATTTGAAGGATTACAGAATTTTAGGTAACATATTTTTAATTAATTCGTAATGTATGTAGCTTGCCTTCCATTGCATATGTCTTTCCGGTCCCAGTTTGTCCATATGCGAATATAGTGCCGTTGAAACCTTGAAGTACAGAGTCAACCAAACTGTGGAATACATTGTCGTAGATTTGTTTCTGTTGAAATCTAAATTAACATCCATAAATTATCTTAAAACTCTAGACCCTCTTCGTTTACAATAACCATATGCAGCTTACGAGTTGTCGAAGACTCCGTCGAATGTGAATGGTTTTACTTCTGTTTCGGAAGAGCTGTTACCGAAAATTCCAGAAGCCGAGGCTACTTTCTTTACATGAATTTCATTTTGTTTAAGATCCATTTCAACGACTCTGGAAATGTAAATACAATTTAATGTTATCAGTTTTTAATTATATGTGTTCAGCATATAATAAACCGTTGCAAACGCACATAAGCAAAGAGGTGAAACCCATCCGAAACACTTAACATTTACACCAACTTTAACTTCACGTTGTACACGTTAACTTTGTACACGTTGTACAACTTTGTACACGTTAACTTTGTACACAGTAACTTGTTAACTTTGTACACGTTAACTTATTAACTTTGCAAACGTTAACTTGTTAACTTTGTACACGTTAACTTGTTAACTTTGCATACGTTAACTTCAAGTTCTACACGTTCAATTCAAGGCGTACACGTTAACTTCAAGTTGTACACGTTAACTTGAAGTTGTACCCGTTAAAGTCAAGTTTTACACGTTAGCTTTAAGTTGTACACGTTAGCTTTCAGTTGTACAATATAGAGTTGGAATCTCAATTCGCCCCAAATTGCGCCAAGGGGCGCGCCCCGGGGTGAGTAGGGGTGATCTCGTATACGTATATTAGCTTCCACAGTACTTGGCTACAATGTAGAGCTGGAATCTCAATTCGCCCCAAATTGCGCCAAGGGGCGCGCCCCGGGGTGAGTAGGGGTGATCTCGTATACGTATATTAGCTTCCACAGTACTTGGCTACAATAAAGCGTTGGAATCTCAAATCGCCCCAAATTGCGCCCCGGGGCGTGCCCCGTGGTGAGTAGGGGTGATCTCGTATACGTATATTAGCTTCCACAGTACTTGGCTACAATATAGAGCTGGAATCTCAATTCGCCCCAAATTGCGCCCCGGGGTGAGTAGATGTGATCTCGTATACGTATGTAAGCTTCCCCAGTTCTTGGCTACAATATAGCGTTGGAATCTCAAATCGCCCCAAATTGCGCCCCGGAGCGCGCTCCGGGGTGAGTAGGGGTGATCTCGTATACGTATATAAGCTTCCCCAGTTCTTGGCTACAATATAGCGTTGGAATCTCAATTCGCCCCAAATTGCGCCCCGGGGCGTGCCCCGGGGTGAGTAGGGGTGATCTCGTATACGTATATAAGCTTCCCCAGTTCTTGGCTACAATATAGCGTTGGAATCTCAATTCGCCCCAAATTGCGCCCCGGGGCGTGCCCCGGGGTGAGTAGGGGTGATCTCGTATACGTATATAAGCTTCCCCGGTACTTGGCTACAATATAGCGTTGGAATCTCAATTCGCCCCAAATTGCGCCCCAGGGCGCGCCCCGGGGTGAGTAGGGGTGATCTCGTATACGTATATAAGCTTCCCCGGTACTTGGCTACAATATAGCGTTGGAATCTCAAATCGCCCCAAATTGCGCCCCGGAGCGTCCCCCGGGGTGAGTAGGGGTGATCTCGTATACGTATATAAGCTTCCCCGGTACTTGGCTACAATATAGCGTTGGAATCTCAATTCGCCCCAAATTGCGCCCCAGGGCGCGCCCCGGGGTGAGTAGGGGTGATCTCGTATACGTATATAAGCTTCCCCAGTACTTGGCTACAATATAGCGTTGGAATCTCAAATCGCCCCAAATTGCGCCCCGGGGCGCGCCCCCGGGGTGAGTAGGGGTGATCTCGTATACGTATATAAGCTTCCCCGGTACTTGGCTACAATATAGCGTTGGAATCTCAATTCGCCCCAAATTGCGCCCCAGGGCGCGCCCCGGGGTGAGTAGGGGTGATCTCGTATACGTATATAAGCTTCCCCTGTTCTTGGCTACAATATAGCGTTGGAATCTCGATTCGCCCCAAATTGCGCCCCGGGGCGCGCCCCGGGGTGAGTCGGGGTGATCCCATATATGGGTACATTTGTACACGATATATGAATATTCTTATATTTTTAATATGACAGGAAGCATATATAGCATATAATCTATAGGTATAATTTAGTACTATGTAGTGTATACACGGTGGTGGTTTTTTTAGTATTGGGGTAGATGGGCAAAACCCAGGGGGTGTGGTCGATTTCGCCCAACTTCGAACTCCCCCTGCGTATGCATAGTAGAAGCATATATCCGAAAGAAAAATTCGAAAAAGTTAAACCGTTCGCGAGTTATCGTCGGGCATGCGGACGGACGGACGGACGGACGGACGGACGGACACAAAACGTTTTTAATAAAGAGGTTTCACCTCTTTAATAAATAACAATCAACAAATGAAATTTTATTTATTTAAAATAATATAATCTTTTGAAAATATAATACTGACGCTTGTTCCTGGCTTTCGGACTCCTTTTCACTAAGTGGTCGGACCCTGACAATGACTTGAACTTTTTCAGAATCCGACATTTTATGATCAAGTGGTTTCAGCATGATTTAAACTCCCTTCAAGAAAGTTAAAATGTAACCTCTACTATTATTGCAAGTTTAATAATGCGATTATTGCAAGATTGCTTGACAATGGTGGCTCGGCGGTTTCAATAGGTCTGTATACGAACTATTTAGTATAGTTTCGGTTTTTGAAAAAACCTAAACTTTCAACTTTTAGAAATCCACAAATTATTGCCTTCAGGCAAGATTGCTTGACAACGGGCGCTGGAACAAGCGTTGTCAAGGTCATCTTAGCCTTCAGGTTGATAATGACAACATAGAACTTAAAACTTTCTGGTGTATTCCATAACTTCATTACATCAGTTTGTCGATCTGGCCTGGCCCACTTTAAAAATGACACAGGGGACTGGAAAATTTCACTTACATTGTAATATAAATAAGTATAGGATGGGATTATGTGATACGATTGGATTTCATAAGGAGCGATAATTAATAGCTTTAGTGATTTTTAACTTTTTTTCATTCAAGTCTCAAGTTGTGGGAAAATATTGTAGATTCGGCTGATGTCCAAGTTAATCCCTGCTTTCATTCTAAGTTTTCCATTCAAAGGGTCTTCCAAATTTACAATTAGATATCTTGCTTTTGGTCAATGAAGTTTGATACTTTTGGGGTTTCGTTTGACAACCAGAAAAACGTCGGCTGTCGTTGGTCTCATTCTCATATGGCTTTTTCATTGATGCTAATTTGATAATGTTCCAGGATGGTGTTTTAACGTTCAGTAGAAATTCTACGTTATCATAATAATGAGGTAACTAAACATGCAGTGACATGTAATTTAAAGTATTGGTTTCTCACACATAAAGACAGCGGAATTTGATTTTTTTATTGATTTTTTTTACTTTATTTTAAGAAGCTCAAACTATTGAGTTACATGAGTAATAGATGAGCACTAACAATAAGAGTAGATGAACTAACAGTACTAAAAGTAGATGTTTAGAGAATGGAATGAAACCTTTCGATGAGATTGCATTTAACATACATGCACATTTTAAAAACAAAACAGTTCAGTTGGTTTAAGCAAAGCCAATTCTTATTTATGAACTTTTCAGTAATTAATTTGAAGCTCAACATGTCTTACTAAATTACTATCTGATAGTTATCTATTGTTCTAATAATTGAAAATGTCAAAAGGCTTTCTTTCTCCACTACATTTAGAAGGTGCTTTCTCCAGTGTCTCTATTGTTTCTTTTTGCAAAACATTAGTAAACAAAGTAATAACATCGTTACATGCATGAATTTCGTTTTTTGGATATAGTTCTTAAACAACTATATCAATAATCACCATTTATGAAACATGCCTCATTCTTCGCTACTGCTGTAGCGTTTACTGTCGAATGGGTCTACTATCAGCTTACCATTTCACAGAAAATTAACAAATGATTAAATGACTATATACCCAAGCACACGAATAATGGAATTGATCTAGAAGTGACTACATACAAAAGTGAATGGGTTTAAATCGGTCAGTCCTTTCACTGTGATATACAATTTTGTAACTTTAATATTGCTAGTAAGCACACAACTACAGGATAATTAATCGGTAATTATGTAGAGTTACGTAGCACAGAACCCTCCATCAAGAACAACATTTTCACCCGTCATCATGGAAGTCAAATCCGAGAGCACGAACAGGATCGTATTCACGACATCGTTCATAGGCAGCAAAGGGTCTCCAAGTGGAGTCCGTTGTTTTACATTCGCCAAAATGGCATCCAAGTTACCAGGTCCACCGAAAAGGTCCACGAACTTTTCGAATGCGGGAGTCCACACGCAACCCATGCTGACGGAATTCACTTTGATCTTGTGAGCTCCCAGCTCGACTGCCATGTTCTTTGTCATCATATCGAGACCGGCCTTTGAGGCACAGAAAACCGAGTAATTGGAAAGAGAGCGTTGACCAGCCTTTAAATGGAACGTGCGAATTATTATAAAGAATTTCTATCTGCATTACACGTCTGAATTGATAGTTGGCTTATGACTACTTACAATCGAAGTAATGTTAACAATTGAACCCCCTTTTCCGGAATCGATCATCTTCTTTACCATCACTTGACTGACGTTAATAGCCGCTTTGAGGTTTATTCCTATCACCCTAAATATGAATATCAAAAATGCTAGACAAAACCAATTCTGAATCGTATACGAAATGCTAAAATCCTCGTATTTGTTTGCCTTAAAACTAGCCGTTTAATTACAAACGTCTGCAAATTTTCAGTTGAATCTTCAAAATCTTAACGATTCGAATGAATGAAGCAATTGAAGTTGCTTGACTAACGAATAGCTTTAATATCTTACTCGTCAAACATCTCCGGTGTTATTTCCAAGAAGGGCTGCATTCCTCCAAACCCAGCATTATTAATTACCGCGTCGATGTGATCGATTTCATCTAAGGCAGTTCTCGTTGCGGGCCAATCCAATAAATCCACGCAAATTACCTTAATACCTGGGCATTCTTGTTTTAATGAGATTAACGTATCTTCTGTTCTAGATAACGCAAAAACAATTGCTCCATAAGAACTGAGTCTTTTCACCAGTGCTCGGCCGATTCCTATTTAATAAAAAAAACATTGATTCTTTAACAAGAGGACCTCTACATGTCAATCCATCAATGTTAGAAAAGTCACCCTTTCCAGCTCCAGTCACGAGGACTGATTTCCCAATAAATGACGCTTCTATCGACATTTTCTTTCCACTTTTAGTTAGGGTTCACCTCGTCAAAAAATGGTTCAATGGGTATAAACTCCAGATAAATTTGAACACTATTGTTATCAAACTCACTTTCTTATAAAATTAACACAAGCACTGACTTGATTTTTTTGTACGAGCGTATTTTTATGAGTATTTTTATTTCGACGTCAAAGGTTTCTTTCAAGTTTTCATTGATGGCTTAAAATTGCGTGTGCTTGAGTAAATCTTTGCATGAGATACTTAGAATCGGTTGATAGAGTGGCGACTGCAACTGGAGTGCCAGTGAATAAACAAATTGAAGCCAATTTATTTTCCAGACGCAAGGCAAGATCAATATTGGGGAATGGAGAACCTATATATTTATCCGTGTCCTATTTCCGTACTAGACCTTAATAATTAGTTCTAAATGATTCTTTTTCGTGTTGAGATTTTACTTTAAGGAAAGACTGAATATCCAAAGGGCATGAAAATTGAACCATTTTACATGCAGAAACATTCTACTGTTTCTACTAAAAGCCAGAGTAATAAAATGTAACGGTTGTGTTGTATATTGTATAGCTTCTCTTTAATAAGCCTGTTTTATGATATTCTGGAAAAGGGTATCATTATGTTTACAGTACGTAATTATTGGCATTACCTCTCATACTTAAGTGGTATTACAACTTTCTCCGTTCAGTTGCAAAAAGAAAGAATACATGACCAGTTTTAGGTAGTACGTTTGTAGACACTAAGAAATTGTTACGGATTCATTTTTCCCCGAAAAGACCCGAGTTTTCAATTCCAATGCAAATTCGATCAAAGCATTATCATGCAAGCGATTTGAATATAAATCATGACGTCATATTGATTTCTCGATAATAATGGAATCCATGTATCAAATTTCGATAGGTTTTATGGGTTAATTAAAAGCTATGCAGAAAATAGGAACGAGTCTCATTAATAATTGTATTTTATTTTATTTATTATTTATTTGACTCATAACTAGGCTCGTTAAAAAGTTACTGTTGACTTACAGATGGTCATTGCATTGGTTCCAGATCTAGAGTAAGTTGTTTCGGGGAACGGAATTTAGGGCAACTCGGATTGACTAATATTGTTTGCATTGGCTTGCAAGTATTCAATTCCTACCCATCATATATGTCATAATAATACCCGTATTTCTTGATTATAGTTTATTAATTTACTATGAATTTCTTGAATGCAACCTTTGCCGAAATCGTCTTTTTCCTAACCGTAAGGTTTATTTTTTGTACAGCTATGAATATTTTATCTTTTATTTGTTGTATAGCATGGATTTTTCGGCTTGTTTTCTGTCGTCGTAAACGTTAAGTTTATCTGGTAATTGCTGTCGTGCACGTTCCTAGAGAACTAATATAGTTGCAGGATTTGTCGTCATATTTATGCTGATTCAATTTTCGAAACGTCAAATTATCATAATCATTTATAAAATTCTTGATAATTAATACTTAGCTTGAGTGAGACTGTTATTTTTTTGGAAGTTTTTTAGTACTCTGCATGTAATGGTTATGAACAAGTTGATGACCTTCACTCACACTATCCACTATTGTCTATGACAGTATGTTGCAGTTGCAGATGCATATGTGATTAATAATTTCGATTGCACTGACTATATTTATACATACTTCATTGCAATTATATGATTTTATTTTAACATGCCACATGCAATTGGGATCCAGGATTTCGCCGCGTACTTAAGGTGTAGATTTTGAGGATACAACATTAATTTATAATATACTTTAATTCAAACAAAATAAATAACTCTTTGAGTTCAGGAGAATGGTTCAGAAAATATTTTCTTCAAGATTCGTATTGAATTTACAGAGGATTTATGGTTCTGGGCGTTCAACAAAATTAAAACCCCAAATTGCCAAAATTTCCCAATGTCATATTCACGACCACCGACTTAAAATTGGCGAAGTTACTATAAATTATACAAAAGTCGGGAATGGCCCGTGTGTTGTATTTTGCTTTCCAGGGATTTTAGGTAGCATCACCTATGAAAATAAAAATATTTTTGTGTGATTGTATTCCAATTAAGCAGATGAGAATTTTGGTTTCTGCGCTGGCATAATTATAAATACATTTCAATTTTTTAGGTTCCAGAAAAACACAATTAGCTCATCAAATAGCAGGCTTTAACGGAAACAAGTTTACATTTATCGCGTGGGATCAGCCAGGGTATGGTCAAAGTCGTCACCCGGAAAGAGTTTTATCGGATGATGCCATGTCTGAGGATACTGAGCTTTCAGTTGAATTCATGAATGTACAGAACGCTAAGGAAATAATAAATGATGAGTTTAATTTTCAATTTGTAAACGCAGAGATGATAATTGTATGATGTTTTCTATCAAATTACAAGATTCTGGGATTTCGTAAATATGCTGTGATGGGATGGAGCGGCGGTGGATGTAGCGCCCTTCTTGCAGCAATTCGGTACCCGGAAGTCATATCAAAATTAGTCGTTTGGGGAGCCTTTGCTTATGTTGACAAGGAAGACGCAGACAATTTTAAATGTAATATATACACTATTTTTATTGTGAAATTATTTTCGTGTTTTTGATTATTTGATTCTGAAAATATTTTTAAAGGGTTTGCAAACACGGACAACTGGGAAGGGAAAATGAAAGATACACTATTACAGGAATATAATCCTGAATTTTTCAATCAGCACTTTACTTGGTGGATGAATTCGTTTTGTCGAATTTATTCCGACCGTTCCAGCGATCTTTGTTCGTCTAGACTACATGAAATTCAATGTCCTGCATTAGTACTTCATGGGACAAAGGACGGACTTATCAAATTAAAACACGGAGAATTTTTGAAGCAGAATATAAAAAATTCAACGTAAGACAGCAATGTTTATCACAATTTAAACGCTGTCCTCATAATTTCATAAATACTTGGTGTGCTAAATTTGTTTTTAATTTTAGGTACGTAGAATGGAAAGGAGGAAAACATAACTTGCATTTACGATATCCTGAAGAATTTAATAAGATCGTACAAAAATTCTTCCTTACCAACCATTGACTACATCTGAATAATAGCAGACAATAACTAAGGAAAATTGTAAACGTATTTGCACAGTTTATCCTGCCGGACACTAACTAACGATACCGAAATAATGACAACCCTTTATTTTACTACGGAACTAAAAACTAAAACATCGCTTAATATGGAACAAATACTCCAATTGGTTTTTATAGCTTTATTTTGTCAAACGATGACCTCATATATTTTATACTTTCGATTTCCAAAATCCAGTTCCAGTATTACAATAACAGTATTCCAATGCAGGTTCACTTGTCATCATTAGATGGTAATAAAAACGGTTAATGGAAGGTGCTATAAAACCAAATTTACTTTTACTTTCATGACTACTTGGGGAAACAAAAATCAAGAAATATGCAGTTTGCAATCAAACACAATCTTAACTCCAGCGATTTAGGCCAATCAATTAAGCATTTCCTTTCAAATGTCGTATAATTTATACATGCCTGGATAAGAATTCTTGTTTTGTGACAGAAAGCTAAGATATCACATCCCACTAACGGGGTTCTTGCTTTGGAACAATTATGGACATTTCTTTATTTCACTGGGAAATCACAAAGGATTAAGCAAGCCCCTCCAAATTTACAAAAGAATTATTGTGTACAAGTTTTTTAATTGGATTCACAAATAGTAGAGTCATGCAAAATATATTATTGTTTTTTCTTTGCTCTTTCACTTTCGTTGTTTCAATCGCAGCCGTAATCCAAAATCCTTGGAACAACGATGGAGAATCAGTCATAAAAGAAATCGAATCTTTGTGCAGCTCATATGATCGAATAACAACTCTTGTCATTTTTAAACACCAAGGGCAGGCTGAAGATGTTCCAGATTTCTATCTAGAGTTGTATCTTAAAAATTCTAAACTTCCAGTTCAAATCGTTGAGGGAAGAAGTGATTCCAATTCCAATGCAACCCAAATTATTAAGTATCGAAATCATCCTACAAGGCATTTCGATCAATCCAAAGTATTCATTGCAATAAATGCCATTACTTCTGAAACAGTTTTGAGTTCACTCTTAAAGGTGGGAAATGTTAGATCGGACTACTTTATTTTTCTCCAGTTTCATACCACGAAAGCTTTAAAGGACAACCGTTTTCTTACCGACAAAATCTCAAAAATGTTAAGGAATTTCTCCATTCGTCATTTCCCATCTCTGCAATCTGAAATCCAAACTCACACAATCAGTCAACTTTCTCCGAATAAAGTTAACCCTGCTAACGGATACCATTTCAAGATCTCGGCGAACCATTTCCCCCCTTATTCTTTCAACAAAGGTGAGTCCGACTTTGATGGAAGTCATTATCAGTTATTGAAGAACTCTGCGACCGTTTTTAACTTCACTTACTCCATAACGACACCAAAGAATAAAAGCACTGGGATACAATTGCCGAATGGGACCTGGACAGGGATGATGGGAGACCTTACGGACGGGGACTTTGACATCGGGTTAATTTTAACTCCAACCGAGTCAAGATTTGGCTTTGTCGAATTTACATCTTCTATTGGAATCTCACACTTGATTTTTCTATCCTCAAACCCAGAAATTGGAATCAACAAGGCAGCTTTGATAACCCCATACAGTACTGCTGTTTGGATATGCATAAGCATTTCTTACCTTGTCTTCGTTCTGGCATTGTACTGCAGCCTAAGACAATCTAAAATCCATATGGATCGTCCAATTAGTCATTATCATAAACAGCTTTCGTCAGCAATATTAAGGATTTCATCGTTAGCATTGGAACAACCAATTAAGCCTTTGAATGGAATACAGTTCATCCCTACTTTTTGTATGGTTTTCGCTCTGATAACTTCGACCGGTTACAAATGCAATCTAGCCTCCTTTCTCTCAGCTCCGGTCTACTTAAAAAAACCTTCGACTTTCACCCAGCTAAATGAAGTAAAGGACTATTCGATATACTTTGACCTCGAGGGAATATCAGGCTATGATTTTTTCATAAAAAGCCGTTTACCTCTCATCAAAAGTCTAAGGAGCAGAATCATGCCCACCAGCGACTCCTCCGTCTGTGTACTAAACGCTTTCAATAAACCTAAAAGTGTCTGCATCGGTTGGGATATCACGCTGCCGTTAGTAATTGCGAAAAATCTGAGCGTCTCTGCCGGCCAACGCAGCATCATGTACCAGAGTTACCCGCCGATCCTCTTTACACATGGTAGCATTGCTCTCAGGAAGAATTCGTTATTTACGGATTTGTTTGACAGCATTGGAATGTCGTACTTTGAAACAGGGATGATTGATAAATGGCGTAGGAACATTGTAAATGATTTTCAATTCAGTGGGAGACAATGGACCGAGACTCTCAAAGGAACGGATTTTTATACGAATTTGTTGCGATCGGCAAGTCGATCCGATAGAGAAGGCATTCCCTTGAGTTTGAAACATTTACAGGTGTTGTTTTGCTTTTACTTCATCGGATGTTTCTTCGCTTTTTCAAGGCTAATTTGGGAATTTTATTTTCATTACTTTGTTGATGCGGCGTGACGTATGGATGTTTTATGATGTTATTCTCATGACCTGACATGCAGTCCTATTGTTCCTAATGGCTAGCTAGAGATATTTGTTGTGACTTTGTGACGATAAAATAAGTAGTATGGAATTTGGCTTTGGAAAAATAAAAATACAATATTTATCAAAGCAGTGTTTGGCGTTATTGGAATTGCTTATATTATATGCTATATTTAAATGTTGAATGTTCTTGTTCTTACAATTAGATGTTATGCGTCTTTAATTTAATGTTGATCTTGATGCTTGTAATAAATCATGTCATTCATGAATACGATTTTTGTTATCGCACTTTATCTGCAAACGGAATTAGCTCTGCGAAGAAGAAAGCATTAATGTTCTGAGATTGGTATTTCATACAATACAAAATACAACAACACAAGCTCAGACAAACAAAAGAACAAAGGTGAAAGGAGAAATCAATTAGAAAGGATAGCATAGGATTTCGTATCGTAATCATTGATAGAAGACTAGATCCTGCCAAAAGCCTTTCACCGAAATGAGCACATGTGATAAATGCCAATGTGCTATTGACGAGAGCGTGCTCCCTTCCACCACTTCCTCAGCCTCGCATGCTGCATGGATGTTTTCCGTGCTGGAGTCTTCTTTTTCTTGTCGTTTTTCATTGTCGCAGAAATTTTCTCGGATTTTTTTGGAAAGAACAAGTGAAAAGTAAAGGGAAAGAAAACAGGGAAAGCAGTTTTCAGACATTCATCTTGCGGCAAAAGGACAACGTTTGAAGCCAATTATTAATCATGGGGAAGATGAAAAAAAGGGTAAATTTAAAATTTCTGTAAATTCACAAAATATCAGATAACACAAATTATAATTTGTAATTACAAATTACATCCGGCATCCGGACAATTCAATCCAGTAACGTTTGACATTGGATTTGCTGTAATGCATGTGCCATGTCACATTTATGTTGTCTTGTATTGATTGTATATTCATGCAATATTCGGTTGGAGACGTTGGAGTACAGCAAAGGGGACCACAAAACTTTGAAAATCCTAAAACTTCTCCAAACCACAAACGTAACCAAACTTCATACAAACACTCCTTATGATATCTCGGGCAATTTCAATTCAAAGAAATTTTCTGCCAGGTCACGTTTTAAGGTCATAGTGACCTTTTTGAGTTTAAAAAAATTTCACCATGCAATGAAGTTATTCTTATTTAAAGTTAGGTTAGGTTAGGTTAGAAAACGATAATTACTTTTTTAACCTAACCTAACCTAACTTTAAAGAAGAATAACTTCATTGTGGTGAATTTTTTTAAACTTTAAAAGGTCACTGTGACCTTGAAACGTGACCTGGCAGAAAATTTCCCTGAATTGAAATTGCTCGAGATATCATAAGGAGTGTTTGTATGCAGTTTAGTTACGTTTGGAGCACTTTAGTGGATTTCGAAAATATTCTAAGTTTTGTTGTCCCCTTCCTTTGCTGTACCCCAACCCAATATTCAAATATTGTATTGTCATCTTGCATGTATGTCATATGTATTGATAATCGATGCAATTCACAATAGAATTTGCACAAACTTAACAATCCAAAATGGCAAACCTCGACGAACCTCCTGTGACCTGAAACTGCAAACCGAACCGATTGCCGATTGAAATGTATGAATGACCATGTGCCATGCAATGTCAAATGTCAATGAATGTAAAATAGCAGGTTGCAGGTCACAGTGTGATCAGAGAGGTTCAAACATTTCGCATTTCGTCGTATTATGAATTCAGTATTTATTGTGTATTGTATGTCATATGATGTATGATCGAATCGAATATACGCAATATGCGATAGTCTGATCTGATAATGCATAACACAATTTAAGCGGTCGCACTCTGTGTCAAGATTTAACCGTATATCTTGCCTCAATTTAAAATACCGCAAAATAAAAATCAACAGACCTATTCCCGACTTTGGAATTATTCCAAGTTGGATTATTACTGTTGAAACAAACACATCTAGTAATTTCAAGTAATTCTAGTTACTGCATGACTAAAGGATTAGAATAAAAATACTGTTAAAATGAGGCATTTCATTCAATTCATTTAACATTATTTTAATTTTTTCAATTTTAGTACGAGCAGGGTGAGGCCTCCCAATACCTTACCCGAAAGCAGGCTCTGAGAAAGTTGCAACTCAGTCTAAAGACATTCAGGAAGCTCTGTATCCTCAAAGGAATTTACCCTCGTGAGCCGAAGAACCGTAAACGAGCCCAAAAAGGAGCATCAGACAAGAAGACTTTGTACCTGAAGAAAGATGTCCAGTTTCTTCTTCATGAACCAATTGTTTGGAAGCTGCGTGATCATAAAGTCTATTTGCGGAAGAAATCTCGAGCCAAAGCACTGAAGGACAACGAGGCTCTAACTCGAATCATCGATAACAAACCAACTTATAAGTTAGATCATATTGTTCGAGAAAGATATCCCACATTTATCGATGCAATCAGAGATATGGATGACTGCTTGACACTCTGTTTTCTCTTCTCAACCTTTCCCAGTATGAGATTCGTTCCTGGAGGAGTATCACGTATATGTCGACGACTTACCGTGGAATTCATGCACTACATCATCGAAGCACGTGCTTTGAGAAAAGTATTTGTTTCAATAAAAGGATACTACTATCAAGCTGAAGTCAAAGGACAGACCATCACTTGGATCGTCCCACATAACTTCGCATTTCAGCCACAATCTTCAAACAATGTCGATTTTAGAATCATGGCAACTTTCGTGGAATTTTACTCTACCCTACTTGGATTTACAAACTTCCGACTATTCCATTCCCTAAATTTGTTCTACCCCCCTAAACTCGTTACCGCCCGTGGTACAGCCGAAGAATTAGACGAAACGAATCAAATGAATTGGGATACAGAAGATGACCTTGTTGGGGAGAGGGTCGCTGCTCTCAATCAATCCTTATTACGAGCCTCCGAAGCCCCAGTAGAAGAAATCGATTTAGAAATGGACGAGTTTCCTCTGTCCGGGGATGCTGAGAAGATTGCTGATGTAAAAAGGGAAGCTGAACGTGTGAAACTGCTCAAAAACCTTTTCAGTGGAATGAAGTTCTTCTTAGGTCGAGAAGTTCCGCGTGAATCCCTTTGTTTCGTCATTAGAGCGGTTGGAGGAGAGGTTTCATGGGACTCGGTACTGTTCCCTGGATCCACGTACGATGAATCGGATGCTGGAATTACTCACCAAATTGTCGATCGAGATGTGGATACTAAGCAATATTTGTCTCGTTACTATGTCCAGCCTCAATGGGTATTCGATTGCATTAATACACGAGCTGTCCTTCCAGTCGAAAAGTATTTCCCAAATGCGGTACTGCCTCCACACACATCACCTTTCCTGACAGAACGAGAGGGTGATTATGTACCACCTGAGAAGAGGAAGTTCTTGGATATGGAAAAGGGCATTATTGCGCCTTCTGATAGCTTTGTAGAACCCGAAGACGATGACATCGATAACGAAGACGATGAGGACGAAGATGGTCTGGGAGATGACGATGAAGCAGAGGAGGAAGACGATTCCGAAGAAGATGAAGATGATGAAGAGTTGGACGAAGATGAGAAGCGATTGAAAGCCATGAAAAAGCAAATGAAGGTTACAAAAGGAGAAGCCGAAATCGAGGACGAGTTGAAGAAACGTGATGACGAAAGCAAGGAGCAGTGGCGACTCCGTTGTATGATGATCAAAAACAAGCACAAGCGACTCTACAAGAAAATGATGGACAGCCGTCGAAGGCGTAGGAGGGAAGCGGATCGTCTTGCCACGAAAAGGCAACAGATTGAAGAGACGACCAAAAAATCCAAGAAATCGAATACTGTTAAGGCATAGGTGCATTTTATTTCATTTCACATGTCATTCTTACATTTAATATTTCAACCTCAATTAAATGAAACTAGTGCGTTCAATGTTACTAAAATTTGGTATATCAATACATTCGTTAATTATTTTTTAAATTATAAATTGACCTAAAAATGGGAAAACTGTTATTTCAATTTTTAATCTCTTACTCTTTTTAGCTACTTCAATTAACTTGCATACTACTTGATACTTGATACTACTGCCTGCATAACAAATAACAACCCGTCCCATACGTAGGTTGGAATTGATTTATTAATGATTATGATTAACGATTTACTGAGGCAGTGCAGTACACTAAAAAGTATTAAAAGCAGGTAGCTGAATCTATCATAATCTCTTGCAGCTTAATTAATTTCCTATCACGCCTCACTACGTAAGAATTGAAGTAGATTAGGCATTTCATTAGTCTTACTTATATATAGTTCTGTTGCATATGTATTCATTTTTATTAAGATGATGAACTGAATGATTTTGGTCATGTGGAATTATTCCGATACCACCGGCAATGGCAATACCGGCATAGACTTCCAAGTAAAAATTTTAATTCCCGTACACCAGAAATTTCGGTACCCTATCCCTATCTATCTCGCATGGCTCGTTAACCAACCCCAACCCCGTATCTAAATTCTATTAACTATTTTTTAACATAAAACGATTTTCGGGATATAGGTATCTCGAAAATATTCTTTAAATTAATGCAACTATACCATAAAGTTCGGGTGTATAGTATAAGAAGACTAATTCAATTAAAGATATGCAATTTATACAATACAGACAGAATTGTTTATAATCATGATTCATATGATATTCATTGCTTCATAGTAAAAAATAAAACAACAACCGCTCAGTAGAAATAGTAGAATATGTTAGTTGATGAGTATTACTAACTATCTATAATCTACATCGACAGTCATCGACTGCGGACGTACGTAAACAAACGTAAAACAATCATAATCAGAGTTTATGACTCATTCATTCGGAAGTCTCCAACTCTCCACTCCAAATTCCAAATACAAAATAATAATTTCAACGGATGACGTGAATAGTGAATCGGGAAATAAATATAGTTTTACGAAACGAATAAACCTCCATTTGTCTAGAGGGTCCTCATTCACCAATGAGAATCAATATAGCTATTCCGGATCTGGTTTTTGCCCCAAGTACTCTTGCGCGATCTCAATGACACCTCTTCTAACACCTTATCATCGCATGCATGGAAGCTCGCTGGACTGGAAGACTATTAGTTCATCAATTTTAAAAACTTCAAGACTTGTCTGTAACCTATAAAAGCTAAATTAAAAGTTATTAAAATCAAAAATTAAATCAATACGTACAGCTGACTTGCTGCATACATCAACTATAGTATATAGTATAGTAGTACGCAAAGAATTACTTGTCTGACTGTGAGTTGGCGAGCTTTTTCATGCCGTGTGTGCCACGTAAATTTAAAACTCAGAAACGATCATAACGCTTTACTTTACTTGTAAGTATAACTCAGAAACGATCATAACGCTTTACTTGTATAACTCAGAAACGATCATAGCGCTTTATTTGTATAACAAAAAAAAAATACAAGAATTTCCACGTCGCAAAAATATAAAAGATTTTAGAGTTACTATCACTAACCTATTTTAACATTTTTAACCTTATGTTAGGTCACGATACGAAAATTAATAAATACAATACGCTACACATATACTATAATATAATATATGGATCTAATCTTTCAATTGATGACAAATTGTGGGAATTACATCTAATTCTCATTTGCGAATCTTAATTCCAATAGGGTCACATTAGGCTAGTGTGATACCATGTTTAAAACTTCGACAATGAAATCTGAATAGATTCAAAGATTCACGATTCGCAAACGCTTGCTTGACATTGACAACAATGCACTGCACTGGGACCTGACCCAACGTAATGTTGCGTTGGGGTTAAATAGCGCAGCGTGGCCGTTGTCAGGGCATTTTGGATTCCATAGACCAAGATTGACACCTCCACCATGAAATTATATCTAAATCGACTGGTAATAACTCTAATGGCAGTCATCGCTTTTTCGTAAGTTGCTTGAATCGGAATATGTGGAAAATTTTAAATAGGCTTCAATCCCAACCGTTTAGTAACCCCTACAGTCATTCTTGTTCCTAATTTTTAACACTATGCACTCGATTAACTGTATACTTTCTTATAGGAAAATATTACCCCATTCACCAACCATCGGGTTAAAATATCTTTTGTCTTGGACAGACTATTTTTGCATCCATTCAATGATTTGTGTATTGTGAATAACAAGTTATAATTTGTTCTGCTCTGTGAGTTTTAATAACGTTCCAACGTTCCTTGTAGAACAAATTAGATGATTTGCAAGCGAAAATAAACCGTTGCAAACGCACATACGAAAGAGGTGAAACCTCTCCGATACACGAACGATTTAAACAGAGAGGTTAACTTTCGGTGATACATGTTGTACAAGTACCCGTTGTACATGGTGTACAAGTACCCGTTGTACATGTTGTACAAGTACCCGTTGTACACGTTGTACAAGTACACGCTGTTCATGTTGTACAAGTACACGCTGTACATGTTGTACAAGTATACGCTGTTCATGTTGTACAAGTAGTACACGCTGTACATGTTGTACAAATACATGCTCTGTATACATTGCACGGTATGTGGCTACAATATTGCGTTGAAATCCCATTTTGAAACAAAAAGCCTCGTGGGGAAGCGCCCCGGGGCGAGTGGGGGTGCTCCCGTATGTGTGTACAATATTGCACTGTATGTGGCTACAATATAGCATTGAAATCTCATTTTGCCCTAAAATGCCCCGTGGGGCGCGCCCCGGGGCGAGTGTGGGTGGTCACGTATGTGTGTACAACATTGCATTGTATGTGGTTACAATATAGCATTGAAATCTCATTTTGCCCCTAAATGCCCCGGATGGCGCGCCCCGGGGCGAGTGGGGGTCGTCCCGTATGTGTGTGCACGGTTACACGATTGATGTATATAAATATTTACATGTGGCATGAAGGTACTGTGTATAGAGGCATGTAATACTATTGTAGCGTGTGATGGTGGTGGGTTTTCAACATTGGGGTAGATGGGCAAACCCGAGGGGGTGTGGTCGTTGTCGCCCGTCTTCGAACTCACCCTGCCTTAGGACACGAGGAACATGTTTTCGAAAAAAGAATTTGAAAATCTTCAACTGTTCCCGAGTTATTGTCGACGAAGACAGACGGACAGACAGACATACGGACGGACGGACGGACGGACAAAGTCTTTTGATAAAGAGGTTTCACCTCTTAATAAATACGATTCAGGAAGTTGTAGCGTGCTAGCGTGCCAGAGGATGCGCATAACAGGGATATTTATTATGACGACGATGTATTCCTCCGCACAAGGGAGGTGGTTTATTATTACAAGAGAGTTTTCACAGAAAGGCAGAGAGAGGTGGAAGAGAAGAGGAATAGCGAGAGAGTGATGAACTATTTGATTAGTATTCAAGTATTCATTCATTCCTCTCTCTTTCTGCAGGAAGAAGTGTTGGAGGCGATTACGGGTTGTTCTTCTCTTCCTCGGGTTTTCCTACTTTTCCTTGAAAAAAGTAAAATTATTTTAATTTCGTGATTCGTAAATTCGGATTAGCAAAATGGAACCCGCAGGAACCACACCACAAACAACCATTCAGCCTGCAAATCCAAGTCCCAACAACAATCCTGAATTGAATAAGCCAATTAATGGAAGCCAGTGTGGGATCAATATCAAGGAATTGGACCAGTGGATCGAACAACTTAATGAATGCAAGCAGTTAACCGAAAGTCAAGTTAAAACGCTATGTGAAAAGGTAATTCAAAAATTTATATTTTAATTTTAAACTCAAAACTTTGAACTTGGAGTGGAAAAGCATTTAATTTGTAATTTTTATGAACAAATTAAAAAATATATAACATAATATGTAATACAATTGCAATGTTGAATGTCAAATGTTGAATGTGAAATGATGAATGACATAAAATGAATGCAAACCAAAAATTATAGATAGTGGATAGCAAGATAGATGTATGTGGATTTTGAATTTCTGTGAATTGACAACGAACGAGTCTTACTTTTGTTGACTTTTGACTTTGTACATTCAACATTGTATTTCGTCTTTGTGCTTTGGTATTGCTTGTCGCTTGTGTCCTAGTAAAAGTTGACGTCATTCATCATTGCGCATTGTTGTTTGTCGTCTCGAATACGTCATACCATTTACTATTAATTCATTATTGCACATAATGCACATTCAACATTCTTTGTTGATTGATCTTAGCTCAACACGTTAACTAACAGTATGTACGTTCAACGTTAGGTGTTAGGCTTTGGGCTTGTCGACACACTTGTCGTTGATGTCCATAAAGTTTGAAATTCAGTTTAGGTTCACACTGTTCACAGTGCAGTCAATTAAACACCACAATCTATCGAATCGGTCGGTGGGTATGAGAATTTTAAGTATAATTGACATAATAAATAAGTATTTATATTAGTTTTTGTTTTGCTGTTTTTAGGCAAAGGAAATACTCACGAACGAGTCGAACGTACAAGAAGTGAAATGTCCCGTAACGGTATGTGGAGACGTGCACGGCCAATTCCACGACCTAATGGAACTATTCCGAATTGGTGGTCGAAGTCCCGATACGAATTACCTATTCATGGGGGACTATGTCGACAGAGGTTACTACTCCGTTGAAACCGTTACCTTGCTTGTCGCCCTTAAGGTTAGATACAAGGATAGAATTACCATCCTCCGGGGTAATCATGAATCCAGACAGATTACACAGGTATACTATTTTCTAAAATATTGTTAAAATTTAAAATGTTAATTGTCACGAGTCACGATTGCAACTCTACGACATTGAAATAGCTAAATCTAAAGTACGATTTTTGTATTTTAGGTATATGGTTTTTACGATGAATGTCTGCGGAAATACGGAAATGCAAACGTATGGAAATATTTTACGGACTTGTTCGACTACCTCCCCCTGACAGCCCTTGTTGATAGTCAGATATTCTGTTTACACGGAGGTCTGAGTCCCTCAATTGACACATTGGATCATATAAGAGCCCTTGATAGGCTTCAGGAAGTTCCACATGAAGGACCTATGTGTGATCTATTGTGGTCTGATCCTGATGACCGTGGCGGTTGGGGAATAAGCCCAAGAGGAGCTGGATACACTTTCGGACAAGACATTTCCGAAACATTCAATCATTCTAATGGAATTACTCTTGTATCCAGGTAGGTATATCTGGAGTGCAACTTGCAGTGGATTTTCTCTTATTTGCATATTGCATTTTCTTGGTTGGTTTGTAACCACACTGATTCAATGAAATAGAACCGGATACAGTCAACAATCATCCACAAAAAATTACTATCTAAAATCAAATGAAATTAGGATGAACACACTGCACACAAAATAAAGATCCAATAACCCAACAAAGGAATTTAGATAAGGAATATTTAGTGTATTGTGTCGTGGTGTTAATGCATTTTTAAATGTTTTTTTATTGCTAAATTACTATACTACAAGAAAGATTGTTTTCTTAAAATTTAATTTCAGATTTCTGAATCCTTTGTTTAATATCATTATCACGTCAAATAATTGTACACATTGGCGGTCGCACTCTGAGTCAAAATTCAAATTATATCTTGATTCAATTTTAAAACCCGCAAAATCGAAGCTCAATATACCTATTCCTGACTTAAGAATTATCTCAAGTCGGATTATTACTATTGATACAATGATAGATTTTAATTAGATAAACTTTCTTCGACTACCATAAAGGCGCGATTCGATTCTAATATTTCTAATTGAAACAAAATTGAAATTGAACTATTGGCATTGGGAATAAATTAAAATTAATTTTATTACTAATATTTCAGAGCGCATCAGCTTGTAATGGAGGGTTATAATTGGTGTCACGATCGAAACGTCGTAACTATTTTCTCAGCACCTAATTACTGTTACCGCTGTGGTAATCAAGCCGCTATTATGGAACTCGACGATCAACTGAAATATTCTTTGTAAGTTACATTGTTACATAGGTTATGCTAATAATTAATTGAATCATCTAACCCGGTGAATGATTTAAAATAAAATTATTCTCTTCATTTACAGCCTCCAGTTTGACCCTGCGCCGCGGCGAGGAGAACCCCATGTAACACGTCGAACACCAGACTACTTTCTATAAGATCATAATAATTGGCGGAAAGGTACAGGGCGATAACATGTTTTGTCTAAATTTACATAAATACTGAATTAAAATGTCCTGCGACCCATGATTTCCAAAAAAAACATACAAACTTATTATTATTCTACATTACATATACATACATCTCTACACATCCATGAGTATTGTATACACACTAAACTGTGAACAATTACTTGGAATTCAGTAATTATAAAGCAATTAGATTTGTTAAAGAATTCATGGATACAAAATAAAGTTTCTGTTGGTGTGTCAGTAAATGTATAACGTAATGATACATAACTAGGGTTGTTTTCGATTTACTGTGTACGAATGTAGGAATATAACTCTAATTTCTTGTTGTAATAAAATCCAGTCTTTGGAATAACAATGTTTATGGCATTTCATAAATTTCATGTTTTGCCTATTTCCCACATTATGCTGGGTTTAGCTCATAGATAGATATGAATGTTTAGCTGCATGTTTCATGAAATCATGAATCAGGATGACGTTTCGTATTGCGCTGTTTTAACATATCGTTTCTAAAGTACTTGAGGGAATGGATATTTTTTAAGGACATTAGTATTTTAGTAATGTCAGGTTCTCGTCGCACGGACATACTGCATCGCATATACTTACATAAATGTTTTAAGGAGCCATTTGTATATAGGTATATTCTTTAGGAAACTAAATTTTGAAATAAGGGTTCACAAATTCGTAACTTTTATTTGGACCAAAAAAAAATAAATTTTAAAAATATTAAAAATAAATATAAATATAAATAAATATAAATTTTAAAAATATTTCAATTTTTTTTTAATTTTTGAAAAAATTGAACCCCAAGAACGTTGAAGAAAAAAAGTGTTTTTTCTCGATTTTTTACAAAAATTCAAATCTTTAGATTTTCATAAAGTACAACTCTTTAGCATTGCAAAACTCAAAAGATTTCGAAAATCGGACCGCAAATCGATGTTTTATTAATTTTTGAAAAAGTCAATTTTCGTGATTTTTTTATTTCATGAATTTTTAAAAATGACCAGGATGAACTACCGCAGATATTTCTTGCAGTTTTGTGGTTCATATTAGTTGTGTGTTCGACCGTAAAAAAATCAGATGATTCGGGCTCTGACCTTTGGGTGATGTCCCTTGTAAGTCTAAAGCCTGACTCGCTAACTAGTGCGAGGTACGTCTGTGTGTATGTTTTTTTAAACAAAGACACGGTTTAGAGCGAGATACATTTTTCCACGACGGTGGATGTTTCGAGTCAAGCTTCTTGTCCTTCTTAATCCTCAATTAAAGTATTTGATTCATGAGATTAACTCTACCAACTCTACTGACTGATGTTGAGTAATTTTAATATGATAATCATTTGAATTTGACACCCCATTCAAAGTCCTTTGATTTCTAAAATTTCGAGTTTTGAGGGGACCTGAACAGGAAAGTTGGTTAAGCCATTAAGCTTATCTATTATCTATATCTATGAGCTAGGCTTTGAGTATTATTCTGGTTTCAGAACAATTGATTTGATTCTGAAAATTCTGAGTTTTCGAAGTTTTTCTGGGTTTTTTCATATACAAACAAAAAACAAACTGTAAAATTATACGATAGTAAAGTCCCTCCCCCCCTCTGCTAGTTGACTCACCGTGCACCGGGTAAAACTCATTTTATCTATATGTATAGAAACATACAAATTTCGGATTGGACTGGCTATAGAGGACGAAACGAGTTTTACCCGGCGAGTCAACCATAATATGGACTCTTTTACATATACAATATCAAATATAGGGCGTTTTTCCAAAGGGTTTAGGTCTTTAGGTTTTAGTTAAGCAGCATTTCGGCGGTTAAAAGTGTGCGTGTGAGTGTGGCTTCTACTGATATCCCTATACCATATTAGTATAACTTTACAAGAATAAGTCCACCAACTTCCAGTTCCAGTTGTTCTGTTTTGGATTCAGTTCAGTGCTTGATTTCGTTTCATGAATGTGGAATATGTTTTTTATTTTTTTTTATTTGGATTTACAGAAATGGATTTAGATATGATATAAATACCAGCACCGTTTATACGTTATTTCTTAAGCCTTGTATTGTATAATATAATGCATATGCATGCAAGGAATTTGTATAGAATTTAGTTATATCAAAATGCAACGGTCAATTTTTATGTTTCTCTTTCGCTCCCGTAGTATTCTTGTATAATAATATAACGTATAACGTATGTATGTCCTACTATCCATCCTGTCTGTGTCCATATAATGTGTAATGTATAATGAATCATACTCATTTTCAGTATATATAGACCCATAATTACTATACTTCTCACCCCGAAACCCGACCCGATCCAGTCGGCAGTTGGAGTTCACAGTTGGTTGTATTCTAACAAACAAACAAGTAGAATAGTCCGCTCAGAACAAGTCAGACAGAAGACAGAACGTCAATATTGCCATTGATTGAACATTGAACATTTCTGTGCTCTGTTTCTGTCAAGGAAAGACAAAAAATTCATAAATTTTAACATTTTTAACAAAAACTATAAAAAGCAGAAGCAGACCAAAAATAATAGTCAATTAACACGAGTCTCAAAATTCAGAACAAGAAGCAGGTAGGTCATTCAAACGGTCGATTCGAAAATGAAACTAAATTCATTCATTCCATAACACATAAAAACAAATTAAAACCTAACTTTTTTATTTTATTGCCTATTAGTTATTTTGAATCTATCTATAAGCTACATGGAGAATTTAGAACCTCAATCAACGCCGGGGCCGGATCCGGACAGCTTTTTGACACCAAAGCAATTTCGCCACAAGCGTGTTACCGCGCTTAAGGGTGAAGGAGGAAAAACTCCAATTCTAAAAATTCCAGCATCCCCTTTGCTTCAAATGCTTGGATATGGATCAGGTAAAACACAATATATTTTCATTTAAAGCCTGACAGTTTGATAATTCACATTACAATACATCCAACATACGACTTACGAACGAATCAGCTCTTCAAACTTTCATAGACACTTTACACTTTAAAAAAGTATCCACCTACAAATATTTATAGGCGTTGGAGTATTTCTTATGGAACGTTCTCCAAAACCATCCGGGGAGTTGAGATCTCCATGGGCCATCAAAAGAGTTCAAAAACTACGTACTCAACCTCGAACCCTATTTTCCGATAGAATTGAATTTGAAGCGGAGGTTTTGAGACAATTGAAGCATCCGAATATCATTGGCTATCGAGGGTTTACAAAATTGGATGGTGAAGTTGCACTGGCAATGGAAAAAGCTCCCAGGTCACTTGGAGACATTATAGTGGAAAGGATGGACGAAGTGTCCATGATATGTAGGACAAGCGGAGACATGGATGACTTTTTTGTGGACCCCTTCCCACCTGAGCGAATTCAAAAAGTTGCCTTGGACATTTCGAGAGCACTCGAATATTTGCACCATGAAGCTAAATGGATTCATGGCGATGTCAAGAGTGCAAATGTGCTGATTTTCGGAGATTATGATGTTGCAAAGCTTTGTGACTTTGGCGTTTCTCGAAAAATTAAGGAAGATAATGTCGTTGATGGAAATTATGCTGGGACAGACTTTTGGATGCCCATGGAAGCTGTTTTGTTGAAGCAAAGTAAAATAATTTCTGCTTGTTACACATATTTTTATGTATTAGGTATCAGTTGATTAAGTTCTAATTAATATATCTTTCATATTCTGAATTGCAGAAAATGACAAGTATCCATTGACGAGCAAAGCAGATATATATCCATTTGGATTAACCATCTACGAAATGATTGCACTCAAACCCCCTCATCTGCCCACGGTGGATGGGTCTTTTGATGATACTCAGACTGACTTTGACGATTCTTTCTTCGAAAGAGCCTTAACTGAGAATTTGGGCAAGCATTAAAACTTAAAAACAAAAGCATAATGTATTATCTTCTAAAATTATACGTAAATGCTTTTAAAATTTTCAGGAAAACGACCAGCTTTGCCGGATATTGAATTCGATGACTCGTACAATCTCATTCTTGCATTATTTTACTGTTGTACGGAAGAAGACCCAACTGCACGTCCGGATTCGAAAGATATCGTGCAGTTGTTGTCTACAACGGATACGTATGGAGCTGAAAAATCTCCGAAAAAAATTAAAGGATCTGACGAAGTCGTACCGTCGTCTGACCCCAATCCCCATGCTTGAATCTGACCAGCTACTTTCGAGCTTCTACAAATGCCTACATAATCATCATTTCATTCGGATGATAGCAATATCACCTGGACCTATAATTAATTAACTTTTGTACGACCTCATGGTTTTTATTATATCGATTATTTTTAATGTATCAATAAAATGGACACGCGAAATTTGATTGTCGATTAGATTACGGGCAATATCATTTATTAGTTAGAATAGACCGAGCACGATCTGCGTATATATGTTTCATTTTACAAGACACTGAATCATTTATCGGGTTGCTCTGGAACTCTAATCAGGTTCAGATAATCTGAAAGGAATTGAAAAAGCATTACTTTATTTTTAATTTAATCAGCGTCCAGATGGATCCATGGATCAGATTTAAATTCAAGTAAGGTGTACTAATTTCGAAATCAGATATGGATTAGTATTAAAATACATGATTGACTACTTTGGCTTGAAATCTCTCCATGGATGGACCTACTACTGGCGACTGGGGATTATCAAAAAATTCATAACATCGACGTATAAGTTTGAACTTGAATGAAGTGCTTTACTAGCTAACCGACAACAAAGAAAAGTTTAAAGATCCGCCTTCGTAGTTTCAATAGCCCAATCAATTCATGGCTTCTCAAAACGCGGGGAAGAGGCAAGCATATCTGAAAACAGGATAAAAAATAACCTGTTGAGTTGATGTTGCCGTTGATGAAGTTGGTCAATAGTCTCAAAGTCTCAATAGAAGCGAAAAGTCAGGATTAGGAATATATATTAGGATATGGATTTCACAGTTTGACTTTATAATATCAAATATAAAATATGTAATCATATCTAATTTGCTTTTCTGTGGAATTCTGAATTATTTGATTAATTTGTAAATTTTGGTAATATTTAGCTGTTTAAAATTTAACACCGTTCATATCGTAGTGTAGATCGGTAGATCGTATGTAGTAGTGTATCCGTAATTTGTAATTAATTAAACAGCCAAGCAAGCAAAAACCAAATAGCAAAATTGACGAGTCAAGACTCATCAATTGATTGTTTTTTTTAGTTTTCTTCAGTCATCAGCAGTTTGCAGTTTATATTTTGTATTTCATTTTTGTAAATCAAATTCAGTACAATTTTGAATCTGAAATCTCCATTGCACATTTATTGCATCTCCACTTTTCGCTCTTTCTTGTAAACATAAACATACATATCGCTAATACAGTAATACATACAACATACGCACACGCACCGCAAAAAGAATGTGGTCATCTCAAGAGTCAGATTGTTCTTCCAAGGCAAATTCTCAAAATTCGCAACCTCAAAGCCTCAATGATGGGTTTTCGACACCCAAAAAATACAGACATAAGAAAATCGACTCCTTGATCCGTGATGGGTGCAAAAGTCCTGCCTTAAGAATTCCAGCGTCGCCAATGATGGAGCGTTTAGGATATGGAACAGGTAGATTTGATTGAATTAGATGTCATTTTCAATTAGTTAGGATCAAGCGTAGTTAATACAAATACGTATTGAACTATTATGTATTATATAGAGATTGAGTCATCTGCTCAATTCACAATTCGGGACTTGTGTATTCTATTCTAATTATATATTGCTTCTAATATTGTAATCAATGATCAAGGAGTTGGAGTTTATTTGATGGAGAGATCGCCAAAACCATCTGGAGAGATGCGGTCACCGTGGGCCATAAAGAAGATTACAAAAATCCGAGAATCAAGAGACATTTACAGTAGTAGACTTGAATTCGAAGCGGAAGTCTTACGGCACCTCAGTCATCCAAACATTATTGGCTATCGAGCATTTGGAAACCCTTCTATTGACGGTCCATTCTTGGCAATGGAGAGAGCTTCAAAATCTCTGGCTGATTTAATCGAAGAACGATCGGATGAACAAGGGGCAGGGCCATTGGAAATTAGTCCATTCTCAGCCAGCAAAATGGAAAAAGTTGCTATTGATACTGCAAGAGCTTTGCATTATCTGCATACTGAAAAGAACATGATTCATGGCGATCTGAAAAGTGCAAATGTCCTTATATTCGGTGACTTTGAAATCGCAAAGCTCTGCGACTTCGGAGTGTCAAGAAAAATCAAGGAGGATAGAACAATTGAAGGTAGATACGTGGGGACTGAGATTTGGAACCCCATGGAAGTGATACTGGAAAGTCGAGGTTGAAAATAATTTCTTGATTTGCGTCTAAATTCACGGACTAGAATGGGTTCTCGAATTATGATTTTTTTATTTACAATTTAAATAGGTCAAAAGAAATTTCCAATTACTGAGAAAGCTGATATTTATCCATTTGGGTTGACTATACATGAGATGATAACTTTAAAGCCACCCCACTTTAATACTGCGGAAGAATCTTACGTTGGATCAGGAGAAGATGAAACCAATACCAATGAATCTGATGGAGACTTTGATGAGGAAGCCTTTGACGTGGCATTGGCAAAACAACTAGGTGTGAACTGATTCTTTTCACTAAAAAATTGAAAACTAATGTTATCGGATAATAAATCGTTTCGTCGAATGAATACCTACGTATTTTATTTTTCGGCCATGTTAAGATTAACAATATGTCGGTTTGAATTTTAATTTATCTCTATGCATGTTTTAATCGTTATCTTATATTGAAAATAGGAAAACGACCGGCTCTTCCCGATATTGTTTTTAATGAGTCCTACAACTTGATCCTTGGTGTGTTCTATTGCTGCACTGAAGAAGATCCTTGCAGACGTCCATCCGCCCAGGATATCATAAGTATGTTAGAACCAACGAATTCATCTACGGTTGAAATTACCTTAACTGTTGGCAAGTGAAGTATCTCTATAAAAAAAATCGGAAAACTCTTTTTGTTAAATTCTCAATCAGTTACAATCCATTCTATCTATTTATTGATTATTTGTTATCCCTGGAAAACCAAGTATTTAACGTAAGCATGACATGGATGATTGACTCGTTATGCGCTTTTTTATGAATTTCGTATGTATATTTTGTAGTTCATTAGTATCTATTTTACGCAGTATTTATAAAATTGCCAAAAATGTTGAGATAATAAAAATGCAAAATGAATCCACTCTTAAAACCCGTGTAAGTAATTTATGAACCTTAAAAAACTTGCAAACGAATAAAATTATATTTGTAAATCCTTTTAAAGTCTCAAGACTGGTCTGGTCTAATCAGTATGTTTTAAGGAAAGAGCAATGGACTCCATCCCTCAAAATATTTTTGCATCTTTCGTGAGTAAGTATAAACCGCATCGCATAGTTGAGTCTAAATATAAATGAAAGAAAACAGCTTCTCATTACATTGTTTTATCCAAATCAGCACTGATTGCAATTTGTTATAGGACCACATCAACTAGTAGTTTAGTTTATTATGTATATAACGTATGAAAATAAGAATACACTTTTATTCCCTTCGGCTGGAAAAAGGGTGACGAACCGAAGATGATTGACCGTCATTGATTATTTTTTTTATCGTCTTGTTTTGTATTGTATCTTAAAATCTCAACTCAACGTGCCATGTTATGCACCGTGTACAAAGATCGAAAAGTTTCATCAAAAGATTCCAACTAATCTCCACAGAGAAGCCGAAGACTTGGTTCATAAAAAATGACAGGAGCATATTGTTCTCTTTGTTGAGTTCCGTAAAGCTTTGGAGTCATTCGCTGTAGGAGCCCGGAAGACAGAAATCTTAGCTCATTACGGATAATTTTAGTTTACAGCATAAAAAAGCTTGAGCAATGCCTTCATAAAGTTTCAACCTTTAAGACTTCAAAATAATCCCGAATAATTTATGCAGAATCTCGTATCAAGAAATTCAAAAGGCTTACAAAACGACAGCTAAATTTGACAGTGATTTTGCTCTTCGTTGTTTAAAGTCACTCAAGTTTTATTTCACCCGTAATTACGAATTTTTAAGCATTTTCCTATGCATTCATGCAGATCTATGAGAGTCTTGAGAGACAAAAATTTTATGCAATAAATAAGATAAAACTCTCAAGCTACTAATCGTTTATATACCTGATTGTCCTGTCTTAGCTAAACTTCTACTAGAATTTTTCGCATTCGGCTTCAGGCAGCCTATGTTATTGCCCTTCACCAGGTCTTCTCATGGATTTTTAATGTTTAGCCAAACTTGAGCGAAGACGATTTCCCATGATTCTCACTGTCATAAAAAACAGAAGAGATACGATAGTTAGATATAAAAGCTTCTCCGTATTCGGCATGCAGACGCCCAACAATGTAATCAGAATATTTGCATTGCAATTATACAGCAGAAGGGGTACCTTTTCTCACGTTGAGTTCGTTGAAGGCATTATCATTCCAATCATGATGAATCTTATTCTTATATATTTTGTCCAATAATACATGGTTACAGATTTCAACATAATCTTCTGTCCAAAAGAGTTCTTACTTCAATCTGAATTCTAACGTCGGAGAGGTAACACGTTAGTTGTTTGTCAACGGGTTTGGCTGTATTGTAGCAATAGGGTTATCAAGGACTTGTCCAGTTCGACTACTATACAATAAATTATTAATTTTGGAAATATATTATATAATGACGTTCCCTCAAAAATACGGATTTTTATTCACCTGCTTCCTACTTTGCATGGTGGACAGCCGTGGTACGACCCATAAAATACGATTTTTAATCCATTTTCATAATCAAAGCCTAAAACAACGAAAATAAATGATTTTTTAAGCAAATATTTGCGTTTATTGAACAAAAAAGCTCAGAAATGATTTTGACTTTTGTCTAGGAATAGCTGGAAATGTGAAGCTCGTGGCTATGAATGGAAACCAGTACTGGTTTAGTTCATCCTCCCCATACGCTCCGCATCTCAATTTCCATTTGGCCTACCAATATTGCAGAACGCTTGGTCTCCAACTGGTTGTTCTTGAGGCAAAGGAAGAAGTTGAGACCATTTCGGCTTATCTCAACAGCGGAGACGGTAAATATGAAAAAATATTTGAAATTTACTTAACCTTTTTATCTAGCTTATAGCTCGACTCCTAAATTATTTCCCCTGAAAATTGCTACAGATATGATTGCATTTTAAATGTGATCTCTGATCACAGTGATCACCAATCGTTCGTATTGATTCTTATGATTGACAGCATCTACTATAGTAAAAATATTACAATTGAAAAGCTTCGAATTCTTGAGATACCACATCCTTTTTTTATAGTACCTATTCTTAAATTAATTCTCCTTTGATAAGGTTAAAAATCCTTGGGGTAACTAATATTTCAGCAAAAAGTTTTTATTCAATTTTCAAATCTTGACGTTGAATGGTTAGCTTTTAAGTGTGACTATAAAGCAGATTCTTAATGATGCATGCTTTAATTAAAGTTTTAGACCATGAAACCTTTATACATTTAATTTATTTTGACTTGGATAATTTTCTTGTTAGGCTCAAGTCTCAATATAAACAAGTACTGGACGAGCGGAAATAAACTTGGGGCTGATAGTTGGATTTGGATGAGTTCTGGAGAACAACTTAATAGCAGCTTTTCAGATTATTGGCTGAAAAGTGGAAATGGATCTCCGTAAGTGTATTTTTATCATTGATTTTTAATTACATTACACATTATCGTTCGATATGATATCGGAGTTACGGCTTTTTTGCAATGCATTTCTGAAATACACAACGTATACAGTCATTTGGTTATGTATGACATACATAGCTATGATAAATATGGTATCTATATGCTCTATCAAATATTTTTTAAATGACACAAAAATTACAACTCTGCAATTTTTACACAACGAAGGGTTAGGTTGACTTTTCATTTAGGACGGTAAGTAGTCCAGTGGTGTGAAAAAGTTTTTCAATATTTTGATTTAATTGAACGATATCTCGTTAAAATTAAATCATTTGACGACAACTACACACCCCTAACCGTTGATTAGAGTTTAGATTGAAAGTCATTATCGTGGGAATGGGAAACAATAAACACTAATTTTTACTACTTGCGTAACTTTTACAGCAAATTGAAACGTAGCACAATTTTATTAATGACATGGTAAGGGTAATTAAAGAAGTAAACTCTCACGCACTTTTTTGAATTCTTTGCTTACGATTACTAGAACCGATATTTTTTACATGATCGCTTTAACGCTTATGCTATGTTTGACACCAAATATACTCAATCAGTTAATTATTGTCCGTCAAAATCTGATAATGTTATTTGAATAGAACGGACAATCCAAAACAATGCATGTCAATGAAGGCCCCGATTACCAAGCGAGCAATTTTCACAAGCGAAGAATGCAACAAGTCTTTGCCTTTCATTTGTGAACAAGTCCGTTGTCTTTACTACAACTACCCTGTAGCCTTGTTTCCAGATCCAAGTGAATTGAGAACGGATATCGAAGAAGGAACTGTGGCCACCCCCACAGAAGCCGAGTCTCGGTAAGATTGTACTTGGTAAGGACAGAAACCATGGACTGGTTCAGAATTTTTTTAAACATCGGTTATTACTTTACACTTCAAATTTCTTGAAAAACCTACTAATTTTCTTTTCTATTACTAACACATCTCGTTACTTCTGGATCTTTAAGATATATCCATTTCAATTCCTAAAAAAAGTTCTTCAGAATTGACCTATGCTGAACCAGCCTTTAAACTGTATCCTTACATTTTGTCTTATTCTAAACTTATGTACTGCTGACTCATTTGCTTTGCTGGATTAAATGATCAGTCTTTAAATCCACAACAATGATTTTTCAGATCCAGCCCCAGCTTTTCTTCTCATGACAAAATTCGAGCTCAAAATTTCATTTCCGGAAGAACTGTCAAAAGCCCAACCACTTTATCCGATTTTGCGGCACAGGAAAGTGGAAGAATAGATCCGAGTCAAATTCAGCGTAGAATTACCCTCCGTCCCGTCACCTCAGCATACCCGTATCCACCTAGATATATTAATTCATTCTATAAATATAAGTCTGTAGATTACGATTTAACCAGTACCAGCCGACCTGCATTTAAAAAAACGACACGAGAGAGTTTGTGGGGTCCTTCCTCAGATAATACAATAAATCTGGCTCCTACAGTTCCGACAATTGCAAATAGTGGAAGCGTTGGAGGCTCAATTAACAAGGTAGGGATCCTCAGCAAAAATTCAGAAGAAGGGGCAAGAAAAACCACGTTTGTTACCGCAAAGGTCCTTCGACCATCAAATTCCACTGTCTCTACAACGGTAGAAACTAGTGTTCGCGCTGATCAAGATGTACCAGTAACATACACTCATTTGGAAATTGTCACCTCAAGGTCTACCAGTATTGACGGCGAAGAGGTAACCGAATTTGATGATGAACAAGATGAAACCACTCTATATACTACTCGAAGATATGGAGATGAATATGTTAGTACGAACCCGACAATTATTTTCGACGATGAAGCTAACAACGTTGGTGGGGAATCTCCGGATGAAGATACAGAAAGGCCGGATGTTGTTAGAGGTTCCAAATTTTTTCATGGAAATGGGATTCGTCGACCGGATACTAATTCAAAATCCACTGAAGCTGGTGTCACAGGGAGAATTAACGCTTCTGAAGAAGGGTCAACAACAATAGTTTCTGGGAACAGGGAGGCCTCTCAAACTCATTCTCCGGCAACAATGAAAAATTATCACTTTCAGCGAAGTAAAGCTCAAATAAATTGGCCACGGACGACTGGTAACCGAAGTGTCACTAGTATAATTGCTAGTACAAATGCTGGTCCTAGTAAAATTAGATTGGGGCCTAGACTACAGTTTAAAAATAGGAATTAAAATTAAAGGATATTTATGTTTAAATTATAAATAGGATAAGGAATTCTCATATCTCATATCTCATATCTCAATGTAATTTATAGATTCTACTGTCCAAGCATTTTCTGAATATCGATTCAGTTACCTTTGTTGGATTTTATTAAAAAGAAGAAAATGCGTGAAATAAATAAATTTTTTACACTGCACTTTTTGACTTGACTCGAGCCGTGCAACCGGGAGTAGTGCGAGTGTGTTTAGTGGGATTTTAATTTATTCATGCATGGGTTATGGATAATTTAGACGATGTTGATAGAGACAAATATTTTGGAATCATTATAAATTTTTCCTTAATTTGCTAGGAATTATATTAGATTCATCTTCATGAATTGTGCTATTTTTACATTCTTCCAAAGCCAAAAATATATTTCTCTATATTGATCTCCTAGTGTTTAAAAAAATAAAAATGGGTAAATTATGAATGAGATTATATTCAGGGTTGTATTTACTATTTGAAATGAATAGAACAACGTTTTTCAAAGTTCTCGGGCAAAGTTAATAAATGTGTAGATGCTTGAAACTTTTCCAAAACATTATCTGCCAATTTTGTACCATGCATCGGGTTGGAATACAACATTTCATTTTATCAAGCGCGTTTCATACTCAAGAACGACCCCCGTTAATGGCAACAATTAAAAGACCAATGGGTGGTTGTCTGCAGTGTTATTCGTAAAGAGTGGAAATAAATCTGTTCATAATGAATCGAAATTGAAAACAGTTCTTGAACACCATTGCTTATCAATTCCAATTCTCTTCACAAAGTATTTAAAAAGATATTTGTATGCATTTATTATCGTTTACTGGAAGGGCGTTTACGTTTCTGATGTCGGAACCGGACTATTAAAAAGTGGTGTGAACAAAATGCTTGCAATGCAATAAATAAAATACAATTGTTAGGCTATAAATTAAGTTGGCTAAATCTATATAAATAAATGTAAAGGCCACAGATGTTTTTTTTTCGTTCCCCTCTCCATCGACTATTATGGCTTCACTTCGTATTATTCCACGAATACCAATTACCAACAACAATATTCATCAGAAAAAATAAATTAGCTTAGTTAATAAAACTTTTCTCGATTTACAGATTTTTGTTGAATTTATTGATGATCTTGTCTACATTTTGATACACAGAGAGCAACAAGTATGGTTTGTTCCATGACGCTAAATCGAATCGCTAATCGTCGCTATTCCATATCAATGCCGTCAGCCGTATAAACAGCCCTTTCATCCTCATAAAACTCGAGGCTCATATCAACATTTAATTTATTAGTGGAACCGACGGATACAATTCCTTTTAAATTGGATTGATGGATTAAATTCCAGATGTATTAATTGAATAAACAACGGCATCGACTGTCAAATTTTTACAACTAATAAATGTATTACGTATATATATGTTCTATTATCTTTATCCGGATGATTCTAGCTTCAACGCGTGACTAATAATAATTGGTTATAAAACTCGATAAAATCATAAAATGATATCGATATGATTATACATGAAAACCATTACAGTAATTTTATAAGCTAAAGTAGTTTTGAAGCAATTTTTCGGGTAGTCAAATAACTGAAGTTTTTTGGGATAATCTGCTGCTTCCAGCTAGAACTCAAAACTTTATCGATATGTTGCGATTTGTTGTAACCTTTTTGCTGACCGCAAATTTAGCGGAACAGTCGACGGCACAAAACAGCGGTTGCGACGTATACCACCAATTTACGGAAGCGGGGCAAAGTGCACTGCTTCAATCCCCAGGATATCCTAGTGAGTATGGTTCTAAAATTGATTGTAGGTACACGGTTTCATCCCCTCCTGGGACCCAGATGACCATTTCCTGTGCTGATTTCAATGTCGAAGCGTCTCCGAACTGTGCTTACGATGTATTTTTCGTATCCCCAAGCGGCGATACGTCGTTTAGGGACCAGGAATTCTTTTGTGGTTTGGGATCATGGACAAGAAAAAGCACATCAAATCAACTTGCCCTTGGTTTTCATTCCGACGATAGTAATCCGAGGTCATCACAACCGTTCAGATTTCAATGTCAGATCACAGTGGTTGGTCAAGTACAACCTTCTTGTGCATGTGGTCAACAGTATTTTGGGGTAAGACAAGACAGTTTTTTTTTAAACATCCATTTTTAATTGCTTAGTTTCTTCATTTTAATCTAAATTCAACGATTTAGAGAACAAGGATCGTAGGAGGAACTGATGCCGTTGTTGGAGAATTCCCATGGCGCGTCAGTCTTTATTCTGCAAAATTGGGAGTCTTTTGTGGTGGCACTATAATCTCAAGAAATTATGTTCTTACAGCCGTACGTTTGAAGTTTGTACTCTAAAAGATAAATTCCTCTGAATGCTGTTATGTTTCATGCATTTTTATGTTTTTGATTTAGGCCCATTGTACAAATTCAGTTCAGGCTGGGGACACAATTTATGTCAATGCTGGTGACTATGACCTTTCAAGCTCAACGGATGCCCCAAGTCAATTAGTTCCAGTTGATTATGTAATTCAAAATACCATGTATAACGAGCAAACCCAGGACTCGGACGTCTCCCTATTGCGTCTTCAAAGTCCGCTAAACTATACATCTAATGTAAAACAAAATATAGCAACGATATTTTTAACAATTTAAAAACAAATTCAAAAGGAATGTTGTACAAATCTGGCATAATAATTAAAGATAGCACCCGTTTGCCTACCGTGGAAATTCATAAACCAAGAGTTCAATGGACAGATTGTCACAGCATCGGGCTGGGGAAGTACGTGATTTTAAAATTAATTTAAAAAAACGAATTAATTGGTTTGAATTGTTAACATATTTCGGTTTTTAGCTGAGTACTTTGGAGGCAGTATTTCTCCAATACTTAAGAAAGTTGACCTTCCTGTCCTTGGGACAAAGCCTTGTGGGGACGTCTATAGTGGAACAACCATTACAATTACGAATAATATGATTTGTACGTATGCTCCAGGCCGAGACACTTGTCAGGTTAAATCTTCAAAAAATATAGATTTTAAATTATCTGCATATTTGCTTTTCGGATTGGTGCTCATTTAAATGCAAAATGTAACATAAATAGGGGGACTCTGGTGGTAGCATTGATTATAAGGATCCTTCTACATCAAGATATTATGCATTGGGTGTTACCAGTCAGGGCATTAGTTGTGGTCAAGTCAATCATCCCGGTGTTTACTCAAAAATTACCAAATTTCTTAACTGGATTCAGGGAAACACGGGTAAGTATAGAGCAGAACTGCAAATTAAGCATTTTTGTGGTTGAAGTCGATATCCTTTTAAACAAATATCTTATTTACCCTTTCAGGAGAAACATTCTGCAAAGTCTGATCCATCATGTATCTTTAATGAATTATTAATGCCATTCTTAAAAAAAAAAACTAAGTAAATATCTAGTCATCCTTTGAAACAATGCAAAACAATAAAAGATTTTATTGAGAACTAGGCCACCACAGGCCCGATCGGGCCTTAGAAAACGTCGTCGATAAGCGATAGCAATAGTTGTCTTGAATTAAAAATTCTCAGAAGCGTGTTCCAAATCACTATCACCCAGCCAGAGACCCACCTCGCTGTTTTTCTGTAGACTTAATTTGTAAACGTATTGACTGATGATTGAATGTTGAATGTGTTCTGATCACCCCATAAATGAGTGATCACGGTTATCCATCCATTTCTAATAATGACCAACAATCCTCTTTGACCGAACCTAATAATAAATCGAGGTGTTTGTCCTCGAAACGATGTCACTCGTAAGTTGTAAGTATTACACAATAATGTCGAAGATTTGACCTTTTCAAGGCCATAATTCAGGAGGCCAATATTTGACAATTCCAAAACAGCTGTTTTTAAATTACATTTCTAACATTCATAGCCAAAGATATTCTCGAGGCATTCCTGGTTGGGTTGCTGCAAACGGGACGCACGGAATTTTTCAAAGTCCCCGCACATGCGCAAATCATCCCAGCAATGATATTTTGGTTTATTTAAGTTAACCAACGATGAGGGTTTGCTTCATTTAAGTTAACCAACGATGAGGGTTTGCTTCATTTAAGTTAGGTTAGGTTAGGTTTTCAAACGGAAAAATAAAATTTTCATTTCAAAAGTCAACATTCAACGTTTGCGCCTGTGCGGGGACGTAGAAAAATCTCTGCGTCCCGTTTGGCACAATCCAACCGGCGTTCCTCCTCTCAATTGATATGTCACACGATATTTTTAAAAAATCTACCGTATTGACGGTTATTAAGATCAGGGGCCAAAATTTATACATTTTAAAATGACCACAGAATTTCTCTACGGAAGTAGTTGCAAATCGATGTCACACAATAGTTTCGAAAATTCGACATTTTTTGACCGTTATTGAGGTCAGGAACTAAAATTTCGAAATTCCAAGATAGCCAAAGTATTTTTCAAAGTACAACAGTGTAAATCGATATGTCGCACGACCGTTTACGTACAACATTAGGTTAGGTCAGGTTAGCCCAGGTCACAGGTCATTTAATTTCGCAACGTCATTAAGCCTACGCCAGTTCAAAATTTTTTAAAGAATTTTTTGCTATTTCAGCTTTTCGATAGGTTGACTCACTAAAAAACGTATAGCTGGAACATCAGTTACAAACAAACAAACAAATGGCCAATTTTATGTATATGGATATTTTACTAAGCCCTTGATGTATTATTTTCAATCGCATGGAAAGCTACTCATGTCTAATAATATTAGGCTAGGATCTCAACAAAACTGGCAAATTCTGAATCCTATTAATATGCTCTTATAAATACCACGATATAAATACACTCCCATGAAAGAATTAAAAAACAGTTGTTGAGCGTGTATGTTGTATTATGATGCAGATAAGCAGTTTTATTACAATTATATTCAACACTAGAAGTTCGTCGCAGATGATCTTGGAAACTATTTCAAGTTCATCCCACAGATCAAACAAATCAATGGTATTATCCTTGACAGTGTATTGGATTTTTTGTGAAAATACCTCAACACTGCTTAACAATATCAACAATTAACACATGTTTAGAGTACAATAAAGGTTAAAAATACAACGCAGGGCTTCGTATGAAATGTTTTGAATAAAAGCATCTGTTTTTGGAGGAAAACCGACATGATTATTTCTGTTAGACGTAGGTTAAGTTATGAAGATAAGATGAGAGCGTGGTTAAAATAAACTAATAGAAGGGTTGTTGACGCCAGGCCAGGTTAAAAACGCTGCCTAAATTAACTCCAGAGGTGAACCCCAAATCACTAACTTTATATCTGAAAATTAAGGAAACATTGGAAAACTATATTGGCTGAACCCAATATGATTTTGGGGGTTTCCAAATCAATACTGCATTATATTATTGATAAAGGATCCAGATTTTTTTATCCGATCATATCGGGTTTGACATCAATTGATTGGTTCTATTAGTCGGATGCCTATGAACTTCAATCTCTTTTGTATTTTTCTAATTTTGAATTAGTATAAAAACAAGTTGTAAATCAAGAGAAATCATTCAGTTTAGTTTGAATAAGAGTCTGCAGAGATTCCCTTTCTAGCTAAATAATAATCATGAAGTTCTTCATCACTTTCCTGGGCCTCTTAGGCACATCGTTAGCATCAGCGGCCATTGCACCTTCTGACGATGGCAGCTTACCCCCTCCGGTCATCCCGGAACCGCGTCTAGCCGTTCCTCCTGTAGTTCCAGAACCACGACAAAGTTCCTGTCAATATGTCTTGGATTTCGCTTCCGTTGGACAACAGGCTCGCGTCATATCTCCAAATTACCCCAATACCTACTTTCCTAACGCTGACTGCAAGTATTCACTTAGAAGTCCAGCCGGCTCTACCATGCACATGTCATGTACTGATTTCAATGTTGAAGCAGCAAGCGGCTGCCAATACGACAAATTTAGCATTTCTTTGACGGGAGACCAACTCTTCAGGGACGCCTCAGTCGTTTGCGGCAAGGGGACATTTGAGCAGACATCGACGACGAATGCCTTAACTATTGGTTTCAAGAGCGATGGCTCTAATACCGCGTCTTCGACCCCGTATCGGTTCAACTGCACAGTGACGGTTATCGGGTCAACTACCGTAACTTCTGCACCCACTCGGGTCACATCTGCCCCAGTTACAGCTGCTCCAGTCACAACTGCCCCCGTCACTGCTGCCCCTGCTACCGTCTCAAACAGCACTTGCTCATGTGGGTATCGAAACGAGGTAATGGTTGTTAGATTTACTAAATGCGAAGGTCTAAGAATCTTGGACGCTGAATTGATTTGGTCCGTTTTCCGTAGGCCCCCAGGATTGTTGGAGGAAGTCAAGCTTCAGTTAATGAATTCCCTTGGCGTTGTAACTTGTACAGTAAGTAAAATTAAGGATTGTAATTATGGATGCATTATATAATTCCACATGATATAAACTTAAGATGTTTAACTTCAGGCCCAAATATGGGAGCGTTTTGCGGGGCTACAGTTATTTCTAACCGATGGATCCTAACAGCCGTACGTATATACGTATATTTATACTTTATATAAAATATGATATAGAATGAGTATTAACCTTGCATTCAATTAACATAAAAAATGTAGGCTCATTGCACTGCAGCCGTGACAAAGAATAATCTTCAGGGAAGTCTGTACGTTGACTGTGGAGATCATGATCTTACAATCACTTCGGAGGCAGCTAATCAAGTTGTTAAGGTCTCCAGGATTGTTCAACATGCTAGTTACAATACAGAAACTCAAGATAATGACGTAGCCTTATTGCAGTTGGAGGCTCCTTTAACTTTGAGCAGGACGGTTCGTTTTTTAAATGATTAGTTTCACGATCTTTGTTTACTATGGATTTATTGATCAACGAATCTACTTTTTGCAATATCAGGTTCAACCCGTCTGCTTGCCCTGGAATTTAGTTGGTAAAAGCGTACAAGGAACAACCGTAGTCGCTTCGGGTTGGGGAAGTAAGTATCCGTTTCAATTTATGGAGAGCTTTGTTTCATATTAGCCGATAACTTGTAATAATTAGACACAAAATCTTTAATTGGCCATTTATTTTGTAGCTACATCCTCAGGTGGAAGCCAATCAATGATCTTGAAAAAGGTCGATCTCCCAGTTTTGACAACTCAAGAATGCCAAAGATATTACGGAACTGCTGTGACGAATAACATGATTTGTACCTACAACCCAGGAGAAGATACCTGTCAAGGTAGGGAAATGGTTTTGTTGATTGTCATCCTCAACTGAGTTTGCTTGCAACTATTCTTGAATTTTTATAAATTATAGGAGACTCCGGCGGTAGCATTGATTACAAGGACCCCAATACTGGAAGATATTACAGTCTGGGAGTCGTTAGCTGGGGTAAATTATTTTTCTTTTCTTTTTTGTAAATAAATAGCCATATTTGCAATTTTCAACTTATGTTCCATAAACTAACGTATTTCTATTGGTTTTTATAGGAGTTGGATGTGCCGGTAAAAAAATTTGTTCTTATCAAAACCTTTCTTGTGAGTAATTTTGGTTTTAATATTTTAAATATCATGTCATGAAATTATAGGAATAAGCCAACCTGGTGTTTACGCATATGTCAATAACTACTTGTCCTGGATCCAAACTACAACTGGTAAGATGATTTAAAAATGGGTAATTTTAACTAATAATTTCAGAATGATGCTAAGTTTTTGCTTTGATGTTTAGGAGAGACATACTGCAAGGCTTAAAAGCCTCTCGTCGTCCGTCCAAAAATTTTCAATCATCCTAATCTGACAGAAATATTTAATTTATAACGTCGTTGTGAAACTCCTAAATCCAAATTTATTTTGTGCGATCAACAAAATATGCATAATAAAGAAAAGCTCATTGAATTGCTCTGATTTTTTATTTCATACAGTCAAATAATTATAAGTATACGCAACGAACGAAGAATTAGACCTTAAAATTAAAATGTACTTTACAACAAGGCATCGTATCAAAGGTTTTTATGGCATGTTGTGGTTCGAGAAAAAATGTTTTACCAATAATATTCTTTATTGTACAGCAACGATTTTAAAAATTACAACTAAACAAGGAATCGATTATTTATTCTAAACTTGACGTCACAAAACATTTGACTTTGTTGAATAAACGCAAACCATGCATTGGTTTCGCTGTCGAATTAGTAATCTGTTTTTGAATAATGTAAATATTTGTAACCTAAAAATACTATATCAGAACAGTTGGTAATGGTTCTGGTTGATTATTTAGAACACAATCGGCCATCTTCAGAAATATGAAGCTTGATCCATGGCAGAAATTCTAAAAACCAGTAGAAATTGGAATTAATTAGGTTACTAAATAAGTAAGTCGAGAAGGTATTCTTTAATTGTGATTTCAACTACCGTTAATCCGAGTATAAACTCCAACACCTTTTGGTCGTCCATAACAAGCTGTCCATGAATCAATTCCTATCGAAATATACTCAAAAGTTTTATTTTGTGAGGCTATCGTAGCTTTTCATTTCAAAAAGAAATAAAAACTTTTCATACCGACTTGGACCTTTTGATTTCCATTCGTCACAATAAGTGGCCCACCGGCATCTCCTGGGCAATCATAAGTTGAGAAATACGGATGACTTTTAACTGGTTCTTCCATTCTTGAACAAATCATGGAGTCTGGTAAATTTGCCCATTGCTCGTTATAACGGTAGTTTTTACAATCGGACTGCGACAAAATCTGAGAGCTGACTTCGGATCGCTTGATCGGGATTATGTAACTTTCTGCAAAAATGAATATTATGTTAAAAATAGCAACTAATGAAATTAAGAAATCGAAATCAAAATGTCAAAAAAATAGACATGCCCTCCTCGTGGAATCGCCACAGCAAAGATGAAGCGTTTTGGCCATCATACGATACGTTTTCTTTTGGTAGACATACCGGGGAAGGCCCGTCCTTGTTACCAAAATTTGGAACAGGACCCTTAAGTCTTAGCAATGCAATGTTATAATCTAAAATTTAAAATGATTATACATCATATTTCAGAAGGACTAACCTAAAAGTTTCATGCTAATGTAGAATAGAGACCTCACCAAGGTGTTTGTCGAGGTATTTTGGGTGAAGAATGACACGATGCACCTTTTTACGAATAAGTGAGGTTGTATTAAGCTCGTCAGGTTCCATTAGATTTGCATAGTGGGCATTTGGCCAGGTTCCGATTAATACTTCCACACCGTCTGAATTTGACCTATTACAGGAAGAAAACCAATTAATAATTTATACGATTGATTTTAATAAGGAACCTTTTCAAGTTGAAAAATTACCCGTCCACACAGGAAGCTGAAACGGACAAATTTAATTTTATGAAACAACACCGTTCGTTTTCGCATATGTTTGGATTTTCAAGTATTTTCACTGATTAGAAAAATTAATCATTACCTGAAGTTAGGACATATCGGTCATTTACTAAGCTCCCACCACAAAAGGCATAGACTATGAGGGGATTATTGGGACAATATTATATGACATGAGCACAACTCATTTCCAACTTCATTCCCTCAAAAAACCTGAACTCATGTACAGTTAAGTTGTGTAGACGCTCATGCGGAGGAGTTGTGTAGACGTTCATGCAGAGGAGTTGTGTAAACGCTCATGCAGTCTAGTTGTGTAGACGCTCATGCAGTCTAGTTGTGTAGACGCTCATGCAGTCTAGTTGTGTAGACGCTCATGCAGTCGAGTTGTGTAGACGCTCATGCAGAGGAGTTGTGTCGATGTTCATGCGGAGGAGTTGTGTCGACGTTCATGCAGAGGAGTTGTGTAGACGCTCATGCAGTCGAGTTGTGTCGATGTTCATGCGGAGGAGTTGGGTAGACGTTCATGCAGAGGAGTTGTGTAGACGCTCATGCAGAAGAGTTGTGTCGATGTTCATGCAGAGGAGTTGTGTCTATGCTTATGCAGTGGGTACTTTGCTTGGCGCCAAGCTGACAAAATTATCTTCATATTCACAGACAAATTTATTTTTATTCATTCAATATGGACCCATTCGCTTTATTCAAATCGGATATTAAAAACTGTATTGTTCATTGTATCGATACAATTAATAATGACAACAAAGATTTAATAATCACCAGATTAGAATCCGTCATTTCTGCAGTCAATCTTTGGGTTGAAAATGTCGGTGGCCCTGATAGCTTTATGCAGTTTATACAGAAGATTGAAGAAGTTATTGATATTATCGAATCCAGTTTACAAACAACATATCGAGGTCCCGGGCGTCCAAAAATTGACATTCCATTTCGTAATTTAGAAGAACTTCTGTCAATGAACTTCCGGGTTTCAAAAATCGCACAAATGTACGGCGTGAACCGTAAGACAATTCAAAGATTATTGGCCAAGAACGGAACATCAGTAAGCATCTCATGTAATTTGCTGAGCGCTCAGCTACATTTTACAAGTATGCAATTGGAGGTTACGTGTTAATATTTTTTTAGGCATCAGCTTCATACACAAATATCGTGGATTTTCAATTAATGGAAGTCATTGCCGAAATATTACTTGAGCACCCTAATACCGGTTACAAACGTATGAAAGGGTATTTACTGTTAAGAAGCATCAAAGTAACAGACAGACGAGTTCGAGAAATAATGCGGGCAGCAGATCCCATGGGTGTTTATCAAAGGACCTTGGCCAATAGAGCGATTGTTCGTCGAACATATTACGTTAAATACAGTAATGGGATGTGGCACGTGGATACAAATATGAAATTGATAAGGTTAATATTGACTAATAATAATTTAAACGTTTTAAACAAAAAACTTGCGCAAGTTTAAATATTTTTTATTGCAAGTCTAGCAAGCAGTCTAGCATGGTCATGTTTATGATTTATAGATGGAAAATAGTTATTCGTGGAGGAGTTGATGGCAAAAGCAGGACCTCTTTGTACCTAGACGCTGGAGGAGATAACACAGCATTGTCAAACTTACAATCATTTATGAAGGGAATCAGACAGTATGGGGTTCCGTCGAGATGCAGGTCAGATAAAGGCGGCGAAAATGTGCTTGTTGCCAGATACATGCTAGAAACCCGGGGGTTAGATCGCTCCAGTCACATATGCGGTCGCTCAGTTCATAATCAGAGGTATAATATATTTCCAAGCGCTTGGATTTGCTTTTTCCACAACATAAAAAAAATAAACTTAATTGACAGGATCGAACGATTTTGGAGAGATGTCTTTTATGGCTGTAATTCCTTCTATTATAACGTCTTCTATCGTTTAGAAGAAGAGGGACTACTGAACGTTGACGACGTTAAGCATATTTGTGTCTTACATTATGTATTTTTGCCACGAATGAACAGACATCTGGAAGTTTTTCGAGAAGGATGGAATCGCCATCCATTATCAACAGAATCTAATATGACACCACAACAACTTATGTTACTACACTTGCCCCCACAGAACCATGACATTATACCTTCCGAGGAGGACTTAACCGGAATTGACTTTGTATGTAATACTGAGGATGATTTACTCAATTTTCAAAGCAACGGAAATGACACAATAATAAATCCCCAAATCTATGACAATGTTCTCAGTGCAGTAGAGAGCGTTTTGTTGTCAACTATCAATCCCTTACGAATATCGAATAATTATGGATATGACATTTTCCAAGATGCAATTGCTTGCTTAAATCGTACAGCTTAGCGCTAAGCGATTTTAATAAATAAATAACTTTAATACGTTAAATTTTTATTTTTATTTTTAATGCACAAACAAAGCATAAATTATCGTCCCAGTAATCTGCAGCTTAAACCAGTTGGAATCCACCATCTTGTGCCATGCTCATTCTCACGAAACTGATAAACTGGTGTCTAGTGAAACTTCTGGGAACGGTCATATTGAAGAAGCATGTCGAGATTTGGAAAGAACAATTTTCTTCAATCTTCACTGTCAGCTTCTCTTCCGGTAAAATTGGCCATGCCGTCCAACAAAACAGGAGTTCTTTTATTTTCCCGGATTCTAAACAAATAATAAATATAATTGGTTGTGTGCTTAGCGCTAAGCTTTCAGTTGCATTTAAACTGACCTTCTAACTGATGAAGAAGCTCCCCTAAGGCATTCTTGAAAACATCTTCATGGTCTGCTATAAATTCAACGTGATTAAGTACTTGTGTTGCAGTGTACGTAATACTAGAGGTTTTAGGGAACACGGCATCCCAAAGATATGGTCTAGCGCTGATGAAGTCATAGACCACAGGATTGGCTTCAAAGACTGTTTTAATATCAGACAATGCAGACTTTCGGCTGTCAATAACGTTGTGAAGTTTAATGAGGTCTTTGATGGTATTTCGGTTGTCAAAATTAACGTCACCGGTGAATTCTGCAGCGACGGCAGCATCTCTAATATCACGCATATCTTGCTCTGATAGGAAACTATACTCTGTCCAGTTTTCCAACTTGAAATAATATTAGAATGTCCATGCTTAGCGCTAAGCGTAAAAAAATGACATTTTTAAACAATATTTAAAATTTAAGCATGCTTTACCTTTACAAGTATTTGTTGTAGCTCAAATGATGTTACATCTTCGGTTTCAATTTTGATTGGCGTCATCGAATCAAGGTTTCGTGTAAAAATGTACTCTATAAACGAGGAGCTCAGGCCTATAAATGCCACTCCGGTGTGTATGAGAGAATGCACCATAAGCTTCCCAAGTGTCTTAAAAAACCCTGAATGCAGTAGGAAAGAATTTTTTGATGGAAGCCTGTGATCCTCTGCTCCTTCAAAAACAGCATAACGACGGTCAACGCGATCGTTTAGTAGAGCACTAAAAGACTTGTAAAAAAACTCACGTGTGAGTCCACCAATGTCTCTACCTAAATTGAAATATCAAAATTGTTAAGCGCTTAACTGTATTTAGGCATTAATACCAGAGTTTGGTGTTTTATTCAATCCAAAATTATATGTCTGACCTGGTTCCCCCAAAAAGAATACTTGTGGCTTCTTGAGTAGGTCAAGGTTAGGATCTTTATACACCCCAATCAATTGATTTAGGAAGTCTTCCCGCATAACTGCAATATACTGATTTCCTTCGTGCTTTTCATAAATGAAACCTCGAAAGTCTTCCATTGTTAGGAGGTCTGCATATACATCTGTAAAAATAAGCACGTCTTTAATCATTTGCGTCCATGCTCCTTTATTTTTAAATTACTACATTTTTACCACTGGAAGAAGATGCGGGCACATAATCGAGTGTTCCATTTTGCTGAGGATCGTCATTCATAATAGGTCGGGCAGAAATTACGTTTATGCTATCAGACGGATTGCCTGTCACTTCGCCGATGTTTACATCACATGAAACTTCGCTGATATTGAAGTCCTCATTCTGTAATCAAATATCTTAGTGAGCTATTCGCTAAGCGCTAAGCGTGAAAATTGGCATCACAAACCTCGGGTAAATTTGACTCCAAGTCTGCATCGCTAATTGTGATTTCAGATTTCGGACAAATGTATATCGTTCCTCGATAATGAAGAAGGTCGTTTACTGCTGGAACATCTGCCGTTGGATTAAGACGCACCAATGGTTTTCCAGTACCACTTCCGACGGACCTCATAAGTATGAAATCTATTTCGGCCAGTTTAGGGAATTTCTGACGCAAAAGTTGCGTCAGTTGGCCGGAGTCGAATGTCTGGACTACGAAATTAGTTAAAATTGAAGAAAATATTGAATTTATCATAAAAGCACAATTGTTAGTGTCACTAAGTGTCTTACGGGCTGATAAGACCTGTTCACCGAGACCTTCCTCTTGTAAATACTCCAAACGCACACGATTTGGAGTTCTAGGGTTGTCTGGACCATTTAAGCATATGAATCTTTTGACCCAGTCACGGGGAGCAGTACCTCGACGAACGGCTGTGCGCACAGCAGAGGATCTTGTATCCGAATAGGGGGCGAAAAGAGTCCTAACGGCTATCAGTAAGAAATAAAACGTATCAGCAGTGTGCAGTGAATTAACTTTATGCATTTATGACAAGCTTTTTTTATTAACCTGCAAGCGTCCGTACTGCTGTGGATGGTCCAGGCCTCTCATCCAATCTATCGGGATTCGCTGGCGTTGAAATGGAACTACGACCGCTACCAACTAAACCAGATAATAAGTAACATTGAAAAAGTAAATCTGGACTTACGACGTACTACAACAGAGCGACTATAAACAAAAAATGTACATACAAGCGCTAGCGATATTTGAAGTGTTTGTCCCAGGTGCTGGAACCATTTCTTCTAATAACGTGTTCGCCTGATTCAACAACCTTCGAATGGAATTAAGGTTATGTTCAGTATTTCCAGACATTTCAAATATTTAAAGTTTGCGTTTCAGTTTGCAACCTTGAACTCTACACAATAGGTTGTGTTCTTGCCGGTTATCATTTGGGTTTAGCGCTAAACATTATGAGTGCAGAATGGGCAACTTGATACTCCGTTATTGTTTTAATCTATTTCATTGCTATACTGTATAATAATAATTTGTGTACTTTGGCAGAGTTTTATATTATGTGGTTAACAGTGTATGGGATGAAAATAGCATTCTAAAACGAGTATTCCCCAGATTCAAGGAAAGTAGTGCGTTTTCTAATTATGTACTTGAAATTGTGAGGGATGAGGAATCAGAATACACGATTTTCGATCATTGACACCTGACCCAATTACTGATTTTAAATTAAGTCCGTGTAATATAATGAGCTATAAAAACGTAAAGAACTTAAATAACTGTCGTTTGTGTTTTTATTTGAATTGACAGAACTTTGTTAGCTATATTGGCTTATTCCGGGAGCTTACCTATGGGGACTTATTGGGTTAAATTGGCTTGAGCAAACACTAACATTATTCTACTATCATTAATTACTCGCTACAATCTGTAACACAAACTACCTATTTAACAATTAATGGCCCCTCATTTTATAAAATACTTGAATACTTTTTATCTACTAACTAACTCGTTCTATAAACAACCTTTTCAATCCAGGGAAGGAAGCTAGAAACGCCTGTAAATACTGCAGCGAAATGACCACACCTGTAATTGAAATACATATTTTTAAAGTCAGATTGGTTAAAAATTTTACTAGTTTTTTAGACAAATAAATGCAAAAAGTACATACCCTATTCCCCAACTGACCAACCCGACCTGTATCGGTTTCCCATCATTTGAAATGAATAGTGGGGCTCCACTATTGCCCTTAAAGGAACATGATTTCCCCTCAGAAATGGCAGCGGCACAAACCATGGAATCTGTTATCGAAATCCCACTCTTCTTCAAGAACCCGTAATTTGCTTGACACTCATCATTCGTACTAATCCGTGTTACTGCTTCTTGCAGCGTCCAAGTAACATTCTCGTACCCGAAGGTGAAGTACTTGTGGATATGAGGGTCAACGAATGGGTGAAGTGGGCTGATTTTCTGCATCAAGGGGTCTTCCACCTTGAAAGAATAGTAATTTTTTTAGAATATTGAGCCTGACACGTTAAAAAAATTGACAAATCTGAGATGCCCAACGTCCAACCTGTTTTAAATGTCTCCGTCATTTCATCGGAATACAGATGAGGACTGTTGGACAAGCAGACTGGACGAACGTCTTCGGAGAATCAGATAGGCCTATAAACAAGCGACAGGATTTAAAATAAATTTAGAGCATTTATGAGTTTAAACGAAGTTAATTCTAGTCACTATTATAAAAACTTACCTGTCCAGCACTAAGATAGCAATATCATTAACCAATTTGTCAAAACTAAATCCCTTGTGTCTAATGACTTTCAAGACTTTGCGGACGGCATATGGAACCTCCGTTTGTCCACCGTATGCCGTACGGTATCCGACATGGACTCGCATGTGAAATATGTTATGCTAGTGATTTAAAACAAAAATTTGTAGTTAGGATTTAATCGATTTTTAAATTTTAGGGGCCATCACACAACTCGGGGTGATTCATTGATAATTTAAAACATATTTACTTGGATAGAAAATGAGCCGCAGTGAGGATGCTGTTGAAAAAAAATAAATCCACACTTTAGACAGGTAATTTATGGAGAAAGAAATGTTAGTCAATAATAAAAGTAAATAAATTAATTCTTATTAAATATAATAATAATTAAATAATTAATAAATGAAGACGTACTGTCGATCAGTTATTAAAGTCCCACTGCAAAATGGTCTGGAACCCCCAACAATAGTAGCCTGAATTTTTTACAAAGATTTAAAATGAATATTAAAAAAATTAAAAAAAGTAAAAAATCCGAAAATTTAAACTAAAGCTAACATACAAAGAAGGGATACTGTCGTAGACTATCCTGTTCCAAGGACCTGTAGTAATCTTGAGTGGCACAGAACGACAAAATCTAGTATTCGGGTCGACCTTCACCTTCCGGTGCTTGAGGCTGCAAACCCCCATCTCAGCTGACCCCGGACCCCGGTATACCTGGTAGACTGCTTGTACTTACACTAGAAGTCTGTTTACTCGGGTAGGATTCCCCTGACGATGACGGGAATGACGATTCTGGGGTTACTTCATTAGACGATGACGGGACCGAGGATTCGGGGGTCACTTCTGCGATGACCTCAGGTCCTGAAATTGTTCCGATATTTTATGGCTTCACAGTGGACAGAGATGAGGTTTCTTCTTTGCTTTGCGACGAGCTTGGATAACTTTGCTTCAAAACGGTATCTTGAGACCCTATGGGGTCAGCTAATGGACTTTCTTCCGATTCTGGCGATGGTTTCTTCATGCTGGAGCTATTTGACTCGACATTGTCGATCTGATTTGAGTCGTGTTGAATAGCTGGTTCCTTTTCATGAGATTCCAATAATTCCGAACTTCCGGATTCCAATTCTGTTGAAGCTGAAGTATCGTCTGAATTCGGTACAGGTGCTTCCACGTTTGATTCCGAAACGATTTTGTCTTCAATATGATTTGATTGATGAACCGGTAATTTATTACTTTCATGCTTCATATCCTCATCTGCCGTAAGGGGTTTAGTAAACTCGGTTTCAAGAGTCCTGTTATCCTGAGATTGGTACAACTGGTCTATAGACCATCCATTAGTGGACGGAGGATAAGTTTGAATGGGTCGGTATTTATTTCCCGAGACGGGGCTGAAATGCGGGGGAATTTCGGCGGAATCGTCAACGGATTGGAGTTCATAGGATGAGGGGTCCTTGACGTGGACAGGAAATCGGTGGTCATGTTCCAAGGAATTCCCTGGAAATGCCTCCTCGGAGTTTTGGATTTCTTGTTCATGATTTTGAATGGTTATCGTGTTCTCTGAGGCAACTTTATCGGATTGGGACGAGTTATTTTGGTCATGGTCGCTAACCTAGATGGTTGCATAGGTTGTTGAGAATTGAGAATCGCTGTTATTAGATAGTTTTCCATCGGCTGTCGTCGTATAAGAGGACGTTTCATCGTCTTGGACATCGGAGGTAGATTGGCTTTCTTTCCACAATTGTCAGTGTCATTACTGACCACAGCGGGTAAGTTCAGGATCGGAGTGGTGTTGAAAATTTCGTCATCATTGGGTTTAGACGTAGTTGGAATTTGGATCTCCTTGTTACTGTCATCATGCTCAAACTTATTGGAATCTGTTTAAATTGTATAATATGAATTGAATGTGGCTTGTAGTGCATCATCCGAAGATATAGTTGTGCTTTCGACAGAAGCATTTTGATCTTCCATAGAAGTTTTGTTAAATACGTTTTATATGTTGTCGTTGGGATGGAAGAATCTTCTTCATCGTCCATATCGACTTCCTCGGGATTGTTGTCATCGGAATGGACGATTTCCTCGTTAATATCTTCAGTTTATTGGATTTTGGGTATTTTAGCTGAGAAAGTCGGAACTTGGACAACATCGACTTCCACTAATAACCACCATGTATTTTCATTGTCATCATGAACGATTTCGTGATGCATTTCAGGATTTTTCAGTGGGGTGATCAGGACGGGATTGGAATCGATGGTAACTTCCGGTTTTATAATGTTGACCGTCGTCTCTCCGATTTGAGTCTGGAATGCTGGATTAGGTTTCGGTCGAGGCGTTTCACTCGTGGCTATTTATGTAATGAATGAATACTGGATATGGATGTTAGGTTTTGCAACTTGTTAGCTTACCTCTAACCAAGCTTCGGAACCTGGGCTTTTTCCTTACAGACTTAAAACGTGATACCTCTCCCTTCCGTTCCACTCCCTGGGATTTTCACTCTGGCCGCCACCCATATTATTTGAAATTTAATTTTGAAATTGTACTTTTGGAAATTTAAGTGAGGAGTTGGTTAGGTCGACGTTAGGTTACTGGAGAGAAATTCAACCCAGTTTGATGACGTTTCGTCCGTCACATACCTAATCGTCGACCATGTAGTCTCCATCTCGTCACCATCTCCTGCGCGCTGAATACGGTATGTTATTTACTTGAGGATGAAATGAGTTTGAGAATGATGTCCGAGGCGGTTTGTCTATGTTGTGCTTGGTTATCTGCTACCATGTTGGGCTTAAGAAAAGAGATAATCTGCAGACTTTAATTTCTGAAATTACGAAACATGTATAGCTAATCCAACTTAATATATTAAAACTCACCTCTTAAAGAAGTAAACAACGACAAATTTTATGCAAAGTAAAGATTGCGAATATTCGAATAGTAGAACATGGGAAGCGCTTCCTTCAGTGTAGTTTTCTGGATCCATCCAGTGTTCCCCGACAATGTGGACATCTTCTTGCTGACCAATTAACCGATTTAAGTTTATTCAAGCAAGTTTCACATAAAGCATATCCACAAACCAAAGCCACGTTCTTGGGATTCACTGTACAGATTCCGCATAATGCCTACACAATATAAAAAATGGTTATTAGATTTGAAATCAGAAAAGTTGGACGTTCTATTTAGCATTAATCACTTATTAATTCATTGGCACGAATTACTTAGCATCGTCTACTACGAAATGAATACAGGTAGAGCATTGATAAAATAGAAACGTTCAAGCCATTTCAAACTTGGCTTAGGCTTACCATCGATTCGAGACTGAAGATTCTATCTTCAAACTTTTTCTTTTGAAGCTCCCACATAAGGTTTATACGACTCTCGATTTCTTCGTATTTTTCAGATCTGAAGCCAGGAATAATCCCAGTGAAAATGCGCATTTTCGTTTTTAACTCTTCTTGAAGAACTTTCATATCTCTAAATTTTAGCTGGATTGCTTGTAAATCTTCTAGGGATGGCACAATTTGATTTAGAATATTTTCGCATTCCAAGATTTCTGCTTCAAGCGTTCCAATTATTGTTTTTGCAAGAGGTTTCTGTTTTGATAATTCTCGAAGGTCCGCAATCATTCTGGAGCATCGTACAAATAATGGTTGGCGTATTTCCACAATTCCTTCAACTGTGTGTTTGAAGATTTCATCTTCAAAATCGAGCGCAGGTTGTCTTCTGACATACTGTTAAAAAAATAATTGTCAAACTACGCTAATTATAACAATAGGAAAGCGCTTTCCATAACTTACGTTTTTGGAATGCCATATGACTTCTCGTATCATTACGGCTTGTTTTTCAAAACTATCCTTTAAGGACATGGCCTTTGCTAATTGTACATCAACCTTGTCGAATCTCGGTTCCTTGATTTCATCTACAGCCCACTCAAACTCTAGCAGAAACTGAGCGATGCGTTCTAGATGATCTCGTAACAGCTCTCTCTATAAATTCAAAATTGTATATAATTAACGGTACATCGCAAAGGGTGAAACCACATGTATAACAAGAAGTCGAATAACATTTATTGTCGTTGTCCGACATGTGAAATCGTCTTATACAAGAATAATATACTTCCCCCAACATTAGAATCACTGATTGGGGTCAGGCAAACCGGACAACAAAAAATTGTGGCAATAAAACTTGTGCTTTCTGAGGACATCACGCTTAGTAAATAGTCTAAAAGTGAATTTACAGGTTTTGTTGCCTCCTTGATTCAGTGAGATTATGATAATGGATTACGGCCCTGATTTTAAAATGTTATCACAATTTTATGGCACGAGTAACAACTTTGATACAAAATGCAAAAGCAATTCAATTACAAATTAAATGAAAGAAAAATTTGTAATGCTAAATCATATGTAAGCATTCTTAAATGTCGTTAATATGTACTACATACCGGTACAGTACACGATGAGTTAGCCGCCTGCTTCTGTTTCCATTTCAGTTGCTCTAATACAGATTTTGGCTTAAGGAATCTGTGATCCCTGTAAGACTCCTTCTTCGTCACGGAAGCGCTTCCGGTGTCAACATCAGCAAAGCAATCGCGACGATGATGTCCTAACAATCCACAACGCCAACAAGCCATAGCACTCATTTTTTGGTCGCAGCTGACTTGTCAATTTCCTTTTTTAATGTGCTTTTTCAGACTTTTGAATTAAAGAAGCCACTTTCCTCCGAATGTAAATAAAAAGGCAATTTTGTACAATGGCGCCAAGAAAGGTGATAAGCATCGGCACCACTCGACTGCACGAACATCGACACAACTCCTCTGCATGAACGTCTACACAACTCGACTGCATGAGCGTCTACACAACTAGACTGCATGAGCGTCTACACAACTCTTCTGCATAAACGTCTACACAACTCGACTGTATGAACGTCTACACAACTCTTCTGCATGAACGTCTACACAACTCGACTGCATGAGCGTCTACACAACTAGACTGCATGAGCGTCTACACAACTAGACTGCATGAGCGTCTACACAACTCCTCTGCATGAACGTCTACACAACTCCTCCGCATGAACATCGACACAACTTCTCTGCATGAACGTCTACACAACTCGACTGCATGAGCGTCTACACAACTCGACTGCATGAGCGTCTACACAACTCCTCTGCATGAGCGTCTACACAACTCCTCTGCATGAACGTCTACACAACTCCTCTGCATGAACGTCTACACAACTTACCTGTACAAGAGTTCAGGTTTTTTGAGGGAATGAAGTTGGAAATGAGTTGTGCTCATGTCATATAATATTGTCCCAATAATCCCCTCATAATAGACACCTCCCGGCGCAACTAGACTTACGGACCAGGGATAATGGTTAACCGTTGTTATCCCTTCGTTTTCCCATTGACCAACTTGATCGGTCACGTTAAAAGTGCCACACTCTTAAATCAACAACGGCAGCAGAGTTCTAGCATTGTACATAACTTTAAAATGTGACAATTCAGTAAATTTAATCAATACCACAATCAATCGTGTTGTTACGACTAAGAGAATGCCACCACTGTAGATCGTCAGTTTGTTCTTCTAACGGCAAAAGCCTTCCAGAGAGCACGGCCCTCAATTGTCGACCGTACGGAAGAAGTATTGATTTCTGTAAACAAAGCATCAGTAATACTTTAATTCCCAATAATTTTCCTACTTTCTCTAGGTTAGAAATATGGAATACGCTTACGTCAAGTGGACTGTTGAATGCCAAGGCCAGAATCGGTATAATACTTATGCTTAAAATATTAGCAAAAAACATCGTAAAAGCTGTTTTTACGAAAATTTACTCAAAATTTAAAAAAATAATCTAATAGAAAATAAAATTAAGAACCGTATCGGACGGTCGCAAATGATTGTAAGAATTATGAATGTGAAATGAAAAATAAGCCCATTTTATAAAACCCTTTTATATGGCTTTTATATTGAGTCTTTAAACATAAAGTCCAACGGTATTTTCAAAGATCTCACTTTGCATTTGTGTTTTAAATCAACCAAAACTGTTTCAGATCGTGAACAGATTTTTAAAATGTGTAAAATTAATACGATCGATAAATATGAATTAGATATAATTTCTAAATCCTAAACTCAGTTTTATAATTCTATTCTATGAATAATACGCTTCCGGTTTTAATGCAATATTTAAGTAACCAAACATATAGGGCTTCGCTTCATTATGATATTAGCATTCGTAAGTGGTTTAAACTAGAAGCTGGCATCATCCCAGACATATTACAGTTAATTTGTATATAAAATTCGGAAATAATTAGTATTAATTTGGACTATTGTAGCAGTATGTTCCATCCCTAGTGTTCTCATAAATCCAGGAAATGTACCCTGAAACAAGAAATTAACAGGATGGATTCGTGAGTTGCATGCGAGATTTGTAAAGTGTGAAATTGAATTAATTGAGAGAAATCCAGAAATACGAACTGGAAATTCGAGTGAATAGAAGTACAGGGCGTCGTGGGTTAGGGTGGCATTCTGAGTCAGGTTGTGCTGACGATATTCCGATTTGTAAGAACCGTACTTTCATCGGATCTTTGGAACTACTTATGTTGAAGTCAGGGTCACATGAGCTTTTCATCTTTCTTAAGTAAATTAGTGGTGCTCCCGAGTCTTCCTAAATCCGATATCATAAAATTGATTTTTTAAATAAATTTTCTACTGTTTCTAATACTTAATACCAAGGCCCTAAACCCATAGTTACCTGATTATAATAAGGTTGGATCGTTTGCCTTTAAAATTTTCTCTTCAAAAAGTTGGGGACTTGTTATTAATTGGCATAAGGAACCCCCTAGCAACTTCCGAATAGCACTTTTCCGAAAAATCCTACGGGACACCCATACCGATTTTTGGCAAACCAAGCTGTTGAGCTGGGCCCAAGACCTTCATCTAAATTTTAAAACTACTTTCACATTTTTCGGTGGGGGCGAGTCGGAGTTATTAATGTAATAACAAGTCCCCAACTTTTTGAAGAGAAAATTTTAAAGGCAAACGATCCAACCTTCTTATAATCGGGTAGCTATGGGTTTAGGGCCTTGCTTAATACCATTAATTTAAATGTATGAATTGAATCAACAAAAATATTTCTCGAATATAAAAAAGAACAACAGGACTTTTTAAGAACTCGTATGAATTTTCGTTGAATGTTGCTCAAAATTACATCACGACAGTACATTATAAAAAATATTGTCACAAATAATTTTAATTGATTGTGTTTGTCAACCCCATGCAATTACATTGGAATCACACCCACAATACTAGTGCTGGTTTATTACCTGGCATCCATGGTTTTCCTTATCCAATTTCAAGGCTCCCAAATCCGCTTCCCCACACAACATTTGAGCCTTTATCCTTGTTAAATACATTTTTGAACATGATTGATTTTTCAAAGTATGTAGATTTATTTTATCGAATTGGTGTGCTTTTTTGTTATCCTCTGCAATACACATATAATTTTTGAGACTCCCGAAACCACATTAAAATTTCACTATTCACTATTTCCATACCTATTTGGAAACCCTTGAATTTACTCATCGTGGAAGCTCGATCTTCAGGATCTTCTACAAAGTCACACTCTTTGTCTCTTAAAGTAAAGTTCCGCTTCACTTCATCTGTGTCATGGATCGATGGAGAATTTGGCGGAATACAGATTGTTGTTATATCTCCAAGCTCTAAATCAACCGGATCTCGTAGCTTAATTAGAGATATATCATTGTCGTATGAATTATTCGCGATTGAAAAGGCAGGATGATTTTTTATAGATGAGACTTCCCGTCTAGGATTCTGTTGTGGAGTCGCGGGTCCAATAAGGACTTCAACTTCAAAGGAAGAATATCTTGTGCAAAACATTGAGGTTGTAAATTTGAAATGTATTTTACAGTAATTGAAATATTTAAAATGACATTACTTGGATGTACAGTGGGCAGCGGATAAGACATATCTGTCGTTGATAAGACTTCCCCAACAAAGAGGGTCGTTTTCAATACCGTTTTTGTTGATAAGACTGACGACCCATGGGAATTGCCCACTTTTTGCCCTTTCCAAGTCTACGATTTGGCCACACGCTTTATAAATTATAATGTTAAATTAGAACTTTCTTAGATCCGTAAGTGATATAATGAGGTAATAAACACGTACCACAGTTAGCTTTAAGTTCAGAACCCACTGGAACCAGAAGCGTGTCTGGAAATGATCCTTCAATTTGAAAGACGATATTAAAAATGGACGTAACAAGTAGAATTGGCGACATTTTTCTTAATTTACAAAAACAGGGACACTTTATACAATGAAAACCTAAGTACAGCTCCGTAACTAATACTAAAACCCCGAAAGTATATGGAAAACATCACTGAGAAACAAAGCCACTGGATATATTGTATTTTGATGCCCGAATAAATGGAAGAATTCTTTTCTTATATTACACAACAGCGTCATTGATAATAGTTTCCTGCAACATTAGATTTCATATGCCGATAAGTAGACTTTATATTATAACACAGTGAGAAATTTGAGATTTTTACGAGCCGGGCTTGCCCACTATTATCCTGTAAATTGTTTTAGAGGAAAATATGGAATTTATTTTACGCTTCGATGAAGCGGTAATCTCTACATTAGCGATCTGTATAAATAGTTTGTGGTAATGATAAGTATTATGCATTATGGGTAGCCCCAAAAAAACAGCAGGGCCAAGTTTTTTGCCTATAACAATAAATCCCAATTGATGTGTACTTGCGTAAACTTCGAGATGGTCGCAACGCATCGCTAAGCAAGATAAGCTTGTATATCATTCTCACTCAGAAAAAAATTTATCCAGGATTCGCATTTTTAATTATGTATTAAATAAATAATGGAATACCTTCAAGATTGAAGATTGCTCGTATGCTAAATAATACCTTTGACTTTTGTAAAAATGGTAATGAGATCTCGATCTCTTAAATTTTGTATGCATGTATTGTACACCCGCTTCAATAAAACTCAAGCCAATTAGAATAGATTTTTTCCTCACCATCTCTTTACATTTATCTACAACAAACGGAGATCCGACATCATATTGGCTCATTAAAACAGATCGACACGATGGGTTCAATGTGTTTGTAATTACAATATTTTGTAGAAATAATAATTCCAGGTTGATTGTTCTAGACATTATAAATGTGTACTCATTGTCTTTATAACGAATATTCAAACATACTAATTACCAACGATCATCAACGTTAATTTTATTATTAGAGGCAGAAGTAATGTCTCGATGCAAAAAAATCAATGCATATATTCCCAACATGCTATACTAATCTGTTCTATTTGTCCTTCAAAGCAAAGTCTGGTATCCAGTATAATAGAACATATAAAATGATTATTGTACAGTTCATCTTTTGGAGTGCAACTTCATATTCAGTTAAAGTTGACCTTCCTTAATGAAAAACTTTCGTCAGTTTTCCTAATTAGTTTAAAAACAAAGTTTGTCATTGTATGTTATGTTAATTGTAAATCATCATAACAATACAATGAAATTAGAGGAAAATGTATTCCTGTTTGTAGACAACACCGCTTTGACAATTTATTCACTAAATATATATTTTATTCCGACCCAATAAATTTTGGTGGTAACTCGTTACAAAAGCTACCATCCGCTGATGCTTTGGAAATCCAGCTCATCATTTCTGTAAAAAAAGCATAATTAAAAAAAAACAGTAAAATAATAGAAAAAAGCAGTACAAACAATTTGTTCACCTGTAATTCTCGTATAAACGCCAGGCTTATCGGGTCTGGAAAAAATGAATAAAAAAGTAGTTAATAAATCTATTCCAAAACTGTTGGATGAAATGAAAATTTACAAGTTCAATGAAATGTGTACCTTGCACAACCGATTCCCCATGAAACTATTCCAATTTGAGTATGTTTTCTAGTTGCGGGATTGGATTCGTATATCAGAGGGCCACCGGAGTCCCCCTATGTTAATTAACAACTTTGTTAAGACATTCCAACACAATCATTTTGTTTTATGATCAACTGTCCTTTAATTGTTAATTACCTGACAAGCATCAGTTCCAGGGGCCGCAGCGCACAACATCCGTTCTGTTATGCTTGTATATTTAGTGGAGCATTCCTCGTTACTCATCGTATTAACGGCTGCTTTTCGCAATACGGGAGATAGTTCCCCATCTGAAGAGTAAGATTATAAAAGTTAACTGCTTTCAAAAACGGTTGAGTTAGAGAGGATAATGGAGAACAGTACTTTCAGAAGTTAAGCCCCAGCCCGTCACAGTTGCGTTTACAGCCGCATATGAATTATTTAAATCATCTCCTTGGGGCAAACATATTGGAGATGTCGTACTAATGTCGATTGGCTCCTCTAGTTTTATCAACGCGGCATCATAATCCAACCGAGTTGTGTATCGCCGATGAGGGGTTATCGACTCGACGGACCTTCGAATAGGCTTATCTCCCTCGTGACCAACTTCCGTGTTGTGCACATTTAAGATGATTTCGAGATTGTAAGGTGTTCTGCCGACAACACAATGTGCGGCTGAAAGGAAATTGGGTTTCAGAAATCCTCATTTTATTACTTTAAATCAATATTTAAGCCCTCGGGGTAATCATCAGTTTCCAAACCTCTAAAAGTGGAGAGCAAATCGGGAAGCGTTAGTATAGCATTTTCAGAGTTTATAAATTCAATTCTTTGAAACATGAAAGAAAGCAATCTTTCATTCAACAGTTCGTGACAAAACGTCAAAGAATTCTATAAAATGACTACCATTAACCCCACAAAAGTATCCCTGATATATTTCTAAGATTTCTTGCCTTCATTGAGTTTCAGGAAGTAATTTTTCTTTCACAACGCATAAAAGAAATATTTGTCAGAGGAGGTTATCTAAGAGGGCTTAAATTGCGATTTACGGTATATTATCTTGCATGCTATTCACTTACCTGTCAGTATATACCGATCTGAAAATGAGTTTTAAATGGTTCATCATTTAAATTTGTGTTAAGATAATTGATTCTACAAAGCTATTTCGGAGTTAAAGTTGTTTGCCTACCGTTAATTAGAGATCCCCCACAAAAAGGGCTTGTTCCATTTTTCCTGACCAGGCCAGCCTGCCAGGGAAATTCATTAATTTTGGCCTCAACTCCATTTACTACTTTATTATACGGATTGACGATGCCACATACTAATTGAATAATTAAGATACGTAATTAAAGGCCAGTTCTATTAATGATTAAATGAAACAGCTTTTGTATTTACAACAGCGTGATGGAGGTCCAGGCATAAGTGACCCTTCCATTTCTGGCTCTAGATAATAGACCAATTAAAGCCATTAATTGATATTTACGGTAAAAATATAACTGTGGAACTGGCGTACACACCTTCTTGTAACCCGACTATTGAGCATCGGAAACCAACGTTCCCGAAAAAGGCACTAGTTCTAAATGAAATCCTGGCCTCTTCCGAGATAATGAGATCTTTCGGTCCATTAGATCCACAGTATCTAAAGGAAAATAAACTCAACAATTCCACTGCGATATTTTCAGGAAACAAAAAATGTAAACCACAAATTACCTATTCATTATTCCATTAGCGCCGTGAATTTCTAAACTGTCAAAGCATAGGAATTCCGTGAGGAGAAAATTCGGACAAGATAATTTTGCCATCCGTCCAGGAAACTAAAGTAAATGTAATTGTCAGTCATGATTTAATAATTTATAAGCCTGCATGAGGCTAATTGAATACTAAATTGACCTGAAACTTCCATTCACACGTCAATGAGTTGGGGTAATGTATTTTTTGACTGAAATTAGGACTCTCAATTAGCATTTCCTCATTTGGCAGGATTGCTCTCGTCGTACCGCAAGGCATTACTGAAAGTAGGAATACAAATCGTACGACAACGACGATAAGTTTATCCTAATGAATTAAGCATTTTGTCCATCTATTCAAGCTTCCTAACTCCATGAGCTACGATATTTGACAAAGTAAGTCTAATTTCAGTAATCCCCTTTTATCTTTGATGTTTTTCGTAGGTTAAAACCAGGTTCATTAGTCTAAAAGGAAATTAATTAGCCGATTTTAAATGTAAGGATGTACTTTCCGGGTCTCTCCGTTCTGGCTTCCTTAGATGTCGAACTGTGTGAGAGATTTCAATTTCTTTGGTCAGTATTTCTCTGCTCTGAAAAATTATGCAAATATTTAGTTTATGAACATTCATCTACAATTTAAGCCGATTAGTTTCCCAACCTTCAGGTCTACAAAAGCTGATCCTTGCTCTTCTCCGACGACATTATTGAACTCATTGATAAATAGCAGCGAAATAAGTACAAGTGATAACTGTTGTGAAAGGTTTGAGGATCCTGTTCCTAGTTGTTTTAATGCAGAAGTCAAATCAAATCGTTTCCACGGCCTTTGCAATTGAGAATTCCAACAAGAAAAAGAGAACACTTCACCACTAATCATTTGAGAACTTTTATTCTTAACACTATCTTCAGATGACAGTCTTCTACCTCGGTCCATGGATCGAACCATATCGTCACCGTTTGACAGGATAAAAAAACACGGAAAATTTAATCATGAGATGAACAAATACGGTTCAAATATATGATATGAAATGAAAGTAGGGTCCACCTTGTTACCTCTATTTATAACCACTGGGATGACTTACTTAAAATTGATGGAATTATCATTTGACCCTCCAGAGACATGTATGTTTTGAATATCAACGCAAGCATTTCTGGAAAAGTGTTGATCATGTATTGTTGACATTGCAATCTGGGTTAAAAAGATGCAGACAAGCGGATTCGCTATTATTTGCGAGGCCAGTAGTTTGACGATCACTGTAGACATTGTCCATGGATTTGTTCTGCAATCTGAACCCACAGCTGCAGTATTTAGGGGCTGAATATTTCTAACAGTTAGTTCCCGAGAGAAAAATAAAATTTCACTAGCAAGTTGCAGTTGTCAAAATGTAGTGATTATAATGTATGTATTTAATCTACATTTACACATTAGAAGTTGAGAATTGTAACTGTTGCACCTTGCACTCCGGGTACAAAGAACACCAATTCCATCAGAAGGACAAGGTTCCTTGAGTAGCCATGACATGTGCCTAAAACCTTAGATGACAACATTGCAGCCCTGGAATCCGGCTTATAATGTGCATATTAATTCATAAGTTAAAGTAACAATATAAAATACGAAGCATTATTGATAGGTTTTCGATGTTGGCTGATAACAGATGAAGAAAAAATGCATAGTTTTAATCCGCTAAGAAGGATGAAACTTCATTCACTTTCATTCTTACAATTAGAACAGGATATTTCCCATTGACAGTTCTTTGTCTTTCAACTCTGCCATTTGCATAATCTACTTATCAATGGAATCTAATGGATGTTTTGATTCGATGAAATGAAGTTTCACATGAATTTTTAAGTACTAGGCTAGGACGGCCATTTAAAATAGACGAATCAACGATGATTTTGAAAGCCGACGTGCAATGTTTGGATTTTAATAAAATTAACATTCAATATTTAGTTCAAGAATATCTTATTTGAAGAACTTTTCTTTATTATTGCAAATAGTTGAGTAACATATAACATTGCATAACTTATTATAAAAAAGTCCAATCTATTCGTTGAGGATACAATACGTCCCATCCACCGTGTGCATCCGTATCCAGTGCATGTATGCTATGATAAAAATGTACATTTTTATAGCAACAGAACAATGGTACAAATTAAGTTATTAGATCATACCCGAAACACGAGAAAACACGCCCGGATTAAGCCTTACGGCACAACCGAAGCCCCAAGAGGTGACTCCAACTTGGGTAAATCTACCACTGTTCTTCGACTTCACAATCAAGGGCCCACCCGAATCACCCTAAAAGCAAAACATTCTTTGAACCGATGTCATCAAAAATATTGTGTATTTGTAATCTGCTTACAGCACAAGTATCTCTACCTCCTTCTGAATATCCGGCACACAACACTGCAAGGACAATTAATTTTCCCATAAATAAACATACAGAAATTATACGTATGATTTATGAACAAATTGTTCCTTTTCGAGACATACTGTTTTCCGAAACTTGGGGAGGTTCCGGTGGAGTGTGTCCGTGATAATCGTTACAGGCTTCGTTCGGGTATACGACCAAAGGGACTTCTAGCAATTTTGGCGATTTAGATGCAAAGGGACCTCCATTCGTTGTTCCCCATCCAGCAGCAATTACTTCTCTCCCTTGATATAATTCACTGCCGGAATCGGGTAGGCAGACAGGTGTGAACATTGGCAATTTAATGTCAACAGGTCGATCTAGCCGTAATAGAGCGAAGTCACCGGAGAAGGTGGACTCCATGTAGTAGATGTATGGAATTACTTCCACGACATTCCTCCTGACTGTACGTCCTTCTGTTTCCGTGTCGTTGAAGAAGTCATGTTCGTTAAGAGCAATTACTATGTCCTCAAGGTCTTCACTAAAATTGTAATTTCAATTTTTAAGTCACAAGGCAAAGGTTAGGAGTCTTCATAGACCGAGACAACATGTACCAGAGTTTATAATAAAATCTAGAATTTGTTTTTAAATCCACTAGAAGTCATTCGACATGTTTTTTTAAATACAAAGAAATGTCCGTAATAGAATTTTCATCTTTTAATTTCACGCCATAGTGGTTATAATCTAAGGATTTTTTGGTAAATGGGTCTGTTCACTTGTTATTAGTAGAACGTGTGATAGCTCATTTCTGCTAAATTAACTCGACACAAGTGGTGATAATCGATTAAGAGTTAGGGGCATGGTAATGGGAAAATTATAGTTTCCTTTGTTCCTATTTTCTCTCTAAACACAGAAATATGGTTGGGGTATGGCATGAGATAAACTGAATAGCTCTTAAAAATAATATCCCAAGTATGCAGGAACCAATTGCTTGATATAGACTTACTCTTCAACACAATGCATTGCTGTGAGGACATACAAACTGTTGATCAAAGATGCTCCACAATAAGGAAGTTTCCCGTTTTTGCTTAAAATTCCAAGCGTCCATGGATATTGATTTACGGCTGTTTCTCGCCCTCCGACAATTCGATGAGTTCGATTTGCCCCACCGTTTGAAACTCCGCATTCTGAAGTTAATAGTAAATAAATTTAAGCATATGATATTCCATAAAAATTTAGTTTAGTGGAAACGGTTTTTACTGCAGTCTTTTTGAATTTCTGGAGGAGGAATTGTGTCCTCCACGGTTTTTGAGGGCTCGTGAATGGTGACCTGTAACTTTTCCGTTCCAACGGCATTAGATCCACTCACTGTGTAATTAACTAAAGGCAGGAGTTTAAAATTTTGAAATGTTTAAACTTGCACGCGAAATCAATTCAAATTATCTGAATTAATTAATCAGTAATTAATTAAGTAATTACCTTCGTAATTTACACATTTAACCCAACATTCAAAATTTGGTCTTTTATGTAGGGCAGAATATCGATATACCACATCAAGAACGCCGTTTCTTGCAGTATAAGGCTTTTTCTCTGGTTTACTTTTCTCGTCACACGAACTGGAAATAAAAATAACATTAGAAAGTTTCGAAAGTTAAAACCTTTTAGTACTAATCGAGCACATGACGTAAACAAACAATAATTACTGTAAATTGAAGCTATCCCCACCATCGCTCATTTGCAAATAGTTCGTTTTACAGTTGCCCTTTCGATCTTCGAATTTCGGACATTCAATCTGCGGAGTGCAGAACTGACTTCCCTTCACAAACAATCCAAAAATCCAGTTAAGACGATCAAACCCATTAATGATTTTTCGAGCATCAGAGTTGTAATTACCACAAATCCCCAAATACATCGTTTGTTCAGATCTTCATCAGAGTCCTCAAATGCCTCATGACTCAAGATGTAACCCTCACCCTTGTTAATAAAATGGAGTCCACAGTACCTAGCTATAAATCAATTAGGATAAAAATTAAAACCGGTTTCCATCTAGTGATATATCATCAACCGTCGAAAACAACGTACATTTCCAAAAAGCAGTATCCCCGACAATGATTTGCTCTGCATCTTCGTACGGATTCCCGAACGTGAAATTCTTTTTAAGAGTTTCATTCGCCACGATAAATGAAATTATAGGAGAAACTTCGTACATAAAGGCGTAGAAGTCATTGGTAGCCTGCAAGAAGAGTCCCATTTCCTAATTATATCTGTCAAATTAGAGAAGATCATGAGATGAATGAAGGAACTTACAGTTTCCGCGAATTTAATAGGATTCAGGGTTGAAGAAGTGTTCAGTGACACTGATGAGACCAATGATGGGGAACACAGGACTAATACTATGCAAACTACGACATTTCGCAACATTTCAAATGATCTTATAAGATGACTTCCTTCATCGACAAATTTTCCGCATTTACCCAGGATTACACTTTACCGAGAATGAGACCAAAGTTTCGTCTAAATGGATAGAAAGACAGGCAAAGTTGTGGAATTGGTAGAGTTGGATTAGTTTGATAAGGTCGTTGAGGTACAGACATTCTCTCCTCATCAATGCATAAATTCTTTATTCAGGCGCTAGAAAGTGCATAATGGACACTTGTAAAAATTCATGAGGAGAGCGGAAGGAAGGTGGTATAATTCGTTTGCTGTTCGTGGATTTCCAATAGCTCTACTAAATTATTCAGAATATCTAATTAGACCTTTGTTTCGCTAATAGAGCAATACTGTCAGGAAAAATAGACTATAGAATGCAAATGTCAACGGCCCGTTAATAATGCAAATGCAGATCAGAGGAGATGGAAAAGCTAAACAGTGAACCGTTTTCTGAGAATCAGAGCCTGCACAGAGAATACAAAACTAACTTTGTGTTCATGATTTATTCATAATGATATTGTTTTAAATTATATATTAGCACTAAAGGATCTGACTGGAGCTGCATACGACGTAGCCTCTGAATCCCTGCCCAACCGTACCGAGTTTCTTAACGTGTTCTATCAAAAGTTCTTTCCCGTGAACCGTTGTTTTCGGAATCCTGGTCCCTCCGCAGTACCTAAAAGTTTGTCGCGTTCATTCGTAACGAATAAGTAAATAACTTTGCTTTATAAATTATTAATGCGCTCCAGATTGCAGTATTAAATTGGATTTCCAAACTTACTGGACACGGCTATCTGGAGCATCTCCATTGAACCTGAGGAACTCGGCGTCACAGTCCATGTTTGACGCGTCCCCTGAAAGCATGTGAACTACAAAGTTATGACAACTTGGCCCCGCAGAATATTTCCAAGAACAGCGGCTTATGTTACTATCCTCCATCCGACTCTCTTTCGACCCTTTGGTTAATAGGAAATGCCTGAAAGCTTCTCTTATTCCCACACTCCTTCGTTTCCTATCATTAATCCCAGGTTTGTTCATTAAAGTGAAGATATTCACTTCGCTTTTCTTGAGATTCTTTTTGCGGTAGTTCCGCCCTCCGGGCATATCACTGCCGAAACTATTTTCTTTCTCAGACTCCGATTTCTTGAAGTACTCTGAGAAAAGTTTCGGAATTCTGTCACTGTCACGGGGAAGATAGTTACGGGGGTCAATAGGAATTAGCTTTGACGAGGGGAAAGCAGAAGAGTGTCGTCTGTTCCCGTACAAGTCCCTACTTCTGGGATCCGAATCAAGTGGAAGTTGGAAATGAGACAGGCCTTGGGGCATTCTGCTTACGTCTTCGTATTCGTAACTATTTTTTATTCCGTTTCCATTGAAGTTTGAGACGTTTTCTTGAAAACTATGGGATTCGGTTTCTTTGGGTTGGTCGTATTGAGCAATTGAAGATAAATTTGAGATACGCGGTGGCGAATCTGCCTGAGAGTCCTGGTAGCCTTCCATTTCCATCGGGTAAGGCCATTTGAAGAAACTGGGAGATTTTTCAGTTTGGGACCTTGGGTTTAGAAAGTTTAATAGAAATTGGAATCAAAAGGATTTTCTATTTTCATTCCTATCTTCTGTAACTTATAAATGAATAAGTAGATTACTCTTACTTTTCTGGAACAATTTCTGGTTCGTCATGTACAGAGTCACTGAATTCAAATACGTCACCTCCGTTGACGATGGTATTGACATCACAGACAGAATTTTGTTGTGACCCAACCAATCCCTGTAAAAGCTGCTTGATTAATATTCAAAACTCAAATTCTAATATGGTTTATCGACCTACCTGTAAACCTGAGTTACCAATGATATTGTGGGTTCCGATTAGGAACGATAAATATATAAAAGAATTCATAATTCTGGAAAGATTCAGTAACTATTCTTTATTACTTGAAATATAGATATTTAAAAGTTTTTTGATTTGTCTCACTTTGTCACAATTGACATACTGACCTTGACGAACAGTAGCTTGTGATACAAGGAATTGACCTGATTAATCTCACAGCAATTGAGATCAACACTTTAAAAGGCTTACGTTTTAAATGAAGGTGAAATTTTGGACAGTGGCCAAAGACTGTTAAGTCATTGGACATTCGATAATGAAATAAATTGACCTTTCTGAATGATCAATGTTCCCTTTCCATTCAAACAATCGTCATTATGAATTACTATCAATAGAAAAATAATAATTTATAATTGCACATAAGGAAGAAAAACATTTCGTCGCACTCACTTCATTCAGTACAGTAGTATTTGTACCATTTGAAAATTCACCCTTAGTTTGAAATTAAGTTCTAAAATATTTCTATTTTGGATCAACATCTCGTAGATGATGTAAATGGCTATAAGAAACAATTTTAGTTTCTTTATAACGGTCATGCCTCTTTTTAGTTATACATTTGCTTCGCTGTAGCAATTAGCAATTCATGCCGTTATTTTCTAAGGCTTGATTTAGAATCAGGAATCTTGATAAAGAGATGCAATTTAATAAGTTGTTTATGACCGAATTTGAGTAACACTAATTTTTCACCCCCCTTTAATATTACTAAATTATTGTAACTGGTTCATAACTCATAATAAAATTAGCTACTATACCCGTATCTTATGATCGTCCGTAGTAGGGATTATAGTGTTGCATTAACAGGGATAGAAGATTCATTACAAAGACAATGGAATTTGAGATTGGAGGTAGCAAAATGAAATCAAACCTCTTCATCGGGTAATTTTCGTCGTAAATAAAGGTATTTTAATATTAATTCTGATGCACGGAACGGATGCTTCTATGAAGATAAAAAGCATTTACTTTTACACGAAATGGGAAGCAGGAGGAGAGTATTGTCGTGCATTTAATTCTAAACTGCCAAAGTTGGACTTAGGGTCGTAAACAGACTTATAAGTAGATTGGCTCCTTCATAAAACCAAACTATAAATGTATTGGGCCATTAAAAAAACTTGTCCTTTTCACAAAAGGCAGATAAGATAAGAGTAAGAATTTTAGCATAACAAAGCTACCCCGGCTGCATGTCCGATCAATTATTGGGACGATTGCCATTTTTTAACCTTGTTCAGTTCTTATCATTTATAGATGTCATAAAATTCTTGTTACCCGTTGTAATGTTGTAAACACGTAAATGGCATAAGTGGAAACTTGCTGTTGTAAAATAAGGTACAAATTACGGATGACCCGAGCTTTATTATAGAGATTCCGAGAATGAACTTTTTGAACACGAATATTTCTGCATTCTGCATACCAAAGGAATCTGACATTGGCATTGGAATTGGAATTCAGACTGAGCTTGGTGTAAATGATTTTATCTTCTTATTTTTATTGGTCATTAAATAGGAATGCGAAATATGCTTTTAAGTAATTGAAGGTGTGAAATAGTGCCAGAAATCAACTTGTTTTTCTCAGAATTTGCGTTTCTTTAAAATGGAACAAGGATTATCTAGAGGTGTTGTTCTGTTTCAGGAAGAAATAAATAATCTCATTTCATTAAAACATATCATAATTATCAAAATAATACTTGTTGTCCATTATTACTTCAAATCTAAACTGAAACTCAAAAAGTTGATATCAAAGGTAAATCAAGAAATCAGTTCTCCCTCCGATTTCATATTCGTTGCAATTTACAAAGAACTGGTGAAACGCCATATCTTTCATTTTAGTACATTGGTTTAACATTTAGAACTAGAGATTAGTGAATAATATCAGAAAAATGAGAAATTATTATGAGGATAATAAGAAGAGATACTAGCAAGGGAATGGTAACATATTGTAAGAATCAGGAGAATATATAGCTTGATAAAAATAGAAAACCGACGTGAATAAAACAAGGGAAGTTTACAAGACCACCAGCAGCAATCATTCTAATGGGCAATAATAGGTGTGAAATACAGCCCATAAATGTCTTATAAATTTACTAAAAAGGATGAATGATCCTATAATAATATGAGGAGCCGTCGTAAAAAGTCAAGAACAAAGATGCAAACATTGTAAAGCAACGTTTACCCCTGGATAAACCAACTGTTCAAGTTTCGAAACCTGGCTTATACGGTTCAATGCAATCCGAATTCGTAACTATTCCAGAACGCTTATTGCTCCAAGTCTGTTAATAGAAACGATCCTAATGCACCCTTATAAATAAGTGAGCATGGATTCGTCGAAGTACCCCATACCCCAACCCATTATTACTCTATTCGAAATTGTTTGGTCCTTAAACAGATTGTTAACTTCAGTAAAGTTTTGGCAAGTCACAACAACAAGGCTTTGAAAACATCCATAATAACTTTTATTGGAGCGGGTATTTATACAGAAAATAGGATTTGGAATGGCTTTCATCACGTCTCTATTTATCTTTGTAGCTGCAACGTGAGAAATCCAAGCTCATCCAGCCCCTGGATTAAATGGTTCGAGAGAAACTATTAGGAATTCTTGAAGCACAACATTTTAGTTGTTCACAGACAGAGTTGACAACTGAGGTCCCTTTTGCTCCGATGTCTTTGTCCCATTTACATCACAAAGTGAGTTCAGCACAGACATCAAACACACCACACTCCATCACTTGCCTCCGATCGAATCCACTCAATCAACCCTGTGAATAAAACATTCAGCGTTTGTTCTTGTGAAAATGTTTCATTTGTTTTGACACTTCTCGTAAAACAAACAGTTGGGAGTTTCTGATGTGGAATTCCCTTCCTGTCCACACTATTTGCTTGTCAAATCTCAAGGCAATAAAATCAATGGAAAAGTCTACGAGATGAAATGGAAGGGAGATAAAGAAGTACGGGAATGAGACTGGGACACGAACGACAGAGGCTAAAAACCTTTGATATTGCAACAATACCAATCGAAATAACTGCAATCTGTTTAGTTTACTTCACAATGACATTTTGACATAAATTAAGCGACTGGAAAAATACAATTAAAATCACAATTTTCATTTACCTGGAACTCTAGTGTAAACTCCAGGCTGCTTTTTACGCCCGCATCCTCGTCCCCACGATGTAATACCGGCTAAATAGTATTGACTACCTTCCTGCATTAGTAATCCACCTCCGCTATCACCCTAAGTAAACAAATGATCTCAAGATGTAGGTGACTGAAAACAAACCAATTCCATTTAGTATTTATGTATCTACATTTCTAGAAACTACTACAAGCTCTTACAACACAAGAATCAATTTTTCCCTTTAGATAACCCGCACACATCATGGACTCAGTTACAGGATAATTGTATTCTTTGTAGAGTTCTTTACAGGTTGTGTCATTGAATATTTGAACAGTCGCCTTCATCAGGGTGTCAGATGGGATTCCTCCTGAAATCAAACATTTCAATAGTAAAAAAAATTCCTGAGAAAATATTTACAGGATTTTATTACTCTAAATAAAGAGACTTGAAAAGAAAAATCGGATGAGACTATTCCAGAGAGCGTCTCGTCAACGCCTCTACCATATGCCGAAGTTCCTTGAGAAATAATAGCATGGAATCACCTTTTCCTTTCAACACTGTCATATAAATCCTAATAATATCTCAAGTGAAAGACTAAGCTTCTGATAAAACTTAATACTCCGATAGTAGAAGAACGGTGGGGCTTTTTATTTTCCCCAGTCCAATCCTTTATCACTCCAGTCCGACCGGCCACTCATCTCCTTTTGGCAGTAATAAAGTTCAGACTCCCGACCAAATGTCACAATCTCTGGCCGATAAACTGTATCTGAACGGAAAGGAGATGACTTAACAAAGAAACGAAGGAGAGTAAGGATAAATCATTGTAAAGAGCATGGGAAGGGTTTATCAGGGCCAAGGGCTTGATAAACTTTTTCCTGGACCAAAGTGAGAGAGGAAAGACAGACGGAGTCAAGTGAGTCTTAAATCCGATAACATCTTTTTAGTCTCCTATGGAATGCACTGTGTCCGCTCCTAAGCCATTGTGATATTTGTGAAGGGATTGAGTTTATAGAAATGATTGAGTCAGAGATAATTTTCTAGGATAATTTTCGAATAAAAAATGAGGAAGTGTAGCCTTTCGGAGGGAGAGAAAAGTTCAGAGGAAAAGGTATTTTAAGTTTTATGACTTGACTTTCCTAAATGTTTCTTTGCTAATCCAATGCCATAAACACAACAATCCCCGTGAGATAGCTAAGGATCTGGAGAGGTTTATTAGAATGACATATTGACCCCCGTCGGGGGTTAATAATGTCTAGAGTTGATCTGTGGTAACGTTTGACTAATTAGATTCTACTGAAATATTAATGAAGAGTACAAACTCGCCTTCAGTCTGAAGTCCCCATCCTGTGATAATTCCGAAATTGTCTTCGAGGGACAGGTCACTGGCTGACGGGAGACAGATCGGAGTTGGTCTTCGAGGAGTTGACGATGAGCGTGACTCAATGTCATTGAGCCGTCGCCCTCGTCTCTATAATCATCATCCAAATTGTCCAATTAGTACAGGGGATAAATTAAAACGACCTTTGTGACGATAGGAAAAACTTTCTCTTCTAATCGGAATGAGTTCGTACTTCTGATTGGAAGTCGAAGGGATTGTACTGATAGTTGGGAAAATCGGAGGTGAAATCGATAGGTTTTTCCAGCCGGAGCAGGGCAATGTCGGAATGGAACGTGACGTTGTCATAATCGGGATGAACAATGATTTTGTCCACAGCAACACGGATGGTCGTTCCTCCTGGAACTTCTTCCAAATGGTTGATATCATGCTCGATTAAGAGGACATCGAATAAGGCCAAAGGATTTCTAACACTGCTCGGCCTGTTGTCTCCGATAGAAGTACTCCTCGGTTCCCTGATTATCTTGTTGCTGTTTGCAAGTGGATGAAAAAAGTTAGATTGGGATCCAAGGGAGCAAAGCAAGCGTCAGATGTCCACATGAATAATGGGACAAAGCAACAAATTAGTTTGGACATCTTTATTGCCCTCGAATATAAACGACGAAGAAACTGCCATGTTCCTGCCTCATTTATTACATGGGGATAAAGGACTCTGAACGCGCAACCCGTCCACCACAATTTTATATCCATATCCCGAGTGCCAATGCAATGAATAAACTCTGAGGTGACTTTATGTTCACATCACAAGCACGCCGACCATTTAAGATCTTTAAAAGTAAGGAATAGGACGGACGGAGGGCTAACTCATTTTTATTGAGTTCCAGAAGAATGCAAAAATATTGACCAAATATGGCATTGCTTTACGACTTCTGTTTGTCGTTTGGAATTTACATTTCCCAAGTTGTTTTCTTTTCTTGGTGGTTGGCATTCTTTAAATATGTGTCACATAACTCTGGGATTTCGAATGTCATTCTTTGTCTGGCTTGCGTTTTTGCAATGATATATTTACTAGCTTATGACTTTGCCCTGTTTCATTTGCTTTTAATTTGGAATCTGCTCTACCCGTTTTCATTGAACAATAGTATATAGCAGTGTTAGAAAGTTGCTACAGGTGTCCCCCATTCCTATTGATATAATAATTTTATAGAATAGTTTTGAAGAAGCTGAATCGAAAATATCTAGCATGGGATGTACACAAACTCAGAAGTGATGTAATTTTAAATCCATCGAATCCCCAGTTCTGATCGATTTCGTTTAAAAAGTATAATTATCTTATATTTTTAATAATATTTTCTCAGAAGTCTATGAAATTTTTTACGACGGGAGGCATAATCTTGATGCAGAGTTTTGCATTTTATTTTATTGAGGTCATGAAGGAAATGTGACATTCTGCAGAAAGCGTAATATGAGTCCAAGCCCCAAGCAAATTAAATTAAAATTTAACTATTCTAAAACCCAAACCGTTAGCAAATGCAATGAAAAATTTAGAAACAAAAGAATAATTTCATGATATCTCACTCACTTGAGCACGCAGTGCGCCGCAGTTATAACTAAAATTCCAATAAACGTTTCATCTTAGGTTATTGGTTTTAAGATTCAAGATTAAATTGAATGTGAGACAAGTCCGATCTAATTTAATCAAAAGCTACAACTCCCATACCGTAGCGATCCGATATCAGTGATCCCGCACAGAAGGGTCTGTTACTATTCGAACCGGAGATTGAAGATGATTTTTTAACAAGGGCTGCAACCCATGGGAACTCGGCTGGATAGGCTGAAGTACCACCAACAATCCGTCCTCTTGATGGATGATGACCGTCTTGAACACCGCATTCTACAATGTAATGCAATAAGAACTGTCCACTCATACACTTTATTACTTATCCCTTATAATAAATACTCCTATTCCAGCCTCTTATGATGTAACATATATACTAACATCTGGAGTTTCAAGTATCAGAACTCCCCAAATCTACTATCTCAGATCTCTGAAGGGTTTCCTAGAGAATTTAATGCTCTGATTCTCTCCAAAGTTACAATGCATTTGATCGGAACCAATGACCTGAAATAATGAACGACAGTTTCCTGTGAAAGCAACCCTGGAAAACAACAGAACCACAATCCCAATCCCAATAAAAACTTTCCATTTGATACCATTGAATATTAAATGTTTTTCCAGTACCAGTAGCAATAACAATACCATCAACAATAAAAGGTTTGATAGATCTGTCCGAAACCATAACCCAAGAAAGTAAGTGCACTTCATCAGAAAATCAGTTAAGCAAATACAACCCTTTCATCTTTGTTTCTCTGTATTTTTTGTTTTCCTTTCACCAACCATTCAACAACTCAATCTCATAGAATAGCGAATCTTTAATACTAGATTCGTTCAATTCATGGGAAAAATTTAGCGGAATACATACAATATCGGATAAAGAAATATCTCATCTCATCCTCAAATATGGATGATCATTGAAAGCTCTTCGTAAGACTGTACTGTCCGAGTTGTGTGTGACTGTTAAAAAACTGAATCCACTTGCAAAGGATTTATTTTTCAAAAGCGAAACAAGTCATAAAATATCAAGATGGTGGCTCTCCCACGACCATAAAGATGATACTCCCAGAGTAGACTATAATACACTTGGAGAGACTTTAGGTAAACAATCCGTAAAAAGATTTTTATGAATAATTCCTCTATTTGCATTCCATTGCATTGCAATGCAGAAGGGCTGCTGGTAACAATGAAGCTGAACCTTTGAGTCCATTGATTCATGGCATGACCACCGTGGGTAAATATTTCGATTTGGTCATGTCAAGTCCCTGCTGGCTGGGAACAATACCAGCACACTGGCTTTAAAGTCATAATGCACCATTTAGATAAATAGTGCCACACACGAAGTTCGAAGTCCACTTGGACATTGAGAGGAAGAAATGGGATAGTAAGTCAATATATTGCATGTCACGATGAAAATTAATAACCCCAACTTTATGCTGTGATACATTGATTGTAATTAAGAATCATTCCAGATCCCGACCACTTACTACAGTCTCCAATTCTCCTTCGTGGCTTCTCTGCCAATTTAGCCGTTGAGTTTGAGTTATTTTCCACATCTTTTAATCCTGAAGAAGGGATGAATTTTGCCGGTGGTTGTGGCTTATCGTCAGGCAGCTCTTGGCCTAGAAAAAAATAATCATCAGAACTTGTTCAGAACATCTTTCGAGTTTACTAAAGTAAACTAAAATGAGGGTTTCGGAGAATAGACATCCTGAAAAAATAAATGTTTGCATTAATTCGAAAGATCGGGGGAAAGAGATACTTCCAACTTCCTGAAATAAAACCCCTTCCAGGCTCTTTGCTTAAGTTCTTCCTCCCTTTTGTTTTAAAGGCAGGACATGAAGCCGACTTCATTCGGAATGATAAGATGTCACGATAAGGATAAGAGGGCTTAGATCAATGAGGATTCGACGGTTATAAGCGATACATAATTAAAGTGCTACCAACCATTTGCAGGGGCTTCAAGTGTGCATGTAACAGCACAATCAAATACGGCTGGCAGAGATGAGGTTTGTGATCGGAATGTTAATATCAGCTTCCCATTCGAGGAATTGTAAACTTTCCGAGGCTTGCGATTCCCACAAAACCTATGGAGCAAAATCTCATTTTTAATTCATAATCACGATCGGCGAAGTGATCTTCGGATAAACCTTTCAGGTTTATTCCCCTTCAACCATTAAATAACACGACCGAAAATTGAGCTAATACATAAATAGTTTAAGCGAAAGGGTAGAATCAATAAGCAATATAAATTCATTCTGAATGACATTGTAAAAACATCTCTAAGGTCTTCTTCAGTTCTTTTTCTTATCATTGGCGATGAGTTAGCGATTTTTTTCTAGATCATATTCACATCATCTTCTAAAACAATGGCTTGTGTGATACTTTGGACATGGTCGTGTAGGTCTTGGAAAGTCATATAAATCATCGTAATGGACTTACGTGCTGTTAAGATTAGTTGTTGAATCCGAAACGAGCAAATAGTTCTCCGTACAGCTAAATAAGGCTGGTAGTTGGAACCATACACATTTGAATTTTAATTGGCATGGCCCATCAGACTGAAACAGAATGCAAATACAAAATGTGATGACTTCAAGAACAGAGATCTCCAGTGGAGCTACGGTTCGTAGGGTTAAGACACCTACGTCTTAAACTAAAAAAAATTACAACATTAGCTTATCTTGAGTTTGATAAGAATTTGGACACCTTACTTCAGAAAAGAAACGGAGAGGTCGTTTTTCATTTCTAATCAGTCGCTTTGCATATGATCCTTTAAATCATGAGGTACAATATGTGAAATTTGTTGGTAGGACTAACATAAGATATGCATTATGCTGACCGTTTTTTACTGTATTATTACAGGAAACTTGTTTAAGGAGACATCTCAGTTTGCTACGGTCGCTGGCTCATTTGCCTTTTTATGCTTATCAGAGCAAGATCATTGAACCATACCAGAACATTTATGTCCAAATTCAGTAACTTTTTCGTTTACTAAAGCTTAGTCAAAGATGTTCAAATTCAATGTCCCAACTGACTGCTCAAATACGAATTCGTAATCATCCACGCCTAAGAGCATATTTATTAAGTACACACTTGCAAATAAAAATTCTAATATGTTTTATGGTGGTTTTGAGCAGATTAATACTAAAATAAATCTACGCCAGGGTGTCTCCTTAAATGGAAAGGTAACTATTTTCCAAAACATACGTGACTGCCAACACATTATTGTTCAACATCATCCATTAACGGAAGCTAAATGAGCCAGCACCTCTTGAACTTCAATTATAGCATTTATACAGATTCAACTTCTTTGTCGTGTTATATTAAAGACATTTATTTGGGCGAATTCGTCAAAAACACATTAAACTCCAAGTTATTGGGTCACAATTGTGATTTAATTTCATAGAATTCCTCAAACATTGATACGGTTCCCTCCCTAATGGTCTTAGTAAAAAAAAAAGTAAATCGAGATAAATAAATAATAGCCGGATTTTTATAATTTTTAGAAAGACGGATTGTTTACCGTTAACGACCGGGAAAGTTCTACGAAATGTTTACTTTTTGAGCAATACTGCAAACTTTTCTAATATAAAAACTATTATTTAAACACATCAAAAAGATAAGTTTTGAAGAAAACGGTTGGGACAGCGACAGGGTTCAGAACTTGAGAATCGACGGAAATGAGGCTAGGAAAATGAAACCGTATAGTGACTGAATTGGAGTAGAAAAATAAACTAATTTCCGGAAAAAGCAATTTGTATGGAAATGACAAGTAACTTCGTAAGATGGATTGAATTATAAAAATGGACTCCTGTTGATTTTTTTGGATTCAGCTCCACGCATAAATACAAAGGCTCTAAGAAAGAATAAGTTTTAATTCTTTTGCAAACTGAACTTCAACAGGCAAATTGAGATTTAATTAGCACGTAAAATATTCATCTGCTCAAACTGATATCTTACATATATGTAAATGTAATTGCTTGCATGGGTTTTAATACTAACTCGTGTATTATATTATGTCGCAGCTATAAAGAAAATCTGTGAAAAATAAAAGAAACTTAGAAATCTCACATTGAAATCCCAAGAGCAGGATCTTGGTTCTCTAACCGGAAAGAACGGGAAGTGACTTCGCTCAAAATGCTCGAATTCGTATGCATTTGCATTATCATTTTCTGAGGTTGAAGCCGATCTTTGAACCCGATGTCCATACAATGGGGATGAAGAAGTTCCAAGTCTGAGGTTAGCTATTACGAATGGACGAATTTTGTAAGATCCACATGGAACATCTGGAAGGAAAAATGCTGAATGTATAACCAATAATTCATCACAACTGTGAATTCTATTGAATAAGGCTCTTCAAAATGACAACTGAAAGTCTGCCAAGGCAGGACAATACGTAACTGTAAGAGGTATCCCAGCCGGTATCGGATGGCTTTAGTAAAGTCGGCACCCTGACGTCAGTAGGCCTTACAGGTCCAATGGCCGGAATTAATGGAGATGGAAACCAGCCACCCCCACCACCAAATCCGAATCCTAGGCCAAAGGCCCCTCCAAAAAATTGGTTATGCAGTCCCGTGGAACCAATCCCGAATGAAAAGGCACTACTACTTGCTGCTGCCGACGCAGTTGCTGATGCCGCACCGAATTCATGAACTGGCCTACTGAATCCGAACAATGAGGGATCAGGGCCTGCTTGATGAAAGAGGGCTTGGGACTGCTGAGCCACGAAATTCTCTTGAGTCGGGATATAATATCGTTCCAATTCTGAGCCGTATGCCTTTAAATAAATTTCAAATAATAGATATAATACGATGCAAGCTTTTTGTATTAAAACCGATTTAAAGCCTTCAAATTACCAAAACCGCAAAATGAAGAAATCCAAAAATTAAAAAACTATCACAAAATGTTGCCATTTTATTATCACAATTCGGGTAGAATTCCTAACACACAGGAACTACCACATCACAGACTAGATCAAAGACTTAACTAAAACATGTCCTACCGATGCTAGCAACTAATAAATCGATTTTGAAACCATTTATCCGGATAATAAAAACATATAAACAATTTAATAACTTTAAAACACAACGACGTTACATCAGACGGGGTGTGGCGAATTAAAAATCGACAGAGAGAAAGCATCTTTTTGTTTACAACTTTGTTCTACCTCTGCTCTGCTCATTCAATCGTATCAATCAAAGTAATCGAGGGAATACTAAATGAGGAGACATTTTTTCCGACCACTTATGCAACTTACTGGTTCCAATCAGGCACAGTATGTACTTACTTAACCCTCGGGGAAATCAATAATGAAAAATATCTGTTAAACGAAGGGCTGACACGGGAAAAATATGATTTAGTGGATTTCACAATGAGGGACAGGTAATAAAGAAAGGGGACATCAACCAGGCACGCAAGCATGACATGCTGTTTGTTACATTAGCTGACTACGAATCTCCATACCGATGCTGAATGAGTGTCATGGGGTTAGCCTAAATTTGAAATTTACGACAAGTATAATGAGGCACATCAAAGTTATATTTTATTGAGACGATTTCCATCGGGAGAGTGTGAGTGGTTGGGCGGATGGGGCTGCATTGTTATGGAAATTGTGTCATTTGGGATTGGAAAATCAAGGCAGTTTCTCATTCAACTCACACCAGGTTTCTCCAGTCTTCACGGTTACCATTTAGAGGTACAGAAAGAGAGATTATTACGTTACTACAAGTATTAATAGGATCGGCGAGAGTGAGAGTCGGTCCTTGTTCATTATTTCAAATCCCACATCCGCTTATTCAACAATCCAAAAAAGCATATCAATATCTCATCATCATCCTGTAGAAAAATAGGAGCATAACTCTATATATACACAAGCATACGAGTATGACTGCCGAGAGTAGAACAGACTTAGTTTTTTATTTATCCATGTCTCCTGCTGCAGAGCCTATTGTTATTCACAAGGTGTTTGTCATTCCAACCTAAAATGAAAAGTAAAATTTTTACACGCTATTGAATCCCAGTGAAAATTACCCCATGAAGTTGATGTAGATGATGATGAGGATGATGAAGATCCTTCCTTTGGAGTTTTGAAACTTCTCCTGAGTACTTGAACAGTGGAAGATGAGTCGGATTGAGGATTTTTAAACATCCTAATCTACCTGTAAAAAATAGAGAAAATGCTTTTGCAGCCTCCTCAAACTCCCTAATAAATAAAGAGGCACCACCTAATCGTTATTAGATAAGGGAACTGGCAATTTCTGTCTCATATTTTTGCAACTCGAGTTCTATATCTTGAACTCATCTCTATAAAAAGTGGAATATTGGAAGAATCATAGCCTTTATAGCGTACAGTTTTTAATATAAAATAGTTTCTGACAGTGTGCCTCCCTTTCTTATTTTCCTATAGCTTATTTATGAGAACCGTACCAAACCCAAAGAGCCTGACTTTTTTAAAGAGCCAAGGCAATGTGTATTGGAATCGCTGAAAGTTTTGCTGTTAGTGATTGGGTTCTCTTGCATAATATAACGATATAGATATCTAATTTCTGATGGCATAAAATGGAAATATTATTTAGCCTCTTAACTTAAATGTCTCCCAATCTCGGAAGTATTGAAAAGGCTTTAAGAGATGGGGAAATGAATTGAAAAAGGCAAGAAGGAGGGAGAGCGGATCTCATCATCGAACAACTCATGATTCTCGATAAAAATTTGAAAATTCTGATACTTATTCCAATCATCTGCTGCTCGGAGAAGAAGATGCTCCAATAACATTTTATGAGTTGGCATTTTACATACGCGTTTTACACTAGAGCCTCTCTAGACGAGGCTGAAGTGCCGTACAAGAATGTTAGGAAATCATAATAATATATACAAAATGGTACAAGATGCGTGCTGAGGCCCGGCTCGCTCTACAAGACAAGAGAACGTTGAGGATTGAAAACATGCGAAGAATGCTTATAGTTCCTCCTCACAAGTATTGCATGTTAATACATTATTAAAAAAAATTCTTCATGTCTCGAATCAGTTGACTTAAATGTTCGTATAACCGATCAATAAAATGTGGTCTGGACTTGTAGCGGATCTGCTAGTGCCCCAAGGGATTCGATACGAATTTGCATGAAACATGTTGATGTCTCGACAAGGTTCCGAAGCAATATTGGTCTTTATTACATTATAATTCCTCTATGAAATGGAATCGAAGGTTTGCTCACATTTAAAATAGATTAATCTTCCCTTACTTTGCATAGGGGCTTTTGGAAACTTTCATTTTAATGAAATATTATATCCCGTCATATGCAAAAAACCTGAACTTACTCAACGGAAGATTCATTGACTTTCAGCAGAGTTATTACAATAATAATAGTAATGAGGAATTGATAAACCGGGCTGGCAGGCTTCTGTGAAGTACTAAAAGACAGCTTAAGGGGGATTATCGGTTCGCAATTGTAGGTAAAGCCGTCTCTCTCGTATCGTAAGTACTGCATAGAGCGAGGAAATTGTCAGCTCTCTGTATGCTTATTAAACGTACTTGGTTGGAGTTCATAACGATATTACATATCTATGGTTTTGAGCCTTCGATTTTTTAAATAAATTGGCAGAGGCTCATTTGGTTTAATAATCCGAACTCCCACGGGCTTTACAGATTGAACATTTTCTAATTTGATTTGAGATTTGTGAAGTTGTCTTCAGAGGCAGTGTCTATTCGTCTGAGGATGGAATAAATTTGCATCTCTTTTTAGCTTATGATATTGTAGTATTGACCTTGAAGTTGCCAAAATCTAATTTTTTGTTAAAGGCGTAAAAAAGCACAACGGGAAAATAAATTTAAGTCAGATCAAAAAATGGGCTCTTAGAAAAACTGCAGCCGCCCAGGCTCCTGCCGATGGATAATTCACTTATCATCATTATTAGAAATGTAAATGGTAATCCTACTCTTAGGATTCAACAAGCACTTACTTACACGTTCCATTGTAAATTATTGTAACCATTCTACAAGTACCCACTTTAATACGGTGTGAGAATCTTTTGGGCTTAAACTGTTTAAAGTTTAAACCCTTATTCCTGCCCCGGAGCAACAGGAGAAAATTGGAAACTCCTATTGAATGCCACTAATTCCTCTGTTCAAAACAAATTTCCTGCACTCATATTCCATGCCCGAGAGGAACTAACTGATGAGAATGGATCGGTGAACGGAATAGTCTGAATGCCACACATTCCAACCTAAAAATGAGCTCTGAAGACCCTTTTAAATGTCAGAAAGAGGAGGACAACAAAGAGGAAATAGTTATATTGTGAAGGTAAAGGTCTTGGTCAGAGCAGCAGCCTTTGTAGGAATTAAGGTACTCAAAATAAGATTATGAACTATTGTGAGGGGAAGCTTAGGAAATGAATGGAGAAGAAATGTGAGTTCCTCTCAAGGATACCCAACCAAATCTGAATCTTCTTTTTCATTTCAAATTTTAATTTCGACAACCCGACCGACCAGCATCAGGAGCGGTCTTAGGTCTCGAATCCCGATAGTCCTTCCCATCCGTCCTTCTTTATGACAGAAAAGATTGGCCCATGCTGTGAGATGATACCTAACATTTTTTCCCAACTATTTTTGAATCCTCCGTCATGTCTGTAACTGGTAAATTTCCAGCTAACCTACAGACTGATAGACCTATAACTAACTAACCACTATGTAAAGCGACTCCTGAACTGATTGTTATAGAAGCTAAAGTAATAGTTTCTCGTAAAGAAGGCGATTGAGACTCGGAAATTGAACGACGGCTCGTAAAAATGTTTAGGTTCCCCTTCGGGAAATAAAAATAACAAGTATTCAAGTCGAGGGAAGTGACACCGGCAAGGTGGCCTTAGCTCGGTAGGCCACGCAAAGCAGTTTCGACTCAACAGGAGGGACGGGAGAAATATGTCAAATTATTTTCCATTCCAAAAAATATATGATCCCTTTGAGGCTCAGACGTTCGGGTGATAAAATGGATGATTTCTTTATGATCTTGCTACTTTTCAGTTGACATTTTTGATCTCTAAAGTCCTCTGGTCGTCTCCTCCTCGGTCCCGTCCTTTCCACCGGGGAGTATTAAACCGTGACATGCGACAAGGTATAAAGCAAGTCGGATGAATTTTCTACAACAGCCTTGCTATCGTAGAACAGTAATATAGAAGCGGTACAAAGCTACTATAATATTGTCTGGATGATGGCATGATGGGAACTTTTTTGGAATGAACCTACTAACTCTCCTCTCTTGTAGGGAAAGGAAAGGAATAATAAACGAAGGAAAATTCATGATAAAGATCTTTAGTTTTGTAGTACTATTTGAATGACGAGTCGACAATCTGCCGGCATTCCTGTCGCTCCTGCTGTAAAAAATTGAACAGAACACTCATTACTTTGTAGGTTGATTGTATTGCTGATATTAAAAATAACTGTAAGAGTCACGTAGTATCATTGGATGGAATGGGAACAGTAGCTCGATCAGGATATTTATTCGCTAATTGAAAATTGGAAACCTCAGTAATGATTAGAGCCAAAGAATATCAAGCATTCCTATTTGAAAGTTTATTTCCCATGCAGAGGCTTACTTTACCAAAAGAACTGCGTTTATATGGCTTTTGTATTTGTATTCACTCAGAGTCAGTGGACGGATACGTTTTCAAATTACAAATATCTAATAATTCCTAAAATGACAAACAAAAAGTTTTTCTCTGCCGAACCTAAAAACATCATTCACCTGGGTGAACTAATACAATAAAGAAAACAAGGTGAACACAGCCTTTGAGTCAAGTTGTTGAGTTCTTAATGAGATACAACAAAAGAAGAGGAGAACCACTTGAAATTAAAATAAACTAAGCCATTTAAACAAAGTTGTGCAGAGGAAAAAAATCCACGGTCATAAAAATCTTTACAGCCCTAACAACTTACTTACATGCAATTATACACAAAATCGCCACATCCCAAAGATTAAATCTGGTCATTCTGAAAGAGCGGTCCATACATATCTGTTGTATATAGTACAAAAACCAGAAGCTGCCAATGGGCTTGTAAATATAATTCTAAATACTCGTAAAAAATATCCCACGGATCGATAATTAACTCGAGGTTGAAATGAATGCATTTTTAAGTTCGTTAATTTGATATAAAGACACGGATCCATTAGGCAAACTCAAGCATGGGCATGCTCTATCAATAAGGCTTAGAATTTACAAGGGCTAATTTATCTAAATGGTATTGATATGCAAATTCAAAGCTTAGTACATGATTCATTCTAACGGGAGATGGAAACGGAATTTGATAAGAGTTTATAGGGTGAGAAAAGTGTTATTAAATGGCTTCTTCAAACGTGGGTTATTGACAACAACAGGTTCAAGTTAGGATATATGCTGAACAATCTGTTTTAATTAATTAGATGAGATTTAAAGCCTCACCGTCTCTTATTTTTGCAAACCCTTTTAAATAGACATTAAATGCTCTTCAAAAGAGGAGGGTATTTGTATTAATCATAGTGATCATCCCTTTAAACGGTAGAGGTTATTCTTAGTTCCCCGATCAAAGGACATACACACTGAATTACTGGGATTAAAGAAGGTAAAAAACAGTCAGAAAGAATTGTTTTTGATGTTCAGCTCATATGAGTTCTCTTGTATATAAATATAATATAGTTTCTACAATCTAAAGTAGAGATAAAAGAATGGATCTTGTAAACCTGCTGGCTTTTTCTCAACCTTTAAGACTAGATTGTAGAAGAGGGAAGGATTGGAACATTGTTGTGTGCATTTCTCATTTCTCACTTGTTGGATATAAAGTAATAGAACTAATGTTATAATAGATGGGTTGACTTGATTTTTGTTGTTAGTGTTAAATGCTCAAACCACGCCATGCCAGACTGGTCGTCATATTATGGGCAACAGTTTCTCTGCCCTTATATCCATATTGGATACAATCCATTGTTCGTATAAAATCCTTTTGATATCAACTAGCATACATGGCATACAGTATTTTTCTCTGATGATGATCACCATCATCATTTCGGGTGTCCCTGTCGTGCTTCCAGTGGCGTCTAGAAATGACTCCAAGACCGTTCCTTGATTTTCATGGCTCTTGTTCATCCCGAAGGAGTTACACTTGGATATTAGGAATTCTGAGTTTCGAAAATTTTACGGATTTCAATACCATAGAAGAACGTAATTACTTGAACCCTCACAGCGATCGCTTTCCCGAGTCCGTCAAACCCTGACGCATATTGAGAGGAAATCCGATTTTAAAGCCCTGATTTCGAACGTACGATGACATTCCAACAGAACCTATTTACTAGCAGACCGCCACTGGAATAAAAAATCCGGCCTGGAATTGTTGTTAGAAATGTGTGCATTTAAAATGCATTGAGTCAGAGGTGAATAATAGGGGTAACAACGAATGCTCATGTAGTTAAGTAATATCAAGCAAATGCACTTCTTCTCGTACCGGTTATTTCGTTTCGTTAGGCATCATCCCCATCACGGCACGTTTAGCTATTGGGTATAGGGTAAAGACATTTTTGGTCCCTTTCGTTCTTATACTTAAAGTTTATGGTCCATTGGTGTAATATGCAATAGATTTAGGGTCTAAAGATGCATATAGCTGACTTCTCTTACCTGTAAATATCCATGAAACCTGTCTAAGGTCTCATGGAGTTTCTCATACGAGTGTCTTGGAAAATAACAAGGATACGAACTGAAAGATTGGGATTGTGGATCGAAGGGATGAAATCCCCTTGAGGTAAAATACCTTTGCTGGTAGGAGCTCAAGCTATCTCACATCCCAACTTCAACTTTTTAGACAAACCAACATTATTACATTAAAGGAGCTGAGCAAGACTTACTCTTCAAGAAAGAAGAGTTGATTTCCTTCTCTAACGTTATTTACCTCAAGACTCCTATCCTCGTTCCTTTGGAATACTTGAATTTTTATTCAAGAAAACTTCAGGTTTAATAGAAGATGGCTGAGTTTGCGGATTTTTTCTAATCGCAACCAGATTCCTAATAAAACTCATTCTTGTGTCATTAATTTAAACCAGGTTCCGGTAACAGTAAAGCCAGATCAACAATAATAAACGAATCACCACAAGGATTCGAATACCAATCCGTGTCTTTTCTGCACCATCCTTCTCGTTCTCCTTATCAGGACCAAGTGCCGAAAGAATTTAATATACAAAGTCATCCTGATTAAATTAAGTGACTTTTATGCTGTTAAATGATAAGGGAATTGTGGTTTGTTTATTACTCAACGCGTCATTAAGATCATCAATATATTATATATATCCTTATCGGATAAAGTTTACCTCCTTTTAATTCGGATTTCAACACATTTTTTTCGTTCCCCAAATTGTGGAGCCTTCACGGTTGGCCTGCAGAATGAGACTAATTGTGGAGAGTTTTATCTCTGTGCCAGGAGCAATTTCACGGAGTTGTGAAGACCGTGCGTTTAGTGGAACGAGGTTCAATAATGTGTAATGGGAGATTCAATTTCGTTACCACTTAATTATGCGGTTGCGGATTATGGATTACTATTATGTGGTTGAGTGCACTAGAGAAAGCCAAATAAGTATGAAATCCAATGCTGGAAAACTGATAATCATATAGGAAGGAAGAAAAACCTGGATTTATGGCAAATCCTAACGATTTGTTGATTTAAGAAACTTTGTTTACGGACGGGATACGATACCCGGGATCGCTTTACGCGGGATGGAGTCATCATCCTCTTTGCAAAGGTCCAATAACAATACTCCTCATAATCACTTTTACAGCTCGCCTGACCAGCCTCATAGTTTTACGAATAGCATCGTAAGCAATCACAGCCAACTGAAATACCACGATAACCCCCATTCGGGGGATAACATCATTAACAATGTACGACGGACGCCACGGCTGTACACTCCAACCAATATCCCGGGCCATCGTAAAAATCGGAGTCGGACGCACAGCCCGAGCGTGCATTCCTCAGGTGGGGGCAGCAATATCATCGATAGCTCCATTTCCCCAGCCCTTTTGAGTCACCATATTCACCACTTTGGTGACACTCGAATTCCCACAAGTGCTACGAATTCCATTTCCATCACGCCGCCCAATTCCAACTCGAACACTACGATAAGTTGTGGGAGTGGAAACAGCACGTCTGCCAATATCGGTGTCCCTACAACACCGAAAACCACCCTTAACCATAATAATAATCATATAAAGGGACGGACAGAGTTAGAAAATCATAGGAATCAAGGGAATACAAAACCAAAGGCTAAGAAGTGCATATTAGAGGAAGACGATGACATTGAGAAGTGTGAGAAGGGGGCGAGGACGAGGACGTCTTGGGTCGGACCGAACCAAGAGTTCCTTCCGATCTGTGATGCCCTTTTTAACGTGATATCCTTGGCAGCTTACTTCTGTGACATTGTGTTCGATGTCCTGACCGCCTATACTTGGTACAAACTGCAAGAAGAGACTGAACTAGGAGTCCCTCTCGAAGATGATGAGGAGGGTCAAGGGTCAAAAGTACTTTGGCAGTGGTCAATAGTGGCCATCGCTTTTATCGCTCTTTCAACAATTCTAAGTCAAGCCTTATCCTTTAAATGGTATAAGGAAAGTGCAAAAAGAGGTCAGACTGGGCCCGATGGGGTTGAACTTGAAGGCCCTCCACCCCCTTGTTCAACAAGTACTTTAGTATTAATGCATGTGTCCCTGTGCGGTGTGCTATGGCGCTACTTTAAACTATTTATCCCCGTCGATCTCCGCTTTGTTAAGAATGAGGTACGGGACTTGTGTCTATTGAGGCTTATCCACGCGTTTTGTGAAGCCGCACCGATGCTACTCATCCAACTGTATCTCATTTGGTCGACACCGGGACCGGAAGCTGTGTCGGACTTTACGATCGTCTCGACGTCCCTCTCCCTCTTCAGTGTCTGTTGGGCCTTGGCATCCTTCAGCAAAAACATTAGGAAACAGAATGTTCATAAATTGGTTCTCACGTGGCTGGGTGTTATATTTCAATTCCTATGGCACCTGGGTACCGTAATCTCCCGAGTTGTAGCCCTCTCCCTCTACGCCTCCGTATATCAGTTCTGGATCTTTCTTGTCCTCATCCTTCATTGGTTTTGCATGCTAATGTGGCTGATTTCTCCGAAGAACCTTTACCACGGGGAGAAAATAACGACGCTCCGGAAAATGACTTACTCGGCCCTCATTGCCGTTGTCTACACCTTCTGCTACGTAAACGTTCAGGAGAGGAACTCGAGACAGAAAGTTATAATTTATTACGTGACAATGTTTCTGGAGAATACTCTCCTCCTCAGTGTGTGGCTAATAGCGAAAAGATACGAAGATGAGATCTGGTACAAGACCCATGTGATTTCGGCCGTGTTTGCCTGCTTTGCTGGAGGAATCCTGTTCATGTGCCTCTACTATCGGTACTTTCACCTCAAGAGATTGAGTTATGTTTACGATACCACCAGCTCAATTTATCGGAGCAGTTTGAATGGAGATTCGACTGTAAATATTAATGGAGCTATTTATGCCTCTTCCATCGGGAAGGGAATGCGGGGTATCAATAGGGCTGTAATTGGCTCTCTGGGTGAAAAAAATAAACTCGCAAAGAACGGTATGATTCCTGCCCTATCGACGAGCTTGGACGAGGAGAGACGAAATACAGGAGTGATAATTCCTAATGGAGGTTCGGCCCATCATATGAAAACATCTCCGGATCGCTATAACAAGCGGAACGGGTCAAGCCACCACGATAAAAACGGACTCAAGTCAGATAAAAGTGGAAATGTAGGAGGGCAAAGGGGTGCCTTGTACAATAAAATAAATGGCCATCACATCCATCATCCGAATGTCCCAGGAGTTTTCAACTGTCGATTTCATCCAGCCATGAAGAGGAAAAAGAAGAAACCAACATCATTCGTGCCACCGCCTGTAGTTCAGCCAACCTCATCGTCCCCAGCCGCCGAGCCAACACCAGTTCATAGTCTAAGAAGTCAGGCGTCTGCTTCCTCTAACCGAATCCAGAGTCCTAATCATCACCCGACCCCTGGCACCAGTAATATGGGTAATGACCATCACGACACGTTTCTCCCCTCCGACCATGAAAATGTAATCGGTAATGGAAAGGGAGTAAGTGGTTGTAACGACAATGTAGACGATAACGATTCCAGCCTCTCTCCCAACTATCTTGGCATGGGGGCAATGGGGTCACTCAGCTTTGACCCCTCGGGGACAGGAATCTCACCCAGTTACGGGAAGTTGCCGATAATTGTACCATCAACTGGACCGGGCGGTCGGAGTTTATATCCCTTCTGGAAGCGTCCGCTGTCAATCACTCAGGGAAGTGAGAACGAAGGGAGTGTCGGGAGCAGGGTCGATATCCAGCAGAAACTTCAGGAGAAAAAGCAACAACAACTCGCCGAGCTGAGGGAAATTGAGGAGGAAATCAAGCAGGGGAAGTTAAAACGACCACAGTTTAATGAAATTCCACAGCCTGTCACTGTACGGGAACCGATACCGGTTGAGAAGAAACAGCCCTGGTTCCGAGCTAATCATCGCGGAGGTAGGGACCCTCCGATGATGATCCCAAATAGGCCTCCGCTCATCATCCCCACTTCCAATCCAGATGCAGATGAGATCATCCTCGATCCTCAGTACCTCATGTATGCAACTCCGGACTTTGATGGATCGGACTACTACGATAGCCCCGACTTCCCGATCAATTACTACGAGCCCATGTATCAGAACGAAATGGATCACCCACTGGGAGAAATGGAGGGGAGGAGGAAGCGACCATCAAATCATAATAATCGGAGCTCGAAAGAAAGCATCTACAAGTCTTATCGGATTCACTCCGACATTGATAGTCAAATGTCACTTCCAAGGTCCTATACTCTTCCTCGGGAATTCAAGTACAAGAGGAAGTTCCGGAAGCCAATCAAGACGGAACAGTTCCTCCCTTCCACCAACTCCAGTGATGGTGAGCTAAGCAATTATTCTGCATTTTTCGTCGTGTATTTTTTTGGAAATATATTCGTTAAACTGCTTGAAGAATATCCGTTTAATACGAAATTACGAGGTGAATTAGTCGGAGTTTTAAAATATTCATTTTTTCAGGTGACGTTGATTCCGGAGAGGAAGATCCCGAGATTTACAGTCATCTCAACGCATATCCATTCCCTATCCCTTCAATTGAGCATGTTCATAATAATAATAATAACAACATCATGCCGACAGGATCAGTCTCAGCCCCACAACCCAGCAAAAAGAATCCGATTAGCCGTCGACACAAGTTGCATGAAACCAAATTATAGTTTGAATGAATTCCACCCACGCGAACCATCACAAAATTCTCATGAATAAGCATTTACAGGCGATTACATATTGTTAGAGCGCTAATAGAATTTATTCTTTCCTGTGAAATCGCCCTCCAGCCAGCACATCTCATTCCACTCCAACTCCAAGTGTTCATGACTCAAATACTTGTTTTAGCAAAACGAGAGAAGGTAATCAAACTAATCATGTAGTAAATGAATGTACATTATGTTTAAATACAATTAAGCTATATATTAAACAAGGATGGTCGAAGGTGGTCTTATTGTAGGACGGCCACCTTCTTCTCTCGATAAACCGCTTTAAGTTCTCCAACTATTATTATTATTATTACTCTACGATATAATATTTATTATATGCAGTGTATAATGCAACTTAAGGCTCAGGAAATTATCGAGCTTAGGTTTTAATGAGTTTTGGAAAGTAATTTATATTAGGAGAGTCGATAGCCAAAGCAAGATTAATTAAACTTTGCATACTCAATCGTAAGACTTTTTTCTCTCTCTTATGTTTTATCATTAGTTTATGTTTATTGCGTGTACTTATCGATGTAAAGAGGAGTAGAGTAGACAAGCGTAAATAATTCTGTGCCATAAAGATGTGATTTTTACGTGTAAAGCGTCAGGACTCTGTTTTATACGTATAAACTTGAAGAGAAGTAAAAATATTTAATTTCTCCTCTCTGCCGAGAAGTCCAAAACCTGTTTTCGCGACAAATCTTAATCTTACATAACTTGTTATTAGTATTAACTAACTGCCTTTTATGCTTTATGATTATGACTCTCTCTCTATCTCTCTTCATATTTGGGTCCTACCTACCTCGGAATTTTGTAATTATTACCTTGACATGACATTAGATATGACATATGGTGGCCGTGACAGTTTTTTATGTACACTCACGGGTGAAATTGAAGAACCTGGGCTAAGAAATGATGATGCCTTGCCTCAAATGAACAGAATAAATATTCATAAATCCTAACTTTATTGTATGTTCACAATCTTATTTTTCACACTTGTGGGAGACGAAGGGATGCATAAATGTTCCATTGCTCTACGTTACCATACAAAGTTTGGAGACAAAATACAGACCTGTTGGTTGTTGCTACTTAAGCACGTATATGAATTATAAGTACTGATCAAATTTTTTTATGTTTTCTAATTTTTTGTGAAATACAAAATATCATCGAAATTAAAGATGATCATCGATCCAACACCTATTGTTATCAATAAACATAGTTATTGTTATTATACGTTTTGTCTGTGTTGAATAATAAATAGCGTCACTTCAACTTCATTAATTTATTTTAATGTAGGTGTAACAAGAGTTTGAATATTTGTTTCTTGTTTGCTGTTACAACGAAGTAACCAGAATAGTTCACGTTTCTCAAACATTTTAATGAAATCCACAAGAAACAACATTAAAAGAAACGTTTGCCAAAAAGCAAATGATATGTCGTCGTCTCAAGTTGACAAATGAGGATATCGTTAACAGGGGCTTTGTTTTTGTTATCTCTTGAACGATTCCTATCTTCGGTTCACTTTATAATTAAATTAAAACTTGCAATTAGGTATAGGTTCCAAACTTTGAGCAAGTATTCACGCACAAGTACATAGATAACTGAAAACCATACTGTTCATTCTTATACCTAACCCTATTTAAAATTCTACGGTTTATTTAGCGACACATCATACAAATGGGATGACCTTTCAGAATCGATATTCCGTTTTCAAATATCATTCATCAAAACCGGGGTCTGTCGCCAAAAAAATTCGTACCTAAATACCTATTTTTACAGTTCAAATAGATCAAGAGGGTGCCCTGGTTCACATAGCACATAGAACCTGAACTTATAGAAGCTAGACCATTAACGAACTTCGTCGTTTGTATAATTACACTTGATAATCAATAGTAAAAATCAATATAGGTGTTCAACCAAAATTACCTTTTGATAGAGTAAAATAAATTTGAGATTAGTGAAATCCCCCTGAAATATTTCATCTTATCTTAATAACACCAAGTGAATTAGTTTTCAGAAAATTTATATCTTACGGCAATTCGATGAGTGAGGAAAACGAAAGCCACTACAAAGCATATAAAGAAGAAAGTGAAGCTGATGAGAAGGTAAGCATTTTACATTTTGTTACATTACATAATGCATATTGTATTTGCAGAAATAAATTTCCTATGAACTAAATAACTCCATACGCTACGAATCGACGCAACAATTTAGTTCAGATTTGCAGTAATTCCTTTTTAATCTGGTCTCCATTAAGTAATTCATATCCTAAATATAGAAAAATAAAAGCAATATTCTCAGCTTTTCAATGCAAAAGAAACGTATCGTTTCATATCAACAACAGAACTACTTAATTTTTTTTTACTGAAATGTACACAATGATTTTAAATTTCCGAAAGTATCGATTGTAATTTTATATACAACTCCAATCAAAATCCTTAAATCCTTTTTAAAAATAAAAGCTCCCCAAAATAGCTCCTCCATCGTATGTTCTTAAAGTTCCCAACAAGGTTTCACGGGCGCTTATTTAATTAAAACGGGTAATTCAACCATGTATTAATACTGTAAGAACTTTCCAGCAAAACGACATACAAAGCCATATTTTTATTCACACCGTAATAAAAATCAAGTTCATTAAAAAAAATAAGGCTATACTTCTGGGCGTTTCATCAAAGTGGATCTGTGAACAGAGGTTAAATACTAGATCACTAATTAAATCCGAACGCTCGAATGTTCCACAATACAATTAAATGTAGGAGTATCACATGAGCAAGTATAGAGTTGATCGAGTAGGATCTTGCCTCTCCAATTTGCAAATGCCGTAAATGACTGGAAGCCGTCCAACTCCTCAAAAGACAAATCACGTATCTTTCGGAGTTTGGTAGTCGGGAATAAGAATCTCCTAAATACAATGGGCAGGAAGTGATTCTAGGACTGATTTCAGCTCTCAGCTCTCACTCACCAACCCGGACTATTTTACTCTCTAATGATCTCTATACGCAACACAGAAGCTCTGTTATAACGCGTTTAAGAACTAAGGTGAGAAGGGAACTGGTTCCTATAAGACACATCCTAACCCAAGAACATTAAGATGTTAATAATAACCCAAATGAATATTTATAGCCGACGAATGATTCGGCCTTAAGTATCAGTGGAATTGTGTCAGTGCACATAATATTGCAAAATAATCACGGCATAAGAACAATTTCTGTATTAAGAGTGTCATACTTGTATTTTTGGGAGTGCATATATGCTAAGGCCAAATTCGTCTTCTCCGTGATTTTGGAGGCCGATGGGATCGGGACGATAGGGAAAAGTAATTCCTACACAACCTCCCATTACTTGACATTATGCGGGATGGGAATGATTAGGATTTTAGCATTTAACAGAACTTCCTCTACGTCTTCTATCCCTAAAGCTTCGGTTAATGTTGCGGATTTCAATGGATGACGAGCTGTTGCAGTCTATAAACATAAATGCAAAATGTACCTTGCCTACTAACTTACTAACGTCTTCGTGTAAAACTAAGCCAGAATCATGAGAAATGTTGGGCAATGCCAAAATTAAAAGTCGTCTTTCTTTTATTTAATTTTCGCCTTGTCTCCAGCAGTAGTTTGGCCGACTACTGCCGTACGTAAATAGGGTAGCGGAGCAGCTTCAAATATAATTGCTGTAGCTATTAGCGGATTTAAAACCTCTTTGGCTTTTGAACTTATTTAATTGGTGGCGACTACGTCTTTTTATTTGTGAAAGCTACTATATCTGGCAATTAAGTGTGGATTAAAAATATACTACATTTTTTATCAGAGGAAATTGCTAAAGTGAGCTCATACATATCAAAAGGTGAAATGTGATCTGATTGTGATTATCATGCTCAAAATCCATTGTGCTGCTTCTCTTTCCAACTCTCGTCTCACTTCATCGAATTTCAGTACGAGGAACAGTTATACGCTTCAGTTTGATTGTATCATTAAAAAAGCAGTTTTTTATATTTTCCAATTTTCAAGGGGACAAAAGTTTCGAAAGCTTGAATATTAAATATCACATTTTATTTTTACTTATTCATTTGAAGAGTGCTGTCATAAAAATACACAATGGCTTAATTACAATTATGAATTCTTCCAATTGTGTTCCCGATCAGAAATTGACAGTGAAACTACCAGTCTATCTATGGATTTGTTTATACAGAGTGAGATGAATAACATGATGTCAAAATATCGTCATAAGTGATTGCTTTAAATACTGGTAAAACTCATAGCCAGGGCCAGCCAAGAGTATTTCGGCTCTGATGAAGAATAATTGATGAGACCACAGTGAGGAAGTAAATTATGCGTGAAGCCATAAAATGAGTTTCTGTTCCCACGACTGAATTATTATGACATTACATTGGGTACGACTGGGTATCTGCCTTTAAATAAGCTCACAATCAGTCAAATTAATAATCGGTGGAATCATGCGATTCGGACGGAGCGGTTAAAAATTCCAGGGCATTTTTTAAATATCTAAATAAAATGCAAGCAGGAAGTAGTATCAAAGTTAAGCCCGGACCGAATGAATGGAGAACGGGTCCAGATGATACCCTTCAGGTCGTTAATCCAAGAAGCAAAAAGGTCAAGGTAGGAACTTTTTTGTTTTCAGTGAATTTTGAAATGTGTTCATACTTATAATTATTCATAAATGTGGAAAAGTAAAAATAGGTGATCAACAATGTTGTACGAATTAAAAATGCCTATTTTACTCCTACTAATCACGTTGTGAAAACGAGTTAAATTAGACAAAAAAATATTATATACAATTCAGACGATTGTTTTATTAAAATCTTTACTGATCTTTAAAAATTAAAACCGTTTTTGCATACAGGAGAGAATGTGTAGAAGGTCTAGAGTCTAGTCCTGTCTGGGTAAAGATATGAATTTGCACCGTGTCACATTTAATTATGAAGGAGCTGGCATTTAAACTTGAAAACACGTCTCGTGTTCGAAGGCCGGGTGAAAGAGGCATATCCTTGCTCACCCGACATCCCAAACATCGAATGTTCTAGGTGAATGCTAGTCACCAAGTTCACAAGTTAATTTTATTCGCCTCTTCATTTATAAAGTTCTAAACTTGTCATAGTTCAGACATCCGATTCGGGTTTTTTTAGATGCATCGAAGCCATGTAAAATGTATTTTTCTTAATATCCTGGCTTTGTGACATAAAAGTTTACCATCAGAACTCGGACTAAAAAAGTACATCAATTTTTTAAGATTTAGAACCCAATAATAATTTTATTGTGCTGTAAGTGTATACGTATTATGACGGCATTATTTCCAGAAAAGACCAAATTAGTAATTAGAGCCATTGCATTGCGCAATATCAACAGTTCATCCGTCGTTTGGACCGTTGGTTAGTCCTAAATTGTAACCTAGAGGAAACCCATTTCGTCTGCACCAGTTGAGATTTATTTCCCCGTTTCAGCTCTCAACAGAATGAATAAAGTTTATGTGCCAGAATGAGTCTCGTTCTCGTGTAAATGAAGTTGATGCTAACGACGATGATGGTTGCATTCATATTGCATGAAAATTAACTAACCTCTCGCGAAAGTTAACAATTTCGTGAATAAAACACACGATTTAACTTCATCGTGGGGTACCTTGTCCTCCTGTACATTTATAATTCGGTTCCAAAGCCAACTATAAAACGTATTTTCCGACTCAATGAATCACGGAATCCGGAATATTGACACTGAACTCGAGTCATCTTTGCTGCTTATGATTAAATTATTAAAGTATATAGATGTTGGATATGGCTTGAGATTGCAAGATTCGAAGCCAGTGTTTTCCAACTCAAGACTTTAAGTTTCTTAATTCAATGTTGAATGAAAGATAGCATTTCTTTTATAATTATTAGCTCGCCTATTGAAACTAGGTTGGAGATTATGATGTCAATTTATTGATTAAAACTGTCTATCCTGCATTGAGAATGCAGATTTACCCTGCTAAATAGATTAGAGATCCTCAACTACACGATTTGATCTCGGTGACATGCTACCGTTATCGATTATACGATAAAGTTTTGACATTAATGTTTCATTTCCATTGTTAACTTTAGCCGACCCAATCAACGTCAGAGTTCGGCAATTAAATGGAATCAAAAATGAAATAATTCTTTTAAACGTCTGTTGTTGCACGATTACTACATTTTAGTGATCGATGTTGCAATTTAAATTCAGCCAAGTCGATCTTAAATGATTCAAATGACTGCTGAGACTACATGCGGGATTTATTAGATCCGGTTGTTGTTACAGTTGCTTCGTGAATGCTCGGAGAGCTTAACTTGTGTAAATAAAGAATAAAATTGGATGATACACTCCACTTTTCTTCCAACGTCTACTACAATGTGTGCGTGTAAGATTATATGATTGTAGTGTAAGGGACTTTACTATTGATAGGATTTTAATAAAGAAACCCGATTTCGAAGCTACTTCTTATGTTGATTTAGATATAACTTGCAAACTGTAGGTCATATCTAATATTACTTTTATTTATTTGTTATGAGATTTTAATCAGTAATAGCAATAGTAAATAACATAACAGAACACATATATAAATATTACCGAATGTTCATAAAATATTGATAGTAATCGAATTTAAGTGTTTTTATAAATGATTTCATGACTGCTGATCAATCAAACTTTCTCGTTCCTGTGTAATTGATTTAAAACAAACCTATACCAATTGAGAGGTGTAAAAACAGTTCAGTTCATTGAAGCTTGGTAAATAAGTGAGAGGAACATTGTGTTCAGAATTATCTAAAATAGTTTGAATCATAGTCAGATAAAAATTTTGTATACTAGGCTGATATTCCAAGAAACGCCATTAGCAAATCGCAACGAAAAATCATAAGATATTTATACACAAAACATTGTTTCGAAAATAACAAGAACGGTAAAACTGTTTTTATTAAATTTTTTAAAATTACTTTCTCCCAATACTTACAAACGCAATAAGCAAACACACCTATAGATTGACGATTGACAGTTAGAGATTGAACGTTGAGATTGTTATACCAATTTTGTTGATCAACGAGTTTTTTTTACAAAACGAATACTCTTGGACGCAGTTATTGTGTCTATTTCTCTTCTACTTTAGAATAAAACATTTGAAGACTGTTCTGCCCTAAGACAGAGCATGATAGTATAAATATAGGAACGATAAGATTGGCTTTTTTATAGCTGCCTTCACATAGCTTTCCTGGTTATTTTCATTATTCGGATTCCGACAGGATCTCCTCCACTCGATGAGGCTTCCGCTACTTCTGTCTGCACTTTAGTGTGAGCCATCATTCCGTTTGATGTTGCTACAACCTACAATGTAAACTAATGTAGTGGCTGCGATCGTGGGAGACTTAAGGCAACCCAACTACACTTCTTGAGCTATCGAACTCGAAGTAAATCGTTTTATTAAAGGGCTTGATGACTTAAGAAACCGACCAATAACGAAGTTAACGTCTTTCTGCCAAGCCAACGTGATATTTGCTGACAGGCTCCTTCCAGTGCCGCTCAGACTAATCTTCTTCATCCTTAGAAAAGTACTACAAGTCTCGGGCACAGATAGGATTTACTACAGCTATTCGACCATATATCCTTGGAACATTGAATGGCTCTCAGATTCAGAAACCTGTCCTTATTTTCAGCTTCTCCTTTGTGTTATCCTATCAGAGAGTAAAATCAACGGAACCTGAGTAAACTTTATGGAGGCGCTACTCGAGGTAGGACGTCGGTGAAAGCGATTCATATTCCGGTCTCTAATAGATTCCACCAACATTTTCCGTACACTCAGACTCCACAAAAGTCTAATTCACATCATTCGTTTCAGGAACTCCGAACTTAAGAGAATGTAGGGTAATCCACAAAAAATTAAGTGAACTCTGGCCGATTCTCCTCCTTGTATTGCATTAGGGAGGGATGTTAGTTTTTGTGATTTTAACGAACATTATAAATCTATTCACCATAGATAGTAACAGAATCTTTCATTCTTAAAATTGTGGAGATTCCAGTATATTTATTTTCCTACTTGCATTTTATTTCTTGTAAATTGAACACAATGGCCATCATTTTTCTTGAAATACATGTTATTGACAAATTAAAAGGCACTTCTAAGGGTAAGTAGTAGAAATAGTAGCAAGAACTGCAGTGAATTGAAGAAAGTTTAAGCGTAAGTGTGGATTATCCCTAAGCTGTGTGCTAACTCCTCTACATAAAATCCGACTTATTCAACCCACAAGTTGTTGCAGCTCTGCTGTGCTGCAGCCGTGCAACGGTACTTTCTCTATCTCGTAAGAGATTTGGTGATTTCCCAGTATTCCTCCTCGCTGTAAATCTTCCTCTAAAGCATACTTGGATAATTCCGTACCCAACTCGAAATCGCACTGTCTGCTGAACTACACACCGAAACAATAGAGATCCTTCAAGATCAAGTCGGTGTCAAAACTTCGGTTTCAATTTCTCAAGTCGGAGAAAGCTAATGGAACGACTTTTATTGGAGTTAGTAGGTATGGGAATCTTGCAGAGCTAACGTAAAAATCTTTGTAGTTTAGTGCATATTAGTACAACGTGATAGCGGGGCCAAAAACTCAAGAGAAGAAATATGTAAGATGTACCCTCTGAAAATACACACGCAGGTCTTTATATATGGCCCACTCTCTGGATAATGATAGGGAAGCAGCAAGGATATGCAAAACAAACATGAGCATCGAAAACATCGGGTACAATACATTTTTTAGTACATCCTTTAAATCCGTTCATTTTCGTTCATGAAATTCGATCTCTCTGTGTTTGTTTGTGTGTTTTCGATGTTCGATACGTAGAGGTGGGTCGTAGAGGAATTAGGATGTCAGACTTGATCAGGATCTTAAGTCCATATATATGAATGTTTGATTCGATACAGCATTAAGAAAGGCCGGTGGTGGTGGTAGTAGTGTAGTGGTGGCTTGGCTTGGAACTGAATGGGCTCCGTTGTGTAATCACATTTCCTTGTGAACTTCAGTCACAGTTTTAGCCAAGCTGGAGTCAGAGCAAGTACTACCCATTTTAACAGTACAGTAGTAGTTTGCCAGTTCACGAATTCCCATCTCTTACGATGGTTCTTTCCCCTCTTTTCTGGGAACAGGATAAAAGAGAGAGAGACTTGAACAAGTTGGACTTTCACTCCGGTGTCTCCGTCAAAACTGAGTTTGCGTATTTTGCTAGGGAATAGAACACATACGGGAGCCTCATCATCTTATTCCTTGTGCACAGAGAAGTCTGTTGGAAATCCACACTTTCTCCATATACTAAGATAGGAGATAGGAAGTCTATCCGATCGTGTAGTGGGTTACTCCAAAATCGCCCATCTCACCGACGATCATCATCATATTACGTGTACATAACAAACACAACTACAACTATACAGTGCTTTCTTTCCACTTTTCCTGTCCCTTTATCCAATATTTTTTACTTATACCAAGTATAACAAAAAAAACATCTTCATCATCATCACCCTCGTCATCATCATCATCAACATCATCCCCACCGCTACTATAACATATCTTATACTTTATCAACTTAACTGTACGAGAGTCATTTACTATTTGCCACAATAAACCTGCCATCGGTCCTCGGCCTTAGAGTTACGGTAACAAGATCTTGGTATAATAGCAGCCGTACTTTCGTTTCATTTGTGGCTAGAAAATAGCATCCCTCGTCTCTTCTACTTACTTTACCTAAACTTAACTCTCGACTGCTCAGCTTCTGCATTTTTCATCCCGTTTATTCAATAAAAGAGAGACGGATTTTGCCGGATGGGACCACAATTTCCTTACCTTTTCCTTTAGAGAAAGTTGAAATGGAATTTCCGTAACTTGAATTATCTGGTATGAGGCATGATGCTGGGAAAGAGAGTCATTCTATCTGATTTATTTTGCTAGTTTTTGGGGGATTGACTTCCGTTTTTCAGAGATTTTGAAATGCAGACAAGAAATTGCTTTCTCCGATAGGAAATGTGTATATTCCGTTTGTCAAATCACATTAGGGCCCGGTGAGTTGTGAAGGTAGGGAAACATTCAACAAGTGTCTTGGGACAAGTTCAGTTGGAGTGCGAGTTGTTCACCTTACTTTGACTTTCTCTCTGTTTAGTCTTTGAAGGGTTCGGTTTTGTGTCTCTCATTCTCCTCTTTGATAACATATAATTTAAATTTTCCTCTTTGGAAAGAACTGCCTAAATTTATGAAGTCATGTTCAAGTGGCACTTGGGTTTTTAGCTACCGGGTCGTAATACGAAAGGAGCTTGGAGGCCCAGGATTGGCTGCAGATAAGCATCTTTAATCTTCGTCGGAGTGAGTATCTTGATTAAACAATAGTAACAACAACAAATTAGCTGTTGTAACAATTTCATAACAGTTTGCCAGTTAGTGCTTGGACTTTCACTTAGAATTTTTGGTACGTGATTTTGGGATGTGACTTCGTGACCGTGACACAAGGGTCTCAGGGTTTGAGAAGGGCCCTTCCTTCAAGTTTTTTCCTAACTTTTTCTTCAACCTAGTGTTGGAATTTTGTCATCTTCGCTAGGCATGTGGTTCGGTTCTACAATGGTTTGGCACAGCATTGACCGCATGGTGGGGTTCGGAATACCATTAGCACTCCGTTATCTATATAGCGAATACGTTATTTCTTTACTCGCGACAGTCGAGACACAAGCGTTTTTATTTTCCCTGTTTGTGTTCTTCATCCTGTTATTTTTAATGGCGTTGTCCACTATATAATTGAATTTTCAATTGTACTTCAATTGGAAAGTGTCGAATGAAAACACGTAGGTAAAGCTAGAGTGTCAAGAAATTGACAACTTTATAACTATATGTACATTGGTAAAATATTGAAAATTTGTTGTCTACACTGGGCTAAGTAGATTCTTAAGAAATGTTAAGGGATCCCGTGACTTCCAGTATGTGTGTTTCATATGTTCATTTCTCTCATTCTTGTATCCACTATGCTTTCCCTGTTCTTGCGTCAAAGGAAAAAATGTGTGTAACAACCACTTTTGATTGCCACTGCTCTCTTTGAAGTCGCATTTTTTAGATCTTGAAATCCCGGAGTGCTACTTTGACAATTTCTTCAACTAATAAAAATCTCTACGTTGCTTTTCCCCATTCCAAGGTTCTTTACCCTTATCTTGAGTTCGAGAAAGTGGTTATGACGTTTTGAATGGACGGGAAAGACACGTTTTTACTCAGAAGACGCAGAAGCACTCCTCTAAAATAAAGCTACATTTTGTATTTCAGTTTTTTAAGTTTGAAATGCAGAATCTGCTCCTGACCTGCCCTGAATTTTAAAATAACAAATAAACCAACTTCATTCAATCGTGGGAATACTCTAATTCCTTGAGATTTAGTAGATCTAGTAAATACGTTATAGTCGACGGACATATTATAATTTGATATATGGCAATCTCAAAAGTCATTTATCAACCAGCAAGACATCAATGCCTGTTGGAGACAAATTCATAAAGATCGCAAATGAGGAGGCAGGCAAAGGGAGATAGGTTCAACTAGGAGAAAGCTGATGATCTAATCTTTTTCAAAACTCTGCATGTGAAGGTTCGGAAAAGTTCATAGCACAGTATGCACAATGGGCTGATTTCTATATCAAATGAATTGCTAACGTCAGAAGAAACCATTCTGCCATGCTTACTGGTGCGGTAAAAGGAAATTGTAATATCGGAGATTACATCCCAGTTTCTTTCAAAGATTTTCTACAGTTATTCCTCGTGATGGTTGATTGCGAATTAAAGCAATTAAAAAGTTTGAAAATGGTCGCAAAAATCGATTGAACGAACCTATGAAAAAGAAATTAAACATATATTTTTTAATTGGCCCTTAATTAATCAAAAGCCCTTTAACACAATTCTGTTCAGCATTAGTTTCAATGGGGTTTAGAAACTTGAATATCGAATGACTATTTTTGATTAAAAAAATTCTTTGATTCATTGAATGTAATTTCAACTATATTTTTTGAAATCCATGCATTTTTTTAATTATATGGTTTTACACAAACTAGAGATAGCAACTCGGGTTTTAAAAAACCTCCCCTCGGCTAAAACGTGGATTTCAAAGTACCCATCTTAAAATTTATGATTATGTTCCAAAAGCGTTTAGGTTCCCCCCTCCCTACCTTCATATCCAGGACTAGGAGAAGCAATGAACGTATATTAAAATTACAATGAAATAAAAACAGCTGCCACAATCTGCTTTATGACTTCATTAAATAAACACCACAAAAACCCCATGGGATGTTTTTGTACCGAATCTCGACTCTCGACCCAAATCACCCTGACCCAATAAATTCCGTACCTAGAACTTTGCACCAAGCCACCACCATTGTTGAACCGAAGCAAAGTCTAAAAAGCCTCCTCCTACAATCCAGTTCGGATGGAGATTTTGACCACAGCATCTATGATAATTTATCCCGTGTTATTTAGCTCCTTTAAACCTAGAAAAAAACAATAAATTCACTATTTTCGGTTTCTTCATCAGTGAACTGGAAACGCGGCTGTACTATTAATGATAACAATCCCCCAAAAGGATGCACGGAAACGTAGTCGTGCCCTCGTTCTCTACAGAACACACTTGGAAACGTTAGAGAATGAACGAATGCATTTCACAAAGCATTTCGTTGATGCCAATATCTGAACTAAATCTCTGCATCGGACTACATGTAACTGGCAGTTGACTTAATCTTAAATCTTGGAATTCAATATGGCATAACCTTCAACTTCTTCATCTTGACTCTTTCCAACCGTTATATAACCTTTATCTAAATATGTTGGGAAAGGAATGGGAAGCAAGGAGCTGAAACAAATGGATAACATCCCACGGAGAAGTTTTACAGGAAAACAGGAACTAGAGAAATTCATATTTTCATACTCAGATGAATCTTGGAGTGAAAAGGATATTCTTTGTCCAAAGTTAACTTTCCTTCGCTTGCTTTAAGCCTGAAAATTCCTCCATCCTCAGTTGGAATGTAGAGATATAAAGGCTACTATCCGGTTTCCATACAGAAATGGGCTATTTTTCCACTAAATACATTGCTAAAAATGGGCTACTTTTTCATGCATAATTAAGACTTGTTACTAAGGAGTAATTCTGAATTTAGGAAAATAAACCCTCGAAGTTTCCAAATTGAAACTGAAATTGTTGTCAAAGCAACCACATTTTTCTACGTTTAAAGTCAGTAAAGCCGATATTATCGTCATGGAAACCAATTTAATACATATCTAAAGCTTAAAAGCTGTGAAAAGTGAAAATGTTGTCATGGAAACCAGATTTTGAGAGATCTTGCAGCTAAAAAAAAGTTGCAAAAAGTGATCATATTACCATGGAAACCAGATTACCATAATCATATTACCAGATTTTCAGACCAAGCGAATTAAATATTCGTCAAAATTGAAATTGTTGCTATAGAAACCAGATTTTCAGAGATTTAACGAATTTAAATCGTCTCAAAAGTGAAATTGTTGCCATGGAAACCACTTATCATCGTTTTCGGTTTTAAGTTTGCGGCAAACAGTTTCATTTTCGTCCTGGTAACCGGAATGTGATGTGACATATTTTTTCTGTTGCGATGTTGACTAGGTATTATTTTTGGCCAAAACCGGTGTCTTGTCAGCCCAAAAAAAGACATACGCCAGAAAATCAGATTTTTTTAAGTACCCTTAAAATGTTCGTCAGAATGTGCAGAAAAAAATAAAACCATTCCGAGAAATCTGATTTTCTGGCGTATGTCTCAAACCTGACCTGGAAGGTTGGCCAATTTTGCATGGAAACCCGATAGTAACCTTTGAAAACGAACCTCACCCTCTGTTCAAATCCTTGAACTGGAACAAAGTGTAAGCCTTTCTCCTACGTAAGATTGCAATCTCCCGTACTGGAAAGCGCAAAAAATTTAAATTAAACGCCTTGTCTTATGAACATAGCTATGGAACTGACGAAAAAGTGTAGGTAATATGGAAGCAGAGGCCAGAGATTGTATTGGCCTAGTTTAATATTCTACCTTATTGACTATCCACTAACGAGGAAATATCTGTTGTGGCTTTCGAATATTACGACAGACAACCGATCTCGGCAACAACGTAGCCGGGACTTTGAAGATTTAATTCCAACCAGCCTCCTACGCAAAGCTCCTCGTCTCATTACTCGAAATTCTCGGAATTGAATTCACACTGGAAGCCGTCTTTTCAAACTTGTGGAATTAACATTTTCCAAGAAAGCTGGAGAAAAGAGACCCTATCAATAGAATGCTGAAATTGAGACACATGGATTGCGTATGAGCTGAAACTCAATAAAACAGGACATCGGATTCCCGACAACCGAATTCATGGATATGTCTATTTCTGGCCACGTTACGTGAGCATGACTTTCCCCGTTTCGGTGTTTCTTCACAGAATGTGTAATGTATTTCACTACTACAACCACCACATGCCCATCTAGTACACGAGAAAGTACTCCTTTCCCTCGCCCGTTCCTTCCCATTCCAAGATATTTCAGCTCTACTCCGATCCACTAATTGTAAACGATGGCTGGGGAGGAGGAGTTGGTTAGTTACATGTATCAACGTGCAGGGACTATATGGTAGTTTATTAGTAAGCCAGGAAAGTAATTTTGAAACCAGCTTCATTCAACTAAATAAACCCTGATGGAATTCAGATATTTTTATTGAATCCTGAGCTGGAATAATGGGCTCTTAAAACTTCCCTAAGAATTTCGCAAGTAAATAAATAAGGGCTAATCTTAATCTCCTCCACGTTGGGACGGAGACGGCCGTAGTTGGATGCTAGGAGAGAGGAAGCACTTTCCCCAACCTCGCCATTGAGATAACCAGGGAAAACAAAGTGGGCTCCGAAATTGAGCTCTTTTAGCCATAACGACTTGTTACTTACATGTGTAACAAAGGAGGAGGCAACAATCAGACCTATTGGGATTAACAAAGGGGAACTGCGCCTTCCAACAAACTTTACATCGCCATAAAAAATAACTTTGATGGACTTGCCTTCATAAATCATCCATCAGAATATCCTTGACGAACCGGAGACATGGGTGTTGGATTTCAGTGAGATTCATATAGCCGGCATGGCAGGTCTCGTTCAGTAGTCTTTGGTCTGGTGGTTGTACAAAATCCTTAACGATTATTGACCTGAACTCCCTGCGTTGCCTCTCTGCGTGTCTTATTACGACCACCTTACTCCACCATTCATAATTATTGCAGACAGACGGTTTAAATATGTAAGTTTGTAATTATTTCGGGAAAGGCTGGTCAAAAATGGAGTTTAGAAGTTGAACTCTCTCCTCCTAGCATATAGTACTCCGTACTCCTTACTCCTTAGTGAAAGCTAGAGCAGGGACCGTAAAAGTAACTGGAGTAGCTGAAAGACTCCGAGTTTGCAATTTGACGTGAAGTGATTCCAACTGACTGTCAGACAGTAAGACACGATCTCCTCCGGAGGATCGTAAGTAAACGAGTTGGGTACGGAATTGGCTAATCATGGCTATGTACGACACCAGTGGTGGTTACGGAATAAGAACTCTGAGGTCAGGAAACGGGTTGCCGGAGGGAGAGATGGATGCCTTACTTCTTGGAAAAACTAGGGTAAGATGTTTTCAAAAATACTTTACCGTTTTTTTTTTAAATTTACACCCGGATATTGGTAAATGGCAATAGCTCTTCAAAAAATCAATTTTTAGCCTTTCGGCATTTGGTTTCTTCATAGTTCCATATATATGGCATTATGACTGTGACTTATGAGATGACTAACTTATGTAATGTGACACGATAAAGAACATCGTAAGTTAGCATGCCAGTTCTGAACGAGGGCTAATAGTCCTGTATCAATGTACCAATATAAACTTGCAATAAAAGCCAATGTTATCGGAAAAAGGGGTAGTGGACACATTGAGTCGAAGGACATGACATCATAGGCTTCCCTGTCCGTCGAACCAATGCAATGGCTCCAATTACTCTAACACAAATTCAAACGCTTCTCTGCTTGTAGTGCATGTAGTAAAGAACAGGAGCAGCTTGTGATCCAGCATCAATTACACTCAAGGGTTTTCATTTTTCATGGAGCAATCCATCTCCAGGCACCCGAGCAGGATGTCATATCTGGTTATCTGTAACTATTTCTCCCTCCCGTCGGTTTGGGATGTGGTTTGGTTTAATGAGTTTATATTTGCTTTCTCCGCTAACTATAGATATTCTAGCTCAGTTTCCCGACAGTCCGACACGGGAACTGACGGGCCCCTAAAACAATCTTCCCAATGGGACAATGTCCCAATTAGTTTTCTCTGTTTAAATATCACCCTCGAACTTCTACAACTTGTGCAGAGAGCTGTAAGTAATTTATCTATCCTGTCTAGCAGCGAAATAAGATGCATCACCATAACTCTAATTACTGGTAGCTTTATTGTAGTTATCGAATTAGATTGGTCCTGGGTTGGATGGCATTTGAAGCCAAATATGACGCAAATCTAATTTCAATTAGTAATTGAGTCCGACCGTCTCTTTTGACTCTGTTCTCAGAAGAGGATATCGTCGCTGGGTGCGCTATGAATTTGTAGTCTACAAATTATACTGACTGGATCGGAGATAATAATGCACGTAATTAGTGTATACATACTACTACTATGATTGATGTTCACTGATCTATATAGTTATCTACTCCATAATTACAGACAAGGAGCCTGACCTTGTATCGACATATATTTTTATTTTTCCTTTGAGATCAACTTCTTTTTATGAGAGCGAAACGATCATTAATCTTGAATATGTTCATTATAATTTGAATAGAAAGGAAAACTATGAGTTCTTTGATCAGTTTTTGTCTAGTCTGAATAAATGCTAGTCGTATTGTTAGTGTTTTCTCTAATGACTTGGCATTTGTTAGAAATATGATCGGTAATGTCTCTCGTTACATTGAAGAAATAATTGCATTCCTATAGAATTTTTTAAGGGAACTATTTTTGTTACTATCGAGAGTGTAATAATATTCTTAAGTCTAGAAATTCCCTTTTCTGATTAATTAGTGTGAGGGAAAAATCGATTCTTTAGAAAGTTTTTGCTTATAAATTATTAACCATAAGTCCCCAGTACACATTGGTTGCAGGTAACGGTTGGCAGGATCAACTTGTAAAAATTTGCCAAGTGAGTTTCTTTGAATCGACATGTTTCAAGATCATTTTGGATCATTGTCGGAAGTCTGTTGTAAAGTGTCGTAGATTTCTTATGCCACCGAATGTTTTAAGCAGTCTCTTAATTCAACAGAAAAATCAGGTTAATGGTAAAAATCAGAAAGCAAAGATCCTTCAATATTTATTGCATATTTATATTTTATATTTATTTAAGTGAATTTTACCCGTCAAAATGATGAAATGCTCAATATTAAAGGTATATTACAATAACAAAACTATGTTTAAAAGGCATGCGTAATAGTTTCCGCATTCATAATGTTCCCAACTTTTAGACCAATCTCAAATTCTGACTCGAATCCTCTTACCGAAAATATAATATTTAAAAAGTGCTTGCTCCCTTCGGTATTATTGTCAAAGTCAATACCTCGTGAAATTGGATATTGTAAAAATAATTCTAAGATAACTTGAATTCAGCATGTGGTTTCCCATGTGACGTGTCATTTCATTTTATTTTCGGGCTTGATACGTAGACTAGATTTTACAGAGGTAAGAAAAAGTCCAAGAGGGATTGGAGAAAGTCAGCCGTGTTTGTAATGTTATTTCCCGATTTTCTTTGTTGGAGGTTTGCTTGTTCAGGCATCTGCTCCACGGAACAAAAAGTCAAATTGATTTTTCCGGTAACACAAAACTGCGATGTGTGTGTGAGATTTTGGAATTTTGCAATAGAAAATGTAAGACTAGAATGAGTAGATTTTCCGGAAGGCAAAATAAATGGTTGGAAGGAGGGATGTGAAAGGTACTATTTCATTTGTTATCGAAAATTGAATAGAATGCTCTTATTTCTGTATCCTCAACTACACAACTATCGTTTTACAACAACAACTGATTGTGAGATGAAGCCCGTCAATGTATTATTCCGAAGTGGATAAATGAACATAGTCAATAATATTTGGAAAAACTTTTATCACAATTCCATATAGCTAACATTGAAAATCGAAATTCATTTCTTGTTGTAGTTTATGTTTATGTAGCTTTGTTTTATGATATGTACATTTTATTGACAATACAGCAAATTCTAGTACAGTAATAATTAAAGTAAAATTTAATTAATTCGACTTTTGTTAAAACCTAACTTCCGATTTTGTAAACAAACATTATCAAAGCCTTACATTAACGCTACTTTTCCTAACTGTAAACTCTAGTTAAAACGCTCGCCGATTGTATTACTTAAAAACTACTTTCTCCATATTTTACACTAGCGGAATGACAACCTAAATTCTAGATAGCTGTTGGAAATGTTGCAAAAGTTACTGAAAATTAAGCTACAATTAAAACTTGATAACTGATAATTCAGTCATCTTGGAATTAGCGTCAGTGATTAGTATATGCAATTAAAATGAAAGCGAATTAATGTGTTTTGTTCAACTGTGCCAATTTCGGGTTAAGCTCTAGCTCTCTGCTGACACTGGTAATTATTATCCATTGTACGACTTTCAACGGCAACATTCCTTGGTTTTGTTTGTTTTACACTTCTGTGTTGAATTGTTGTAGAGATACTCATATTTGTAATGTTTTGTAGGAGGCGGAATAACTGGTAAAAATATGACTTGTAAGTAATGCAGGAATAGTTTAGTTTATTGATGAGACATTCCCTCCCGTCAAGATGGGCGTATGTTCTGACTAGGTACTTCCACTAAAAATTGCTGTTGTACAAATTTAAATTATTAAACGCTAAGCCACAAACTTTTACTCAAAAGGAATGTGGAAATAATGCGGTTCTAAGTCAAGCTGTTATATACATTCGAGTTTTAGTCTGTTCCATTTTCGGCTTGCTAAATCAATACAAAAGCATGGGGAAAGGCACAATAAGTCGTATTTTCAAAAGAGATTTCTCATTTTCGAATAGAACCAGCCTAGTTTTAGAGCCTTCGTTTCCATCTTATAAACTACATCTATGCATCTCTGAAATGACGTATTAGATGTCTGCAAAAACTAATGCTCTTTTAAAAATATTGTTGATTACTCTTCAGAACTTCTATTTCTAGTACTTATGGGACATGCCATGCCGTTAGAACCAGGGTTACGACTTTTCGACAATTATATTTTATAAATACGCAATCGCAAAGATTGTCAAAGCGCTTCCATGCTGTTTCCATCTATTTGTAATGATTTTTAATCAACGTATTTTTAGTTATTCGTCGGAATTATTTAGTAATAAAAGTAGGGCAAAACTATCGAAACCGATGAAAAATATTTTTTTCGGCAAAGAAGTAACTGATAAATGAATCCTAGTAACGAATACGTTGCATATGCACAACGAAATTAACGCATCATAGGAGGTTTACCGGTTGTTAACCCTATATTTTGCTATACCTAATACAACGGGATTACCAAATCCAATTTCCTAATGGTATATTTATTGCTCCAGGATATAGTGTCATACGATGAAATTAGTTTCACCGGATTTCCCCGTTGTTTACCTAAGTACCAGATGTTGCTCGTTCAGTCGACTTTGGACAAGGCAATCAAGAAATGGAATAAAGAAATACTATGCTCTACAAATGTCTGTCCCTGAAACCTAAACTCAGCAATTTTGTCAGCAATACTTTCCCTCCTCCAATCCCCTCTCTGTATAAAAATCAATTAAGTTAGTCGGAATCTTTGTGTACTCTTGCTCCGTTTACTACAAACTTGGCAGTGTTAACAAGCTATAGGAACAACTGCTAGCTGTAATTGCACGGTATTCCGCCATACACTTTTTGCTGAAAGCAAAGACGAACTCTTCACAGACTTGTTCCAATATTCAAGACTCTCGAATTAGGGTTCGCACCCGTTGAAATTTATTTCAAACCATGATTTGGGGTTTAAAGTCAACAATGAAAAAATGTCTCGCGATATAATATACAAGACCAGAAAATGCATGACAGTTTTCAGATTTTTATGAGTTTTGTTATTTACCTGTATTGGATTCACAGATAGTTTTATGCTTATTAAAAGGGGCATATCAATAAAAATGCCCAAAACTCGCATACAATTTATAAAAATAAATAATCTAAATTGGTTTCGAAAAACGTCAACATGATTAATTTTATGTAAGAGCTCCTTTTTCGTTCAACAAGTGTGTTTGTTATTCATTTTCATATCCAGTGGACTTATTAAGCTGTAGGATTATAGCTTCGACCTCAATAAATAATCATATAATCAATTCATAAGCCCAATTAAAGTCTTATTGAAAAGATGAAAAGGGATGCAAGCCAAGGCATGTCCCAAAAATAAGTACATCTCAATAGCTCATCGATCCTTTTAATCCACCAATTAATCGAATTTGTTCAAGAGCAACAGATGGAAAGGGCAAAACAAATTCGTGCCTTTGACTACTTAGGTTTTGTTGTATCATGCATCAGGCCTCTGAGATTGAATAGAAGACTTCCTTTCACCCCCACCAAAAGCTACAGGATTTCAAAGGTTAGTTACGGTTAGATAGTTCTTACAATTTCAAGGTTGAACGCTACAATCTGAATTCGGGCTAGCATCAATTCATGCTCGTTTTGAGAGTACCCTATGAAGTCAGAAATCATAAAACTTACTCCGCAATTTTTTCTTTTTGAAGCCATAACAAGTACCTAATCAGTATATAAGTCAAATAATTTCTAATCATTCCTTCAGTTGACTGCTTTAAAACAGACTGTAATATCTTGATTATATAAAAGGGAAAATACTTAAACAAACCCCTTCTGTTACAATGTCTATAGAAATAAAGTAAAAATACGAAGGAAGTTTGATAGGCTGCCCAAAAGAGTCTTGGAAGAAGTAATATGAAGCTGGTTAGGCTGTTGCGTCGCCACACCGGATGGCAGTGAAAGGCTTGAACGAGCTTTACGATTATGCTGTAGCCAGACAGAATCTGCTGTGAGGTATTTGCTGATCCTCTTTGCCAAAGTCCACATCGAGGATATGCAGGCGGCTGGCTGCTAATTCAGTTATAAGACAAGGAGGGCAATGAGGTGACACACTAGAAACGTGTTGAGAATTACAAGGGTTTCAAACCACCTAAGTGAAAGCACATAGACCAACAGACCAAACAACGCAAACCATGGGCTCAAAGAAATACAGGATAATGGAATTTTGGACCTCAACATTTGGAGAGCGAAAAACTTTCTAATTCCGCTATTTGTGACATGAGTGCCTGGAAAATAAATTAACATTTACAGATTCTGCTATGGTCTTTTACAGAATTTCAGTCCTGGAATTTGATGTATTTACTTAAATATCATGCCATTTTCAGAAGATGTGGTTAAAGACGCATTACAGTTTCTGTCTTTTTTGGTTAAATTGTCTTACTTAAAGAATTTAAGGATATAACAAAATATGTTGAACTGTAATCATCGAAATCGCAAAACACGTTCAATTTTCATCAATATGGTTGGGGAAATGTGCATTGCGAGTGGAGAATGCAAAAAAGTATCAAAGTTTAGCATTCTATTTGAAAACATATCGTCAGATTGTTGTATATCAGTGTATCCTTTCGTGGTTTATTGTGGAATCTGTGTATCCAACTTTGAGATTTATTGCAATATATACATTATGCAGTTTGCCATTTTTTGTGGAGATGAAACTATCAGCGGGTTAGGGTTTACGTTTTTCGCACCCCATTAACCAATCTTTCAAGATGGATCATAAAAACATTGCAGAATATTCAGCAAAACTAACATTCTTGAATGCAACCCTAAAAACAGCATTAGTTGTGAGTTTGTGAGTAATATGGTGTCTTTAAAATAACCATAGACAATCTCAAAATGCCACAAAAAATCTCCAAAAAGTGTATTGTGTTTTATCTGTATACGGACAGACCACAATATAAACACATCCAATTTCTAGTCGGCAAAATTGTTGATGTTATAGGGTTTAAAATTGCTAAAGGCAGATTTACTAATCTAGTCTCCAAAGTTTAGAGAGTTTACATGGGTTTGTAATTTATAGCATTACTAATAATCATTACAATTGAATTTATTTTGAATGAGAATACAAGTCTTTTAATAACTCAATCACTATTACCCAAGGATGCATTGTTAAATGCTGGAAATACATCAAAAGCGAAGAACGAAATCTAATTTGTGGTTTTCGCTTTTAGTTTGGAAGCACCAGGTAGATGCATCAAGTGGTTATATACATCAATAGCTTTAAAATTTGGAGATATTCGTAAAATATATGGATTAAAAGCACATTATTCCTTTATTGAAATTTTCAAACTTCAGCCAACTACTAGAGATTTATATAGCTTTAGTATGGGTACCGTTCTGAGTCGAAATAAATAAAGGACTTCCCGATTCACTCAAATTCCTATATTAATCATATTCCATAAGCTTTGTGGCAAGAGAAAGTGATATTAAATTCCTCCTGAGTTTGACTGCAGCCTTGATTCCAGAAGGCATTAAAACTAATGTTGATAAGAAGCTATTTGGATGTAAATTTCGAACTTTTTAATCTACATAGCCTAGAGATCCCAGACTAAGTGCTTCTATTAGTAGGAAATCAACACCGACAAGATTTTCTCAGCCCAGCTTCACTTCCTCGACTCCATGCAGCACGGTTTCCCTTGTGAATGATTTATAATATCATTATCTTCTGCAATAGCAAGAACAGACAATAATGAGAATTCTCCCTCCCTCCTGACATTCCCAACTCTCGGTTTCAGGAGTCGGGTTTTCGGATGCGGTTGGCCTATTGCATGAAATATAGCTGTTTCATCGTCAGGTTGTAGTTATTCTAATTTTAATAAATGTTTAAAATTGAATGAATTGTTAGAAAGTTGGAATATCCTTCGGCTGCACAGACAACTTGGATGGTGGTCCAGAATATTTCCCTTAGGAAAGCCGAAGGTGTTTTACGAGGTAGAAGAGGATCCAAGGATGGTGAGAGTACACACGCAGTTTAGCGTGTCGGAGGGTGAGTGAAAGTTGACCCATTTTTTAGCCAGTTCGACCGGTGCATTTGCATCATTTATGATGTCTGGGAAAGGACTAATTAACAGTGACTCGGAGACAATACAAACCTAATAGAGTTGAAAGCTTTTTCCATCCGTCCAACAGCAGGAAGGCTGGAAATATGTATATTTTGACGATGATTAAAAATGTACGATACAAATTTATTCCCATGGAAGATCTAAAACGTGGTGGTTAAAACCAGGTTCTCTACGTCGAGTTTTTGTAGAGATAGTTGAATAAGGACTTACAGCTTTAATAAATTACGAACAAACCACGGTCATAAAGGGGCTGAACCACGATGGATCCTGAAGAGCAGTACAATCCAATATGTTATAAACTCTGACAAGAGCAGTTAAGCAAGAAAGCTAACAATTAGTTATTTCCAGAGTCATTTCCTCAACCCTGAGTTTAACGGAATTCAAACATCACCTCAAGCTCGATTTTAATAATTGTCGATGAAGATTATTCAAATTTAATTATACTATTAATTCACAATATATTCTGAAACGTATGGATTAGAGCAATACCGACGTTAATATATTCTATTTTTGTTGCAATAAAAGTTCTAGAAGAGCATTTAATCTTATGAAACGTTTGTCTCTGCTAATAATAAATGCAGTGGTGAAAGCGCTGCTACTATATTAAACAATCAAGGGACTAGAAAAGATAGAGAAAGTCCACGTGCATTGAGATTTTCTAACAAAAAGCCAATACGTACTCATAAAATGTCTCAATCTACTACTTTCCCTGTATTCAATCAAAAATACTGTTGCGAACATGCATTCTTGGTAAGAACATTGACGTGGATTTCTTAGTTTCCGTTCGGGCTTTTTAACGTCAAGACTTTACCTGACACACATATAACATTCTGTAATAATTCAGGATTTGTACTTAAGCATCGACCCCTGAAGTGCGTTCTGTCAGTGACTTATCAGGTGACAGGAAGTCAATCTTTTAATCCCTTTCATAACTTCCAGTGCTGCTCCAACCTTTTTTAATATTCACGTTTTTTAGCTAGAATAAAGAGGATTAAGTTTGGGTGGTAAGTCGTGAAGTCTGTCTTTGAAATTATGCCTAAGACATTGAAATATTAATAAGGATTATCTCTGTATGTGACTGCTATGTCAAACATGAATTACAGTTTTAAATGGACGCTACATTCTGATTCTACTACCTCGATTGATTTTACACATTATTTCATCTTTTACTATTGAAAAACGGATTTTTGGCTAACCAAATAATTGAGATTTTGAAAATCGGTATACTTGACGACTTTCCAAATGTGTGATCAAATAGTTTAATAAAACAAAACAAGAAATTATGCCTTTCGTTTCAGCTCGACATGTATACTTGTACTGTAAAGATAAAGAAGGCCCGGCTAATGGTATTAAGTTTAGTAACATGAAATATTTGAGCCTACAATCAGTGTCCGTAAGTATAAAAAGAAAAATAATGTCCTTTTCTTTTCAAGAGATTTTCAATGAATTTTGAAAAGAAAGAAAGGTCTCGGCTACCTTCCACTCTAAATGTTACAGACGTATTCATTTACATTGGTGTATGAAAACCTGGTCCAACTTTCTAACTGAAGACTATAGAGAACATAAAAATAACGGGGTTGAGTTTGCGCTGTCCCTTAAATTGGCTCACCACCGATGTCTTTCTCTGGCCTCTGACTGGGGCTATTAACTATTCGAAATATTTGCCATCCGCCTCTTCATTTCCTCAAGTCAACACTCCGTAATCCCACTGAACTTACAAGTTTACAGATAAGCCATCACTGCTGAGCGTTGTAGTAAAGCAGATTAGTAAATCTAAAGGTAATCTTACTTTCCATTGGATACTAATCTTCTTTCCGGATCAAAACAACGATTCTGAAAAAATTACTAACACGAACTTTGGTCAAAATATTTCCAGCATGAGGTAAAAACGAGTGCTCTTTAAAATCGTGATGTACGAATGCCTCAGTCTCAAACCCGAAATCCAAGACTCCGTTTTTATCTACAGACTCAAGTTACATCTTGGTGAAAGTTCACGTTGTTTTCACCCCTAAGACGAACAGTGCACCATCGTTGCTAGCACGTGCAGTTCCCAACGACTCCTTCAAGAGTTGTCATATCATGTGTTTAATGTAAGCTGTAGTCACTGCCTTCAACGCTGAACTTTCGTAAAACGAAGCCCACTCATGGCAAGACTATATATATAAGGTATTGAGTATGAGGCTATATATTCTTCAATCCATGTTTATCCTTGGAGGAAAGAGTGGAAATAAGGATTTGTTCCTAATCTCATCACCAAATTGATTTGTTTCAAGCTGATTTCTCCAGCAACAGCACTTTTACCAAATCCGAGTGGTTTTAAATACAAGTAGTTGAGAAAAGATTTCAGAGACCTTCTCAGTCCAGGATCATTATTTGGCAGCCGGTGGTTTATCCCCATTTTATTTTCCTACATGTAGTGTGTGCATGTAAGGAAATAAAGTAAGTGGTAAAGTAGGACAATAGGATACAGTGTTGAGAGAAGGAGTATGAAATGAGATGGTGAAACATTTCATTAAAGACGATAAAAGCCCCTCCACGACCTGTATTTTTACAAACTGAGAAAGAAATGGCAGGAAAAGTAATCCTCAAGTAAACGGTTATAGCGAATTTCGTTTATTTCTCTCCTATTTCCTTTCACCTGGAGTTGGACGATGTCGTTGTTAGCTGGGGAAGCAAACACTCTCTCCACCTGCTCTCCCTTACTGCTCCGTTACCGTTTGATAATTCCCCTCTCGGCCTTACAATATTTGCTATCTGCTTATGAGAAACAGCAAACAGTGTCGGGAGCAGTAAATCAAACAAAAGGAATTAATTTAACGAGTATATGTCCCATACAATGGGCACGAATTGGAGAGTTGGAAAAAAGTTGGTAACTCTGGACAAAAGAACCAACCTTGAAAACTACCTCTCTCTTCTGCTTTCACAATCATTCTTCAAGTCATTTCCTGGGAAATTGTAAACAATAGATCCCAGATCTAAGGAGGAGGATGAAATTATTTTGTTATTCCGAAATCGAAGAAAGTTATGTAAAACATACCATATAATAAATATATATAACTTCCGAGAAAGTACGAAAATAACCGATGTCGACGGAATGATGATCTCATTGACAATGAGACTAGACAAAAAATGACAAACTACAAAGGACAGGGATTAATTTTTCATTCCTTCTTATCAATCCGATATAGTTTTAAAGGAACTTGTTCACAACTTACCTACTTTCTCAACTGCTAAAAGTTCGGGAGAAAGTACCCTCTCGCACATCTTTGCATTTTGTTTAATTTCATTTCCCCAGGAAAAGTGTTTCGCAAGAAGTTTCCGATGAGACTTTCTCAGAGGGGAACTTGGGAGCTAAGTAATTCTTCATGTTCCGTGGAGGAAGTGACTGAGTACAGGGCTAATAGTTGGTGGCCATTGAGTGCTGTTGTTACTCCCACCTTATGAAGGAACTAGAGGTTAACAGAGACGTGTAATAAACTCCTGTCTCATTTTTCATCCTTTGTGAAATGGTCTTCACATTAGGAGTGACTGGTAATGAAGTTAGTTCAATTTGTATGATGTACTGGTTCCCAGACTCGCCCCGTTTCTTAGAATGAGCTCTAAGAAGAACAGAACTTGCTAGACCGTAATATTAGCAGGGATGGTAATTTGAAGCGTTATTGTTCAAAATCCGTCTGCTCAGGATGAGAGAGCGAAGGACAAGTAGATGACAGATGTATGGAGAGGGAAGAGAAAGGACGGGAGAAAGTCAGGTTGGCATGGTAGGAAAGTAGGTTGGGACTCTGATGAGTGACTGGGGCTTCCATGGTTATGATCTTATTGCCCTCGGATGCTAAGAAGAGAGAGAGAGATGTATTCAAACGGCAGCTCTTCAAGTGTCGAGACATTATTACCTCGTCCCTGTGAAGATGGAAACAGGAGGAGGGTTGAAGCCAAGAAGATACAAAATTTTTTTGATTTTGTTTGACTAAAAAACTCGAAAATCAGCAAGTTTCAGCTTTTAAGCAATAGTATTAGAGGGGGGGAGTTATTCCGGTGGAGGAATTATACCGGGATATTCGGCACTTTGAAGGGCCAAGAGTAGTTAGGGAATTAGAATTGAAGTTGGAGTTGATTATATTGAGTCGGGGTTGTCTCGTGTTTTCTGGCAATTTGTTTCGAACTCATTTTGGAGTTGGACGGGTGTCCAACCCGATGTAATGGCTGCCGTTCGACAGTATTTGTTCTAGTATTTCAAAAGAAGAGTTGGATTTGGATATCAACATGTGTTAGAGGGACTATTATGTTCCTCAATCATTAAAATCCCAAGTCCAACTGAATATTTTCCCTGCTAGGTTTCCCCTGTTCATTTCCCGAAACCTAGAAATCTTTGCGAGTCAACTCTGGCCTCGAGTTGCGCTTACTGGCCGGAAAGGCTGGTGATGTTAGTACTACTACATTCCTCTTACTATTAGATAGTTGTTAGTCAAAGGGAAGGATGAGAGTCAAACCGAGAGGGTTTCGCTAGTCTCACTTTTCTGTTGTCAACACACGTTCTTTACCTGATTTACTTCGGGTTCTAGATCCGCTGGTTGAAATTACTTTTTTTTGTACAGGCCTTGAAATTAATAGGTATTTCCGCTCATGTTTTCAACCCCATTATCCTCTGTTTGTTCAGACGAATTTTGTAGTTGACTAACTAAATCAGAGTTATTTTTTGAAGGTAGTAAAATTGATTCATGTGTGCATGAATAAGTGTAGTTGTGAGTGGCCATGTGCTTCGGTGTTCTGCTTTGGACCATCATCAGTCAAAAAGTGCATCTGCGCTATTCACCCTTATATACATATATTGTATGTATTATATCGAAACATAAATATTATATAAACGTTGGGAAAGTGCCCACGAAGGACCTCTGATCCCAATAGTACACTTTTGAACAGTTTATTGCTTTGAATGAATTGATACCGTCGTCTCCTTTAACATTCCCCTTCCTTTACGGCAGTTAAATTGAACTGTTGTTTTTAGGGGAGAAATTGTGTTGGACATTTTAAGGAACAATGATGAGACGATATGGGACTTATTTTGAACAGTTTTGTAGTTTTGTATTTTACAGCTTTTATTCGGTGACATGACACTAGGAACTTTTACCCTCTACAATAAATACACTACAGTTGGTTATTAATTATTTGTTAAAATAGCTAAATGCCAAATGTTTTGTTGAGTTTGGAAAGTGATTTCTAGTGGTTCTCTAAAAAAATGCCTGTCCTTTTTTACTTGCATTTTAACAGGATATTTGTTTTGCAATCGTCGTAATGTTCGACTATTAGTTGTTCCCAGTGGGTAAAACCTAAATAAATTTAATTACTAATACAATATATTTAGTATGATCTGTACGTTTAATTAACAATGAAGTTGAAGTTGATACATTAGTCTCTTAACTTTCACTTTGGAACCCCTATAGCAAATGTACTATTTTTATTATTCCTTCACGTACACAAATAAATTAGTAATTTATTCATTTTATTCCAAATCCATTATACCTAAGCCAATCTGTAAAACTTTACAGTTACTCAACCTTTCGTTAAAAGACGTTTGACGTAACGATTTAGTTTTTGTTCAAATGATTTATCATTATAATCTTAAAATAAAATACGATTTGCTGAGATCGGTTTTCATGAAGTAGGAAAAATAAACGTTTATCTACAATCTATAAGCCAGTATTTGCAGTCGAGTAAACAGCGAAGGGTAGGTGGAAATAGTCTTAGTCCACAGCAATACGAATTGACAAAATATGATGAATTGTGTTGCCAAACATCATAAATTTAGCTCCCAAATACAGAGTTATTTTCCTTCTGTCTGCTGAGGTAATAGCGTTCAGCTAGAAAGTTTATCTTCAAATTTTCCTTCGCAGTATTATTCTGTCTCGTATAATAAGACCAAGAGTGGCAGCAGTGATATTCGATACCCTAAACTGTTTTCTTAAAAGATCAAAAGAAGGAACGGTAATATAACACTACATCTCTGGATTTCAATCCTCATCAAATCAGATCCAACTTTCCTTTTCACCTGACAAATATCGCAAAGGAAGGGAATGTATAGGGAAACTGACCGAATTTAGGCGTCTTAGTGGATCAAAATCTTTTCTAAAGCCGGATTTTGAAATGCTCAGATCAGCTTTCGAGTAAATAATATATAGTTGATGCTTCCTTCATTCCACGAAGATAGCAGGTTATATAACCCCCATTGCTGCGAGTATCAAGCGAAAATATCCCCAAATATCATGACCCGAAGGGGAAAAAGTAATCTTTTCTGGATTTATTTCACATGCTCTCTAAGAGATTTCTTGTAAAGAAAAACTGAGCATTCAATGGAACCCTTGCTGCCATTTAAAGTTTAGCTTCTTTCATTCCTGGACTTAAACCCGTTGCGTACCTGGTCAATTAAATAATCAGTCCTTTGATATTAGGCAGTTCGTAAAGTCAAAGTCGTAGCGTAGGACCTTCAAACGTTAAGAAATGTTTGTCTACTCATGTCATGCCTGTTTCGAAAAAAACAGGTTACATAATTTATAATGGAAGAGTTTATATTATATGCTTGTAATCTCTTTACTTCTCAAAGAGAATTTAAAGTAGGCTTTGTTTATTTACTCAAATAATAGCGTCCTAGTAAATACGTTTAGTTCAGGTTTTAGGATCTGTTTCACAGTGAGTGAAACGGTAATTAAAGTAGAATGATACAAAAATTTTGAAGTTCTACGAAATCCATTTACATGTTTATTTGAAGCATGACTATTCAATGTTGCGTGTAATTTTTGAGATTTAAAGCTATGTAATTTTTGCAATAACAGTCTTTAACGTTGACTTATTTATTTTAACAGTTCCTCATTCAATAACTCCTGGTCTCACATCTATAAACTCTAATCAAATATTATACTGACAAATTCAATCTTACGGCAGATCGGAAAATGTTGTCAAAGAGTTTTCAGTAGCTTTGTTGTTTGGAGTCTGAGAATATTTGCCTATAAATTAGTTTCCATTGTTTGAACACAACCACAATCTCCTCGAGAATCCGTTATTTGAATATTATTCTTGTTTAAGCAATTTCGCAATCAACCCTTCAAAAGTTTGATCTGGAAATAAACCCATACTGCGCAGTGTATAGTAATTAAGAAACTTTGACAGAAATGTCAAAAACTCATTAGATTCGAAAATCTAGGTCTATAGATTAAATTCTGTCCACAGTCCGTTCTGGTGTCATCAGAAACTTGAGCAGTCATGATTAGTTGGAGGCATATAATCCTGTATACTCATCCTCTTCATTATAAAATATGCATCAAAGGTGAAAATAAACTAAGCTGTAGTAAACACTTCTGTCTCGCGGTATTGAATAATCTTGTCCACATTTTAATACTCCATTAAAATTTGACAGGTTTTAGGGGGATGAATAGTCACAAATTTTCCTCCGATGAGGATAAATTAGATCTTATATTAAGGCTTGGTTCAAGTTTCCGCAACCGCACGCCGATGACATTTCTCTACGAGACATTTTCACAAAACCCTTGACATTTCTTGGCGTCTCTATATTATTTCCAGAATAAAATAACGAGACACTACAAGGCACTGAAACACAGGGGCCGACAGTTATAGCTACAGCTTCTGGGGAAACAATCAGGAGGAAAATACCTCAGTCTGTGATGATGTGTTATAAGAACCTAACTTGATGGAAACGGTAAAGTTTCCTGGGAAGAGAAAGTCAACGAAATGAAGAGTGAAACCACAGAATTCGATATCAAACCAAAGTATTGAAAATCAGTAACTTGTTTTCCCCATAAATACAAGCCATTTGATTTAGCTTTCAGTTTCTTGCCTCGTGACACTCTCTTAATTGAGAACTCCATCCAATATTTCCGTACTCTACTCAATTATAAAAGTACCCATGCCTATTTCATAGCAGTCACTCACAAAAGAGAAAATATTCTACTTTCAAAAGATCTCCCTCCTCCTTCCTTCTATAGATAGCCGATCTGATCAGTTTAGTAGAATAAAGGCTGCGTAAGAAGTAGAATTTAATGAAATACACTTCATTTTAATGAAAGCCCCTACGGTGTAGCTTTGACTTGACTCTACCAGCCAGGAACCTCTTCGGGGCGAGAGAAAGTGCATTTTTGTGGGCCTCAAAAATTCCACTCCTTTGAGTGTGAGACTTCAAAAAGAGTGTGAGGGCTGAGTGTGTATGGATTTGGAAGTGAATAAAAGGCTTATTTTGAATAATATAATATTCTTTATTATCTGTACAAAATAAGGGATGGGGATAGAAGATACCCGAACCATTTGATTGATCTCTTTCTTCCGTTCAGTGGCTTGAATACGTGAGAGGCTGAACATTTTTCTTTGCATGCATAGAGACATTATATATATGTTCGACGTGACCCCAGAAGAGAGCAGAGAAAGGACATAAAAGTATAACTCGAATTTGATACCGTTTCACACTATACGGGGAGACCAGAGGAGAAAATGTAATCCCAGGATCGATCCAAAGTTTAATAAGTTGGGACTGAAAATCTGATCAGACACAAGTAAGAGGCTGTGTATATAAGCTTTTGAACACGGATTTCGGTCACCTTGTGTCAAATCACTGCTCCGTCCTAAGGCAAACACGGTGCTCTGTCTTGAATAACAACAATAATATATTTATAAGGAAACGGACGCAGAAGAGGACGGGCTTTGCCCGATTCGCGAACCAAGTTCTTCCACCTTACTTTGACTCTTTTTTCAAAGAGACAGTATTTTTTTCAACAAGTGTTGAGTTCTTAATGAACCAGAGACCTATGTCTCGATCCTCAGCAGCTGGAAGACACGCTACTCGCTTACATCGACGACAAGACAGCATCCAGGATGAGAAAACTGCCAAGTTTGTTAGGGTGAGAATCAAATTTGAATATCAAATTAATGTAGAGTACCTAATAATTTTTACATTCTGTAAATTCTCTTCTACTCCGTTGTTACAATGGGGGTATTTTTCCTTGGGAAATGTTTCACAACTTTCTTAAGATTCGTTCGTCCATCCTTCAGTTTCAGAAGTTCATTATGAATTCAGTGAGGGTAGTCCCTTATTACCTTCCGACAGTTTTGAAGAACCAACCGCGGTCGGAGCTGAATTAATATGCGCATAATTGTCAATTACAAACGTAAAGGCTGAGTAAATAGTAGCAACTTATCAGCATTTATTTGTTGTCAGAAGGGATTGGAATACTTCTATGGCCTTTCAAAATTCTTGTAAAACATGGTCCATGATTTGCAGGAATTTTAACGGTTCATTACTCCCATGAAATGAATATATCTACATGCATTTATCGAATTTCAGGTTGGGAATGGTAACATTTTCCAGGAGACTGTCGGCTACATTTTAGTCCGCGATATAAACGCCGATTTGGGTGAAAGTACAGGAAATATAAGGTTGATGTTAATCAACGTGCATGTCACTAAAATTTCGACTGTGGAATCGGGCCAACCAATATGCATCACCGAGACAGTAGCTAACGAACCGGCATAAATAATGAGAATCATTTGAGTCAGGATTTAGCTAGTCGCTCTTTCAATTAGTGGTTTGTATTTCGACACCATTGATAAATCAATTACTGTAACCCCGTGAATCTGGTTCATCTTATAATGGAAACAGATGCACGAGTTTCGGAGTCGAGCACTCGAAGAGGAATGCCGAAATTCCGGAATTTATTTTTCGTGTCGGTTCATCAAAGTTGTTGAAGTATCATAAATATTCAGTTATTTATTTTTCACTACCGAAATTAACTTTCCTGAGGTTGGGTTAACCGGATATTTGCCGTCTTGTTTGTAATAAAGTAAAGTGTAAAGAGTGCAGTTGGTTGTTTTGATCGTTTCAATTTCATGGTGGGTTCGGAGTTTGCAAATATATTTAAGTGCTTTTGGTGCTGTTTTCTACCTGAATTATTTTTTTAAAAGATTTGGGTTGAGAAGCTCACGTTATTTCACTGTTGGAAATCGAAAAAAAGCATTTGCAAAATTCTTAACAGGTACAACCAAATCGAACACCGTCGTAGTTCATACGAATACAAAGTATCGTAGGTATAATACTGCATGATTTCAAATAAGCAATAAATTTAGAAACCTTTTTCTTGAGCATGTTTACGTATTTTGTGCTTTTAAAAAGACGGATTGTTTATTTTTTAATTTAAAGTTGCACTTTCAGTACTACATATATATTTTATCATCTAACGAGTTACTGTTTCTGAAAGTCGTTACATCATAGCCATGCTAAGTCCATGTCCGGTTTTGAACACATTGCCATTATATATGTACAAGGAATTTGTTCTCTTTGGTGGATAGACTAGACTGCTGACTTAAGGACTGACTGACTGATTCTTTAAAAAAATCTTTTCAGTATTAAACTCTTCATCGACCTTTAATGCATTTAAAAAAATGTACGTAAACAAACGTGGAGAAAGTCCATACGCAAAAAATAATCCCTGGCGAGGCTGACCTTCAAAACCTCTCCAGATTTATTTGGCGGTATGATATATGGAGTTTATAATAGTTCATGTGAACACGCAACTGCAAAAGCTTCCACGAGGTGTGAATCGCAATTTTTGTGCTCTTGAGCATCACTAAATTCAAGTGGACCCATATGGACCAAGAACGGTCGTGCCGATCTAGTTAACATCACGGGGTTCCCGATTCAATAAGAAAAGTTTTAGACGAGTGTGAACAGAAAAACGACTACACGATTTATGAACAAAATTATCTTATTAGAACAAGATATTTTAAGAAAGATATACGGATGTGCCTAGCATTTGTTTAGAATAAGAACTGCACCGTTGTTGCCCTCACCATTCATCATGAAGCTTTTGACATCTAGTGTGTTAGATTCTCATACAAATTTAAGAAGAGTCTCATTTAGAAAATTCGATAATTTATGTTGCAACATACATGCATGCCCATTGCAACTAATGTGTACATTCCGTCCCAATCGTTAACTCGCTATGACATCTGTAAGTGTTGCGAGTTGCGACTCTTAAAGTTATATTTATCTTGGTACGAATATATTGTCATAATACACACTTTTAAAGTAGCTAGAAAACGACTACAGAAACGAACTTCGTAAAAAATTCCGTTTACTGACGATGATTATACAGTATGTAAGACAACCCCATAAAGACCATCAAAATTTCACCCATATGTTTCCACTGGAAAAGAGACATTTGCCTAACGACGACTGTTTCAATACTTGGAATGGCTCATTTCCGTGACAAATTGAAATCCAATCTTTTGGGTGGATTTAGGTTACTCATTCCGTGGTAGTTGGACTCTTTATTGAAGTCTTGTGCTCTAATTCATTATGAAGACTATATATTATGCTACTGCCATCATTTTTTTAAGTAGGGATAACGGAGAGTGAAAGGGGTAATTCAAGCCATTAGGAAGACACAAGAGAGATGAGGCCATAAAAGTTGCATGCAAATGTTCACTTTCCATTCCTTTCTAGCAATTCCCTATTTTTTACCGTTCGGGCAGGAACCTCTCGAGAAATCATCTCTACTGAATGATGCGTGGAAGAGTGGTAGCTTTCTCCTCTCGATCTCTGTCTCTGCTTACTTACCTTAATTTCGTCGAAAGCGTGATTAAAACGCCTTCCTTGCCTTGTACTCAAGATTTATTTTATTTAATAATTATTTCAAGCCAGAATATGAACGTGGAGAACGTGTAGTTTAGTAATTAACGGACCTCTTTAAGCTGATAACAAGGACAAGATTTATGTTAGTAGTAATACCTTGCACAGCTGTTGTTATTAGAAAGTTTCAGCATCGGGAGCATCCTTTCTCCATCTCAGAGGTTTCATTTTCCATACCTGGGGTATTTTGAAAATATTCGATTTGTAGGTGTTTTTAGCCTTGAAGAATGTAGTTGATTTGACACGTAAAATTGTGGAATTCTGATCGAAATTTTAAAATAAAAAAATTCATCTTTGGATTTTGAAATAAGTTATTAAAATTATGCTAATAACTGGTATGAAAAAGAAAATACATGAATTCACGACAAAGAGATTGTAGACCGTTCAGGAAAAAGCCCATCTCGAGGTGACTCTAAACCCAAACAGAAAACTGCTTTCTCCTTACTTCCAGTAGATGTGACTTGTGCTGGTGTGCACTTCTTGTGTCTTTCATCTCACCGTATTTCAGTGTTTTGGCAAATGCTGAGACTTTCCCCAAAACTCAGCCGACACATTTCTGTTTCTCAGCTGAATCTGCTTCGGACTTTCTCCTTCTATCCCCCGACATGATAAAGGAATGCCGTGAACAAAGTCACTAAATAAGAAACTGGAGCTCTAAATCCATGAAGGAAAGAACTGCACATGCAATGCTAGATATTTTTAACGTTCACGTTCACAGTGGAACGGATTGTGAGTTCCAATAATTGCATTACTTCACCCCACCCCATTAACGAAACTAATTTGGCAAACTTTCCACGCTGTTATATAAAAGGCAAGAAAATGTGAACTATATGTGAGCATTTGAATGTTTATTATTTTAAAGTAGGTATAGTCAAGCACTAAACTGCTTTCTCTTCCACTTGAAGATATTCTACGTTCTTGCATATGGCATAAAATACAATACCATCGAATTGCTCGGAGATCATATCGCTAAGCTGCGAATAGCCAAAATGATGAGGTTAAATTTGCATTCAAGAGAAAGCTGATGACGTGACCCGTATTTTCTCCCCATTTGCATCCGATGATGGTGTCGTTTTCATGGCATTAAGGCGTAATGAAGGGCTATGAATATGATCAGGAGGGAGATATTTTACAACGAACGTACGTTTTATTAAGTAGATCTCAATTTTTATGAAAACGGCTGTAAGTTATCGGACAGATTTCTACATTTATAATATTTAATTCTGATTTGCATATCAATTTCTGTACCGTTCATCGTAAATGTGGTACTAAAGTACGATAGTACTCAAGATATATTAAAAAATTAGAATGTCGTATAAATGAAGCCTCAAAAATTGTACAGGTTTACTCCGTATCAAAAGGGACAAACAAATAAATATTATTGAATTACAAGAATCACGACATGTGAGGATTTTTTATATGAATTACGTTTTTTCTAATTAATCTAAAATTATTTTTATTATTATTTTAATCGAGACCGAAAAGAAAATTATCTTGCACAATTTATTAGCTCGCCTATTGAAAATAGGGTTTAGAGCTAATGAAGTCAACCTGTCCGTCTGTCCGTCCGTCTGTCCGTCCGTCTGTCCGTCCGGCCTTTTTTTCAATGTAAATCAAGACAAATTGCAAAGTGCCAGAAGCAGATGGAAGCAGACTTTTGAGGTTTGATATGAATTGCGAAACATGAAAATGGTTTTCGAGGAATTCGTATTGGTTTATATACCAAATCTATATATATGACCTGGATGCCCCTTGTGTAAATTTAAAACAATTTAGAGAAATTTTGAGGTTTGATATGAATTGTGAAACATGAAAATGGTTTTCGAGGAAATCGTATTGGTTTATATACCAAATGTTTTTTAAAGAATTAAAACATGAATGATATATATAAATCAATACGATTTGAAACAATAATCAAATTTTAAAGGAAATTACATATTTTCTATACAGAAAAACAATTTAGGGTTCGTAAAAGCCTTAATTGGGGCATTTCATAATATTGTTTCATGATCTGTTCAAATTGATCCAAAAATCGAATCTATCATTTAAAAAGAGTAATTTGGATTTAAACAAATTGATAAAATTGATTTCAACTGCAATTGTAAAACAATAAAATAATTTTTAACGAAATTGTACAGGTTTAAATAGCACCATGGATTCACAGATTGGGAAACAGTAATATAGAATATAAGTCAATGTTTTTTGGAACAATTCTCAAATATTCAGTTTCTTCACGTATTTGTTATGGAAACTATCTTTATCGACTTATAGCATATTCGTTTGGATGTAAATCAATTCATGATAGAACAATTACTAAAGCTACGGGATTAAAACGCAGTCGTCTAGGTGAACGTAAATTATGATATTTTGATTTTATACAATCGAGCAACACGATAAGTAATATTGGACGATAATCTATATAAATTGTGCGAGCTGTCGTTAACGTTTACAACGTTTTATTAAATATTTACTTAAAACAAGATTTATGAAAATTGATCAATGAATGGAGCTTCAATTTTCCTATAAATAAAAATATGAATTGCCTATGTATTTATTTTTTAGAAAGTAACGTTGTTTCTTTTGTGATCTTGATATTATAATGGTCCTCTCTTGGCCAATTTCCATAATATCCTGGCAATATTCCATCCCTGCTATTATGATTATGAATGCAAACCTAGGCAAGGGACTCTGAGTATATGTAAATATTATAGGATTCTCCAAAAATTCTATGATAGGCCCTGCAAGAGCATGTTCAGATGATGCCTTTAAAATTCAGATCGAAAAAAGTAGGTGGTCCCCTTTCGCATTAAGCGTCGTATGGTATATGAAATATGCCAGTCGGTACATCATCGATATGTATACTTATTACACACACTTGACGCTAAAATTAGTTCACATACGAATCTGAAAAAAACATAATTTTTAGCATATATACTGTAAGAAAGCTTGGGCTAAAAAAGCTCATAACAGATAAAATGTGAGGAAATTGTATTACTGGGAAGTTGGAACTAAAATCTTAGCATTAGTTTTCATAACGTAAGATGGGAATTGGGCCAAATTCATGAATATATAATTACGAGCAGTTCCATAAATTTAGAGATTCTATAAAATTTGCAAAGTGACAGAGCAACAAACAATAAATCTAAAAAATAATGTCCCCTGTCAGTATAATACAGAAAAACTGTAGTGCAGTAGTTGAGTAGTATTAGTGATACTTTCCCCATGTTCATTGAATAACTTCAAAGGAAAAGAATTCAGAGCTGCGTTCCAAGTGATAATAGCTAAGAAGAAAGTCTCTTCGTTTTTTATACACGTCAAATAAATTATGCCCGATTCCACTTATTTCTGTAGCTTTTTTAATGCTTGCCCTTGGTTATTTTACTAATTTCATCTTTACGTCATCTCACTAGGGGCTGTAAAATGCCTTCTTAAAGCAGATTTAAAATTACTCCCATCCAAGGATACAGCATGACACACTTCCTGAAAAAACGTTGACCATTACATTAAACTTTGTTCCAAAATATTTCTGCAATATTGTTAGTTTTTATTTGATCTCGTTTTATTTGGGGATGTCTGTTAGCTGAAGTGTTGATGCAGATATCAACGAGAATGTACCCAATTGTTTGGCTTTTTATGATTATCTCCAAGAAAAGGTCTCCTGGAAAACAAGCCATTAAATTGAATTGATTCCACTATAATGTTTTCGGACAAAAAACTAAAGTCTCTGCTTCGAAGTTTAAAAACAACATGTATATTTAATACCATCTGAAGAAAAGTATAAACTCATGAAATGCACATTGCCAATGCAAAGAGAAGTGAAGGCAATCACAAGGAACGACTTCCGACAGGTTTTATTCTATCGGACAAGTACATACACCAGGTTCGGTTTTAGTTAAGAATATCGGCCGACAAGTACAACAGAGGTATGTTGTCAATGTCTCAAAACGTCCCTGACGACGTCGACAAACCAGTCGACCTCGTCACCGCCGTCAGACGGTTTTGTTCCCTCTTTATCAGTTCATTGGTTTCTCAGGGAAATCTATTCCTTCACGAAACTCCTGAACATGGATCGGAAGCAAGGAGGATTGGCTAGAAGAAGAAAGGACAAGAATGTACTACGAGCACGTACTTGGAAGTCCAGGAAAAAAGTTTATACTTTGTATACGGTAAAGGGAAAGCATGTGATGCCTCTACCATCGGCACCACTAGTCTATTCCATATCGGGCTCCAAATCGAGAAGATCAAGAGACTTGGAAGTTTGGGTTGGTCGTTTGGGTTTAACCCGAATTCGGGTTTCTTTCCCACTTTCTCCTTGAGTATCCAGTTGCCCTCCTTGGTGAAAGAACTCCGGCCCGTCTCTCTCTCTGTGCTGGATTCTCTGAAAGAGAAAACAGATATTCTGATCTTCGGATAATCAGATATAAAAGCTCTGAATAACTGGAAGCTAATTTTCCAGTTCATTAAGTAGATATTGTTCGTGGGTTAACAGAGAAAAATGCTCTTCTGATTAAAATAATTTGGCAATTCATATATAGTCGACATAATTGAGGAAGAAGATTTGTAGTTTCCTCTCCCTAATTACAGGATTGGGTTGCGCTAATGAGACAAAGTGTGTCTCCTAGCCCGTTAATTATTTATTTGTGCACTAATTTACTATAGAAGAAGCACAGTCGTAGGCGTCCAGCTAGACATACAGAAAGTTGCTACCAATTGCTTCTCTTTGTTTCTCTGTGTTGTGGATTGCTGATTGTTGTTGTTTGTGTGCGACGTGGTAAACGTGATTACTTTCTGTCAAAATGGCATCTGCAGCCGCTACCATGAATTCTGGGGGAGGTGGAATGAAGGACAAAGATGATGTAAGTTAAATGTTGAAATTGTAGAAACTTTCTCTTAAAAACGCAGCAGCATGTGTGGGTTTCAGCCAACATTTCTGTGGTTTTAAAACGGCTGTTCGTGTGTTTTACAAATACAATAAAAACGGATGGGAATAAATCAAAAAATGATTATTCCTTTAGGTATTCTTGTCCTCGTGTTCCACTTCTTATGAATTTCTGTTGTAACATCGGTTTGGCGAGTTGGGCTCGGTGTCCCCAAAGTGTCGTTCCCCATAACCGAACTAATTTACCTACTGAACTGTACTTTTCCATACATTTCTGAATATAAATAAACATTGTATAAAATTTAGCTCTGATATATGTACTGGGAGTTACGAACGAAATATAGGGACTGAGATGTATCATTACAGTTTCAAACTTAAGTAAAAGTTAGAAAGACAGAAACATTATTAGAAGTTTATGGCTCGTTCAACTCATCAGCTAGGCAATGAGACATGTGTGCCATTTAAGTACACAAAGGCAACCGTTGTTCCATGATGCTTTTTATGTACTGGTTTCTCACTAACTCCCGGGTACTAAATATGAAATACCTGACGTACTCCATTACTTTCTCTTTAGCTCTGCCGAAGGTATTTTATCTCAAAGTTTTTAGAGTTAGTCGGGGCGAAAGTTCACGAATTCTTGTAATGAACTAGCGCTTTTGAGTGATTTATCTGGCTAAACCATTTGAGGGAGTTCCCTCGAAAGGAAGAGGAACCGGGAATTATTTCTCAGGGCTTAAAGCTGAACTAATTATTATCCCTAGTCTATGTTCTTGTCTTAAAGTATAATAGGAATCCTCTGATTCAAACGAGAAAGGATAAGTAGATTCCGTCCTCTAAGGAAATGTACAGCCATTTTTCGTATCACAAGTGCCCAGTGCTACTTAAGTGAAGACTATGACAGAAGTAGTAGAAGTAACAAGACAACTTTAAGTTGAAAGTGGCCAACTAAGTTATTTAGTTGGTTTGGTTGGTTGGTCAGAGGAGAGGCAGTGGATTTACTTCGTTCCCTCCCTGACAGTTTGGTTTATCTCAGAAATTTTCGTCCGTATACAAAATCTTGGACGGAAGAATCCGCGTGTGGCTACAAAATTGCATTTATTTTACTGTATATATAGAGATTCGCTCTGCGGTTTAGTCGGAAATCCGTAGTCCTCTCTCCTTTAGGTCCTTGGAGATACATTACCGGTCTTAAGGATCCCAGCTCTGTGACACAAGCAATTCCCACTAAATCTTTATAAGTAGAGCGTTATTTTCGATTTTGTTATAAGATGAATTTCCTCCTCTTTATGAAATTGTCTCGTAAAAATGCATTACTCTTTCCTAAACGCGGTAAGCAGGATATAGTAAAGACATTAGTTTTAGTTTATTACGGGATGGCAAAACCGTAGGGTATTTGGATTAAGAATAACATATCTTGATTTGAATCATTCTGAATATTTTTTATATTCACTTCATATTGACCTAGAATTCGCAGCCCATCTCGAATTGACTCTAAATCTCGGTAAATTATACAATAGGAAATTGAAAAAACGAACTACGACAGATCTTCCAGAATGACAATACATTGACAGATAGGAAAGTACCAGCGATCCACGAAGTACATCCGTAATTTACGTTCAATCACCAAATAAGTGCACCCGGGTCCCACAATTCCCAGTACTTTTTTTCGTAAAAAATAGGCCATACGGAACCAATGACAAGCCAAAGCTCCTCGTAAGTTACGGATAAAGCTCCACCAGATTTGAACTTGTTTCATCGTCCGCCTTCTATATCGTTGACGAAGGAAACGGATATAAGTTGGAGGCAAGGGAAAACTTGATACGTCGTCGGGGCTCTTAGAAATGGACGAGTGGACATTTTCCAAAGGGATTAGCCGTTGAAACTGAAGTGCGAATGTACATTCTTAAGGTACATTTCCAGCCACCGGAACTTTTCCCTTCCTGACCAGATTTCAAAATGATAAGACTGTCGTCATTTTCATTCCCTTTCCTCCTACTTCCTCGAGACGAAGAAATCCCGAGTAAACATCCCTGAGAAAGTGCGATATCGAATATCTTAAGCTTTTTGTGGACAGGATTTGTATGCATAAGTGATAAGCCAAACAATTGCAAGAGTCCCTAAATATCATTCTTCATGAAAGATGTTTCTGCGATTTCAAAGGAGTTGGTTGCAAAAAGTACAAACTTTTTAGAAGAACCGGGAGAGGATATGATAGTGAAAGCCAACGCATGGAACCGGAACCCACCCTCTATCATTTATCATCCGTTCCATGACCGTCTATATTATGAAATCTGTATACGTGTGTTTGGTATGTTGTAGAGGCATTTCCAATATATTAAGTAAAAAAAATTGGGAATGTTTTAGTGGCAGAAAAAAATGTTTGAAGAGCACGGAGCAAGATCTGAGGAGAAGGCTGTTCAGAAGCTTAAATATGTACAACATATCTTATCTACCAAGTTTTTTCCCTCTCGGCATTCACATTCACTCACTCTACTTTCCCATACTTTTCCATTCCATCTTATCTAATTTCCAGAGTTTGAAATATGAGATTCAATAAACGTGCATAAAAACGTCCTCTTGGGGATGGATACTCTTTCGTTTCCATTAACGAGAGCTATTGACGACTCCCAGCCCTGTCTCAACTTTCTGAATTTTGATAGAAGTTTTAATTAGCCTTCGCTTGACAATTTTCCGATCCGCTGCTTCTTTTTTGGTATCAATGCAAAATATTAAGATATGTGTAGTAATATGTAATGGGATATTGAACAGAAAGTTGCTTTTTCCTTTCTCTCCGTCGAGAAAATATTACAAGCTTATTAGTTGCCAATTTACAAAAAAAAGCTTGTGAAAAAAATGACGTGTGTGTTTTTTGCTACATGAACTGATTTACAGGAACTTGTAGTTTGTGATGTATAGCATATGTATATGTTGACATTGGCCGGTTTCCAAACTTTTCTCCTCGTATGTTTGATGAAGTGCTTTTTGGTTTACCATTAGTGATGCTGTTACACATTGTACGACCATATAGATTATAGATGTGAATTGGATTAGAAAAAGTGTCATCCTGACAATAATCAGGGGACAGGATGATTCGGCTGGAAAGTAGAAAACACGGTTAACCTTCGATAGTAAATGTGATGTTTTGGCCACGGATATTGATGAGAAGTTTCAGAAACTAACCAAGCTGTTTAGCAAATTTGATCATCCCTATCCCCTGACATTTCCACTAGGTATCCACTCATCCGAATCCGATAATAATTCTCGAGAGAGAGAGAGAGAGAAGACTTTCTGTTCAGGTGGGGTTTAATGCCATCCATTTGTGCTTTCCATTAGGGAATTTAGTAAGGAAGTTCCAGAATGGATAATATTTTTAGGCAATGTTGTATTCCAAATAGCAAGCAGCAGCAGCAGGGCAATAATATCCCAAATGGCATGTGCTGCTTTACTTACGAAACCGGACGCACATATTTCTGTAATGTAATTTCGGTGAACAAAGTAATGGGGCAAGAGGAGGGCTCACTTTTATGGTTTCGAATAAGTGTCGGCAAAAAATGAAACATTTTGATTTCCACCTGAAAGATATACTGCTTCGATAACCCCGGAGTGGTCTTAATGGACATTCAGAACGAAGGTCACAAAGTCATGAACTACAGTTGCCGTGCTGTAAATTACAACGTTAAGCCATTAACGATCTGTATTTTTAGAAAATGCTTATTGTAAATCTCTAAATTCAAAATTTCAGATTAGGACGTAACTGATTTAATAATCTGTAATTAGTTTCTAGATCCGATTCTATTTTTTGCGAAGACGCATTTTGTGATTTAACTCTCTTATCAGGCCATTCGAGTTATCAGAAACACCATGGAATTTGCATGAAATAATTAATCACGGAAAATGTTTAGCTGTTTTTGACGCAGAGCGAGGTGCTGTTACTGCTTTTATCTTTCGACATCTAACCTTTATGACAATGGGCGTATAGATAAATCGTAATATTTTTCTACCGCAGTTGTACTCTATCATGACACGGAGGCTTGAAAAAGTACAACATTGTTACGGAAAGTGTGGAAATTTCATGAAGAACACTTGATTGGATTGTATTCTGGTTCAATTTCATTGCAATTTCAGAATTTGATTTTATTACAATTAACGTTATACAACGGATTGTAATGAAGGGAGATAGGGAAAAGGCATAACTCAAGTTTAACTTTCGACAAGCAGGACCGTTATGATTACGGATCATTGCAGAGCAGTTAAACTTTGCTGTCTGAAAGCGTTACTACTTTCAACAATATTTGGTTCCGCTAATACAAACTGACTTGCGGTGGGTATTCCTCTTGGTATAAATTCTCATTCAGTACCAGCCCTTTCAGAGTCTATTTGCCTATCCCTTAATCAAGCACAGCATGCTAGCTGGAGAAAATAATCAGTGAAAGCTAATTCAGGAAGTTTCATGATTTTCGAACAAACAAAGTCACAACCACAACAAGAACTGCTCGCCAATGAGGCTTTTACATGTGGTTTCATCCATGATTTTATTTGCAATCCATTCCAAACTGCCGTAATGCTGCAACTCGTAAAACCATTGCATGTGGGTGTGGTCCTATTGAGAGATCAATTTACGATTCTGCTCCAGAAATTTAATCTGGATTCTATATAGGTATGGAATTTTCGCACGCATTTCTATGTCCGATATTTTCATCTCGGTCGAAGAAACAAATTACAGTTGACTTCGAGTTCGAGGTATTTTATCTTTCGTGTGTTGATAATTATACTGAAAGCCATCTAGCTTTATTGTACCAATATATGTGTAATGTGGCTGCTATGTTTAATGTATTGATAATTAAAATCTACACCAGGTTGGAAACTAATTATTAAGGACATGGACCGACATGACAAAACCCGATGCATGTGGTGTGATTGTGTGATACATATGAAGTCAAAAAATCAAATTAAATTTTACTCCTCGCATGCATGTTTAAAATTTTTTTAGGTAATCTACTCCCTTGGCCTTGGCCGTACAATTTTATTGAAAATGTTAAGGGAATTGGGCGAAAGCTTAAATACGCCTGAAACTCTGACTAGTGAACGCTACTATGATTTACCGCTCGGAACTTGGAGAGTGAAAGTACATTATGTTGAAACGTACGTGATGAAACTTGTATTTTTCCAGGCGAAATAAGGAAACTTGACCTTTTTGGTTTTGAAGGATAATTGAAAGGGAAGTTTTTTGGGGTTGTTTATAAAAAAATATCATCTTATCACAATAAATTTATTCCCGAAATAATACTCTTGGTCATGACGGTTAAAATATTTGTTTAAAAAAACTTAAACGAGACGTAATACTTCAGAAGGATATGCTCTATTGGATTCGATTTGAGATTTTATTTAATTCATCGTAATTTTCGAATTCGTATTCCTATCTCCATTTAAATATTTTTAAATAGTTGGCATGTTCAATTCAATACCAGTAATTGACATTACCCGAATTGACAGAGGCAAAAAAGAACTTTGACGTGACAAATGTAGCCATCCAGAATATTCACATTCATTCTCCGATTTTCACTAAGGTAGTCATGATCCAAAAACCAAGTGGATAGTGACAACATGATGTGGAATTTGCTTACTTTCACACTGCGGGTCAATGAATTTTAGTCACAAGTTTTACAACTGCTGAATTTCCTAATGCAAATTAAAGCTCAACGTGTTAAAATTAACATGGGTAATATTAAACAACAGCACAAGCGTACATAAATTATGAGAATACTGTCAGATGATTAATGATTTGAAGTCAAATATGATCTAAAGGGTCTTCCAAAACAAGAACTCTGACACTTATTCATTAGATACTGGGTATTTCTTTGTCGGCAGTTAATCCTCACCCTAAAACTAAAGAACAGGAAATAGTGAGGTTCTTTTGATATTTTAGTGCCCCTTATATTTCATAGATGAAATTAATGACCCGGTGTATTTTCTTTAATTATATATCATGTATCAAATGCACATTCATTTAAAATGTTCTTCGGCAGTTCCTTAAGTTTAATAGTGTGCAACCTCAGTATTACCATACTGAGATTTAAGTTTTCTTCTGATAGAAAAACACAGGTTTCTAAAGTATATTAAGCACGAATGTTCCCGAAGGTGACCTGATTATAACGTAATATAATTATTGATAATACGTTTATACAGACTCTAAAAACACAAAAAATAAAATTTCTAAGATTTAAACAAGTTATCTAGAGTGGTAAAAGTCCATTCCCACAGCAGAAGGTTGAGTTCTTTAATAGCTGCTTTAAAAAAACTAGAGACGCACTAAATCTTGATTTGGCAAAGCGTATACCCTCACAACTAGCAACTTGCCGAAAAGTGTAAGGCATTGAAAGTAGATATCGTGCACTTTCTCCTTAAAAGACCCAACGTTTCAATAATACATACCTTACTTTGTATTCAGGATGGTTCCCTGTTTTTGAAATGGAAGATCGTTCATAAATTATTGATCTTTATTTTTTCAAGTTCCTAGCACGGTCAGTCATTCACTTTTATTGTTCGCAGTGGCCAATTTCATGCAAACCGGTTGGTAAATTATGATACGAAAGTGTTCCGATGCAAACTCCACTGTCTATTTTCTATCATTCAATGATATGAAAAGTTTTTCAGGCCCAAAGCTCATTTAAATTTTGTGAATGGTACACATCGTAATTTTAAAAAAAATGTAAAACCTTCACAATTTTACTCGAATAACGGAGAAGAGATAAAATGAAATGCGCAGGATACTTAACCGCATCTTCAAAACCTTGTTTCGTATATTCGTTTACGTAAGAAGACTGCCGAGACCAAGGGAAAAGATTCAAAGATATAATAATATATGCGGCTACTGCAAAATCTCTCAATTAATCCTTTGCGGTCTTAAGTATTCGTCTGGGAGTAGAGCTAGCCTTAACGATTTTGAAGTAACAAAGGAAGGGATAGCGATGGAATTACTTCATTGTCATGATGATGGGGAATGGGGATTGAAGCATGACTGAAGGATCCAGTAGTGCCTAAATATAGCCTAAGGAGTCGGTTGAAACGATGAAAGTTCTACTTTCAGCAAGAATACATTTAAAGCATCCACAGTTCAAAACCATTATGTTCCTCGTTGATCAATGAGAAGGACTTAATTATCCCTACCCAGTCATTACCATTAATTATTGATTCCTAAGATACGATATTCCTGTGACGGGAGGAAAATTACTACCGTCCTGACAGCCACTGTTTTAGGATTCCTAGGACTCGGGATAAATTTATTTATGTCGAAGGCTCGAAGCCTTAAGATTAGTTCTGATATACTTATGTCAGTAACAACCCGTTACACGAATGTTGCATCCATTTATCTTCCATGTTTTGTAATGCTAGAATTTAAAAGATCGATTGGTGTCAGTTCTTCGTTCCATAAATTTAATTTCTCTTGTCGAAATAAGTCTTTATTTCGAGTATGGTTGATCTCTTTTTCAAGTCGTGTGGCCTGAACCATTACGTACAGATATTCAGGTTCGTTAGTAGCCTTCCAAAATATATTCATGATTCACGATCTTTATTCTTAAGCTCTATTATTTTTTATTTTGTCTACAAGTATGGTAGTTGTCTCACTTTTTTGCTATAGTTGCTACACAGTTTTGGTTTTTGGATTTAGTAGGTTCGACGAGACGACTTGTTTTGTAAAAAAGGCTCTGTTTTTGTGAATTATTGATTGAAATTGTTCAAATAGCCTTAGGAATTGTTAGTTCTAAGTTGAACCAAAAACTTAGGTTGTATTGAATCCTGCTCATAGCTTCGCTTCCATAACTTTTCATTTAATGGTTTGAATGTGTATTTCTTTTGTAAATAAAATTAAAGTTCTTCGGCGTGTCCAGAATTTAATTTTGCATATCTCGCCAAGATATAAAGTGATGTGGTTTGAATTGATATTTCTATTGGAATAAAAAGCAAAGTTTTGTTTCAGTTTTACTTTTTCTGAGATCTGAAATGAACACACGAGAATTTATCAAAAGATTTGCATGCCTCTATATATGCATTTATTTTATTCCGATCCTCTGTTCTGATTTCAAATATTTTATACTGGAATACTCGAAAATATGAATTTCCAGTATGCAAAAATATAAAATTTTTTAATTTGGAACAGAATATGTCGTATTGTTAGTCTCCCGAGAATCACATATTTCAACTATTTTACAGACTTTAATCAACAGCATTTGTATAGAATTTAGAATATGGGCATTCAAAATTAAGTCCACAGAGCTCAATAAGTGTACACTTCTGTAATATTTGCATTTGAGTCCATTCAAAGTATTATTAACTATCAGAGCCTTTTTGTTTGCTTTCCCCAGAACTTTCAGCACTGGAAATTTGTAAAAGTTCCCTTAGTACACCTAATAAGACTTGGCATTATTTTGTACTTCCCATTGCGGGACATCATAATAGCCGTTGGAATAACTTTAGTTTATGATTCTAGAAAAAATATAATATATACGACGAAACCCTTGCTTCATTGTTAGAAATATTACTTCTGCGACTCTGATGTTTGTTGTTCTCAACAGTATGAACTACTGTCAAATACAGAACGATTAATTTAGTCATTTAAAAATTCTAATGACAAAGGGTCGAATAGACTGCCTGAAATTTCTAATTCCCAGCTTCGTTTTACTTTCAGCATAAAATATAGCTGGCTCTACTTTAACAAATAAAAATTTCATTTGGTTCTGGCTCTAAAAGTTTGAACTAAAAGTTATTTTTCATGATCTTTGACTTCGTCAACTTTAACCAAAATTCCCCGTCTTAGTTTTGCTTTGTGAACAAAAGAATCTGTTCATGAAGCCATGAATAGATGCTGTAAGTTCAGTATCCCAAAATTCCGTGGAATTCCTACAAAATTCCCTTGGTCCCATAAAAATTAATTTTATTCAAATGCTCCTGTTAAAGTTGGCTTGGGACTGTTCTTTTTCTGAAATATTTTTCCGAATGCTCCTTATAATGTAAAAGCAGATATCTCAACATCCAACAAAAACTCTTGAGGAACTCTATGCAAGGCTATTCTGCTCTCGAAATAAGAAAACCCAAGTATTAGAAGTAAAAGCCGTTGCTACTGTACTTTCTTCATCTTGTGGGCATATACTGCATTGCAGCAGGCAATTCCCTCATAAAATTCAACTATGCTGTACAACTTGTGCATGTGTACTATATGTAGGCAAACGTCTGACATTTCTTTCGAGGTGAATCTAAGAACTGTCCTACCAGTTCCACATTTTGCTTTGTATTATTGCATAAGACCGCGAGGTCCATTTCCGGAAGGGCCGTATTGGAAATAAATTCCTGTGCTATCGCAAAGCATCTCAAGCCCCAGGAACCTACTGCACTGACAGGCAGCAAATGAACACGAGAAGTCAATTTCCTTAAGATAGACCAGTGTCCGAACAATATTTTATTTTTTATCACTCTGCTTTCTCTCTCGAGGTTTGGGGTTATGATGTTATGGAAGAAGACTCTTCTTAACGCTAAAACGATTTCAATTCACGTGCTTACATGCAAGGAGACGATGATAACCCATCCACCACCGCCCGTGCCCACCCAACCAGAGACTGGAGATGAAGGGCTTGATACCGAGACGGGCTCTGGATGGAGTGGACGGAAATTATAGAACTTTCTTAAGGAAAGTTGACATGGCTATGGTGGATTTTTTTGGAGACTCGGATAGAGGCGGAAGAGGGTCTTCTGTTTATTAAATTGTTCTGCTATCCTTCGTTTCTTGGCCATTGTTTCGTATCTATTGTGTAGAGTCTCTTAGGACGAGAAAGGGCTTTCGTTTTCTTCCGAATCCACTTATTTTTGTTTGTAACTTCTCTGAGGATTGGATTCCTTGTTTGGAATTGAGCTTATTTTTCTACTTTGGGCTCTGGTTCGGATCTTCTGTGTCCTAGCGGCGATTCCAGCTTCGGAAGTGAGGATAATGGAATGAATGGAATGTCTCTGACAGACTGAAATTCTCATTTAGATTAGGCCAGCAGATTTGTAAAAGTTTGGGCATATCTGTGCAATCGATAGGAAAATTAGCCTCTGCCCTTTGGGCCTGGTTCTAGTAGTGTAGAGTTCTAGTAATTGGAATGACTTGGGATGCTCCAAGTGAAAGTTTGGGTGTGTAAAAGTTCGTTTGATGTATCGGAAGGGCCTGATTGATGCGTAACGATCTTGGCCATGCTATTTAAATAAGTGAGTTTGATTGGTTGTGGTGATGGTATGATAATGATATGATGGTGCAATGAGTTTGGTTTTGTTGACGTTTTAAATTATTATCTTTTCAGACTTAATTTACTCATACTCAAAGGGTTTATTTATTAGCTATCCCGACTTTGGACAGCACTAATCTCATATGGTATGAGCCCTTGGCAATTGAGCCTGGATATTTATAAAATTAGCGGAGCGTTATGATGACGTTATGATCGGCTTCTGTTCCGACAGATTTTGACGTACAGTTCGGAAAACCAGAAAGTTTTACTAACATCGTGACATTCGTTATGCGTGAAATACATCATAAAATAAATATTTTAGCTCAAACACAGATCAAAAGTCAAAGGTTATTTATATTTAGACTTATCAGGTAATTTACTACAGGTAAATTTGTTATTTCACTGGAGAAAGTCATCAAAAGTTGTACACATTTTTACACAGTTCAGATAAATCTGCACGCAATTTTGATGCTTGACAACACTTTGCCAATATAGATAATGGAAATAATTGAATGAATTATGAGCCAGCCAGAGTATAATGCTTATTTCATGGTTGGATTCGTCGATAGATTCAAAAATACCTAATCGATGACTAGATACTAGACTATTCAAATCCGCACCGATACCTACTCGGAATGTACGCAAAGCACGAAGGGGGGCATAAATCTATTGGGAACCGAGCTATAAATCAGATTAGATGGCCAACACTTTCCCACTGACGGAGGTCTCTAAAGAATGTTTAGGTAGTTTGTATTCGCATTTAAAGAGCATAGGGAAGAAGTTGGTTTAAAATGTGATCACTTCTGAATAAATCGGGTTAAATATTTGGCATAAAATAAATATCATCTTACCCTCTGCATTGCAGGGATTTGGTTGGACGGCTTTAATATAATTGTGTATTTCAAAGACGGAAAATAGGTCAAGTTTATCATCTCCAAAGCTTAAGAGTCCTCTGTTAGATCCGTTGCTTTTTAAGAACTGAAGTTAGTGAATGCATTCATGTGCAATCTGATCTTAAAGTTATTGCTTAGGAATGATAAAACATTGTCTTGTCGCACTCTGTCGATAGCCGTTGCTGCTTTCTTTGACAAACAAATTATACGATCCCATGACATTCAATACATACAACACATCAAAGGATCAAAAACACATTTACATAGACTCTGGTATGGCCTATTATTTTTCCTTTGTTTTGTTGGCGTTTGATCTTTTAGAAGACCCTGAAATGGAGAGAATTGAAATGATTCAATGATTTGGAAGTCAAATTGGGAAAACAATGTGCGTCGTGTCTGACATACAATAAGTTGGATGGCATGTGCCGTTTTCTGAGGTAGCAACTTTCCTGAGAGGAATATCTTATTTCTAGAGTTTACATTATTTTTGTTTCATATCGAGTTTGAACACTTTCCATTCTTCAAACCGAAGAATCGAAATTCCATGTAAAAAAAACATTCCCGTATTTTTTCTTTGGTATGAGGATCGAATAAACTGTGGACGCCATTATTGTAGAAAGGGAATATATTTTAGTCTACTTATGGAAGGTATTAAGACGGCAAAGGCACAAGAGAAAGCTTGAACAAAAACTAGAAATTTTTTTTGTTTACGATCGCAATAATTCTTGTGTTTGAGTGTTTCCTATCCTTGTAGAAACGTCAGTGAGGAGTTGTTCTTTCTCCTTTCAATTTCTACTCCACGGATGGTGGTTTGAATTTCTGTTCTACTATACAGTTTTGAAAATATCATGCAATAAAAGTAACGTTAAGGTCAATGCTTTTAACAATTAAATTAAATTATGTAAACTCCTCTGCATTTTACATAATTAAACAAGTCGATAGTATACTAGAATGATATAAAGTTCTAGTAATTTTTGAATCCTAAAGTTAGAACATCCTAATTGGCAAAGTTTGGGAGAAAAGAAGTCATATGGGTGAAATAATCGCAGCTGCCAATTCCAACTCTGATTCATCAAAATACATCGAAGGCCTAGGCCTTGGATAAGTTTACTGATCCGTCATGGAAAATCGCCAATAACATCAATCGGGCCGAGATTTGACTTTCTCCAAAAAAATAAATCTATAAGAATGAGGGCTTCAGCAAAAATTGGCAGAAGTTAGAGTGGCACGACGACAGTGAAAAATTACATTCGTACAGATAGTTGTCGTTTATTGCAACACTTACAAACCTTGAATAGAAGTCATTCCGAAAGACAATGAAAAATCGATGGGGATTCATATTCCAGTTCAAGATTCTCAAATAGAACGAAGTGTTTCAACTGTATTTCCAAATATACTGTAGTAGTTACACTTTACTAACTTTAAATCGTAGCGAGTAAAACCCATCCACTAAGAAATCCTGGAAATCGCAGAAACGCAATAATATAAATTTTAATTCGCCTTCCATTCTCTTGAAATTAAAATGTGTTGCCATTTTAAAAAGCACGAAGTCAATAAATTTCCGTATTAACGTTAGCTTTTTACAAACTACATCTGATAGAAAGATTAAAGTAAAAAAGGAGCCGCTGCATGCAATGAAATCAGCCCAGCTTAATTCTTAATTCAACCCGACTTGAATGACTTCATCCTTTTCTGATCCAATTTGTTGTAAATGTATAATGCCTGCTACATTCAAATTGCTGAGCAAAGGGAAAGGATGTGACCAAGCAAGGGATTCTTTGAAAACCAAAAGGCTGATTACCTGCTTTTCTAATCCCATGTGACAGATTACTTTGCCGCAGGTTTCGGTAATTCTGCCCCTATGCTGCACTGGAAGCAGGAGAAAGCAGGAAGGAATTGAGCGTTGAAACGATTCTATTTATTTTTGAAAGAACGGTTCGTTCCACTAGTTATGTTCCAGAAACCCTGCAGCCTCTATACATTTGCATTCATGTGCTCACAGATCGTAACAATGACGGCACAATTTAATTTAGCTAACCTTTCCTTCTGTCGTTCCAGTTGGTCGCAATCATTTACTGTATGCAAACTCTAGGATAATTACACGAGACGATAAATGGGTGGGAAATTTTCCCCGAACTACTGAAAGCGTTTTCTAAGTGAATGCCTTTCTAATTTTGAAAAGTAGTTTCTAAGAAATAAACTCCTCCTCAGGCTGGAACATATTTTCGCAACTCGATTTTAAGAGTTTTTTTTTCTAGTCATTTGAAAACTTTTAACGTAAACTGTCACATATCTTAAACCCTACATGGGTAATCTTAAAGAGTTTGCAATGCTCCAACGTGTTAGAAATGTGTTTTTAAAAAAGCATGTAGATTCCCTAAAGTATGAAACTGTATTAAAATAAGCCATTCGTATCTGAATATGGAATGCATTAGCAAAAGTTGTTCCGATACGCTTTCAGATTATATACATCATTAAAAAATAAAACCGAAACCACTCAGCATCTAAAATGTATCCTAAGGGCTATGTGGTTGTCGGAAACACAAAATGGTGGGAAAAATGGCTCAGAACAACGTGCAGTTTTGAGGACTGACAAGGATACATTACAGTATTGTTCTGTATAGAAGATGAAGCATTTTCGTAGTCATCACGAATGACATCCACAGAATTACAAATGACAAAAAAAGTTTTATGGATGGATGAGAAGTCTCTGCAATGCAGGAGAGTTTCATACTATTTGATCTTATACTTCCGCATATTTTTATTTTTCACCACTCCGAAATAGTCCTTCGTTAATTTCTTCTATAGCCAACCCAATACGAAGAGAAATAGGCTGTCGCCAATCTCTTGTTCCTCGGTTCGTATTGGAATTTTGTAAGACAATTTATTTCCATAGTGCTTTCACGTTATCTTGCATATCGACCAGGCTTTTAGAGCCTTTTTACTACATGATTTGTGATGAATAGCGACGAAAATCTGCCAACTGACTAGATTTGCTGTTAACACGGTCTTCGTCTAGCGGATGTTTAGTCGTGTTCCTAGAATTTCGTGTTAACCAAGTCAGCAATTCCATTCATAATTCATAAATACTCGATTTCAGGCAGGTTAGAAGGAGAAGGTTCAATATTTTCCTTGTTTTCCCTTCTGTTTGTTTAGAGTATTCTGTGTGTTTAATATTTTGGCTTTTTTAACTTTCACACTATTTTCAAAGGCTGAAAACGCTACAGTTTTATGTACTTGTTGTTTTAAAAACTTTCAACTCTTGAGCAGTAAATCAGGTTCTTGTAAACCAAGTCAGTACACTAGCAAGAATACACATTCATTATTCTTCACTTTAAATAGACAGTTTCTTAGGACGTGTACAAGGTATATGAAAAGTAAATGGGTTACAAGTTACAACTTAGCTTGGAATGAAATATGTGTGATTTTGTTTGTTTTACCGTTCTGACAGCACGTTGAAAAGAATCCAGTTATGATTATCCAATGCAGAATTTGAAGAAAGTCGTAAATACTGTTCAATGCATACATATATCAATCGGTCGAAGTAATTTTTCTTTCCGCTTTTACACGTCGTTTGGGAATATATCGCAGCAGCTATTAATAAAATCATATTAAACCGACCGTGAAAATATTTCTATTTCTACATTGAATTCTAAATATATGTTTTTTGTTTTTGTATTTATGTGCATGTGTGTTTTACGATAAGCCCCACACCGTCAAACCCAACAAAGGATAAAACCAACACACAAAGCACACTCAAGCTCTATATCTACCACTCCCCGATGTAAGCACCCCACTCAAGATTTTACTGTTTGAACCCACCCCCTCTCCCCCCTTTCAGAAGTTAAGAAAATATATTGCCTTATAAATGTATCTGAAAGTTTCGCCCTGTTTTGTTACTACGCTCTTTGCCCAAAGAAGTGCAAAAGGGGGTTTTAAACGATACTGCTGAATTGTATACTCCACTCAACTATTAACCACGTCGAGCATACTACAAATTAGGTAAGTGTGAGTGGGTCTCATAGCAATTTAGCCGGTGATAAAGAATGATTTGCAGGAGGAGAAGGAACTCATGAAACACAGGGCTCATTGCAGTTAGGCGGATTATCCTGAGACGAATTCCGTCCTTGAGAGGAAAGCGTGCTTTCCTTCCGTCTAGATAAAGTCCAGAGTAACGTCAAGGCATTTTTTCCAACTCCATTCCACTTCTTTTCATATACTTTTTTGTGTGTCAGCAGAGGAATTTTAGCCTCTCCATCTCATTCTTGCGATAACTTGATAGAAACGAAGATGTAGGATGAGGATATAAGGTCACTCTGGAATTGAGATGCTGTAGAGGCTTGTGTTGAGAGAAAGTCGAATACTTAGAAGATGAGGAACCTCAAGGGCTCGTTCATACACATCCTAGAATTTTGTGAGTAACAGGAATACGGCAGTTGATGAAATTCTGGTCAGGAGGGCCCTTTCACATCAGATTCCTTATATTTTCCGGTTCCCATTGAATCATTCAGCTCACGAATCACGAGAAGGTATTTCAAATGCATTGAAATTGGATTTCTGGTTTCAAATAATAAACTTTCCCGACTTCCATTTTAAGGCAAATGAATGGCATTTGATACTTTACTATCCGCGTGATTTATTCTTCAGGAACCGTTTCGGAGCTATTTTACTGTGACATCAAAAAAAGCTGGATTCGCTGAATGCAGTAACTTTGAAATACTATTTTACTACTTTTCAATTTTTAGGGTTGTTTGAGCTGTATTAAAGCGTCGGAAATTTATTCATGGACTGGTTTTACTTGTCAGCTTGTGGCAATATATTTTGGGGCCTGTGATTACAAGAGCTTTCCCAATCATTTGCTCCCGTTTTGTTGGTACCAACTGACTGAGCAGTATTTTAGTTGATGGGATGGAAATCAGTTGCAAGGGGCAGACGTGGCTGTCGGAATTTCAGACAAGTTATGACTTGCTGCGAAGCTTAGCTGTAAACCAAGTACACATTTGCAGGAATTTGATGCTGTTCAGGCGTGGTTTAGTTCAAATTACAACGGCTATTTAGAATGTGTGTCACATAGTGACCACCATCTCGAAGGCTGGAAACATTGTGATAGAAACATTACCAAGCCAGACGGAAGAACGGGAACTGAACCTTTCTCGTTCTGTGCGAATTTACATAAAGAGAGTTGTAAAATGCACATGGAACTGCTAATCATCTGGCAATCGGCCAAATAGTTTCTTCGCCCTTGTTTCTTTTCAGCTTGGGTCACAGACTGAGGATCATTTCTAAGGTCTCGGTTTGAGCAAAAAACGAAGGTTTGGTCCTTTTGCAAAGCAAAGCCCTTTACTTCCCTCTATGCAACCAAAATAAAAAACCGAGATCCGTATTTTCTCTTACCCGACTTGATTCTCCAGTTTCCGAGAAGAGGCCGTCTGCTACCCGGGTATTATCCTTCCGAATCCCTGACATTCAGCCCAACAGTATCTTGCCAGCCTTCCCAGTTTCATCCTCCTCGTGCAATCCTTTTCATATCCGTCTCCGTTCTTTTGTTTGTTTTAAGCTGCTCCGAAGAAACCTCTCTAATGCTTTTACTTTCCTATTGATCGTTGTTCAGATGCAAAAAACAGTATATATGCATAGCCTGTGAAAGTGAAAACTGGGACTGTAATCCATGTTTTTAAAGCTATATTTGCAACCATATCTGACCACTATAAGCTCTTCTTCTCATTATGCAACTGAGAACCGGAAAATTATGCCTGCTGGGGCGAGTAATGAGTGAAAGTGGAAAATATTATTAATACGAAATCCCTAAGTTAGCGCACATGAGTGAAAAGCAGGAGAACTAGTATGGGATTACGTCGTTTCAGAAGTAAATTACAGTTGGGACGTATGCTTTTGATGATCTCTCCAGCTAGCATACTAGCTGTCTATATATTAATCCATTTACTTTCTATTTAGATTCGAGGTGCGGTTTGAATGTAGTCGATTTGTTATTATTCTTGCATCTCGTAGGAAAACAGAGTTGCAGAACCGTAGGGCAACATGGAGACAGGCAGGAGACTTGTCTCTGGATACATATCATATCATCTACTTCTCATGAGAGTTTTATTCTTTATTAGAAAGTAAAGTAGAATGTGAAATTGAATCCGTTGCCTCATCTCCTTTTCCTAACTCCTCTCCTGCTAAATCCGAAGAGTTGTTCACGGGCCTGGGCCTGGTCTTATAGAGGTGTGTTCTTGCAAAGTTCGGAGTTCTTCTCCTGAGACGACTGGTATATTGTATGAAAAATATCTCAGCGTTCCTGGCTCTGCTCCTGGTTTCTGTCGGGCAGACCGAAACCAAGTCAGGAACGGAAGACAGATTGGGAGAGAGAAGGAGGCAGGTCAATACTTACCCGCTATCTCCACTTCTAAGACCAGGCTGAGTTGTCAGCAATTTCCCCGGGATCGGAATTAGATTCGGATTTTCTGTTTTACAAAATGTGAGGAAGGAAAAGGGAATGGATATCATCCAGTTACTGAAGCTGGTCTTCAGATCAGTTACTCCTCTGATTTGAGGTTACGTTTCCTAGTTTCCGAACCTCTTCTACGTTGATAAGGTGAATTTCTCGGTGCTAACCTAAAACCGTGGTTTTGAGTCCGTTCCATTCGAAGGATGGTCAGGTTGTGACTTGTATTGGTTCCTGGAAAAATTGTGTTCGTTAAAAATATCTGGAGAGATCTAAAGATATTCAGGTTAGGGTGAAAATAAATTCCAACAGTAATAGTGAACGGGTGGAAGTTTTTCATAGATTTCCAAAGTTGTACTCGTTGTTTGTAAATTATAAATAAGCAAAGACTAAAGGTGCAATAAATGATCCAATGATGACCGTTGGAAGTGGTGCCAGTAATAAATCCGGAACTTAGGAAGTCTCTAGCAATACTTTATTTAAAATGTCAGAGTTCGAAGCCCCGGAAGAGGTATGTATCAACAATTTAAACATTTTTCCTATTCCTAAATAACTTATTACAAAAGCATTAGGACGTTTTTTGTCTCGCATCTTGACGTCAGATACAGGCAAACAGATCAATGTTTCACTACTCCATAAAAACCATGCGAACGTAGTAAAAGAGACTGATAACAAATTGATGAGCCGTACGCCTGATTGATTACTCGGCTCTTTCTGTAATGTGTTTTAATTAAATATTTAAGGATTTGTACTTTCTTTGCCAGGGTGCTTTATCCATGTTCGTATTTCAAGTATAGGATGTATAGGATTATTCTTAAAAATAAAAATAAATTTTTGACTTAAAGATTCATTTTCTACGTTCTCATTTTGAAATATTGACCATCGTGCCTAACTAAGCTTTTTAAAAGTTAGAAGATTGGTTTCTAAACATGAAATGTCGTAGTGATGATCTGATGATGATATATATTGGCTTCGTAATTCGACGAGAAACGCCCTTTGACCTCTGCGTCATCCTTCTGCACGACATGGCCTGTTTTCAGGTGAATTATCGTTATGAGCTACCTACATTTTTTTTTATCTGCACAAAGAATATGTGAAAGATTCCTTCCCGAAAAAAATAAAGTTATAACATTAAGATATCCCTTGTCTAGATCAGAAAAGCAGATTGTGAGTAAAGTAACTCTCGGAATTTTCCCTAATGGGCTTGCCCAACCTAAGGATAATTACATACAAACAGTCAAACTAAAAGGGTAAACCTTACTTGTTAATAAGACCTCCTTATAAATATTCATCATCTAATAAAGCTCTTGAGATTTTTTCCCTTCCACAAACTTTCTTTGATCTCATATTTCTCGGGTTTTAAAAGATCATCAAAAATGCAAAGTCCTCAAAGGGCTCTTCTACGTAGACAGACATTATTTTCCATGCCACTCTATTCCTTGTTAAAAAAGCAGTCGAAGGGGAAAGTTTTCGGCAAAATAACTTCTACTTTAATTTAATAGGGCCTATGCACAATGCACTGGTTGGCAAATGCAAATTTAGGTTCTGTTTAGCGTTGAAAATGGGGAATAGCGATTTGGATTTACGGCCCTTCCCATTGATCACTGGATGTATGAAATTAATAACACTGAAGGATATTAGACTAAAAGGGGATAATGAGTCCCGAGTGGCTAAGCATGTAACTTCCATCATCATGAGGAAAGTAGTCTGCGGAAGCCTTCTTTCACTCCCATTGCATCATGTATTATTTGCAGGGATCGAGGTGCTCATTTATCATTTGATTTAGTGGCGGACTGGCAGGCTGAGCGGAATGGCTCGTGTCAGGCAATAAGATTACAAAATTGATAAGTGGGAGTGGATGTATAAAGATTATATTTATAATGAAGGAATATCCTAACAGTTGTCAGTAAATAATGGCTGGCTTGAATGATGATTTCCTTTTAGATGGGATACGGGATGCATTTCCTCTCCCTGTTAGTTGTAAGTAGGTGGTCCCGTTTTGGAACCGGAGGCCTTAAATAACCCAGCACTAGAATGGGAAAGGTCTGCTTTGGAAAATGGGGAAAAGCGGTCCATTTTTTACCACAGTTTGAGCTGTAAGTCTGTTAGGAGGATCTTGAAAACGTTCGCTTGTACATACCAAAGTACATGGAGATCGATATTTCGACAACAGAGTCTACATTGCCTCAATACAGGGTGAAAGGTGGGTTTTATTCTCCGGTTGTAAAGTTCCATTTCCACTTCAAAGCTTTTAATAAAATCGTAAACTTGTTCCTCCTTTTTTATACTCCACCTCATTTCCACTGTCCTTCAGCCACCATTTCATTGTAATTGTAATTTTTGTGATATCAGCGTAAAATTTCACACTACTGGATTGTACACCTATCTACTAGGGGATTGGACTGGGTTATATAGACTTCAAGTACCAACTTTAAGGATCGCTCAAGTAGTCACGTTCGTAGTCAGTAGTTCCAGCGCTATAGTAAGGTTTGTGTGTTAAGTATACAGATTCGACTTTGTACTAGCGAGATTAAATTTTTTGATGAGGGATTGGGCAAAATTTCAGAACTCATTGTAATTTTTAACGAGGCTCTTTAGACACTAAATTGCACTCATACAGTCCACTAATGACTTTCTTCTTCTCGATTTACAAACCAACAAATCCCAATTTTAGAACAGATTGTTCACTTACGAGCAATTGCAAGACATTTTAGTTGTCTTTTTAAGCAAAATGATTTAGAATCCTTGGCAAAAAATATTATGTTCTGAAATCATTTGATAATATTTTTAGGTTGTTGATGTTACATAATCTAAATGTATTTGTTTAATAGATTAAGCAATTAAAAAGAGTTAGAATTGCAATTACTTTTCTCATAATTTATACTATAGTGATGGAATAAAGGACTTCCTATTTAAAAAATGACCAAGGATATTTAAAGATAGAACATCGAAAATCGAAGCCAACAGGAGTTAAAGCTACAGTAACCATCAATGAACCAATTATTTGCCAAAGAACTCAAGCGTAAATGCTCAAAATGTAAAACATCTAATCGCACGATTACTTTTGGCAGTGTGAAAATAAATCTTTGCCCACACCACCAACCAACCACCAAAAATAGCTACTACATCTCAATTAGCCAAATCATGTAAACAAAAGTGAGATGAATTAAACTACAAAAGAATTTCCCATTGCACAAGTTGGCTTATGTCTCTCTTGTGTCTGTCTAGAAGAACTAATTCACCTAATTGGCCATGCCGAATATATTTGCTACACCCGACCCGAAGCTGTTAAAGAAAGTTCACACAACAAAAGAAAGAAACCTTCCTGGCTACTGTTCTTCATCATTAAATATGAAAGACACCGCAATGGCGGCCAGGAATAAGAAGTGCCTTAAGAGGAGGATCTGATTCGATAATGGCTGAAAAAGCCAAAATTTATGTTTCCTGTGATTGTTTGCTCTCGGTGTTCGGTCTCTTTGGCTATTGTTACTGTACTACTTTGAAGGAGGCTTCTCGTTCTTAGAAAATTATTGGAGATACGAGATGAATACATAGTTTATTAATAGAAATGGTTTCTTGTTTCACTTTTCCCATTGTCCGTCCCCAAGGAGCCGTTGTTCTTTACTTTCTAGCCCCCACTGTGCTTTTACAATTCTCTATAGCTCTTGTAGAAGCATTATCTTCAGGAAACCACGAGGGCGGAGGTCGATCCAGAAGACGTATTCAAAAGAATAGGTCGCACAAAACTACATTATTATGTAGGTATGTTTCCTACCATTCTAGAAGGATTATTTTGGCTATCGCAGAAACCATTGCTTTGACCTGAAAGGAATATAAAACTTGTATTTATTCCAATATTTCCTAAAAGATGTCTTTTTCATGAATCAAAAAATTGTTTTTGCAACTTCTTTTCAACTGTAATATTTTGAGAAAAGATAAACCAAAATAAGACTGAAAGTCTGAAAGTTGGTAGAAAAAGGAAAATCTGCACTTCTTGTACAAATATGTATTCGCTTTACTTTTCAATTAATCTCGTCTGTTACACATTTTAACTCTAACGTGTTACCCTGGCTCAGAATTGTTGGCTCGAAGTGTTGTGTATAGAGCCTTAGAGTTGGATCAGACAAAGTCTAAATCTTATAACCCATTAATATTGTAATGAATTGGACGCCTGTTCAATTCTTTAGCTGTTTAGACTGAGGGGTTCTGGCTTCTGGCTTACAAGAGAGATAGTTTTTTTAGGATTTGCGCAAACACGAGAAGAAAGGGATTAATAATAGCAAGGTTTACACTTTGGCGGATTAGGTTTTTCGTACATGAAAAGTGTTTCAAGGAATAGGAATCTCCTGGCGTTAAGGATTTGACAGTTCTAGCTTTCAAGATGTCTTTTCTGTCATTTTGTATGTAACTCTAAATCAGTTTCGGAGAAAGTATCCAATCCACTTCCATCGAAAGTTTCAGAAAAATACCAGACCGTTGTTTTAACCTTGGTTTGACACCAGTTTGCAGGAATGGATGATTACACTAGGTTGGAAATTCGATTCGGTGCTGTCTGAATAGACAATTACTAACATATATATTGCGGAATGCAGCAATGTGTCCGTAGTATTTTCTTGAACTGTTTCTTGATCTTCGCAAACTAATTGTCTTCAAATTCCAAATGATTTGAAACGAATTTGACTTTGAAAAGCAATAACAATCTTCTGGCAAATTTAAAGTACTTTCGTATTGATTCGTATAGTAGGTTATCAAGCTGGATGAGGTAGGTTGGTTAGGAGTAGACTAACAATCTATGCAATGTATTTATCAGGTTTACAACATGCGGACCATGCATTCCTTGTGGTGGTCTTCCACCAAGATAAGTCATGGCTATACTGTGCAACTCTATCAGAAATTTTGAGTCGATAATTATCATTGTTGTTTTATTCATTCACTAAACAATCGTAAAAGAATCAAGAAACAACAATTTTACTATTTCTACGCAGAAAAGAAAGTTTAAAATAAATTGTGAAAGTCAAAAGGATTCCGAGAATGCGAAATAAGATACGCACTAACAATTACAATCAGTCGAAATCTAAATCAGTCAATTTAAGAGCCATTTATACAACGAGAGCACTGACAGATCTGTCAGTTTCGTCTTCCTAACTCCCACATAGTCTCGATCGATGCATTCAAAAGTTTGTAAACAATAGCAAGTTATGCTGTCATTCAAGATGTAATAGGTGTTTACACTCTTAGATGTAATCGTAATGATGATTGATAGAATAGCAGGATAATAGAAAGTAAAAAAAAAACATTTTCATACAGAGTCAACAGTATAAAAAGTAAGAAGTAAAAGTTTTCTGTATTAAAAAAAAAATTACACAAAAAGAATACTCAAAACCTGATAATGTTGAATGTGATGTGATGACCATTCGTCACAATTTATAAATGTTACGATCATTTTTAAAGGCGATTTCGAATTAAGAGTATCTGACCACACGTTTCAGTATCGTAAAGTGCTTTAATCACGAAGCACGTACTTTTAACCAGATATTGTGGTTAGAATATATATATATATATATATATATCATTTACCGCCTCATATTCCCCGACCACGATCATCAATTCATTCCATAATTGGTAGTGCGATTTCTCCCTATCCACCAAGTCGAGAAACGTCCAACTCCAACCAACAATTATTTACTGCCCTTTGCCATTTGCAATCCTGTCTTGCGGTTTCGCCCAGATCAAACGAACTGGAGGATTTTAATTACTTGTGTAAGTAAGGAGCTGGAATTTATAATTGCGTATCTCCTAACTCCTAATCCACTTTAAGCCTCTCTCTAACAACGGATTAGACCCGTCGTCGAGTCACCGCCAGCAAGAACCTATAAAGTACAGAATTCACAACATTTCTCCGTAACAAGAATCCTAAGCACACCACCAACTGTTTGTGGCAAGTTGCGAGCAATAGGGTTCATCAAGGGAAAGCGAAAGTGCTTTTAATCCTGGAAACTAAATTTCTAACCCAACCTAACTCTTTTGGGGTTACAGCTTGACTTACACGGTATTTTTGAGATATTATTAGCTCGCCTATTGAAAATAGGGTTTAGAGCTAATGATGTCTACCAGTCCGTCTGTCCGTCCGTCCGTCTGTCTGTCCGTCCGGCCTTTTTCTAAATGTAAATCAAGACAAATTGCAAAGTGCCAGAAGCAGATGGAAGCAGGTTTTCAATGTAAATCAAGACAAATTGCAAAGTGCCAGAAGCAGATGGAAGCAGGCTTTTGAGGTTTGATATGAATTGCGAAACATGAAAATGGTTTTCGAGGAAATCGTATTGGTTTATATACCAAATCTATATATATGACCTGGATGCCCCTTTTCTAAAGTTAAAACAATTTAGAGAAATTTTGAATTTTGATATGAATTGTGCAACATGAATATGATTTTCGAGGAAATCGTATTGGTTTATATACCAAATTTATATATATGATTTTTATCCCCTTTTCGAAAATTAAAACAATGTTGAGGTTTGATATGAATTGTGCAACATGAATATGATTTTCGAGCAAATCGTATTGGTTTATATACCAACAACAATAATCATATTTTGAAGATGGTATCATATTTTATATGCAAAACAACAATCCAGATTTCGTAAAAGCCGCAATTGGGGCATTTCATAACATTGTTTCATGATCTGTTCGAATTGATCCAAAAATCGAATCTTTCATTTAAAAACAGTAATTTGGATTTAAACGAATTGATAAAGTACATTTTAACTGCATCCGCCCAACATTAAAACATTTTTCGAGGAAATCGTATTGGTCTTAAAATCAAATCAATATTGATGGTTTTATCACATTTTCTAAATTTAAAACAATTTTGAGAAATTTTGAGGTTTGATATAAATTGTTCAACATGAAAATGGTTTTCGAGAAAATCGTATTGGTTTATATACCAATTTTAAATTCTATTGCTTTTAATAGGTAATCAAAACAACATAAATGATATATCTATATAAAGCAATACGTTTTGAAACAATAAACCTATTTTGAAGGTGGTATCATATTTTATATACAAAACATAATTTAGGGTTCACGAGAGCCTAAATTGGGACATTTTATGATATTGCTTCATGAACTGTTGAAATTGATCCAAAAATTGAATCTATCATTTAAAAACCGTATTTGGGATTTAAACAAATTGATAAAAGTGATTTCAACTGCAATTGTGAAACAATAAAATAATTTTTAACGAAATTGTACAGGTTTAAATAGCACCATGGATTCACAGATTGTGAAACAGTAATATAGAATGTAAGTCAATGTTTTTTGGAACAATTCTCAAATATTCAGTTTCTTCACGTATTTGTTATAGAAACTATCTTTATCGAGTTATAGCATATTCTTTTGAATGTAAATCAATTCATGATAGAACAATTACTAATGCTACGGGATTAAAACGCAGTCGTCTAGGTGAACGTAAATTATGATATTTTGATTTTATACATTGGAGCAACACGATAAGTAATATTGAACGATAATATATATGAATTGTGCGAGCTGTCGTTAACGTTTACAACGTTTTATTTATTATATAATCCAGGATGTTTCAGCCATATTGTGACTACACGTTCAAATTTATCCATATGTACTTAGTCTGCATAAGGAAGAACCCGAAGAACACACAAGGATGCTTGTCCGCATCTGTTTGAACATTTTAGACGCTCCGTTGAAATGTTCATTGTAAAAAACCATATTGCTTTCAGAAAAAATAAGGCCCAAAGCGTAAAACTGTGCAGTGCTGCTAATCCAATGAAAAACCTCCACAAAATAAGCTGTAGAAGTATAGTAGCCTCGTAACAGAACTTTATCGAGTTTCACTCAGGCTCAGTAATGGGAAAGGCACTTTCTCTCCTGAAATGGGGATTAAAACCCTAACTTAATCGAGTTTTTCTACAAACCCTCGTACCTTCGTTTATCTCCGAGTGTTTAAAAACTTTTAGGAACAAATCAGAAAGACAACATCTCCAAACCCTCAACAATTACTGACTTGGCTGTGCTGTGGCTTGGATCCAAATCACAGGCCATCTTTAAAACCCGATAGGGCAAACAACTCGCCCCTGATTAGGGACTTCCTCAAACAAGCCTAGCAATCAAAATGAGCGTTTCCTAGCATCGCTTTTCAATTGCGCTTTGAAATTATAGGTTTACAAGTTAAATTCTGAAAATTTGAATCCCTCGGTTGTATTTGGTCGAGGAAAATCGTTAGAATTGGTACTATGGCAGAAAAAAATGAATGAATTTCCTGGAAAGCTATTGCTGCTGTATTAACTCCTGACTTTCAAATGATCTCATAAATCATTTGCCAGAAACATTAAATCAGAAAACAGGCGTCAATAATTGGGAACGTTTCAATAGAACTTGATTGGTAAGGGAAAGGAGGAAGGCTTAAAGTCGAGATAAAGACAGAGGATCTCAATTATGATGACGGATATGTCACATTGAAGTGGATGGATACAAGGATTTCACCTTTTGTGATAAGCGGATGTACGGAGAAACTGGTTGCGGGGAAATGTCCGTGAAAGGAGGATGTACAGCCGGAGTGCTTTACCCCCCTTTGACTCGCTAATATTTACACACGCTGAGTTGGAGCTCTGAGCCCAGTTCCCGTTTGGCATGGCTCTAACAGCCTACCAGCCTTTCCTCCAACTCCTCCATCATCCGAGCCCTCTTTCCCACACGTTCTTATCATCTCCTAATAATTCATATCAACCTTATCCTAGGCCCATTAGAAGGAAACGTGAAAACTTTCCCATCTCTTCAGCCCCATTTCACATCAATTATCACTTTCAACGAAATAATAATAATAATCCAATTTGTAGTTTTCTCCAATCCCTTTCCACCTCAAGGAAATAGGAAATTATCGTATTGTTCAACTCGTGTGCAAGTGGGTGTAGTTTATTCATAATTCCGTGTCTGACGCCTGAAAAAGCGTGTTCTACTTCTGATTAGAAATACAACGGATTCTTCAAGACCAGTTTTCATATCTCAAAAGTATCCCCTTCCATTCATTACTCTCCGTCCATTTAACGTAAATTGAGTTTTTCTATCTAGGAGGGTGAAAGTAGCTTTTCGCATAGGAATCTTAACGTCGAAAAGTTGTTTAAAATTTTGAAATCTTAGAAAAGTTACGGGAATCGGTTACTAGATCTTGAAAAAAGGGCCATCTCTTCGGACCAAAAATAGAGTGGTGAAATAGTCCTTACAACTTTAGACATTAGAAAAGGAGAAAGGAAATGGGAAAAAGGCTGGGGAATCTCCGTGATTTCATTTCCAACGGTGAGCCCCGGATGTTTTGATCCAGGATTTGGAAAAGCTTTTGCAAGAGATTTCCAACCCTTTGGAATGTACTGTGAATAATCCAAGATGGAAAATATTCCATAGTTATTTTGATCCAGAAGTAGATCTTGGGATTGAGTTGGTCTTACGTGAACTAAAGGAACTGACATCCCATTCCAATCATAATACTCGATAAGACGTCGAAAGTTCAAGGAAGGAGCTCGTCTCTGCAATATTTGTACTTCTTTTTTACGTTCTACTTCTCCTTCTGACATTCTCAAATAATACAATCTCCAAAGAATGCGAAAACCCTCGGATGTATTATTTTGCAGCCTATCGAAACCATCATGAGTAAGGGACGTGAGAGTAAACCTAAGCTCAACAATCGAAGTGCCTACTCCCTTGCAAATGCCAAAGACTTCACTAAGGTTCGTTCAGATTAAATCTAATTATAAAGAGAATGCAACTTTCTCACTAATCTGTTCAAGTGCTGAAGTACTTTTAGATCATAAAATTTACTTCCGGTCTAGATACAGTGTAACAAAAAAATTGAAGCAGTTCCCAAAATCTTAGACTCGATCTTTAATTTGTATATGTACTCCTTTCTAAACTAAATATACAATCCCATGGCCGCCATATTTTAGAGATGATCGTGGCGTAGATATTTCCTCCTATATCTCACTCCCGTCATTCCGTTTGGAAGACAAGGAGTTGCGAAAACTGTGGAAATGCCAACAAGTCCATTATTTCGAACTTGTTTACGAAATCTGCTTCGAGAGGAAAGGCAGACAGACGATAGAAGTAAGCAGGATGGCAGGAAAATCTAATGAATCTACTTAGGCTTCGTCCTGTCAATCTCCTTCTCCCATTTTAATACATATTCGAAAGTTCTGAAGTCTTGAGGCAATTTATACTTTATCTCTACGCTCTAGATTCAAAACCACCGTACTCAGTAAATTACTAACTTTGTTTCCAGTTCACAGTTAGTTTGGTAGACAAAAGTTAGACGCCGAACCGTCTGAATAATTAGCTGTTTTCAGAACGTCCCGAATTCGAATTTACGAAAAACAAAAAATTAGTTTGTATTGGATTTAAAAAATTTAAATATAAAGTGCATGCGTCAGATGTAAAAAGGATCAACAGTTTGACTGAGACTACCCTGTCATGCGGTTTGTGGCATGTCAGGACTTCCGTCAAACTAAAATCCTTTTCAAACTTCTCTTTAGGTTTGGAAAGATACACAAAGTCGTTAAGTGTTTTTATGTTCAAGTGTTTAGCCTCTCGACCAGACCACTTTTATTATTAATATGACTGCAAAAAAACAAAAATCTCTTGGGTAAAGTACTTTACAGAACCCGGCTCGTGGTGGAAATCAAAAGCGTCATGAATATATTCTGACCCCAAAGTCAAGTAAACTAATTTGAAAAGTTGTTTAGGATTTAACTCCTACTCAACTTTATTGCTTTTCTAAGTTGCCGAAGCTAAAGTTTTAAAGGAATACAAAATACAGGGACTTAAAAATAGTCTAAGAATTTGTATACACATAAAAGTATTAGAGTCTTTCTAGAACTGTACTTTCTTCTCAGATGAGTCGGTTCGACATTTTTGTATGGCTTCGTCTGTAAATTTAATTTAATCTAAATTTTTCTTGATCGCGCATGGATCTCTGGGTCTATACAATACGTTGGAGCTATTGAATCCTAAGGAAATACAGAATTTCAAAGCAGACCTCGAGTTGAAATTGATTTTCATGATTACATGAAAGAAACTTGAGATGTAAAATTCTAAACAAACTTGGCTGTACTGCTCTTGTATTCAAATATTTGAAGTTCATTGGAGATGAATTTATGGTCCATAATTTCTTTAGTAGACATATCTTTTGTAACTATGAAATAGCTATAAAGTATGGCTTCAATTAAATCCAAACTAAAATTTATCTTACTCAAAAAGAGCTCTTTGAACCTCTTCAGTTTATACGCTTTTAAAGCAAATAAATCCCAGCGATTTATAGCATATTTGGATATCATGTGTTTTTTATTATTATATTAAATCTTTAAATGCTTAACTAACCATAATATCGTTTTCTTCTATCTAATCTGATGTTTTGTTTTAAAACATCGGATGTAAGTACACATCTCAAGTTACAAGGCTTTGAAAAACAACTCCAAGCACTAAAATTAATTAAAAGCGGTTAAAATCCTAACACAATATATGTAGCATGTCACTGAGGAATTCAACATTCGTAATTTAATTTCCGCATTAATTACATACTAGCTAGAAACAAAGAAAAACAAATTTCGAGATCGTGTTATGTCAAAAAATAGAAAGTCTGCTCCAAAACAACACTGGCTATTTGATCCTTCTGGGTTTCATAAGCACAGCCATGTCTCTAAATCTTTTATTTTGCTAGAACACTTTAAATTAGATTTCCAGTAATTCGCAAACCAAGTAAATTCAGAGGAATGTTGCATTATGTCCCACATCCTTTCCATCTATACGTTTCCAGAATATTATGCTTTCCCTTCCGAAGAAATCTCCGGGGAAGGAAAATAAAGCCAGGGCTGACTCTCTCTCTTGTAATTAGTTGGGTTCTCCTCGCGGGCAATCATTTCATTTCATTACGTAAGGAATCTCATATATATTGCCTTTCATTTCGGTTGATTACATTTACTTCGCTCCGTATTAGATTTGGATTACTCCATCGGCTTCAGTTCCATTCTGTACGAGTAAATATTAAACTGGGGGCAGTTCAGTGATGCTTCACATTTATCCAAACGAAATGTTTAGTCATGTAACCTTCAACCTCCTATGATGAATCACATCTTCCATCAGAAATATCATTCTGAATAGTTCCAGATTCATTTCTGTATGCCCTATTTGTCCTATTTTATACAAAACTGGGTATTTGATGGGCTGAATCAAATGGAGGCGATGTTTCCACTTGATTTGAAGAGTCCTATATTGGATGCTCTGACATCGAAATGCGCTGTCTAACCCAAATGACAATTTGGACATATTTCACTCTAATTTGTCACCAAAATTAACTGTTTAAGTAAAGATAACAGACGCAATGACTGGTTTATATATACAAATGCATTACATTGAAATTTAACACCTGGGTTTTGTTTATATTACAGGAATTGGTAGCAGCAACACCAAGTCAACGAAATTGGAAAGGGATTTTAATAGCCCTTCTGGTTATATGTGCTGTTCTAGGGCTTATTCTTTTCTCCATCTATTTAATTCATCCTCCAAATGAAGGACCGAGGGTCAAAGGACGTAAAGTCACTATTGACGATGTCACATCATCACATTTCAAAGTTCAACCTTTTAATGGGACGTGGATATCAGGTAATAATGGAAGTCGACGTTTTATGGGCATTTTACGGGCTTTGTCCTTGTTGTTTGATCCCATGAAACGTAAACAATCTATTTCTGGTTTTACAGAAAAAGAGCTCTTGTTTAGAGACTATTTGGGTGGACTATCTTTGCTCAACGTGGAGACCTTAATCTCGCGCCCGTTCATTGCCAACACAACTTTCGTATGATTATTTTTGGATTTTATCAGCTTTTCCAATTACAATTTAGTATATAGTCTTTTATAAAACGTAAGCCAATGGTCCGAATCAACTGAGATGGATTCGATTGTTGTGACTAGATTGAAAAGGTTCATTATAAACAAGGTTCGGTTGCTATCCGAGCTACGCTACAGGCGAGGCAGCATTCTCCAATAAAAATGGCCGAACTTTTTCAAGCAAAAAATTAGGTCTCTTTGATGCTATATCCTATGGAATCTCAGTAGGGATTTCTACAATAAAAACGTAATTGTACTTGTAACTTTTAAAAAGAAAAAAACATCAGTTTCAAATTCAGCCAGGACGTTATTTTCACAAAGGTTAGTAAATGAGTACCAGGAAATTCATAAAATAGACTCGTTGGATAATCTCATCTATCCAAGTATTTTCTAAAGCTAATTATTTCGTCGATAAGTTATCAACACATGAGAAAAACATTGGTTGCTAATTCACAATTCTTAGACCTAGATTTAGCTACAATTTTGCCATGATTCCATTTCTATTTCCATCATCAAATTCACAGAATTGTTATGTATATTACATACCGCTCTAGGCCGTGAAGTGAAAGCTGAATATCATCTTTTCTAACGGCATGGCGATAACGATTCAGCCCACATATAAAATTATGTGGGATAGCAACAAAACAAAGGCTTACTAATTAATTATAATTGGTATAAAAACTTGAGGCAGGGCTGCCTCAACATGGCTCCATGTTTTTGCAAAGCCGTCTATTGTCTATAGATCATGTGTACTTGTGAGAATACTTTCTCTGTTAGTTTTTCAAAAGCGGTTTTTATGTTGAAATGAGCAATTCAGATTAAGTAGAAGAGTTATTACACTTAACTTTTATCCTCACGAGTTCACGAAGTTTATGCATGCTTCTGAAATAGCTTCGTGGTCATGTAATGGTCAGAATTAGTAGGAAGTAATTTCTACAAGTAGTTGAGTAGGGAACGATACGGTAATGTCTTTCTTTCAGTGTCTTTATTTCGCATATAAATTCAAGGTTGTGGTAGCTGTAAGCCATACTCTCATTACTCTCATAGCCAAAATCCTACACAGATGTTATCTTCCAGTGGCATAGTTATTTATTTAATATTACTTATTATACTGTTATAGATATGACTAAAGCATACGTAGCACTTAAACTTCCGGCAGTTTGTTTGAATCTTTATTGCTGGCCTTAGAAAAGGGATGTGTAAGAGAGGATTGAAAACGTAGATTGGAAGGGCAGGTGTTTAAGACCTAATGTTCCTACTTTCTCCATCGGATACCAATTTTAGTTGAAGTTGAGTTCTAAGCCATTTTCTCCCGAAATGGAAACGAGTAGGAAGAAATAATAGAACAGATGAAGCTAGTCTTCTGTCTGTGTGAATTGATACTTGGTTTTGGTCATTGCTTATAGTATCCCCTGAGGAAACTGTTTAGCGTAATAATAATCATTCTTCTCAGAAAAAGTCTGTTTAAACTTGAATTGATGCAAATTACTTATTTAGAACATTTGAAAGGGATGGATGATGTATTGAGCAACGAAAATATGTATGCTTTTACAGCGACAGCTTAATGCAGACAAATTTTTTGTCTCGTCCGACCTGAAGTTCATATTGTACGTCCATGAAGAGACTCCGTTCTGGCAGCATTCATACCTTGCAAAATACAGCATTTATGATAGTAAAAACAAGTAAGTGGAGTTTAAGATAAATATTATATGTACGCTTGGGATAGTTAATTAGTTTTTCAGCACTGACAATTCGTAACTAAAATGGCATTTTAATTGCAGCTTCCAAAGCGCGTTATCCCCCTTCGAATTAACTCGTGACCAAGAGCAGCCAAAGATACAGTGGGCTGGATGGGTTCCGATGACAAACTCGTTAGTGTTTGTCTACGAAAACGATATCTACTATAAGCCAAACGCGAGCGGTGTTCGGACGGTTCGTATTACAAAAACAGGGCAGCCGGGAATCGTTTACAATGGAATACCGGATTGGCTCTATGAAGGTATATCAAATTGTAATCCTTTGAAGGCAGTAAAACGTTCAAGGGCGTGACAGTACTTCTCAATTTAGTCACCTCGTTACCTATCCTATGACTTCATTATTTCCCAGCCACAGGCTATAGTATCGATCAGCTCAGTCCCCTGCCTGTTTGTTATCGTTGTCCTTTAGGACAAGTGGAAACGGCATCTTAAAATTATAGGGATAAAATTTATAGATAAATCAAATCTCGGCGACATCTAATATGTTACGTTTTTATTTACTTTGCAGCCGACATATTCCAATCAAATTCAGCTATTTGGATGTCTCCAAAAGGCCAGTATCTAGTTTACGCGACATTTAATGACTCTTCAGTCGGTGAAGCGTCCTATCATTGGTATGGGGATAACCTGCCATATCCCAAGCTACGAACATTACGCTATCCGAAGGTCAGCATTTTTAAAAGACACGGCACATTTAGTTTTTCAACAAACAACTAACAATACATTTTCTTTAAAACCAAAGGCCGGAACAACACTTCCAACTGTAACTATATCAGCCGTTAATTTGTGGTCGAACACTTTAGCATCCATTCCATTAGAGCCACCCGATGGTGTGGATATCAAGTAAGCAATCTTAACATGAATTTACTCGAAAGACCTCAATATTCTTGGGTTTGTTAACCAAGCCTTTAAAAAAATATTTCAAGTGATCACTATGTAACTGGAGTTAAGTGGATAACAAATGAGAGGCTTAATGTTGTATGGATGAACCGATGGCAGAATGTTTCCGTGATTTCGAATTGTAAAGGTTCGGGCTGGAAATGCAAAGAGGTAAGTGTTTATTTTTCAGAATAGTGTATCTTAAAGATCATATTTGAGTGACGTGTATTAAGTTCAAGCCATTCTTTGCCATGTAGATTTACACTGTAAAGAATCGAGGAACCGGATGGTTAGACTTTATTGACCATCCAGTGTTTTCTAAGGATAACACTTCCTGTCTACTTCGTATTCCATGGCGTGATGGAGAGGCTGGCTATTTCCACCATGTTGTTTTGCTTAACATTGTGACTCGCAAGGAAATTCCAATCACACATGGGCCATTTGAAGTCACTCAAATAGTCACTTGGGACCAATCTAACCAACTTATGTGAGTTAACTAAATAACAACGTCATGAGCGTACGAGGAAAGACCATTTATTACTACAAGTTGCAATTACTCTCTTGTTTCTATGTCTTTGAAAATAATTATTTTATGTAACTTTTACAACGAAATATGTCCCTACGATGCATGCATGGTTTTCGATTCCACGATTCTCAGATATTGATCTATTCTGTAGAGTTACAACGGTTCCGAAGATATTGCAATCTGTCTTTGAGCAACACAAGGAAGCTGTCTGTCATGTTCAGTTTGTCATTTCCTTTGTATTATTAAATTAATATTGAGGGCACTTTTATTCGGAAAATTCAATAAGGTTTCCTATTTTCTGTCCTTCGTAATAAAATGGACACCATATAAACTGTCTGTTCGTTAAAATCTAGGAAATTGACCAGCGCCTATGATCATGTACTGTTCAGGTTCTATAATTGGATTTTCTTCACAAAAGACAGAATATTTTGACGTTGCAATAACAGGATTTCTCCGAATCCTGTTTTTAGAGCAGGAACAGGAAGTTTTTGGAAATAATTTTGTATGCGTAACATGGGTCATATTATATCTGTAACAGTTATACTTGTTCTGGAAGAGTTGAGCATTCAGACCTGTTCATTGTCACGTACTTCGGGACTTTAGTTATTTAGACTCCGAAATAGGAACCGTTTTGCTTGAACTTAGAACTAGCATATAAACGCCATTACAAAGTTTTGCGCAGTCAGTTGGAGATGAGTATGATTACCATGTTCGATGGCATATACTTAGCCTAAAATAACAACGGAAGTTTAACGAATTTCGAACACGTTTCCAGATACTTTTTGGGTGCTCCCAACGGGAAAGTGGGCCAGCGGCATTTATACAGAAGTTCCGAGAAACCTTCCAATTCAACTGTAATCGTAGCTCCATTATGCTTAACCTGTTCTAAAAACTCATCGATATCCAACAAGCCCAAAAAATATCCAAAGGGGACGTCGATGATACCAGATGAACTGGAAGAAGTGCTTGATGGAACAGTGCTACTTAACGCAGACAACATTAGTGTTACAGACTCAATGCTTATAAATGTTACCCTACCGCCCCCCAATGCGTCCGAACCAGCAAAAACAAAAACAATGCTCTTAAGACTTTCCCCTTGTTTGTTCAGTAAAGTGACATTTAGCCCGAGTAATCAATATTTTGTACGGGAGTGTTTAGGGCCCGGCGTACCCACGGTGACTTTACATAGTGCCCCCTTGGGCCGCCTTTTATTCGTTCTCGACAACAACACGGCTCTTAAAGAAGAAGTTGACGATCTGGGACTTCCTGTAGTAAGGACCTTCCCAGTCGAAGTTAGCGGAGGCTATCGGGCTCCAGTTAAGTTATATCTACCTCCGGGCCTAAGGGAAGAGGAGGACTTCAAATTTCCATTGATTCTTCATGTGTAAGTCTTTGTTCTTATTTCCTTGTTAACAATCCTGGCTGGAAAAAGACTCCCATTTTTTTCGGGAAGTTGCAATTTAAAAGGATAATTGAATTTGACGTCAAAGACTTATTTGATTGTCCTCTGTTTTTTTCGGCTTAATATTTCAAGCTAAATGGGTTGTTATAAAATGTCATCTCGCCTTATAGTGTATAGTCAAAATCCTTTTGCAAGCCCTGACTATTTTTATCGCTAATCTCATCTCTTTGAACAAGAAAGTATAAAGGTGGCTTTGAATACGGCATTAATGTCGTACGGCTGGATTGAATTACGTCTCTTTTGATTGTAGAAACGGAGCTCCAGGATCTCAGCTTGTGTCGGAAAAGTGGGATTTATCCTGGAATGCGTTTTTAGTGAGCCAGAAGAACTACATTGTGGTCGAAATCGATGGGCGTGGTACAGGTTTTCAAGGAGAAAGCAATCGGCATTCGATTTATCGGAGCTTGGGCACACTTGAAGCCACGGATCAACTCGAGGCTCTTAGGTATGGGATTTTTCCTACAGCCCTACATAAAGAAAATTATGTTCGATATGTTGATGGACAATAAAATTACATTTATGGGAAACAATAAAAAGGAAAACGTTGATTTTAGTCAAGAGAAAGTTTCAAATGTTCAATTCCACCACTAAATTCTGGTTTTCCGAACAAGCTGAAGCCTATGTGACGGTATTTCCTGAGTACTTTGCACACAGTTTGCAAATACATTTGCATTTAAACTTTTTAAGAGGATCTATCGGAGCTTCAAAAATCTCGTGTAAAAGTCGACGGCTTAGTGTGCAAAATGCTATAGAGCTTGTCCAGTTCCAGGAGAAAGCTTTCGTCCCCTTGATGGGAAGACTGATTTGAATTTTCAATGACTTTGTATTTGATTTACTTGTCCACAGAGATTTAGTCAGCAGACTTCACTACATTGATAAGGACAACATGGCTGTGTGGGGGTGGGGTTACGGTGGCTACGTGACATCTCTCATTCTTGCTCATGACACTTCCAAGATATTCAGATGTGGCATATCCGTTGCTCCTATCACCAAATGGGAATTTCATAGTAAGTTTTCATTTACAAGTTTCCAAGGCCGTGACAAGAAGGTTATCAGGGTTCTCAACCATGAAGAGTAACTGATTGAGTTTCTTTTGGAATTCTATACCCCTGGTTTCCGTTTCAGAACCATCTGAGTATATTATATAGGACTTTGTGAATCTGACTAAAATCAGAAGAGGTATTTTGTAGCATGTTTTTGAGATACACTGGAGAATATAAATGTCTAAAGGATTTCAAAATTCAGCTCACAGAAAGTAAATGTATTGACACATAGAATAGGAAAGTATGTCATGAATGCTTTAATGTTTCAGAACCTACTTATTCCGTCGTATAATCTAGAGAAAGAGATTCCAAGAGACTTGGAATTTGGAAAGTAAATAGTGGACTCACTTAAACTATATAAATCGCAACTCGAAAGAATGACTATAGTGATCTCTACTCTAACAAAGGCATTCAACTGAAAATTTTCCAATTACCCTGAATTGTATCCTGTATCTCATGCTTGGGATTTCCAATTACTCTAGTGTTTCTACTACACTACTTCAATTTTCTCTTGGATTGGATACAATTGAAAGAGTCTCTGCGATAAATTATCCTGATAATCTAAAACCCTATTATATGTACATCCTTAAGTAGATACAATTTGATTCGGTAGAGACCTGGTCTCTGACCTATTTTATTTTATTTTGTAGCTATTCATTCTGGACTTTCAATTAGAATCTAATTCATTCTAAGAAGCGATAAATAGTTCATTTTTGTCGGATTGAATTTATTTTCGAGTTGAATTTTCTGGAGCCAATTTATATAAATAAATTAGAAGAGGTTTTGAAAAGACTAGAATTTCTAGTCGGGCTCTGAATTTTTAGTCTTATTAAGGTTATTTTTCATGGAGACGGGGCTTTAACTTGGCTTTAACTGGATTAACTAATAATTTACTTACTTTGGGTGTCGTGTTAATAATCCACGAGAATGTCAATAAAAATTCACAAAGTAAATTGACTTTCACCCACCTAAAATTTATAGACGCAGCTTACACGGAGCGATATATGGGACTACCAAATTATACGGATAATTACCGTGGCTATGAAGTTGCAGACGTCTCTAACGTCGTCAACCAACTCCACGAGAAAGACTTCCTCATCATTCACGGAACTGCAGATGACAACGTTCACTACCAGCATTCTCTCCATCTCACGAAAGCCCTTATCAAAGGAGGAGTTTCTTTTACCGAACAGGTGGAAAAATATTGCTAAGAATATATTTAGCCTACTAGCTTTCTTCTAGTTTTATTCATGCTCGTTGTTTTTTATCTCTCTAGATCTACCCCGACGAAGGACACACTTTCGCTGGAGTCCTAGAGCATTTGTATTTGACAATGGAGACGTTCATTGAAAGACATTTCGACACCATGGACTGGGAGGATTATGAGAAGGCAAATTTCTTAGGGATTCAAATGTAAAGAGTTTTTAAACAAAAAATATTTCGGTTTGATTTTGTGACTGAGTGGGTTTGTTGAAAGGTAATTCGCACGAAACGTGAAAAGTATGTCTTGTTGAATTCTTGTGATGGTTTTTTAAAGTTAGAGTGCCTGTGGCGTATTTAGATCTGAAATGTCAAATTTTGACACAATTAATTAAAATTGTTCACTATCAGTGCCATTGCATTTGATGGTTTGATCTGTGAATTAGGATTTGTTTGGATGTGTTGAGTTGAGTGGGGACTAATTTACTGAATGCTTGTCTACGTACATTTTCGTGATTAGGTTTATATATTTTCATATTAAGGTTTACTACCAAACATTAGTTGATTTCGTTTCAAAAATCGGAATGTCGAATAGTCTTACTGTGCAAGTGATTTTTCAGTATGATATATCTCTGATCTGATTATAAACAGATGAACTTTATATATTTTTTCTTTCAGTTTGAATATTCATATCCGTAACATTCTATGTTCAAATGTATTAGTTTTTATCTTTGGAAATAGTAATGAGTGTTGATAAAATTCAAGCCATAGTACGAATATTTATCTGTAAATTGACTGGAACAGCCGAAACTCAGTCACTGTAAATGTGTACAAACAAAACTGCAAAATAATATATTAATTGCCACTGTAAATTTAAATTAGAAATTTGTGTTTACCAAACGAGACAGGAAACTTTCACCAGGTCTTCCAGTTTTGGTCGCGTTTAGAACTATCAAAATTGTAAAGTTCGATGTACGATACGTGTTTCAAAGAGATTTATTTAGGGTAAAAGTTTGGGGGATGTAATTGTTGTTCGGTATTCATGTGTTTGCCTAAGGTGCTATATGAAACGTGATTACTACTTCTTGGAATTTAAATAACTTTATAAAGTTCATGAATTCCACATATTCCATCTATTATTTTAAAGTGCTGGAGTTATATATTTGATTTTTTTTTTGTTGAGTTTCCAAATATACACAAAATGCGTAATATTTCGTAAATGGGGTACAAATCAACGGTCCTTGAAACCGAATGTAAACAGGAGCAGATGTAGGTTTAATTAATTTCCAATGTTTTTTAATAACTCTGTTTTATTTTTAGAGACCCAATAATTTTCTTAATTTAACTGAAAATTTGCAGTGATTTTTCTTAACGGTTTGTGTCCCAACTTTAACTATCAATTTAGTCAGGTCTAAAAAATTTAGAAATTTCTTTTCCATTCTAGAAAAAGAAAGAAGTTATTTTTTACCTGATGCCGTGAAAGTGAACAAAGGAGACCACCATTATTGTGCAGTTGTATATGGATTGAATTAATTTACTATACAGGAACTTATAAAATTTATAACTGTTGTGAATGTAATTGCAGTCCATTAAGTTAAGATGCACTGAAAGCAAAAATCATTCCATTTCCGCTTTGAATTTCCTATCAAGAGAATACGTTTAGAACTAGTCTGTTTTGTAACTTAGGTTAGATTAAATACGTACGATGTGAATTCCATCCTGTTACGGTCTGTAAATTTACGAATTCGACTAGGTTTAGCCCTTAGTCACCACTTGTCAACTTGGAAAATAGTTGTAGCTTTATCCATTCTTAAACAAGTCTAATCCATGGCTGTCAAAGTCATTCTAGTTTTTATGAGGAAGTATGCTGTGATACAGATTAGTGATCAGACTAATTAATGGACCGGAGAAAGCAGGTTCCATACATATTGAGCTGACTAAAACCTTCAGAAAGATACAATTGGATTCAGATGTTTTAATATTAAACCGAAGCAGCATTTTAGTGTTACAAGTTAACTACAAAAAATATTATATATCGTTGTTGTTTCATATAAAGAGTTAGCTATCCTGTGACCGCATCAGATCAGAATTAGAAAATGAATACTTCCGGGTCAGTCCAAGATTTTAAATAAACGTTTAAATTGTTATTATCAATGTTTGTGTGTTCTCTGTCTACATGGAGTTACTGTACGTGAGTTGTCAAAGGGTTTGAGTTAGTGTTTAAACGTTTCAATATCAAAATCATGTATCAGTTAAACAACTTCTGTCACGATAACTTAAGAACAATTTAAAGGTTATAGTTAGGGTTTAATAATGTATTCAGGAGGATAGGATAAGACGCCGAATCACTGACGCGATCTCTAAAAAGCCAAGTCGATGAATGAGTGAAAGTTAATTATTTATGATGAAATATTATAAAGGACGTTAAATGGTACTTCAAGAAAAGAATTTTTACATTTATTTAAGGATTTCGGTACTGAATGTAATTCACAAAGAGCTGTAACTGAACATTTTATTATTACACGTTCTCTACAATGCGGTATATTGATGAGATTGTTAATGGAATGCTATTGGTTTCCCAAGTAAAAGTTGAGTACGCGGCTATAGTCATAAGTCTTAACATTTAGATCAACATCTGAATTTAAAGATAATTATGAAGAATTCGTGTTAAAAGGATTTGAAATGTACTTATACTACGTTTGTATAATATAGTCTATATATATCGTAATAAAGGTACTGTATTGCTTTAAGTTGAAAAAGAATATTGAGTATAAGTTTTGATTTACTGGAATGAGATCACCTTCAATTTACAGGTTATTTTTTATATTAAGGAATGTTATAAGTTTTCATTATCAATCGTACTTTCTCTTTTTTACGGTTCCCATTCACCACAAAACACGTTTACTTCCACTTTCTGCGGATTGAAATCTTCAGTTCTTGTCTCTGTGAAGAATGGAAAGCAATGGGTAGTGGATATTGACTACGGGAATCACAAATGATGTTACGAACCATGGCCACTTACCTTACCACGGCTTTCATTGCAAGAATTTACGAAATGTTCACAGGAACGGGCAACAAGGGACGTGACACAATGACACACATTACAATGATTTGGAGCACTACACACAGCTTTCCGAACGGCATTAAATTTTTGAAGCAGTAGGCTCAAACAGTCATTTTATATCCTTTTCTTAATTGATCACTGGAAGAGTAGTATCTTAAGCAGACAGTAATTAAATTACACACAAACACGGATACTACACAAAGTGGAAGTATTTTAGATTAGTTAACCACAGCGTAACTTTAGTATCACAACAAACATGAAAAGTTCTGGATAGGCTGGGTGTAATTGGAGCAAAGGTTAATATTGTGACATCGTTTCCTCAAATTTCTACGAGCAGACCATCATTCATTTCATCATCACATTTAGAAATCGAGGATAACCCAAAAAGTGGTCAAAGGAGCTTAGGGCACATTATTGGAAGTGACGGCTATAGAAGTTGACAGTATTATTTCCAATGACTATTTTTGAAATCTCGTTTCATCTGAAGTTTAGAATCTCTTGCATCCAATTCATCCATCGTAGCCTTCAAATTTTCCTCCTTTTTTGCTGGGTAAGTTTCCAAATTCTTTCGGTGCTTGCCTCCGGAAACAGTCCTCAAAAAATGTTTCAATCGATTTGTGAACGTGTACCTTGGCTCCGTTCAGTCCGTGAGGTTCGTCTGGATAAACCTATTACCCGTTTGCAAACACAACTCGTCAACAATTATAATATTACAAAGACATTCATATACGCTTGAAACGCTTTGAGGTCGAAAGAAAAGCCATCAACTCATTGATAATAGTAACAAATCTACACACCTGTTGTCTAAACAGTATTTTCTTTTGAATGAGAGCTTTTGCAAGGAGCATACTATGCTGAATGTGGACATTATCATCCGCTGTCCCATGTACCAAGTAGAACATTTTGTTTGCCAGTTCATCAACATTCCTTGTAACATCGGTATCCGCGTATCCTTTGTAGTTGTCGGTAACGTTCGGTGTTCTCATATACCGTTCCGTATAAGCAGAATCTGAAATGATCATCACAATAAATTTCCCTGAAATACGTGAATGCTCTCGGCGAATTCATCTCCAGCTCTTTTACTGGGAGATGATGAAATTTGGAAAGTATGCACTTCATGTCTACAACATACCATACAGCTTCCAATTCGATACAGGCGCAATGCTCGCTCCGCAATGGAAGAGATCTGAAGAGTCTTTGCTGGTCATGATCATTGCAGTCAGGTACCCACCAAAACTCCAACCCTGGCCAGAAACATGTTTTCAAAATCTCGTTATTTTGCTGTTAAGTTATGATTTCAATCAGATTTCATTCTATGATCCGTCATCTCCTTTTTTAAGACTTTCAGACAAGACAAAACATAATTCAGTTTTAGGTTGAGAATAATGGACAAGTGTTTATTAATCCTCTGGAAAGATTAAGTTCAAAAAGCTTGTCCTTATAAGCAAAATCAACATACATTTCCTCATCATATTTTTTTCGGTTTAATATTTGCAGTTTCGAATTGTAACATTGAAGCAAAAATAGAATGAATGGATGAAATTAGTTTTCTCGGTTCACATATTCATTTGAGAGAAGGAAGAATTGATTATTGATTAATAATTCAGTGTCGGCGTTACCCAAACTCCAATCTTCGTCTGGTCGACAAAATGAAGTGAGTCCCGAAGGTGCCTTAAAATACATACAAAATAAAACATATACAGATAGAGATCTATTTTAAGATCTCAAGCTCGATGGTATACAAAATGAATGGGACAGAGGAGTCAATTTCTACTGCACATAGAGAAGGGAGGGAGAAATAGGAGAAATCTGCAGTGAACTTTCTCCAACTTTCACTTTCACCCGCTTTGGTTGTATTTACTGATATAGATGGTGCATGGGGGAGAAAAGATTTGACTTGTATTTATACTCATATTGTAATACCATGTGCATCTAAAATGAAGAGAAAGTTCGTCCTGAGGCTTACCGTACTACTTCAATCTGATCTGCAACTTCGAGTACACCCAGCTTGTTGCGAACTTGATGCTGAAAAAGCCATCCCCGTCCACCGCTCCCACGTCCATCAATTTGGGCGACAATATAGTCTTTTTTGCTTGCTAGATAGGTTGCGTAATCCACTCCCCAGCGTTCTATCGCTAATTGAGTGCCAGGTCCACCATATCTAAATATTGAAATCAATTGCATCATTAAATGGCGAACCTGACAAATTAGAACATTAATTATTGTTTCTTTAACTCACACGTTCAAAACCAGAGGGTATTTTGTGATTTCATCTTCTCTTAGTCCGGGTGGCAATAAAAGTCGGACTTGGACAGTATGACCTGCCATTAAATGAACAGCAAATGTTCTAGTTTGCGGATATGCCACCGTGTTGCTTATTTGTATGAGTGCATCGTTGTTTTGAAGAATCTGTAACATTAAAGCAGTAGCAATTGAAGTTAATAGCAGTCTTAACTATTACGTATGGATAAAACTGGGATATTTCTGCATTTGGGTTTAGACTAGGACTTCGTTCATAATTCTTATTGAATTCGAATTTAAAGCTACGGACTCTTAAGGGCACTTTAAAATATTAAAGTTTATCAAAAATTAAATTCGAAGCAACTAAAAGGTTCATTGGACTTTAATTTGTTCTGAATTTATCAACTGAATGTCAACTTTGATACACAGTAAATGGAACAATGATAAAAGGAAGGTATAGTTGCAAACAAAGGAATTTCTGAAACGTGTTACAATTTTTTCTTCTTTTCAGAATTTATTTAACTTTTGTCAACGTTGAAAGCGGTAGAGAAAATTCTCATGTTTTTATGATCGTATTTTCAAGTCCCATGGAACAAGAAAATCCTTTTTTATCTCAAAACCACTTTCTATCGAAATGCAAGCTTACGAGTTAGCATTGGTGCTCAAAAATCAATAAAATCAAGAAACCAATACATCTCAAAACGAGGAGACATTCCCAATAAAACGCTTTCAGAAAGTTGGATCATGGATCAGTTGGATTTTCCTTGAAGGATTGTGACTTCTTTTGTCAAAGGAAATGGGATCGGAACTCTGGTAAAAAAAAAGGCCGGCTACTTAAGTATTCAAACTCAACGGTCAATGACGCACCGAAATAAGGCGTAAATTATCCGTCTGGTTCTCATTTGACGAGTTAAAGGTATTATTGTCATCAGGGGTGGTTGAATACATGGCGACAAATGGAATCTGAGGGCCACTGCATTCCACGACAAAGTAACTTCTGGCAGAGCTGAATTTCATATTGGTGACGAAGGAACACGATTTATTGTTCACAAGAACAGTCCGACTGTCACTTCCTCCAACTGTCCTTTGACTATTTGCTAATTCCGATGGATCTGGCTTCTTATTTGCTGGCAGTTGTTTTTGATTTAGAGGATCTTTTGGAGCTGTAGAAATACATCATTCATTATAACTGACTACGACTAAGAAAAAGTATATCCGATCCGGTCAAACCGATTGTAGAATATCAATTGCTAATTTTATTTACAATGTCAACGTAAGAATAATGAGAAGTATAGAGTCAAAATATGGAAACCGGACTCATTAAAAATCTTCGAACGAAAAGCACGTCATCAGTTGATAAAGGTTTAATAGTTAACAAAAAATAATAATGATCTTTCAAATTTGAATATCAGAATTGAACAATATCAATATCGACAAAATGGGTTTGACTATATTTTTACTTGAATTATTAATATTAATATTATTTTCTGGAATAAGGATGAAAAGTTCATGAAAACTCTTACGATGTTGCTCGTCATGCTTATTTCTCGCCGGCTTGTGGTGTATTCTCCCGTTCCTGGACGGGGCCGAAGCATTGTTAACTTCCTCACAGAGAAGACATTCTGGACTATGTTCGGTAAATGGCTGCTCCATTTTCACACGAAATAATCTCCTTTGACCTGGCTGATTTGATGGGATGGCTGTGAAGTAGCTACAATAACAATGTAACGTAAAATCATCAATAAATTGCTTTATAATAATAAGTTAGTAAGTTATAGTAACTTCATTAATTGAATTCGAAAATCTGTTTGTTTGTTTATTGAGAACTTTGTTCGTTTTTTCGGGTCAAAATGTAATCTCATACTTTCATTCTCGTTATTTGGAACAACCGATCATCTTCAAGCCTCGGAGAAAGTCAATATGCCTTGGGTTCTCAGAGTGCCGATAAAAATATTTACAGTAACTTACCATAAGAGCGCGTAAAAGTTATATTACATTATTAAAGTATACATAAAAAATTTAATTCGAAAAAAAACAAGGAAACTTACACAAATTTATTTTCCTCGTCCCAAGAATTAATTTTAACAACGTCGTAATTTCCCCGTGTTACTGAGTGACTAAGCTGTTGATCGGTGTCCACATAGATTAAATGATCAAAAAATCCATTATCACCGTCCCGACTGGGTCCAATTAAGATGAAGTTCTTAGAATCGCCTTTCTTTGTAAAAATTGGGAATTGTGTACTTTCCACCCAGCCATCTTTAACTGCAATTCGGTAAACCTGGAACATCAAACAACCAAATCATAATTACCATTGGCCTTTATTTTTTATAAAAGATAAAAGTGATTGCCGAAAAAATGTATGCGCTGAACAAAGGAGTTGAGCACTTTGCTAGCCTAATCCGTTTAAAATCCTTCCATCTATTTCTCATTTTAACAACATCCGAACAGTAATGCATTAATAATGTAAAGAACTGATGATCAAAACCAGCCTCTGACAAGACCAGGCAGTCTCATTATAGCCTCCGTATAGTTTAATCTTTTTGGATACTAAATTTAGAATTCCAATTCCAAATATCTAGATCTAAAATCTACATCAGAAACATTGTCGGGTAGAAGCTAATGAGCTGGTGTAGCATAAAATCCCATTAACCCTTATTAGTAGACTTACAGGAGCGTTACGCAACGCATATTGAAGAGCCCAATCATATATAGAAAATAGTAAAACATCGTGTTTTTAAAACCAGTATTTTGGAATATCTTTAAAAAATAAACCCAATTTGGCTTTGTTGGCGTTCTTGATTTTTTTCATACCCTGATTTCGTTGTCGATAAAGGAAAACAGAAAGTTAAAATGGCTATAAAAAATTGTAAGCTTGTTTTTGAAGCACAGTAAATAAGACCCTACAGCAGAATATTTGCTCAAGGAATGTACGAGGGGATTTTATCAGCATTTTGTTGGTAGCTCAAATAAGACACCAACCTTTTTTTTCTTTTTTTTAAACATTTTTCATTTGGTTACATTTATGAACGGCTGATTCATCGAATTTAAAGTTTGATGAAAAAGACGTAACTTCATTTTAATACACAATGTAAAGGTCAGTCATTAAAAAACGCCTGAGAAAATTCCAACTACTTCTGCAGAATTTATCCCAAGATACATTCCTCTAATATGTCGACTAAACAATTGTGTGACATGGATATTATACGATGCATCAAGCTCATTTACAAGTAAAAGCTTTCTCCGTATTTTATGGCATCGATCCCATCAATGCCTCCACTTTCTACTTACAAGAAGACTGGCAAAAAATTCCAACCAGTCTTCCAGATTCCAGAGTTACTAAAATATAACCCATGACATCCTACGTTCCACGGCCCCATCGCCGCAAACCTCGGGATTCCTTTTTGAGCATCCTAATCCATACCATCTATTATTTAGATGAAGTAAGGCTATAGAGCAATATAGGTAATGAACTTCTTGGTTAAACAAATCTAGCTTTCACCACATGGATGCCAACTACTCGTAATAAAATTCAAGTCGGGGGCAATTTGAAAGCCTGCCAGAATATAACCCGTATGGAAGTCATCAATTGATGCAATTTGAGTAGCTCCTGGCTATAGAGCACAGGATCAACTATGAGCAGAGGATATTAAGGGAGAAAGTTCGCAGGAAAGAAAATGGGTTTTAATAAAGTCTGTACAACGTAACAAGGCTCTTGCATACGACTTCCTCATCCCTAACGTTAAGGCAGATGTTTAGTCATGGGAAAGCTCAAGAAACAAGATGGGCATACAAATATATGTATCATAAGGGGGGCATTGGCGAAAAAATCTTTCATTCGAGGAATGCTACAACTTAGTCTATCGACTGGAAAACTTTACTTAACTGTTTCGGCAACAGAAGTCCTTCATATAAATCAACTTTCTCAACAGGGAACTTGGAGACTCTTCAGCCTCAATGAATAACACGAGCTTTGCTCCTTATGTAAAGTTATAGCATTTCACTTCACAGTCAACAGTCAAATATTATTTCTTTACCTCCTCACAGGCTCCGGTTGTTGCCGGACAAATAGAGATTATGGAGAAACTGTAGTTCCTTGCTGTCCAGACTACAACCATGTCCGTGTTTCGGATCCATCCTCCAGCCACGATATAGTATTCCCTAAAAAAGCAATATTAAAAACATATTTTATGTAAATGTCCGCATTCCCCTTTTAATTGCAGAGTCAAGAAGTTCCAATTTGAGATGCATCTCTGCGTAGACAATGTATGTGCCAAGAAATGTCCATTTATATCCGTCCGCCGAGAGAGACTGAGTTGATGAATTACTACACGGGTCCGGAGTAATTACTTCGGTTTCCCTTCGCTGAGTAAGAAAGAAGCTAATCTTCTCGAGAGAAGACAAATGCAGTTTAAGCTCCGTTCTGCTCCTCTTCCTTTCTCTTAATGTTCATTTTCTAATCTCTAACTTTCCCTACGTAGTTGTTGCAGTAAGTCACTCTGGATTCGGAGGACAGGGAAATGAGACACGACTTCAAAAATGAAGGCGTACGGGAGAGGGAAGGACACACTGCAATGCAGAAGAGCTGGAAAGTATCATTTTATGGCCCTAAATTTGCACGTGTGTGTATAGAGTGCTTTAATGTTTAGCATGGCTTAGCAGGGAATTTTCTATTATTTTCCGACTAATGGGAAAGTACTTCTGACTCCCTCTCTCTACTTCATTAAGTTTCCTTATCTGGGACTTTCTTAAGACCTTAGCAATTAGGCTTAAGTAATTATGCTTCAGCATTCGTTAAAAATTTAAGTTCCCGTTTGTATGGACTGACTTTGAAATGAAAGTCAAGGAGAGTTTTTTATTTGTGCATACAAACTCATTAGGGTGGGTCTCTCTAGGGTAAATCTTTCTCCTGGAGCTAAATTAAAATGGGAAGATGACGAGGTTGAAGGACGTGCAATTCGTCTGGGAACATTCGCAGATTTGATGTATTTATATATACATGCATACAGAGTTTCTCAATTTTCAGTTCAAAACGCTTGTCAGGATGAATTCTGAAAGAAGTAATTGTGAGGCTAGATTTTGACTCCAGTGTTGTCTAGAAAACTTTCTGGGATAAGTGTCTTTGTAAATAAGTTTTCTTCGTAAATAAACTGCGAATAGGTATGCAATTATTTTGAAATCAAAAACTCATTGTTTTGATGCAAATTACCGAAAAGAAAGTGTATTCTTTTGTATGCTATCTCCTGGTGTGCTTTACAATTTCAGTTTTAATGATAGCCCCCTACCATTTCCACGAGGACATTATAAGTATGACAATACATTCCAGTTATTCTGTAACAATAACAATATAAAATATTGCTACAGTTTTAATGATCAAAATCTCCAGCTTTGACTCATGGTAGTCCAGGCCCAGGGTTTCTTCGTTATACATTTCGCTAATAAATGGCAATGCTATGGTTCGATAAGTTAACCATTCGTTAATTAAATTGTTGTTACATACTTTACCTGTTTCGTAGTAATGAAGGTGTTCGAAGAATTGCCGCTTTGAAAAAATTCATGGGGACTATGCGGGTCGTAATTTTAAATTAGAAGACCTTTTCTCGACAGAAAAATTCGGTGTTCTGGACGAAAAAATGCCATGCTTTTTTAATCCTGGTAGAAATATATCGTATAGACTATGAAACATAGTACCTAGTTAGTGATCAATCACGACAAGCTTCCCGAAAGACAAATCCTACAGCTTCTTATCTTAGCGCCCTAGACCTGAATTGTCGAAAAATGGAACTCTTCATCTGGTTTTTTGTTAATCATTGATTTACTTCAGGCTATATAATCACACCATTCCATAAATTCTCTCTCCAGCCAACTAATTTATTTTATGAACTGGAAATTCCTAAATAATAAAATATAAGAGAATGCTCCAAGGCTCCAAGTGCTACTGGATTGTATAAATTGTCATACTCGTGAACGTTCCATGAATATTCGTGAATTTTTTTGACGTCGTACAGTAGCGTATAGAAGCATTTGTAACTTACGTATTAGATATTCCTTTCGGAGGAATGATTTTCTTAGACTTGAACGGCGAATTTAGATTCACGAAGGAGGCTGTAACGGTTGGATTATTGGTTCCCGGCTGCAGGTGCACCGCAAATGTACAGGAATTTGAATAGAATAAACAGAACAAAGATAAGCTTTGATATCATCCTGTCACTCTTTCATGACACTCGTTCCGTTACAGAAGCTTCTGTGCCAAATTATTCCTCTGTCACAGCATGAAGACATTGCAAGAAAGTGTCAGTTTGAGTGACAGCAACTTTCTTTGTAATTTTTTAAAATCCAGACTTACCTTAGGGTACCGAATGGACTTTACCCTCGGGTACAAGTAAGGTTCGTCCACAGGTCCATATTCCAGCATGTGATGTTCTCCAACAAGGGAGTCGTTGAATGTCAAGTAAAGGAGATTTTTCCCGTCAGATGAAAACCACACCGCTGAATTGCTTCCGAATATTTCTTCTGTAATGCAAAAAAAATCCTTGTTGTTTTTGGATCGGGATTTAAGTTTTTGGATTAGTCCAAAGTTAAATAAAAATGGTGACTTTGATTTACACATATATATGCACGTGACAATTCAGATGTCGTTGTAGAAAAACTATTTTCACAGTCCTCTCGAACAGGAATGTAGAGAAACTAAAAGCTTAATGAAATTTGCTGAAGTTGATAAACTTATTTTCTGTCAAATCTCATCGATTTGTTCAAGCCCGAGCGCGTTCTTGTTCTCTTACCGTTTACAGCTGTCATTTATAATCTTAGGTTATTTGGTAAACCTAGCCTAAGTCCATTTCGACGTAGCTATATGAATATATTGTAAGACTGAGCTGATGCTCTTAGGGAGGAATCAACACAATTTTAAAGGCTTAAGGGTTCAATTTGAACATTGGATGAAAGTTCGAGACAGAGAAAAATGCCCAACCAAAGCTCTAATGCGCTTAACACTGACAAAGACATCAAGATGTTCTTGCTCTTAAAAACGCAAGAAAAATCTCGTAACATATTTCAGTTTCTTTATGTTGTCACCACGATTTGTGTTTTACTTTGTCACGGCACTTATCATACAGAGGTCGAAACAAGAACTTTCTGCAAGGACGATGAATACAACTGACTAAAATCGTACAAACTAAAGTCGAGAATGCCTTATTAGTCCCGTACTAACGTCACGTTGCATGAATGAAGAGAAAAAAAAGTAACTGGAATTGGAAACGATATAACATCAACACTTGCAGTCGATAAAGTCCAAATGGTTTTGTGGATACGAAATCGGAAATGAATTTCAAAGTAATGATAATCAATCAATTGTAATGATCAGCCAGGAAATTGCTCTTATTTGTTAACGTCAATCGTAATCGGATGATATGGTGCCCCACCGTTTGTGTGTGATTCCTATTTTCCTAGCCGTAATTTATTATAGAGACATCTAAATGTTCCGCTATCAAAGACTCTTGAAAACAGGCATTTTCCATTCAAATGATACATGCCTAGAGACAATTAGTAAAGACAATGGAAAAAACCTCACACACTTGGTTGAAGTAAAAAAGCACTTGCCTTCATATATCCAATCTGGAATCCCATTGTATATCACTCCTGGCTGTCCACTGTCGGTGATTCGACGGGTTATATTGCCTTTTGGATTTGGTTTGTAGAAAATGTCTCCATTCCGGACCAAAATCAATCCATCTCCTGATGGAGCCCATTTAGCTAATTGCAAAGTCGAATGTTCCTCGGTTCCACTTTCGGGTACCGGGTCCACGGAGATTGGTTTTGTCAGTCTAAGTAAATTAAATCCCATAATGTCTCATTAAATGGAAATTACTTTATAGATCACGCCTATTAATGCTGGGTCTTATCCTTATAATAAGATACAAGCCAACAATTCTACAACGAGCCGATTCGCCACTTTTTATTTGTATACATCTATGTTACAAGACAACTCTCATCCGGAAATCTGGAATTTAAGCCACCGGATGAAGATTAATGTATCTCAAAACGATATCCGAATGCAGTTTCTCTGACAAATTTGACGAATATTTACATCCTCAAGATATGATCACTAGACTTTGGTACAAGTTTATTTTCCTCCGATGCCAACTTTGAATAACCCATAACAATTTGATTCAGAGCAAGTGATTTTCCGGATGAAACAAGCATGCTTACTGTTTCGTTGCATAAGTTTAGAAGCTTTTCTTTCAGTTGAATACTAATTATTTCTCAAACGCTGAAATAAACCTAGAGACTCTACGGTCGAATTGTTCTTGGACATTTAAAACTTCAGCCTTGTCGTTTGCACTTCTTCTTGTACTCAAGGATCCATTAGTTATTCCATACATGACTGACCACGAAGTACAGGAGGAAGCCGAAGCCACTACCACGAAGTTAAATCTATTAGCCCGCATTTCTCGTTGCATTGTACCTATTTCTTCTGCATCTTCATCTCTTCTCAAGTCGTTTCTCTGTCTTGGAAAAAGTAGTTCTATCTTACAGGAGATAGAACAGAATAAGGAGTTTGCAGCGTGAATACAAATGGACGAGGACTATATCCTTGAATTCTTAGTCCTTCCCTACCAGCTTCAGTTTTCAACTTGACTCGAGTTTCAATTCAAATGGGAAATAAAGATAATGGAAACTGGAGGAAGAATGAGAGGAAAGGGAAACGGACCAAAAGCAGCTCGTTCGCTGTAATGCTTAGTGTTTCCGTTTCATCCGTATTTTAACATAGAGACGATACAATACTGTGGGCACACAGTTCTAATCTTCTGATGTTTCATTCAAGCTCGTAATTCAGACTTGCAATTCTACTAAATGCAATAAGCTCAATTTAACAGCTCGTTTTAGAACAACAAAGACTTCGTCATCTCTTATTTATTTAGTTGTAAATGACCCACCCCGAGTTCTGCAATTTATTACGAGAAGTATAAAGCGTTTATTTGCAGAATCATGCGTCAACTATATAGGATAGAGGACGATTATTCGTTGTAAATGATTGATAATTTATTGTACAATGATCTCGCGTTCTCAATATTTCGGAAAATATTAGTATTTGACGCACACAATTTATAAATTAGGAATGAAGTTATCGAATGAATTAAAATGTTTTATGTAAATGCACGTTCTTAAAATACACCATTTGGACTGATTTGTTTTTCATCATACAAATTCTCTACAAAAAAATCGAAATATCTATTCATATGTATATTCTGTAGAATTTGTACTAGAAAAAGGCGACAAAGCTCCCAAAATTGTAATAAAATAAAATTCAGTAGAAAAATCTTGCTTACCCGTTTGAAATTTCGAACAAAGTGTACTTTGCTGTGAAGGAAACACGATGAACCTGGAAAGGAGTGACAAAAACATGAGAGTGAAAAGTTTCTTAAAATAAATAATATATTTGAATTATACATTCGAAAATTGTTCATACCTTTTGTACGTCATGCGTTAACAAAACATATTTAAGTCCTGAAGACAAGCTGAACGATACGGCATTGAACTGCCTCTGTAAGAAACACAAAATATTGTAGGTATAAGATTATGTAAAATACAGAAGTTGGTAAAAGGAAAGTTTTTTGAAAAGCCTTAATATTTAACAGATATTTCATCTGAATCCCATTAAATGCCATTACACAATACACCGGAGAATCTAAATCCTCTTACTTCCAAATCATAGAACACACCAAGAAATGTTTCCCTTCTGTGTGGCTTAGTCGGCATTTCAAGTGAAGATAATGTATGATATGTTTGTACGACTTATCTCACGGTTTCAAATGTACAATATAAAATATTATTTGACAATCATTCTGGAACAATAATTCAATAGTAGCTCACTGAAGCTGGAATTACAGCATATTTCATTTTCCACATGTGTACTGGTGCTGAAAGTAATCCTTTCAAAAGCTATTTCGATCGAGTCGTGAAGGTATCTTGCATAAATTGTTGATCAAATAAATGCTTTTAAAGGATTTGCTGCTGAATGAAATATCAGAACGAATTTCAGGAATCCAAAAGAAAAAAAATGCAATATTCATAGGTTTGCTAAGTGCACATCAGTTGTTGTTGGAAGTACAGGCCATTTCAGTCCTATTGACGTACGAGCAAGTCGTAATGTGATAAGTGAAAGTACTAGCTTTCCCTGCTCTGAAATGTATGGTGTATTTATGGGTTTATCAATTTCCCCGAGAAGATAGACATGAAGCTGTTCCGAAGTCGTTTTTAATATATATTCAGAGATACTTACAAAGGAAGAGTTGTTGACGAGAATGCGGGTTGATGAATTTGAAACGTCAAGTAAGGAAATTCCTCCTGAAGAATCTCGATAAATCCATTCATTATCTAGAGGGAATAAAAAGTCAGTGGTTCGTGAATTCATCTCTTGATCATCCGAAGTTTACTTTAAAAGTTATGCAGTTGTAATCAGAACCATCAGTTGGAATGATTTATTTTCGTGAAATACTATGTACGGCATTAATTAGAGTGTCGTACTAGTCAATTATATCACCATTAATATATGCCATGCTAAGTCAGGCAAAGACAGAGCAGGTTGTAATATCCTCAGACGTTTGCTTTGGTGGTATATTTGTTGGGAGAATGCTTGCTCAACTTCAACTCTGGGTTGATTACAGATTATTGCACAGGGAAGCTTATTGAGATCTCTTTGTTTGGAAACAATTCAATGATTGTGTGGGATTAATTTCTTGAAACTACACTGACTGTGGCTTAAAGAATATTGCCCAATTTATTAGTTATACAGAATTTGGAATATCAGTTATCTTTCATTACCCCAATACTACTTTCCTCGATATGAATTACTTTCTAATGAAACCTTAGTGCATTGCACTGTGGGTTTAAAAGAAAGTGTTCTTCCTCTCCCTCCCTATTAAATAATCATTTCACATTTGGATCTTGATTTCACTGATTGGAAAATTAACCTAAGCATGTTATTAATAAAATTCCGTAATCAGACACGTTTGAAGGGAAATATTTTGCAGAATTTTATGAAAATGTCAATCGTTTAAATTGTTGAGTTTCTAATAGAAATTAGTGTTGAATTAATACCACTTCATGCCCCAGCAGTTCCTATGGGTTTTTCGAAGTTTTAGAAGTCATACATTTCAATCTAGGGGCGTGAACTCCAAGAATAACGATGCGTTATATAATATGAAAGGCAAGACAAAGTACCCCTTCAAAGTATTGTAAACTTTTTAACAGAACTTATTCGTCCATAACGAAATTCTTCTAATCCGTAATCATACAACGAAAGTGTAACAACGTAGACAAAATTGATAAAACAATATTTACTTTCTCAAATCTATTGAATTTAGATCGCAAGTTTCCGCTCAGACTTGTCAGTACTGGCTAGACATGGAAGAACTTGTAGTAAAAATTATCAACAAAAGTTCCTCAATTGAAAATAGGCAAGACGAGTTTGTAAATTCATAGCATTTCAATTCAAATACAAGACGATCCTTTTATATTTTATGCAATGCCAATTTCCTTTGCTAGAAAGTGAAAAGTTTATTGGGCCACCAAGTTTACCAAAACTCAGCATGTTTTTCATTAATACATTATAGATTGAAGTTTTAGAAAAACTTTCTCTACTTACGAAGTCCTATTCTAGAACGCCTGGCTATTTTCCCCAAAAGCACGAAAGTGAAAGGTAAAAGTTTGTTGAGTCGGTAAATCCACCGCCTCTCTGTGCAATATTCAAATAGCATTCTAGTTGAAAAATGAAAGCTGATGTCAGAGAAAAAAGGAGAGAGAGGATCAGTGATGAGATTGTTTAACTGTGCAATGTAATGCCACTCCACCATTCAATTTGTCCGGATTGCTCATATATTTAAATGTAGTCGTGTATATATCCCTATATATTTTGTAATCCGTTAATGCTAAATTGACTGACACTGTTAATACGTGATACAGTTGGAGCGGATGCGGGATCTGGAAATTTCCAAGCTCCAGAGAGCTATGCAATAAAATGCAGCTGCCAAATTCGCATGTAAAATTCCCACATGGGTTCCCTTATTTGCATTCTCCCCTCTTCTTTTTGGCAGTAATCCATTTTGATCCTTCAAAGCTATCTTGCAACTGCTTAACAAAATCAAACCCCTTGGAGCCTAACTACTTTTTGAATTAAAAACTGTAGTACATCAAATGATGCCTGGCTTTTGATGGCTGCGCTGGTATATAAGGCCAGGCTGCTTACTGCAGATTATTCTGTTGTTTCCCTTATATATTTGGAAAGGAAAAGACGCAGGAACAGTTAAAATGCCGAGAAAAGTTGGGCACAAAGGGACTGGTGTAAGTTATTAAAACGATTATATTATCGGACGTGCTCCTTTTAATCTCACTCCAGCGGAAAATCATGCCGCTTCTGGTTTCCAGATATTACTTTCAATCAATAAGATGGAGAAACTCGGAACTACACAAGGGAAAGAGAAGAAAGTCAATTATAGGGAACAGGGATCTTCGAATCTGTCCAAGCAATTTGTTCCCGAAGAAAAACTGGCTTCCGCCTGACTTGCTCAACTATTGTACGGCCATATGGCATGCGGTTGTACAGATAAATGAAACTGGCTGTTGCTCAAGGACTATAAACTGATTTCAGTATGCCAATGGGCCTCAAGATCTGATATGCTTTCACTTATACTCTCATTGCATGACTTTATGAGAATGGGTTAGTTCATAAAGAAAAAGTTGGCGTCATAAAACTCAGTATCAGCTGGATAGGGGGATTGAAACATTCAGCGAATAAATCAAAAACAAACTTTCATGTGATTCCGAAAGTCGTAAATTCATGGACCAAATCTTTTTGATTTCTTTCCAGCCATGTCTTTGATGAAGAGGTAATGAATCAAAACTGCATATTGGCAGTTATAACGCGTCATTTACGGTTCAAGAGTCCTGTTTCAAAAAGTGAAATAATGGGAGAGGCCAACAGAGGTTCATTACCGGAAATCCAAGTTCCATTGAGACGATAAGGCTGGAAATCGGGACCAAAGATATCTGGAAGCTCGAGTCGTCTTCCTTTGACACGGGGTCCTTCATCAGGAGGGGTGAGGAGGACGACGGAAGTAACAATGAGTGAACAGACTGAGCCAATCACGAGAACTGCGATAATAATCCCTTTCCAATTCCTGTCTGGCTGAGTGGCTGCCACCAAATCCTAGGAAGAAAAATAGTAAAAATTTCAGAGATGACAGATTTTACTTTTTCATGAAAACGAAGTATATGGGATTTAAGCACAGTTTTAGGTTTTTAAATCCCGAATTCATTCGGTTTCAATTGATTTGTTCTGCCATTTCCTTCAGATTCAGTTTTGAACAAGAAAAATGGAATTTTACTATCGTTTTTGAAAGACACAACGGCTTAACGCGACAGCCAAAAAAGTGGTTGATTTCCAGGCTATTTCGCTTTGACCTGAGTTTGCATATATTGATCATGTTTCAACGATAACATAATACTTTCATTGTCGAGACTGACAGGATTAAAATCCAAAACCTAAAACTTTCTCCCAAATCTTTTCCATCGACTCATAAATGAGCTCAACGTTCGAGTCTCCGTTTTCACACTCGAAGGCTAAATATGACACTCTCGTATATAATGACAATAACGGAAGAGGTGGTCACTGCAGATAACAAGTCTATTCCTCATTTAATTTCAATTTTCAATCAACCCAGTGACACAGACAACTACCATAAAATCTTGACAGGAGTGAAAGACCTTCCACAACCACGTTACAGTCAAAAAGACTTTCAGGGATGACTTTTCACTTTCTCCTGTCCACTTCATTTGGACAGCTACTCCGAAGTTCATACAAATTTAGTTATACCCCATCGAAGGATGAATATATGTACTATCAAAGTTTGAGCAATGGAAAGTACAGGATAGATAAAAAAAACCCTTGATTTTGAGCACAAAACGCACTTTACTTCCTCAAAATTTGTGTTGAATGTGTGGATTTTTCCTATTTTCTCCTCAGGCTGCTCTGCAACTGTCCTCTCATTGCTCTCTGGTAGATGGGAAGGGACGTGTAATTCTTAAATAAATAGTCGTCCATCCGCCTCTGGGTTTACTGGAGGTTTTCTTTTGGGAAAGGAGGATGTGTTTCAGGAATAAACATAGGAGAACGGAAAATTTAATCCTGGTAAAAGTAGAGGCTCGTCCATTTCCTCTCGATGCCTTTCACAGACACGAGGAAATGGAATGCTTCATCACCCTTTCATTTCCCACTTTAAGGGATTCGCGTCTTGCAGCTGGGGTGATTTATTGGAATATCGGCAGGGCATTGAATGATCACATACCCTGTGAGGTTTTGAAGTATGTATGTGCAAAAACTAAAAACAACCTCTTTAAAATATATTGAGATTTTGGACAGATAATTCGGAACAAAACAATATATAGAAATGATTAATAAGCAAAACAACAAATGGAAATTACATATAAAAAATGTAGCAATTTATCTAAACAATCCAGAATCTGAAAGCTGAATACGGAATAAAGTACGGTTCAAAGTCTAGATTTTGAGAGAAAGCGAGGCAGGGAGCAATCTATTTATAAATTGTGAAAGTCCTAATTGTTGGTTTTAGTACCTACCTCTGCGGCCAAAGCCGCTTGAGCCAATAGGAGTGCATTTTTGGTAGCTGCACTTCGACTAGCATGTTTGTCACCTGGAACGTAAGGAGTTTTCTCCTGTATCCACTCTTCTCCAGGTTTATTTAGTCCCTCACCGGACGTTATCATTGTTTTTCTTACGTTTTACTGTCACTTCACCTTCGATGGGTTTTAACATAAAACGATCTAATTACTTCGTTGGTCCTTAAAAGGTACCAAGGGACCGGAAAGATCATAAAACGCAGCCGTAAGTTTACGTTCCATTAGAAAAGGCTGAAGATGAGACGGTTAAAATCGGATATTACTATTTTTAATCTTGGAACTACTACAGGCTTATAGATTTGGAATTTTAAGATGGTGTGGTTTAAGCAAGTCTATGTAGTTATATTTCAATTAAATTGTCTCTTTAGCTTTGTATTGAAATGTACATTAAAATTCAAAGTCCAATCTTGATTTATAGCAAATACCGGTGTTATGTTTTATGTAGAAATCTGTCGCTCTGAACTTGGTGTATTCATGTTTCCTTAATTTGGACCCACTAGTAAGTATGTAACTAATATTAGATTTCCGCAACCTCAACTGACGTTCTCAACAGATTAAGAATCTTAACGAATATTCTTGTATGATAGATGTGATGGTTAAAGATGCCGGATGGAACTAACTTTCACCCGAAAGCACAATGGTAGAATCCCAAACCATATTGAAAGTCGCTTTGATCTCCATTCCTTGTCAGCTTTGTGCAGTAGTTAATTCTCTGTTTAACTGACATTTATTCGGATTTGTTTGAGACAGATATCCTTAGTAGCTTCCTAGGATTGTTTTTCATTATGACAACTCCTAAATTTATTCTATATCTGTCGTATCTTCATCTGTAATCAGGGATATGATTGTGTTCCAGAACACCGGGGGAAACCTTACTTCTTTACTGCCGACGGTTGTCGTTGGTCCCATGCTGCTGGTTGCAAGTCTTGCTTTTTAACCTCCCATTTCTCTAACGTTGAAAGTTTTGCACGAGGCTTGGAGTTATGAATGCTTCTGTGCCGAGATGGAAATCCCAACTGATCTCGAGTCCTGACGTTCTGCCTGAGCTGGGGAAAGCCAGAAGTCAGAGTGGAGGAAGAGTATTTTCACCGTCGCTTTCACTTGTCTCGTGGTGCAAAAAATTGAAAGAAAATGTGGATCGTATGATTTATTACAAGTTCAGTTGCCTAAGCATTGAACTGACTCTAAGGACGAGCTTCTGGCCTCAATATCTATCGAACAATAAGATCCAATAAATCCACTGCAGTATTGTTGAAAGAGAGTACAAAAGGTAACGCATTCGCTTTTTAAGTAGGGTTAATAGGAGAAGGAATACGGAACTGGAACAACTTTCTCTTCCTGTTATTCCAAGCCTGTGCCACAAACATGACTAAATCTTAAAAGTCACCAATGGCTATAACCGCAGCAGAGAGATGAAAATCGGGCACAATACCGTCCAGACCGACTTGGATACCTATAGACAGAAGCGTTGTTTGTATTCTAACTCCACCGAGTCCATGTTCCTATGCTAGCATGTTTTTAGAACTTCGGGATAGGAGAGATACGTGTTCCTAGACACTCTTGTTTTTAATCTTCGACATTGAACTCAACCGTTGAAATCTAGGGATGAGAATTGAAACGCGCAGCGTCAATGAGTGAATTAAAAAACAGTACGATTTTTGTACAAAAAATCAAGGCCTTTAATAAAGACTACGTTTTCTTTGTAACGTCTGGAGTTGTGCAGTGCTATTATAAGCTCTAGATTAAAGCTTTTGCGGTAGCTATTTCCTTCAGAAGATTAGTATTACGCGCAGATGCTGCAAGTCTTGCAAAACAAATTTTTTGTTAGGATTGCGAGAAGTCAGTGCCTATAGGTTATCACGAATTAATGTTTTTTGTTACGAAACCATGAAGTCGTTTTGCAATTTGTATACAGAAGAGTAAATAACTAATTTTCTGTAATTTGCAATAAAATATCACCAACAAAGTCTGACGATTTTAAAATATTTATAACTACAAAACAAAAGGCACTAATTCGGATTCAAGTCATTACCGTAGTAAACGTTTATATTTTCCCATTTAATACAAATCTGTGATATGTAATCCAAAATTTTTTACAATGAAATAATAACTCGTAGTTATGCTTTAACTATTACAAAACTATTTATAAACATCACGAAGTAAATATTTTGAACTTTATACAGAAACAATTACAATATACTACCACTACCAGCTTAAGAGTGTTTTTCAGCGCATTAACGTAACCATCATTTCAAACCTGCAGCAGGAACACAGAACGAATGCGATCCCCGAATCGCAGACAACAGCACAAACAATCCAGTTAAACAAACAATTAAATATAATTAATAAAATTCCCCGTTCCAGGAATGTATTTTAAATTAAGTGTAACTCTGACTATATTCGAATCTCAAGGGTACAACTACTAAGATTTGCATCACGCATTTATATCGTAACTACAACGGTATAATTTATACTATAGTAGAATTTGTATGTCATTCTATTCCCTTTATGGAAGAGGAAGAAGACGCTTCATGCAAAAATAGTTCTGTTGAATCTGAGAGTGTTCTTGAAGGGAAGATAATGTAACCTCTATTCTCCATTATTACCGTTCCATTTTGAAAGAATGATATCCGTAATTCCATTAAACTTTCATCAGGTGAAAATGACTTGAGGGGAATGGGAAGTGCATTTAATCTAAACGACCTCATTCAAATGCAAACGTGATTTCAGTGAATAAAAGCACAGGTAGAGTGGATAAATGTTGAAACAGGGAAAGACAATGAGATTTTAGTAAGAGGCTCTTCAAGAGAGCTCTCCCAAAGAGAAATTGCATTCCCAGATTAATGAGACTAGAGGATAAATATCTATTCAGATTTACGGCGTGCTTTAAGCAATTTTTACAGCACACCCTTCCAGACTGCCACTATATGATTATATAGGGAAGGATAATTTCAAAGGTGGTGTGCACATTTAATATCCTTATAGCGTTAATTACCGATTCCGTATTTGGCATATGTAGCAGCACAGCAGATTCTACGACCCTTATAAAGAACGGGCTATTTCTCTGTGTAAAATTTGGATGAATCAGTCCTAATTTACGGACACAATTCCCGGTATAAACAGCATTTCTTGCTCACAAAAGAAATGGCTTTGTAAACAGATGCAATTGATCTGAACGAGTTCAAGGGCAAGTCCAATGAACTGACGTTAGGAATAAAAATGAAAATCGGACGTGAGAAGACGTATCTATTCACACAATAGTATTGTTATTAAGTCCGCGTCATGTCCTGTCCACGTACAATAATAAGTACTATAGGACCTGTCCCTCTCTGGCCCCAATTTTTTTTTTGGGCATGGATGGAGCACGTGGGAGTGTTCATATATATACATCGCTAATGTACTAATGACTAGATAACAAATTCTGACTTTTTTCTATCAATAATTATTAATTTGACAGGTTGTCCCTACCTAAAATATTAATATTCCGTGAGTTCATAATGCAAATAAATTTGCCAAAACCGTCCTTCATCATGAGCTCGAGCACGGAGACCACTATCCCCAACAGCTTTAATTCCAATAAATCGATCCTATTTGACCCCCGATTACAGTAGAATAAATTGTATTCGGATGGAGATCTAATCTGGAATTCCGCGGTAGTGCACAGAGCCTTGCTGAAGCATACAGAATAACATTTCCTCTCTCTTTTGGTTGAGATTTGAGAGAGGGGAGATAATATTTGGATGAGATCTGAATTTGGGAGAAAGGGGCATTCTATTTTCTCAGCCTCCGAACATCCTGGGGAAAGATGTTGAGGAAGTTAGGGAGTTCCACGCAAGACTGCTCTTTAAAAATTCAGCTCAGTCCCCTTCCTCTACTTTCTCCCAGTTGACGGCTCTGTCTTGCTTTCACCCGGCCTGCGCTCCTTAATAACTTACTTGTCTACACACTTCCCTCCTGTCTCCATCCACAAGGATCCGCAGGTTCTACATATACAACTTTGACTACTGACTCGGACTTTTGCATTCCCCTTGGCCCCTGTACGTACGATCGTCGGATACAGAGAGAACCAACCGACAGCTGGAATACTTTCACTTTTTTTCTGGAATATCATAGCTAGATGATGGCTGACTTTCTCCCCTTCCTATCGCTTGAGTTGCCAATCAAGAGAGGATATCGCACGACAGCTAGTTGGCAAAGCGGAAATTCGGCATTTTGTAAAGAAAAGCAATGCCAGTTAAGTTGGGCTGTAGATGATTTGGCTGAGGAGAATATTTCCCATCGCTTTCGTTGGGTAATTAAATTATGAAGTTGCCGTACTATATTTTTATCTGTTTGGGTTTGGAACTAAACTTAAAGTACATTTACCGGTTTGATTTTACAACATTACAGTAAGAAGAAATTTAGGCTTAATTTTGTTAAAACAGTAATAAAAATAATATTCCAAAAATAAGTTTCCAGTATCGTACTAAGTTGTAAATTGTGTTGCACAAATGATATTACCTCACATCTCCTTTTAAATTCAATGTGTTGAATCTAGCAATCAGATATCAGATCTGGGAGTTCAACTTCACGTATAAATCAGTTAAAGCTACGAATTATATATATACAAATAAACCGATGTAACGGGTGTAACCAAGTGTTGAAAACATCACGATAAACAAACTCAATCTCAATTTCCCCAAAAAGCCCGGGTTTTGCACCCTGGTGTCAGTGGGAGTGGTCCCGTATACGTTAAAAATGTTCTATTACTCATGGGAATCGTTTAAATCCCATGTCTCAATTTCCCCAAAAAGCCCGGGTTTTGCACCCTGGTGTCAGTGGGAGTGGTCCCGTATACGTTAAAGATGTTCTATTACTCATGGGAATCGTTTAAACCCCATATCTCAATTTCCCCAAAAAGCCCGAGTTTCGCACTCTGAAATGTAGCTTCAGGGTATTATCATGTATAGACATAGAGTATAATGTAAACTACCTAAGCGGCAGTTTTAAAATGAGTAAGAGCTTTGAACCGATTTAATGTTTTTTTTGGGGTTTAATTTATGGGGGACAGGGGGTGTGACCGATTTGACCCAAGTTCGAACTTAGCCTCACTCTTGACCCAAGGAACAAGTGTACAAAGTTTGGTGACCGTAGGTCAAGCCGTTCGCCAGTTATCGCACCGACGGACAGACAGACAGACAGACAGACAGACAGACAGACAGACAGACAGACAGACAGACAGCCTAGTCATTCGCATAAAGTGTTTTCAACACTTAATAAACACAGGTTGCTTAACTAGCTAATCCGATGGAAACCGCGTGTTCTCAAGATACACATCTCCGTCTACAAGTCACGGCATTTACAGTCCAGTTTCTAAGCTCTAAGCGTTGATTATAGCAAGTTCATATATAAAAAACAATCTGGTTGCGGAATGTTCTGGTTTGTGAAAGCATAAGGTAAAGTTCGCTGTGGAGTGGTGTAGGAATTGGTACATAACCCCTGGTTAATCTGCACGAACTTCGAGATTTATCTGCACATCAGAGCAGAGCATACGGGTTGAACGGGGAAAGGGAGCCCTTACCCTTATTGATTGAACTTGTGGAAAGAGAACTTATGTTTCTTGGAAATAAAGAACTTTCACCTAATCTCCCAGGCATTACACTGCTAAAAGTATTTTTAATTCTACTCTTTCTTGGTTTAAGAAATTGTAACTTATTTGAGGATATTTTATATAACGTGAGAAATAGGGAAATTATTTCATGTAATTATTTTCAAAGATCTGAATCAATGATAAGTATAAAATAAAAATTAATGATAAATAAATCGTATATGAAATTTACTTTTTGCCTCTTTGATAATAGTGCATTTATACCACTGTTACTAATTTCTAAGAAACCGATTGCCTAAACATTATTCTTATTACAACACAACCATTCAATTTAATTTACTTTTAATATTTTGTGCAATTTTAACGCCTTTGCTTCATCTTGAAAAAATATAAAGTTTAAATAATTTCTGAAATGCAATTTTAGCTTTTCTCACAGTTGTGCAGTGTAGAAATTATTTTGTTAATTTCAACTTTAAATCCATTTCCATTCTTGTATAACACTGACCACTGGTTCACTTTCTCCAACCTATTCTGAGTAAAACACAGTAGTGGCAATATAATAGACGTTTTTAAGGTTCCTGTAGTCTCTGAAACATAAAGCGTGGTTACGAATGCTATAGGGACTTCTAGAAAGGCAAAGCCCGGTCATGCAACACTCCATAAATTGCAGTAAATGATATGGATTAAGAACTTTGAGTGGTTTTTCTTGCCACGTTCTTATATTTCTGACCTACTCAAGAATAACTCCTAATAACTTTTAGAGTGCTTTGTGTCAGAATCTTCCAGCCGACTCGCCTTCCTTGTGTTGAACCTGAGTCATTAGTTTGTAATTTAATTAAATGTATCAAATTATGTTTAAAATATCAGTAGTTTTTTAAAATAGTTTTTCAAGAACGTATAAACCGTTATTTATTTAATCGCTGTGGCTCAAAGTTCAACTTCAATGCAATGTCGGTTTCTTATCTAACAACAATCAAAATGTAAAACAGCACAATATATTGTTGTTTGTATATATATATATATCTATATAAATCTAAATCTAATCTATAATCGAAAGCTAAAAGCGTAAGGCTATCATTTCTATTGCATTTTTCAACTAATTAAATTATAGGGCTTTAGTGATGTTTTAGCGAGGAGGTACTATATGTATTTTTATCTGAATTGATAAGATTTGATTTTTAAGAATATATATTATATGTAAAAGATAAATTATGGCAAGTAGAAGTAGACTGTATTATGTGAAATATTGTGAAGTTTTGTTGTAAACGACCATTTAAATGTACAAAAAGAGGAAATATGGACCATGAATTTCCATTACGATTGCCATGTCTTGATGAAATATTTGGACTTTATCGTCAAGCAAGCTGCGACTCAAAGTTGTTACATAGGAAAATTATTCAAGGATTTACTGAAAAGAACTAGATCCAGTAGTCTTTAAGTGACTCTGTTATTTCTACAACGAACGTACTAGAGTCTCTGGTCATGGCATAATAAATATGAACCATGAGTGGATATTATTTTTCTTTTTCACTCGGCAACGGCGAAAGCTGGTGGATCCACTCTTGCTCCCGTGAATGAGAATCGGATGGCAGATTTTAAATGAGCTTTGCCATGAATTATGATTTTTCTTCACAGGAAAGCAGAGAAGCTTTTTCAACTGATAAGGTTGATCTATAAAATGAAGGGATCGTAAATTATCCCGTGAGAGTTTTGCCAAGTGTTTTGAATAAGGTCGTTTTTAAAAGTTTTCTTGTACTTCGGATTGAAAACTTTTTTGAGACCTCCGAATTTGTTTCAAAAACAAACAAAAATTAGTTACTCTGAAATTACGTTTTAGAAATCATAGAAATACATATAACTTGTGGTGCACCCTCTCAAAAAAGTATCTTTGACAAATCTATCGTTTAAGGATGACAGCGAATATTGTTGAATGTGCGTTTCGTTTTTTAAGTTTCTATGTGCCTGCAGAATCAGATATTTGAAACTGTTGTTTTGCAAAAAATATATTTTAATGAAAACCATAATTTCCAGAATTCCCAAAACTGTAGTCGTAGTTTGGTGCAGCATAGATGAAAAAGACTCGCGATTTTACGGCGAGCACTAAAATAATTTTCAGGTCAACATCAAAATCCAAACGAAAACAAAAATCGTTCGAGTAGTTGATGAAAAATAACAAAATGTTATTGTCATTACAAATGACTCATTTGTAAACTGATGCATTACCTTGACCCTGGTTGTGGAATGGTTGAATGCTTACATGTAACATAAGTAGCGCGCTAATATTCATTATATTTATTTGCATTTTTACAATCCAACAATTGGAGAATTACTGCAAATACTCGTTTACTTCAATTCAAATCTCGTAAATGACGACACGGATAAACCAATGATTAAAGTGTACATGCCTTTTTCCGCAATACTCTAATTCATTTTTATTGTACTCCACAGATCCATTAGTTTAAAAAAAGCAAGTGGGCCGTCCTCCAGTCATAGCAGTTGGCTAAAACCCGTATCAGTCCATAATCCTAAAACGTTCAAATCCCTTTTTTCTTGAAAACATTAGTCCATCTTCAATCCTAATATCTCCAAAAAGGTTGAGAAACTAAGCCCATTGTCGTTCTTCAGGGGTATCCAATATTTTCTGCTCTTAGTCGCTCACATTCCTTATACATATTTTATGTGAGATGATGCGATGATAATCGTTCTTGGTAATGGATTTGCGTATAAATAAATAATAATTTTGCCATCAAGCCTAAATTGTTCACCAAAGTATGAGAAAAAGTTGATTGAAAAGGTATAAAACTCAGCGCTGTGAAAGCCATTTAAAAATCAATTTTCGGGAGAAAGAAATATAAGCGTGTGCTTATCCTACTTTCAAGTTTCATTTCAATTACTTTAGACACAAGTAAACCAACCCTCGCGGGGACGAGAAGGTATTTTCTGGTTTTATTCTACGAAGCTTTCTCTAGACAATATCCTTGTATATGAGAGCTTACATCTTCATTGAATCCAATTTTACGTCAGGATACAGGCTCAGGCTCTCTTCTCATCCCTAAAAGCAATCTCTTTCTATGGAATTTTGAAGAATTTCAACAGGCCCGGTTTCGGAGTCTATGAGGACTTCAGATTACTTTGAAAGGATAAGTCGACCGCCTCATCTATGATGCATGCCGAAATTTCAGGCAAGGACCCTTTCAAATACCTGTGCTTGCAGAAAGGGGAGATCGGCAATCTAAAGGTTAAACGTCAAGCTATCGAAGAAACGAATCGTGATCCTATCAGATGGAATTTACAAACACTAACTCGATGAAAACATTGATCCATAATAGAACAGAACAACCAAAAATAAATCCAAACCTGTAATTTTTGGAAATATTGACAGTTAATTTCGCCTAATTTTATACCAATTAAGTGGATAGTGAAACTTCCTTGGTCTATCATAAAACTGCCTGTGCGACCTTAACTGATTGATACACCTAAAGCAGTCCATGTCTAGCTAAACCAAAAAGGTTTATGTAGCTACTGAATATTGAACAAACAATTGGTCCGGTTCTGTTGTTCAATAATTGCAGAATCGAAAAACAACTACTTCTAAGGTTGACTATGTTTCAAATTCAAACAGTTTTACTTAAAAATATAATTGGCAATCATAATTGAAAAAATGTGTATGTTTATATTTCTATTTTAAAATTCATGAAAAGAAAGAGTAGCAAATCGCAATAAAAAAATATTTTAGATGTACATCCGACTGATTGAGCTGAAGACTTTGAATAAATTTATTTTCTCTCCAGTACTACATATTCGAACTAGATCTATGAAAACATTAAATTTTTTCTATTCCCTCCTGTCAGTCGATGCCATTATTGACTATACAGCGAAGGGAAATCTATTTTTACTTCGAAACAAATAAACATAAACAATTATCTTTGGCAGGAGAATAAGCAGAGGAAACGTTCAAAAGATAAACGAAAGAGCGGGCGGAGAGCATTTTCAGACTTAACACTAAGCCCGGAGTTTCAAAAATAAATAAATACTTTTACTGTCATGAGAAGGGAAAGATATTTCATAACATGTGGGCATATAACTCTGCAACCAGCGATTTCAGACGTTCTAGTACTTACACCGGATTCCGGGACAGTTCTAACAAAATAGCTTGGGGAGTTCCCCATTTCAATAAAATTTAGTTGAAGGTTCGTAGAATGATCTCTTTCACCAGAAGTAGAGCGAATCGTACCTTGAAGAATGTAAGGTACGTCGTAGTCTGAAAGTTGAAATCCGGGAGCCACCACTGACTACTGACGATAAAATCCTAACATAAAATCCCCGTTAATGAACAAAAAAGAGAGAAACGGGTAAAATAAAACTGAAATAAATGCATCCTAATAAAAATAGCTGGTCGAGTTGAGAGTTTTAGCCGTTTTAATATTGTTGGGAGGGATTTACCTTCCTTGAGTGAAAGTTTTAATGGAAAGGAAAAAGCCTGTTCTGAGCCTTGAATCCTCCACTTTCATTATTTCAGCCAGGATCTGAGTTTACAAACACATTTTGCTATCCCGAGGCTAATATTAATTAAAAATTTAACACACCTCTACTCTATCCACCGAGGATAACAGAGGTAAGTTGCCAGAGACTTTAGAATCATAACAACAGCCAAACATTACCGGCGGTTCCTTGTGATTTTGATGCAGATTTTCAAAAGTAGAGAAGGAACTAATGAAGCAAAATAACTCAAAGGTCCAAGGTTCATATAGAAATACATACAACATTATACTTAGCTTCTGAAAGCTCTCACAAATTCGTCTACCTCAGGATCTGCAAGAAAACTCAGACTTAAATTCGTTTAATTTTCCTATCCAGTTTGTATCAGTCGGAAGTCGGAATATACGTCTACGAATTCCCAGACCAACTTCGTTAGAAAAATATAAACCTATTCTCATATCATTAATTAGTCAAAGAAAGTTACCTTGAGCCCAACCCTGATGAAGCCTTTTTAACTTGTTGTTGTGAACGTCTTAATACATTAGAATGTTAATTAAAATGGTTTTATAATATAATATGTAACCCTGATTTTATGTTAAGCCTCTACGAGGCAGATTAAAAACATTGGCTTATAGGGAATCCCAAAAACTTTAGTGCCCAGATGCAAAATGTGCTCCACTCTAGCTCTAGAGATACATTTCCGTAGGGATCAGGATTGTTTTATGTAAAACTTTCGGAAAGTTTTTTTTTTCCTTTCGAATTAAACACAAAAGATGGCCGGAATAACGAAAGAGAAAGTAACGAAGGTTTAGTAGCTGGACAAACAAAAAAGCGTACAAGTATGACTATTAATTACTTTGTAAATTAGACTGGTATATCTTGGAATGGTGGTACTTCGTAAGATTGCTTTCTCACTATAGCGGAACTTTAATTTCAAAGCTTTGCTTAGATTCAGCAACTTTAGGATGTGTAAGTATCTTTTTAGTCGATAAACTACAATTTTAAAGCTAATTTGAGTTTTACGTTTTAATTTGTCGGCGTTTTCATAGATATGGGCGATATTTCTAACAAAATTTATACACAAATTTAAGTATATGTCTATACTTATTTCAACTTTGTTCAATTCTGAGTACATTGTGGCTTTTCAAATAATAATATAACCTTCTGAGTTGATTTGTTCAAATATTTCGTATAATTCGGAAGATCCAAAGGGGTACAATTACTAAATGATTTTATTTGTACCGCGTATCAAAGGCATTTTGAAAACAATAAATTTCAATTGCCAAGAATAGACTAAAGTCCAAAAGTCATGAAAATAGTACAATCATATTTTGTTACATTAGGAAACAACATGGGAGTTTGGGTTGGAGTGTCTGTGAATTTCATTGCATTTATAATGTCGCTTGCCTTTGAGGTTTGTTCTTTTATTGATACTTTCTTTGAGTATTGATGTTGGTACTTTGATACAAGAATTTAGGAGCACCATTTCTTTCCAAAAAAGACTTACAAGAATAGTATTGTCGTCATCTTATGATCTAATCTAAATATAATCTTGGAAAAATCCATACTGGAATGAGAAGAGATCGAGTGTGTGGCACTATCGAGATTTTTATGCTCTCCTCAATTCTATTGAATAAAAATACCATAAAATAAATTCTTCGAAAAAAATCGATCCCCAACTCCTAGATGTCTAATATTCCAAACCAGATTGAAGTTTCCCATATCTTCTCTCCTAGCAATACATCCCCGTGCGTGTGCCAATAACATCTCCGAATAGTACGGGAAAGACCAGGTACGTCTGCTTGTGGCTGTCAAAGCATCCTGCAGAATATTTACTCCAAAATAATATTGTAAACGATAAAGAGCTCTAAGCGTAAGAATTTCCTATGAAATGGATGTCTAAGTCTGGGTCTCTGAATCGATAAAATATTCTTATTCCAGCAAGGAGCCGGTAAAAATGTGGTTCCTCTACATCAAATATGATTTCGAGAAAATCACTCAGTTTCAGCCATAAAGCCAGCAAAACCAGTGTACACCCAGCAGTTGTAAAACTCAATCCTACTTTCCGGTGTGCGATTAATATTCAAGATAGTCTCCTTGAGGAAACCATTTATCACGATCGTAAGGATTTCCTAAAAACAGTGGAAGCTAGTAAATATTTAGATATAGGATAAACTCCTAGCTCTAAATACAATGCTTTTGTACCACGACTCAAACGTTAATGCAGAACCAATCTTACGGAAGTAAAATAAATACACATATGACAGGAACTTGAAAAATGCTAAGAAAATCAACCGGAAGATTATGAAAATGTTCCAACGTAATTTATCGTCCATTACTTGAAACGCAGAGGATAGGATAACAACTCCTCCCAACCATTTCCTTAATAGTGTGGTGATGAAGATAAATGAATGTATTTTCATTCATGTCCTGGTTGAAGTTCTTACGTACATCCTTCATGATTCCTCAATTCCGTAAATATATCCAAGAGACAGCCCTAGCCTTGCCTCTGCTGCTGAATTTTTGTATACAGGTGCTTTTTGACTTTCTCTCTGGACGAGAAAATAATGGACGACTTGATGCTCATGGGAACTGGAGCGACACTTTCCCTTTCTAAAGGTATCCTATATCCTGTAGACATGCACAGAATATTATAGAACTACATAATAATATAGTCTGCCCTGCAAATGACTTGTACGAAGGCTAAAGAGACGCTGGTTTTCCTACAAAGAAAATGATGAAATGGAAGGCTGGAGAGAGAGGATTTTTTTTCTACAAAATGATATCCCTGTAATTTTAGCATTTGCACAAAAAATAAAAAATAAGATCGATGAAGCGAGGAAACTCCTTTGATGTAAATGATGAATCTATTGTTATTTTTACCGAAAGTTTGAACTTCTTTTTTACTGAAGGGATTTACTATTCTGATGGTGCAAAACGTGGATGCTTAAATTCAAATTACTTGCAAACTTTTAGAATTCTAACTTTAGACGTTCTGACTTTCAGTGTCATAAAAAGCAGTTGATAATAATAATATAATAAGTTATTGTGATAGAAATACAAGATATAGGCACAACGCCTGAAATGAATAGAAATTTTGGAATGAAAAGCGTTAGGTAGAGTTTCGAACTTTCACAACCCGGGTGATTAATGAATCCTTTTATAAATCTTCCTTCATGTTCGCGTGGGAACAAAGGCCTGCGCTTTTAAAATTAGAGGATATAGGCTGCCTCAAGTCTCCAAGGTACAACTATCTCCAGTTTCGTTTAATATGTTCAAAAAGCTTTCTCGGGTTTCCTATCCTCTTGTCTGTTGTTGCAGCTTCTACCTCTACTTCCCATCAATCAATGAATTGTCAACCGATACCTCCGATCCCCAGCCGTCATTTTAAAATAAATTGCTTCGTTATACTGGAGTCATTATTTTGAACGGTCTTGGCCTGAGCAGTTTTGGTTTCCAATTTCCTTTGAGACAGTATCGGACACTCAATTGGAAAATGTCAGTCTTCCATGCAGATTTGTAATTTCAAAGTCGGCCACTCAAACGGAGGTATTTGAGTTCTAAAAGTTACAATTTTGAGGAAATGAATGGAAAAAAAATTACTTCAGTTTATCAATGGATGTTTTCGATGCAGTTTCTGAGTGAAATAGGATAGTTAATGATATACCGGTAATTAATGATAAATTCTCAAGAGCCGGAATCCATAAATGTGCAATTTTTTTAGGATAAACGAGCCCGCTTGCGGTGTGTGTTTAAATTACTAAACAAACTAGAAGTGAATTAATGCTTATCTTTTGTAGATATTCAAAATTGAGCACTTCATCTTCTTACTATTCGAGTATCATTAATTCAATTTCCATTTCTTTGTTGTCCCACTATTCGTTAGTTCAGTGAATTATGAAGTATTTTATCGTGACTACATTGATATTGATCATTTTCAACAGTCAAACCGATTCATTCCTTAGATGCATCTCATCTAAGATGCTACCATATTGCAACATAAAAGTCAAACTATATGCTAGAAGTAAAATGCTAGAAAGTCTTTTTGTTCTTTACTCATGAGCGGATACATTACATACACTTTCTAAATTGTTAATCCATTGGCTTATGCTTATTGTTTGCCACATATTAAAGTACAATTAAAATAAGCCTTCTTCAACAATTAAAGATGCATTTTAATCCTCCAAATTCTGCAGATAACATTTTATTTACAATAAAGAAATTAAAATCTATTTCGGAGTGTCACCCTGGATCATACACACGCCAGCTTGAATGTCACAGTACTGATCACCTCCACAAAATGAATCATCTAAGCATTTGATCTGGAGACAGAAATTAGTGACCGCGTCACAATATTGAGTAGATGTGCATTCGCTTTCTTCTAGACAGTGTGAATGGCAGCCTGAGGAGTCACACAATTCAGGGAGTTCACAAATGTCTCCATCAGTTGGGTCACATTCTTTTATGCAGATTCCAGCGGATTGGTCACACACCTCAGCTTTGGAATTAAAACAATCTTCATCAGCAAAGCATCTTCGGACGCAAATTCCACTTCCAATGTCACAAGTCTCTCCGTCATTGTCATTACATTCCAAATCGGAAATACATTTTGGCCAGCAAATCCCAGTTGATCCGCAGTATCCGCGGTACGAACAGTCTTGATTGGTTGAACATGTCCGTCTTGAACACTTCAAAGAATGGCTATTGGAATCGGTTTTGTAAAATTCATTACAGATGCATTTACTTTTCCACTGGTCATTGTTGTCTTCATCCAGGAATTGACAAATTGAGTTGGGATCTTGACAGTCTTCACCAGAAGTACATTGTTCCGTAGATAAACTTTCACTTAAGACTGTCTCAGGGTTTGGATTGAAAATCCGCTCAGTTTTTATGGAGTTACAGCACAATGCAAATCCGAGCAAATGCAATACGGAGCAAAATTTTCTCATTTTTCCAATTTTTGATTTTCAAAGATATTTGTCAAAATTGGTGTTATTTTAATTCTTATTTAATTGTTATCATATCATTCAATTGTGCATTAAATTGAATGATTATGAAACAATTATAAATATGCTCAGTTCTGTTTTGTTTGCTCCACCACCAGAAAGTACAACATCATATGTCATGTAGGCATGTTATTTGGTTACGAAAAGATATGTCGGGGTATTTGATTCGAGCTTATCAAACCTTTTGTTTACAATGGAGATAACTAAATAAAAGTAGGCGCCTGTTGAAATCAATTGATTTAAACAGCATAACCCCTTCCTCCTCATTTGTGGCATTTTTACGGGATTAATATTAGTGAACTAATTCTAAATTAGCATCTGCATAATATATGTATCATTCCCTAGCTAGATTACTACTACGAATTTGCAGAGCATTAATTTATATTATGGTTTATATGGGTTCCAAATTAATTGGGCAGTTATAAAAACATTGTCATGCAATGATTCCTGCCAAATGATGGCTATATGGTGTTTATTTCAAGTTTATCGAACTCATAATCATGAATCTTTGTAGTTTCAACTCAAGCTTCCAGTACCAAACCAACGATCAATGAAATTACAGTTTTTGCTCAAATTCCAAAATTTCTTGGTTCGAGGATGGAGACGCGATATAAATGAATGATAATGGATCCTTAGATTTAGATCAATGAGATTTCCTTACAAATTGCCTCATTTGCTAAGCCGACTCATCCATTAAATTCATATTTATTATCCATTATTCTAGGCCAATGTTCTTATTATTCATTCATTTAAAGCCTACCTAGAGGTACTTGTTTTGATGGAATATATTTCCCTGAAGTTAATCAACAAATGCATTTCAATCGATACTTTTCTTCCCTCACTGTGTCTGTAAATGCGAATTCAAGTTGAATTCATTACATTTAACAGATGTAAATTTACGACTGAACTTTTTAATGACTTTCTGTAAAAGTTTGGAACAACACAGGGTTATAAATTGGAATTATTACGGGCGCAATAAGTCGGTTCATGCAACCCAGAAGAGAAATTTAACCGATATTATTGCAGATGCATTTAAGTTTGATTGTTTGGCGACCCAAATTCTAAGCAATCTTGGCGCTTTCGCAACTCGGCCGTATCTTCAACAATTACACCAAGCCAGACCAGCCTTTGGGTTTAATGGAAGGAATAGAAGGAAAAGTTTTTAAATTACTAACGTCTGGTCGACCCAAGAAAACGCCGAACTACATTATTATTTTCACAACTTTATAAACACCATCCCATGGATCCGAGAAACTTTTCTAGGAACAAGAAGTCCCGAATTAAGGCTGTATATTCAGCCCTATTATACACTGCAGACTGGAAGATGAGATGATTTTACTACACCAAAGTAGTTGTCTAATCGTGTCAGAAATCACAGATGTAACATCATTGTCGTATCTGATATTTGAACTCGAAATTGAGTCCAACCAGGCTTGTTTGCTACGATATGATAATATTGGTCAGGATCGGCAAACTAGCTGTAAGTTAAAATCCTAAAATAAAATACTCCTTACAAGTTTATCTCTCTAATTTAAACGCTGTAAATCATTAGGTGCTTTCGACTTTTCGATATTATTATTATGACTTATAGGGACCTAATTTTAAAATAAAATATCAGATACATAGGTAGACCATATACTTCATTCGGCTATGGTTCATTGAGATTATCAGAATTCCAGTAATCAATCACTGCACTGGCTTTTGCTTTGCACTAGAATTCGCTCAACCATACTAGACCCAAATTGCAATAACCCAGCTAACAGGCCCTCCAACTGAATTAGAATTCTCACTATGTGTCTCAAATATCCAGTGACATGTTCGCGAATAAAAACTTAAAATATGAAACACAAACAAAGTTTAAGACAACGCAGACAAAGCAGATGTAGTATAATTTAGAATGTCAAATAAAAAAATTCTTACATCGTCATCGTAGAAGTTATCCTCCATGTTCTACCGATGTATTACTTGGGAGCACTCTTCTCCTAGAAAATTGATTTCCTTCGGTTGACTTCAAGCTCTTAAATCTATTGCACGACTTTCCTCGGTATTGGTATCACTAGAGGATTTCATGAGGATAATTATTCAACTTGTCTCCACCAGCCATGGAATGGCTTCAGTTTCAGTCTTATACACTTTGTGGAACAAGTGCTTGGCTTAAAAATCATAGACTTTTCCACCAGATCTCATGGTCCGTCAAATAAAATATCATGAATTTATGTATGCAAATGTTAACTCGGTGAAACCCGATATATCCTTCTGGTGTGGATTTAACTCAGTGCTTAGTCTCATTGTTTAATATTTTATTCTAATCCCAGATGACTTCTCTCCACCGTGTTTTTGCTCCATTGAATATTCATGACTCGGCAGGGAAGTCAGAAAGAGCCAACACAAAGGCTTTCACTTTTACAAGCTAAAGCACTCACTGATTTTTTCTTTTTAGAAAATCCAAGTCCTTCCCAACAGCCATATCCCTTTGATACGGGAGTTCACTGATCACTGTCTCATAATGTCTTCAGGGATTAGCTCCTGTTAACTCGGACCGTTCCTAACGTGAGTAGAGCCGCCGTCGTAGTCAAACGAAGGAAGAACTTATGAGAAAATGCTGAAACCCTGTCCTGTCCATGTCACGCTATCCACACTCGACTAACAAGAGCCGAAAGTCTGTTAGAATTGAAAGGGGAGTTGGATTTGGATCATGGGGCAGCAGCAAAAACGGGAGCAAGAATTGGTCCTTTTGGTCTCTGGCCAACTTCCATAAGTCCACAACCGCACAAATCTTCTCAAACTTTCTCCAGTTTTAGGATCAAATGCAGAACGATGGATATAAGTAGCATTCAACGGAATTTTTTTATCCCGCAGAATGTAACATCCAACATTACCACTGCCGTCCCTTGTTCTTCTGCGAATTGGATAATAAAAAAATCCGAGTCTCTATATCCTATTGCATGGAGTCAACATGAAATGAGTGGATGTATGTGTGTTCACAACTGCAATAATTGTAATATCCGACGCAAGGCGAGAGCCCTGTACTTGCCGAACAGGCAAGTTTATTCGAAATATTTCGTAGAGCGGGCCCTATTCCATGTCATTCATGCAATTTCTTACGATTATGCTAGTACAATTACACTTATGCGGACTTGAAATGGTGGTCTTTTATTATTATTTCAATAGATCCCTGCTCCCCGGGTTCTATCACCAGTTCCTAATAATAAACTACAATAGGAAACAGCCCACCGAAAGTGAAGAGAAAGTGTAAGAACATTAAGCCTACTTACAATGGCAATAGCGATTTTCTCTGATTGCGAATGTTTCCCTACTCTTTAACTCCTGTTACATGCAAAAATCATACTTATAATAGGCCGTTACAATAATCCCTGGTCCTGTTCGTGCTGTTCTGTGCGGATATGTTTACGAAAATGGTAATGAATGCTGGGATGTGTACAATTCTTCAACTTTCACTATTGCACACGAGGAAGGTTGTAACGGAGAGGCAGCCTCCAGGAAGCTGGTGAAAGTTGCTAAGAGAAAGAGGAGGCTTTAGAATTCAATTTCGGTAGACGGACTAGGAAATTGGAGGATGGAGAGCCTCGCGTTAACACAGCCAACCGGCAACGAGGTTCCCTTCAGTCTGCTCTTGTCCTCGCCTTTGCAATGCTACGTGAATACCTCTCTCTCTCCTTTGCAATCTGCCTTTCCCTCTGTCCAAGGGAAGCTGGGTAGTTTCGAAATAGGTTGGTGTGGGTTCCAAGGATATAGGCTCTACAACCTGGGTTCAGATACACTTTCCTGGGTATGGAAGACGGACAGAGAGGTCTGGAACCCGAGAGTCAACGAGACGGAGTTGGAATAGAAATCCCATGTTGCACCAAAAGCTCCGAAATCCACCGTTCTCGAAGAAAGTGAGAGAAAGTGGAGGCAGAGACAGGGAACTTTCTCTCTTCCGCTCGCCCTATCTCTCCGGGGTTATATCCAGTTCACTTTCCACATCTGTGGTATGTTTTGGTAATTGGGATTGTAAGCAGAAAGTAGAAAGTCAAGGGCTCCTATTAGCTCCCTTTTATTAATTTCGGCTCCTTGAACCCTCCCTCTGCCGTATCGGATCCAATTTGTGACCGACCTTCGTGTCACAACATCATTTCATTTTGTTCAACTGAGCTTGCTTGATTTTATCTTTCTGGAAATTATAGGTTTTATATAACTCCATTTCTTAGATTTGGAGGAATTTCGGTAGCCTTGTAAAGGGATATTTGAGGTGTCTTTGAGTGGATAAGATACCACAGATGAAATCTGAAGAAATTGAGTTGAGATCCGAAGCAAATTTACAATTTTCAATCAAACTTTTTATCTACGCAACGGACAGTTTTTAGGATTTGATAACTTACGCTAATTGTTCAGAAACCAGTATTAAACAGCGATCTAATAATGTTTCCTTTTAATTTAATTGCAGCTAATGAGGCGCAATAATTAAAAGGAAAATCAAACTGAAGGTTCTTTGATGTTGTATTCTAATCACGTATAAGATACACCGTTCCTGTAAATTATTCATCCGGTCCGTCGAAAAGACCTGACAATTATGGACACGACAAGCTTTTCTTCCTTCTCGGGTATACAGCTGCAAATGCATAATAAATGTATCAATTTCGCTGTGCAAAATATCAAAGACTAAGCGCATCATGAAAAATAAATTCCGAAATTCAATAAACAATAGACCATTATCAATGAAGCTAAATATATTCTCTTATGCTTAACTTTCTTTTGAACCACGGGTACTCTACTGTGCCATTATTTATAAACTGCCCTTATTCAACTAATTATATTGCATATTCTATATTGTAAACCCGTTATTTAATTAAGATATTATTATACATATACTCGGGACTCGGTCCGGAAAGGACACCTCCAATGTAATTATCCTTGTACGTATGCATATATAGAGAAAGCGCTCCTGTACCGAAATCAAAGGATACGAAACATGAAGGATACGATGGTGTTGAGGGGCTCTGATGATCGTGTTTCCTTAAATAATAATTTGCTGATTTCCTAGCATAGTTTTCCGTATCTCTGCCCACGGAAGTTAACGATTTTCCCATCCTTCCTTCCGTCGGAATCCTCCTCCCTAGTTGAATAAACAGACCAGGCATGAACCGCTATCTCGGTGCATTTTATTTTCCTGCATTGAATTTGATGTTGTCATCTAAATATTTACGGCACTTTGTTGGAATATTTTCAAGCCAGGCTTTGAATGTGGAGATGAAGAAAGCCTTCGGGATGGGGAAAGTTTTAGTGTGGCCATTAAGGGCATTATATTAATGCATTGCTTTTCATTACAGCAAAGTCAAATTCACTGTCATATAAAATTATGAAGGCTACAGGCCTTGATTGCTTTCATGTGCACGACTGCACGACAAGAAAAACTATTAAGTCACGAAAGGATCTATAAAGACACTATATACTATATTATTTCTCTCTCTTTTCTTTTGCTTGACTGAACTGGCAGTCCCGACTATATGCCAAATTCCCACAGTGAATTCGTGATTACCGAAGAATATAAATTGGGTGATAAAGTAGCAGGCTAATTAGAAATGAAGGGAACAGCCAAGTTATAAAAGAGCGAATGACAAATGGGTTGTTATTGAAGCAATTAATAATAAGTTCAACATTAATATTATAAGAGACAATACAACTGTTTGATCAATCAAATGTAGTAGACGGCTTTGATTGGAGAAAATTGGATTCAAACATTTATTTTTTGGGAATTTGTTTCGTTCAAGTAGCTTTGATAACTTAATCTGACTGAAATCCAAATTTAGAGCCCCATAAGGGAGTAATTTCTCAACTCCTCTTTAAATCGAATTAACGGAGTAGTGAAGCTTTTCAAATTAGTAAAAATTCTCTCAAATAAATGTTAAATAATGATTTGGATATAAATTGAAACTAAAATTCTTAAATAAAATATTTTTTGACTTTTACAGTGTGCATACAAATGCAAAGATCAAATTCATTCAATTTGAAACAAAACTTCTATCCTGCAATACTTCGGCTGATTTTTGTTGTTTATCAGTACAAAATAGTTTTTTTTAATAATTTAAATATATCTTATTAAATCCGGATGTTAGCAATTTCAACACAACTTCAGTTATACCTACTGCAATAAGTTTTTGTTGTATTCTGCTTTTAAGCATTTAATCAATCAGCCACGCTGTAATATATTTGGCTCCTGCCTCACGTCTCGCAACATATATAATATTAAAAATCGTCTTTCTGAGACTTAACCCTAAAAAATTTAAATTCTAGCAGCTATCTAAACATTGCAAACAGTAAAAAATGCACCTGCCTACGAATACCCTTATTCTATAATTATGATTCATTTCTTAAAAAAGCTTGGTTGGCAAAAGTTGAGAGAAATGAAAATAATCCGGCTTCCCAGAATCCAAGGCTGTCAACCAACATCAGGCCCAACAGACGGAAATTATATTCTTGAAAAAATAAGTAAAGGAATGAGAAGGGATGGGTAATAATAAATAACTTAAACGCTCGATGCATCTTTTAGTCGAAATATGAGCGATGAAATGGAGATCACCTTTCACATTTGGAGAACTTCGAACATCTGTAATGCTCATGATATCGTGATGCCGTATTCAATAAAGCTTAGCCAACTAGCTAACAAGAACAAGTACGACCTACTGACTACTGACTTGAGATAGAAATAGCTTATGGTGGATATCTATGATAAGTTCCACTCAAGTGCATGGGAAAGTGATACTGCCGGATGGAGATGGTTAGAGCAAATGGCTATCTTCGGTAGGGAATAGTGCATGGTGGTGTTCCAAATGGCCTTGCCTTTCCCTTGCTTGGTTCATACTGAAATATTTACATGACGAGAGTGACTCGTAAATGCTTCACCGAATCTGCCTTCCTCTACATGATCTTGCTTTCTCCAGTTACTTCTCTACTTATCGGACAATTCTACAGTTTTCTTGGCAATTTTTAGGTGGAGTTACGATTTTTATGGCATGTAAGATTCAATCGATATATGTTGAAGCTTTGGCGTTTTTATATTCATTTATTTCTGTATTTCACATTGATCAGTAGTATGTGCAGTAAAATCATTAACGCCTGACATCCAAACTATTCTACATGGTTTCCTACCTCTAAAACTCTAGCTCTTTGTATATTAGTGTATTGTATTGTTATAAGTCTTGCCAACTGAATTGACGAAAATATCATCAATAGACGGTAAGCCAGGGATGTCCAAAATAACTGATGTGTTGAATGGTTCCGGGCACCAGCCAGCAAATTGTAGAGTAGAAGCGTCGAGAAAATCAAATTTCTTATGATGTGTCCGAACAATATCTGGATCTTCATCGTAGACAAACAGTAAGTGATCTTTCAATAACTGAACTCTACTTTGGTGACTGATCAATCAAAACAAGTGAAAAGATGTGAATTATTACCTTGGATGCTTCAAGTGTTAACACATATCCTGCAAGATCGTTTGTTCGACTTATCGGGACATCATTACTCCATACGGATGCATTCAGGATAGAAATTATCCAGACTGATGCCAATGTAAACGTCCAGAACCAATCGACTGTTGGAGTTTTGACCATAAAGCCCCCCATGTAATCGATGTATGAATAGACTATAAGGATGCTCAGAGTTGGGACAAATAGTTCCTTTGTTTCAAACCTCTATTTAAAACACCGTCATGTAATTATTTTATTTAAACTGAAATAGCAATGCATAGGACAGTACTATAAAATACCCATATCGTACGAATGACGGGAGTCCGAGCCATTTGAAATATGATGGCCACGGAATTTATGGGGACCAGAGCGTCGAAACTGAGTAAAAGAATCTGGAAACTAATTCTGAAAACAGAGGCTGGTGAGTTCATGAACCAAAGGCCGTTTTTCGAACTAAAGTCTTCAAATTGCTTCTGGAATAGAATTGGATTATGGAATGTAAAGTGGCCGAATTTTGTCAGTAGTGCAATACTGACGTGTGATAGAAGTAGCAGTAATTCTATTCCCATCAACTGTAGCTAAAAACGGCATATGGTTTGGATGAGATGATTTGCAAAATTATAAATGTGGCATAAATAGATAAAATAAGAAAATTTCATGATTTCACGAACTTCACGGATGAAGAGTGGTATTTCTACTCTTAAGTCAGCGTCTTCATGTAATACATTATCGTCAGCATTATTTTGGTGAATTCTTGACGTCATGTTCAGGTCGGGTCTCCAGGCGATGTTACCCATTGCAACAATAAGAACGGTTAACGGAAGTAGCCAGTATTCAGTCATCCATGCCGTCCAAAAAGCCGAAAGTACAAACAAGGAATTTCTAAGAACCGGCTTTATATCGTGGTCATAGATCTGCGAATTATTTTTCAAAAAATATAGTCGAACTCCCAAATTTTAATGATTTAATAATAAAATGATTGCCTACCAGCGTGTTGACTAAATTATGCATGCTGATGTTATGCTCGATAAAGATTTTGAAACAAAGTATTAAAATGAAATTCTCAACAGTCTATCATGACATGACATGACAAAACTGAATTCTTAAAACACCTTGTTGGACATCATTAAATTCAATATTTTGCCAATTGATTTTCAATATTTACAAAGTCATCAATAATGCTACTTTGACTTGATAAATATCTTGATTCATGGAATTTATAGTTCTTGAAGTTACGGGTTTTTAGAGGGTTTTTACGGTTCAAGTAATTTAAGAATATGCTCGGTTGCTATGTATTTGCATTTATCGAAGTACTGCAGAGTTTTTCCAAAGATGACGGTTTTACGATGTTGGTTAAACATTTTAATTAACCCCTATAAAACTATTATGCTATATGGGCTACACCTATGCGACACGATTCCATTTGATCTGGAATTGCGAATTGCAATTTTATTTGTGAAATTTACTCACCCGATTAGCCTGGCGTCCAAATAGCTTATTAAGAGTTCGTTTAGGGTTTCCATACATAATGCAAAAATACCCAAATATTCATTTATCCTAGTTCTTGAGAAATAGATATTAGGAATGACAGGTTTCAACCGTGAAATACATATAATTGATGCGAATTTAAGTTTCTTACGTACGAACCGAAAATCAAATCTAATTGTAATGGGAAAGGGAATGAGAGGACCGACTAAGACTGGACTGACTGTCTCGCCAAAAATGTAAAAATCATGGCGAATTTAAATGGTATTAGGCAAATTAGATAATCCTCCAGTTTGGCTGTCCTAAAACTTGACCCCAATAACCTTCGAGACTGGCAATGAATGAATTATGAACCGAAATGAATTACCAGACCGATAATATAAAAGGACCTTACTTCACTTGACAAACTGTCAGTTGCTATTTACATCCTTCCAAGAAATCTCATTTTTAAGCTTTCAGCAATTTAGTGGAACTTTCCCCAGAACCGATTTTATTGTTGAAGCTTACGACTTATTCTCCGTACCGCACCGCAATTATCATGGCCGTTATCAAAGTAAGTTTTCCAGATCATTTTTAACTCGGCCAGTCGAATTGCGATATACCGTTTCCTATTCTGCGATAATAATTTATGTCGATTTTTATTTGCTCGCAGGTTCTTTTCGCCGTTGCCTTCGCCTGCTTCATCTTCGGAGAAAGCCATGCCGCAATGCAACGACGAGCAGCCACCGGAAACGAGAACAAGGATGCTAAGGCTGAGCCAGACTGGAAACCTGCTACCGGTCCACGGGAATTTTCAGTCAACGTCGATGATCAGATAAAGGGGGCTAGTCAATTCAGGAACGAAAAGTGGAACAACGGATCCGTCATTGGATCTTACGCTGCCCCAAGCCGAGATGGAAAGTGGCTTAAAGTCAATTACGAAGCTGATGACAAAGGCTTCCGAATCACTAAGTAAGTTATTGTATTGTAGTTTCAATTTCTAAGAAATGTAATCATGGGGTTGGTAGAGTAAATTGAAGCCTCTGTTGTTTACGGAGTTCTTTCGGTTCCCTGGATCAATCGATTTCGAAGATATACGGATTTTGAAGACAGATAATCCCAGTAATAACCATTTTTTTCTGTCGCTATTTTTTGCAGGACTGAACTCGTCGACGCCGATAAGTTGATGGAAGGTGACCGAGCTCATGATGGAACTGCTCACGTAGATATCCAAGCCGACGGAAAGCAATCCGAATACACCGTCACTGAGGATCAACTCAAGAAAGCTCAGGAGAAGAACAAAGAGAATCAAGCGAAGCAGCAGTAATCGGTAATGGATCGGTTTATTTTTGATAGCTAATGACCGATTCGCAGTTTTTTATCAAGATAGTCAGACACGTAATTAGTGTATCGAACAATTACCTATTTTTTAAATCTACATTGGCTAGAATAGGAACAGCAACTATTAACTCAATCAGTTCAGCTTATAGCAAGTTGTAGGGTTCGCTTCGTAACATTACAGAAACCTTTAGTCGCCAAAGATTAATATGTACGTTCTTATTTTGCCAAACCACCTCGAAGTCTCAATGTCTTGTGATATTAACATAATGAGACCTTTTTAATGTACCGTGATCAACATGATTAACAAACAAAAAATAAAACAAAGAAATTCTTACTTAAAAATGCTTTCTTCGTCATATTTAACATTTAAAATTATCAATTGAAATAATTTCTTGTCCATTCATACCGTTTTCATTGAATTCATGTAATATATCGTAGCATAGCATCTATCATAGTTCAAATTTCCGAATTTATGAGTGCATTTAGAATTGAATCCGCTGAATATTTAGAGATGCTAATCATTCAATGGAATTCCTTATCTAGGTCTTACCATGCATTATTCATTAAAAATAATAGTCAACATAAGCTAACAATGAAATACATAGTGATTCTACCATGATTTGAAATCACGACACGAGTACAATTAACTATTAAATTCAAAGCAGAATACCTATATGGAAGTATGAACAAGAGAAAATTTATTCATGGTTTCATTTGATTCTACGGTATGAAACATTCATTTATTATCTTCATCATGTCATTCAGTAACTTAAGGTGCACAACTTCTGAGTTATGCTTGGATAATGCAAAATATACACAAATAGGCAAATAGTTTAAGATAAGACAATTTGAATATCGTAAGATGCAGTAAAAGTCAACTTTGTAAAGTAACTTTTCCAGTTGTTTTCGGTTTGTCAAGTTAGAATAGAAAATAAATCCCATCTAAATACAGAGACATTAAACATTTAAACTATGACTTGGTTCGGGGCTTCAAATCTTCAAAGCATGGATGTAAGAATATCAGATTTTTCTTCTGGGGATTATAATATTCATGACCCTGTAAGGTTGATAATTTATTTAAATTAGTAACAAATTCTTGACTACGGCTAATAATAGTAAATAAATGGGTTACTACTGTATACGTACCTTTGACCAATCATAACTAACAGCATATGCAAAGATCTGGCCGGATGGATCGAATGCGGAGCATGTAATAGGTTGGTCCACAGCGTCGGAGGTCTTCAGTTTAGTCCGTGCATCTTTATCCCAGAAACTGTAACGGCCATCAGATCCTGTTGTGGCCAATGTGCCATGAGATGGGTGAAACTTAATATCGTTCACCTGAAATTAAATGAATCATGTTCGTACAACTGATGCAGGTGATTTTATGCTTGCATGCATAATTTCATCCAACTTACTGCATAGATATCTTGATATCCTTGAGTTGTCCCATTCGATCTGTGACATTTAAATGTAAAGTTATCCTTTGGATTAATGGGATTCACATACTGGATTGCTACTCGTCCTTCAACGCTTCCCAAAGCAAATCCTAAATTATGTTGATGAAGTACATTAAGTTTTAATTCGAATTTAAAATTTAAAATATAAAAATATTGTGCCTACCAGTTGGCTGATTCTGCTTGTCCTTGAAAATTGACAGACATCGATGTTGATACTTCAACGGTGACTCGATCCGTTTGTATTCAGAAGGTGTACCATCTAATTTATAAATTACCAATCCGCGTCCTGCTGTTCCAACAACAGCCATAGGATATTCCTGCAATCAAATTAACCATTAATAGCTGTTTTATTATTCAATAAATAAGCTGATTTAGTGGTCAAAATCCAATAAATATACATTGACTTATGCGTTCGCTAAAAAGATGCAACTACCACCTAATTAGACGAAATGAAAAAAAGATGTAGACGGCTACATCTTTTTTTCATTTCGTCTAATTAGGTGGTGGTTGCATCTTTTAAGCGAATGCATTAATAGGTACCCATATATATTTATGCATCGACTCTCATATAATATTGACTATTTACGGCTGTTTGTACACCAACAAATATTAACACAGCAGATCAAACCAGCAGATTGCTTGGTAGAACTACGAATATTGCTTTTAATGCCAAATAATTATAAATAATATTTAGTGTAAGAACATTATTGTAACGAGCTTACCACATCCACACAATAGGCTCGTTCAGGAGATTGTAGTGTCAACATTGGGTTAGGAGATCGAGTATCCCAAAACTATATAAACAAAAAATACAAAATCGTTAAAATATTACCTTCGTAAATTAATACTGTAGGTAGTAGGCGTTGAACATTTTTATTCATTATTCAAGGCGAATGTGCATTTCTTCGGAACTCTAGTTGTTATTGTTGCATTAATATTTACCATGCATTAATATAAGAATTATCTGGGTTCAAGGGTTGGGAGGGATCGAATAAATGAAATAAAGTTTTGAAATAAAAAAAAATGACTTATAAAATATTATTGACTAGGATGAACAGTAATAATGAATAAACGTACTTTTATGGTTTTATCCCACGAAGTTGTCATCACAGCCGTATAGGTTTGGGCCTTAACCCAATGGCAAGATTTGACGGGAGCATCGTGCTGGGCAATCTGAAGTACGGAATTTGAAGCCAGGTCCCAACATTTAACAGTTTTGTCGCATGACGCCATAAATACTTTAGAGCCGTCCTAAGCGAAACAAGACATTCAATTATAAGAATTACATATTTATAATGTTTTACTGTTTATAAGACATTTCGGTCTACTTACATCACTCCAGCAGACATCTAGGACCGGACCGGTCATTGACTGCATTGATTTGGGGACTGTCTTGCCAGAATTTCGATCGACTTCCCAGCAGCGTACCTTAACAATCATTGGAACTTAAGTTAATAACAGACTTTTTGGTATTTATATCATCCACTCACTAAGTTCCTTAAATTATATCCAGTTTGTCAAAGTGTAATCTTAACTTTTTCCGACTGAATTCCAAAATAATCTATACATGTAAACTTACATTGTTATCCCAACTACCCGCGACGAGAAAAATCTGTTGAATAGTTCCAGGACTGAACTCCATACATGATACTGAATCATCTGGTGGCGAAGCCACTTCAAGGTCCTTATTTGCCACGACCGGTTGTTGTTGTGACATGCCAACCCCAACCCCTAACTGCTGTTGCTGTTGTGGAGAGCCGAAGTTTTGGGCTTGTTGACCAAACGTTGTTGTGCCTCCAAACATTTTCAGTTATTCCGTGGTCGGTTTCTACTGTATCTTTTATCCTTCGTCGGTTCTTTCTTGTTGATCGGCAATGTGCAATAGTTTCAATGTTTCAACATTGGTGACGTGTACAGTGCGCCGTGTTTTCCGGTCTTCGACTTCAGATTTGGAGTTCGTTTCAAGTGGTGACCTACAACATACAATCAACAATGCACAATACAATCCACAATCATGGATGGATTGAACAATGAACCAACGTCAAATGTAAACGTATATAGTATAGTAAATATAGTAATTATTGAATATATATTGTATATAGCTAACGCTGAAGCTGAAGGGCGCGGAATAAAAAATAGCGATGTCGCTGTCGACATACAACATCCAACCAACATCAAACATCACACATAACACATAAAAAAAAATTGAAAATCTACTCCTGACACTCCTTGCCTGTGTCCTGACCCTGAGTCCTAGCCTATGGCCTAGCAGTTAGCAGTTAGCACCTCTGTCATCTGTGCTCTGACCTCGGACTGAGGTCAAAATACATGCAAAATACAAAATAAATACAAACTTACCAGTCGCGTGTGAGTGAGACCTGCCTGGCGACAGTGCACAGAAGGACGACTGAAAGTAAGTTGAATTGTAACTATTGTAAGCGAATCTCAACATGAAGCGTTCCGTCACTTCAGACACGATATCGCGATTTTTCAAAAATTTGTTTTCCCGCGGAAACTCCAAACTTAAAAACTCTGTCTCCAGTTACCCCTAGATCCTCAACATTCGAATTTCGAATTCGATTCACAGGTTCTCTTAAAAACCAACTTCTCTTGAGCTGCTGGAGAACCTGGTAGCAATTGGTAACTCCTACTCCGTCATTCCTCAGTTCCCCCTCATATCCCGTCACTTTAGAATGCAGATTATATTTGCATTTAATGTAACAAGAATTTAATATTAAAAATCCTCGTAGGTGAACGGGCATCTCGATAGGACAATTCCAGATAACTCCTTAGATTCAATAACCTGAAAAGTAAGTTGGGAAAAGTGAGACAAACTCTATGCCTTTTGTGGCGTCTCGATCTCCCCTCCCCATTCCTGTATATAGATTATGGTGCAGTATATATATATGACAGCTGCAGACATTGGATTGCGTTGGTGGTGGTGGTTTATATGCTTGTGCTTACGGAGGAAGAAAGAGGAATGGATTTTTTTTAGCTCCTCTGCCTGTGTTATTGGTGGGGAATGCTGGGATGTGCTTATGCTTATGGGCCTATGTATATGTAGCTTTTGTATGAGAGGAGATGCGCCATATTTGGTTTCGTCAGTTGGAGAGAGAGAGAGGAAAGTAGGTGTAATTGTTGTGTAAGTTTCGAAATCGTGTGATTTAATTGTGTTGTGGGTGATAAAAAGTCCGGTGGGGCCGTCTGGGGAGACTCGGGAAGACGCTCATTGTTGTCAACTGAAGTCTGGTAAGTGGCGCTGGGACACTATTCCATTTGCTCTCGTAGTTAAAGGAAAGATTGGCCGAAGCGCCGTTGTGCCTTATATTTCACTTTGCACTTGGGCCATCCATCCGCCACCAGAAGCTAACATCCTGAGGTGGAACCAAAGGAAGGTAGAGGCCATCCAACTCGGTCTCACTCAGAAATAATATTATTGTTATTATTTATTATTATTATTAGTTCATAGTTGCGATAAATTATAGAGGACTATCAATTTAATTTTAATCTTCCGTCAGACTGGAATCTCCAACTCCTCCGGTTTTTATTTCCCCTCAAAAACCTGAAAATGTTGCACTCTGAAAAACTCATATCCTACTATCATCAACTACAAACTATACTATGTATGTATTCTACTACTAACACTAACCCTTTCGTTTCGTTTGCCATTCCTTCCACTGATTCCACATTCACCATTTTTGTCTTTGACTTTTGACTTTCAACTTTGCTTGAAAAATTTCTGACCATTCCACATTCAGAACACAGAATATTGAATACAGTAATTATTGTGTATTGTCGAACTTACACTAACGATGAACTATGAAATAAATACAAAATATGATGTATGAGGATTATCTCTACCTGCCGAAAATAATAGTGAATAGGGATTGAATTTTGACAAATGAGAATGACAAATGTGAAATGAGTTTGGATTGGAGTTGGTCTTCGTTCAGACTTCTTTGAGGAGAACCAAGAGTTGATGATGGCGGATGCTGATTTGATAACGATTTATTTAAGGGGGGGGGGGGCAATACTACATGCAATATGTATGTTAATGCAATTGCAATGTATTATGACATGGATGTCGATAAAAATGATGGGGTCTACTTCTGGTGGCCCGCCCGGCTTCCTTTTTTCCTAAAGAACGCATTCATCATTTTTGACATCGCTAATCGCAACATTCGCAACCGACGTTATATAATAACTTATAATCCTACATTTCTGCAAGCATTGGTGGTTGTCAACTTGTCACGCGCGGTTCTGGGGGTTTTCGTTTATTGACAGATTGAAGACGATAGGGTACTGACTAGATAGTTCATTTTCAACTTATACTGTCTATGAAATTGGTTGGTTTGATAATGCGATGGTCCATAAAGCCTAGCTTTGGGTTTCGGAATGTCGCCATTACTGTCGGTTGTTTCAAAATAGGGCAGAACAGGGTCGGCTATAGTTTGCCATGCTTGTGCCAATCCATGGGTATAGTAACGTAGTAATTTCTTCGGTAAAGTCATAATATGAATGTTAATCATCACAACACAATATGAATACTATCCTAGGCCGTGGGTAGTTTGCAATTTAAAAAATATTAAAACTCGTTTTCACTATTTAGAATGTCAAATGCGTTCTATCTAGGTAATAACAAAGTAGAAAACTAGAAAAGAAATATTCACGAATCTTATCCAGTTTTAAAATCGTATTCCAGTTTATTTAAAATTAGCGAAAATGTAGCATTAAATTCTATTATGATTTATGTTTATAGTAGATCGGTTGTTTTTTGACCATCGTTAGTCATGGAAGTCGTGGAAGAGCAGGATGAGATTAGCTACTTGGAAGAAATGGAAGGTGTGGATCATGACGCTCCGACACAAGGTAAAATAAAATCCGTAGATTAGAATCTCTCCTAGAACTTTGAACTTAGGATTATCATTCATGAGCATCAAGTTTATAATCATTGACTTTTACTAACTTTTTACCCTAGAACTCAAGGAAGATACTACCTACTATGTAAATGACGAAGAACAAGAAGAGACAGATCAATTCCTATACGAGAATGATAATGATGAGCAAGGTAAATATAAAATTTGAAATTATTGGTCACTCTTGATTTGACTCGTTGCCAAAATTTTAGATTATGTTATGTTTAAAAAAATAGAATCAAGTGGAATTACGGTTCATACGCGAGAGACTGAAGAAGGTGAAACGGAAGTCCTTGGAATCGATGACGACGACGAGTCACAGACTGGTAAAGAGACGTATGAAACGGTAACGATTGTACCTTCACAAGGCGAATCTGGGGAAGTTAGCTATGTTCTCATAGTACAACAACCAGAGGACGGAAAAGAAGATAAGGACGACGATATGAAAGTGTATGATTTTGACGAAGCAGAAGTTGAGATTGGACAGGTAATTGTATAGGTGTATTTAATACAATCTGTACTATTTATTTGATTGTATTATTTCACAGATTTTCATTAACAAACGGTTTTTAATGTTTTGCAGCAAACAGGAAATGAAGAAGAAACTGAAGATTCCAAAGCAAATATCAAAAAGGTTGTTAGTACTCCAAAAAAATCCCAAACAGCAACGACGGCTCATATGTGTAACTACTGCAATTACACGAGTCCAAAGAGGTATGTTCCATGAGTGTGTAATCATTATATTCGAATGTAATCGACTTTCGGTGGATAAAAAAAATTAATTTATTATATTTTTCCCCAGATATCTACTTTCGCGTCACATGAAATCTCATTCTGAAGAGCGTCCGCATAAGTGCAGTGTTTGCGAAAGGGGTTTCAAAACATTAGCATCACTTCAAAATCATGTTAACACACATACGGGAACAAAACCACACAAGTGCAAGTATTGTGAATCGGCGTTCACAACTTCTGGTAAATTTGTTTTACTGCTTGTCTAGTTTGTGATAAGGTTTTACTAATTTACCTATCTATTTAATAGTTTAACATTTGTGTCTGATTTGAATAGGCGAACTGGTGAGGCACGTACGATACCGTCACACTCATGAAAAACCACATCACTGCACAGAGTGTGACTACTCTAGTGTAGAGTTGAGTAAATTAAAGCGGCACATGAGATGTCATACTGGAGAAAGGCCTTATCAAGTAAGTTATCTTAGTTGCATTTTTTTATGTTGATCGCATAAGGCCCTTACCACCATAATTACGAATGTTAATAAGAGTGTACATTCTAAATTTCTAGTGTCCGCATTGCACCTATGCGAGTCCCGACACATTCAAGTTAAAACGTCATTTAAGAATCCATACAGGAGAAAAACCATATGAATGCGATATTTGTCAAGCTCGATTTACCCAATCTAACAGTCTCAAGGCGCATCGGTTAATTCACACTGGTAAGAACAAGAGTTGGTAGATTTTACTACATCAAATACGAATATGAATATTGTTAATTAGTTTGTTTTAAACTAAAACTTGTTATGCATTTTAGGGAACAAACCCGTTTTCAAATGTGAACTATGCCCTGCAACATGTGGAAGGAAGACGGATCTCCGAATCCATGTTCAAAAATTGCATACCTCTGAACGACCTTTGAAATGTAAACGATGCGGTAAAGCTTTTCCTGACAGATATACATTCAAGGTAATGCATAAAGCTAGAAAATTGTGTTGAAATTACCGTATCAGGAAAGGGATAGAAACTGACCTATTATTATATTATTATTACCAAAATAGCTTCACTGCAAAACTCATGACGGAGAAAAATGTTTCAAGTGCGATCTATGTCCATACGCTTCATCTTCCCAGCGCCACTTGGAATCTCATATGTTAGTTCATACTGATCAAAAACCATATCAGTGTGAATTATGCGATCAGGTACTGTTTTACTTTTAGAGTCAATACAACTGTGTAAAATATAACATTAAATTAACAATGTTATATTTTACTGATTTGTACGCGATCCTATTACTAGTGGCATATTTTTTAGGAAAGATCTATTTCTAAAATCTAAATTCAGGAATTAATCTTGGTTTGCAGGCGTTCCGACAAAAACAACTGTTAAGGCGACATCAGAACCTTTACCATAATCCAAACTACGTTCCTCCTCAGCCTAGAGAGAAGCAGCATGAATGTTCTGAATGTGGACGTTCATTCCGCCACAAAGGTAATCTTATTCGTCACATGGCAATCCATGATCCTGAGTCGACTGCTCAAGAGCGTCAACTTGCACTAAAAATCGGACGTCAGAAACGAATTCAGGTTAATTACTTTACCACTTTCTTATTACAAATGAACTTTGCTCGAAAGGGTACTATTTAACATAAGATAATTTTCCACAGATTATAGACGGACAACAGGTCGAAGTCTTATCAGAGGATGAGGACGACGAAGGAGATGAAACACAAGTCTTAGCTGTGGAAGGCGAAGATGGTCAGCAATATGTTGTACTAGAAGTTATTCAACTTCAGGTATAAGATTCATAATCTTTTAACTGGCATACATTTTATTGGAAATTATTAACAATTACTGTTGACATTCAGGATGGCGATGGAACAGAACAAACAGTTGCGGTTGTTGGGGAAGATTCGGAATTAACACATGAAGTATTACACGATGCTGACATGGGCGACCTGGGTGACCCTAACCTTATGGGACATATGACAGATGGTTCCAATGACGGTATGGTGTTTTAAATCATTATATAATATTTATTTTCTTTCACAAAACCGTTGCTAATAAAATTGCAATCTCTCCCAATCTATAATCTGCATTTTCTACTTAAAATTTTAGGGTTTGCCTCATTAACAGAAGAAAAACTTGAACGAAAACCAATGATGATAAAACAAGAAGCAGTCACCGAATCTGACGTCAAAAATTGTTTTGGGTTTGATGTAAGTAAAATTAGTTCATATTTCATATCATATTTCTGAGCAGAATTCATATCAATATATAATCTTGCTTTAATATGGCGTGTTATTTTTTCGATAGGATGACGATGACGACGACGAGGAAGGGATGGAATTTTTTTCATGAGAGTCGACAGCTTTCGTAAAACCTACCTGTTTTTCTTAAATTGGCAAATTTCGTTGGACTATTGTGATAATTGTTTTTCTAATTGACCACAGTACATCCCATGATTGTCTACAGTGAATGTATTCTTTCGTTACGCGAAGTAATAAATAATGTCGTACCTTTTAGGCGATTAAAATGTAAATTTAAGGGAATATGTAGCAATGTATCGCTTTGATACCTATAATTTACCCATTACCCAAAAATCTCAATGTAAACTGTTTACTTCGAGATAGTATTTAACATGTAATTTAATTCATGCTTTACGACGGGGGGATTGTCATTTAATTTTGATCATTTTAAATGTATACAATTAAATATATTAGATTATATAATTTAGTATTACCATTTAGTATAATATTTAATACTTCACGTCAAACGTTATAACAATAACCGCTTCCAAAGTCTTAACCGATTACCTAAATAGGTGATCTTTAAATATGTAATTTAATGTGTATATCCTTTTTGATTTACAAACCATAGATAAATATTATGTACAACATGATCTTGGGAGTTTTGTGAAAAGTATCCTTTTATACAAAAGAACAGTACACGAATAAATTAGTTGTGCACATTGAGCACAGTATCATCGAAAATGTGTAACTTCCAATTTAATTTTAGTGCATATTTAGGCAATTACAAAGTGAGTTACTAATTATACTTTTATCCTATTTTCGTGTCATTTTAATCTGTTGTACTCTGCGGTATGGTGTTCAACGGAATACCATTGAGTGTACCTCCAAGTTTTGCTTTAGGAATTTGACCGACTTTGTAAGGTTCCTTATCGTCATTATTGACTTTATCATACATCGATTTGATGGTACTAGAGTCAACCTCGTTCGTTTGCACCTTGCCAAACATTATTTTTTCATCGTAATCAATCCATTCTGCCATCTTCTCCGTTCCAAATATTTTATTCCATAGCCTAATAAAGGGCTTGCTCAGAAGTTTGGCGTGTACTTTTGGTGATTTCGAACGGTCCACCGCAATTACAATAAAACTAAATATCACTCCGAACAAAATCGTACTTAAGATTCCAATGCCAGGCTGCCATACTGAAATTTGAAGAAAAAAACATTCAAATGAACACGCATCATGGATATTCTTCGAATGTGAATATATGTTATATATATCTTACTGTATGAAATGGACCAGATTTGAATGAAACCGTTATCGCCATTTTCTTTCCAATGGGAATTATCGGCCAAATCTAGTATCGATGGGTCAGGGAAAAACGATTCACAGGTATCGATGACGCTTGTATTTGTCTGCATGCATGGACAACCCCTCAAAGTCAAGTCCAATCGCTGATTTGGAAGGAGATCTTCTCTTCCAGCGAGGATGTTCCCTAGGCCAACAAATCCTGAAAGTAAAATCGAGGTACCCATTCCCAACATGACTCCCTGAGAATCAATGATTTAATATTTAAATCCAGACACTTGATACGAAATCAATGTATTGAAAATTTGAAATCGCTAGTTTTACCAAATTGTTTGCCCAAGGCAGAAACATTCCGAGACTGAATGCACCCAAAATCGGTCCCAAGAGTGATCCATGAATTAATGTGGAAAACTACAGGTGTTAGGAGTTAGGACAATGATAAATTTTGAATTTAATATTTGTATCTCTAATTAGGTAATTAGATTTACTAAACTCTTATTACCGGTGAAATCTGTATGGTCTCGTTAGCGATTTTTACAATAAAAACCAAACCAAAAGCAATCACTCCAGTGACTGTTGAAATAACTTTGGATGCATAACTCAGTTTTGTTTCTGACCAGTTCGGTTTGTATCTTTTGAAAAAGTCTTCTATCAAAAGAGCAGTCAGGGAATTCAAGGCACTCGACACGGTACTGTAATAATCAATTAGGAAATGAGATAATCAAACTGTATGCATTGGAAATGAACTTTCTTGTGATTTATTATTCATATATAAATTACCTTAGACTTCCGCATGTTATACCTGCAATTAGTAAGCCGGGTAAGCTTTTGTAATTACCTAGTACGTCCATAACAAAAAGGGGTAAAAGCTGATCAGCAGAAGTAACGATCTGTTGAAAAGAGAATTTTAAGTAAGCGTTTTATATTCAATCTTTGCTCGTTGTGCTAATTAGACGCATATGTTTAATTTAATTGTATCTGTAAATGCAGACACCGATGATGCCGACAATGAAGAAATCTTTTGAATGAATTAAAGAGTATTAGAATTAATGTGGAAAGCATAAATTTTGTCATGAAAATGTTAAAAACTGCATATTTGCAAACTAATTTATTAAATCCGTCACAATGATTTATACACGGAAATACATCCCAAGATCTTCAACTAACTCCCTACCTCCAAAACTTTTTTAACGGTAAAAAAATCCCAACTCCCAAATAAAGTACATATCTCCCCAAAATACCTCCTACCTATAAATACCATTTGAAACGTTGGAATCAATACATCCATGTGTAGCATTTTCGAGAGAAGGATTATACGCATTGCACTTATTTATTACCTCAGCCTTGACTGGATCGCAATCAGCGTACCGTGCAAAGATCAACATTCCAAGAAAGGAACAAAGTATGATGACAATGATCATTCCTATCATGTTGAACAACAAGCACCTGGAATGACAATAAAACTCTTGTTCATGACGATTATTTAGAATTTATGAACTCATTCGTCATAAGAACTTGTTTTTCACTGAAACAGGTTTAATCATTATTCGTACGGCTTATCGACCTACAATCGTGACTGTCGAAGCGTTGGCACTGAATTATATCGTTGAATTTGTGCCTGTGTTGCTCCAAATAGTGGAATCCATAAAAGAAAGCCCCCAATAGTGGCAGTCCAGACTGTATGCCGAGTTCTCGGGTCAGGATCCCAACTTGAAACCAACGTGCATCAATTTTTTTTTAATTTCTTGATTTGACAATCGAGGAAAATTACTAAAATCCAAAGCATGAAATACCCAAAAAAGTTTATCCGTCCTGCATCATTTGAAATTCTCCAAGCCTCGCCGAAACCACCAACTTCAATTACTCCACAAATTGCTAACGAAAGCAGTGCAGCCATCATTACAACAGCCTGTAATGCGTCGGTCCAGAGAACCGCTTTAAGACCACCCTTAATTGATTTGGAAAATGTTTTTTAATTCGATAATTCCATAATATGAATTTTGGTATAAAAGTGATTTAAACAAATTATGAACTAAACCTAGCTTACCAGTGAAGAATATGCAATACAGACCAGGAAAATAGCTGCGGATGAAAGTCTATAGTCGAAACCAGCAACTGGAAGAAAATGTTTCAATCAAAATCTAAATGCATAAAAGACAATTCTATTCTAAAGAAATAAAATCTCATGACCAATTTCAAATCGTTTTTTTCTAAGTAAATCTCCACTAAATAAATTCCACTCCCAACAAGAACCTAATACGGGGGTTTGAAACCCCATTCTACTTCTAACCTGAAATGGGTTAAATCTTTTTAAAATGAAAAATGAATGAGAATTCCGATTCGAAATCATGAAAAAATTATGAAAAGATTGTAATTCATTGGTTAAAAATAATTGCTTGAAATACACCCCACCCCGAAATAAAATCCCATACATTTAGAGGAGTTTCAAAGTGTAGCCTCTGAGAGATAACTATTATAATACCTGTAAAGATAAATACTTTAATTTGTTGTTTTTGATGAATATTTACCTTGATCTATGGCTAAGGAAGGTCCTAGAACCGTAATTGGCATATAAAACATCTGAAATATAAAATTAAATCATCAACAATTACAAAGGCCTATTCAAAAAGCGCCCTTCAAAAATAATAAAAAAGCCTAAAACATAGGTTTCCTTTTTACCAAATGTATGATTGCAAAAATGGATGAAATAGTCCGAACTGGTCTACTGAATCGCCATTCGAAATACTGTTAAAGGGAAGAGGCAAAAAATCATAAACATGAAACTACCTCCACATCGAAACTTAAAATGAATTCTAAGCCATTAGCCATCTACAAACCTCATACGCTGATGTGAGCTGAAGATCGAAATACACTGGAACGTATAGAAAGGCCAAGGCAGCGGTCATCGGAATAAATGCCAATGCGATAACCGTATATTGCTGGCCATAAAAGTAAACTTCTACGGGATTTCCAAGCAATGTTACGGCTGAGACGAAGCTAAAAGGTAAAATAGTTTGGTTCTTGATCTGCTATGGCATTGGAAATAATTTAGAAACTCGTTTATTTTAATGTGGATTCGACTGTCACCTGCAAACTAATGAAAGAGTAACAGGTAGGATGGACATTGATCGTCCAGCCATGAGGAATTCCTCATTTGTCTTGTTTTTACTGCCAAAGAATCCATAAAATACCCCGATTCCTAAAGATGCTATAAGAACGGCTGCAAATACTAAGTACTCCGTCCAGGCTAAACTGTCCGTAAAATTATCCTTCAGGATCTCGTACCCTTCTGGGAGAGACATTTTGCAGCCTCGTTATTCTTCGACAGGCTAAGCCAGAATGAGGATTAGTAAAAGCTAAATAAGGCTATGTCGTAAGATGAGTTTTGGATGACTGACTAATATTGTATCGAAAGTGGTTATTGAATTGAAAGAATAACATTCTTGCAGTATCAGACCCCGTATCAGTGTGCAAATGTCGATCTTCAGGGCAAGTCAATGTTGAATGGCCAAACGTAATAAATCATCGATAAGAATTAAAGAATAATATTATAACGACAATTTAAATGAAAGTGGTCCAACTGCATTCGCTTCTGTTGATTATGTTGCTGATACACAATATTTATATGCATCAATCTTCTCTAATCAGAACATTCAGAGCTCAAATATTTTAAATGTTTATCACTTATGGTGTATCCATTGTTCTTGGTATAATAACCAAGATCGAAATCAGTTTACATTTCCCATTTTCAATACAAATGATATGCATTTGACAGGTAAATCCAAATAATTACGTAAGCCTTTAATCGTTTAGCATTTAAAGCGATTTTTGTGTTACGTTGTATAATCAGTGTCAACTACGTAGACGACAATTTAAAAATTACATCAAATTAAAGTGATTTTTTAAATTAATAATGATTTTTAACTTTAAACTTAATTGGCTTACAATTGAAAATATAGTACAGCAGGGTGTTTCCTATAACTAGTGAGGTTTATTTTTTTAAGTACATATTCGCTATAACACATTTTGTCTATTATGAACATTGACCAGACCAATAAAGCTTGAATCTTCTTTAATTTTCAAATGCATTATGATTCTGCTGACTAAAAAATACATTTTAGAGATGATGTTAACCGGTGCGGAGAAACAAATTGTGTTCCATTTGCCCTCTATTTAATGATTTTTAACAAATGAGTATACGAATGCATAACTCCAAATCAACAAACTATTTTATGGAAATAAAATAGGTAGGTACTGTATTTTTCATCGAAATTTTAACGTCGAAGTTTTATTAGTGTTGTCGCCTTGTAGTACAACTCAACTTTTCGTTAGAAATTCTCAGTTGAGAAAATAGTCATCAAATCTAAAGGCACTAAACCCAAAAGACAATTTCGGTGTCGGTACATGGAAACATCGCGTTAAGGATTACAAAAGACGACAAACTGTAGACAAGAAAAGAAGAATATGTGGATATTAATGGAAAAGCAATACAGGTTATCTTCTATTGTGTGACGAAGCGTAGGAATATCATTCTATAATATAGTACTAGTGATACTACATTCGCAATAAAATTCCCGATTATCTCCGATTTCGTATATGGAATCTGTGTATTTATCTTTCTGAGTCATAAAATCTTTTGATAAATAAACGAGTCAGCGCTGAAATATATTTCGTTGCGTGGGACCTGAAATGGAACTGTTTTATTTATAGGAGAACTAAAGGGCTCGGTCGGGAATAATACCTTAAAGCGAGTGCTGTAATTAAGGCCTTAAAAAAGTCTCCCAATTTGGAGAGTTCGATGTGAAACCAATTTAGTGAGAGTTCCAATGAATTAAGACCATATGTAGAGCAATCCATACATCCCGATTCATATTTGAGGATCGTCAATTTAAAAGGATTGTCATTTTGCTTTAAAAACAATTGACACTAAATAAAATAATTTCATAGTCAAAAGCCGAATAGTGAATAGTAAAAAATATGCAAACTTCTTTAGGCCATCATTCATTTATTACACCTCTGGTTTTTAATACGGTTTTTATTCACCGGTTTCATATGCCGTATTGAATCTCAAAGCTTTGTAATAATATTAAAAAATACAGATAAAAATTCAGCTATTACAAATGCGTCTGCAGAGGGAATAAGACTGCTTTCTTTAAGGAGAGGGCCATTAAACACAGCTGAAATATGGGTTGTAAAAAACGTTTTCAACTTCTATTATATAATAGCTGTTAAATTTTTATTCTTGGACTGAAATGAAAGCACACTCTTTAGTCATAAGCATGTAAAAGGGCTTTAATATTTTATTAGGATGCTTATAATATCTTGAGAAACAATTCGGTGTCGTGCACCCGGTTTCAGTCGGTTTCCATCAAGGTAGATCTGTTTGCCTTCATGGATTGAAATTTGAATTGGATATTAGGGCATTATACACCTTGAATTATTAGTCATAAATACAGGAGATTGGATCCTCAAAAACTACGACGTCTTTGACGGAAAGGTTAGTGGAATTCACTTGGATCAAAATATCAAGACCCAAAAAGGGAAAGAATATAGAAAATTAATTTTGCTTTTACCAAAAAAGGATTACAGTTGGATTTGAGTAAATCCTTCAATTATTTTGAGAGCGTCTTGAGATAAACTCGCTTTTACTTTGAACTGACTATGCGATTTTACATAGAACGGAATGCATACAGTGCTTTTTAATATTATTCAGATCCCACGCGACCCTGTGCATGGGAATCCGAAAACTCAGGCCAAGAATACAGGATCACATCCTAAACAGGCGTAAGGCATAATAATATCTAGTTGTTGGAAAATGAGGAGACAGGAAGAAGGATGAAGAAGGATTTTGAAAATGTAAAGGAATGGAAAGGAGCTGGGACTCAATTTTCGTGAATTTTGATATTGTTAGGCAAATTAAATGAATACATAGTGATAGTCTTAGTACTTCCGCAATCAATATTTAGAATGCTAAGATTTCAATTTTTACCAAAAAGGCAGCAGATACGGATTACCAGTACAGCGGAAGACTCTGAATAGTTTTGACCTAATTTTATTCGAGTTTTAAGAATCAGGATGTTTTACGTGCAAATGTGGTAGTCCAAAACAGCAAATGTGTAAAATCGTTGCTGGTCAGATTCAGTAATTCCATGCCGTCGATAATATTAAAATTTTAACTGTTTTAGGTATAGTTGTATAGGTCTGTTCCATAGTGACTTTTTTCAATATTTCAAATTCTGTCATTCATTAACGCTTAAATTATACAAACCACAAACACCGGAATTTATTGATCACCGGAATTCGGTATCATATACATACAATTTTTTTTATTCATCTACTCACCGTCACAGCTCACATTACACTTTGAAACACAATACCCCAAAATTCTCTTAATAATGTCAATTCTCAACTTCTGAAAACAGGTCATCTAACAATAAACTCTAATGGGCAAATGACTCACAATATAGTTAGTATACCAACATTCCGACTATGATATTAATTTATATGATATTATGGTTCACGTCTCTTTGATTCAATAAAAAAAAACTTTCCTGTAGATTGTTACAACGTTACAAGGATACTGATGAAGTTTATGAATGGAATTTAATATATTGTAACCAACACCACCGCACCGATGTTTCTGAAAAGGGACAAAATTCAAGGGACATTCTTTCAATATTAAACATGTAATACTTTTCGAATGGGTAAGTGTAAAATGGGGGACAGGATTAAGTTCAGTGTAGTGTTCATTGTCCAATTAAAAATAGTAAAGCGTTTAATGATTTTTTTTATTTGGGGCTAGTTGCGACATGCTTTCACCTCACTTTCTTTAGTATAGATAGATTTATGTCCTTTTTACGAACGTCAGTACCATTTTATGTAACCCATAGATGTACATTATCTTGTATATTATCTTCATTCACCCAAAATCCAATGTTTTTTCATTTCGGAAAAAATTTAAAATTCAAGGATGTTAGCAATGAATATATACAGGGTGCCCCAGCCAAAATTACAAGATTTTTTTCATTACCAATCGGAAAACTGCTTAATCGATTTCAGAAATTGATAGATGATCATGTATATAGACTTGTGTGATGGCATTTAATGGGATTCTAAAATTTAATTGATTCAGAAGAACTCTAACTGAGAATGTAACTACCAGAATGTGTGATATTATCGCATTTTTTTGATAAATTTGGCTATTTTAGCAGCGTGTTTAGACATCTTGTCTCTTATTTAATCAATAATGATTTAAAATCCATCGTGTGTAATAAGTTTTAGTGATTGCATATGTATGAATAATTTGGTTTCATATCTTGTTGAAATTTTTTGAATCAATGATCAACAATCTTGCAAGTATGACAAATATACTAATAGAATTGAAGCTTTTGGCTTTGATATCTTTAATTTTATTAGCAATTTCGCTTGAGTTTTGTAACAATTTGAACATATATGTACTAATAATTATATAGGTACTGAAAGGTAAGTTTTTATTTATTTTTTTGACAAGTCGTATTTCTTAAGTACTAGTCGAGACAACATATACTGCACCCAGTCTACTTTATTTTGCATGACATCTGATCTGACTAAATTTGCAACTGATTAAGCGTCCCTCGTCGTTCCTTCACCGTAGTAAACGCTTGCTTGTAGTAAGTAATTCATACAAATACAAAACCCATCATGGTGCTACATGGAACAATAAATAAAAATACATGTACATATTGAATGCTTAACTTACAGCTATCTACATCTGTAGCAATACCTACTATTTCGAAAATTTAATAATACAGTGAATACCACGTTGTCCGGGCAAGTAGCAAACATCACATTTGCATCTTAATTCTATATACAATGTATTAATTCAATAGTGGAAATAAAATTTTGATTTATGTTTTAAACAATTAACATCGACGACAACGGTATAATAATGGGTTTGCTAACTATAGTATTTCGACTTATTTACGCCTCTATTCACACGTTATTTGATTTTGATCCCGCTTGTAACAAATCATAATAACATTAGGTTCGTAAGTACAGTTCTATTCTGCTTACAAATAATTTAGGAAGGTTAAGTCTTTGGATTAGAATAGGATAAAGAGTATCCGTTATGACCAAAATTTACAATTTATTCAACAACGAGATTTATCCACCACTGCACTGCGGGATTGTCTACATCGGTAAATTCAGCGGGCTAAATCGTGACTTAAGATTAGCCGATGCGCATATGTTATATAAATTACTTTCACTTTATAATTGCTATAATATTATTGTTGAAACAATTTTATTGGTGTATCATTATTAAAAATCGTTTCTGGAACTTTAGTTGGTATATTCTAAATTCTACATAAATGTATTTATTTCAGGTGAGAATTTTTTCCTAAAAATGCTTGTCTACAATGTTTGCCGTTGATAAAGGTCCATAAGGTTTGCATTGATATCAAATTTGAAACGTAAACATTTTTGAGCGAATCTGTTGTTTAAAATCAAAAGGATTTGAAAATCATCGTTGAGAAACAAGAATGTAAAAATTATTAAATTAAATTCGTTTGTGAGTAATGTCGGTAAAACACTATTAGCATACATAGTTAGGCTTATTTATAAAATAAGCTTCTCAAATATATTAGCGTCCATATTTCTATTTTCGAAATCGCTTTATAAATACGGAGAAAACTTACATAGAATTTAGCATACTCAAATATAAATCTTCATTACGATTAAACCAGTTCATAATTAGATCTTTATATAATGAATTCTCATTTACTCTTGAAATATTATTTGCCTTGCGGTCGCTGTGCTATGCGCCTGGGAAATTGGATTTTAAGTTACCATTTGTCTATACAATTCTTGTGTGTTTATACACTCAACAGTTTTAACTAGCAACCATGTCCCTGTATAATGTTAATAATCTGCAAATCTGAATAAAGTATTCCTTGTGTCGCCGATTAAATTTGATTAGTTATGACAAATCCACGTTTTTAGTTTTTTGGGAATACTAATTAAAATTTATAAGAACGTTGTTGTATCCACCTCCCTAATATAATATGTGATAAGTTTAATAACAATAATAAATATAACTCTTAAGTCGAAATTTTGATTATATTTACTCAGTTTGGCTCGTGAACGAACATTGTTGTCCCATTTCTATAGCTAAATCTGCGGAAGCTATTCATAATTATATTAATTATGCTATTTTGGCTCCAATTATACGGAAGTGTAGCTCAAGTTCGACTTCATTCTTTAAAGCGATTAGAGTAGAGTAACTCCATTCTGAATTTCAACCACGTTGCACCTTAATCATCAGTATTTTCTCTGTACATAATAATGCGAGACAATTTCACTAATTAATTTCCATATATACTTCAATACCGATTTTATAATAAATACGGATTTATTAGCTAAAATGACGCCTGTGCTGTGTCCTGTCTCTCGTCATCTCACGGAGCATCTTTATAGTCTACGCTGAAAGACTCGCCGTGGTCGTCATGAACTTGAAAATGTTGTATCTATTTCTAGAGCGTTTATGGGTCTACGATAAACGCTTGATTCACTAGAATAAAATTTTATTAAAGTAGCAGCGAGTAACTGTAGATAATACTTTTATCGTTTAGATTCCAGCAACTTGTTCGTTTTTCAGGGAGACGTGCACCGTTCCCTCTGCCTTAATAGCTGATGCCATCTGCAATACCAAAGATACACGGATATTATACACCTCTACCTTTATCAGGAGCCAACATATTTTTTCAACAACTAATGAAAGAGAGCAGGAAGCTTAAAGGGGTTTCGAGGTTACTTACTTCGTACTTAGGGGGGAAAAGCTGCTGTGGCTAATGACGATAAGAGAGAGAGAGAGAGGAAATCGGGTTTGTTTGTGAGAGAGGACAAGTAACGGAGCTTTTGAAATGAGGCGAGAAGGAAATATCGGAGGCAGAAAGCGACAGAGCGAAACAACACATAAATGAAACCACATCAAGCGTCAACTCACTTAGCACTCTATCTATCCTACGCACAAAAACAACTGTCACCATATTCTTCGGATATGCCAAACAACCGACTTTTACTTCCGCTTAATACGACGTCAGATGCATTAGGCGACGGGCGGGGGGAGGTACGTATGTATGTGTGAACATTACGAAGCTTTGCATATTTTCAAGCGGATTTACTCGTCGAGATGTCATAAATCTGTTGGGATCGGAGCGGAGCAGAAGTTAAAAACGACTGGAACTGGTGACGGGATGGGGCATTTTGAACTGCAAATGAATCGCATCGGCAGTAGCGTTAAGCGTGTCAGTGTAATTCGCGTTATCCTGACATTCCGAAAATTCATGTACTTATAGACCTACAATTTTATTTAAGCTCGCAGGGATTCGGAAATTGAAATTTTAATCTGTAAAGTTAATTTTAAAATAGTATGGTTTTATACTATGCCTGATTCTAAGAAATCCTCGTATTAATTATACATTACAAAACCAACAAACAGAATGTTAAACGCCAAATGAGAACATCAAGGAGCCACTTAAATTTTGTCGGAACAAGTGCCCCTTTATTCCCTATCCTCAATTACCAGCCACTTCTTCCGTATGAAGAGAAAGCAGAAGTCAAGTCCTTGGCCAACTCCACTTTCACAACTAAATTCCAACACAAAGGGTAAACAAAAACAAGAAAACAATGGAGCAGGAAGGCCATAATTAAATATAGGGAAGTTCCAGAGACACTTGAGGCATTAAGGAAGGACATGATATATATACTATACTACTTCTAATTTACGAGCATCTTATCGGCAGAGAACGTATTTTATGGATCCTCCCTAATCTTTCCCAGTTTGATGGTCACAGCCCAATCTTATGCTCAAATCCCTTTAAAGTTTGAAAAACTAGGATGAAATCTCCAAATTCTTTAGTAAATTGATTTTTTTCGCAGACTTTGCATGAATATTTAGGTAGCATCATATAAGGTTAGAATCATTTGGTAAATGAGATTCTAAAATACTGTGGCTGGAGGAGTGAAATATTTCGGTCATTTATTTTCAGGTATTTTTTTCTATTCCTATCCAAGTTCTTAACAATGCATTCCAACAGTTCGAAACCAATATAATCTATATATATTTGTCAGGACCATGGGGATTTCAGAGTTCAAAATAGGAAGTACAAAACCCGAATCCCACAAGTCCCAGATTCCCGTCACTAGGGGAAAAGGACCAATGAAGAAACATCTTAGTATACCAACGAGGACGACACCACATGTGGCAAATCCGTATTTGAACCGAGAAGGGATATTTCAGATTGAGAGAAAAGTCCCTTGCCATTGTGATCAGATGTGGTCACTAAATTTCGGGGAAACAATTCGGCGAGGGAAAACAATGCCGTTTCGACGGAATATTGTTTGAATATACGAGGCAGAAGAACGTCTCTGTTTGGGCCAGAAGGCTAATAAATCCCAGTCCCTTTGTAGCATATTACAACGTATCGTCTGTTTCCAACACTGCAATGAAATGTACTACTGACTGGTGACTATGTGGTATTTTAAGAGAAACCCAGCTTAATCCACATTTACTTTTTGCTACGACTCCTTTTTCATGAAAGTAACAGGACAAAATCTGAACAAAAGTCCACCAAATGCATTCCTATCTTTTCACATTCCCAATCTCTACTTTCTATAAACGGAATCTTTTAATCTAACTCGATGTCAAACAAAAAACATGGAAAAACCGGCCCGCAACTGACACAACGACTAACGGTTTAGAGAAAAACAGTCAAATCTGACACCGGATTTAGATACTGTTGGATCTCGGACGTAGCTTTACATGCATGGACAATTGATCCTTCCTGCCTTTCCCCGGTGAAGCTGCACATTTCAATTCCGGTGTCATCTCGTTACTTTTAGTACGGATCTACTTTCCCTTTATACAGCTATCGGATATGTGATTTGAAGTCTTCAAATTTCAAAACTCGGCAATGAATCGTAAAGCTGAAAATTCATAGCAAAGCATGTAGGCGTAGGGATAAATAGCCAGGAGGAATAAAGTATTGTCCCATCAAACTTTATGAACTCCGTCCACCATCCCGTCGGGCCTCCAGCTATGACTTTCATTTCATTTCCAACAACTTACAATGGAGATTGGAAACCGATCTCAAATGAAATAGCATTTTTTTTATATAACAAAAATTGCAAAGCTTGAGAGAAGGGGAAAAAATCTGACCCCGCCATAGACTCTTGACATGGACCTTCCCTTTCACAAATTCACACACATGACGTAGAAGTTGAACGGTCTCAAAGGACAGAGTGGCTCAAGCCTCTCGCGGTCTGTCTAAGCTATAGCAGGCATAGGAATACTTTTATGAAATAAAAACGTATAAAATTGTAGATAACTCAAGTTCTAGACAAAAAAGGCAGTCAAGTTGTCAGACTCTTTTGAAAGAGAAGAAAGGAAAGCGGACGGACGTAGAAGGGACGTCTAGAGAGGATAAAAGTCGATGCCATGAGACGAACTGAGAAAAGGAATCATGGCCAGTCAACCAAGAGGTAGGGAACTACTAAAGTTAGCCAGCATAAAATTAAACGGCTGTCAAGAGTAATAAATCATCAGGTCGAAATAATGTAACGGTCAGCAGCTACTGTTATACGTAGCAAATCCAGCTCTGCTTTTCCACTTTTACGATGGCAAACATTCAACAGATAAAAAAAAATATATCCGCACAGAGTTGTTGCTTTCCAAACAAGGCTCTGGCTCTGCCTGCTCTTTATACAGACGACATTATGATGATACACTACAAGCTTTGACTTGTTTCGGCAAGGCAAACAAGATTACGTTTAAAAGAAAATAAATCTTTTGTTCTTTGTCTGGCAGGGAACAACAAGTAATCTCCAAGGATTTATTCCCGTGACTCGGCATTTCAAGATATGATAGCTCCTATCCCGATGTCAGGGGAAAACTCATCTGAGAAATGTATTCTTAAGCTTAGAGCCATAAGTGGAGATAAACTCTGTATGCATATGGATTCGGAATTACCTTGAGAAGGGACTGACGTTTTTCAAATGAAATATGTCACATCCATATGCTTCTTTCAATCCCATAAACCTAGAGGGAAAATATCTGTGTAAAGTAAAGCAATTTAACAAGGATTTAAGGTGAGCTAAGCCGTTAGAGTAGAGTTTGAGCTCGGATAAAGTACGAGGCCTGAATTCGAAATAACCATCATGTAAATTAGAAAGCTTTCAGGTATCAGTTACGAGAGGGACAGGAGAGAGAGAGAGGGCATGGAAAAGTATAAATGGATTGATGATGGTCCTGTGGGCAGCCTCAAGCAGCACATCATAGCGGGAAATGTAATCCGAACCGTTTACCAAATTGGCAAGAGGAACGGTAAAAGCCGATAATGGACTGGTATCTGACACGGAAAATATTCGAGTTGGCTGTACAGAATGCAAAATGCTACACAATCACTCTCTCGTTTTTTTCTCAGAGAAAGCAAGGGAGAAAGGTCACTAGAGGGGAAGAAGCGGAGATCGTTAATCTTTGTCCACTTACACCACAGTGCTCATCAAAGTTGGTTGAAGCCGTGCCGTTGGTACCGGAAGAAATGATGGTTGGTCCATTGGTCGTTGGTAGAAGAAGGCTATCAGACTGGGAAGTTTGAGTTGAAGCCTCCATGGGCTGCGAGTAAGGGGATGGCGAGCCCGACGACGACGAATTGTTGTTCTGCCCAATCCCACCTAAAGAACAAGTTGACGAATGAACCGACGACGACGACGACAAGGAGGCGCTGAACGATCCGTTCTCATTGACCAGGTGAACTTGATTAGCTCCACAACCACTGCCGAGGATCCCAACACTCCCATCCCCATTACTAATTGTTGCCAGACCTTGACAGTTCCTTAAGGAAAATAGGTCAGTCATCATGGGATTTTCCTTGTAGGAGGTGATTTGACAGTCATTTGTCGACGTGGAAGTAGAAGTAGTACTGTTTGTTACAGTTGATGAAGGGAGCAGAACGTGGCTCAACCCCGAACCTTCAATTGTAGTTGAGGAGGAACTCTCTGACCGGTGATTAGGAGAAAGGTCTAGATCTGTTTGGCAATGGGAGTCCTCCATCAGGCTGTCACCCATTAGAGTCCCGTTTGGATTGAATCCATTTGGTGAAACCCTGTCCGCACTTCCATTACTGCTACCACCCGACTCTCCATCTTTCACTTCCTGTAGGATACAGAATTCATTTGCAAAGATAAGTACATAACCAGGAACGGAGTAGCTACCTTATTCAGGGGATCGGATTAAAAAAAACAGTAGTACAATGCCTTGATTAATTATGTATCAGGGCCGTCTTAAAATTTCATGTCAAGGTAACAGCAAGGCTCCTTCTGATTTTTGTGCTGTCGACAAGTAAAACTTCTCACATTATTACAGAAGAATGACCGACGGAAAATTAGTTTTCTTGTTGATAAAGAAAACCTTAATCAGATAAGGAGCTTTCGCTACAAATTCCTCTCTCCATAGGGAATTAAAGGATCTCTGCGTTGGGGTTGGAAGAAAGCTGTCAGATCTCTTTCAAGAGAGCACTTTAAAGAAATCGACAATTCCTTGTAATCTTGGATACGCTTGTTTCTAATCATATACGCAAAAATAGGAGCATCGTTCGCCACAAAGATTCTAATCCAAGAGTATAAAAGAAGTTTCTGGACTGGATTTGCTAATCGTTGTGATCGACCATCAAAAATGAAAGTGGAGATGCGAATAAAAGTGCTAGAGATCCTACTCAACATCTACCTATTTTATGCGATAAAAAATAAAGCTATGAAACGCCGACGTAAAAATTTTATGATCGGTTTAGTTCATAATAAAACATCTTCCAAGGTGCCAGGAAAAATACTTAACGTTTTTACATTGACATTTTTTTCGCCTAATTTTAACTACGAATATAAGGAGCATATGCATAAAGTAGATATGCCCACAAAATAAATTCACTCTCACCCCGCAGCCAAATACTTTTGACAACAACTCTAACATTTACTTCTGCGTCTAAAAATCGAAATTGTGGAAGCGGAAATCTATAATGTCCAACAACAGATTTATTCCAGCAAATACATCGCCGCTCTGATTCGCGCAACAACATCAACACAATTGATTGAATACATGTTCAGGTCATGAGTTTAGATGTTTTGAATGCGAAGCACTCGAAGGATCCTTTCGATCCGGAACCTTAAGAAACTTACTAGAACGATAGGATTCTCCAGCATTTCCTATTTTCATTTAATTTTCAGGATGGAAAGGAGATATCTGGCCTCGGTACTAAAATATTTACATTCAACATTCCTGCGATGGATTCAACACTCTCTGACTGAAGATCAAGTGCACAGGGATTGAGGATCAGGGCGCAGAGATCGTATTGAGAGAAAGTCAAAATCGATTACTGAGAATGCAGTGGGAGATGAAATGTATATATGGAGGATCCTATAGTAGCTCAAGTAGCTGTGAGGCAGAAAATTTAAAATGAAAGTCCTTTCTCCGTGAATGCTTCAATGCATATGATTGGCTTTAGATATGAAATACATATAGAATGCGTATGATTCGTGTCCATGTCTATGAACATCATCACATCATCGGGGTTTATTCCTCCTGATATGGAACAAAATTCGATCATATTCTGTACGTATAATATTTCATAAAAATTCGTTCAGAATATTACAACCAGGGAATACAGCCTTCTGAGAAGATACTAAGATTTTATGTAGTAATGGCTAGTTATAAAACGGGGCTTGTATGAATTTTGAAATAAAGTGCATTCATAATCTGGTGAGAATTGATTAATTATTTGGGTTTTTTCTAGATTTAAATGTAACAATTCAAAGTATCAAGAAATTCGAGTTTCTTCGAATACTCAGGTATCGATTGTGAGTACGAAGGAATGATGCCCACAATAAACCATACAAGCAGCCCCTATTTATTTCTTTGTAAAAAAGCATACTTCTTTGCTGAAATTTTTTATTTTCATTTCAGAATTACTATGTTTGGATAAGTATTTTTTTCAAGATCTATGAAAAATCTTTTGTTTTTGTTTCTACTTTTAATCTAGAAAAGTTATACAATCTACGCACAAAAACTGGATTAGGTAATCAAATGTTGCTAAACAAATCAACTACTACAGTTGCCTTGTCAAAAATGTCAGGGATCTGATCAAGAAATGACCGCTGCGTTGTGCTCTGGCAACAAAATGCCATGTGATACATGGTTGATTGGATGATTGGAAACAACAACAAAAAATTATAAACTTTTCTTCCGCAACTTTCTCCATCCATAAGTAACTGAAAGAAACATAATATCCTCCTCAACAGAATCTGAAGTAACTGGAGCATGTCACCAGAAAAAAACAAACTGTTCAACTGTTGAACAAACAAGCTCTGTACAATAAACCTGATCTTGTCTTGTAAGAAACCAAAAATAAGGAACATAGAATTGTGTTAGTTCCTCGTTGTGTTTCTTTCTGCTTACAGACTCCGTCTTTTTGGATAATGAAACAACCGTGGAATTTAGATACATCCTCTAAAATGTGTATCCTTCAACGATTCCATTTATTAATTGCTGAGCCCCAGTGAGAAACTAATGTTTACTTGAGAAACCCATGCAAGCCAGCAACTCCTAAAATGATGCAGCATCATTTCTTAAAAAATTATTTAATTTCGACGAGGCTTCTAAAAACGCATTAGTCCTTAAACATTAAACTGAGTAATTTTTATTGTTTCTGCTTCATTTAAGAGCTGGCTTCTACATCCGCTATCCTTTCAACTCTCCAAGACATTGGATTGCAGCTCAACAGCTTGTATTATAATTAAAGGGATATTCTGCCTAATGTGAAATAGCGAATTTAACCAAAAAAATCCAAATCCGAGTCCTCTTATGTAACAGTAAACATCAAAGAAAAAGTTTAGTCCATTCGACAAAAAACGCTACCCTATCACGGAAAAAGTATAAAAACCTAAGCCAAATCCGCTTATGCATGTCGTTTTCTATATTCTATGTGTTTCGTTATCTATCATTACTATCTTCGTGTGGCAGAGTATCAGGAAACTTACGAAAGAACTTATGAAGTAAACGAGAGACGGGGCAGAAAGAAAGAGTTTTTTCCGAAATAAAAAACTTTCTTAATGACTCACTAGAACGGTTGTTGAGAGCTGGAATATTGCTCAAATGATTATAAAACGAAGAATTTCCTCACTAAAATTGTTCGTAAGGGTTTCGTCGCTCTAGGATATTTCGAGACCGGGAAACGTAAGCGGCTTATTTTGCACGAAAATTAAATCATTGAATTTTGTTTTATAAAAAGTAAGCCTTCCCCTACTGCACCCTATAGAATATCCAATTCAATCCGGTGAGTTCGGCCAACTGTATTGGATACAGAGTCAGTAATAACAGCTTTTTCAAATTGCAAATACGATGGGCGGAACGGATGGGAATGGGCGCAGTTTTATCAATGTACCAAATGAACCAACGACAAAATTCGAGCTGGATTCTGATTATACGACGCCAAGGAACGTGGGGAATATCTGAATCCGTCGGTGGAAATAATATGTATCAGTGAAATTCACTTTCAGGGAAGTTGTAGGAACGGAAGTCTGGATAGGAATTAGGAATTATCTGATCCAGGTTGGTACACAGAACATCAAATAGAATCACTTCTAGAATTTATCTCGAGGCAATTTGGAACCCAGATCGAATAACCTTTCCCCTGATATCAAGTCCAGATGTTTTTTTACGGAATTTCTTGGGACCGGAATAATGTATATAATCAGTCGATAAACCCATCTCATTTCTAATACACTTCCACTGCACTTTTAAAAGATGTATGAGAGGAGAAATCAAGTTCGGATTCAACTTACGGTATGATCTTTGCTACCGGAATCCACGCTTAGTTGATAAATATTGAGCATGTGGGCTGCTTGTACATGAACCATCAAATCCCATGCCGAATGGAAAGAGTCTTTGCACTGCGAACATAACAGAGCTGCGGGTTCATCTCCAGACGTTTCTGAAAACAAAATCAAGGTACATTATTTTTATTACCGATTTCGGGCCGGTGCAATTACAAAGGCCCGTCAACAACAGGCTTCAGTTTTCGGCCTTACAAAAGAGAAAGAAGAAAGCTACGAAAGGGAGGTGTAAAACTTACTTCCGTTCAGAGTGTGACATTTACAAGTAAAGCGGAGTTTGCAGTAGTTCTTCTTGTGCTCGACTAGCTGCTCAACTTCGGAGAATAATTCCCGGCAGTTACCGCAAATAAGTATGTCTGGAGTACCTGGAAGCAAAAGTTTGTTTAAAAACCAGTTATGTACTGCTTAAACTATCCCTAACTTTAGAAAGTTGTTGATCCAGTAGAAGGATGCATGGAAGTAGATTATTTCTCCAAGAAGAGCATTAAATGCCGCATTTGAGAATTCATTTGTGTCAACGCAGATATTTAATAATTCTTGTCCCTTTCGACTTTCTAACCGCAAGGAGACTACTAGGAAGAGATAAAGGGATGAGAATAAAAACCCTATAGATATACATACATTTACTTGGCACCAACACCAGCATTTCGTACGAGACGAGTGATAAAACCGAGAAAGGTTATGAACCGAAACCAAATGGTAATGAGTTGCGGGAAGTACATCTTTTGTCTTCTGCCTCTTCCCCACTAAACTGACTTTCGACTCATTTCCTAATTCCTAGCCATTCTTTGGCTAGACGGGTTAGTAATTTTCCAATTTATTTCTCATTTCTTAGCTTGTTTAGCTGTATGCCTAGCTAGAATGCACTAAATCCCAATTTATATCTCTACTAAATGACTCCCCATATTTAAAAAAAAGTTTACAAAATTGTGTCATCCGAAAATTCTGCAAGAACGCTGTTTCGTGGTTCAACGGTAGAAAATATGGAAATTAGAAATACATAGGATGATTTTATCCTAATCCCGAGCTCAAACGTAGCAATTGAGCTTACAGTTTGGAAATTGATTTCCAAAATTACGATTTTCCTCCGGAATAACTTGCCCCCCTCCATAACTTTTTCTCCTTCAAAGTACTTAAAACTATCTCCAACGTGGGAACTTACATCGCTATTCTCTGTTTATGTCAGTACAATCAGCTATTTATTTTACCATGTCAATGGTCCGGATCCTAGCCCTTCTCGTGTTAGATATTGCTGAAGAGTTACTCATTCTAAAGCTGTCACTCCATCCGTGATAAATATAAAAATGTAATTCCTAAGCGGCAATGAATGACGGAAGTTTATAAAACTGTTTGGTCATTTTTGATTCATGTGACACGGAAATGGCTTGTACAAGCAACTCCAACTGCGAAAGGGACAACAGAAGTATGTCGTAAGTTTGGGAGACAAAATAATGCGAAGAAAGTTGTAACCTCAAACTCATCCTCTCGCACTACTGGCATAGGAGAAAGTGGTAAGTATCAAAGTGTCACACGATTCGCACGAAGAGATAGGCTTTCTCTTACGGGCAGTTATGAGTCTATTTTATCACGACATTGTCTACCTCGTAATAGCTTGCTCTACGATCTTCTATTCCCTATCGGCTCATCATTCCTTCCCATTTGTTTTATAACAGGACCGGTGAAAACAACCGTATTCTGCTTCCAAAGCGGCTGACTAGATGGAAAACTTCATGAGGTGATTAAGCTTTCGTGCTTTAAGTTCCGGGGAAACTGTCACTATATGTGCTCCACGACAAAGAACCAAGATTCCTGAATCTCGAACCAGAAACTCTGCAACCGAATGGAATAAAGCCTTCCCCTTGCAAACTATCGACTATCTTAACACCTCTGGCTAACGATCATATGTATCTTTGGTATAGTGCTAGTCACAACAAAAAGTAACGGTGCAGAAGAAGTACTTACTGTAAGACTTGAGGTCACCGAAAGAATTGCACGTCGCATGGATCTGCTTCTGCTGGATGGGGATTTTTGCCACGGGTGGTTTGTTGGGAGGATTCGGAGGCACATGAAGTCGAGCTCTTTTCATTGGGGGAACAAGTCGTGGTCCTGGGAAACCGACTTGGGCATAGTAGCTGCGGTAAAGAGACTCAAGCTGCAATTTGAGACTGTTACAACACAAATGTAAAGTCCATTGTCACCTTTTCCGTCCCAAAATTCAATTCCAACAATAATGCACCCGATCGCATCATCAAATTTTAACTCTGCAGGCAGGCATTTTAAACATACAATAATAATAAAACTCAGCCTGTGCAAACTAAACTTGCACTATACTATAACGCACTTAAGCTTCAATCAACATGGGAGGGAGGAGAGATTATTAAATACAAACGGCAGACAATTAAGAGAAAGCAGTGGCAAGCAAACCATCACAATAACCATAAAACACAAGGTGTAATGCAATAACGAATTCAATATAGTTTAGCCGGCATTATGAAAGTATAGAGGTATTCCTGGTAGCAGTCTTTTCTAATCGGATTACGGCCAGGTTCCTTATACTTATCGTGCTGTTACACGTATAGAGTTGTCTCAAATCCCTTTCTAGGAGCAGCAGGGCTGCTCCTGCGGATAGAGGCAATTTCTTGGATTGAAGTGGCGTGACATTTAATCATGTCTGCTGGGCTTATCTAAAGAGTTGGACGTTGAAGAGCATGTCTTGTCTAATCATGGAATATGGAATGAAAGGATGACCGACACTGACATAATGTAATTGACACTGGGACTCCTTAACTTCCTTTCCCTCCTTCCTACTTACTTAGACTAACGGAACACTAATTTCTGCCTCATTACATCCGCATCAAGTTATATCATTCCTGGTGATATAACCCATCAGAATTTACAGCTTTTGACTGGCAGTAATCATCTCGTGGAAAGGGAAAGGAAGAGGTACGGTCTCCGTGTATATGACATAAAATCCAGAACTCGTACTGTATGGCCTGTGGGATGTACTTGACTGAAATTGAAGCACATAAACACACCCTACTGAATCGGGATGAATAATGAGATTAGGAGAAATGTTCGAAACCGGAGACGTGAGCTGCCATTTCTGCTGATTGAATTAAGGTTTAATATAATCAAATACTGGATTCTTGAAATGAATGAAATGAACTTTGCTCTGCCTGATTCATGGTTCTTCAAATAGTTCAGAGATTTTTTAAAGATTTGTTATAAAGCTTTAAGGTTTGAAAAATTCCGGAACCCTATACAAAGTGCAAACTTTATCGACATACAACAGTTGATTTCCCTAGAAGTTATGCTTTATTAGATGAAAAATAATTAGCTTATGCAACGACACATTCCTAAGTGTGACTCACAGCGTTCTTAAGACATACTCGCTGACTAAGGTATCGTCCTACTCAGATTTTCCTTTGAGATAATTTGTCACTTCCCCTTGTGAGCCAATATCTAATCCTTCTCTGTTCTATTTTAGTCACACACAATCTAAATTGGGTTCAGTATAGACAAGTAGAATAGAGGGACAGTTAGCTGAAAAGTAGCGAGTAGTAAACATAATAATGGCTTTTATTTCCTCCTTCAAGTCTATTTATTTTTAAGATTAGCCTCCTAGAAGTGAAAAATTGTAACTGCCAAAACCTTTGAATGGTTACAGTACACACGTCTCGTTCCTAATTGTATAAAGGCGTTCTGTCCAAAATAACGAGAAAAAAATCGAATAGATATGGTTAAGGATCTATTTTCTAAATGCGACTTCTAAATTACCAGCCTTCCAGATTACATTCAAGATAAGAGTGAAACCATTTCTTTTATCTGAAGGAGGATGGTAATTAGACAAAGAAGATTTAGCAGGGTTCGGATCCAGTGTTACGTAGATACGTTGCAATTAGAAAGCAAGCATGATCTTATAGCTTTAAGTGAAGATTTAGTGTTAAAGTAGCAAAAACTTAAGATACTGAAAAACTTGTACACAAAATCATTATTTTAGTAAAATAGCAAACAGATTGATTGTAGTCGACAAAATTCCTCGACACAAAAATCTGTTAATTCTAAAAATAGAAAAATCAATTTTCATTTTATTAAAAATGTTAGCAAAAAACAACAACAACTTGACTAAAAAGGGACAAAATGTTATCCCAACAACAATCCAAGCTCATCAAATTACAAATATCAGTTAAAATTTGATGACGCAAAAACGCGGATGATTTTTTTGCCTTCACTGTAGAATCCTGGGACAGGTGTGATCAAGGAGCTGGAAACTTACAAAATGTCAAAAAAGTTTCAAAAAATTGGAAACTTTAAAAGAGGAAATCTTCTGTTGTGTAACACAATTATAAGAATAATGCTGTACATAAAAAATACTTTCCATGCAGCATTAAAATTGAAACATCAAGTTGAAATTAAAAGGTTCACTTACCTATCGTAATAGTAATCCCTGCAAAGAATAACAAACAAATCATTAGAATATTTTCATCTCATTCATAGCTTGTGAGAGTTCTTCGGTGGGGTTGACATAAAATTCGGCAATGATTAAGCACTCTATATAGTGTGTGACTGAATAAATATTTTCAATCGTCTGAAAAGAAACTTTTATTTTTATCTAAATAAAAGCACATTGTCATTAACGAACCCGTCATATATCGAATATGAAAGCCTCTTCTATTGACATAGGAATCGAGAAGTGCTGAAGCTCATGTATATTTTTACAAGCAACAAGATGATGACAGACAGATTGCTCTAAATACTATCCTTCCTCGATTTAAGCTTTCCAGAAGCCACTTCTCAAAACCGAGCTTTCTTTTAAACATGGAAATGTTGTTCACTCAAAACTAAGGCCACTTTATGAATAGCAGAACATGTTAAAATGACTCGAGTGGGTAATGGCTTTATTTACAAGTGCAGTCATATTTTCCAGCCCTCTGGTTTGTTCCCTGTTATGATAACATGATTTAACCAACTAAGTGGATTACCATTACGTCTGACAAAACATTAAAAAAAAATTGAAGTACGCATATAGCCTTACGGACTTTATGTTTTTCTGTCTCTTTAGAAAGGTTTGTAAAAATTCCACTCACCAGTCATTCCCAGTTTTGGCTATGTTCTGCCGCTTCCTTCCCGTCTGGTGTGCTTTGGGCTCCGCCACCATATTGACATCTGAAAAATTAATAAGAATAACATCTTGGTTACAATCGGAGTTCCAGTTTATAGACACCTCCTGTTCGTGAGACACAGTTTATTGTCAGGTACACCGAGGAATTTTTGTAAGGCTACCGGTTTATGTACCTATAAATATTTCCCCTCTCTCTCTGTCGATGAGTAGCTGGGACGTAAAAGTTAATTAAGAAACAACATCAAGACGTTGATCGAAATAATTCCCCCTCGCGTGGAAGTGGCATTGGAAATCATAAAAATTCCGATCCCATACAATAGCAATAAGAATAAGAGTTTTAAATTGACCAGAAACCTATAAATGGCTACTACTGCCCAAGCCAGAATTACTGAACAGGTGAAGTGGTAATAAAAATAGTCATTACAGTAATACTGGAATGCACGCCATTCTTCGACAGTTACGAGATATGAGATTTGAAATCGAATAGTTTCTAGGATTTCTTATCCGTCGGCAATAATATTAAGAATATACACCGTCCCACCGACGTTGAAATCACACTTTTGAAAGATTAATCTCCCCTTTTGGGCTATGAGAAATGTCGATGATGATCTCTATTTGTGCTGTATACACGTAGTTAAAGCACACTTCTATATAAAAAAAACCGTGCTTTCTACGAGTCGGAAAGCCATTTTATCCAATGCCATAAATCCTTATCAGCCTCCGGAATTATTAGACTCACTTTTTGAAAAACAATATTTTCCATTTAACTTCCCAAGGATAAAGGAGAGAATGAGAATCAATAGGAGTGATCCCCCGAATTTCAGCAATTACACTTAGGAACCACCGGCACGTAGCTCTTTCATGCAGAACAGAGAAATGGAGCCGAGTTTTTGATCGTAGCAGTTCTTGAACATGAAATCTCCATTAAACTAAATATAAATTTCTGTGAAAGCTTTCCAAGGAGGAATGAGATCAAAGAATTTGACTACTTAAGAAATCCATACAGCTTTCGTTACTGGGAACTCGCTATATGAATACTTCCGGATCTTACCAGAAGGTGAAATTATTCTTTCGTAAGCACTGAAGCAACAAATGCTAAAGATGTGATTTTAGAATAATGGCTCGATCTAAAATTCGAACCACACCGTTCAACTGACTTCCTCCAGATATCGATCTTTTACGTACGATGCTGTCTTCTAGCTATTTTAGACGTCACATAAAATTTTAAGCAATTTGAGGAAATTACGTTTGACTAATTGGTTCATTTATCGCTGTAATATTACTTCAAACCCTGTATAAAATTAGCTGGAAAAAATTATTGCTCACAGTAATTGAATTAAATAAGTAATTTCAACGTTATTTTAATCTAGATAAACAAGATCTTATTTGTATTACAGTTAATGAGGTTGCTTTTCGGTGGATTTTTATTAATTCAAGGTGATATATTTGCAAAAAACGTGGAAATACATGGTATGCGAATTCAGTAGAATCAATAGTTACGCAGAATTAAAATTCTCTACATTTATGTATACCTCTTTTTGGTATGGATTTTGTGTCAGTCTAAAGAAGTTCCGTTGACAAGTAGTTTAGTAAATTGACGACCTAAGTTACTGAAATTCCTTCTAATCGAATCCCTGCGAATCTCCGTCTGGAGATTTTGGTAGCTGTTCCATACGATTTCATGTAGCTTCCAGGACCATTGTGCTAATGTCTTATTTTTTGTCCCCGAAAATAGAAGAGAAGGACTGAAGAACTAAAGTCCATCTCAATCAAGAAATAAATCCCTTTGGAGAAATGCCTAAATCTACTTCTTCAGCACTTAGACATGGCCTGAGGTGTCAATTTTGCTCTAGCAAATTGCTTAAAACCGACAAGTTCGATCGATGAAATACGACTCCCATCTTCAAGACAAGCTTAATCTGCACTTCTCAACTGAATTGAAGTGTATTGCTAACAGTCTGCCTTTGGCATACAATCCACTTCTTATAATCGCATCATAATTGAAGAAAGTTTTAAGTTTTATTTTCAATTGGAAGAAAAATAAGAAAATAGTAAGCCATTATAAGGATGAATCAAGTTTCCATTTTGCTCTAGTCACCGATTATGCGTATTCAAAAGTGATACACAACAGTTCCTCCGAATTTCGCTTACAAGTTGACTATTTCATGTGGATTCCGAAACCTCAGCAAATACTGAGACTGACTTCATGTGGCTCCCAATTCTCTAATTCACCCAAGTAATTCCCCACGGCAATGAACTCCCACCGCTAATACTTACTTCCACGAGGGATTTATGCCGGTACACTTATCATATGTACGTGTAGATATCGTAAGGAACACTGTACCAGGTACATGCAAAACAACGATCACTAGATATAAAACACCCGATTGCTGGTCTCCAGCCCAATTTTTATGAAATAATATTAACAATTTCGCATACAAAATAAACCGCAGCATAAACGATTTGATAAACGTGTTCAGTACGGGCAATACACGAGGGAGGAATTTTATAAGACTCCCTAAAAATACTCCATTATTCGTGTATATCAAAACAAATTACTTTAAGTGTAAGTCTCCTTAAAAATACGGGCGTATGATGTTAAATTCGATAGCATTCAGAATCGAAGAACTTCCACTCGCACAAAAGCTAATCGCTATTTCATGACACAGAAAAATTCGTGCCCAAGAACTAAGAACTTTTATATTTCTGCTATTTTGTACCTAACCTTTGTTCCCGATTTGGATTGCGGGCAAGGGCTATTCCCTTCGCTATAGATTACCTAACCCATTCCTCAACGCCAAGCAAATTGCAGGTTGCAAATGACACACGACTGGAAAAGCTGCTCTGGTCTGCAATTTCAACTTTTTATGCTTCCTGTCCAGAAAATAATATTTATTTAGATAAAAGAAATACTCCGTCGTCTCAAGACGTACCTGCTTATAAAATGGAAACATTAGTCTCAACTTTCAAGTGCTACACATCCGAACCAACTTTCCAGGTGCGGTTACAGTCGTATCCGTAATTGTAAAATTAAAAAACGATGAGTGGATAACGACTGAATCATTTATTCCTCAGGCAATTCCATCCCAATTTTCAATGCTACACGGTCAAATTCGGTAGTTTTTTTCCAAGTTGAAGGTTTCCCTTGCAATATAGTTCTATTATTAGGATTTGAAACCAATTCAAAAGGCAATTACAGAAGCAATATAAGCCTTTACCAAGACCTTTGTTATTCTTCGATCGACATAGCAAAACAACACATCCTCCCTTTCTCTACGGTTAACGTCCAGTCGTAAGTACGAACCGTAAAATGCGTGTGTGATATTTGTATCATGAGAAAGAGGCATATTGCTACTTGAGAATCGGGAATCAAATCCACTCCATTCCCTCTGTATTGAATATGGACAGTTGTAGAGAAGTACAGATAAACTCATATATAGGGTGGCATATAGGGAAGAGATGTTGGCACAATTCATGTCAATACCAGTAAGTGCTGGTACTTGAAACCTCAGAAACAAAATTTGTCTGTAAACTTTCACTTGAGACTCTCTCCCTTCAATTTTCTAAATCGTGTTTCCTATTTTGTATCACGTAGCTCGGCTGCTCCAGCTTGTTGTTGTATAGTCTAGAAGGGTGGTAAACTTATAAGTAATTCAATATGCATTGAATTGGTTCTCCGTTCCGTCAAGGAAAAAAATAACACGACAACAACGAATGAGTATCCATTCATCTACTTTACAGGTTTGTTTGCAACCCTTTGATTGGCGTGTCTGGGGGCAGTAAAGGAGACATGGTAAAGTAAATGTGAAATGGATTGCCGAGTCAACTCAAGTATTTGTGTAGGTGAGAGAAAATTCTATAGATTCGACATCAAGGTTCAGTCCAGGCTTTTTAAGGCCAGAGGACGACTCGAAATTGAGAGCTTTCTCTCTAAGCAACCGAACTGATGGCTCCTCTCCTACTGCTACGACGAGAGAAAGATATTTCCCAATCACATGGAACCTCCATGAAAACCTTGTTTCCTTGTCTCTCCTATTTCCAAATTTATAGTGTTATTGATTACTGCTGGTCCTTCTCCTTTAAAATTGCTTCTTTGCCAAGCCGCTAGCTCCCAGGGACAAGCCTTCCCGTTGACATTAAAACTTCCGATCTACGTCCGTTCCTCTCTCCGCTCGAGATATTGATGCTCTCATTTTTCATTGTTATTGTTTCAAGGTACAAATTTAATGGGAGCCTTGATTTTATTGACTGCCGCTACTTGGACTTCCAATGCCATTTCGGAGCTTGGATAACTACGTTCTCTGCTGAAGCCGCTATTTTAGAACACGTTGCTAGAGGATCGGTACCTTTTTGGACCGGAAGGACGAGCAAGTTCAGTGGATAGATTGGAAATCGAAGGAAAAAGCCTTTCATCCTTGAAAGATATAAAGTCTTGTTTATTGTTTAACCTGACCTCTACTAGCTGGATCAGGATCAGGGCGTAGCTTTTAGATATAGATAATCGAAGCGGAGTCTAATCTATTATGCTTTCTTCGAACTCTGGAGCGAAGATAACACTAGTAAAATATTTATTCAAAAAATTTGGACCCAAAGACAAGCTCTACTTCAGGTCGAATAAATTTTGGTAGTAATTCTGGTAAGAATTGCTAAAACTGCCGTAAAGATTCATACTAACAAACGCACTGCTTCTAGATCCTAAAGAAATTCAACAGGACAATAACATTCTGAATTTATGATTGCGATATAGATCGCCTCACATTTCGATTCAGACATAAGCAAATTTAATCACTACGATAATTATGTCCCATTACTACCCAAATGAGGGTAGTTAAACCGCAATTGAGTCATATTTTTACATTTTACTCGAAAGCGGGCCAAAGCAAGGGTCGATAATCGGGATTTTGACTACTGTACACTGTGTACACATGGACTAAATCTGATAACAGCTTAACATAGAAAGGGAATAAGATTTATCGCTTCTCTATACATTTATATAGGACATGAAAAAGGGTACTCAGAACCGCAACCGCGCCTTCAATGGGGAACTCAAATCCGCTTTGCATATAATATGCAGCCTTCATAGTTGAACAGAGGTTTCGAATGGAAAATGTTGTGAAAAATCCACAGCTAAAATTATCTTTATTTCTGTACGCTTGACAGAATGCTATTTCCTAGCTCGAACTATTCATATTTCATACACTTTTTGGGTTTCAACGAAGAAAAACCTACTTTTCATGATTTCAAATCATGTCGAAAGCGTAGCTGTTGATAATTTGAAAGACTTACCAAGAGTCTGTCCCCACAAAAGCCGACCATCTTCTCCCAAACAGGCGCTCCGGGCGTCGAAGGGGTTGGTGAATTGAATGAAAGCGTATCCTTTGTGCATTGATATACCTGTAAGAAAAAATAAAAATTATAAATATATATCCGCAAACACTTACTTTGGAGCATATGCGATTTTTAGGTTTTTTTCATTATCTCTCCGGAATTAGGGAGAAAAATATTATTTAGCTCTCCATTTCAGATACATCATTAGTGCAGAAGTTGAAAAGAAGGAGAAAGTCTTTGAATAGGAACCGCTGTAGGCATAGGAAACTTTAAGGAGCTCAGATATTCTGTCTGTTTAAGAATGCGAAAACTACACCCAGATCCGATAGATTAAGAAGGATGAAACAAGTAGCTTAAGGAGATAATAAGTGGGGCAGTATCTTAATCCTGAAGAATCGAGCAAACCATGTGGCAACCCACATTTCAAGATTTTCAAAAGATTATTTCAAAATTTAACAACCCCATACACCTTCATTTCCTTGCCAAATTCAGAGAGACGAAGACATTTTTTCAACAAGTAGTTACTTTCTAACTCTTTGGGTAGGAAAATTTTATTCTAACGTATTTTTGAGGATTTTTTTTTATTTATTTGCAGTTTTATCTGAATAAAGCCCGCTTTTCCTTAAATCTACATCTTTAATAACGAAGTTATGCCTATTATAAATCAACAGATTTTAATTGAAATTGAAACAACTCAAAACAACGCCATATTGAACAACCAGTCTTGAAATGACATTTATGTTTAGTTCTTTAGCATTCATATTTCACACAACATATAATAAAGATCTTTGATTAGAAATTATTACTGAATTTTCATGTTAGATATCTTGTGGACAGGTGGATGTTACATATACCGTAACATTCATTTAGGTACAAAGACCCCATTGATTTAGAACTGCAGTCGCATCAATTACCATTACGCGTTCACATGCACAGAACGTAATTATGATAAGAAAGTTCTAGCTCTGGCTTTGTAGTTAGCTGCAGGTGTTTCAAACTTGTAACAGATGATTGTCAGACGGTTTTATATTTTAATAGTTAAGTTGGTCCGCTTCCAGTTGGTATCAGAATTATACGTATATAAATTTTATCCGACGAACGCCATAATTAAAGCCAATTACAAAAATGTTCAATCTGTCACCACATAAATTTTAAATGCCAAGGAATATAGCTTAATTATGAAATCTTATCTTTGGTTACCCGAATGTGAAGCGAATTTTCGTAATAATCATGCAGTTTTGAAAAACCAGAATTGATTGCGGTTAGTTATAGAGATAAGAGATACGACATGCGATGAGTTTCGTTTAAATTCGTTTCGTTCTAATAATCCCGTGTAACTTTTACCGCATCGTTATTGTAGGTATATGCATCGTGGCTAATATGGGTGAATAACGGGAAAAGTCGCATGTTCCAGCGTTGTCATCAAACTAATGTAGTGCATTTATAGCGTTATCATGTTGCTTCATTAGCCATAATTCCGAATTTGTAAGGTTTTCAACGAATTAAAAATAAACCTCGTACCCTGTTTCAAAAAACAGTTTTGAGCCTGTTATTGAACTATTTTGTCAACGTTGAAAAACTCGAACGACATATAACGATTTCAATTTTTTTACTTTTCCACTCATCTCTAACAAGTATCTGTTATTAATGGTGTATCACCAAAACTCAGTTCCAAAAATGTATTTCACGCTAAAATTCGCAACTGTATTTTCCTGAAATGAAAACTTTCAGAACCTTTCCTCAGAGTTTGGACATATCAATCAATATTCCGAAGCAATCCCTCAAAATTTTGATTTACAAGCGAGCTTTAGGCGTGAATACAAATTCCAGAGAGTCTATAAGTTATGCCACCATACGGTTCCAAAACGTCATAAAATTATTGAAAAATGCTGGTAACTTATTCAAATTTTGAAATTAGCAATTTCTGCCCTAGAATAAACAACAAGGGGAATAGGAAGAGAGCCTCTTCTGCACACTAGTACTTCCGGACGTGTCAGAGAAGATTTATTTATCGGATATAGGGATCCCTTACTCCGCTCCGAAATCCTAAGTTAGCCAATCCTATTATACGAAATTAAACTACTTGGAAGAGTTTTGGTCTTAACAGAGTATAAATATATTAGATCTAGCTGACAGGCCGTATTTTTATTCGGTTCTGCAGAATACATTAAAGCCTCCTAGAGGATGGGTTATTCCGAAGAGAAGAGAAAGAAAGTTAGCCGTTCCTCCTTCTTCCTACTCTGCAATTCAAATTAGTTGGGAAATCGAATTTAATTTTGGATCTCAAAATTCTTTATGGCAATTAGTTATCAAATTAGATTTGTGAGAGTAGGAACACTACAGGATGACTTTTGTACGCTGCGCTGATGTGTCTCCCAGCAGGCTGGTTGAGACCCACTTTTTAACTTCATGGGGTTTGGCACTAAATCCATCCTCTCTGCAATTTACGCTCTTTCATTTTCGCAAGGGCACCGAATCCAGAATGCAAAAACTGTAATTTAGGGAGCAATTACGCGATCATCGTCTGTGTTTATTGTAGATACTGGTTGACAGGAGTATTACTATCATCAACATGTTGATATTAGCTCAAAACATATGCTACAAATGACTTTTGTTTCCTGTTAAGCTTAAAGTGTACTTTCCGATGTTGCTAATTTCGCTTTACGTGATTTGTGATTTCGAGAATTTTGAAGTGACTTTGGACTTTGTTTGGGCTGATGTTGTATTGGAATTTGCCAAATTTTGAGGGGGTTTTCTATTAGAATGACTGAATTAAAATCCAAATGAATCGAACTGCTATCAAAACTTACCCAATGTTAACTCAAATTTGATTGATTGTACTAATACTCATTTAAAACAAAACGATAAAAAATGACTTTCCAAAGAATAAGGGGATTTCATGGAGTATTTAATACTTTAAAAGCGAAACCCGGCAACGAAGGAAACTACACTAATATGAAATAAAATCGGAGAACCTTCAGAAATAAGTGCGTCTTTTCTCCGACGAATGCAAATTTCCAGCAAACTAAACTCTAACCTGGATGACTTTACAAATTAAAAACAAACCTTGAAGTTTTCACGGTTCACCACTTAATAATTTTTAACTCCTTCAAGAGTAAACATTAAAAATTTCTTATTCAGGGAAAACTTTGGAGCAAGTCCTAGTGCTAGCTAAAATCCTGGAAGTACCTGAAAATAAATCCTTGGAGAACCATTAGTCCCACCCAGCTAATGATCATAACTAGCATAAGGAACTCGCTAAATTCTTTCGAGTTAATGAAACCCTCTAACATTTACATATTAAACGAATACAACCCACCCCAGTTGACATCCGGATTGTTGTCTTTCCTAAACAGTTTTCAGCCAGCAGCCAGAGTCTGTTAGAGAAAGGTAGAAGAAGGAAAGTAAAATCGGAACTATGTTGTTTTAAAATCCAGGCTCCTCTCCAAGGAACCTGGGCGAAAAGTGCCTCTTCTGAATCATATTCCCACCAGAGTTTTGTTATGCAAATCAGAAACCTTGCTCCGTATTTCTTATTTTTCTGGTTAGTATACATGGGATTCACTCAGTTGAGAAAGAAGTCCGGAATTTTCAAAGACATGACATGGAACCGAAACTTCTACTCGAGCAGGATCCATCATTCCTCCACCTAACTCTTCTCTCAAAGAGGAATCCTTTAACTGGAGCCTGGAACGTCTGCTCTTACTTCTATTAGATGGATTAGCATGGTTATTGCCATATGCCACGAACGATAAAAACGTCTGTCTATTAATCCTCGTTTTTCCCTTTGGAACTTGATGGAATACTCCACTTTACCTTTGGAGTCTTTTTAACTTAAGCTATCTATCGCCTTAAACAGTACTTGCAGAACGGAGTGGTAAACAGTAATCCCGAGCCTGAGACAGATCAGGAAATACAAGCACGCGGCTTAAGATTTGATATCCAAACCCTTCGTATTTGGGCCTACGAGCCTGGAAAAATAATTTGGCTTTCCAGTTTCCATTGAAAAGACATTACTAAAAAAGGAAGTGAAAGTGCATGCACTTGTTTTGGAGAGTTTTTTGGGTTAAATGTTTCCAATTCACGCACACGATTTATATATTGCCATAAGGGTAATACATTTCACCCGAAAGTTCCTTCTGTTTATAGACCAACAGAAGAAGCATTGGGGTTTGGTTCCCCAGACACTGGAATGAATGAAACATGTCTTAGCAGGCTGTGGAATACCCAAAATGCTACTCTTTCCCTATTTTAATAGAAATCCTCGTTCTCCTGCCTTTCATTCTCTATATTATTTCTTATCATGGAGAAAAGATAAGTATTCTCGAGGACTGGGAACTTGGAATTTCCATTGTGTTCTATTTGGGCCCTCGTTCAATTTACAATTGGAGGAAGGATTAAATATTTAATATCCGACTAGAACCAAACAGCTTCTTCCATTTCTTTTTAATCAATTCGGAAATGAAATTTCAATTTATACTTTTCTGGGAAAATCCATGGCGGCTGTTCCCCTTCCGTCCTTAAAAGAAGGGGCCAAAGTTTCGAAATCTTGGCGGATTCGAAACATCACGCGAGGAAATCAGTTCCCCCAATTAAGTACAAACTACCGCTCCCAGTTTACCGAGAGGAACAAGTAACTCTCGCAGTCTAGTTCCATAAAATAATAAATTGGAAGCCAGCAGAGTTGATAAGTTAGCCCCCGCTCCGAAAACCACGATCTTCCCTCAGTTGTTGGGAAAGTAATATAACTTAAGTTTTAACTGACAAGATCCTGAGCGTCTTGTCAAAGTCTTTATGTGGGAGAATAGTTCCAGCTGCTTTAGGAAACATCATCTTGCATCATTCATCCCCTTCTGCCTGCTCAACCATTCCATTGGCATGTTACACACATATTTATCCAGATATAATTTTGAGAAGATGTGAGACGTGAGTGACTTAAATTTTCACTTCCCTCCCAACTTCCTCGCCTTATTCGTCCAAGCCGAAATTTTAGAATTCCAAACTTTGGTTTTAACTCACGACTTTTCCGAACATCATGCATGCATTAATGCCGCAGTCGACCGAGAGGGGAAAACTTTTAACCAAGTTTTGAGCCCGTCACATTACATTAGAGTGTCTTCTTCTTGGTCGGAAATGGATAGATAGGGACATGTCGATGTCGAAGCATTGAAGGAAGAGGGGGGAGAAAGCTATTTTCCTTATTCCGCTTTCTCATTCACACTGAGAGGTTTCCATGTGCGTCCAGTCACATCCTAAATGCCTCTGAGGGAATAGGATCCTCGCCCGTCCAAAGAAATGTGACATGACTGGAACACATGCGACCGCTGGGCTAGGAGCTCTCCTACTTTCCCCAACTACCTGTCCCACTTCCGTAGAATCCCATCAGAAACTTTTCGCATTAGCAAAGGAAAAATAACAACCTCTGACGATTGCGGGGATGAGCCTTGCTATGGATTTAATCCACAATCAATAAATCAAACGGGAAAGCAAGAGCTTAGAGAACTACTCTCCACAATCTAATGAATCATTTTGGTAAAGTACTTGAAACCCGAATGTCAGGATGTTAGCCGTCGGAGATCACGTGACTAGGCTGGTGATTTCGACTTTCAATTTCCCGTAAAAGTTTTACTTCCAGTATTAAATTTTAATCCGCTGTTTTAAATGGGTTGTCGTTTTATATGTTTTAGAGAGGAGTATTTTTTAATGGCAGGATATTAATTAAGATCAGAGCTGAGGTAGCGTGAGGGAAAGGCTTGAATTGAACGGATGAATAATATTGTTACAAATCCACAATTAAATAAATGGGTTTATAAATAAGGTAGTATCTATTGTACATGTTAATCCGTTAAGTTATAATGGTTCCAAGACATGGCACATCAAGTAGAGACGGGGATAAGATAAGTTGTTGAACAAAAAAAATCCTCTCATATTAATCATTCCTCGAACTCCTGATAAAAATACTCAAACAACTAGAGAAACCACCAGGAAATCAAGAATCGCATATTTATTCATTTCGATTTCCGATTATTGGGTTATTCCAACAATTCAAACTCCTACTAGTTCTTCGAAGAAGCCTGACTATTCGACCGAATCCCATCTCTCACATCACCTCCTCTCCTCCCTTCCGATCTTAAAACTTTCTTGGTTTCATTTAATAGACCAGCAAGGGCAGTACGTTACCATGATTTGCTTTTTCTTCTCTGCCTGCATTTCGACTGCACAACCTTCAACCTTACAATCAGCCCCAAGTTGGTGATATCAGCGTAATAAAAATCCCCCACCACTGGAGGAGGCAATAACACCGGAGTCATAATGTTCATGATACGTGCAAAAATGCTTACATTGCAGATACCAAGTCAGAGGAAAATGGAGCTAGGAATCTTATAGTATACAAGGGAGGCAGGAGAAGGTTCCTTTTTCTAATATTTTTTATGAAGCCCGATCGTCTATTCCCTTATTCAATTCATGCCTCAAGAGAGAAAGAGAGATGAACTTCCTTCCAGCATCATCAAGGCTTGATCCCTCTGACTCCTAATTCCAAATGCTGGATTCCAAATGATTCAATTTGGAGGAGCCTCATATGACAATATAATCAAGAAGACGAGACCGGAAAATGAAAGCGTTCAGGATTGATGTATCAATTTATTCCTCTAATTGCCCCTTTAATTATCGCCAACTCTCCGGAATAAAAGTCCCTTTAAGTATTAAATACTATGAAAATTATAACTATTTGGACTTAAGGTCTTAAATTCCATACAACTGCAGTCATCTCGACTTCGGCGGTTCTAGATCACGCTCGCTTTATCGAAGTTTGTTTGTAACTTGTAAGATATGGTTAGTAGTGGAAACAAGCCTTGGAAATGGTCTCGAAAGCCTTGGTTTCTGGCTTCTGTTGTCTTACTAAATAAATCCCATTTCCTTCTGTTCCCCTCAGCTCCTTCCTTCTGCCGCTACTTTGCTTCGGTTCATTAAATAATTGACGAGTTAATTTTAACTGCCTGCTTCGTGGCTGCCCTACTCATGTTCTAAAGTGAATCTTAGCATGCATAGAAGAAATGCAATCAGTGCTTCCATTGCCAAACGCCAAACGACTCAAGACCTCACTAAATCCTAATTACGTTACTCTATGCGTTACTCTCATGATATTACGATTTCAGTTTTTTTAAGTTACTCGGGAGCCCTATCTATCCCTTTCGGTTAGTTTCAAGACGTTGTTTTAGGAATTATGTTTTTAAATTTTGTAATGTAGGATTGTGTATCTTTTGAATACGTTTGTGTGTTTGAGTTATGTCATCGAATTCGATTGAGTCTTCCAAAAGGACATGACATGATGTTACAAATACACACATATTTAATATGAAAATGCAGGTCTTAGATAGAAAAGCTAGTCTCATCTCATAATATAATCAACGTAGGTAAGTAAGTCAGTTGTAACTACATTTCATTTTATCTTATTTCACGCTGTCAGGGTTTTCCTGAGTACATAGTCATCTCGTATAAGGGAAAGGACATTCAATTTCACGCCTTGTAAAAACCTCACGTTCATCATTCTCAGATCACGCCTGGGAATTTAACATTAGCGGAGTCACAAATTAACAAAAGTAAGGTAAATACTGGACTTCATTTTTAGCTTAAAAATTAAAACCTATATCTACTAAATATTTCTGAATCTCAACTCAGTGAAACTAGACTGTGCATGTCGTTTTCAATCATTGAATCACTGATATTGTAAATAAATGAAATAGGTAAGATTTCAATTTTAAAATGAGGTTTCATTTAAATTTAGAAAATGTCAAAACACGAAATATTGATTTATTTTCTGCGTCGACTGAGCAAAACAACCGTGTCAGAGCCTTACGGTGAGAATTATTGTTTTTCCACAAAATTATTTTACAGCTAAAATGGCAGTCGAAATTACTACATCGAAACACTTTATTCGACATAAAGGGAGATTTTCATTGCACATTTATAGCCGTCAGAATAAAACACACTTCAGGGATTGAAGTCATGAAATATGCAAATCCCTCTTCCACAATAATCCCTTATATCGTACTTTCACCCAACTCGCTTGCATAAACACCTTTTCCCTAATGGAAATCTGTCTATTGACGAAATGGGTATACGGATGATTGCGCCTAATCAATTGCGCCTAATCAATTGCGCCTAATCATTTGCGCCTATGTACACTTTGCGCCTACGTACACTTTGCGCCTAATCAATTGCGCTTATGAATATTTTCCACTTTCCGTTTCCAGCACAAAATCTGGTCATCGATTGCAGATATTAAAATACAAAATAAAGAAATAATATCAAATATAATATAGAGATTGTTTTTTATGTATTATAGTAGTTTAGTAACAATGACAGAGCACTAAATTCGGTAGCTTGACCTATTTTTTTAAGATAATATATTCATATTAGGTAAAGTAGCAGGTGCACAAATTTTTTACAGGAGTTCAAAACTTAAATATGGAAATGAATGAAATTTGGAACTTTAAAACTTATAGGATTAAAAATGTTGAAAACTGGAAAGTAAATGTGGTCCAATAAATATCCATTACTAATAAATAATCTCTTTATAATGTATAGGAATCTTTAATTAATTAATTTCAGTCAATTTAGTCTGCAATGGGTGATAGGATGATCAGTGATTTTCTGCTAGAGATCTGGGCTGATTTCTGAAAGTTCGGAAAATATTCATAGGCGCAAATGATTCATAGGCGCAAATGATTAGGCGGAAAATTTATGTACAGGCGTAAATTGTACACAGGCGCAAAGTGTACATAGGCGCAAATGATTAGGCGCAAATAATTAGGCACAATTGATTAAGCGCAATTGATTAGGCGCAATCATCCGCAAATCGACGAGCCTCCTATCACAACGTATTCTGCCTATTCCACAAAAGGGAATGTCATTTTAGAATTTCAATCAGTATAAAACCCATCAAAATTGTCAGAGACATTGGTCTACCAAACCACTTTCTCCCCAGCTTAAATGAGAAATTTTGCCAAAATATCCTTTAAAATCCGATTGAAGGTGGCAATCTAGAAATCGAATGAGATCTCTTAAATAAACAGAACAATGAGCACTGGTTCTACTCCAAAAGAGACAGCAACAGTACATCATATTTTATGTAGGACAAGAATTGAGAGTGGACAAATCGAATCTAGCCTTACATCAGGTAATAAAGAACAAGGAGATATTGTTTTTTAGAAAGGTCAGAGGTAATCAAATACATCCAATAAATAGTCCCATGAAGTACAAGAAGGCTTATTTAATCTCAATTGACGAGGGAATAGAAGAAACGAGATTATTTATTAAAAGGGACAAGGAAGAGGGGGATATCTTGATGAAACTATCTGATGATGAACAGGAGAGTTGAGGAGTGGGACAATTTTTCCAGAAATACTACGGGATAAGACAAAACGACAAACTTTGTTAGCCAGCTTTGCACAACTTGGCAGCTGACTCAGAAGTCAGAAAAAGAAGGATGGCATCTTTCATATACTTCCTCAGCTCTCCGTTTACTTAGACAGAGAAAACATTTTATTTAGTCCATCGGATCTATATTTATATACACATCTACAATACTATTACATCCTGTTTATATCCAAATATAGGACAGTTAGGCCAGGAAGGGGGACTTTCTCCTCACTTAAGCATTTTATGATAAGATTTAATACGAAGGATGAAGACAGGATGAAGGAAACTTAGAAAAATGAACTAGGGCCGTTCCACCCGTCAGATTATGAAAAACTGTTGCAAAAAGAGAGAGACAAGGGAGAAAATCCTACATGTTGAAGCTTTGAATTACCAGCCGAAGAAAAAAAAATGATAAATGAATTCCTTGATGATACGTCAACGAAACTGGAAGACGTATGCAAATCCGATGATAAATATATTTTTATATAGACATATGGTTAAAGAGATTTCAACGAACCTGCAATTCTACCGTAACGCTGGAAAATACGCTCAACGTCTGTCTTGCTGCACTGGAAGGTGTTCAAGTTTCCAACAAAAACTCTCGAGTTGACTGCCTGAAATACAAATAGGGAAGAGTGGGATTTAGTGATGATATCTTAACAAGAGGCTTTGGCCGAAAATAGGAATAAAAGGGTTGAGATGTTATTCTACATTCTGACACGTTTCCAATTAACTGGAAAATTCGGGATGCATTTTATATATATTATAGACACATACCTGAGGATCCTGAGAATTCGTCTGATTGCCGACTTTGCAGCTCATTCTAATAAAAGTTCAATAACAAGAGCAGGGCACACTTCTTGGACAATAAGAAAATAGTCAGAAACTTTTAATGAGGTTTCGGGTTTTTTCAGTTCTTTTTGGGGGGAGGTTTCACTTTCGGCAACGGCTTGAGATATTTCAATATTTTTCAAACTATTCACGACGGTTCTGTAAAAACAGTGACAGAAGGGAGTTTCCGGACTTAGGCACTCCTCCGAATTCATGAAAAATGTAATAAAATTGCAATAATTCACTTGGTACAAGTCCAGTTCCCGTTTTTTATTTTAAAATTTCCAGAACACTCCAACTACTGCTTACAGCTTCCCCGAACTCGGTTGGATGCTGAGATTAGGATTTTTTGCAAGTTACCCGGCCCCGTATTTTAACACTTGAACGGAGGTTGACGAGATACAAACTGTTATTATTAAGTCATAAGTATCGAGAGGATGTTAATGTACTAGTTTTTCTCTTGCATAAAATGTGTCCTTTATGGTTGTCTACACTCACTCTCTATCTTCTTGATAGGCCAATTTTTTCACCGGATTTCGGAACACGGTAAGTTGGTGCCTGTGTTAGCCGGAGTTGCCAACACGAATGAAATGCAATGAATGGCAAATTTAATTCGCGACGACGAATGTTGGATCTTTTTCACCCGGGCTCCCCTATTCCACTTCTTCTCACTCCGGTAACTTGCTTAATGTTTAAATATCTACAGGAAGCAGTTTTCGTACAGGAGCTCTGGTTGGTACAGGAGTGACTCTACTTTGTTCAGTACCCCGTGTCAAAGATATATCATCAAATGAGACTGAGTTTTTTACCCTCCGCTTTCGCCCCCGGTTTGTTATGGTGGGGCTGAAAAAGACAAGAAGATGGGTATTCAGTTTAAGAGGCAGTTGTCTTGTAGTTTTTTTCATGCAGGTTTGTCACGTTCGCCAAAGAACCATAAAACTCATTCGACAGGACAAGTTCTGTTGATCCAAAATAGAAATTTAGTTCTGGCTTGTAGAAAAAGAATGATGGCTTTTATATCGAAATCTTTTTCTCTAAAGATTCCTTGGATTGAAAAGGTTCCTCTCCTCAATAAGCGGGTTGGGATTGAACGATTAGACAGTTCGTTCTTAAAAACATCCTATAGATCCCTTACGATTTAGTAATTACAGCCAAAGTTTCAATGAAATTCAATCAGTCCGGATAATACGATTCAGGAGGATTACATATGGTCTACAGAGTTTATCAACTTGATTAAGGGGAAGCCTACGTTTCGGAAAAGTTTGTGAACTTTAGCTGAATCGTCTCCTCAATCCTCTCTAGAATGAACAATGCAAAGAAGAAGTTTTACAAGATACCCCGATAATGACGGAGGTTAATTAAAGAGTCTCCGTTTGAAAAACTGCTTGATGAAGTAAAAACGACAGGGGAAAATGAGTCGGACTTTTTAACTCGACTTTTTGACAAATTGTTGATTTCTTCTCGGAGGATGGCAAGTTATTTGAGGAAAGTGATCCTTCTTATTTATTTTCACTATCAAGTTCCTCTCCTTTATCTTCTCAGCTACGATGAAGCACGACTTGGTCTAATAACCGTGATCCTTTGCCAAAGTTTAGAAACACATACCTCGTCGAACGGAATTCTGCTTCTTCTTCCTGCTTCAATTCAGTCCTCCAGCAAGGCTCTATACTTCCTCCTCGTTAGAATGGCTGAATTCACGGTCTTCAATTGTACTTTTCCTTGTGGTTCTTCAACAACTGTAAGGAAAAAAGAGCAATGAAAAAATGCGGATCGGTTGAAGTTGAGTATTTTTAGGTTTTTAGCCGACCGACCCATTGTTTATAGTACGGAGATTGGAAAGCCAATTTTACACGAAAGTAATGTTAGACACTGGGTGACTAGGTATGCGGGTATCCCTTATACGTTGATTACATAAACATAAACACGTTTACGATTTATAACACGAACGAAGGGATTTTTTCCTCGTTGAGAGGAAACACGTATAAATTTGTTGGTATCAGGAGGTATCCCAATCGCCCCTGATTTTCGGAAAAGGTTTGAGGAATTTAGAGAAAAAACCCGAAAATATTTTCTGGGGGGTTAATGAGTGAGACCTACATTTTTATACTCGGTTTTTTTACGAAGAATTTTATGATCTTGAATGTTAGTTCGGGTGCGAAGTAGAATCTACCTTAAAAAAGAGAGTTGGTATTGTGCTAGAGCGGGTGATCTCCATGTGAAGCGTTAGGACCCTCTCCATTCAAGTGACATTTTACGACCTTTTATCTTTAACACAAAGTTTTACTCACACAAATTAAACCCACACAATCATTTCAACTCCGTATACTCTCAACTCAGCTCCGCTTCTACATTACCAGTAGCTTTAAATTGTAGGTTTACATTACTGATATATATGCCACTTCTTCCTTGACAAGAAGCCCTGACTCTGAATCTATAGAGCAGAGAAAATTATAATAGAACAAAATCTTTAAGCCTTTCATACGAAGAATAGGCAAACGACATGCGACATCTCCCCCATTCCCGTCACTGATGGTTAACTCTCTTTCAATTACATAGACGCCTGAAACGCGTCTTTATAATAATATGTTGTAGGATAGAAACTAAATACACCACCACATTTTAACGGTTTCCCAAGCCACCACCAATTCCCTATTAAATTACAAATCGTCTGTCTCAATGCAATCCGAAAATTCTTGACTTTCTACAAAAGTTTGCCAAAATTTGCAATACTTGTAAAAACTGCAGTACAGAGTAGGCCCATTAGCTGATGGATATTCTGCACTCGCTGGATTATTTATTAGGGATTAGACTCCCTAGTTTAGATTGCAGCTGCATTTCAGCGAATTCGACACAGTTTCTACAACTGCTATGTCAAATAGTCAAATGGCAGAACTAAAGTTGGATTTGATTTGAGTCAAGCCAAAATCATTAGTTTATAAATGTAACTTGAGTCAACGAGGGCAAAAACATTGTAGATTCCATAACGATTTTGTTTAGATGCCGACAATATATTAGTGTTCTTGAGGCACTGGATGAGGTGATGAAAGGGTTCCAGCCAAATTACAATTTTAAAGCCCATAAATATTCAAAAATGACTGCATTTGGCAGAACATTCGTTTCTCCGACCATTCCAGTGCCTTGATGATGTACTTTGTCATATATATCGGGAAGGCTAACTGCTAACTCAAAATAGGGGAATGAAATATACGGGAACTATTCCCCGAGTTCAAGTCCTCTTAACTCATAATCAGTTAGTGAAGCGAAATCGTCAAAACATGTCTTATATTACAACTATTTTTCAGATATACGACTTGTTATGCAATGAAGTGATTCCAGAACGCCCCAAAGATACACACAGGCCCTACGATACTCGCAAATATTTACAAACAAGACTCGCGGAACGAATGCCCCCTCTCCACTAATACGGGATTCGTATATTATATCTACATGATCCTGTAAACTTATTACGCTAATAATTGTAAGGATGAGTAATAAATTGTACAAAGTTTGTTTTGGCCGACTGCTTTTACTTTCATTTAAGTAAAAAGCTTCGTTACTTATGCAAATGCGGCTGAGTCACCAGTACAACCTAGGCTCTATCTCGTACGTTTACGGGAATCTATGGGCAAAATACGGGCAGATTTTCCCGACTAAAGAGTCAATCTCCCTTCATCTACTATTTAGTAGGTTTAGTCAAATGAAGAATGAAGAATCCGGGAAATAAAACATTAAACGAGCTTCTCAACCTTTCAACGAATTAGTTTATCTTCTAGCTTTCAGCAGTCGAGATCCGTTATCTCAACGTGAGATTAGTTGAAGTATCGTTGTCGGTCTTTTTGGAGAGAGAAGACATTACGGACTACCTACAGACTTATGGGCGGAGAGGAGGAGAAAATCTAAATTAAAATCCTGACTGAGGAGATCGTCTCTTTTCCCAAAGTACTTAAATACTTGATAGGAACTCGCAGGGCCATCATTATCATCATCAGCGGCTGCCTGATCGGATTAATTGCTATTCACCATTCAGTTCTCTCCATGTACTTTGGGTTCAATTATTTCTCTGTGGGGGTATGTAATCAAAAGCACTCTTAATCCAAGAGAGCCAAGTAGGAGCTTCTTTGCTTAACGGAGCACAATACCTTCCTGTCCTGCCTGTCCAAAGACCCGTCCCATTCCGTCGGAAAGTAATTTCTAGTGCCAGAAAGCAGTGGTTTCGTTATGGGAAATCGACGGGGAAGAACGGGCCCTGGTTCTCCCTGCCAGTTTGGGTGACAGAAAGTTCTCCAGTATTTTATTTCTGTGAATTCGGTCTTCGACCATAAAATTCCCGAGGCCCAGGCTTGACGTGATAAAAGGGAAATTTATCCCATATCATATTTAATCTAATATTAGCCAACAGGTGAATTGAAAGAAAATACTTTGATATGATGGAATGAAAGGCTGAGTCAACTTTAGATATCAAATATCATATCAACCCTATTCCAGCTCCTGCCGAGCGTTTTGACGAGTTTCAGAAAAAGTGGGATTTGATACGAAACTCAAGCTCATTTTTTATATTTCTTTTATAGTTAAAGAGAGATTGCTTGGCATGAAACCAATATCGCTTTTAAATAATATTTAAAGGGATTTGATTTCACTTTTGATTTTTTATGGAACTTTGTGCTACTAAATCACATTATGACATGCATTTTAACTTTGATCTCCTATTTAGCAGAGGGGATTGAGGTTGAGACCTTGAGGTACAACCACAGGCCCTACTTTGAAATGGTCTTGTAGCTTCAACTGTTTTCTTTGACATTAGTTCAATCGGAAGGAATTAAAAATGCATTCGAGAATTGTATTTGACCACAACTGTTGTTTAAACCATTTAGAACCCTTGGGTTTCAATTTTTAAGATTAGAATTTAAATTCACAATTTTAACAGTTTAACAATAACTTCAAAATAGCAGCTTCAGCAATATATATTTATACATCCTGAAGGCGACAGAGCGAATCATGATTTTGATGTCAATTCCCTTGTTCAACAGTTTGGGATCACAGTTCAAGTTTCAAATCTTTTAGTGCCTTAAGCTGTATTATTTGCTATTTGATAACAAGACATGATCTTCTGTTTGCTTCGAAGTTCGAGTTGAATTCTCAAATATGTATCTCAAGCCGAGATATACGACATGGAAGTAAAGCAAATAAAAATGCTATATCATGATCCTTTCAAATGTCTATTTTTTAAATGTATACTTTGTCTGCAGGACTTCTTTGTTCTACACTTAAAAACTTATTTACATTGACGGTATTTGTATCAGAGTTTGAAAAGTTTAAGTACTTTTTTTGGTTACTTTGGATTTCGGTGTTTGTGTCCTAATATCTTAGGATGCCGCATATTGCTCTTTACCACGAGCGGTGGTAGAGAACATAGCCAAATCTTCACACTTTGCAAATGATCTCGCCCAACTATTCCCAAGGAAAATAAATAGCTATTGTAGCAGTTGCCAAAATTTGAATCCATCCTCATGCTTCTCGTACCTTCCCATTCTGCCGTACTATCTGAAGTGTGAGTCCATTTAAACAACATTAAAATCATATAGCAAGGCCTTGTTGGTTACCGCATTTTCATCTCAACATTAAACCCCCTAGCAAAAATGTGATCATATATCCCTTCATGTTTTTGCATAATTTATTTCGCAACCATTCGTACTACAATTATTAACTCACGGAGATCGTTCCCGGTTCAAGAGGTTCTGTATTGTTAAAATAATTACATAAAACTGACACGATGGAGATAAATCGTCGGATCCATTCTACAGCTTTCCCCTTTATAATTAGGCTAAGGAACCAGAATTCCTTTATTCTTTTGTCGACAAAATCGACTCGGGAATGTGTTTACGGAGAGTAAACTATCTATAGGGTAATAAACATCGGAGAATTGTGTGTAGTAGCCCCGAGAAGATGTGCAAACTGAGGCCTCCATTAATCTCTTCTTATAGGAAAGGAAAGACAAACATTTGTCACATTGTCAGATGAGAATATTTCTCGGAAATTAGGGCTGCTCAAAAACATGGTTAAGATAATAGACACCTTTCCTCCGGGGTCTGGAATGTCCTCATCTCGATCCCGATTTCCGATCTCTCCGAACTCCGAACTGTTGTTCTGAGGGAGAGAGAGCCTCATTTTCATCTGCACCTCGAAACCTTTGTAGAAAAAAGGGAATGGGATGGAACGAGTGGAGGATTTTCATGTAAATTGGATGGCATCTGCATAAAGCTGCACGGAATGAGGTTCTGAATATATGGAGATTAAGTGCCGAACATGAGCCTTAGTACTCTGTTGTGGAGAACGCGAGCTTAACCTCGAACCCTTTGGTGCATCCAGAGACGTTAATAGACTATCAACTTCGGCTTTAAGGTAATGTAAGATAAAATTCGGTCTTCCAAGAAGATGGTCTCGGTTCAGTGCCTCGATCTTCTTCTTCCATAATTTCTGCAGGGGAAATGTGGTAATATTTTCATATTACGAGTACATCCTTCTCTTTGATGTTCTTCATCATCAGTGCTTATGTTGTAGGAGAAGATGCCAGAGTACCGACTAGGACATCCTGATTGGATGGATTTAGTTACGTAATGCTTTATGAATAAAAGGATGTCACTTTTATGTGATAAAAAGATTCTAAATTGATAATTTTTCCGAGAATCTTCAAAAGCTAGTCTCGATCGAGTCGTTCAAAGAAATATCTTGGCGACAAATGTGACATGGCAGAAACTCTTTAAGTGTGTCCCGGCAATTAACTTTTTCGCCCCCAATTATTTTTCAATTAAAAATTTTCAAAATTAAAGGGAAGATCTATAGAGGAAATGTATGGTTACAGTTTATACTATTTCAAGCCATGCGTAATAAAGAAGTTGTTATTCATAAAACAATGAAGAAACCCCTTTGATTCTGGTCCAACGCAAACGTACTATGCCACAAATTACTCATGAGCAAATAAACATTGTAGAAATTGTTCTAGCAGAGGACTTGGGGAAAAATAAACAATGACCCGCTTGAACAAACCCACCTGTGAACCCTTTTAAGTAATTGACCATCAGATCATCATCTGAACACAAATAAAGTAAAGGCTTATGATTCCATCCAACCTTTCAACTGATGGAGAAAGTAAATCAAAGTGATTGGTAGCCATATAACATATACTATAAGTATGTGGGATATGGATGGCATAAAACCACAGGTTGATGGGAAACTACGAGATGAAACGATTCCAACAGATCAAAAGCAAAACAAATAAATTTTTAGGAAAATGAAGCCTCAAAGACATATCGGCAGGAAACAGTGTTTCGATGATATTAAAGAAAAAGTAGAAAACTTGAGCCGGTAATTACATAGAAGCGTCATTTCCGTCGACAGATTGCTTAATTTCTAAAAAAAGCTTAGATTGAAAATGGACATGCTTTATTACACAATCAAATCAAGTGCTTTGAAACCTAAAAACAAAGACCTCACGTAAAATAGTTGAGAATTTTAATTTGAGTAAAAGGATTTTATTTTTCAGGTGACAAACAATAGTTTTACACAACCTCAATTGCCTGTATCGAACGAAACCACCTTTTCACGTTATAACTGACCCTACCGTACCACACTGTTTTACATACAAACGCTTATAACATTCTCCTATCGATTTTCAGAAATTGAGTAAGGAAAATAACAAGGAATTCCTGGAATCAAAAATCAAATCTGCACATCGATTTCATGCCATGTCATCCGTAGGAATGTGAAATACGATATTCGACTCAAGAACCCCGAAACTTCTCTCGACGACGGAACTGCATCATAAGTAAATCCTGAAATGGGTTTCTAATGGAACTTGTCTATTATTGAAAATGACACGGTGAGTAGTTGAATAGGACTTTCACACCATATTACATATTATCACCCCTATCACCGCAGGAGTTGATGTAGCAGAAGGAAATTGAAATATTGGTTGTTTCAGTCCCAGCCTTGTTTCCCTACCAGAAGAAACAGAGACTCCCTACATTCTGCACATTCTGATTGAATTGAAGGAAAAGAATCTCTTCGGAATTGGACTATTCACACATTCAGTTCAAGCACGCATGAAAAAGATTCCAGTCAACCGAGTGACGCATATATATTTCAGCCTTTTTACCACAACCAACAGCTCTCTATCCGTTTCCTCGTTCGTTTTCAATATTTTCCCCTTCTTACCGGCTCAAACAATCCATTGTTTGTGGGAAAAGAGGGATTTTTCACTTACTTATAGCACTTAATCCATCAAAAGCGTCAAATCCAATCCAGCATGGGAATTGTGTATTGGATTATGGAAATGGGTGCAAATATTCTTGATTCCGAATTCAAATTAGCCTGTGTACTTTTAAATGAATGTCTCACCTCGACCAGAGAGGAAACTCAAATATTATTACTCCGACACAAGGCTTCACGTCTCAAGTAACAAATTCATGAAATTTGCAAGGTTCAACTGTATTAGCATGAGTGCATGGATACATATCAAATAGCAAATGAATTGCTTTCCTCCTCCCAACGTATTGTTACATTGAACTCTGTGATTCCTGCACAACGACCCACCCATTTAATTCCCATTTGACGAGGAGGCCTTTCACCAACTTCCTTTGAGACCAGAGCAGATCTTCTTTCATCAATAAATCTGGCTAGCGACAGAAGAAGCCTTTCACCAGAATAATTCATCTACTACAAACTAGGGCTTGTAGAGCTGAAACGTGAGTAGAAAGGCTTTATTATTTACTTTGGCAAACGGATTTCAAATCCGTCTATTCGAATTGTTTATTGCTACAAATCCGTATACTCTGTAATCTTAATCAAATATGCAGCGAACTCAATAATATATGTATGTTTTTAAGATCCTTAACTCTGGCATCTCCAGTTCCCAGTATCAAACAAAAATAGGATCTGCCTCCTGTCAATCAATATCTTTTTATTGCGTATTTTATATTTTCGCACATCCACATCGCAGAAAAATGATTAAACATTAAACAGGAAATTGCATAAATCTAATTTCAAGAAGTAGATCTACTCCTGCGCCATTCAAATCTATTTCCCAATATTTTGGATAAGAAAATATGATTTTTTTTTGGGAATCATAAGCGGAAATGAAAATTTTTATACCTCCTGGATTTTATATTAAAAGGAAAGAAAGGCCTAGCAGAGCCTCCAGCTTTTCCCAACGATTTATTACGATAAAGTAAATCCCTGGTTGTAAAATGGAGTGAAACACAGGTGGGGTGGCACATGTAATTTCCGCCGTCATCTTCGGAGTTGGATGTGCTGAAGACGTCAATTTATTACCGAGTTAGCGAATACCCGCTCCTCGTCATATCCCAAGAAATAAACTCGGAATAAATAAGAATAATTGTGATCGTTCGTTGAAAGTAAGGAGGAAACGGGGAGCACCTGCGTGGCCCTAATTAAATTTAGAGATCAAAAGGCTCTTAATTTTAGTCCCGACGCTCTTCCTAAAGTTTTACCGTTTCTTGAATCACGCTGCACTCTCCTACTTCAGATTGAGCCAATTAGTTGATTAGAACTGTTAAGCAACTAAAGGGAGAGAAGGAGCCTTTTGATTTCTTTTCCATCGTGAAAGTCGAAAAATAAATAAATTAATGCATAAGGTAAATAGCAAACAGCATCTGGAACCTCTCGGTCCTTCCTAAACTACTACGCCTCGATTACAATATTTTCCTTCGTTATCCTCACCAGTTAGCAATTACAAAGAACCGAGTATTAGCATACTTTAAAATCCCAAACTCCAACCACTACCTTTTCCGGCTGCGAATTTAGATTTATTTCAAAACAAACGTTAGAATAAGGGAAGTGAAACAACTTCCAGTTCCCACACAACTATGCTAATGAGCATTCCCCCGACTCATCATAACTCATCCTCATCATGTGCCGGAGTAGTAATTGTATTCTGATCCAATTCCTTCTCCTACCTTCTCCAGCCTCCTTATTTCGAATCTGATCGGGTAGAGTAACACCTCAAGGAATTGGATTTGTTATGCCTGGAGAGCCTCTAAGGCTCTCTCTTCTCCTGAGATAAATTCCTGGTGGTAACACGTGCATCCAAATCCAGCTCTTCCTGCCAACTCCATGTCTGTCGGTATGCACACCCTAGCCGAACAGTAGTTAGGAAACCGAGAAGCTGCTCCTCTTCTGCTTTACATTTTCATAAAAAGGGGGAAATAAGAAAGTATCTATTTTCACTTCAAAGAAGTAAAGAGAGAGTGCGAGGGGAAGTGAGACCAAACCGGAGTCGATACTACGGAAGCCGAGGGAAACAAGTTCTTTTAGGAACTAAAGAAGTACGTGAGTCGCATGGAAAAATTCGAATTTTTTCAACTTAAGACGGAGATCTCGAGAGGAGCATCTTATTCCTTAACAGGGTCATCTCAACTCAGCCTGCATTCATCTGCGGAAGTAAGAGGCTGAGCTTGGATGGACGTGCATCTGCAAGGCGATCAGAATACATCCAAGCCAGAGGAAACCGACCATTCCCCTGCGTTCCATCTTCCCTACTTATGCGGGGAGAGGATTTTAATGCCGATGATGAGTTCATCAGGGAGAAGTGGGAATTTCCCCGAGAACAGGCTCCTAGAAACTTGTTATCATCCCATGATTGTCGGCGAGCTACGCCGCTGATTTTTAGAACCCACATAAACCTCCACATTGTGTATGTACCTTTATATACATATTTAGAACTTTGAGAAGGAAAAGGAACCCTCCAGATTTTCAAGAGAGAGAGATCGATAAGAAAGCAACCTGGCCATTTACTGCTCCTCTCTCTCTCTTTCAGAGAGTCTGGGAAAGATGAGGAAAAATCTTTGGTTGTGTGGGTTTTGAGGAGAATGCAGTTTACCTTATTCCTATTGGCTCATATCACATTATCCTGCTACTTTCTTCTAGTGTGCTGAGTGCATGAGAAAGTTGGAGAATATGAGGATTCGAAAGTGCCATCAGCTCCAAAGATATACATATATATAGGGTGTACAATGGTAATATCCAGCCAGGGACAATTTACATTTTCCGAGAATGGGGAGAAAGCGACACGATTTAGTTGAGTTGATATGGCTATTACCCTCATTGATGACAACGGTCTCCTTGCTTAGCGTTTTTCTATGTAGATAACGATTTAAATTCACGTGGAAACTGTCTTTGTTCTGCTCTGACGCCTTTGTATTGTGATGAGATATTTTGAAGCCCGTTGGGCCAATAAAGTCAAAGTGTAATCCAAGGAGAGGCTTAAAAAACCTCCTCCCAGCAGAAGTTGCTGTCATTCGAGTTTTAGCATCCTTAACCTAATATCGGATAGAAGTTCTTTTAATGTTTTATTTTATTGGTTCGCAGATAGCAGTAACATGCATTTATGTATTCCAAAATACACATAATGTTTGTTGGATCTGTTGTTGAGTTGATAGGGGAATGATGTTGACCTACAGAACCTTTAAAAGATTTATGCCAGAACTCTGGAGATGTAATCGGATCTGACGGCAGTAAAGCTCCGCGCATAATTTTCCTGTCTCGCCAAATTAGGTTTTGATTACTATCGGAATTTCCTTCCTGGCCAAACACTTATTGTTAGACGAATCCCTGAAATACAGTTATGGCAGGAACATTAACTTTGATTTATTGAGCCCAAGTACAACAAACACAGAGACACTGGAGAGCTGTACTTTATCTTCCCGTATAATATAATGCCTGATATCAGTCTTCGGAATTATGGCGGTGGCTCTCTATTAATGTGAAACAACTTTAGAATTTTCTGTTGCTTCTTTCTCCAGAGGGCTTAAAATTATTGCCATGATTTTGAAAGAGCATAGGACCATTCTACATCCACAAAAGGCTTCACTGTCTTCCTAGAAGATGAACTTCAATGGATGTAAAAACAAGTTGTTTTTACTTGCAATCTGTTCGATTCGAATTTTAATTCAATTATTACGGAGGAACACGAATTATGATATATGAAGCCAGTGAGTTTTCAACATACTAACTATTCTCCAAAAACACCAAAATAATTGAATCTGCACAATCATTACATGAATCTGTACCCTGCTCTTGTTTTCTGCTCCAGCCGAAAGGTATGATTAATTATTAAAGTTATCCCTCTTGTTTGGGTAACAGTTCTTGATGCTAATGAATGGAATTAAACTCAATCCCTACATACATACAGCATTATTTCTACATCGGATAATAGAAATCAGATATTCACAGAAACGCAGAATCATTCAATTGTATTCCGGACATTGAGAGTAATTATTAAGTTATGAAACTTTAATCCCTATTTCAATGACGACTGCAAAACTAACGATCGAAATATCGAAAATAAGGAAACAGCTCGGGGATGAATGATTGATGTGCATTGATTATCACCCCTCCACTTCTACCCTTCCTGATTGTCGATTGGATTTAGTTTGGGTTGAGGTAGCACTGTTGACTGCACTTTCATTCACAGTCATTATTTCAAGGCTTGTAATTTCGGCGAGGGAGACGTGATGATGGATGTGAAATCATGAATGTGTCTCCACATCCTTGGAAAGGATTTGTGAACTGACTGCCTGGGATTGCTGGTCAAATGCAAACTCACACTCCTGCTAAGTGCATAATAATAGAGCAAGGAGAGAGGAGGAATCAATTGGAATTTGATGGGAAGTAATAATATTCGTTTTAGAGAGAGAGCATGGAATGAGGGCCAAGAGCCCGTAATTGCTTTCCAGAGTCCGAGTCCACGAACCAAACTAATTCTTTTTAGTTGTTCCCTATATCCTCTCTAATCCCAGTCCGTTGAACTGTCAGCTAAAAGTCCGGTCGATAATTGATGTTGTCAGGAACGGTGGTGGCAGTAGTGGGTTTGGACCTTGGACGAAGAGGAGGCTACTACTTCAGCCTCGATACCAGTTATTTTCCTTGGAAATAATAGGAACTTGTGGACGCATTATAATGACCGGGAAATGGAAGGGGAAACACACATGAGAGCATTTACTCCAGTACACAGAGATAAAACAAGTGGAAGGTCTATAAATTAGACACGGATACGGAATGATCTCCGTGGATTTACATTGGCTATATATTGTAGGGTGGACTGGACGGAAGTGACCGAAGTTGTCAAGGGATTTCAGATCATGAGATTCATTTACGGTGGATGGAAGAAGGAGAAAGGACTGATTTTGTTGCTCACAATATCAATGCTGGTTTCGAGTGTCTGCTTGATTAAGTAACTTTTATGGACTCTCTCTCTCTCTGTCCTTCCTGTTTACTACAGACGCTCGAGTAAACTGACCAACATCACAAATGAACTTCGCCGTATATTAAAAAAATTCTATCAAAAACAACCCGACCGGCGACCACATGACAAATACAAGAGAACTGTGAGTAGCCTGCAAAACCTTATTGTAATATTTTGCATCTGAGCCGTGCATGTTCCCTTTTGTTAGCTTTTCATTATCGGCCCTCCTGTTCTATGACTTTTCATCTCTATTGTACAGAGTAACTTTTCGTCGCAGTTATGAGGCTATCTCGGTCTACATCTTCCTTGCATAATCACAACTAGTTGTTGTACAAATGAATTGATGTTTCAAAACACATGCTCTTTTGGAAATCATTTAGGAACACAGAGACTCGTATAGAACTGATTAGAAACCCCAATAACTGAACATAGACCGTGTATGACTCAGGTTCCATAGAATTTCAGTAGGATCTGTAAACTATGAACGAGCAACAGCATGCTCTAATATGCAGGGCGTTCAATTACAAAGTTCCGCTGTTCTATTCAAGCTAAGGGCCCTTCACAGTCCTTTCACCGCAGCAGTGGAACTCTCTTAGAACCAGAGTGTCCATAATCAATATAATGATCCATCATTTGCCAATACTGGGAACCCAACCATGAATGTCTGAGGTAAGTCTGACAAGGGAACATTGTCAGATGTTCAACTCCGTATTTTTTCAAACTTGTTTCATTTGAAAGAGGATCTAAAATAATGAAACTTTAACATTGGAACTATCGGTGACTAAAATCGTTTTGACGTAGTAAAGTCGGTGGGAAGGTCAAGGACTGCGAGTTTCACATGAAAAACTAGCATGGGCGAGAAGGGGAGAAAGAGGAGAAAGTCGACTTTTCCCCTTTTCAACTCTTTTCCATGAAAAGTCGCGACCGAGATAGGGAGTTAACATTGGAGGACCCCCCAAATTAGTATTGCACTGAACCACCCTTTTCGCAAAATCTAAACGGGGACTTAACATAGGAAACCCTGAAATCGCGACCGCTTCTGGATCTTCCCACCTACTTTACTACGTCAAAACGATTTTAGTCACCGATAGTTCCAATATTAAAGTTTCATTATTTTAGATCCTCTTTCAAATGAAACAAGTTTGAAAAAATACGGGGTTGAACATCTGACAAGGTTTCCTTGTGAGAGTGAAGCCAAAATTTGGGGTTTTATTTCAGTTGATGATCAAGGCGAAATTCCTTTCACCGCCGTAGGCTCAGTACTCATCCCTCATCTCATCCGTACCTATTTTGATTGGAGAAAGGGCGGAAGCCGATACTTTGTTTCCATTCTATGTAGCTGCATTAGGAGTGGAGAGGACAGCTCAGAAGAACGCGGATGTGATGGGACAAGAAAGTAGAGTAGAACTAACATTCGGGACATGGACATGACTATGACATTCATGACATGGCATTATCCCTAATGACGAGGATTCGATGCGAAAGGAAATAAAAGGCCCTCTCCCTCATGAACAAACAACATGCTTATCTGGTCCCAGTCAGTAGGTGCATGCACGGACTGCCCCGCACATCCTCCTTTACATGTAAAAAGAGTTGTCAACCGGATTTTACTTTACGACTGTAGAATCTTAAGATTAGAGGCAGAAACTGAAGAGGAGGGGGAGGTGGTCCTCCTCAATTCGATACAAAAGCCTTGTCCATTTCTTTTCATCCAATTTTTGTAAGTCGGACTCCGAAACGGTAGACACGTGAGAGGACGGGCTGGATTTCAGGCGAGTTATATTATCCCATGACATTTCCATGTTTAGCCAACGGGAGAGGGGAATGAAAAATCCAGCAAAAGACGTCAGATTTTATATTCGCATCAGCGAGCAAATCAGTTCACCTGGCTGCTTCGGTCATTTTCGACACCCGGGGACAGTAAGTTAGTCGTAAGGACATGTTACATGCTGCTTCATCGGGGACTTTTGCCAAGTAACCTAGAGCAGTAGAGACCATGTGTATGTATGTACGCAATTTATTCTTGAGCAACATTGAAGCAAGACAAGTGGTAGGCGTTTTTTCCTCACTTTTTTAGTCTATCTTGACCGAATTCGGATTAGGATTTGGATGTCATGTCCTGCTCTACCGCGGGGCTAAATCTTTGTTATTTCTCTTTCTTCACATGCAATATCCAATCCTTGACGGTTTGGGAAAGTAAGTAAGTGATGTCCATGTCACGTTCACGCAATGCAGATCAAAGATTTCGTTTTACGAGGCCCGTTTCTATATATGACAGCCTGTCAATTTCTAGTTTCTAGACGTAACTTTTTTCACTTATTTTTCCTGCTTGCTATAGACTCAAGAGCCCCAACTTACAATGCTTAACTAGTTTAAGAACAGCTTATATTTATTTTGTTTCCTGGACTGGATCTATGACTGATCTTCCGAACAATCCAAAAAAATAGTAATTTAATAAATTGACGATGAAAACCAGATAAGATTCGGACCTTTATACATTTATTAAGTTATTCGGGATGGAGTACACTTCATGACTATCATGTAAATGTCATTTTAATTCAATCGTCTAAGACAGTTTCATAATTAAATCCATAAACCAGTTTCAAGAAGATATTGTTTGACATATCCGTTCTGAAAGTTGATATAGATGGATGAGAGTTATGAATCAGATAAAGTGCTGAGGATTTTGTTGTGACATTTATATTCGGTACTATTTTTCATAATAAATTAGTTCGTCAGCAGCAGTCTAGACCTTACATCAGCATAATTTGTACGATCTTGTTTTACGACTCCTCATGGCGCCCGCATGTTCACACTCACATATACTTATTGCCGTTTCGTAAAGCATTTGAAAAGAACCAGTTGAATATTATAGACGATTAAATTCTGATCAATTTATAAATAAATTTTAAAAAAACTATTTCGGCCTTCTAGTATGTGTTAACAATACGGTTACTTCCGTTACAAGGAACATACAAGATTATTAACCAAAATGGTATTTTAAATCCAAGCCATTCAGGCACATGAGCCTTGTTTTTTTAGACTAGATATCCCTCAAATTTCCAACCCGACTCAAATTTCATCTTAAAGTGCGGAATCAACAATCCCGAAAGAAAAATAAACAAAAACTATGGGAATGGAAGCACGCTGGTTGTGGGGTAGTCAAATTTCAATCTTAAAAGCTCTTTCACCGGTTAAAGGAATCCAACTGGCAATAAAATTCCCATTAAAACATACAGCTTATCAGCTCTTTCAACAGTCCCAAATAGATTTGTAGCAGCTGGTTCACCCAATCACTCAAAAATCAACGCTTTTTGATCCCTCACTGACATTTGGAAATCCGTCTTATTGACTTTTCCCATATTTTTCGAGGAATAACTAACACATTGTAAAAGGTGCATTTGAATTCCAGCTACGAATTGATCCGAAATAATGATTTCATAAATCGAGTTGTAAACTTTATCCATCTGTCAGGCTTCCAGGAGATAACCAGGCTGTTCTAGAATAATATACTGCGAGAACATGATTGCTTCAAAAATAAAATGGAAATTTAAATAACATCATAAGCTAACCTAAGTAATAGGCTCAGACGTATATGTTTTTGGCATGTCGTCGGAGACATTAGAAAAAATTCAGACTTAATCAAGCTCTTGACAGGAGATTCAAAAAACCAATCAATCGATAAAAAGTGGTCTAAACGTTAAAAAGCATCCAAGCCCCTAAAGCCTTCCAGTTAGCTCCTGTCTCCGCCGTTTCAACCTGACGGTATAACTCGACAGGTACAAGAGTACTTGTCAGCTAATAAATCTTTTATAAACTCATCAACTCATTTAAGACCATTACTTAACATCGAGAGGGTTTCATGAGAGTCTCGGTTCGGCTACTACTTGTATATGAGTTGCATATGTTATTAGGTATCCTATTGTGTTGATGTATCGTTTGGTTAGTTTAGGATAGCCTAAAGCAAAAGCTTGCTCTTGGTTAGCCTGGAGGGGATATATAATATCGGTGGAGTAGAAGCCCTGTCACTTTCTTTCACCGGGTTTTTTGTCTCTATATATTTTGGTTATTGTTATTAGTTACCGAACTCGAACACTCGTCTCCTAGCTTAGCATATCCTTGTACGTGGATTTTTTGAAGGTTGGTTGGTCATATGAATATAATTCAATTCCAGTGTTTGGTTTTGGATACTCTTTTCCCCGGAGGGGTCTCCCTTTTTCCTGTCACTATGGCGTGGGAAGATTAAACGATACTGTCAACTTTAATTAAAAGTCATGCTGAGTGACTTCACTTGACTTCATTTTACTTTCCTGACTTTTTGGCTCCGACATTTGAGAGTCATGATTTGGCTCAGTCGGCCATATCTTCATTTCCGTCCTTTTCCACCCAAAATACTCTACATCTCACTCGGCCTATCTCTTTTAATTGTCACGTCAAATCTACTCTCATCGCATTGGCCATTACGGGTTGTCTAAACAGAGTCGAGGCACTTTGATGAGTGATTTTGCATCTGATTTGTATATCACGATCAGATCTATGCTATGTTTAGCTAGAGAGTTACAACAGAGGGATGCATGCATATATATGCATTCCAACTATGTAGATACATGTTTGCTTTTTCAGAGTTTCCAGGAGGTGATGCATATTAAGTGGAATCTGCAAGAACAAAACAGGAAAAAATGCCTTTCTCTTACGTTTAATGTAGGATGAGTAAGGGGATTTCCTCTCCGGGCGTAACAAACAAATTTCCAAAGACAGGTGTGGCTAAATCAGTTAATTGCTTTCAGTATGAAACCTTCGGAATAACAGATCCAAACCAGGCTGTTGCTCAAGCGTCAGGGAGTACAGTGGGCACTCTATCTCTCAGTAAGCGGTATGTCGTACCTGGAAGGAAAAAACAGAGATTTAGATAAAAATCTTTTGTACGCTTTCAACAAGAATCCTCCAAGATGACTCAATACTTTTGCACCATCCTTCATTAAGATTTCAATTCATCAGCAGCAGAATGTAAATGTTTCATGTTAGCTATTGAACTAGCAGAAAAAGCTTGTAGCTAAACAAAAATAGCTTCGTATTTTGATCATCTCCAAACGAAAATAAATATAGATATATAGCGAAATATATCAACAAATCCACATTGGGGTTGTTGGTTGTGGTGAACCAGTAATTACCCCGCTGGACATCTCGGAGCAGCCCTTATGGGTAGGGAGTTTGAAACTAATTTAGAATAGTTTGCACTAAGGCTTGTGATCTTTGTTCATTTACGGCTCCTCAAGATCCTTGAATCAGCATTATTAACGCCTTAATCGTATTATTTATTTATATTTAAGCCAGTGTGTGTGCTTCTAAAATGATGTTTGCAGATTTAAAGGACAAATCTTATCTCCACACAGTACGAATTAGAAAGACCCCTTTTCTTTTATTTGACTCTAAAAGCCCGGAAATATTTTGGTAAGGGACAAATGCCCCTCTGCCTCCTGTTATGAATGTAAGTATAAAACGTAGTATGTACAATTTTAAGAGACTTTATATGTACACCAAAAACATACATACTATTATGGCATCTGGCCAAGGCCGAAATTTCATTTGCAGGAGATGAGTGAGTTTCTTTACATGTCAAAGAGGAAGAATGTCTTCTTTCCTAAAGTTATTAAAGAAAGAACAAAAGTTTTAAGTTTACTTCGGTTTTTAGTTTTTGCGTAGGTTTCTCTGCACGCTAATTTGCATTTCCATTCTGTTGTATTAATACAGGAGCGTGGATACTCCGGACGTTATGTCAACCTTAAATTCCTATCCATTTTGTCCCGACATTTTTGAATCTTGTATATGTCGTTTGAAATTAGAAATCCTAAATAACGTTACACTGTTATTACGTTCAAGCAATCTATTGATCTATTGCTCCTCGATCTCGAGTGTGTGTAGGTAGTAGGTAGGCAGGCTTTTTGACATCGGTTAAACTCTCTTTGTTCGCTCAGACCCAATTTTCTAGAGATTGAGTCACACATCAATCATCTATAGTTCTATAGGACCCGTATAGTCCCGACGTGGACTGAAAATCCCCTTTTCCACATTTTCAGTCCGGGTATTTGGGTGGGATCAATGTATTGTGTGCTGGTTGAAAACATTTTTACGATCAAATCAAATTCTCTAAACTCAATCTTAAAAGAAAACTCTTGCACACACACACGTGTGTGCAATTTCTACTAAAAGTCGTTCCCGATCGATCTTATCCCATCCAACCATATCAAATTAAAATAAGGTATAGAGGAAAGGAAAAATTCCGTCAAATGCAATGCCGAATCTCGGGCTTTGTAGAACGGTTTTTAAAATAGAAATAATCATGGGAAATATTAAATTTCAATTTCTTAAAATCCTTCTGTTCCAGGCATTTAAAAGTGAAGTATATAAAGTAAATTGTGATTGTGAGTTAGACGATCTCTGAAAATGCACGGTAAATTGAGTTATTTGATAGAAAAAAATGATTACGTAACATGCAGTGAATATTCTTTTTCTTTTCTTTTAAACTTTATATTAATAAACTTGTTGAACTTTAACCTACAAGAATATTCTGCTATTTTACTTTACATCTAAATCTTAATTTTAAATATAATGTTCTTCCAACACATTCGGCTACACATCATTACACATTAATTATAATATTTAGTTATTTCTAAGTGCAATTAGTATCTATGCCTTTGAAGTTACTTCAACAATTTATTTGTCCAATCGAATATACACAATTGACATAAAAGCATACATCTGTAAAAGGCCGAGCACAAATTTTACTAAAATTGTTTTCTCTGAGCTGCTTTAAGTTTCTTTAAATGTCGTAAAGCTCGTAGTTTCATTTAAATGTCATTTTATTCACTGCCTACTGCAAACAGATTCGCTTATTTTGCAAGAAAGTACATTTTACACACCCTACCTCCTCGCATTTTAGAAGAATAATATAATTTGACTCCGGCTGGAACTGATTCCAAAAGTTTTAATGGATATTCTTATTAGTTTATATTTATTCCATCCAACATTTCTCGCTCTCCCCTTTGTAACTGCCAAAGGCAATAAGAAAAGAAGAAGAATAATAGGAATGATGAAGAAGGGAAATCCATTTTTTGTCAATAAGACTTCGCCGACTGGGATGTAATATGTAATATATATGGCACTCACTCATCTCCAGTTCCAGTAGCAATAGCAACAGAGAGACGGGCTCAATGAATCTAGAATAGTTTCGACAGGGGATTTCAACTATTTCAAGTGAAGAGAAAAGGTACTCCTAGTAGTCGAATAAGAGGTAGGGGTATTATGACGGGGAAAGGATTGCACGACATAGAATCAAAATGAGCTTTCTTATTCTTATTCCTCTGAATAGAATCAATAATAAAGTGTGTTCCTTGAGAGAAGTCTCATCCTGACAAACTTTAAGGCCCTCCATTCGTCATAAAAATTACTAAGGCCAAACTTTGACTTCCTTTTATTTCCGTCCTTCCGCCCTCGCTTCGTATTTGCATTTTTGGGCAGGAGTGATTGTACTCCAAAGATAGATGTTCTTTCCTGAAACCTCTTCTCAAGCTAGTGCTTTGCAAGCAAAGTAAATCATATAAAGTATCTCAAATCTCTAATCCAAATCCCCTCCTTCGTTCGATGCATGATCTGTACTATTGAGTTGGTAAAGGAACGACGGCTTTCTTGGAATCACGTCCCTTAAAATGCAAATCCCAATTTGCTGTTTTCGAAAGGAGACCTGGTGCATGGATTTTGGAGGAATGAGCTAGTCATCTAGAAACTGAAGCGACTGCTTTTTGAATCTGATTAGATTTTTTTTAAAATTAGCAACCGAAATTAGTAGTTTCGAGCTGAAGCGATCAAAGAGTTATCATAATGGAAAGTGTCAATTTCTAACGTCAAGACAAGAAGCAAATTCAAATTCTTATCGATAAAATACAGTACAACGATAGACTACTTCAAAGTGGGATATCGAAATGGGAAGGCAGTCTGGTTCGGAGGATAGCAGGATGTTCATTGTGTCTCAAAGCAGCGGAGCTGTCTCAACTCAATAGTTACTCGACGTGGAAGGAATATTGATAGTCTTCTATTCCTATTAATATCCGAGTTTTATTCATCGATCTTAAATTCATTATTCACAACGTGCAAGATTTCCCTTCTCAGGCCATGACTTCTTGTTAGGAAGAATAGATATATCGAATTAGAAGAATATTTTTTTTATATATTGACGAGGCCTTGCATCCTATTTCAAAGAGCTCTGGGGAATTAATTATTTTTAACAAAAAACATCATCCGATGCTCTGCTCTGGGCTAAACCAAGTTACACAGTGTGGGATCTATTCGAACTGGAAATATTGGGTGGGTGGTGCAATGACAAAATCAATATTAATTTTAAAACCTGTGAAAAATTGATATTTTTGATAAATGACTGAGTAGTAGCCGAGCTATTGATTATTTTTTTTGTTTACATATTTTGCAGAATTAACATTGTGGAATAATCCACTTTATTAGAGAACATGGGAAGTATCAACTAATTAGGTCACTATACACGTTTTTAAGTAATTACTATTCTCAAGTAACGGTTGGACTGGACAAGAAACTAGCTGACTTTTACTACTGACAATATGAATTACATGGGTAATTCGCAACAGGATATCTGTCCATCTAGGTTGACCGAGATAACAAACCCCTCGAAATGAACAGTCCACTGATAGTTCCCAACAAATGATAGGCCTATTTATGAACATCAGAACAGAAGCTTATTTAATCAGATAGAAAGACTTGTAATACGAGCCAACCAACTAGTAAGAGACAAATGTACGTGAGGACTATATAAAGTTGGAGAGGGTCGGAAAAACAATGTCATTTCCACATTCCAAACCCCTGTTCGTCGCCCACGAACAAGGCTCACATCACAAGTCATAACTTTCATAACCACAAAATTTCTCCATGAACCAGAGAAATATCGTAATAAACGAAAGACAAAAATGTGAGAGAGAAAGAAGAGTGGAATTGGAACGAGGATATTATGGAGTTCATTGGCAGAAATGAACCTAACTGATTGAGAGGACTTTTATGATATCTTTTTTTGAATGAGGAGAGTTGGAATTGAATAGAGATTTCGTGGCAGGAATGTCGTTAGGGATTATGATTAAAGAAGCCGAACCGAAAACCGAAATGATTCCCGGATTGGCGTTTTCTATATCTCTCCTCCAACTTCCCCGAATCAATCCCCACTGCCAACTTGCGTTACCGTCGTATCGGGATCCTCTCAGCTCGGGTAAATCTTTATCAAGTCAGTCATCAGTAAACATGGTTTACTCCTAAATGAACAAACATACCAATGCCACTCGGAAGAGCTCAGAAAAAGAGAGTTAAACAAATGTCTTCTCTCCTTAATTTGACGACTCGACTTACTAAACAGATCTTACTTAAAGATTCTTTCAATCCTATGAATCACTTTCCCAATGGGCCAGTTAGTTAAGAAGTATTCATTTTAAGGCGATAAATGAATAAGCCGACATGGATGTGCTAATGGAAACTCATTAGATTGAAATCGAACAAATTGCTGTTTAAATTATCGACAGTAGCCTTTAGGGGAGGAGAGAAGTCCTTTTAAAAGCTACATTAATTAAGCTACCATAACTTTCCAACAGCCCTTAAAATAATACTAGAAGGAGGGGAAAAAACTTTTCCTGGTCTGACGAAGGCGAAATCCAATAGTTAAGTGGTGGGGGATATAACCGATATACCGATGCATTCTCAACTTTCCCACACCGTAGTAAGAAACCCTTGAAAGTACATAGTACATTCCATTCCTTATTGAAACAAATGGAAGGACTAGATTTTAAAGCATAAAAAACGAGACTTTTAGTTTTAGTCAAAGAAGGGTTCGGTATGTCGGAGGAAAGAAGACTCTATTCTAGCAGATGATATAGAGAGTCCTGTCTGACAAATCGCATCCCTTCCTAACAAGCACGTACATTATCTTGTTATTGCCTGTTCCATTCTTCCAGTCGAGAACGTCTATTTAGGTGCTTACACGCTCACGCTACTGGTATAATTTCTGCTATTAGTAATATCCCTTTGGACATACATTGAAGAGAAGCATAAAGGTAGAAACTGTCAAACTGTCAAGGCTAAAAATAGGACTCCTCATTTCAAAGACGTTTCAACCCTACTTTTTGCAAATTTCTAGAACAGAGATTTTTGTCGTCGCTGGTACTTTTACTTTGACTTGTAGCCTTGACAAGAGTAGATTCAAGATAAAACAATTGAATTTGATTTAGAAACCCTTCTCTGAAAAAGTAACTGATACTCTCTTTCAGTTTGAAGCTGCAAGACGTATTTGATGTCTCCAACGACTTCAACCTCCTGGTTCTATCCTGGATTTTTTTTTATGTTGCATGTCTTTTAAGATTTCATGTGGTATTTTGTGATAGTTTCTTCTCCATCCCTCCAACATGATTAAATGAAAGTGTATCGAATTTGGTAAATTGCAATATCGATCCCGCTTCCCAGTACCAAAAGCCCGTTAGTACTACCAGGAATTGTTATTATTACTTCATTAAACGGCCGCTCTTTGCCCCCAGCTTTATATTTAGCTACATAAGCAGCAGGTAACTATGCTTCCTTGCATATGAATTACGAATTTGCGTCATAATAAGGAGCACCTAGCTACTACATAACCTTTTATTTCGGGTGACAGACGGGGAAAAATTGGAATCCAATTTCTCCCTCCGTTTCATCGGGTCCTGTGTCTAACCTATTTCTCCCAAATAACTCCAAGGCAGCCTTCTACTTTCCAACAAAACCAACGAGTTACAAAACTAACCAGGGGGTTTCAGGAGCCCAGAATAGAAGGAAAATAGAAGAATGTCTGTATTCCGTGTAGCCGAAACTTCGGCCGCTTTTGTACTATTCTGTATATAAGGAGGAACTCTCTCAATTCCAAACTCTCTGAGCGAACATTGAAGAAGGAAGGGAGGAAGTTTAGGAAATGAAGGCCCAGGAGAGAAAGCCGGAGAGAAAAAGTACCTGGAATTGAGAATGTGTAAGGAGAAAGGAGTTGAATCAAGAAAAATGAGGGTCGGCCATATAGCCGATTACTAACTTGGAAATTCTGACAAAGAGAAAGCAAAGGCAGTCACTTCTCATTTCAATGAAAGCTCGGCATATAGGGACAGAGGGTTCTTCTGTTGCTCTCCCTTTAGAGGAAATCCCTATATTTATTTCATCGGCCCAATCCTACGCCGTCCTCGTCCAGAGTTTAGCTCTCTGTAGAGCGGACCTCCGCCTAATCTCTTTCATTCATAAACGTCCCTTTTTATTGAACTTGGGAGCTAATCACTTCCCTTCCCTAAGTTTATTTTCACCTTCGTCCTAGCCGTTATTATGGAGAATCTAATTCCAAAGCTCCTTCTCCACTTTCCAAACTCAAATATAAATAGAGTTAACCGCCTTTAACGGCTTTGACTCTCTCCCCGGCTTCAAGGTCCAGGAATAAACCGTACAACGAATGTACTGATGTATCGTAGATGTGACGTTTTATAACGTTTCATACACATATTAACTGTTTTTGAACATGTTCAATGTGAAAACTGTGTTTTAAAATGTTCAAAAGACATGAAATATCAAAAATCTCAATTTGCCCCAGTCATAGAGCAAAATTGCATACGTCGTTCGAAAGTACTTGATCATAGCTTTCGAATGACGTATCACACATATATGTTTGTAATTTGACCTCTTTGACCCCTCCCCACCGGTCAAGGGGTGACCCCACCCTCAAATCATATACACCATTGAATAGCCCCTGACTGTAGCTTTCCATCAATGTATCACACACGGGGGGTTGCTATTTGAAACAATGTTGACCTTTGACATTTCCCCCCTTGACCTTTGACCTACAGGGTCCCCAAACGAACTTGACCTCCGTTTGGATGTCCTAAGTAGATAACCGAAAGAAAAATTCCAAAAAGTTAAGCCGTTCTCGAGATATCGTGTTTACAGACGGACGGACAGACAGACAGACGCCGAGGCATAAACAATATGTATCTACGATACATAATAATGAAGCCGTGCCGTTGCATTAGCTGGATTATGGAGTTGGGCTCGAATTTAAACTTCGGCTTTCTTTAGGGCTCTCCTTTGTGAAATTCGGCTATTACTCTATAAAGTTATAGGTTGGAAGAAAGTAGGGTAAGATTTATTTCCGGAATTTTTGGAAGCTCGAGAGGAAATAATAATACGTCTTGGATAAGCACTATATAAATCATGAAAAATTGTGTCCAATCATTCCTTTTAGAAGATGTAGGGGACAAGTCGGGCAGAAAGGATATAGGGAAACGAGGAAGTGCACAAAGGATCCCAGAAGGAAGACGGTCGTATTTTTTTAAAGAGAGAGTTACTTTTTCCAGCCATTTCAAGTACGAATATCTAAGGCTGTTTGCGTGTTGTGGCGTAGTGAGGTTAGGTTCTTGTGAAAATGATGCGCTTTGGGAGTTGTGAGGAGAAATGGGGATTGTGAAAGACTGGTTAAATCTTGGGATATCTTGCTTTTTCTTGGATATTTCTATTCAGCTTACATAAGAGATAAGGGTAGAGGTAGGTTGAGATTGCTGGGTTTGGATAAGGACATAATTCGAACTGGGACAGAGGAATATGTATTTGGTATTATGTACCTGTTCATTTTTTATGGGAACGGAACTAGCTTCCATATACGACCCGCTCAATGCAGATTAAATGTAGCATTCCAGTGATTTACACTTTGTAATCATGTTGACAAACTGGTATTCAGGAAGTTTATTTTAAAAGTTAAGGTGTAGATTTCCAGTCAGAGGTACAGCGATTTTCTCGTTTGTGAACCTTCTCAATGATTTGTCTTGACAGTTTTTTTGGGTTTTCATGACTTGTGTATAGATCGGATGCTTATATAATGGTATTCGCCAAGAAAATAATGTTTTATCCGAATATAATATTCCAGAATTCTGAGTTCGAGTATGCTTGTATTTGTACTTGGACCTACACGAATGAATATATATATTTTCAGATGTAATGGAAAATTTACAACGAATCCCACGGTTTTTGTTATCCGATTGAATCCTTATAAGTATTACAATTTACAATTACCAATGAATGATAAACGAGCTTGTTTTCATCAAACTTAGTCAATGATTTCTCCTTATGGGCCTTCAAGGGCTCAATTAATCATACAAAAGAACTGTCTGCCCGTTATTATGCAACGAATAATTTCCAGTATTAGATCTTCCCGACTACAAAGTGAAATCACCAATTCAAAGCTGAAATTCAAATCCTTGTTCGTTAAAAGCAGAATAATAACTAGCCAAATGGTCAGGGAGAATACAAGTTGAAAATATTCAGATTGCAGTCGAGGAAACCATATTATAGAGCAGTTTGGCGTCTGATTTTGAGAACCCCTAACTATGTTAGGATAAAAATGTATTCCGTATAAAATATAAGCTCTGGTTCAGATGGAAATATGGAAATAAAATGAGTAAATTGGAGTATTTATCATTGTAAATAACCCGAAACGAATAGTAGCTGAAGTCACGTCCTGGAATCCCATTCCATCGGATGTATGGCCGAGTCAAATACTCAAATATCACCATTTCCTAAATAGGGTATGCCTCCATTAACTTAACCCCTTCTCCTCAGTCATTTTCATTACGACTTCTATGTGGTAGACACCCTTCCTTTGAATTTGTCTTTTGTTGAATCGATTCTCAGATGGAAATTTTTAATTTCCTCGTAACCAACTTGATTGTGTATCGTATCTTGTAAAATATCTCGACAACAAGATTAAATTCAAGTCGAGGAATTGATTGAATTATTTAAAAGTTTGATATTGCTGACTAAAATTGGCTTGATTAAAAAATGAATTCTGAAATTGGATGTCGTGTTTCGATAGTTTTCTATCATTTCCCCGAAAAGCATTCCAATCGCTTGCTGACAATATTCCACATCACAATTTAATCGTAGTTTCTGTGTATATTTCTATTTGCATTGCATTCCTTGAATTTAGGCCTGAAAAGTTGTCAAAGTGGAGTCATACAGGATGATGTAAAATTGTTAGTTTTGATCGTCCTACTAATGCCTGCTTCTCTTTATTTGTAGAAATATGCTTAATTTAGAATGACTGCATTTTAAAATCTAAATCTCTATTGCTGGTAGTTTTATTTCATTTTCAGGTACAAAAGGACTGGGGCGAAAAACGAATACGATCTGAAGATGAAACGCCCAAAAAGTTTACATGTATGCAGTCTAGGCATATTTTCTTTCTTTTATCGACAACCGTCTTTTATTTAGGTATATTCGTAGTGGTCAAGTACACACAGGTAGATTATGGTTATGCATGCATATTACAATGAATATAAATTGATAGCTCTGCTCCACCTTTTTTCATCATGATTTCCACCACCTTTGTTCCTCTTGTAATAAATCTCAAGGGATGGTAAAGGGTGGGTGTTTATTGCTCCTTTTGAGCAGTCATTGAAGCTTTTGATTATTTTGACATACACAACGACTTCGTGGAATAGATTCAAACAACCAACAATTATTCTCTCATCAATTCATTACCATTGCAGAATTATTGATGCCCTTTAACATTTTTTGGATGACTTCATAAATGTATGTATTTAAAATGGGGTACTGAGTTGCATTGGATTGGTTTTATAATATTTTAAAGTCACATGTGTTTGCAACCACAGAGTTAAACCAATTTCGGTGGATTAGTTCCGAATTCCATTGTAACATTGCCTCTCTAGGTTCTTGAAACATTGCATATTAAAGTAAATTCACCCCATGAGCAGACGCAATCTAAATACTCTGATTTGATTTCGACTAGTCACTATTTCGCTATAGATGAGTCACCCTTTACAATAATCTTATGCAACCCTTGACGTCTTAGAAGGGAATGCTTTTTTATATTTCAATTTTTTGCATAAAATGTAACGCCTGTGTTACATTTCCTTCAATTAAATACTCAGCCTATGCCATCTTTAGACGAGTTCGTTGGGCGTCTTAACTTTTTCTTACAGATGTGCCTGTCAGTTCGGGTACTAGAACGGATAGATAGGTTTGATTTTGCTCGCATGTTTTCCTAAAGGGAAAAGCATTGCATATAAATTGTCTTGGAGGAAGACATTAATGTAATTTAGAGTGTAAAGGTAAACCAACCCTTTGGACGAATAAAAAGTCAGAAAAACTGTAGAATTCCATGAAATTGTGAAAAGGAATATTCTTTATTTTCATTTAGTTTGAGTCACTGAATGTCCTATGAATTCTACAAGACGGGTTAAGATTGGTGCATAGTTATTTTTCCCCAATATAATTGATTTAGAAACTAAGGCACTGAGATCCATAAATTGCATGATTAGATCTCACAAGAATAAAAATCGAAGAGAAAAAAACACGGCTCCACCAACAGAAAAATATCAAAGAAATATTTTTCGTCCAACCTCCCCAAATGACTTCTCATTTCAACTTTCAACTGTCAAACCTTCGAGTCCGTATATCTGAAAGGGGTGAGTAGTTCAGACAGGCAGAAGAGATTTCCAATGCAATCTGTGAAATCAGGTTCTTAATGAGGAAGCCACACATGAAAATACCGTGGCTCAGTCCCCTTGACTCTCCGATTTTTTGCTCGTAAGCATCACTTAATGAGAAGGAGCAGTTCCCAATCGGAACACAAAAACCCTGTTCGGTGGAAGATTTATTTGTTCATGGATCAGACATTAGGTTACTGCGGCCTTTATGTAGATTTTCGTAATAAAGTGAAATTAAGCTCGCGAACTAAATAAGCTTCAAGTCCTCTCGGAATCGTTAGGACGATTTTAGTAATTAAAATTCGCCCACACGTTCCAGCCATCAGTAGAATGATTATTCCAAACTACAAAAAAGCACAGGGTGCCAGAAAATAGGTTTGTTTACTTGCAGTAATCCATTGTTAGGCTTAAGCCTTAAGCAAATAAGCATGGTGAGTTTTGAAATTGTTAAGCGAAAGGGACAAATCTAAATGTATATTTTGCATCCACACTTGCAAATTCAATTTATTTTCCTCAGCACGAACCATCGATTGGTTGGCTCAGCTCGTGGTAGTTTGTTAATGAAACAATTCTAATATTTATATGCACATGTAAATGAAGCTGATTGCTAAAATACTGGATAACTCAAGTTCGAAGATACTTTGATATGATAATTGGCACGGTATGATGACGGGGAGATATGATTTATGCTTCATTCTTTTGACTATAGCTTCTTCTCGGCTTCATCCCTAGAAAGGGGAAGGTGTTAGCCTTAAATCGTATTTGGAATTTGAAAGACAATGTAAATGTATATTCCGTGTTTGTTGATGTTGAGCTAATATTGCAGACTGAAGCAGGGGTATAATCATGAACATGACAAACTTTGAGTTACTGCCGGTTTCAATTTGCAATTTAATTATTTTCGTTGTAAATAAGGATTTTCACACGCCTCTTTCTATTCGAATGAGACAAAGATCCACGGACTTGTAAGAACTTTGACTGACTGGTTGTGCTATACTAAATAGACATGCTCACGGAGTAAAAACTTATTATGTTTTGAAATGCAAACAGTCGAGCCTGACTGAGCTTGGATCCCTTCTGGTTATTACGTAAAGGTATTATACGGACTGTTTTTTACCTGCCTACAATTGTACGGTTTTTTCTCCAACCCTTTAGTAACCCAATCGGACTGAAATTGAGAGACTTTACATCCATAAATGGAAAGTTACTTAATACAACAAGAGATTTGGATTTCTTTAAGGTATCATCATCATCAATAGAAGAATTTGTAAAGGCTTTATGACTTAACATCTGGCATTGTTGTTACAAGTTAATATTATTATGTTTTTAAATCTTTATTTACTGCCCATATAACCCATTAAAGACACACAGTATTCCTACAAGCTAAAATAGGCAATCTGAAAGTTCTCAGATGAACTTGAACGGACAAGAAATCATGTCATTTTCAAGTTGAACAAAAACAAAATGGTATGTCCAAATCTGAAACGAAGATTAATATTTATATCTGTTCGGGTAGGACTGGGGAGGAATTATGATCGTTGATGGCGCATAAATAAATCCATGATACCCTTGACAATAAAATCATACAAGAGAAAGAGAGAGTAGTAAATAAGTACCCGCTAAATGAAAGAGTTAAATGTAGATCCCCTCGAGGTAATTAGACATTAGTAGAGAGCTACCAACTGCGGATTCCTACTACCAAATAGGCTGAGAGTGTGGAATGGAATTCGGGAGTTGTATAGTAGTTTGTACTTCATCTGGTAATGCACCCAGCATGCCTTGTGAATGGATTCATTTATTTAACTCCCACTATGCAGAATTAGATATAATCACGAAATGAAATAGACAGACTCATTATTTACTTAAGGCTCTGGCAGTGGTGGTAGTAAGGATGGAATACCTCGTATCTTTTCAAAAGTCTCTTGTGATGCTTTATTCCGGTGGTTCGACTTGACTTTCATTTAATAGAGCTTCACCCAAAGGCTCCAACCGTTCTGGTTCATGCCCATATTTAGACTATAAGGTATTTATGACGGGGAGAGGGATGATAATGCTCGTATGCTGGCATTTCTGATAATAATGAACGTATGTATTACAAGTGCTCGGCTGCTCCGGCTGACATGACTGGGAGTTGTGTGGATCTGAATCCACACCGAATTGCTCTGCATGTTGGGCCGATGTGCATGTAATCAAGTTCACTGGAACTAAACTGCCTTTTTGGAGTTTTGGTTGGACTCATCTTCATGTAAATGCCCGAAGTAGCCTCTGGCCCGCAATATTTCCCGGGTTCGGGTTTAGGCTGGTGCCACTGGGTCTTTTCAGTTATTTACGGGTCTGCAGCAATTCTAGTCTTTGAACGCCGTTCAGGCGCTTGGGGAAAGGGCAAATGAGTTTTAATCAAAGTTTTATACAAAGCAATCCATTTGCACACAAGTGAGCCGTGGTGAGTAGTGGTAGTAATAACTATCACTGTGTGTGTGTCTCCCTTTTTGTGCATGAACAAAAATGGGAATAATAGGATATTTTATGCAAGGTATGGATCTACTGATTGTGTGCATGCACAATTAAATACCCGTTTGCTACCGAAGGCATTTTAATTTCCAATGTAAAAGTTACAAATCAATACGTTTATTGACATGGAAAACTGTCTGTATAACATCATTAGCTCACAGTGTAACCGATAGTATCAGTCCAGGAAGCAGTATGATGTAAAAATATGATATTCTACATGACGAACCGTGAACAGCTCTCGTAAATTTGGTTTTAAATGCATGGATTTAGCTATTAAAATTGCTTTAATTAAAAATAGTAATTAGCCCATCTGCATCCATAATGAGTAACACGATACAATTTAAACCCTCTAATATAATATTGGCATTTATGACTATTTACTTAATATATCCCATCCGACCATTTATATTCTTCGGCGCATTCTAAACAAACTTGTCCATACAACCCGAACTGGATAATGCTAATACTGCAACCAATCGTGAAAAGCTAGGCTTAGAATTAAAAGGAATTTCCTAAGGTAAGCTACCCCTGTAATTAAGGTCGATTAAGCAAACCACAGTCCCACTCTAATTATATGTGACAACGCGGTGGAAGACTGGAAATGTACTGTTTAATGACAAACTTTGCATGACCATGATATTACAAACTTATCTCTCCGAAAACCAGTCCCATCACACACAACATATGCATACGTGAGTATACGTCTTAATTTCCTCGATGCAATTATTAACTCCAGAGCACAAAAATTTAGAATTTCATTTCCCCTTAACACTTTAAAACCCTACAAAGCGTCTAGCATATACCTAACTAAGAGCCCAATGACCGTACGAATTGTCAGAGCATTGCTTTATTCTGGAGGGATCGCTGTACAATTATAGATATTTAGCACATAATTTATCAGTCTCATGTCATGTCTCAAAAACTAAACCTACGAATACAGCCAGTGGAGTATCAGGGATCCTACAGATACAGGCGCTTTCGAAGCAATATTACTACTCTTATTGTTAGCCTGAGCAAATCGTCCTAATACCAATATGGGGTAAGTTGAAGCTAGAGAAACTACCTTAGAATGAATTTCCAACACAGAAGAAGAAACGAACTGAAAAGAAGATTGGTTTTTACAATATTTCTACTTGGCCAGCCTAACTCCTCACACTTCCCAGAATTTCACACCTCCTCCGTCAAATTCTATATTACGGCAAACTGTCCAAACAGACTCGGCATTCAAAACTTCAAATTGATTATTATTGTTTTCCGCCCGTTAAACCTTTGGTGTGGCGATGGTGGTGGTGGTGGCAAAGGATGATTGAGGGATACCCATAGACATAGATAGAATAGATAGGTATTATTCCATCCTGCCCTGCTATTTTAGACGAACTACATGTGCAGCTTTTTGCTTCTCGCTAACTCGGGAAATCTGCCCGAGTTAGCGAGAAGCTAAAAGCTGCACTTAGCTAAAATTTCAAAATAAAGAAGCGGGAAGAAGTAAACAGGATCATTCAGAAATCTTTAATAGTAATTGCTATTTACACAAAAAAAGAAATTTTTGAATTTGTGATTTTTAATTACCAATCGAAAAATGAATTTTGGAGGGTTTAAAAATTTAAAACTCAAATTAAATTGAGCTTCCGTTAAAATGAATGGCCCTTGATAACTCCTGCTTTGACAAGACAGAATAATGTTTCAGATTGCCTTCTCCCTTTATCTAGTTCTATGGGGATACCGAAGGAGTTAAATAGAAAGAAGGCGAGTGACGAGGGCCGTGTGATGATGTATAAAGGTAAGTAAAGGTAAAAGCGGACGAAGGAACAGCGGGAGGTGAAGATGATAGCCCTTTCTCCGCAAAACCATAATAATATCATGACGGGCCTGGAAGGAGCTCATATACATTTCATAAACTTCATCAGAAATGCATGAGCCAAGCCGGCCCTGTTCCCAAGAAAACCTTCCCAAAATGTTAGATAATAATATTTTTCACCTACTTGTCGTTTTGTCTTGTCTCGCGGCCTGCCAGCCACCGAATTATTTCCCGTCATGCCGAAATTCATGCGGACAGTCAGGACCACAAGGAAATGATACGGCTGATTTCCTACCGTCCCATCATCGTCCTCGTCCTCGTAAGAGGTGCATAACCTAACCAGACTTGGACATGCACTTCAACCTGTCTTTCTCTACTACGGCTTATTACTCATTTCCCCAATGATACTGACTCAAGACGGAGAGTGATAGTGATAGGGACCTGCATTGTTATTGTAATTTTATGGATCAACTTTTCAATGTCCTTATTTGGATGGAGAGTTATGCCTACGTCTGTCTCTGCTCTTGAAACTTATTTATTGCACTCACTTGACATTCCTTCTAATACGGAACTTAATCCCATTTGATAAGGGATAAAAAACATGCGGATTTAAAAACCCGAGACTCTGAAAGCCTTTTCCCGTCAAAAATGGCTCTGGAAGCAAGTGCAAGTGGGCATGTACTAATACATAATAGACTTTGAGAATTTTTTCTTATCCCGAAATATATATGTTTGGGAGAGGAGTACTCAGGACTGGGAGGTTTGCTTTAGTGCACCTCAACAAAATGTAAGTAATGTGCCGTAATTCAATTTAATTTCAGAACTTTGTTAACGAAATCCTTCCGTAGAGCATACGTGTCCCCTCCATTCTCTTTTACGGAAAAGGTCCACTTGAGATAAACTCCCTTCATCCATCTTATAGGAGAGAGGAGGAAGTGAACTCAAACTCAAGCGAGTTAAGAGTTAACTCAATAAAAATAACTAACTTTCCTCATACAGAACCTCTCCTCTCCTCCTCCGTCATTAAAATAATATTTGACTTGTTACTTTTTCTGTCAAGACATCGGATTCTTATAATCCTCGATTTTCAACCGTTTGCAATCACAATTAAAAGCTTAGAAATCAAGCAAGATCAACAACCTCCCTCTGGAGAGAGAGAGAGTCTGAAACTCGAGCTATTATTAAAGGTGATGGTGTTTTTGACCCCTTTAGCCAACGGAGGAATTGAAATCTTAATGAATATGAATTTCTGTATGTGTTTATATAAAAAAAATTAAAGCTCAGTCTTACCTTTTGTCGTCGTTGATTACAGGGATGACGGCTGCTTTCTCGGGGGAGCCGGCTAATATGCTAACGACATGCAAATTTCCGGCTTATAGTTTCTTTTACTGGGTGCTATTTTAGAATCAGATAGGGATTCTTAGACCTATATATTGTAGAGCGAGTATTTGTTTATAATTTACTCTTCGAGTTTATTTTATGATGGCTAAATTTCCTATCGCACAAACTTCTTTGCACGAATGTCAAAAATGGCAGGCTGTTCCTCTCTGTTACCGAGTCCACGACAAGGAGTTTTTAATAATCAGGGACTGGAAATTCAGGAGCACGTTGCAGAAAGTATGTGTTTCTTTTGACTGGCAAGAGTACTGTACGATATGCAAGTACAAGATTTGAGGTTGATGTCTTTCCAAGAGGTTTTGGAAGGTCAATGCTATGCAGGATAAGGTGATATCTTATCCTCGACAATGCAAGTTTAGTTTACTCTCCGGTTTTTTTGCCGTTGGCTTTAGCCGGAAAAAAAATCTGAAGGGAGCCTTTTCTAGGATGTTGGAATCGATTTTGCTACTATTTTGGATGTCAAGTGGATTCCGGAAGACGCAGCTGGTCTCCTTTACACGTGATATATGAAGGAGAAGTTTGTTAGAGAGCTTAGGATTTATCTTAATATCCTCTCCGAAGATGGTTCGAAACGGTAGGGATAAAGATTCGAAATTTGTGTATAAGCGGAGACTGTGAATTCCTTACACGTCGTACAGAGTGTAAAAACAGCAAGTTGTATGCAAGAAGAGATTCAGACGAATACTGAGGCTGGAGGGCAAGGAGGGTGCCGATAAAAAGCTGGGAACGCTCTGTCAGAGAGGTTTACGTATTATAGAAATGGAGAAGTGTAGTCAGTTTGTCCATGGAAATCCAAGTTCCAGTTGCGCTTCTCTCGAAACTCCAAGTATTCTTGGAGCTTGGAACTCTTCTTCTCCAGTACTTCTTACCCGTCGCATTAAAACCACCGAACCACCACCAATCCTGGAACTTGGAATAATATTAGGTTCTTGAATCAAGTCCATAAAATACCATTGTAGTCAACTGTTGTTTGGAAATAGGGAGGGATACTTATTTGGGCGACCAACTAAAGTTTTCATTTAAAGGAGTCAATGGGATTTTATCATTTTACCTAAACGATTTTGACAGGGAAATTAAATAAACAATCGTAAGGGGTTGACTATGGAAGTATACGAAGTTAGAAGAAGTCAATCCTTGATTTTATGATAAAGATGTATTAAAAACGAGGTTTAACTTTGTTTTTAGTGTTTTGGATAAAACCCCCAAAAATCATAGCTAAACTTTTAGCTTTTAAACCATGAGTTTACTCTTGTTTAAATTATTTCGAAAATTTAGCCTTCAACTAATTGTTCGTGGAGTAGGTCAGTATGTACTATGTTAGTAGACTGAGTTTGACCAAACTGCAGGCATAAAAACAACTTTCAGAGCAGCGAATAATTAGTTTCATAAACACTCTTGGGTTCCACGTAATTAAATTCACCATCCATCCGTATGATGTAATTAAATTCACCCTCTACTCATACAGTCTCAATTCCTTTTACGGGCACAGCTTTTATGAACTTAAAAATTTAAGAAAATTATAAGTACCCAACATTTTTTATTTCCATTTTTATGGTAATCGTTCTTTTAATTCAAGGCATTCCCTTCCCAAAACTACATTTAAAAACTCCCCAAAAACTGAAAAACCCCATCTTAAAACTAAGGCGAAGGAAACTACGTACGTCTTCTCGGATTGAACTAATATTACGACCATGATTAAATCCCCGAAATTGACAATGAAATTCAATTTTACGTTGATTTAAAAAATAATGATTTCTTTAAACCTGAAAGCAGGACCGAGTACAAAAGCTCGGGTAGATATTGTCATCTGGGATTTTACATTCTATAGTAGCTCTTAAAGGTAGAAGCAGGGAGAGGAATAAGGTACTCTGAAATCTAGAATTGGATTACAAGTTGGTAATATCCACTTTCACTCTCCTCCAAACCATTGAAACTTTATTCATTCCATTGGAAAAATGCATATAGATTCCATAATAATATTCGAAACCCAGGCCACTCGACTCCTCCAGAATCTGGAATACCGAACCTCGGTCGTGGGAAGCTGTTGTACCCGACCAAGTACTCTCCTCTCCTACTTCCCAAAATCCCATTCCCTTTCACTTTCACAAGGCAGGACTTTCTCCGCGTATCCATGCACCATCCAAAGTCCCACCGACTCCGGCCAAATCTCCCCGAGAGGATCCAATCCCTTAGCACAGCTTCCGCACCGAAGAGATCCGAGAATGCCGAGAAAGCTGGTGGTGGTGGTTCTTCGTGCCCATAATGCTCATGCATTAGACATGACTACATACGGATCCTTAACGCACATTACACGCGTAGAGGTTGAAATTTAAATATCTAAGGCCGCATGTAAACAGTCGCCCTGCATTAGCCATTTTGATAAAAGCTTTCTTCCAGCTCTCACCAACAAAAGATTCGCGGACTGCAGACTGTAGCCCATACCTATCCTGCACCAAGTTACCCTTCATCCGGATCAAAGACGGAATAAATAAAAGTTTATTACCGGTAAGTACATGTATGGAGGAACTATAGCCAGAGGGAAATCCGGTTGCTGCCAAAAAATGCTTCAACTGGGAGAAGTAGAAGGGAAAGAAATCTGAATTATTTATTCTCGGAGAAAGCATAAAGAGGTAAGGCAGGTAGGGTGATAGTGATGGCTGGACGAATAAAACTACTTCCAACTACTTTGAAGCACCTAACTGGGATCCGAAAAAGTCATTCCGCCACAGAGCCTGTAATGATGGAAGGTGGAGGGAATATCTCACTTGGGTCCAACTAACTTACTGTATTGGGGTGCAGAAATTCGCCCACTTACCTCCCTTTTTTTAGATGCAATCCTTATATACTTGAATGGAATTTTTTCTGAGATTCCTGGAAATGTGGACACATTCTGTACACATGTGTTTATAAATGCTTTTTATAACCAACAAGCAGTGCATGAACAAGGACTATTTCATGATTTCAATTAGAAGCATTAGAACTTATTTCTACGAAGAAAGGCATGGTCCAAAAAGTTTGGCAAAAACAGCTAACATCCATTAATTTTTTCAGCAAAACGGGTAAAAAGCACATTGAAACATTAATCTCTCGGCTGAAGAGCACCGTCTCGCAATCCATTATTTTTTGGTACATTTGGGAAATTAATTTACTTGTCCTTAACTGCAATGTCACTTCCAATCTGTCAGGAGAGAGGAGAAATGTAACGAGACTCTTGAACGTTGAACGTGCTGAAGGGAACCTACTTACCTACCACCAGGTGAGTGCATATTTGCCCAGTGACGACAAACAGATATACATTTCAAAGAGGCGACAAGGAGGTCTAGAGCTGACACGGAGATGGGAAGCTGAAACCTTGTCACCGCAGAAGTGTTTTCCACATGTCATATTCAAATTCAAATTCCTCCTCCGTTGCCCCTTATCATTTCCCATTTCCAAAGGCTTTTAAAATATTACTTTAGTCCTCACAGCTCAGAAAAATAGTGACAATGGATCCCCGAAGACAATAAAAGGAAAGAGGTGGACATTTCTCAATTTCTTGGCCAAAAAAATTATGACAGTCGCCAGAATTGGGCTCGGTGTCCACAGTTCCACTCCAGGCAGGTTTTGTACTGCAAGGAGCTCTGTATTTCATGTCTTGTTTCAGCTACTTTCCCGTAAAAATTGAGAAGAGGGGTTGACAGGATTCCCGTCTCTCTCCAGCCCTTCTTCTGTCAGGCCAAAGAGGCTGGAAGGGCCGTCTCTGAGAAGTTTCTGCTACAGTGCCTTTGCTCCGCTACTTGTGAGCAAAACCGAAAATCGATCTTGTTCTCGCCTTTCTCTTCAAAGACTAAATTTCTCTCTTCTTAAACACAAGTTGGTCCTGAGGTTATGCCATCCACTACCACTGACTCAATAAGTGGCTCCTTGTCCTATCTCCCTCACTCTACCACAAGCTTATATATAAGAGATGAAGATGCTGGAGAATAATCTGAAGAAGACAATGCAATTCTCTCACAATTTCCTCAAGACGACAGAGGGGAAGGAGGAGAGGAAGTCTGGAGATCAGCGATCAGCTATAAAGCTATACCCTTCACATATATACGGAATACTCAAAATATTACTTGTTGTACAAGAGGTTCCCTGTAATACGAAATACGACGGACTTTGATTCGAGGGTGATAAGTCTAATTTAAAATGTAAGCGTCATTGTCTCCACATTCTGTCGTGCGAAGGAGTTTGTTTGCAATTCCGGGAGGCAGGGAAGTTGTTATAAAATTAACAGTCGGGTATGATTTTGGTAGTGAAACAGGTGCAGGTGGTGGGGGAAAAATCGGTTCTTTTTAAGCACACCAAAACTAAGCTTCTTGATCTTTACCACATCACATCTCCGATCCCACATCCTACACCAACCAATCACCGTAAATTGTAATTTAATGGTTCTGAGGTTCGGAACAACCAACATGGACTTAAACTGCAATCTCGTAAAACAAAACTACAAGCTTGAATGCCTATTTGATATGGTGGCATGGAATGAGGAGGTATTGGGAAAATTAGTAAAGAAAGCAATAAACCTCGTGCTCCGAGTCTGTAACATAAATAAACATCTCATAGCATGTAGAACAACATTATGCAAATATTAGTCCATTAACCGGTGCTATGACAAGCCACTTAACGGACACTCTTACTTTATGGGAAGTAGCCATATGGTCAAACCCACACACACACACCCTCTCCTCAGTATTCCTATTTCATTCAAGCTGACCACATGCATTAATTTTATCGTCCTGCTTAGCGCCTGTGGCCCTAGATTTATACCAATGTTTCTGTAGTGTGCACTCATGTATGACCAGCACCTGTGGATATCTAACGTTTAGACATGACGATCCACACCGAGGTTTTCGAAGTTATCTAAACTAAATCCTGTAAACCATGATAGCTTCCTATTTGAATTAAATTATTAGTTGCAACGTATTTGAAGAGACTTATCGTCCTATGCATCACAAAGATCCAAATCGAACACGCTGCAATGGGGCATTTTTATTTCCCCCGGATTGCAGGAGGCTGTAGAATTTGTCGATAACTAGCCGATACCTATAGGGATTAGGTATAGAATTCCTCTGGGAAATACTATTGATAACAGAGCAAGGGATTCTGAAATAAAACCCCAGCGGAGGGCAAGGGGTAAGCTGCCGGTGCTTCCAACTGTACCAAAGTCCACCAAGACCAAAGTACGAGCTGTCCAACACCTATTCACTCTTCGATTTTGGGATATAAGAAAAGTTTTTCTATCTTGGGGTTTCAGGCCTCTCAGGAGTGCAGAAAGGACAGGAAAGTTTTTCAAGGGATTACGACAAAATATAACTGTAGAGGCAGAAATGAGACGAAGAAAAGTTTTTTCCTCCGAAGATGATAAAACAGGAAAACAAACATATTTTTATTTATGACGACAAATTATATGTTGAGCTTGTAAAAGCACAAACGGAGGTAGAATTCGGGACTGAATGAACCCATTTACGTTTTCCACGATGGCCTTTTTTGTTTGATCTGTAATTTACAAGTTTTGGAAAATTGGAAAAAAACTTATGTCAATTGTCAACGCTGGGTTTAAGTATGGAGGTTTGGAGTAGTAATTTATGAATAACAACCCACATGCTGTTTTGACCAGTTTTATTTAGTGTATGAAGCATTGGCAGATTTTACACTTGTCCCTTAGCCCCTTAAAGTAGTTTGTAAAGATGCTATCTATTTTTGTAAAACACTCGAGTTTCTTTAACTGAATGGGAACGTATTTAACGAGCATCAGTTTACGATCGAATCGAATTGAAATGAACTTAGTTTCAAAGTGACCTTTAACATCTTCAGAGGATTGAATATTTTTTCAGTCCCCCTCGTTAAAATATCTGTAAGGGTAAAAAAAGTTTTTTTATATGATGTAGTATAGACTAAGCAGTAACTAAATAAGTTTCTAAGTTTTTCTAATTGTAATTTTATTTCGAACTGGAAAACAAAACTGAACTCTCTTCATAAAACCTCTTACCTCTACAACAGTGACTAAATTAACTATTTTCTACCAATTCTAAACATACCGTCAATGACAAGTCAATGATACGGACTTATTGTGGTAACCAGAGATGAACTTTTACATTATTTCATAACGGTAATGCATCGTTAAAATATATAAATTTTCCATCCGCGAATAATGCCATTCTAAAAGTCTGAAGATTTTCAAACAAAATTTGTTCGGTGTTATGATTCTTTCGCCATGCAAACAAAGTCAACCGTCAGGTCTCAGACTGGAAGAAGACACAATAATATTTATTAGCCCAGCACCTTACAATAAATATACTATTCCAGCCAACCTGTCCTAATAAATATAGGTCCATATTAGCCGAAGTTCTAACAATACTGAAACTTTACGCGTTCAAATTTAAATTAGGTTTTCCATTTACCAATCCTCCCAAAGTTTGGATTGTAGACTTCACCTTTGTCACAATTTCGGGGAAAGGTCCACCAGCCACGCCACTCTTCCGAGTGCTTCATTTCGAATGAGACGGGGAAACCGTTGGTCTTTATTAAGAAGTACATCTCTGCAATATTTTACTGTCGTCAAAGGGAACCTTACTGTATAGAGGAGAAAGTTTTCACTTAATAATAGTTTATTCCTGTTTCCTCCAGTCCCTTAAAATCGTCAAAGATTTAATTATAAGAAGAGTTTCGTGCTTAATTCTTGCTTCCGCACTTAAAGGAGGAAGTCCCTTTTACTACTCCAGGGGTTAATTAAACTTTCAAGTGTTCCTTGAGGGGATATACTCTTTTGTCACCATTTGGATAGCAACACCCTTTTACGACTTTTCTTTATCATTTCTTCTCATTCCTGATTACTGGAGCGAAATATTTCAGTCTACTCCCGTTGCTTTAAGGCCCTTCGTATAAGATCTTGTTTCCACATCCAGAAAGCGATACTGTATCATTGAATGCCAGTCACATATCAGGTTCTTATAGCTCAGGCAGTTCAGAGATGACTGCATAAGTAAACCCTCGGCCTCGGCTTCAAGGCATCTCTGCCCTAATGCCAATAAAATAAGCCAATAGTATATGCTTATAATATATTATATGAGTTAAGTTGAAAAGGAAAAAGTGCACGGATCATGCAGAAGTTTCATAATTCAATTATTTTATGGGCAAAACCTCATCATAATAGCCAAAGTCAAGTAAATCATAACTTGAAAGTTATTCAGTTTTATGTCCCTAAGGTATGGGATTATTTATTTAATCAATGGATTTTGTACTTAATGCCCTGCTAATACTTTACATATCAAGAAAATCTAATAAATGCATGAGAAATCAGAAAATGGATGTTACAGGAAATTTAAACACTCAAAAATGTATAACTTGTTCAATTTGTTTAATATGCTTCGTAAAAATAGCTATGAACAAAATATATCTAAATCGTTAAATTGTAGTGTGATATAAGCTTGGAACCAGGAATGATTTATGACATTGGGAAGTTAATGTTCAGAATATAGAAACCCTTAATAAATGACCAACTGAAAAAGCAATTTTCTACGCCAACTTTTATACAACAAAGTGTCATCAGAGTGAAGTAGCATTTTTTTTAAATAATTAGCTGTACAACGTAGTCCGCATTAGAAAAATTCCCAAAATAACTTTATTTCTGCCAATCAATAAGTAATACAAATAGTAGCACTATATCATCGACCTACTAGCACGAGTTATGGAATTACATTCATTAAGTCAGTCTTCTACGGTAATTAAAAATCAGATCACTATGATTGCAAGCTCCAATCGTTGAATTATTCCTTTGTATGAAACTACTAATGTTGATTCCAGAAGGGTTATGTAATTATGTATAATTATTCTGCTGTAAAACAAGTATGATAAGACGCTTATTATGAGTTTACCAGCGTCAAGTTGTAAGTATAGTTAATCATTACATTGTGCTGCTTATGGTGCTTATGCAAACACTTGTCAAAAACCATAGAATTAATTATTAGTATTCCAGAGCGTGCACGAAGGAGGAAGGAAGCTGTCAATTTTGCATAAATAGGGACAATTTGCTTAGTAAATACGGCTAAACTCTAGCTGTAAGCACATTCTTAGGTCTTAGGGGTGGAAATGGAATTCTTTTCAACCAATCCACTCCAGCTGATAATGACAATGATGAAGTTCAACAAGATTATTAATCGCCAAATCATGCTATTTAAGCACAAGGCAACATAATCAAATTAGACTACTATAGAGTATAGCGTGCCATAAATAATCAGACCGCAGGAACTCATTCAACTGTTGACGCATATCGTAACAATAAATTTACTGAGTTCGCCGGCCCAGGAGAGAAACTAATTGACATTCTTATGACAATCTTACCGATTTAATTAAAATCCTGACTTGCTGCCAAACCAATTTTAGTGCAGTTTTCTTTGGATTTCTCCAAAATTTACATGTTGATAGTGTGATGGTTCAATAATTTGCTAATTGAGCTTGAAATAAACATTATTCTATTCTAAATACATACATTTTGAAATTCATGCTAATGTTGGTATCAGAAATATTTTCCCGTCTTTAAATAAAAACACAACCAAGAACCTCTAAGGATAAATGGTCATTGTCAGATCCTGTCATGAAGATACAGTAAAAATGCACATTAAAATTTTTATAGTCACAAGTTCCTGCGAAATTGGGCTAATTGTTAGTTTAAATTAACTTGACAAGGATGACTAGAACTTGTTTCAAAGCACTACAAGCTAATATAGTATTCCATCTCCAGAATTTCAAGAGGTTAACGAACTCTTAATGAAAAACATGAAAACTTTTGGTTTCAAGACGAATTCCTCAATTCCTCAAATATATTCCATACTGCTTTCTGGAGACCATCTTATCAGTTCAACAATGACAGAAGAAGTTTTGTCACTGTGTCACAGAAAAGTTATTAGATTGTAACTGCGTAAGTAGAAGTTTTGCTACAAACCAATTTACTTGGAATACGTAAGTACGTAAACAAACAATGTAAAATTAAACCAACCTAATCCTCCCAAAACAGGCCCAAACATATGCTGGGTCACCTAGAAATGCAAATTGTAAGGAGAAAGCATTGGATTAGGCATTCTAACACGTAGTACTGTTGGAATAATTTAAACTCATTACTTTCTTCTCCACCACAAAACCGAGGCTCAAAATAATTTGTAGCATCACAGTCTTGATGATTTTGATTTTTTTCTGGAGCTAGAAATGCGGAACTACCCGTGGGGATTTCCGGGTCTTGTGTATCACGTTGTTTCATATGTGCGTCCTATTCACAGTTTACCTCATTGTAACTAACTTTTCCGGGCAATTTCGCTGATATTGTTATTCAAATAATATATGGGATGCTTTTAATATTTTAATTCCAATCGGGTGGAAGGGGTTATAAAAACAAAGTTGGGGGCGAAGGTGAACGAACTGACATGAAACATGCATGTAATCCGTTTTACGCGTATTAATGGCAAGGTTCAGAGTTTAAATGGGTTTTGAAACCATTTAAAAGTGGTTTAAATTCAAGATTTTAGTTCAAGTGTCCAGTTAAACTGTGTTTCAAAGACAATTATCAATTTATAATAACTGAGCATCATTGATCTGAGAAATACTTTTCATAAAAAATGAATCAATTTCTTCACACATTATTCGCTATGGTCTATTTTTTGTATACATTTGCAAGAAGGAAACCAAATGCATTTTTACATTTTTACGGCATGTTTTGTTCTAAAATATAAATTGCTAAAAACCATTAAGAGACTATTGAAAGAGCTCAAAATCGTAGAAACAAAAGAAGCATAATAAATCATTTTCACTTCCCTGCTTTCTTTAACACCGCGTCAATTGACATCTTTAGGTTGGACAATGAACCTGCTCTACCCAACCAAAAAACGCATTGACTTTCTCCTCATTTTAAGCTTCATGTTTATTAGGCAGTGTTATAAACTAACCAGGATTAACTACAAACATCAAGGGCAATAAATTAAATTACTGAAGTCTATTTGCACTTGCACTTACTGTACATTAGAATATACGATATTGTAATCTTAAATGCTTATTTTCATTAGAGAAATTCTAAAGAGAGAGAGACTTTAAAAAGATTATAGAGTGTTCTTGTTTGCTCATTTCTTCCATGTATGTATTTATTCTCCAGGTATAATTATATCGTTTTTCTGATAATAACTCGCCCAGATCTTTCATTTTTATAATGTATTGTAAGAAGTAAGACAGTTAATTTATATATTGAGTTAAAATATTGGGCAGCTGTTTTGTTTTACAATAAAATACAAAATTAAAAGAGTCTGGCTGTTATTGACCATTAACGACCCTTGATATCTCGGAATTGATTATGAACAATTCTAACATGGAATAAGTTATTATTCTCTATACCGAAATAAAGTCAACAAATGAAGGAAGGAAATAATATACTTAATACTGAATAAATACTTAAAATTCTATTACTATTAAATTACTAAATTCTGTCGCTATACAAATTATTTACTTGGTTGAAACAACAGAATTCTAACTTGCCAACTTTCAGGTAAATATAAATTACAGATCTAGTTTTGAAATGTCTTCGTTTCCTTCTAATGAAGTATTTATGCACGTGTTGTCGAGTAAAAAGATATATCGATTGAAGTTCTGTCATTTGTCAACAACTCCAAAATTTCAGTTGTGCAGCGAAGATAAGCCCGTATACTTATAAGCCGGTAAATAAAGCGTAGATAATAATGACAATAACAGACTTTAATGTAATAGGATTAATTAAGGTCTAGTGCTCCAACGAATGGATTTCTAGACATTGCTATTGTTTTGATGTCCTTTAAAGGTTCTATTGATTAGCTCTAACACCATCGCCTTTACCGAAATATTTATTTCTGAAATGTAGAAACGTGTCTAACAAGGGAACATTCCCAACTGTACCACCCCGATATTTTTCAAACCGGTCTCATTCGAAAGAGGAACTAAAATAATGAAACTTTAATATAGGAACAATGGGTGCATAAAATATATTTGACCTAGTAAAGTGGGTAGAAAGGTCAAGAACTGCGAGTTTTACACGAAAAATCTGCATGGGCGAGAAGGGGAGAAAGAGGAGAAAGTCGAGTTTTCCCCTTTTCACCTCTTTTCCCTGGAAAGTCGCTACCGAGATAGGGAGTTAGCATTGGAGGACCCTCCAAATTAGTATTGCGCTGAACCAGCCTTTTCGCAAAATCTAAACGGGGATTTACCATAGGAATCCCTCAAACAGCGCCAGGTCTCCAACTTTCCGACCTACTTTACTAGGTCAAATATATTTTATGCACCCATAGTTCCTATATTAAAGTTTCATTATTTTAGTTCCTCTGTCGAATGAGACCGGTTCGAAAAATATCGGGGTGGTACAGTTGGGAATGTTCCCTTGTAAGTTCAAACACTATGAAAAACTCAAAATAATTCGGATTTATTGTTGCTTAAAAAATGAAATATATATATTAAAAATGAATGCAGATTATCTTAGAAACACTTCATGTTTGCCTGTTTTATGTTCCAACGTTCTAACCAGGTTTCAGCATTTTAAAAAGAGGGTGGAGTTACTTAGGCAGACTTAAATCACCAAATACCGTAATTCCTGCTGGATCCGGCTACATCACCAAAATTTCTACAATGATAATCAAGAGTACTTCAATAAAGTGTCTGCTTAGGTACGAATAAAAATAAAATACGCAGAGATCATCGTTTGCGGTGATATATTTCATGTTTACAACAAAATCTGATTTTTCATACACGTGAGCTTGTAAAACTTGTTCCGCACAGTTTGCGGTATATGTGGACATGAGACCAAACCTGCACAATATACATGATTGCGGTAGACTTTCTATCTAGCTCCAGCATTATCGATCTACGTCCAGTGGAGTTGGAATTTTACGGGAAAGATCCTAACTCGAGCTTTCATCCAAAAACTCGGTAGTATATTCGGCTGGGAGAAAGCAGGGAGAATTCAGTATTCTCTAATGCAACTATACTTTAATTTACCGTCTGTTCGGTACATGCCGAGAATTTTATACGATAATTTTCACTTTCAGTACTTCGGCCTTGCATTTCTAAACAATAATATAGTATACGAGATTTTGTAATATATTTAAAGTGTAAAGGGCCTGCAGTCTGGTGCTAAATTTCAGCCAATAAAAAGTTGCAATTGTTGTCAAATTTTGTATTTTATTTAATCATTATCGCCAAGATTATACTGAAGAACGAAGAACAAGATCTCTTTTGAAAATGGTGTAACAAGTTGAGCAGTTTCCAACACTATTTTAAGACTGCAAGTGTAATAAAAGTTGGTGAAAGTGATGTATAAGCAACTAATGATTATAGATATTTATACAGAATCCCATCTAATATAAACATGGTGATTGATGAATACATGTAGTCTGTGAACGAAAAAAACTTATTTCGCGTATCCTATAAAAATTGATCTACAAATCGCATCGACATTAGTCTGGGTTTTAACAAAGTTAGTAAATAAATTGAACCTTTACCTTGGACAAACTACAATTTATTCTCCATTTTTTACTCATAATATTATTTCTCTTTCTAATCATATTATTGCTAGATATAAACCTGTACGTACTGAATTTATAATGCTCGCAATTGCAAGCATATACGGTCACGGAAATTTAGTGACGATGCAACGACTTATAGTATTAAAAAATCCACACTTTTAAAAATCTCAAACTCTGATTTGCATTCTCTAAAAAAAGGAAAGCATAAGAAACTGAAGGGAACATGTTGGAAAGAATTGGATTTCGAGTTATTCATGCCACCAGTAAGATATTTTGTTTATTTATATCGACTAATATTACAATTTAACAAAACCAATTTTGAGACGTTACATTTTCAAAGGTGAGGATCCACGCTGTTTAGCAACAGATTTAGAGAATCATGGTCCAGGTGTAAATGGATGGAGATCCGGCAAATCGGTTACTTATCCTCAAGAACTTATCTTGCAACTGGAATCTCGGGCAAGATTAGGACACATGCAACTCTTGTCGCATCAATACTTGATACGTAAGCCAAGGCAAAAACTTTCACAGTTATCTAAATATTAGAAAATTTACGCACTATCAATTAAATAAACCGTCGTTTTAGCTGAAACAATACAACTTTACATTGGCGAATGCTTAGGACAAACCGGTAATAATTGCACTGTTTCATCGGTGGATCTCAACGATGTCCATTTCATTCTACTAGGCCATGCTACTATGTCCACAAATAAAAGTACTGGCTTTAAAGCCAGAGAATTGAAATCGATATCGGTCAAATGTGTTGGTGCTTTTGTGAAGCTTCTAATTAATAAGAATTATAGGAACAAGTATAATAAAGATAATCAGGTAACGTGAATTACACTACAGTCGACAATCCGAACATAAAATGATAAATCATCAGCGATTAAGAGCATTATTTTTCTTATTCGTTATTAGGCCGCTCTGGTAGCAATAAATATATTTGGAGAAAAACTCGACGATGACGACGAGATGACAAAGTCGACTTCTCAAATTCTATTTGAAGAAACCAGTGACAGAGATAAGAGCTTGATTTCTCCGTACGATGACCTGGCTTTCACCATGTATGTTGATACTGAAGTTCAGGATATCATTCGAAAAATGGACCTGAAAAAGCAAGAAGCTGTCCTTGGTTAGTGTCTAACGATTTATATTTACAATTAACTACGACGTAGTAAAATATTTGTAAACTCAATCGAATCGTTTCATGTGGTGAAAGCCATCCTTTATCCACAAATACTTTACTCACTTCCCTCGAGTTTCCTCATCTTGATAAAAGCAATGAGTCTATTCATAAGAGAAGCATAAGATCTTAGTTTGTCAGAATTTTTCTAATAGCCATGCTCTAATATATAGTAGAACATAATTGACATTTATTGAGCACTGTAATTTGTATGAAATATTTATTATCTCATATATCACATGTCATGTAGTATTCTTATATTATACCGAGACTTAAAGTCTACATTATAACCTTGTGATTTCCTGTGTATCTTTTAAAATGGTCCTTAAATCAACGGATTTCCATATTACATCTATGTTTCATGAAAACAGAACGTATATAAACTAACAGACTTAAGCTCTTGAGAGCAGAATTAATTCCCAATGGCCTGAAATCCCAACTGCATTAGTATAATATACTTTTTACAAAAATCTCCCAGAGTAAAACTGTTTATTATTTTGATCGATATTTCTTTCGCATAGACGAGCGGTTCGATTATGCTAGCAAGCTAAAATCAACGATGGAGCACCTCCGTAAATCCGGAGAGCTCCTTGCAAAGTACCAACTTGAGAAGCAAATTGCAGCCAGTCGTGAAGACTTCCAAAGAGCAAAGGAGAAAAAAACTCAGATGGACACGTTTCGAGATAACTCATACCGATCTCTCAGAGTTAAAGAGCTCCTGGAGCCTAATGGGGTATGGATTATGCTTTCCGCGTGCCATTATATTTTATTTATATACATCAGTCCTAGCTCAAAGTACGGGATTTTATGGCATGAACAATGAAATTTTATTTTAAATACGAGTCCCCCTTATTTTAACAACAGAGGATTCCGGAAAACGATGAGCCTGGGAAAATAAACGGCGTCTCTGGGATGACTAGGTCCATTACCGAACTGTCCTTACCTCCACCTTCAATATCATCAGCAGCGTCAACGCCAGGTAACCTTCGCATATTCTTCAATCCCCGTACAGTAAAAGCAACGACGGAAAAAATAACGTTTGCGAATTCTCCAATTCCAGAAAGCACGACGAGCGGTCGATTCTCATCTCAACTTACAACACCTGATAACGAAAAGAAAGAGTCCGGCTATTACAGTAATGATGAGCCTAAATTACCACCTGTCTTTTTGAAGTAAGGAGACTTCCGGGATCGGGTTTCCATAATTTCCACTTACTTTTTAAACTCATAAAAGTGCAATTAAGGCTAATTGGCTTATAAACATCGTGATCCAGAGCCAGAGTTCGTTTACACATAGATAGATAGACTGAACTGACTGGCACACTTATGATGTGACACGAAAATGCCTCCGCTTAGTGTCTGCCGTGACAGGGCTCTGTCGCTTTATTATTTTCCCTCTGCCTTTGCCAAAGTTGATAACTCTCAATTCTGATAAATTAACCTCTCTGGTTCGGATGTGTGAGTTTATTTATCTACTGGAGAAAGGAGTTCTTTCTCCTAGCATCCAGAATATTCTGAGTAGAATGTATGAGTTCTATTATATTGTGTCCCTGGGTTCCAGGAAGCGACGGCCACTTACCGCAGCTAGCGTTGAGAGGCCCCAACCGCGAGAACGGGAGCACAAGGAGGAACCTGCCAATGCTCCCTGCAGTGCGTGTATTAATCGGCCGTCTAATATGTCGGAACGTGCTCGACGATATGCGGCTTTGCCGATCCAAGTCTTTGGAGAGCCTCTGGTAATACACACGACACATTCTTGCCAACAAAATATGTATATGCACTACTATTTATGTTGGTTTGGTCTAGTATAAGTTAAACTGTAATTATGGTGTATGGGAACTTTTACTAAATAGGTGGAGAAGATCTTTTCCAAGAGCTTTGCAGTAAAGGAAGATGGCCTGAGGTGCTTGCAGAAGGCATTGTCTGATTATAAACGTGGAGATAAAAATAGTAAGAAGGAATCAGGAATCACAATAATATTTCGTGCTTCCAGCGGACTTTCTCCATTCGTATGTTATTTATAAGTACAAGATTCATAATCATAATTTTCAGATCCACCATCTAAAGTTTTCCGAGCTGCGAGTCTTCTTCTTCAGAGGACAATTAAAGACACGATTTTCGGAGTTTTTAATCTAACGGCCGAGACTTTAATATACCTGATGGATGATTTTGTTAAAAAACACAGGTACGCTGTGTAGTACGAATAATAATACACTGAAATGACTTTGATTTTTAAATTGCAAATAAATGAATTTTCTCCAGGCTGGCGAGCTCGGAATTAAGTCAAGGACTTGAACGAATTCTGCCTGAACTTCTATCGAAATCTGGCGATACAGCACTAGGAAAAAATAGAGTTTCGATAGAATGCATTTTAAAACTACAGTCTTGTCAACATATTCGGTAACATGCACAAAATTAATAAACAGCATATTATTATAAACTGTAAAAGCTACTGCTTACTTAAACCCGTTGTTTGCTTATAAATAGAAGTCTTCATGTAATTTCCGCCCATCTTACAAAGCCATTTGACACACCCGTTCATCCAAGATTGGCACAGAGTAAGGCCGAAATGGTTGAAGAACTTTTGAAAACTTATGGACTATCATCGGAGAAAAATAGGTTAGTAAATCAATGGCCACGCTTGTAAATGTGATTGATATCCGCATTGAAATTAAATCATTCCATTGCAGTGGTCTTACCGCCAGAGATTACGTAGAATTTGGAGCATCTGCATTAAATCAGCCTTCGGAGTCAATAAGGCGCGTTGCAGAGAGGATAGTCCTAGCCTTATATCATACTCATCCGAAATTAGTTCGACAGAACTTACCTTTGGAAGAAGACGTGTCCCGAAAAAATATACAGTTCCGACAACTTTTCCAGCAATTTGATAAAATCGATAAAGAGGTAAGCTATTCATTTCAATAGAATTCAGGCCTCGAATCCATAGAAAAATATTTTAACCGATTTTCAATTTACAGAGAAAAGAAGGCGGGTCTAATGTGAACGTAATATTAAAGGACGCTAAAGGGAATCCAGGGATGACTTCAAGTGTTTATATTCCTAAGATTTAGAATCTCTATATGTGCATAAAATGCAAGGGATAATCTACCCGATCCGTCTCATGATCATTTTATACATACTTCTTATCAACAGTTACTAAATACATTCTTAATCATTCCTTCCCGTATGAGATTTATATTTCTGCCTTTTTAAATTGCTTCCTAAGAAGCAAGTTCTAAGTACGCTTTTTCACTTCTTTCCCTTGTTTACAAACTAATAATGTTTTCCATAATAATGATGATGTTAAAAATGAGAGATTAAATAAATCCATACATTCCACTGTAGTTGTGGATTAAAATTGATATATATATACAGTGTTTTCGTTTGTAATTCTTTCTCAAAAATGCAAGAGAGAATTAATGGCTTTATTCCCCGAGTTAGAGTCATTTTAAAATTCCATATAATAGCCAATTGATTTATAAAATAATTTCGATTTATAATTACTTAAGGCTTGGCTTGGGTATTAGATAGATATAAATATTAAGTTAAGGATGTTAGAAATAGAAGAGAAAGCATTTCTACTCGCCCCTTATAAGTCATGCAAGTCTAGAGTATGCGACTTTCACACAAAGCAAAACTGAGAACTCGAACCGTTCGATATTTTTGACCAAACATAAACAAATGCAAAATGAGCAAAACAAAACAAGCCCAAATTTTTTTATAGAATCATGCAGTGACATTAGTGGCAGTGAAAGTTAGAGAGAGTGAAAGTAAGTAATGGTAGTCTAAAGAAGTGAAAAGGGTAAGTTTTAGCACATTTTTACGTATTCATTAATTACCTTCAATTTTGAATTAAAACGAAATACAATGCCAATGAAATTACGGTAAATTACGCTTTTAGCCCCTACTCGTAGATTTTGATGAAAATTTGTGAGCTTAATCAAAATTTTACGGAGAATCCGAATCCGTTGAAATTTTTTGGGGCTGACGTTTGGTTCGGACCCTATGGGGTCACAAAGTTTCAAATATTTGTCTATTTTTGGTGATATTATATGCTAGTTAATAGTGAACAGTACCAAGGTACTGTGTACTAATAACTAGCATATATCACGAAAAATAGACAAAAATTTGAAACTTTGTGACCCCTTAGGGTCCGAACCAATTGTCAGCCCCAAAAAATTTCAACGGATTCGGATTCTCCGTAAAATTTTGATTAAGCTCACAAATTTTCATCAAAATCTACGAGTAGGGGCTAAAAGCGTAATGTTCCTACAAAATAAATACGCAAATAAATCAATTTATACAAAATATGAAATAGAATTTATTTTAATGTATTGCGAAATTTTTCAGATGCCTAGCCAGCCTGCACAATCAACAATCCAATATCCAATCCAGTCCCGATACTCCCGATCCGTTGTCCGTACACTCACTCCGTACACCGTATATTCGATGATCGACCACAAACTTTCCAGACCTGCATAGCTGAGTGTAGAATACGCTACGCCATATCACATATAGCTGTGTTATCTACAATTACGAAACATGGATTACAAATTCGAAATTACAATTTATTTAGAAATCGCATGAATCCATAAGCCTGGTCTTATATTTGATAGCCAGGTCACAGGTCAGACTTTGGGCTTCACAATAAACTAGCGCGTTGTGCTTTGGCTTTAGTTGCACCACAGAAGAAAGGATGTTGGATGTGGAGTTATAATCCTAAATTTTAATCTCAAATTATTTTTTGAAAACATATCGATGCTCTGCACACTAGAAGATTCCTTCAAACTCTAAATCTGGCTAGACGAGAAGTGAGTATAGATAGAGTGAAAATTTCATATTTTGGATCGCAAACAATTACAAATTAAAAAGGCGTAATTTTTATATTAAATCGCATGCATTCCCAATTGACTTAAAAACTGACTGAGTTAAGATGAAGCAGGTAGATGACAACCCGCTAACAACAGAAGAGAAACCTTTAAAAAAGTCGTTTCTGCGATTATTAGTTCGAAGCAGTTCATCTACTAGTCTTTTTAAAAGAAAAAGTAAAAACAAACATGGCACAGCAAAGGGAGAGGAATCTAAAAACCCGACGGATGAAACTGCAATTGCAAACAAGAACAAAAGTAAAGATAGTCAGCCTAAACAAGCAGGTCTTACTCGTGACATTGAAAGCGAAAGACTAGTGGAGGACACACTTAAACTGTTCCGTCAAAAACCGGCCTCGGGTCTTTCTAAGCTAGCAACTCTACCCAGCTCAAAACTTAATAACGTTCCCAGTCCAAAACTTGAGGAGCCTACTAAAAAATCGAATCCTTGGATCGTTCCAGATCATATAAGTGAAAACGTAGAAACACATGACATCAGCAAAAAGAATGCGGAGAAGGCGGTGTTCAACAAAACTACAGAAGTAAGGTTCAGTAGCTGTACTGTCAGTATTACTAAAGCTCGAGAAAATTTAAAATCATTCTATCCATCATACTGATATCAGAAATTTTTTTTATGGTTTAGAAGCCTACGAAGCAAAAGATTTCATTACCAGAGCCAGGCAACCATCCCAAAGATCGCCAATTAGGAAACGAGACTTCTGCCACCCATTTACAGAGAAAAAATCCAGACCTTTCTGTCAAGCCAAAGAGTCAAAGATCCCCTTTAATTGTTCCGAATCCTAAAGTCATTTGTTCCAAAAAGAAAGCCTTAGCTGCCGAATCTCCAATACGTCGTAAAAATAAGAAATTAGTTAACCTCATTGTGGAACTACGAAAAAGCTGTGATGTTTATCGACAAGAAATTAAGCGAGTTAAAGGTAATACAGTTAGATGTATTTATTTCACACGTATGTAATGTAACTTACGCCACAATCTATTACAAGTATTTATTGAATTTGGTTAAACTGCGTTACGATTTATTTTCAAATAGACGACAATTTGGAAGAAGTCTTGCAATTACAAAAGGAAAATGAAGCCTTGAACTTGGAAGTGTACCATATAACCCAAGAAATTGATGGATGGAAATCAAAATGCCGAAAACAGGAAAATCGGAACGTTGCATTACTCAAAGTAAAATCATTAACGAAAAAAAACGACGAACTTGTAGAAGACATAGAAGTCTTAAAATCTGTGATACATCGACTTAACCAGGAAATGAGGTACTATCAAGATAAGTTAAAGTGCGATAATGAATATTTACTAAATCAGAAGACTGGATATGCTACTTCAAGTTCCAGTTGCAGTAGAAAACAATGGAACGAAGACGAAGGAGAATTTCAAAATGAAGAACGGCATTTAAATAGGATCTTGAAGGCACCAGCTAAAAAGTTATTTCCCTTGTTGGTTGCATATGACGAAGTCATCAAAGATAAGAACGATATTATTAAGCAGCATGAAGAAGCTTTGGAACATTTTAAGAGGGAGTGCCAGGCAATAATCCATGAAAATCATGATCTTTATGAAGTTATTGGAGAAAAAAAAGAAAAGGTATACCGACTAAGCTAATATCGTAGATCGTAGTACGACAATCGTTGGTAGTAATAAAATTTGTTAATTTATTTCTAAAAGGGCATGGTGTCAATTCAAGAATGGAAATTTCTACATGAAAATTCGGTCATCGTTTTAGAGGAAAATGATTTACTAAATGAGCAACTCTCTTGTTTGAAAGAGAAGGAGAATGCCATGATAAAAAACCATCAAGACAAGTGTGAGTAAGCTTATTAAATTAACGTACACCGCTTGAAATTTCGAATTATTGTTGTAATGAAACTATTCTTTACAGTTTCCAAGTTAAAAGCCAAAATTTCTTTGTTGGAACTGGAAAAATCAGAGCTAAAATCGGCAACAATTCAAACGGAAGAACACTGTAAAATGTTGCTGGAACAACACTGTAAACTAGCTGAAATTATGGAGAAAAGGGTTCCTGTAGAACAACATGAAGCGGCTGTGCTCGAATGCAAAAAGTATTTTGATTTTAAACTGTCAGATTATTTTAAAAATATAAGACTATTAAGACTTCTAGTAGTCGTTTCTAACATTGTAACTAGAGATAATTTAATAATTTCATTTATTTTAAATCCTAGACTATTCGAAGATCTTAAGATTAGCTACGGAGATGAGCGCACGGTTCTGTTAGAAAAACTTTCGGCTGCAGAAAATGAACGTGACCGACTTTCATTAGAACGAGCGGAATTAGAAGCAGAGAATGGAAGAATTCAGTCGAATATCAAAACTTGTGAAGACACCTTAGCGTAATTATTAATTTTTATTTATTATTAATTATTATTAGCAGATTATGGTACTTCATATGGGTCCTTACTTATTTTATAACTTTCTATTTAACAGGACTAATGCTGCCCAGTTTCGAGAAGTGTACAACCGAATGGTTGTTGCGACAAACGCACGGGATTCGACATCATCTGCCATGGAAGAAATGATGGAGTTATCCCAGCGAGTTGTTTCTGAGCGTGAGAATACTGAACAGCTTCTTGAAGAACAGCGTTCCTTAAATGAAAAGTTAATTCTCCTACAAGAAAGGGAACGTGAACTAATCGACGAGCTCCACAATAAAATCAAGGTACTTGTTTAATTTTGTATTAACGCACATTCGTTTTAGTTTGTGGTGACATTTGAAACTGAAGTATATTTGAAAATGTAAGGCAATGGAGGATATTCATCAAAACGAAATAGGAAAAATGATTTTCCGTGTTAAGGAATTAGAAAGAATTATTTCTGGGATCGGGGAAAGTCATAGACAAGAAATGAGTCATCTAGAAGATCTTATTCAGGAAAAAGAGAAACGAATTTCACATCTACAATCCGAAAAAGGGTAAGCTGTTCCCTAACATTACAAGGATAGTGCAGAAAAGCGATGGAACTGATATTTTTTAATCATATTACAGACAGCTACAATTAGACCTGGAAACGGTTTGGAAAACAACAACAGGCACCATAAAGGATCTCAGAAACAACTGACCTCTACAACTCTTTATCACTCATCAGTCAATTTCATCATAGCCTTATCAATCTCCCGTGGATTATTAAAATTTAAGTCCGCATTAACGACAGTCAGCTTTTCTACATGCATATTATTTTCAAATGTTAGCTAATTTTAAAATTCATAGTTAACGTTTTGTACAGTCAAATGTGATTATAAACAGTCGGTTTTTAAATTGAATTAATTAATTCTGTGTAACGCGCGTTCTTTGGCAAAATGGTTAGCGTGTTTGTTAGTGTGTGTCTGCATTCTAGAGTCGATCAATAATTATGTGTTTAGGTATAGATATGTAGAATTTTTATATCGGAATATACGGATCTCTATTCTCTATATATACTCTCCAGTCGTCCAGTCCAGCCAGATTTCTCCCGAACTTTCTCCACGTCATGGATCAGAGTAGTAGATTCTGGAGCTGGAGCTGAGCTGGAATACGATCCTATATATACGATACAGCAGGGCGATATGAAAAGCCGTCTCGCCGAAATTCACAATTCCATGAATCCGAATTCCGAGTGGGTAGTTGGGTTTAGGTAGTGTGTTACTCATAGTCATATTATATGATTTTACTATATAGGACTAATTTTGTCAACTCAACTCTGCGCCAAGATTGCTTGAGTTGCGGGTGTTTTTAAGACTTACCTCACCCTTGTTTTTTATTAAAGGAGGATATATTATATCTGATCCATCAGTAATTATTAGCATTTCAATTTTAAACGTATTTGGAATATAGTTGCATTTGTTTTTAACCAGAGATGTGAATCAAACGAAGGGGATCCATTCCACATTGCCGATTGCCGTACACCAGGCCAGGTTGCAAGCTACAATTCAAATTGACTTGACTCGGCTGAAAGTGCCTGAAAGCTAAAACGCAAATTTCAGCAAAGCCAGAAGCTAACTTGCTAACTAAACTGACATTACTGACGTAAGTATTTGTGGTTGTGGTAAATATTCAACTACTTTTCTCATCATTACTCCATTATCATGAGTTTTTCTTAGTCATTCGGCAAACTCTTAGTCATTCACTTTGCACTTGTTCGTAATCGTAATTTATCTGTATTACATATTAGTAATAAACCGATGTAACGGGTGTAACCAAGTGTTGAAAACGTCATCATAATTAAACCGAATCTTAATGTCCCCCAAAAGCCCGGGTTTTGCACACTGGTGTCAGTGGGAGTAGTCCTGTGTACGTCAAAGATGTTCTATTACTCATGGAAATCGTTTAAGCCCCATACCTCAATTTCCCCAAAAAGCCCGGGTTTTGCACCCTGGTGTCAGTGGGAGTGGTCCTGTATACGTCTAAGATGTTCTATTACTCATGGGAATTGTTTAAAACCCATATCTCAATTTCCCCCAAAAGTCTGGGTCTTGCACACTTGCACACACGTCCTGAAATGTAGTTTCAGGGTGTTATCATGTGTAGATGATCGACATAGAGTGTAATGTAAACTACCTAAGCGTCAGTTTTAAAATGAGTAAGAGCTCTATCCTGGCGTTGGACTCCTACATATCACTATTCTGTTTGATTTAATGGTTTGTTTTGGGGTTTAATTGATGGGGGGCAGGGGGTGTGACCGATTTGACCCAAGTTAGAACTTAGCCTGTGTTAGGACCCAAGGAACAAGTGTACAAAATTTGGTGACCGTAGGTCAAGCCGTTCTCCAGTTATCGCTCGGACAGACGGACGGACAGACGGACAGACGGACAGACGGACAGACGGACAGACGGACGGACAGACGGACGGACAGACGGACGGACAGACGGACTTGTCGTTCGCATAAAGTGTTTTCAACACTTAATAATGTATAATGTACCTACGTCTATATATTCTACAAATCCAAAATCTGCTCTAACATCGACGACCATTCTGGATAGATCATAATCGTATAATTTATTCATATAAAAGCGATATATTTTTATTATTGTACTTCTTTGTGGAGCTATAATTGATCACAAATCAAAATTTCCGTTGTGGTTAGTGATCCTCATAAGTATGAAGTATAAGCAAGAACTGGCAAGAAGCCAAAAATTGAATCTAGTTGAATTTTCATATTTCATTAAAATTACTGATTACCAGAAAGCCCCACCAAAATACCTACTAAAAGCTAAAGACAAAAGATAAGACATAAGAGATAATTCCAGACGTATTCATTAGCTTAGGTAGAGAGACTTTAGATCTTACTTGAACCTCACATTTATTATTCATACAAGGCACAAGGAAGATTTCACGATACAAATAGTCTATTTAATCCAACAGATTTCTTATTTCCTGACGCTTCATCCGGACTCTCATAAAGATGGCAAAAGAACTTGTTATATCGTCGCACAAGCCCCGTCACTCGTCGATGGAATGTCCTTATTGTCATGCCAAGCTCGAATTCGAAACCCCAAGCTCAGAAGAAACGGCTAAGATTAAGATCAAGTGCTGGAATACATTGTGTGAAAAACAAGCTCCATTTGATCCTTCAAAATCGTCAGGAATGAATGGAGCTGCAAAAGCTGGTTCGGCTTTCGGGTCTTCTAGTGCCAGTACAACATCGACTCCAAAGAAACCCTTTAAAATGGGGACTGCTGACGCTCCAATATCTATGGAATATTACGAGATCCTTGGAGTTCCACATCTTGCAACTACAGCAGAAATTAAAAAGGCATATTATAAATTGGCAATGAAGTATCATCCCGACAAAAATGCTAGTCCAGGTACGATTCTGAATTTTTATTATCGGTACACTTTTATTGGCACTCCAGAGAAATTTGGATTCTTGAAAATCACATTATTCGTTTTCGTAATTATTTCTTTACAGAGGCTGAGGAAATGTTCAAGAAAATATCCGATGCTTACCAAGTTTTATCGGATCCCATTTTAAGGAAAAAGTACAACGAATTTGGTCCGGGGAAAGGTTCAGGTATATTAGTTTTATAACTCGGTTAATTTAATCCTATGCAATTTAGTCTTTATTTCAACTTCATTTCGGTTATCTCAGTTATCTGTAGGTTTTACTTTGAGATTATGTATTATTTAGCTATTGAAATCAAAATCAATTTAATCAAGTCAAATTACTGCAGCATTCTTTCCTTTTTTATCACATGATGGTAATCAAATATAAAAGTTGTAATTGTGCGTTATAGATCCGGAAGACGGATTCATCAATCCCGAAGATTTTTTTAAAATGCAATTTGGCGGAGATGCTTTCGTTGATATAATTGGAGAACTGGCCATTGCAAAGGAATTTAAAAATATGATGATGAAGAACATGGAGGAAGAACAAGCGTCAGTAAGCGAAGATGGTTCACCTTCTGGCGAACCCAAAGAAGATAAAAAGGCAACCACAAAAACATGGGAAGAACGAAAAGAAGAATTAGAAGAAAAGCGTCAACTTAGAGAAGAGAGAGTTAAAGATTTATCCGAAAAATTGGTTCGTAAGCTTAATATTTACGTTGAATCTGGACCAGAAAAATTTCGGGATGCCATCAATTTGGAAACAGAAGAGTTAAAGATCCAAAATTATGGAGTTCAATTGCTCCATGCTATTGGATTTGTTTATTCAGTTAAAGCGTGTGAGTACTTGTCGAAATACAATGAAGACATACTTGGCATGCCTTCATTTGTTCATCGAATGCGCCTGAAAGGTCGTGCATTTTCCGATACATTTAGCACAGGTATATTTTCAATAAACATCATATTATTGTAGTCAATTGCAACAGGAAATTGTCCCTGAATGACAACCTTGACTTTAATTTTTAGTTAAATCTGCGGTGGATGTCCATCACACATTTGTACAGTTGCAACAAGCGGAACAAGCTGGTGCGAGCGAGGCCGAGAAGGAAAAGCTTCAAGAAGAAGCTGTCAAGAAAGGAACAGACGCAATTTGGAGAGGAAGCAAGCTGGAAATCGAAAGCGTGATAAAAAGCGTAAGTAAAATAAAAATTAATCATAGGTTTAAGTTGATATTACGTCTTAAAATTCAGAAATAAATAATGCAAACTATTTTGTAGGTCTGTGATAAAGCCCTTTCTGAAATCCAAACGGAGAAAAGTATTCTTCGAAAGCGATCCGAAGCTCTCAAGATTATTGGAGACATCTACCAGAGCGTCAGGCCGATTTAATTGCCTTGATTTAATGAAAGCATAGATTAGATTTAGTTTTATATTTTTTGTCAAATTTACAAATCTACTATTGATCAATGCGTATGCACTGTTACCATTTTCGAGGGTTCTTGTAAATTGTCCCATACTTCATTTCTTGGAGTTTGAACATAGATCTATAAATATAAGACATCTTCCGTAGCTTATGTACAATTTCCTTTTTCAGAACAAATTTCTGACTCCAACGATTGAAAATGACTACACTCACCATTATAAATATAACGAATATTTATTTGTAAACTATAAAACGAGATGTTCAACATGTATAAATGACTTTCTATTTAATTGTCGTCTTTGATCGCATACCTTGCAAACACTTGTGCTTTAGTCAAAATGCAAGCATGTTGACATTATATTAATCGTTAAATGTAATTGTCTTATGAGGAATATGATCTCATTGTCAATTTCGATAAAGAATTGATCCAAGTATTTATGTACCTGTTTAATATAATTTCAGAATATTTGATTAATTAAATAGAATTAAGGATTTATTCTAAAAAGTCATCTGTCATTTTAAATATGTCCTGGTGCTTTAAGTCTGTTGAAAATATCCAACACGAATACTGTCTTAAGAGATTATTTTCGACGCTAATCGGTTGATATAGTTTAGTTTTGTTTGAGGATATAGCTGTAATTAAGCGTATCTAAATTTATGAATAAATCGGAAAATTAAATCATTACTGCCATAAAAGTTGTCTTTTACTATTCAATTTTAAAACTGAGAGCAGTTATGCACAACTTTTCAGTTTTAATGTGGGAATCGGAACATTATTTACATTGGATTTGAAAGTACATTACAAATGCATAATTTCAGTTAGTCAACCATTTCTATGAAAAAGCTCCTAATCGGGTCTTGCAGAAAAGCCAGTATATACTTATTCTCAATCTTAAGAAGCCATCGTTTCTGACCTTGAAAATTCATTCTGAAGTCAGTCTGTTATGCATGCTGCCTACAATAACATGATCTACAAAACAAGGAAAATGGCAAGAAATATGTGTCAGTTATTCTCTTAATAGCTGGTTACAAGTCCGCAACTTTCGCTATGATGTGACAGTGATGACTACTTGGTTTGAACTGATGAAGATAAATGCTTACTTAATATGAATATTCATATCCGAACAAAAAATAGAGTTATGTAAGAAGTAAGATACGGAATTTGGGTTGCAGTAACTAGATTATTAATGTTAACTTTTGCTTCTGTAATAAATTGCCAGACTCTTTGAATTAAATTTGTTTCAGCTCAGCCAAAACGTAAGTATGTTGAATACGATCAACAGTTGCATTTGCTGAAAAAGTCTCCCCAACCCCGTTATAAGGCCCCTCTGAAAGTCCATATCTTCTTCCATTGGAGTCTTAAAAAAATCAGCCTCCATAAGTCTCTTTCTCAAAATTCTCTATAGCATTCGTTAATTTTGCAAACGACGAAAAATGAAAAACAGGGGAAAATACGGTTTGTCAATTTAAATGCCCTAAGCACCACATTAGGACCTTTCTGAAATCATTTTTTTTCAAAATTGGTAACAAACTAAAAGGCATTTCAAATTAAATTCCCAGAGGGACTTAAGCCTAGTTTATAGTATCACTTCCTTCCTACTTTCACTTCCTCTTTCACTGCAAGAATCACTTCCTCCTCCAAAAATTCGCGTTTAGAGTTCAAAGCGAAATGTGGAGTGATCCTCGCAGTGATCATGGCAACTTTCGCTTCACTCTTTTACGCGTTTATAGTTTCAACTTCACTTCCTACTTTCGCCTCAACTTCACGAAAATCAAAAGTTGAAACCAATCCTACTTTTGAGGAAGTGAAGGAGGAGTGAAAGCGGGTTTCAGAAGAAATCTTCATTTTAGTGAGGGGTAGAGAAAGGAAAACGCTCTAGTTTTCTTCTCGCTTTCTCTAGCGGCCGCTTTCACGCCAATTTTCTTGACGATTTCAAAAGGATTGGGAATTTTCATATATTTGAAAACCATGATACAGAAAAGTACAAAACTTTCTATATGAATCAGGACTTTCAATCAAGAGTCTGTCTAATTAATAATTAAAAGTCTTTTTTTAACCCGCCCGGCAGCATTCATAATTTCTGGAAATTGGGTTTAATTGGAGTCATTATTAAGTATCGGAGATACTTTATGTTTTCGTTGATGGTGTCTGTCCGTCCGTCCGTCTGTCTGTCCGTCTGTCATCGCGATAACTCGAGAACGGTTTAACTTTTTCAAATTTTTCTTTCGGATATCTATATAGGACATCCAAGCGGAGGTCAAGTTCGTTTGGGGGCCTTGCAGGTCAAAGGTCAAGGGTGGAAAGGTCAAAGGTCAACATTTTTTCAAATAGTAACCCCCCATGTGTGATACATCGATGGAAAGCTACGGTCAAGGGCTATTTAATGGTGTATATGATTTGGGGGTGGGGTCATCCCCTGACGGGTGGGGAGGGGTCAAAAAGGTCAAAAAACAAACATATATGTGTGATACGTCATTCGAAAGCTATGATCAAGGGCTTTCGAATGACGCATGTAATTTAACTCTATGACTGGGGCAATTTGAGATTTTCGATATTTTGTGTGTTTAGGGTTAGGGAACGACAGTAAACACATGGGACACATGTATATTACATAATATATTTATATAAATATGTATATTATATAATATATTTATATAAATATGTATATTATATAATATATTTATATAAATATGTATATTATATAATATATTTATATAAATATGTATATTATATAATATGATTTGCTAATTCGATGATTGCTCTCCGATACTTTGCTATATGCATTTGAATGGTTTATTTTTATTACTACTCTTCAATCTCCAAACTTGTGACATTTGTGTATTTTGCAAATGCGAAGGCTAAGTTTGAAGGTGGAAAAAATCGGTTGACCCGTTTGTGGGGGTTATGCAAAGTAGTGTTGCCAAGGTAATTGGTTTAAAATACAGACAAATTGAAGCATTCTGACTCGGGCTATAAAAGACTGCACACTGTAGGTTTTATATTCAATTTCTTCAGAAAATATTGCAAAATCTGAGTACAAATTTTTGCGTTTATAGTCTTTCGCTAGCAACGAATAGCGAAAGTGGAAACGAAAGCGAAAGTGAAAGAGGAAGTTGAAACTATAAATTCGAAAAAATATTCGATGAAGAAAGCGAGAAGGAAGTGAAAGAGGAAGTGATTCAGGAACGAAAAGAGGAAGTGATACTATAAACTAGGCTTTATAAGGAATAACTTGGCATTGAATACTTGTTGTTACAACTACAAAAGCACCTTGCATGCGATGACATGAAGTTGTATGTACATTTCTATTCAATTACTGTATAACCATAAAAAATAGACACGCAGCCAATAGTAATTCCTCTCGCTAAGTTAATTGGCAACGATTTGACCCAAGGCAGTTCAAATCGTAAAGAGGTAGGGACATGTGAAGTATTTTTGTAGAAAAAGTTCACTTTGCGAAAATATCAGCCCAGTCAGCCTATGGAAACCTAAATTGCAATGATTTTCTTCCACTCCGCAATTTCGCAAGAATTTTTGCAAGCTTTCTTCAAATTCGCAATGATTTTCTCCTATTGCAACTCCGAACTTGCGAGGATTTTTGCACGATCTTTGCCAAAATTCGCCATAGTGATGACGTCACTGGGGACAAGTGTCCCCAGGAAAAAAGTTGTTTATTTTTTCGAAAGTCTTCACGTGTCCTTACCTTCTATTCGAAATTTCTCCTTGGAGATTCAACTTTACCTGCCTTGGATTTGACCTTATCGACACAATCTCCATGGATATGAAAAAATTTTACCTAAAGTTTCAAAATTTTGGAGATTTCGCAGTGGCGGTTGGCAAAAAAATGGCTGAATGGGGGCCAAGGGGCACCTCAGATTATTTTTATATTATGCTAATAATTTCGAATTTAAAATTTAAAATTTGGGTGGGGAGTTATTTAGGGAGGTAGGTTGGGGTAGGTTAGTTGTTTGGGGTGGGGAGTTATTTAGGGAGGTTAGGTTAGTTTATTCAGGGTGGGGAGTTATTTTGTATGGATAGGTTATTCAGGTTGAGTTGGCTTATTTAGGGTGGGATACTATTGAGGGTGGGGACTCATTACGGGTGAGGATTTATTGAGGGTGGGGACTCATTACGGGTGAGGATTTATTGAGGGTGAGGACTTATTGAGGGTGAGGACTTATTCAGGGTGGGGAGTTATTTTGTATGGATAGGTTATTCAGGTTGAGTTGGCTTATTTAGGGTGGGATACTATTGAGGCCAATGTTTAATTAATTACAATTCCCAATTCAATTCACAGTTCGAATCGAAAGTTCGATTTCAGTTAGTTCCAAGTTTGTTTTACAATTCAAAATTGCAAGATTGTAAGTTCAAAATTATAATAAAAATATTTATAGAATACCCCTTGAACCCTGGCCCCTTTTATCTTACATCCGCCCCTGAATCCTTATTCCAATTTTTGAAAAAGTGAAAGTTGACTTTCTTTGCTTGGTTACTGAAAATTTTCTCTGCCAGGTAACGTAGCAGAATTTCTACGTATCTATTTTTCTTTGTTATACAGTAACTTCAACTTGAAGTTGAACAAGCAAAATGTTGAGGTTCCGTTTCAGAAAGAAGGAGTTTCTAAAACTCCTAGTCACTACTACAACCAGTAGTTTGGTCCAACAAAAAATCGGCATAATTTGATGAGATCCTTGAACGGAAAAGTATTAAAAAAGGAAATGGATGTTCATTTTAAAGTAAAATTTCTTTTCTTGAATAAAATACATAAGATCCCGGTATATTCCATTTAATATATGTTAACATAATTTGATAAGCAATGCATGGTGGTAATAAGAAGGGCAACTCGTAATCGTAACTATATACTTGAGATTAGAACATGATTACGAATAAAATAGTGGCAACAGAAGAATAATTTTATGTTGTGGTTCCTCCCATCCAATTCGAATAAATTAATGTTTACTCTACATGCCTCTCAATTAAACCATGCTGCTATGCAATGTTGTAAAAATATGCTCTTCTTGATGTGGTTGGACCAGTCTATATAATTAAAATGCCAACCCATGTGAAACCTTTTGAAACGAGCATTTGAGATTGAAAGATAATTTGATAGAGACAGAGATTCTGGAACGAGGCGTTAATTAACAAAAAACTTTTGTTTTTGGTTTGCTATAAATCGGAAATCAAGGTTTTGTTTACTCTAAACTCCAGATTTGAAGTTTCATTTGAATATTTCTATCTAATATTTACTAACTTAATTATCCTTCACAACAAATATTGTGGCACAGAGTCCAATCCGCGATACAATTTCACACCTCTGTTGTTGGTGGAAGTGCCTTTGTTTATACATTGGATAGGAGCGAACAAGAATGATCAATATATCTAGAAACATCTCATTCATATACTTCATCTCATTAAAGAAAAATAAGCTGTATTCTTTATTGTGAAAATCATATCAAAGGCAGATGTAAATAATTTTGACTAAAATTCGGCCAACCTTTTATAACTGTTTATAACGCATTATTACGATGAAAGATAAGCAATAAATAAATTTGCTGTTCAAGTAAATTGTAATTATGATTTTGCTGCTGGCTGCATTGGTGAGTTTATGGAGTATCCCTGTTAGTCGTATAGTGACATGGATAGTCATCTTTAAATTTAGTTGTGACCTCACTCCTAACTTCGATAGTAAAAGGAATCCTTCGAACAATCAGAAGAACAAAGTTTAATTTTTAATCAATGAAATGTTACAAAATTCAGCTGCAAATCACTAATTGGTCTAATCTAAATTTTGTCATCCTTATGATTTTTGTTTTGTTAGTTTAAAAGTTTACATATAACATTTTCAGCAAACATCCATTTGCTAATTCTTTTTATTGATAAAGATTTATTGCATTTAGTTATCTTAACGGAAACATGGACTTGACTATCGTGCTGTTTCGAGCGGTTTATATTTAATGATTACTGAATACTATCAATTCTGGCGATTACGACACTTATTTAGCTTTTGTGGTATCATTCTGTCATGAGCCCTTTTATGAACTAATTCCAAATCGTTTCAAATGCGGTCATACAATATATTATTGTTAAGATATTTTTATATTGCAACGAATAAATCTTGTTTAAAATAAAATAGTTAGCACTAACAAGGGTAAAAAAAACAGTTACTTTGAATCTGCAGAGTCTAGTTCTAGTAAGTACCAATGATAAATTAATGGTAAGATTTAATTTAAGTTGTATTTTGAGTCGTGTCCGGCGAACTCAACACGGTCGAACTCAACACAGCCGAACCCAACACGGCCGAATTCAACACGGGGAGAACTCAACACGGGAGAACTCAACACGGGGAGAACTCAACACGGTTGCGACCACACCCACTGCGTACAGAAACGAACTCAACACACGACGAACTCAACACACGACGAACTCAACACGCAATTTCTAATGCTAAGACCGTTTTCTAATGCTAAGACCAATGCTAAGACCGTTTTCTAATGCTAAGACCAATGTTAAGACCGTTTTCTAATGCTAAGACCAATGCTAAGACCGTTTCCTAATGCTAAGACCAATGCTAAGACCGTTTCCTAATGCTAAGACCAATGCTAAGACCGTTTCCTAATGCTAAGACCAATGCTAAGACCGTTTCCCAATGCTAAGACCAATGCTAAGACCGTATCCTAATGCTTAGACCAATGCTAAGACCGTTTTCTAATGCTAAGACCAATGCTAAGACCGTTTCCTAATGCTAAGACCAATGCTAAGACCGTTTCCTAATGCTAAGACCAATGCTAAGACCGTTTCCTAATGCTAAGACCAATGCTAAGACCGTTTCCTAATGCTAAGACCAATGCTAAGACCGTTTCCTAATGCTAAGACCAATGCTAAGACCGTTTTCCAATGCTAAGACCAATGCTAAGACCGTTTCCTAATGCCAATGCTAAGACCGTTTCCTAATGCTAAGACCAATGCTAAGACCGTTTCCTAATGCTAAGACTATTCTATTAAAATAAAATATTTATCCGTGTTAATTCCAATGCTAAGACCGTTTTCCAATGCTAAGACCAATGCTAAGACCGTTTCCTAATGCTAACCGAACCGGTCTTAGCATTAGAAAACGGTCTTAGCATTGGTCTTAGCATTGGAAAACGGTCTTAGCATTGGAAAACGGTCTTAGCATTGGAAAACGGTCTTAGCATTGGTCTTAGCATTAATAAACGGTCTTAGCATTGGAAAACGGTCTTAGCAGTGGCCTTAGCATTGTAAAACGGTCTTAGTATTGGTTTTAGCATTGGAAAACGGTCTTAGCATTGGTCTTAGCATTAGGAAACGGTCTTAGCATTGGTCTTAGCATTGGAAAACGGTCTTAGCATTGGTCTTAGCATTGGAAAACGGTCTTAGCATTGGTTTTAGCATTAGAAAACGGTCTTAGCATTGGTCTTAGCATTAGAAAACGGTCTTAGCATTGGTCTTAGCATTAGAAAACGGTCTTAGCATTGGTCTTAGCATTGGAAAACGGTCTTAGCATTGGTCTTAGCATTGGAAAACGGTCTTAGCATTGGAATTAACACGGATAAATATTTTATTTTAATAGAATAGTCTTAGCATTAGGAAATGGTCTTAGCATTAGAAATTGTGCGTGTTGAGTTCGTCTTGTGTTGAGTTTTCCCGTGTTGAGTTCGTCGTTTGTGAGCTGCATTAAAAAGTGGGTGTGCCGTGATGAGTTCTCCCCGTGTTGAGTTCTCCCGTGTTGAGTTCTCCCCGTGTTGAGTTCGTCCGTGTTGAGTTCGGCTGTGTTGAGTTCGACCGTGTTGAGTTCGCCGTGAACCATTTTGAGTAACGTTGGAATTCAATAATTTTCAGGACCGAACAAGAAGATATCAATTATCCTGGAATGTTAACATAATATGAATTAATCATAATTTTAATCATAATGATCATCATTATGATTATCAATCATCAGGTAAATGATAATGTCGATCAACACATTTCATTTTAAATAAACAGATTAAATACAAAATACAGAAAATCCTTTTAATTTTAAACTAATCCAAATCCGTTTTAAACGAATAAATAATAAATACGCCTGTCACTTGTCAACACTAGTCAACGAGGTGGCTTAAAGTTTATCAAATCAGATGTAATAAATTGATGATTTATGAATGTTATCATTAATTACAAATTACGACGAGAAGGCATGCGGAATTCCTTATTCATTTGTTTCATTTCATAACACACCTCTTCGTGGTCCACAATTCTTTAAAAATGTGTGTTTTTTTGAAATGCTGGAAGATATGGATGATTTTTAAGGGCAAAATTACATAACATTGAAATTTATTTTAGTTGTTAATTACGGACTTTTGACTTTGACATTTGCTTATTTTTCCGATAGAAATACTTGGATTCTATTTTGACAAAATGTTTTATTTTCAAATTCCGACGAAATAAAAACTGCAATTTGTGCCGCAGAAACCCGAACTCGGATTTTTAATGCTCATTAAAATTTGCATTTTAATGTAACCTATTCATGGCTTTTATAATCCATCCAACTTGAACTACCTTGAAACAAATTACATTGATACAACAAATTTCAATTAATTCATACCTTCTACAAAGATTACGTTGTGTGGAAACCTCGATCAGAACAACAGGTTTAGGCAAACTTGTGCCAGGATTATGTAGCCGTGTGCAATTAAAAACAACTCGAGAAGATCTATGCATTTTGATTATTCAAGCGGAATTGTGGTTTGGTATTAAATACATGTTGTTCCTACTGAAGATGGGTTAAAAAGCATCTTAAAAAGTTGCATGTACTAAATTTGCATTTAATTGAAAGAGAAAGAAGATTTATTTCCAGTTTTCTGTCAAATTTTACTTCTCAACCAGCATGATGATATGTCAAAGTGTCAACTCCTTGTTTAAAAAAATCTTCAATTCAAACCACTTAATGCGATTTGGGAACGGCAAGACAGGAATATTGCAAATGTTCGCAAATATTTAACACTGACTGTCATAGTTTCACTTTCACAGATGCTTGTTTTATAAAATCCGAACAATGAAAAACGAAAGATCACCATCCCCGGCCCCCCTGGTGACTTCTTAGATTTATATGTGAAATGAATGCAAATTGTCACGACATTATGATTTTTATGGAAAAATTACTTCAACGAAATAATTTAATAACAATTAAACATTTACTGCAATTGGCAGACTATAACTGAGAAAGTAATAAATTAGTTCTATTATATTAAACTACTTGAGTTGCCATAAAAAACAAGATAGAACCAAATAAAGAATTGCGGATTTCGGTAAATAAAAACAGCCTGAAGCCTGAAAGTACCTTGCAAATTTCACAACAATTTAATTTAATTTAATAAACAACAATTTTATTTCGGGTTGAAATATTCATTACATTTTAAGAGATTTAATCTTAAACTTATTACAATTAAATATTGCATCGAAAATATAAACAATTACAATATGCTTTTAAAGAGGGCTAAACTAATGTTTTTTATTTCTTTTAAATCATCGGAAATAATATATCTGGATTAACTTTACTGTAAGCAAAAATTAAAGTGTCTCTAATAGGGCAGAAACAGTATTATACTGCATACAAGAATACAAGATATGTAACCTTTGACCTGTTGAGTGCGAGTCTGATCCTTTTTAATAGACGGATTAAAAATTATGAGGTAATAAATCAGTCAGACAGAAGTTTAGATTTCATTCAGACGTTTTCCAGACCCTCAGTTTGCACAAAGTCTTATTGATAGGTTTAATCCCTTACGTGAATGTGGGCAATCACGTTTGTTAAAATCTCTTACTCCTCATTAGGATATAGGACAGTAACGTAAAGAGCTGAATAATTGTAATTTCTAATTATAATATTGATTAATTAGCATGTTGTTCATAAATAGCGTAGTTGAAAGTCCAGATAAAAATATCTCAGTATAAAGCCCTTTGACACTTTGACCCACAATGCCATAATCTATTTTGGCACAAACCGTATTTGCGGCGCCTCGTAGTCAGTCTGGCAGCAAAACAAGTATAGGAATCCGTATCTCTTATATTATATTCTCCAGCCAGATCCACTTCCGGCAATGTTTGCTTAGCATCAGATTTTTGTAAATATAAATCGGGTAAGTGGGGGGTCGGGTGGTGAAACCCTCTTGATTGTCTTAATCTAATTATGTTGCCAATATTAGTAACGTATTATGCAACCGTCTGCAACCATTTAAATTTAATTTGTGAATGCTACCCAACCATATCCTATAATTTAGTTTAGATATTCCTTACTTTACTGTTTACTGTGTGACTTTAATCAATAAAGTAAGTTTGTGCCTAAAAAAGTGACTCAAGTTAAATAGGTGATTACATCCAAAAGGAACCGACTCCTGACTTAAATTAAGTTGTCAATCGAGACTCTTGGCAAAGCCGGAGTAAATTCGTAAATAAATTTATACCTCTAGCAAGGATGACACATATTATGTATATATATACACACATGAATCTGTACATATTAGGTTCTTTATCTAGTTCTGTCCTATTTGGGGTTACAAATGAATGGCAATTGACCTGGAAACTTGCGAGAGTGACAATGTATCACAAGACTACAAACAATGCCAGGGTAATGTGCCAATTGATGCTTCTAACGACAATATAGAGCTGGAATACTACCGCTAAAAATCTCAAAGCGAGTTCCTTTCGTTCGAAGTGGATAGAAATTACCATAAAAACTGAGTGCTTAACTTTGAAGTATTGAAAAAGAAAGTACATGACCATATTCAAATCGAGGGTTAATTAATCATTTTCTGCTTCCAATTCCAAGCAAAAAAATACAACACGCAGCAAAATAAGATGTTTTGAGAAATGATTTAATGACATCAAAATTATCTACAAACAAATCCCAAGTAGCATTGACATTATCAACGGAGTCATTACATTTCAAATCAGACATTTCAAATCCACCCTATAACTCCCGTCACGTCGACATGGCATTAAAATATGTCACTGGATATTTGTCCTGGTTTAGGATTTGATATAAATAAGTCAATGTAACGTAAAACGAGGTTTAGATTTAAAATATTATATTAAATTACTCGAAACCTATAATCATTAAATTTATTATTATTACAATACTTTCCTGTAACATCCCATTCAATAGGAAATCTAAAATCAACTCTCGATGAAATCAGAATACGAGGAGATGAAAAGAATGTGAACTCGCATTTCATCTCGTAGATTTTTATCATTCACACCTCCTTAACCTCCAACACAAACTCATTAAATCCTAAATTGACTTTTATGAAACCCAATCTCCTTCCATTTCCACATAACTCGCACTATAATATTTGTAGATATATTATAGCAGGTAAATAGACAGTAGGAAACATAAATCTTGTCATTGTTACCGTGAGAATATCCTGCAAATGCAGATAGTCCACTATTGCGCAACCCACAACTTCTGCAAACAGAATTTATTCTGAAGATCCTCCTACACGCGTAATCCACGCATACAGCATATCGCACCTAAAGTTCCTCTGCTGCAATCTGATATTTAATTACAGGCCTCCTATCTCGCATTATATATTATGCATATTATGCTGCTATAATAACATTCTTCTTTTGATACCTCCAAACCAAACCACTTTTGTTCGTGTATGAGTTATAGCCCATCCCAATGCAAACAGCCCAAATCTATTACCTTATTACAACTTTACCAGACTTCATCTCAAAGTCAACACTCGCTAATGTTATTGTTCATCTTAACCTTTACTGAACCACAACAACACTAACAACAGTATAAAGCCAAAAGCATATCATAATATGTATAGTAATTCCAATTTCCATGTTACATTATTACGTTATCTTCATCGTAAATCAACATTATCAACAACCTATGATTTCTGTTCTACAAATCCCTGTCACCTGTACACAGATCTACATATCTTCTCAATATGCAGATTCTACGATAAGTCAAATAGTCCATTTCGCACGTATGACAATGCAATGCCATATTTACGGATTTGCTGAATGGATTGCATTCGTTTCGGGTGCTAATTGTCTGCTAACTCGTGTTACGTCTGTGGAGCATCAGATTCTGCATATAATTTCGGGGAAGCACGACGGGAGACAAAGGGAAAGAAAGGCCTAAAAAGCGAGTAAATGTATGGGAATACTGGGAACGAATTTACCGGCAATTTTGGATTGCCGTTGCAGATGAAGAGAGTAAAGAACCCCTCAGAGGCCTACCTGCATAAACTACTACATACTAAAAGTAACACTGCCTCAGAACATTATATTTTTTGCCTGGTTCTTCTAAAGTTGTAACATTACAAGTTGAATGTAGTATAGTTCCAAAACGGAAGGGATGACGGAAGGAAGGATCAAGCCAAACACAAGCTGAGAGCTCTGCAGCTGTGAGATTCATTATTGACTAACTATGAACTACAAACTCGCCACTTTGCACTTCATTCTTATTTTGCTTCATTGGAACTTCAAAATTTGAAATTATTGAATTTGTGAATATGGAACAGTTGGACCCATTTGTTTCATTTTGCCTTTAATCTTGTTATTGATTGTGGCTACCGGAATAAAAAGACAAAAAACATAGCACATAGATATTGATTGCATGTGTATTGTGTGTTTGTTGTGTATGTATTGTGTATTCAGTATTGTGTATTGGAAAACGATACCGGCAATCCTGGCTGGTGCCTCGATCAAATCATGCTGTGGCCTGAACCCCGTCACCCAGCACCCAGCATTTCACTGAAATTGTAATTGTGAATTGTGAATTGGAATTGCAAATTGATTGTTAACCGGAAATTAAATTTTGAATTTGGCCTTGCCTGGACCGCCTGGACGCAGCATTTGGACTGACTGAATACTGAATACTGAATAATGAATAATTGCATGCATGACGATGACAGTTAGTTGTCGTAAATGTGAAATGGATGCCCAGTTGCCCAGTATAAGTTAGAAGTTGATAGTCAGTCAGTACACAGTCAACAGTCCACTGTCAGTCTTCAGTATGCAGTAAGTAAGTAAGTGACTTAAAAAAGTCACTACACACTAAATCTATTATTCATTTGTCATTCATCATTTATCATTGCACATTGCACATTCAATTGTGAATTGTACCAATAATTTGTATTGAATAACAAATACAAAATAAACAACAATTCGCAACTACCACAACCACAACACATACAACATTTGACATTTAACACATACATGCATGCATGCAGATGCAATTCACAAAATTTGAAATTACAAAAAAATTACAATATATGCCCTTTCACCTTTGCTATTTCATTGCTGTTGTGTGTTGTTCCATATTGCATTAACATGTCATATTTCACATTTTTATACAAATTCAAAAGTTTAAATTATAAATTACATGCAACTTTCCGGCAGCACCACAGCAACAGCACACAGCACTCTGTGAACTGCAGCAGGTCGCAGGTCACAGGTACACCTGAATCTGGAACCGGTGGTGATTTGTGATTGCAATTTCAAATTAAAATATGAAATAAATATGAAATATCAAATGCAAAATGTAAGATGTAGCAATACACAATACACAAACACAATACATTTTGAATTTATTCGAAGTTGCTAATAACTAAATACGCAAGAAAGTAGCTAATACTGCACTAATACTGCTAATATTGCCAACGATACCCGAACGGGCGCGGTGCAAGATCACCCCTGTTGACCGTGCAATTGCCAACCCCGTCACGGGGTTCGTTCCTATGACCGCTCCATACGATTTGTACAACAATGATTCATCCGAAAAAGTGCAACCGGGTGCCGGGGAGCCTGAAAGCAAAACATAAATGAAGTCGGGTTGCCACATATATGCCTCCATCACTCATATATGGGGTTGCCAGAGGTTCAGGTTGGTTGTTTCCACTTTCCACAGATGCAGGTGCATAAACATGCATCATATGCACAATTTGAAATGTAATATACTATGGTATATACTGTATAGGTATATAATGTGTATTATATACGAATACGAATGACTGAAATGACTCATATGAAATGATAGTTTTTGCGATCTGCCATGCAGAAAATGAATGTTTAACAACTAAACTGAACTAGATCAAATAGATTCCAAACTATACAAACTTACAATTACTTATTAATCACATTATTAGTCATGTCTATTATTGTCGAATCGAAATCGAATGTTGAGGAAGCCTTTAATGAATCCACCAAAATAATCATTAGAATTCATTAAGAAACATAAAAGGAAGGAGTTCACGAGCTTTGGAACTTTTTAGATCCTCGTTAGCACTTAGCAAGTATAAGTATAGCAAGTATTAGTATTGAGGCTTATTTCAAGACTCCAACGTATCACGTATCGTTATAATTATAATTAGTAGAGTGGAGTTATGGATATTGAGATTGAGAGATTAGATTGGGTGGTTTGAAACTATACACTATAGAATAGGAATAAAAGGATACACCAGAATCAAATTATAGAATTGACTACAAAAACAAAATTATAGTCAATTCGCAAATTAAATTGACAAGGTCATTTATTTTAAAAAGTGTATTGATTGAATGAGCATGAGCTGTATCGATATGTAACTGATTCTGACTCAAATTCATCATCGCCACGGCCGCACTACCAACAATATCTGTGTGGGGGCAATGTTGATATCTGGAGTGGGGGTAGTGTGTCAAGTATCGATATCGTGCATTGTACATCCTAAATCATTTTAGACTATATCTTATCATCGGTTATCATCGGTACTTGTTATTTTTAACCGAGCGGGACGGACACTTGGACGTATAGACACTAGACATAGCACATAATTAAACTGTTATACATTAATACCGTATACCGTTCTTTGATTACCATTACCATTTTTTTTTAAATTTTATAACTTGCTGAGTTTGACATTTAGGAAAGAAAGAATTATCTCGTGGATCTGGAGGATTTTCAGATTTCCATTCGTTTTTATTTTATGATGACATTCAATTTGATTGGGTTCAATGGTTTCTTCATGTTTATTGTTTTTCGGCTAAACTTGTTTGATTAGGTCTAGGTCACTATCGGACAAATGAAATAATATCAAATATCATTAAAATGAATTGTTCATCCAATAAATAAACCGTTTGCGACATATGGATAGTATTTTGTTTTTCTTCTCGTTGTAGGTAGGATTATGTCAATGTAGTTCCAACCACTAAATTCTAAATTGTTTGTAACATGTAGCATGTATTGAAAATAATAATTGTCCCAACTATAGACACAAGACACAACATACGCCATTTAAAAGTACTCACTAAGTACTTCATACCTGTCGAACGACGTTTGACACACACGTGTCTCGCTTATGTTTGTACAAAATTGACTATTTTGACCCTGTATTTTATTGAAAACAAAATGTGAGACTCGAAACAATAATAACAATAACAACAACAAGATTAGCATGTAAATAAATATATTGGGTGACTGCTAGAAAATGGATTACAAATTGCAAATTACAATTGATATTTCCTTGGCAGTGGCAGATTAGTATGCATAATAATTTAATATTTATTTTGGGTTCTTACTGACCGCGATCAGCGCCAGCGTCGACCTGATATAATTAAATGATATTTATTTTAATTCACAAAAATATACAGTCAATGTGGTTCTTAAATTTTTTACTTTGTACTTTAACTTCTAACTTGGGAGTTGGGACTTGGGACTATATAGTCCAGTCTGACTAGTTTGGATAAATTAACCTCTAAAATTGAGTACTTTGTCACTTTTCATCATGAGTTGAGTTGATTATGATTTATAAAACGGGGTTTGCTTGGTATCCTCATTCCTTGTCGTCCCCAAAGTTAGAAATTCCATCCGTCATTCTAAATTGGAGAGTTGCTTTGCTGGTGTTTATTTTGTAGCATGAAAAATAGGATATAATTTAACGTTTCTTTCAATCACAGTGTCGTATTCTGCCAAACGACTGTGGAAGTTGCTTTAGCTTGTTTAATCATTCTATTATTGTTTTATTAAATCTGATGCTGATCTGATGAATAGATCAACGCATGACGATATCCATGATATCTGGTAGCTCTATATAGTACGACTCGAGTACCAGTACCCCAGTACCAGTTTTGTATATCACTGCTTTTGTTACTTTTGCATCCGTTTAATTCTTTGTTGGTGTTGGTGCCGGTTGGAGTAGAAACACATTTTCTGGGATCGGCGAGGGATGGGAGTTGTTTAAAAGTAATAAATATATTTTGGCGAATAGTGACTTGGTGAGCGACTTCATTAGAAGTGTACAAAAACCTTGCTTCCATAGCTAGATACTATAGATAGCATATACAGCGTGTAGTACACAGCCTGTGCAAACAATTATTTTTGTAAAAGCACTTGTGAATACGGCAAACAGTTTAAAGTTGATCTGTGGATGTAGAAATATTTTCTACAGTCAACAGTCAATAGTCGGTCTGCAACGCATGCCATAAATAGCAGGAACAGAGTGCTAAACTAGACTGATAAACGGATAGGCTTATCCAGACACTAAAAACTATTAAAACTAAGATCAAAGATAGTAAAACATACATTGAGCTTGGAAGTTAGAAAACGAAAAGCCTTCATATAATTCGAAACGAGGGAAATTGTTTTTAATTAGTGAATAATTACTTAATTTGTAGTGAATTGTAGTGTATAAGTGTGATTTTAATGAATAGGGTCGGGTTTAGGTTTACTCTCAATAATTATGTGATTAGTAACCTGGGCAAAACATGTGAATTATCGACATGCATCCTGAATTGAATTGAATGATGGGGTGTTCCTACCCTGAGGATATCAACCAGAAAAGGCTTAAGTTTGTGTAGATTTTAGATACACAAAAACCGGTCAAAAGGATTCGTGTTTAAATTCGATCAAGTTCTACATCTAGAACTAGGATTGGAACTTTAGGAACTCCTATTTTTCTTGAATTATCATGCATGATGGTTTGTTTAAAATGAGTAAAATCAAATAATTTGATTCTTAGTTTTGATGTGATTGGATTTGATCTTTGATCAGGTTTCATGTGATTCTATGAACTTGATATGAATTATGAACGTATGAATTACGAGTTTTAAGTTAAAACCGCAAATTAGATTTAGATTTTAGATGTCTCTTCTCTTCTCTCCCTCTCCAAGTCACTCATTTTTAAATTGTTCAGTTTTAATAAAATATGACATCCATGTGGAATTGTGGATTACATTCAACTTGATTCAACATTACAATTTATAACATTTGGGGTTGTCTGTTATTCGGTGATAAGATAAAGATAAAATTGCTTGCTTATCAGCTGAATTTCTTCTGTCAATTTTGATCATGTGTGATGTGTCATGGACGGATGTGCAATTCTGAATTCATTACATTACATTCATTTTCAATTTTAGTCAGGGGCATAAAAGTTAGTGTATAACAGGTGAAAGTGGTGCACGACACACACAAGGTATCGTAAATCGTAAAATAATAATCAAATCTATATACTCCGATCTCCAATGATTTGCTGAAATTTTATACCAATTTTTCTTCAAAACGAGAGGTGTCTCCAAATTTTTCAGCGAGTGTTGTATTAGCCGTTTTACTATTTACATAATTAAATATTAAATACAATTTATATTTATAGTTTGAACATTCTTTTTCATCAGGTATTAATATTTTTGATAACGAATACGAATGCGTTTTGACTTTTTGTATATAGTCGTCGAATTAATTTTTTGTTGGTCAAACTAAAGTTTTTCTGCTTAGAATTACTCACATTTTTTTTTCTACATACGCATGGAATTTGCTCAACTTCAATACATTATAGAATAGTATATGAATATTTAATTATTACTAATTTTTAATTATCGATTATGTTTTTTCAGTTCCTACTCCTGGACATGTCTTTAAATAGGTTCGCTTCATAAGCATCAGCCAACATGGAATTTGATCAAAGTTTAGAAGATTGGGCGAAGGACAAACCGTTAAGTATTTTGCAATTGGATCCGGCAGACAGAGCCGTCTTAAGAATAGCAGGTAAGTACAAGATTACTAGATATTAGATTACCTTTTATTATTAAGTCAAACGTCTCGTAAGAATGGCACACCTGGAAGCTTTAGATTTTACATGTGTATTCAGTATTACAAGATTACAACTTAAGTGCTTCACGGCCACGCTCGATTGGGGTTTCACGATAAGTGGATCTCTGTTTGTCCACCACACAGGGTTGATTTAATATAATGGTCCATGTTTGTTTATGTGGATCTCTTGCTGCATTAAAAGCTCTCGTCATTGTCGTCATATGTCGTAACTTTCTAGGGACTCAAGACGGCGTTCAAAACTAACATTTACTGCTTTGTTAAAATCCAATGCCAAATCTACGTTTATTTAATTTTTAATTTGCAATCGTAAAAAAATAATCATGGCGTTTATTTTTTTAAAGAATCAAGAATATGACAAGAATCACAATATTTCTGATAAGCATTAATTACTAATCTTTATTTGTAATCTAATATGTTGATGTATCATGTTTGCCATCAATATCATCCCCCAGAATCCGATGCAACGATTTGACTCATCGATCTGCAGATCGCCGATATTTAAAATGACAATAATATGATAGATATCGCCACTATGCTATACATCGCTGCCACTCAATTTAGCCATAAATTGCTGATTATGTGCGTCAGCTAATAAACCGTTGCAAACGCGCATGGAAAAAGTTTGAAACCACATGATAGCATGATACAGACGTCAAAAACGTTTAACGTGGTTGTCTGAGGTCTGACAAGTTAGAAACACTTTATTCAAGAAGCTCACATTTCCACAACCATAAGTCGTATACATCATTGCTTGAGTAGCACACATGCGTACCTTTCCAACAATGTATCACACTTCACACATGTAGTATCGCAATTTGAAATGTGACCGAAGACCCTTGACCATTGACTATACATGGAAATGCCTATGATCCACAGAGAGGGTCTAGATTGGGGGTCTCGGTGGGTCCGCACCACGAGCCCCCGGCAGGAGTCCAGCCTAGCAGGCATGTGTAATACGCCGAAGGCAGTAATTGTTTGGGAACCAGTGGAACCACACCCCCTCCCCTTTATTGTATTTTGGAGCCTCTCCCTCTTAAAACTCTGTCCGAAGTTCTAGGGGATATTCGCCAAGGGCTCTTCCGTACACTATGAACATCGGCATTTCCATGTTTTGACCTACACGGCCCCCGAACGGGCTAAGCCTCTGCTAATCACAAATTGTCCCACAAAATTCAAAATATCAAACCGTTCGAGTTAGAGCACCAACGGACGGAGGGATAGTAAAGCCATGAAAGGGTTTCACCCTTTAAACTAAAAGATTATACCTACTACCAAAAGTTCGGTAAATTCTTATGCTTTTGTTTTTGTTCAGAAACACATTTTGCTAAGACGATTGATTTTTGGGAACAAAAATTTGAAGGATTATGAATATTTGCAAGTAAAGATTAAGTTAGTTATGATTTCGAGAAATACATCATTACTTTTGTACTTGACAGTTCCGGATTTAAAGTATTTAAACATAATAGATATTGAGGAAACACTGAAACACGTATGAAGGTGGGCGAGGAGAGTTTCAGAGTTACGAATAGTTGCCAGTCGCGTCTGCTATAAGAAGAGAAAACCGTTTATCCGGAAGGGTGTTGTCACAAATTGTACTTTGAATAGCGTGACGAATGCTATTTATAATAGTAGTCACAGAAGGACCAGAGGGAAAAGGTTAACCGACAAAGATGAAAGAACTAGTCGAAAGAAACATTCGGTATATTGCAATAATATTAATATGTATTTAATTAAAAAAATACCAGGCAGAGTAATTAATAATTATAAATATATTAATTGAATTCATCCATTGGGATTGATTTGGAACTATTTAATATTTTGAGACTATTATGAAAATATCAAATTTTATCCTCAATTACCAAAGATTATATAAAAATGAAAATCAAGCGATTTCTGTTGTTTCTGTTATGATTTCCGAAACTCCGATCATATTGTTATTCTTACCTCACTATCAGTTTATATTTATGTGATGCCTATTTGATAGTTTCACTAGTTCCACTTCACATTTATTCTATGATTCTGTATCCAAACATCTTCCAGTTTCAATCATAACGTAATAATGTTAAGGGTGCATTAATTAGTTACCCCTTTCTCACCTGAAACTGGGATCTGTGTCACGGATGGAAGAACAGAATGTAATAATTTTGAATTTATTTGACACATTAATAAAGTTTAAATCTTTCAAGTCAAATCATATCAAACCATCACGAAAATGGTGTTCGATAAATATGATATTTTGATCTATCTATCTACTAACAATGCAACATTTTAACTGTTATCAAATCGTGACTGGTGTCAAAAAATCAGAAAAAAAATTGATTTTCAAAAATGAAAATCATTTTTTATAATGCTGTCTTATGGTGGAGAAAATGAGGTGTGGAGTGGAGGTACCTGGTGCTCCCCTCCTTTTCACTGCACCTGCGAGATCCCGCTTTTGCGAGTTTTCTTGTTAGAAACCGAAAAGTATAATGGGAGTGAGCATTGGAGGACTCCTGAATTAGTATTGCGTCATACCTAGAGAAAGCACCTAAAGTAGATAGACGTTTACTGTAGAAAAAATTGAGCAAGTCCAGTTTTCTCCCTCCTTCTCGCGAAAACTTCCAGATGAAAAGGAGGTGAGCGCCCGCTACCAAAAATCCACATTTTCTCTAACTTCACACCTCATTTTCTCCAACGTCAGGCAGCATTATAAAAAATGATTTACAGTTCTGAAAATCTAATTTGTTTTCTGCTTTTTTGACACCAGTCACGATATGATCGCAGTTAAACATGAGAAAATGTTACATTGTAAGAGCCAAGGGCCAACCCCCAACGGCTAAGCTCAAGCGGAAGCGATAGGATCAATAGTTTAATGATCACAATAATATCAGCTCACATTCACAGATTCACATCTACTTATTTATCCAAAATCCAATGTTTTAATATATTTATTAATGCAAGTCAGTGAGAGTAGGATTTCTTTTCTACTCGGTAGAACCCTTCCCAACATTGGGATCGGGAATTATATCGTTATGTTATGCACCGACACGTGTATGGTTTCTTACAATCAGATTTTTGTATGCATAATTTTATTTGATTCGTCGTTAAATTTGAAAACTGTCGAAAAGATTGAGAAGTTAAATTTACAGGACAATTAGTGAATATAGAAAGTTTAGATACCATTGAACTTTTATAATATTTAAATACAAAATATTCACCGTCTTACATATTAATACATATTCATTTGTATCATTATAATTGAGCTCAATATCAAATATTGTACCGCACTGTCCGGAATCTAAATCATCGAAGAAATGGTATGATGGTACAAATGTCAAACTTTGATCGGTTGATTTATTTCCAATCCCGAAATGACAAAATATATGGAGTGACAGTTAAGTTTTCGAGTCCTTGAATTTAAATTCTGCAAAATTTGACATCGATTTTTGACATGGACATCCATTAGTACTTACAATTAGTTTGACATATCCTATCATTTCATCGCCTTATTATCGGGATTCACTGAATTCAGAATACCAAGAATGACATGTCATGTAAATTAACTGACGAAGGGACTCGTAAGTACTCTGTGAGCATAGGGTACTAACAAGTAACAAGGGGTTATGTTGTAGATTGTAGATGTTGGGAGTTAGCTTAGCGATTTGGAAGTAATAGAACATTGTGATGTTATTTTAATCAGAAATGTTTACATTTGAAACTGCTTTTGAAATGTAGTACATAGTAAAAATAGGCAAATAAGGCTACTTAACTAAACCTGTAACCTTGTGCGTGTCGGATGGTTCGAGGTGGGTCCGAGTGACGAGTCGAGTGGCCATAACTTTTACTTGTGCGTCCGTACAGTAGTTTACAGTTCCACATGTCACTCAATCAGTCACTCGATTAAACTGACGATAAGATGACTTACTGGTGATGGATGTGGAATTGTGTTCAGGTATTTTTATAAAGGATGAAATGCCTAAATACTTATGGAGCATGAAATAATGTTATGATAAGGTCGTGAGAGCGAAATACAATGGTAGGATTATTTGGCTGTGGATGGAATTTATATTTTATATTTGATATGCCATGATTTTGGTTAGGACAAGCTTACAAGGCTGTGGATTTTTAATGTGACGTGACTCAGCCAGGATTGATGTTGATACAGAATATAATATTCCTCGTAATGACTGCCTCTGACACAGCAAAACAATGAACAAACGCTCCTGTTAAACTGAATTGGATGTGGCATTTAGTTGCTAATGGCTTGTGGTGGGGTGAGGAATTATCATTATCGGATGGGCACGTTGAGGAAATTGAGTTTAATTGAACTGGGATTTTATTGCGTTAGGAGATTGAGTTTTTAACTTTGCAATACAAAGAAACGGGAACATTATTATTTTTATTTGACACGTTTCCTATCGTATCATTGAGAATGGAAACTTGGTGTCATTTTATGATCCAGACAGTGAACTGTATCGACAAATACAGCTAAAAAATACCTTGTATTTAGCCTTAACCGTGAGTTTAATTCTGTGTGGTACGATTACGATACTGTTGTATAAGTTAAATTCTGTCGAATGGATGGAATTCAATACATTTTTTGAAGAAGGGTTCTTTCTAACATTCTAACTAATGGAATTAAACCAGAATCACGGTCTCTGCTGTTGTTTAAAAAAAGTTAAAACTGGATCTCGTATTTCGTTTTCCCTTTAGAACAGTCGACAGTCAGTGCAGTGGGATTATATTTATTTATAAAAAACCCTGACTGAACCCTAGTTTTTAGTTGTCAATTCAGAACACATAGAAAAATGAACAGGAGAGTAATTACATCAGTGTAAATATTTATGTAGTCGCTGCTGGTGGAAGATTGTGACTTGTCAGCCGTTCCTTCCCATCTAACTGTTTTTGTTATTACTACATATATGGGACTGACTAACCCTTTAACTTCCCCTTCACCTTCGTCGCCTAACTAATTTCGAGATGATCATACAGTTTTTCAGACAGTGAACACGTTCAAAGAATTACTAAAATCTCAAACTGCACTCTTCTCGAGTTCCGATTTTCAACCTTTATATGCATTGAGCAGTGAAAGATTAATAGACTTGTTAGATTTTGAGTTTACTTTAGTTGGACAGTGACTTGGCTTTTTATACTGAAGTATTATATTTGGTTTGATTTTATAATTTTTCTGATGCAAGTTCGCTCGTCGTAACGAATGCAATATCAAGGAACGTTGGCATACTACTTGAAATTATAAATTTTAATTTTCGTCCTTCGAAATTGGAATTTACTGGACTTCGGAATCGGAACAGAAATATTGAACTTAAAACTTGAAAAAATTTAACGTTTATCGTGCATTTTCGATCCCAGCCTCCAATCTACTAGCTACTTTGTAATGTGCATGAAAATCAGTTTGTGAAAAATCCTGTTCACATCACATGTGCTTCAGTTTAAAAGCTAAGTTTTTTACGAAGACGAAGGAGTTATTTCTAGAGCAATCAAGATTTGCAGTAGACACTTTTTTCCTAAGGAACGCTTCCGTATACAACTCGAAAGGATTATCCAGATCATGATCACTGCGAATTCCAAGTTCACATGCCTTTCCGTCCTGCTGAATGCTGCGTGAATAAACTGAATGCGTTAAATGGGAGATATGCACTAACAACAAATACAAAAGACGAGTAGGAAGCCAGTAAAGGTTAAAAAATAGATATACAGGCAACAGGGCCTTTTATCTGCAAAAAAACTAAGAGAAGAAGTTAACAGTAGGTGCTAGTCAGAATATTAGAATTAGAATCTGATGAATAATACATACACCCACTACGAGTTTGCAAAATACAGCTCCGTAAAGCAAGACGAACCCATCTGCCTCTGATGAAGGGCTTACGAAGATTGTGATAATAGACAGTTCGTTTTCAGACTCTTCTGAAATTGTACTTGTTTGTTGGTTAAATGTAGTTAGTTTTATATGCGGTATGGCATGGCCGGTTAAAGTTTATTCTGCTGTCTTCGACAACTAGTAAAGCAATAATAATAAGTTGAGCTGTTCTATATAATAAGTGGGTAGAATCCATCCTCTATTCTTCAATATTGGAATTGTTAAAAATTTTAAAAATTGTGAAAGATGTGGTTGTTGAAGTGATTTAGAAAAGTCAAAGGCTTTCCTGTGGTTTACGATTGGAATTCCAGTTGTAAATTAGCTAAACATGGCAAGATACAAACCATATGTGCTTTTAAGTATGTAAACTGACTGACATAGGGGGAACATTATAACGAGTAACCTAAAGTTAATTTAATTTTAATAATAATACGGACAGCAAACCAATATTATTGTTATATTCAGAATAATAAGAACAAGAACGGATAAGAGGTATGGTTCTTCTTGGGGAGGTTAGCCAAATAGTTGGATATGGTGATGTTGGGTGAGACTTTAAAAGTTGTTGCTCAAAGAGACAAGTTTGTAATATGAATTCTATACTATTTGTCGGACGGGATATGGACATACGAACGGGCAGAGCTGGACAATAGGAGACAAGATATGTACATAAGATAATTTGAGTCATATTAGGGATGATGAGCGTAGGTTTAATCCGCCTATGAAGAAGAACTTTTGTGGATGTTGTTGGTGACCTAGAAGGTCGGAGAAGTAATTCTCTAGCTTGCTCTTACCTTACGATATAGAATTATTCCCTATAATATTATACCTGATTGTAAATATCAGAATAAGAACCCATTTCCGAAAAAGGTATTCCTATAAGTGGCGAAAAAAATGTGTTGGCGGAGTTACTGGTCTACCTGCCCTAAATGTCTTGCTCTCATCTTACTTATGCTGATTTGAGATTTGGAAGTGCATGTGAAAAGGCACTTGATTCTAAACATTCAACATCAGTCGTCGTCATCCCATAGTCCAGTTTGTGCCTCGCCTTCCCTTCTGGTTCTCATCCTCGCTGATCTGAATCAAGAAAGTTCTTGCCTGTTACAATATAATAGCGTGTGTGTGCCTTCTGAAAGTTTTGAGCTTTATTTTTAACCCTATTTAAAATTAGGATAATTAAATATGTAAAATCAACCAAAAAACAAAGTCCAAAAACCTTAGACAATGACTTAACTACTATATATCGTACAAACTAATCATCTAACTTTACGTGTTTAATTCATGTGTGCAACTGCATTGCACGATTGCATGCTCGAATCGGACATCTGGTTATCTCGAGACGGGTTTTTGGAGTCGGTGTAACGATTCCCCGCAACCCTCTTCCTTCCGGGCAACTGGGTAGGACAGAAGGGTAGTTCTGTGTTCAACTTTTGCATTTCATCGGAGTTTAACGACAACAGTGTGTGTACATCGGCTTTTGAAGATCATTCCTATTTTCAATCCCAATCCACTGACTGTCAAGACTAAGAGTGACGTCTCTGACTCATGGTTTATTGGAAGAACAGATAAACTTATGAACCCCAGACAGAGTCGGGAAACCTAAAATTCATTAGATCCTTGGAGATTATTTAAATTAATATCGAATTAGACTTAATCTTCAAGTAGTTTAGTTTGCATTGGCTTGGTTCTTGTGTCGCCAAGCATGTCGTAATCGCAGGACGTGACTGTCTTAACAATTGTCGAGTTGACAAAAGATAAATAGCCATTGAAGAATAGGAAAGACTTTCTGCAAGTAACCTTTAACTTGACTTCCGTTCACCGTATTAATTTAGTTTGTATGCGATTGAATGCAAAAAGACAGTGGGATCCTTCGTGGATGTAGTTTCCGACAACAACGGATTTGATACTCTTGAATGTGCACTCTTATCAGTGCAAGAAGAACTTTTCGTACTACTGTTGCAACTTCACGCCTGGTTAATGAGAACAATCTACCACCACCATCACCACTCGAGGCAGATTAAGTTAATTACAAGTGCCTGAAAATGTCGGGCCAGACGTACTACAGGGAACAACGAACGGGATTCGAATCAACTTCGACCCAGGAGTTTAGTAGCTTCGATGGCGAAAAGCAAGGATATGAAGAAAACTTGTCGAAATTCAAAGGTTGGTCTTCATCTTGGGATTTGTGGACATTATTTATCAACATTGTAGACGGTACGGTATCCCCACGGCCACCCGGTCTTCGTTTCACTTAGAGTGGAGTGTGGTTTTAATTTAAAGTTTTTATAGTGAGCTTTTAAAATATTGGTTTTCTTAATTTTTATTAAAATCACCGGCCTAAGATTAAAGTCATTTGCCCTTTTTAGAGATTTTTTTCTTTTGACTTCTGCTGTGATTTTTTGGGTTTAATAGATTTTTAGGTTAGCATATATTTTATGTTCAATGATGCTACCGTTGCGTTGCTTGCTACCTCACGTTCGTTGATAACTAAAATGATGGCAACCGATGTATGACGGACGGACTTATTGCATCTTCCATCTACTAAACTAGAATATAGGGTTTACAATGTACGAGAAATGTATGAAGCTTGAACGTGTGCAAATCGAGCCTGTTAATTTGAAATGTTTTGATCTGATTTGAGAGCAAAATAGGATATGCATATGCATACGCCAAGAAACTGTATGAAATGAGTTCTTAGAATGGAATGTACATGTTACCTTTTAGGCGTTATTTTTTGCAGTAATCGGTTAGGAATTTGAAGAGTGATGGCTCATGATTTAGTTAGGTGTTAAGGTAGTTTGATAGTATAGATAGATTTCATTTTATTTAGCTCTTAAATTTACCATTATACCAATCCCATTGAGGTTAATTAACGGCCGGCCTAGCTCAGTATAAACTAAGTCCTTTTCGTACACCGACTCAATATAGAAAATACTGTACTGTATTTTCTTTCCCTGTTTTTTTGGTTGGTAAAAAAAGATCTAATCGACATATACCTGGGGCCTGTTTCACCATGGATATGAAAAGTTTTGCACTTTTCACTTTACACTTTTCGAAATCGGCAAAGTGAAAAGAAAATGCGTTTCACCACAATTACCCCCTTACTTTGCACTATTCATACAATTCTTGAAAAGTGAAAAGTGTCGCTATGGAGTTTTTTACAACTTCACACTTTTGAGTATGAAATATTTCTGTTTCACCATGAACTTTTTATATTTTTTAAAAGCAGATTACATTAGTATATAATTGTAGATTTTTTGGATGGGACGGATAAACGAATTAATTTTTAAATCAATATATCACCCCCCCCCCCTCCCAACCACTACTCCCCAATAAAATCATGTTCATATATCAACACGAATAACTAAGAACTAAGAATGTGAAGTCAAATGCCATGAAAATATTCTACTGCAATGAAAATCATATATCTGAATGGGGTTTGGAGGTTTTGAAAGAAAAATTGATTATGTTGGGTTTGAATTGAAACATTTAGTTACCGGTGCTATATTTTTAAGCAATTTCAAAAGTTAAGCTAAAACTTCCAATACAATTTAAAAGTACAATGGATCTATGCTAGTCTCTTTACATCTGGTACAAGAAGATGTATTTTGCAACTATACAGCTCGGTGAGGTGGGGATGTATTTAGATGAGGACTTATTCTGAGGATTTTTAAATAAGATTACTTTAAAATTTTAATCTGATCTTAATCAAGTTTGTTTCGCAATTATATAGTTGAATGTTGAAATCTTAAGGAATTATGAGTTTTAAACCGTCCAAAAACGGCAAGCATTCTATGCTGAGGATAAGTTGCCTCGATAAATGCGTTTTTAAAATGCAAAATATCTCCAATCATACAATTACGGGAGGAAAAAATTATCAGAAGATTTACTTTTTACTTTGCATAGAAACTGCAAAACCAATAGAGGTTTTACAGAAAAACGTGTAAAGTGCAAAACTATTTACTAATCACTTTTCATTCGGAAACCACGGTGAAACAGAATTTCACTTTGCAGAAAATTTTCCCTACAAGGTTTACTTTTCACTTTTTACTTTGCATAGTTGCTAGGTGAAACGAAAACTTTGCAACTTTACATAAAAAGTTGCAAAGTGTAAAGTGAAAAGCTATGGTGAAACAGGCCCCTGAAATTAGCAGATCTATTTAGATCCTATTGAACATTGTTTTAATAAATGATAGATGCTCTTCCATTGTTTTAAGATTTTATTTTTGTTTTTGGTCCCTGTATCTTCATTGATGCTATAGTTTAGTAGATGTTACAATGCTAATTAAAAATGCACATAAGTCGTGTTATATATACGTGGGTAGTTTTGGTACACATACCCAAATTCACAAGGTAGTTTGGATTTGGAAGTGCGAGTTGCATTTTAGTGATGACTTCTTGACATCACTAAGTTGGAATTATGACTGAGGATGTGGGTTTGCTTTCAAGAACAAAATGAAAGCTTTCAAATATGGTTTTTATTTTATTTTTTAACTTGTATTGTCATTTTGAAATAGCACGTGAAAAGGCTGAAAAAAGGTTACTTCTTTATCGTTAGGTTTAAGTTTATTAAATTTTAATAGCGTTCGGCGCCTTAAATTAAAAGTAAATGAGTCATATCTGTGTTTGTCATACGAAATTCGGGGTATTTATACGGTCTTTTTAGAAGGCGTATATTGTATATGGTATCAATACCTGGCATATCATTGGTTGTACCCTATCTATCTGTCTGTGTACCTTTCAAAAAATGTACCTTTAAAAGAGTGCTCTGAAGCCATATATGGAACGAATCGAATGTAGTTGTTGTTTTCAGTCTGGTTAATTACCAATTCTTCCTTGTGAACTGAACATCCATCATCGTCCATTAAACATGAAATGAATAATCAGTTACGTAAAAAATCAATCAATTAAGTTATTCTGCTAACAAATTGCCCAACTGTTTCTAATGAGACTTTCAGCTTTTAACAAATAGGCAACGAACCTCATTCCGATCTACAATTTTAAGGTTATGACTCTTAGAGAGATCATTTTTTCGGACGTGTCGTTGACGTATTGCGTAGTTGTGCTTCTTGCAATTACATTAAAATCAAATATCGTTTGAAAAGTAAACGGTTCTTTTAGAAACGAGTTGCTGGATTGGATTCATTTCATAGTTTGTTTGCCGAAGCAGAAAATTAGTTATCGGTTCTGCACTGTTCGGGATTATTTGATTAGATTAGTCATTTATTTTTTAAGATTGGGTTGGTTATGAAATTTTAGTTTTGTTTTGATATTCATCAGAATGACATCGATTTACAAAATCTATTTGCTATTGTTGTCAGATTTTTTTTGTTTGTTTTTGCCTTTCCCAAGATTTAATTAAAACCTGTATTTTTCTTTCGGTTTTATCGTCAGACTCCGCACAACTCGTCCAAGTTTTAAATTACTTATTATTGCATGATTTCAGTTTAATTTAAAATGTCGTTTCTTCTTTTTTATTCCAAAACTTTGTACGTTTATACTTATCGCTATTATTTCAATTCAGTAAATTTATGCCACGTACCTCAACCTTCTTTTTACGATAAGTATTTGTAGGTATGTGTCATTAATGCGGGTTGAAAGTTTGAATACATTCAAGTATTTCCAATTTTACACTTCATCTCTTCGTTCGGTTTGATAAAAATATATCAGTGACGGATGATTGGTATTTAGCAACGATAACTCACCCAGGTCATAAATCGTACAATTTGGAATTTATTTACAAAGTGAGTGTAAGGGAATCCAAAACTGTTCAATGGATATTGCTTTCATTCATGGTTTTTAATGTCCGGTGATGTGGAGCTAGACTGGCCAAAACAATATTAGCCTAATATTGTTTTGCAATCTGAAACAGTAGGTATTCCATTCGTAGGTTCACATGCTTTATTATCAGAAATTTTTTGGTGAATCGTAGTCATTTTCCATTGAATGCATTTATAATTAATGCAAAGTTTTGAAGTTTTTATAGTCTTGTAAACTTGATCTCAGATACAACTGACATGGATATGGATAAGTTTGCGACGTTGTGAGTGAGGGTTTTATAATTTATTGGTGTATATCTGAATTTGAATTCAGAATTCATGATCATCTTACAATTAGTAATCATACTACATACTACACTACACTACTACATATATTCTTCAGTTGTGTAATAGAAGAAGCTGGAAACTTAATTGACGAATGATCTACAACTTGCATTCTGTGCATATATACTCTATTAAAAAATATACTCTTCTCCACTGCACTGAAATGAGTATTAGTAATTTAACACTCAATCAGTCCAATTTCACTAAAATACATGCTTGGAACACTTGGAACAGGTTATGACATTTTAGGATTAGGAGAGGATGATCTATTGAATTACTGAAGTTGTGTTTAGTTAAGCCAAGATGACCATACTTTTCATATATTTTTTTCACATGTCAAATGTACGAAAAATATTAATATGTATCCTATTATTTTTTTTTACAATAAAATGCACGTTGTAGGACGGTTCACGTATCAGAACTTCAGATACAAAGAACAAAGATAAAAAATAAGGTTATTTAAAACAGATGTGAACAGTCATTTTAATTTATGATAATATTATAGGCGTGTTGAACTACCGAGTTAAAGCAGTTACTTTTCTTTAGAGAATCGTGGATTCGTGACATGGTACCAGTTTTTAAGTATTGTACTTTGTACTAGACGGTCAAAGAGTTTTCATGTCCATCTGAGTTTAAAGGGCATGCCAGAAAATTACAAATATCAAATTCGTAATCACGTAACTCATAAACACAGTAGTATTTACAAGAAGGCTTCCGGATGAGGTGTGAAAATGAATCTGCGTAGAAAAAGTATAATTTGGAGTTTGGAGTGTGTAAATTTCGCTAGTTAAGTAAATTATTTAATCCCAATTAAATGCGGAGAATCTTAAGTTTGATTGTTAGCACAACAGGTAATCACATATAATATTGTAATTTATCGTTGATTACATTACAGATACACAAAATATTATCCGTCTGTATATTCCGTCTTCTCAAATTGTCTTGAAAATGTGACAATTTCAATATCCTGTTATCTATAGTTTGTACTTCAAGCCTAAATAAAACGGATCCCAGTAAGTATGCCGTAAAAAATGCATTCATGGACTAACTATGACAGTACAAGAAATATTGTAATTTTATATGAGATAAACTAAAGTAAGATGTATTTAATTGTTGACCCGTGGGTGTGCCAAGTATTACCGTTTGATTTAATTTTAATTGTTAACTAATCACTTTTACCGTTTGTGACATCAACAATTATGCAATTTGATGTGATATTATTTACTTTATAATTTTACTTATTTCAGATGAGCGAGATGCCATTCAGAAGAAGACCTTTACCAAATGGGTGAACAAGCATCTTTCCAAGGTTGGTTTTATATTTGTTTTGTACTTGTTGTTAATGCAATTAACTAGAATATCGTCCGAAAATTTTAAGCGGTACGTTATCCAAAATTAAAGTTGGCATTTAAATTAAAACTGAAAAAGCTAAAAAACGATGAGTCAGTTTGGGATTTAAGTTTTTTGATTTTGTTTTTATTATGTCAAATAAATCTGTAAAAAGTGGGATAAACAAATAGTTGCCTTGAACTTCAGTTACATTTGGCTTGAAACGATGTATATTTTGAATGAATTATGTAGAATAACTAGATTGCCTATGGATTCATCGAAGCAAGCCTGTTTTTGAAGTTCAAACATCTAATTTGGGAAGTTGCCTAGTGGTTTGTACCTCTGCCAATGCAATACATACACACTGGCATACACAATGTCTTCGTTATCGGTAGCGGTAACATTTTCGTAAAGTAGGAAGCGATTAAGATTAAAGGAGCACAAAATCGTATGTAGTTTTTGACAAATTACGACATGTTATATTAATTAACGAATTGTAGGGTGAACTTTAAACGTGTGTCACCTTCTGATCATTTGAAGGTCTGCTATTATGATTATTGGTCCGAGTGTTCTCAACGAACCTTGCAGAATGTGGTATTAATTACCACAAGTCGCAAGAGATTCTTAATTAGCTTAGTTAAAGCTGTAGCTGTAAATGGTTATCTTTACTATAGAGTTGAAACCAAAGTACGATACTTTTCTATGCAATTATTGTATGTATTAAAGCAAAAAGTACTCATATTTCATAGGCATTTTATTCTACGTATCGAAATTGCAATTTATGTTCAAAGTTTAAACACTAGAACCTTAGAATAATTGCGCTTACAAAATAAATTGTAATGAATCATAATTTGGATTCTTTTGTAATTACACGCATCAAGCTGAAATCATATCAATAACATCTAAATCGATATTTCCAATTCTAGTGCAAGTACTTCAAGTACAGGCAACAGGGGATAAGCAAATTATAATCATCATTTCAAATGATCAGTCAGATGAATGGGAAAGAGATTCGATTTGTTATCTTGGATAAAAATGAGAAAATTACAGCATACTTGTGCCTGTGTGTGGCAACCTCAGAAAGTCGTCAGAAACAACTGAAGAAGGCTGGTCAGATATGGTGATTCAATTAGGACTGCGCTGTGGCTCTTTCATTTCATATGTGTCTGCTTCAACTCAATAAGTTAGGGTCCACTTTCACTAATCTCCATCCATATTTGGTCAATTGAGGTCGTGGAACTGTCCTTAGCATATTTTTTGCGTACTTCTCACAACTTATTTCAAAACTTCAGATGTTATGGTTCACTTGAACCACCAATTATGACTTTTGATGTACAACTTGGCTGAAATATTATTATTGTAATCTTATATGGAGGAATCAAAATACCTAGATTTTTAAATATTAGAATCTTCAATAAAAATTCAATAAAATTTCGAAAAGGAGTATCCCTCTTCCTTCTTATGGCATCAATGCAGATATCTTTTGACTCTTGTTTGTGACTTATATGCCACTCAGCAGGGAAATGTAAACTCAAAGCTGTTACATTCTTTTTAAGAAATTTGTGACAAGAATGGTAGTCATTATCGCGTGAAATGGCCAATTATTACCTTCCCTACATGGAATGTTTGGATTGTCAAAAGATTAAGACGGATCCTGAGGAAGTTTGTCTGTTAACAAAACGGGATGCATATACATCTGTCTCTTGTTCGGCTTATCTCAGAATAATAAGCATTTCATGGCTTAATTTCTAAGTTTGCAGATTATGATATTTATAATTAAATTTTCTCGATACAAATTTTTTAGTCTGAATTTTTGTATGCATTAGGGCTTAGGATGAACGAATGAATGTCTGTAATTAACATTCTTAGAATTTATGAATGCGTTGACATTCTTTTCTGTTATCGGTTAGTGTTGCTATTGATTGGCATTAATTTTTACCGTGCGTTTGAATTCGAAACTAGCAAAAATTAGAAAAATTGAAAAACTAATATAATGAATTAAAATTATTCGAATCATCAATTATTTTAACTTTACACTGGTTTTTACACTTTACAAGGCAGCTTCTAAATAAGTACTTTAAGGCTAAATAGTAATATACTAAATATCTGGACTGAATGTCGCTTATAAATTAATAATGGATTGTATAGAATAGAATTGTAAACAATTGGCGAACGCGACTTGAAAAATATTTTTCTGTCAAACAAGTAGACAGTGCAGTAGTGCAATTAGAAATGTTTAAAATGTTGTTTAGCTAATGTAGGTGTCTGTAGGTTAGTATGTGTATTATCTATATTACAACAACATTGTTACTTGAGTTGGAAATGGAATGCAATAGGGCAGCGGTTTAGAGACTTCAAAATAACTTCTCGTCACCCAAACGGATGTAGCTTCACGACCTGTTGACATAACTGCAGTGAAGCATTGTTGCATGTCTTCGAAATTAAAATTATAAAATGGCTTTTTCTCAATTTGAATTGCACCAATTAGAAGACAAGTAAATATAAAACATATCGCACACTACAATGTTCCCGAGTGAGGATGGAAGTAATTAAGAAGATCTTATGAATAAATGGCTTTTGTATAATAATAATGAATCTTAAACAATCAACAATGATAGTCAATTACATTGTGAGATTGCATGACCCACCTTCATATTCAAAGTTTCGAAACTAAAGTGTTGACTGCAAACTGCAATGCTGCTATTTAAATTTAACGCATTTCCCGTGATTGTGATTTTGTCGTTTCAAAAGATTGGTTGGCTTGAAATAAATATCGGAACAGTGAGTTGTCACAAGAATCAATTTTGAAACGGTTTCCCCTTCCTATGGTTAGTCATAGTCAGCTATTAAATTGTTAGGCAATATTCCGTTAGTAAGTTTATTATTGGTTTTCAGTCAGTAAGTGTGTGGGGATTTGGGTTTTCTAATTTTTAAATGACGTCCTAGTTTTAACCCTCTTCTCAGTTTTACGTTGAACACCCTGTATAGATGAATTAATTACTAGCTTCATTTTAAATCTGAAGTTTATCTTTACAAGGAAATTGTGTCTTTCTAGAAATAATATGAATGGGAATATTTGCCTGTGGTCTTTTGTGGAAAATTTTGAGATCAAAATAAAAAATCAGCTTGAATGTGTCTTGAAAATTGGAAAGTCAGAAGTAAACCCTTATTATTTCTCGCTCACGTGGCAGTGCCAAGGAATAAATGTTAAAAGGTTAAAACCAATCTGCATGTTGCACGTGTTTTTTGTAGGCGTATGATTGTGAATCTTATCTTGAGGTTATGTTTCATATTCATTTTTCATATTGTTTGTTACCTCGAAATCGGTATAAGAAGCCACAAACAAAAGGCGTAAAGGGAATCATAGATGTTGGCGTTATAGGATGATTTAATTGAGCAATTTATTCGTGTCACGGCATATGTTAGCTTTAGATATGTCCATGCTTGTGACTGTGATCTTGAGTGTTTGAGAAACCGTTTGCTGGTTAGTTATTCGATTTTTAAGACAACAAGAACAACATGTCTCATGTTTTGTATGTGCTGGGTCGGTTTTAAAATTAAAAATTCTAATTTTGATTCACAATATAAAAGAAACCAACGGAATTTCCAATGCCTACACTGCACTGTTGACTGTGCACCATGGGATTTTGGAGCAGTTTCATATTTTGTTCTAGTACAAAAAAATCAATTTTATTGTATTCTTATTTTGTATTTTGCTTTTCTCGATTACATTTTCTGGTCTAAGTCCTCCCAAATGTCTTCTTGTTCTCTCATAGTTTTTTATGCGCATAATAAAATGTAAACGACAAAGTTTGTATGGTATTTAATTTAATCATAATTAATTTTCTCGCTAGAAAATACTATTGACCATCCTGGCAAAAATATATTTGACTTCAGGTTCAGACTTCATGGGTACTGAATTTAACAAAACATGGAGATTGCTTGTAGATGTTTTGCACAGCAGATTCGGGCCGTGCAAAAAGTAGAGTTTGAGTTGAAGTGTTTTCAGAATTAGAAAGTAACAAACTGGGTTTGTGGAGAGATTAAGAATGATTAAATGCGGAGGCGTTGAATGAAGATCAAACAACCAAATTTGGTGTGAGGGTGGAGATGACAGATTGTAGATACAACTGCAGCGTGAATAGTGATGCACAGCTTTAGGAATGCGTTCGTTGTTAAGTAATAAAGGGATATTAATATTGTCTTACCAATTGCAAAAATGAAATATGCCGTAAAAGTTCTTTGGCTTGCCTTTTTCAGAATTTTTTTTATGGAGAATATGTGGATACCTGTTATAACATGATATTCAGATTCTAAATGATGATGCTTCGACGATGACTTCCATTAGGTTTAAGTTCTACAAATTCTGATGTGTTCTACGCCTACACACGTTCTCGAAACTCGTACATACCTGTTTGAATTGAATGAAAAACGAATGACATAAGCTTCAGATTTTACAAGTAATATTAACACTAACGCGATCTTGCTCTCCTGTTTAATTAACGAAGGTAGCTTGATGATCGTACGTTTGCATTTCCTTTCAAACTAGTTGAACAACTGAATGCAAAATTCGACTTCTGGTTTCTGGTTAAGCCGTAATCACTGGTGTACCAAATTATTCTTCACTTTGATTTTACGTTCTTAAAACCAAAGTATAATTTTGATACTTCATTTTTTTCTGGAATGCATATGTTTTTGTAACAACTGCATAACTATAGATAAAAATTCATTTAAATTCAGGCACGAGGCCAATTACATCTGTCTGTTAAATCTGAATTTGAAAGGCAAATATGTTTTAAATTAAGTTAGTTAGCCATTTGTATATTTTATTTCCTGGCTGCGGAAGGTGAACCAATTATATCACAGTTTAATGAGCTGCAGAGGGTGTGTATATGCAATTTTAATTACATACTTAAACAAGTAATAAGATTATAACTTAAAAATCCGTAGATTCTCTATATTCTCCAAGGTTGTTCACAAAACTAATTTACTTTCAGTAATATTTATGCAAAAAGGTGCATAGCACTTAAGAAGTATCGTATAAATACTAGTGAAACTAGTCTCCTGATAAAGTTTGTTTCAAATTATTCAAACCTAGCAAGCCCCAAAATCCATGAAATGTATCGTATGGAAGTTAATAATCGACGGTTGACCGGATTTTATGAAATTCGCTAAAATTGTAAACATTTTTTTTGGATTTTTGAATCTTTCTTTTCTATGCTGCGTTGAAGGACTGGAGAAGAGTTCAGGTAATTCATTATTAACAAAGACAGTCAACAGTACTTAAGTACTTCTATATGCTAACAACATTGTTAGATTGCTACGAAAATAATACGACAGTAGTAGTCTGTTAAATTTAAATGATTTCATCATCATTCATCACCAGGAAAAGATGGCGAAAAAATAATAGTATCTTTGATTTTTAACAGACGTATACTTGTCTTCATGTATGTAAGAGATCGTGTTCATGCGATACTGTAGTAGTAAGTAAATTTTCTTAAATATTCAGCGTTTCCATTTTCCATTTTCAAGCTATGTTTGTGTTACAAGATTGTTGTGTATGTTGCATTATTCTGTGTCGCTACATAGTGCACCTTTGCTGATCCGTTTTTTGCCAATATTGTCATCATATTGAATAGGGTAGTTGTTAAGTAGTGTGATGACAACATTTATAAATATGTAGATGAAAAATAAAATTGTCTGTCTTTTCTTTTCGTTAATGCAAATTTTATTTATTTTTTGTCCTGGTTAAGCATTTATATATTTTTTCCGGTTCGGCTCGCGGCGGTTGCTGTGAATTTAGAGTTGGCTACGATTGACGATGTATTAAGTGAAAGGGGCACTATTAAAATGAGAGGAAATGGAGGAATAGTGTTGAGAAAATATGAATCGGTATTTAATTGTGTAAGCAATTAATTATTTCAGACTCCATGCATTTAAATAATATACCACTATCGAACAATTTAAAAAAATCCGACATATTGTACACACAATTCGTTTGCAAAAGCAAATCACGCAAAGCTGAAAGCTGGTGAAAATTTCAGCTTTCTTCTTTCACGGCGTTTTGCTATTTAAAGGTCCTTTAACCCTGTATAGGTAAACCTTTAAAATACAATAATTTGATAGATATCTTTAAGGGCTTGGAATCTATAACCATTTTTATAACTCCGTCTGTATTTAACGTACAGCCCAAAATTGTAGTTAAAATCTTTATTTTTAAGGTCATAAGGTAAATAAATGAATATGGCTTCAAAATTTCTGAGCCCTAACTTTTGAAATTGTTAGTTAGCTTAGCTCCTCCGCAAATGCGTTTGTGCGAAGAAACTCCTCCTCAAACTTTAAGAAAAAAAGTTCTAAAAGTTTAAATGGGATCCGAGCTTCGGGCTAATAGTGATGCCCCAATGCCCCGGCTAACTTTCGGGCCCAGGAAGTTAGTTTTGTTTAAATAATAATTATTGCACAAAGCTATTGCAAAAACAATTACTAAGTGCACAATTGGACAGCCTACTTATCATATGCCTTAGTTTTAGTTCCCTGTTTAATTATGTATACTTGGATAGTTGTATACAGGATAAGTTGTCGTTTCTGTTCTGAAAAGATTGGTACTAATTTAATATTATTTAATTTACTCTTTGCAGTGCGGAAAGCGTGTGGGCGACCTGTTTGACGATCTTCGAGATGGCCATAATTTGGTGTCGTTGCTGGAAGTTCTGGCTGGGGAGCACCTGGTAATAATTTTAATCTTTAATTTCGTTGATTACATCATTGTATGTTTTTTGTTTGGATCCGATAATGCAAAAACGTTCAAGTATGAAGTATTGATCTGCTATTAAACGTTGCTTGAAGTTGAAAGTACCATTTTATTATCTTTATTTGAAATTTGAAATAACGATGACTGAATTTCGATAGCATTTGATCGATCTTGTCAATTTGCATTGAAACTCATTAAAAATTAATTCGACTATTTGTATTTTAGCCCAGGGAAAGGGGTAGGATGCGATTCCACATGCTTCAAAATGTCCAAACCGTGTTGGATTTCCTCAGATATCGAAAGGTAAGTCTGATTACTATAGTAGATTCTGTAGTATTCTGTCCATATAGCCATAACATAAATATTTACAACTGCTGCCCACTCAATCAGAATATGACAATAATAGGTATGTAGAATTTAACAATGGCTTCGTATCCCATTTCTAGATAAAACTAGTTAACATAAGGGCCGAAGATATTGTGGATGGTAATCCAAAACTGACCCTAGGTTTGATATGGACAATAATTCTCCATTTCCAGGTAAGCCTTTTCCTCTTTTTGATATCTAAACGTGCAGTCGTACTTATCATTGTGAAACAACCCGAACCCGTGATTTAGGCAGTTGCAAATTTATACCATGAAGTGTTATATTTACGATTTTAGTAACAAATGGCTTAATTAGGGGTTGGAAGTTTGCATTCCTGATTCCAGTGCCCATGGTCATTAAAGAGTAAACATTTTAACTGACCTTGCCCTACCGCCTTTTAATGTGTACTCTAAATAAATGTAAATGCGTGGATGTTATATAGGTAATTAAGGTACCCACACTAAAGCCAAGCTGGTTGGGATTATTCTTTTTGTGTCTACACGTAGGCGGTTACTGTGCGATTTCTTGCCTATGATTTTAAGTCATTAGGACTAGGACTCGTCTTTCAAAGAGCAGTAAATTTAGAAGCGTGCTTGAATACACTCCCACTTTCAAGAATGCTCGTTTGCATTTGTTGTTCTAATTTTGTGTGGGAAGTTTTAGTGGTCTTGACCAAAATTAAAGTTCGAATTTATAGTTAAGTAACATAGCCGGTGTTTTGTTTACACGAGGCGAGGGACCAGGTGTCACATTTCTAATCCATTACAATGCATATGTATCTGTTCTGTGTATTGATACCTCTGTGATTAATGCAATGCATGATAATTAGGGCTTGGAAAGATCAATAATTTAATTTGATGCGAAACTGTTTTTTGTGATTATGCTGCTTTTTCTACGCTTTTCTACACTCACTGTTTACCTCAATTAGGCAAGAAAGGTAAGACAATATTTTTTATCGAAAGTGTTTCCAGAATTATGTTGAATATTTATGCCGTGGAATCTCCTTCAAAATAGCATAACCCCTTGTCCATACCCATATACTCATACAAACATTTAAAAAAATACTGTCAAATACATCATACAGAGATGATTGGGATAACCTTGATTTGATGTCGGATTAATTTAATTTAATTCTCAAACTCTCGAATTTGATTATTTCTCGAGAAGTTAAAATAAACATTAAAAATAAAATATGCAGAAAATCGTATATTATATTGTTCTAAAATCAATTTGGCATGCTGGGATTTAAAATAATCACGCTTATAGATTGTGAATGGGATTGAAATTTACCTTTACATGAGATATTCAAGTTAAAAATAAAAATTTGTTTTTAACTTGACAATTGACTCCCGATATCATCTTTACGATGTTGATTTTTAAAAATGAAGGCTATGTTGTCATTAAACGAAAATCAGTGGTTGAGCAATGTGGCTTTTGATAGTAGATGGATAACGTAGATTAGATCTTTTAAGTTTTAAATAGTTTTGAAATTAAGTGGTCATCATCAGTACAAAAGTGTTGCATATCATGCTACGGTTCATCTACTGTTACTGTAATTTTGGATGGATTTATTTGTTTATGAGCTTGTAACTTTAATATTATTGGTAGGGAATGTCGTGAAGGATTTTGGCTTCATGTTAATGGCCGTATTGATTTTGTTAGAAATGTTAAGGTTGAATGAGGAGGTTTATATTGCCATTCAATATTATATCTTTGCCCTGAAATCCTTGTACGGATATATCTGTTTGTTTTACTAGTTCATTATTATTAGATTTTGCAAATTACTTTTACTAGCTCTCAAAGTAGTCCATTGAGACATTGGAAAATATGTGGATTCTTCAGGAAAATACTCTTCTCATTTTTTACTGCAATGTACTTGCAATTTTCTAAGAATTTGTAGCTGTTACGGTCATTTTTAAGATTGCGAACCCCATAGATTAATAGGATAGCATCTCACCAGAATTCCGATTAGATTATCACGAGATAGTCCGATTTCTTATTACAGATAAAAATCCAATCGCGTGAATCACAATATTATGCAGTGATTTACACACCTGTATTGTGTGGCTTCCTAATATTTAATATATTATGTTGTAAATTCCTATTTTTTTGTAGTATCACAAGGATGCCATATATTCATTGTGCTTCAGTCTAAAGAACATAAAAGGAATGACGAAGTCAATTTCTGTTATCTGTCAGTGCCATTAAAATTAAATGGGATTACTTGGGTGCAATAATTTAGTGGAAGCAAAACAGAAGTATTTGAACAAGAACCCATGCTTATTATACCTATTGGTTGGTGAATGGTACGAACTATTACTAATGTTATTAGTAGCAGGTGAATTTTGTTGCCAATTTCACTGCTGTAAAACATGACAGAATCCCGATATGTTCATTTTCTAGGAAGTTTTTTGGCATTCCAGTAATCCAGAGCACAATCTGAATGTGATAGGATATTAGGTGATGTTGTAATGACTGATAACCGGTGAAGTTTGTATTATTTTAACACCCGTGCTGTCCAAGTCCATGAAGTGTTTCCGTGTGGTTCAGTTCTTGCATGGAAACCGAAGGGTGTTGATGTATTTTTAAAAAGAAACCACCTTCAATTTGATCGACGTTTCAATTCAACTTGAATTTGTAAATCACAGTGACTAATTCCTATATCGTAATTTGATATCAATTATCTAACTGCCAGGTTGATCCCTTTCCTAATTTAGAAACCAGTTTGTCTCCAGTTAAATATAAAAATGTTGTCACATCACTTCCCATTAACTATCATAGGTATTGCTCCGTGAAAATCTATTCAAGTGTGAACGTAACCAGATAAGATAACTTTCATACATCGTTATGATTGACATATTGACTGTTTGCGTTTCAGTTCTGTGTGGAAAATTATGTGAGAAGAAGGTTAGATATCCAATTGGACATGAAATATACGTAAACAAATTAGTTGCTTATTTGTTCATTAGTGAGAACGCATCTGCCTATAGGCTTATATCATTGTTCGAAATGTACGAGAAACTTGAATTCAGTTAAAATTCAAATTCGCCTAACGAGTGGTCAGTGGGTTCTCGGCTAATAACACTCATTTCAAACGGACTATATTATAACCGGTACTAAATCGTACAAAGCCGGTGAAATATTTTCGGTCGGAAAGTGATCTAGTTCTTAAACCCAAGGCTTGAATTAGTCAAATGTCAAATCACAAAATGTCTCGGAATCTCTTGAATCTCTATGCCTTGTTCCTACGAAGGAAAGGGCCTACATCTCCAGCTAAAACGTCAGTTTCCACATGCGATTTGACAGCTTCCACCAGGAATGAAGCGTTGCGTGTTTCATCCACAGATATACATTTCAATAGAGATAATCGGGAAAGCGTGCGCTTTGATATAAGAAAATCCGATAGTGATATATCTTCATTATCAAGTGCTGGTGAAAACTCATTTGCGAATAATCAGAGTGCCCTTTTAACACTGGGCAGCACTCTACAATCACAATCTAGTCAAAGTTCTCAAGCTTCTCTGAAAGAAAACCGAAACGAGGATATCGATGTTCATTTGAGTAGGAAAATGTCGGAAGGAGAATTAGGAGAAAGTACAGACAATCAAATAGTTGACCAACCATCTAATAATAGTGAGGATTCTAGTCGAGGAGGTGGTAGAGAAAGTAACGGGGGTAATAGATCATCTAAGTTATTGGCACCGGCTGCTGGACTTCTTGGAGCAGTTGTAGCTACCACGCTTGTAAAATATAGTTCAGAAGAACAAGATAAATTGGATACTGTGGAAGCAGAACTTTGGAGAGTATGTTATTTTTTATATCATTTTAATTTAATTGTGTACCGTTTATACATAAGAGAAGAGCAAAGAAGATTGGAGAGATAATAGTTATCGGCATCTGCAAATAAAACATGTGGGAATTGGTATAATTAACCTGTGTGGTAGTGTTAAGGTACCATTACATTACCCATCTAAAAAAAAGTCCAAATAATATATAATCGCTGTAAATTCTGGACGAAGTGTCAAAGCAAGGTTGAGATTCCATGAAAATTAGATAACTCTCCGGCTCCGAAATACACAAATTAAAGTTGTATCAAGTGTGAGATATTTTTGAGGGACAACGGGTTCAATTGTTTTATTATTAATTTATCATAATTTGTTTTTTGCTCATTCATTCCTGATTGATTACCAGGTTGTCGTGCTATATAGTGGTATTTTGGAATGCATGGAATGATCATCAGATAAAATATGTTTTATGACACGATAAATGTGAATGAAAAGCTGATATCATGAATATGAATGTTAGTATTGAAGGCTGAAGCCATTTGTTGGCTGCGCTATAATCAGTTGGGTATTGAAAATTAATTTTTAACAGGTTTTAAAGGGAGTCTGTTAAAATACCATTCGAATCGTGAGTTTTATTGTTAGTGTGAAAGGTTAGACATTAAAACTCCTTTATAGTTCACAGTTAGAGAGACCAATCGTTGAAATCTTTGCGAAGTACTACTAGTGCTCGGCAGTAATTTACAAAATTTGACAATCAACATCCAATTGGCTCAACGGGAACCTGCAATTAATTTCCAATACCCAGAATATAACTTCCATTTATGGTTGAAAGTCTTGAATAATTTGATACAAGGCTGCAGTATTAATATTAATCAATTTTTTTTACCTTTCCTTACTGGTTTTATCTTAGCATTTGTAGAGCCTCTCGAGCTTCGTTACCAGGAATAGCTTCACGATATAAAATAAATTCTTATTTCTTCTTGATATATATATAAATATATGTATATGGTTTATTTTCTGTTTGATCCGATTTTATTTGACTACTCTTTCCTTGATTTATTTTTGTCTCTGGACTTACTTGGTTGCAGAAGTCAACAAAGAAAAGTTGTATTTGATAAAGATTTGAAATAGTATTGTTGATTTTTCTGAAATATTCAGCATGAATTGTGAACTGTGTGCGCGGTCAAAAGTGTAATTTTATTGGATCACCGGAAGTTGGAAGGTGTTAAAATATCATATCACATATTGGAGATTGGAGTGCGTGTTTAGTATCTGCGTAACCAATTAAAATCGTGCGACTATTCAGAACATCATAGCCACACTGCCCGTAATAATTTGTGTGAATGGGGAAAACTGTTTTTGAAGCATTTTGGATAAATGGGAGAGGCTTATAGTTTTCATTAAAAAATATACATGTGCAGTTTATATATCTAGCCATCTTGATGTTTCAAATCGATAAGTATTACGCCTCGACTAGATTAGCTACTTTTGTGGGATCCTCTTGCAATTTATGTTTGAAGACGTCAGTATCAATCAAATTGATATTGACGTGTTAGTACTCTCAATACTTTATAATTCTTTAATCTAACTAGATAAGGGTCGGTAATAAGTCCTCACATCGTGTCCTCACGCACTTGACGCTGCTGATATGAATATGAATTAAGACTTTTGCATGACTTTATATGAACTCTTTACATGGCGGAAGTTTGTGTTTAGGTAGCTGAAATAGGACGCTTTGATTTTAAGAGTTTCAATAATGTTCATTTAAACGTGTAAATTTGTATACACCACGGTTTGTGTCGGATCAGTAATATCCATGGAATATAGTAGTAGAAACATTGCCATCATTCGTATTTCGTATTATTGTTATGAACAAGTATTGCATGTGAACATAAATATGAAGGGTGGATGAACCTAATGTATACCCTTTTACCTGTCATCTGTCCCGACTTTTTTAGAATTTCTGAAAATTAAGAACTGTATCAAAGCCATATAAACTACAAGCCATCATAATCGAAGCAATCGTGGTGTTCTGGTGTTAGGAAATTAAATCATTGCATATAAATGAGCAATTTTTTTCGATATTTGTTGGATTATCTTTGTTGATTACTACACGGAAAGTAAAAGGTATTCTCTAACTCAAGCTATTCCTATAGCCAATTCTCAAACACACTAGACAAACAGTTTTAAAACCTCCTGCAGAATTAGTAACGGGACTCCGTAATCAGATATACTTACTCGACGAAATCGCAAAATCATAAGAAATATTGAAGTATGAAAAAACATCTCCGGTGTGAATGCTCTACCGGCTTGTGGATTTGCGGGTTACAGTGAGGGTGGTTTGTGTTAATGGCTTTCCTATATCTATATACCTGTTCGACTCCTAGCAATTCCGTTTTCATTTTTTATGCTTCTTAAGAAAGGAACTAAAGGTAGGGAGTTTTACTAAAGAAATCCTCATGTTAGTTAGCTTGATACTTTGTAATTCGTTTGTATCTTATACGTAAGTGATCCTCATATACAGATTATAGCCGTCTTTGCAACAGTTTCAATTCAACAGTTATATAAACCTTTTCGGATGTTGGCTGGTTGGTGGTGGCTTTTATACTCAATATATGGAAGTTACTACGATAATGTTTTAAGGGTGGATGTGGAATACTATGGCTAGGATCATCTCAAATAGCTAGAGAGGGGTTTACATTCATCACAGAGTTTTAAAAAGCGTAGCTGCAACATTTTAGAATCCAAGGGTTATATCTACCTGTCAGTTGGTAAAAAATACCTGCAGGTATAACCAAATACCTGTGTAAGCAGATAGAGTTGCACAGGTAGACTGGGGCTGTTAATAGGGAATGATGATGATAATATGATGATGGTGGGGTTCCGCCGGTGAACATCATCATGGCCTTCCATATAAATATTTCCAACTTCCAAGTCCAACCTGCATCACCAAAATAACAGATGATGGAATGAATAAGGTGCAGACTTACCCGAGGACCTCAATACTGTGACTGAACTTCGACAAGAAATCCTGGCCGTTTCAGTTCTCAGAATCATTTCTTGCAGTCCGTAGCTTTTTACAATCATAGAAATCGTTGGAAACATGTTTCTACAAACTTTGGAACTGAAAGTTAATTCTGACATTAATTGATCCTGTAAAAACGGAAGCCGCGTTATTAATTTTGGAAACTGCTAATTGCTACTCCTTAAAATGAAAGGGGGTTTAACTTGGGATATCGTGTTCGGATCGTATACTTACAAATTCATAAGCCAGGATTGAGCAAAGCGACTCCTTATGTCCTTATATAGAGATAATTATGCATTTTAGCGTTGTTAACTTGTGCCAATCTTCTCCTTGGTTTGGCTAATTAAATTGAAAGCCATGATGAGATAAGTGCCGAACTGAAGGTCCTTCAGCCGCGGTGAATGGAATATTTTTGGCAGAGACGGACTGCAAATTATAGAACTGAAAATCTCAAATGTTCAGATTTATCTATTTGTGATGGTGATTGGTGATGAGTATATATCGAAAGGTGATTCCTTGTATGGTTGAAGTTAGTACTGTAGTACTTCTTTGGAAGTAATATGAACTAACTTCTAACTAATCCCGATAGTTAAAAAGTACATGAGTCGAAGAAGAAGTTCGTAGATTCTAGAGTCAGTTAATTATCGTACATCACGTATTCCGATCGATGCGATGCATGGATGAGTAGTGTTGACATAAGATTGTTTGCAAACCTGAGATTAGATCCTCAGCGTTCAGTCAGTGTTTCCTGAGCGATCGACGGTGATGTCAGTGCCAGATTTGGTCTTTCGCTATTCACACTATTGATCAAATAGCTTTAAAGAAGTTGTTAATACAAATGATTTTTTAAAGGCTAAAATATTCCGGCAGTGGCTTTGATTTTTGTTTTAAAAGTCTGTTTTGAATGATATGGTTTAAATCTTCATAGTTAAAGTTAAAGTGAATACGTTTTTGTGTACCGTGACTGAAAGAATCCCTTTGAACCGTGGCTGGTATTTATATAGATTCGGAATATGGGACGCTGAAATTGAACGGAAATGCAAAATGAGGTGAAAAGCGATGGGTAGAAAAGTGATTACATCTGACTGGTGTTCCATACGAATGGAGTAATCAGGTCTTGATTGAGATTTCCATATTTGGTCCTCTCGCATCCGGTCGAATGTAATTGTCCTGTTGACAATTCAGCAAGTATATTTATACACTCCTAAAACGCTATGGCCTGAATACCTTTGGATTAAAGTAAAAATATCATAGTTCTCTTCCACGACAAGCAAAAAATAGTCAGTATGTCTATCTATCACTTTGTGAGAGGACCCCGGCTCTTTATCCAAGCTGCCAGGGAAGATACGGATCCCGACGCAGTCAATCAAAATCCGGAAGACGAAATGCTAGAATATGGGAGAGATATCGGTGGGGAAGGCTCAGACGTGCAACGACTTCATACGCAACGAATTTTTAATACCGAGGCTCATAGTTCTGCAGCGGCGACTAACCGTGTCGCCCGAAAGGGTGGACTTAAATCCGTAACTCGAAAAATCGTCCGAAAAACCACTACATTAACAAGGGGTGAACAAAGGACTGTCACCGAGAGCTTGGTCACCCAAACAGGGAAAGATGGGAAAGAGGTTGCCACTCCACAGAGATTTGTTTCCGAAACGGTGGTTCGTACCCCGTGGGGCACGACGGATGACGATGACATGGAGGATGAGGCAAGTGGTGGGGGTCATAGTAGCGAGAGTAGTGGCCATCTTCGACGACGACAAGACGGTAGACCCCATAAGACAAAGCGTGAAACATATACTTCCACTGCAAACTTGTCCCATTCCAATGGCCACAGCCGTTCTAAAAAGGTATAGTTTACGAGAGGAGGAAGTTTTGACAACATAATATTCCCACGAAGAAGTTGAAAACTGTATTTTTCATTTTTATCGAATCATCCGATCTTTTCAATTATAAATATAATGCCGGTGTACAAATCGTATATATACTCATACTGAATGATATTCAGATATTATGTGGTTTATTTCACTAAAAGAGTGATTCAGATGTAATAGTTCCCATTCTGTATAGTTTTGAATTTAAATATGCGGAGTTGCATTCAACCTTTTGTGGGATTTAATTTACTTCTGCGGGTTTACTTGATTTCATATAATGAGTATTAATTTATTTGATTTGTTTGTAGCTGCATTTTACTACGAATCAAACTTTTGCGATTGCAAACTCTTTCATGTTGATTTTTGCAATATATTATGTATTCAAAATATATTGCCAGTGCCTTAGGCTATGATTCAATCTTTAATCGACCTGCTTGTCATTTAAGACATATTTCTGCATTCGAATAACAATACTAGCACTAGCCTAGGACAGAGAATATACTAACAATAAGATGATATTCATGCTGCATAATTTTAGTATCCGTGTATTTATAGGTGAAACTGTCATTGAGCCTTATAAGGACGTATTATTCTAAAAGGGGCCGCATTGCTAAATATTGCTAGCTTGTGGTAGTCGGTCTCAGTTTTCAATACTCATCGTTCTTACTTACATTCTTGCAAATTGCAAGGATTATTATTTATTTAGCTCTTATAAATTCCTGTTATTTTTAGCGCAAGTTCGTTAATAATTTTGCTACGGTTAAACTTGGTATTTTTGAAGTCTTAAAACTCTCGGTACCCCATTGAACATGGCAAAACCTTTGTAACATCATCCACGAAGAGTCCCTGCAACTACTTGATGGGTGGGTTCTGGGTACATTCCAATAATAAGGCCTGCCTTTGTTAATTCCATAACTCCTGTGCATAAATTATGCTTTTGAATAAATCTAAATACGAAGTTCTAAATGCATTCCTTTGTGTTGTAACTTCCTACCCAGAACGACGCTATGATCATGACCATTGCATGCTTCTTATATAACTTGTTGGTAACTTTAAGAGTGCATAAACATGCTAAAATGTATGATGTACAATGGATTAATATAATTTGCAAAGTAGTCGTCATTTTTTATTTTTGAAGGCTGACGAAGATAGAGAATCATTATCTTTGCAGAGAACCCTCCTGATAAATTTGCATCCATACATTATACGTACTAAGGAAATAATATGTTAAAGCTGCTCCTAAAAGCCTCTGCTTGTTAGAATGTACAATGGTAATGAATGAGTAATGAATTGACTTCAACGCAATATTATGCCATTAGTGTGATCACAAATTAAAGTTTCAGTAATTTACCTTCAAACTGAATAGAGATTAGATGGTCCAAGAATATGCTTCATAGGTGGTGACGATTATTATGAATGAGTTAAACTTTTAAGTGTTTCGTTTAATTTGTATGTTTTGTCACCATTTTTGGACAAATGAAAGGAGTTCCGCTTGTATTTACCCAATAAAATACAAAATGTTTGTTTAAGTATTACTTACTTTCCAAATTCCAATGATATGGTAAATCTAAACTCGTATTGAACATTGTTTCGATTGTAGGTTGTAATTTTTAATTGGTGAATGATGCTCATTTATAAATACTGTTTCAGTAAACTTTGAAACTTTGAAAATTTATTACCGAGTTTTAGGTCGTTGCGTTACGAAACAAACTAAATAATTTAAGAAATGCACATACTATTAAAGGATGCGTAATGCAATGCCATGCCCAACTAAATGTATATTAGGGGTACAGTTTTCATGTGGTGTCTGTTTGAAAATTTTATATACCTCTATCCTATTCTGTTAGTTAAAATCGAGTAGATAATCATGGAGTTCGGGGTTGTTTCTTTAACCATATTGTTGTTTGCAAGCGTTAGACAATGGAATTTAAATGTGATTTTAAATATTTAAACAGATTTCAGACATTGTGGTTGGAATGGAAGAAAATGTAACTGCTAAGGAGGCTCTCCTTAAGTGGGCTCAAAAATCAACTGCCAAGTATCCCGGAGTCCGAGTTGGTGATTTCACTAAATCCTGGAGGGACGGACTTGCATTTAATGCCATTATTCATCGAAATAGGTGATTTATCGTCCGTTTATAAATATAAATTTGACAAATTAATTACATCAGTATAATAGACGTAATCCTGATGGATAATATTAGACTATTTGTTTATTGTTTTTTTTTTCAGACCCGATCTGATAGACTGGAGAGGTCTTGCTCGTCGCAGCCCCCGAGACAGGCTTGAAACTGCTTTTACTGTCGCAGAAAGAGATTGTGGTGTTGTAAAGCTATTAGATCCGGAAGGTACATATACTCATTTTTTCTTCTCTAGAAATTAATTGGTTTAGGTCTAATTTCGAAACATAATTTTTTAAACCACTCACTTTTTTCTTAAAGAGTAAACTAAGAGTTTAAACCAAGACAGGTAAAGTTGAATCTCCAAGTTATTTTTATCTGCCTTTCTTTTAAATACCGATTCTTTATAATTATAACACATGTATATTTATTCATTATACTTAGGTTAGGGAAATTTTACTACTATTGATAAGGTTCGACTCTTCAGTACTTTGTCTAGAAGTTTTTAAATAGACTAGTCTAAAAGCATAATGCACAAACAAAATTCATCCCATGCAAGGGCGAATGTGCTGTTGTATATTGGTTAACAAAAAGCACCAGGTAGAATTACAAAAAAAAATCGCTATTTGATACTAATATTTCCTCTCCATCAGTCATCCATCAGTAATTCACTCGCATACAATTTCCTCCTAACCTGTTATGTACCGCATCTTTAAAGTTTAAATAGATTTGTCAACGGAATTTTGTTGTATGAGGGAAGGTTATTCAAAACTTGATTCATTTATCAAAAATAGTCTATTTCCTTATGATGGCAAGGCTTTTGTATTTGTTGGGGTTTCATGACCCGAAGTTATCATCGAATATCTACTATTTCGTACCATATTTAACATTTCATATTAGGAAGAACCGGAATCAATATGTGTTGATCGATGATCTAATGCCTGGTTAAAAGTTCAGAACACTGTCATTCTGCCTTTAAATAGGTAGTTACTTAATCAAACGGACCTGAACCATTCGCATTTGAAATTTGTTCGTTGAAAGACTATATTATAATATGTGTAAAAACTATATATCTGTTTCAGTTAGATTTACAAATAAAAATGAAGCAACTCAATGGCTAATGGCTCCTGTATTTTATACATGAGAAAGTTTGTGATAATTGTATATCTGCATCGCATCCAGTAACACATTTTTTTTGTTTTTCAGATGTTGATACCCTAGAACCAGATGAAAAATCTCTGATTACTTACATTTCGTCTCTCTATGATGCATTCCCTGAGCCTCCTCGGCTTCACCCACTTCATGATACGGTAAGCAATTAATGACACTTTAAAGAATTTAAAATCTTGATTGTAAACCCCTTAAAACACTAATTTTAAACGTTTGTATAGGATTCGCAAAAGAAGTGGGAGGAATATAGAGAAGTTGCTACCTCAGTATACACTTGGACAAGACAGAACATTTCGGTCATGCAAGATCGCCATTTTTCTTCCTCGTTGATCGAGATGAGAAAATTGGCGGCCGAGATGAACCGATTCCGCGTTGAAGAGGTTCCTTCCCGTGCTCACGAAAAACAGAGACTAGCTCATCTTTTTAGAGAAGTCGAGGTAAAAACTAGAACATGAAAATAAATATTTTAGATCAGTGCACCCGACACAAGCATATTTTCATGTTTTAGAAACACTTTCGGGATGGAGAAATTGACCGAGAACTTCATATAGAAAACATCGAAAGAACTTGGCAAATGCTTATGCTGGCACACCAAGAAAAGGATCAAGCTATTCACGACGAGATTAAAAAGCTGGAAAAGCTGCAAAGACTCGCAGAAAAGATTCACCGAGAAGGGAAGCAGGTTGAAATTCGATTAGACGAAATCGAGCAACGAATCGACGAAGAAGCCCGACGTATCGACCGTTTACACCCATTAGATGCTAAGCATAACTGCGACCAATTGGAACGAGATATGCAAATGACGGAAGATACAATCAAAACCATGTTCACCGATGCTCAAACATTAAAAGATTCACGATTCCACCAAGCTTCTGAAGTTCAGAAAATGTAATTTGAATTAAACTAGATACCTAGATATATCTTATCAAACCAAAGATTTGCTAACCCAAGGCTTATTTTAGGGTTCAACATCTCCACCAGCGATGGATAAGTATTAGAACCCTTCTTCACAATCGGCTCTTATCAGTGTTGGCTTCTATATCGTTTCCCGTGGAAGAGAAATCGGTTACCAGAAGCTCAAAGACTGTTATGGAGACCCGACTTGTAGAAACCAATCAAAATTTCCGTGTTCTTCAGGAAGTAGGTGATTGGATCAAACAGAAGCAGAAGAATCTGCTCGACTCCGATTACGGTAGTGATTTACCATCGGTGCAAGCTGAATTAGAAAAACAACAGAGAGAGCATCGTACAATTGAAAAATTTCAAACGAGTGTGGACAAATGTGCTTCTGCTAAGGTAACTACCATGAAAAATGAAGGCAAATTTGTGAGGGTACTCAGGGTACACATAATTTTAGTAATTGTTTGTAACATTTGAATAGTCATTTCTTATTATATTTAATTTTTAGAGTATATTTCATGGCGAAGAACTTCAATTGTATATCACCTATCTAAATACTATCCAGAAGTCATATTCGGAGCTTCTGATGTCTTCCAGAAAACGACAATCCGATCTTGAAACTTTAATGGACTTTGTTCAGAGTGCAACAAATGAGCTTATGTGGTTGAAAGAGAAAGAAGAGCGAGAAATCACTAGAGATTGGAGCTCCAAGAATCTTAGTTTGGTGGAAGTAGAGCAATACTATGAGGTTTGTGCAGTTTCAATAATACCTACCTATATTAATATTAAACATTAGTTCGCTTTTTGTGTAATTTTCTGCATAAGAATTTCTTGATACTGGTCTTGGTTGTTCTGAATATTTCGTGGTTTCTAAAATCTGAATTTATTCAAGATTTTTTTAAAAACTAATTGAATTAATTCTTTGTAAGTGTGCATTACTGTCTTCAGTTAATAATTTCCTGCATAGGTATTTTATACGAATGTGTGAATCTTATGTATGCTTTATTTTGGTATGCGAACCTCAGTATTCTTTTGGAAGCGGTGGTCAGGCAAGTAACAATATAGGAACAGCTTGATTTTCACTACGTAGCTTTTTGGCAAACAATTAATGAACGCTTATTCCGCAATACATGAACTCTATCATGCAATTCACCTTACAGATAAAGGGTAACGTATTACATATTTTCTTTCAGGCCTTAATGAGTGAACTGGAGAAGCGACAGATTCAATTCAACGCTGTTCAAGATAGAGGAGAGTCGTTGTTTTTGCAACATCATCCAGCTTCCAAATGTATTGAGACATATATGACAGCCATGCAAACCCAATGGGCGTGGCTACTTCAGTTGACCATTCCGTTGCAGACTCATTTGAAATATGTCTCAACTTATCAGCAGTACTTCAGTGACATTCGAGAATGCGAACAGACGATAGTGAGGTGAGTTGCAATTTATTTTTGTGCTCACTCTAAATCCAACGACGTTTGCGTGTGGCGTTTCAGTTGGATTTTTTTAAATTTCTCATGTTTGTATTACAGAAAGGAAGAAATGCTGAATTCGGTTTACTCAAAATCAGAATTTAGCTTGGACGAAGGAGAAATACTGCTCAAAGAAATGCAAGACATGCGGGAAGAATTAACGAAATATGGTGATATTATCCAATCATTGTCTAATCAGAGCCGAGAGATAATCCCATTGAAACAAAGAAAAACCAATGTTTCTCGTCCAATAATTGTCACTGCCATCTGCAATTATAAACAGAATAATGTAAGTTTATCATGAAATATCTAGACATTCGTCTAATAGCTCATACAAAATAACCTTCTTACTTACATAGGTAGTTAATTATGAACATTAATTGTAACTTGTATGTTTTCTCCTTCAGCAACAAATGGTGATCAATAAGGATGAACGATGTACGCTTATTGACAACAGTCAACGAGTTCGATGGAGAGTTACCAATTCTTCTGGATTAGAGGGAATGGTTCCTGGAGTCTGTTTTGTTATTCCTCCACCTGATAAAGAAGCATTAGATGCCGCGGATCGAATTCGTCGCCAATATGATAGAACCGTTACAATGTGGCAGAAAAAGCAACTCAAGATGAGGCAGAACATGATCTTTGCGACCATTAAAGTGGTTAAAAATTGGGATTTGACTCAGTTCTTAGCCATGGGCGCTGATCAACGCAATGCTATCAGAAAGGCTTTGAATGAAGATGCTGATAAGTTAATTCAAGAGGGTGATGCAAGCGACCCAGCCTTGCGGAGATTAAGAAGAGAAATCGATGAAGTCAATCGTCTGTTTGATGAATTTGAAAGAAAAGCTTTGGAGACAGAAAGTACGTACTTGTAAATTCTTTATGCCTATGAACGCTTTTGTACGCAAATTGCATGTGCTTATCCAGAATCCTAAAAATCTTTATCTTCTAAACAGAATCGAAAAATGTCAGCAAGACATTTTCAGAGCAGATTACAATTCTTCAACAAGATCTGGAGGAAGTTGAAAGATCTCTAACTTCTCGTATCAATGCACCAATTCCTAAAGATGTGGACAGTCTTGAACGAATGGTCATTGAACACAAGGAGTTCGAAATGAGGTTACAAACGATTGAGACTCGAGTTCAAACTGTACAGAGGACTTATTCAAGCATTCCTCAAAAAACCGCGTCACTGCAAGCCAAAATGGATAAGGTAGTTGAGAAGTGGGAAAATATCTGGAGTATGTCTCATATTTACATCGAACGGTTGAAGTGTGTGGAGATAGTTCTAAGTTCAATGGAGGAAACTAGAACTTATGTATCACAAGTCGAAATGAAGCTTTCGTCATATGATACCTTACCAAGTGATGATGATGGCCTTAAAAGGGTAAGTTATTTTTCTTACAGTTTTCTTCCGTTAAAAGTTCCATTAATACAATAAAAGTCAACAAGCTGAGTTTTTTATTTCTTGCTTTACTTCCAGGTTTCAGGGGATTTGTATAATCTGCAAAACACAGTTCAAGCACATCAACATGTCGTTGATCGTATGGTGGACGACACAAAAAACGTTCGTCGAATCACCGAGAAATCTAGAGGTAGTCAAAAGCGACATCCGGATGTTGAAAAGCTTGAAGATGAAGTTCATAGGGTATCTAGCCGATGGTCAAGCACCTGTACACAGATTGTTGAAAGGTTTGTTTTGTGCTTTAGTTATATAAGATACTTTTAGTTACGGGAGTACCATGCAGTGACTTTGTTTATCAGATTGCGAACCGTCGAAGTAACAAGCGAGCACACCACAAAATACAATAACGCATACAGCACGGAAATGAATTGGCTGGACAGCGTTGATTCTAAATCGAAAAGCTTACCCTTAGTTGAAGGTAGCGGTGCCAAAAGAAAGATCAATCCTCATATGGTATGATCAGCTAACTGCTGAAAACATCCGATTAAAACATATTAGGTATTCAATCCAAAATATTACTAAATGTTACTTTCATTTTCACAGACATTGTACAATAGTGTCATAGAAGAGAAGATTACAATTGAGCAGGTCAATACAATGGGTGCTCGATTAGCCAAAGAAGCAAAGGTATGTCAATTTTTTTACTAAACTTTATGTTTTGTTAGCTCGTGGTTGGGCCAAATTTTGTTTTGTTGTGTGAATGAATGTGAGCGTGTATGAAGTCAGGTGTTGTTTAATTCTTTACGACAATTATACTGCGAATTTGCGTACTTGTAATATTTCAGAGTATTCGATATAAAATGCCATACCTACTACATACAGAACAACGAAATAGTGCATAAGTCGAGTCTTCCTACTAAATAAAACAACTCCGTAGTTTGCAATACCCTTAGATTACTACGAACTCATGTTCTCGAAATTTTAAAAAATTATGATACTGAAGTTGCAGTAGCACATCAACATTTACTAGAATTTAACAGACGATGGGAAAAATGGAAAAATAACTCTGGTGTTTAACCTTTACCTTTAACTTTTAAAATATCTCAATTTCCAATTTTTCTGTAACAATAAAAACAGTTTCTAATATTTCTCTGATAAACACTAATAATTTACAATTCCGATACTAAAGATTTGTAATAAAAACTTACCCAATGCGCAAAGCCGAATTGTTATCTCAACAATGCTCTATTGAAGTATTTAGTATTAAAATATCTTTTTCTCAAATAATTAGTACTCACAATGATAACTCAGTACTTCAGGAGTACGGTTCTAGAAAATATCTAGAACTGATACGGTATGAATGGTGGAGGTTGTTAACAATGTGGGTCTATTTGGTTCTTGTTCTGCTTTGCTTCGCACATGTCCATTGCTTTATAATACTAATATGATTAACTAAAATAACTCCTAATACAGAATTATGACACCATGGTGGACAAGTTCCGCGAAAGTATGGAGGAAAACCACCCTACTTTAGATGGAAGTCTAGTCAAGAAAGCCAAAGTTCAAGTTGTGGAAGAAGTAATATTTCAAGAGCTGGATCTGTTGAATCTGAAGTACCAACTTCTTGTAGATAACTTGTACCATAAACTTCAACAATTATCAGTAATAGCATTACAAGAAGATCCGTCCTTTGAGGTAAGATTAAATTCATACAATATTAAAGTAACACGACAGTTCTGAGATGCTAGCTTAGAGATTAAAGCACCTTTACGATTATTTACAGTTTTCTATGTCAAATGTACCTGCACCTAGTCCAATACAAACTTACCGAGTTCATTCTCAGTCGCCCCTTGATTCATCCAGTCCCTTCGGGTAATTTTACAAAGTTAATGAAATGAACTATTTTCACATGGTTCTAATTAATAAGGGCATTTACAGTTTAAACAATGTTAAAATTATTTTGCCAGTGAGTTTCTACAAACACAAGGCGAAGACGTTGTCGATTTTGTTAAGCAAAAGTCCTCTGCCAATATCACATTAACTCCCGGAGCTGTCCCAACCCCTACAAAGCGCTCTGTGCCTGGATTAAAAAATGGAGATGCTCACACAAATGGCAAAGATGACCAAAAAGATTCAACTGCCGCCGGGGGTAGTCTCCATTTTACTCAGATTCGATCCGCAAAGAGGGTGGAGCGAGTAGAAGAAGGAATATCTACAGAAACTGCCATACAAGTTCCTGTTATATATGACCCCTTGACCGGAGACTCATTAACGCTTGCTCAAGCAATCGGTTGTGGGCTTGTTGATATTAAAACTGGTCAATTCGTTGATCCTAAAACTAACAAACGAATGAGTCTGCAAGAAGCCGCAGAGTTAGGTTTCATAGATCCTGGAATTCTGCACAAGTTAATGGGCCTGTGTGGATTAGTTGATCCTCAAACGGGGCAAGAGCTAACATTTTTGGAAGCCATCCGGAATGGCTACTATGACCTTAGTAAAGGTGTATTCATCCATCCCCAGACAGGGGAGCCAATAACAACAGAACAAGCTATTCGATTAGGCTTGAGCACTCGACAAAAGGTAAGACCGTTATCTGACTTTGATGATACACATAATGAAGACGTGGAACTTCGGAGCAGTATGTCAACTAGTGAGGTTGTAATAAGTGAAGTTACAGATACAATAGTCGCAAAACAGTCGTCACAAAAATATAATGAAGTCTTAGTTGTTGGTAGTTCTCCGGAAAGTAGTACTTTTCCTTCTTCCTCTCTCTCTTTTCAAACTGATATTGTTTCCGAGCAGTCGTACCCTGATCCATCAGTTAAGTCAACTGACACTCTTCCTATGAAATCCTCAACTTCTGAGTTAAGCATCGAAGGTCCGACAAAAGTCACTGAGACATCTTCAGAGTTCACCCTTGATAGTGGTCGTCCACTTCCTTTGGGTGAATTTTTACAGCGTGGGGAAATTAGCATTACCAGTGGCGTTACCGTCGAATTGTCTTCTCAACAATCGCAAGCAAAATTCCCTGTATCTGAGGCAGATAATCAAGGCTCCATTTCTCTTCGTCCATCTTCACAAATCCTTGGTTGCGCTTTCTCTGAGCTGATTGACCAAGAACTGGTTTCTGTCCACTCAGATCCCACAAGTACTTCAGCAGTTATGATCCGCGATAGGTTTTCTGGAAAAAACTTAACAATTAGTGATTCAATTGCTAGTGGTATACTAAACCCGACTATCAAGGAAATTTACAACCCTCAGCTTCAGCAGAGATCGTCTTTTGAAGAGTCTGTAGGAACTGGCCTTTTGGATATGAAGGCTGGTGTGTGGAATGGCAAATTGGGCCTTGCGGAAGCAGTTTCAAAACATGTCATAATGAAGCCTCTCAGCCTTAAAGATGCATGCGACTCGAATTTGGTAGACGAGAAAATTACGACTTCCGCACCTCATCGTGTGGTATCCAAAATTAAGGATCCAGTTGTAGGAAAGCATCTTACTGTTTTAGAAGCTATTGCTGCAGGGATTTTAGATTTGGACTCTAACACTGTAAGCGATGCTGCGGAAGAAAAGGTCATCAGTTTACAAGAAGCATTAGTCAAAGGGATTGTGACACCAGATGGTGAATTTGTGGATACTCGAACAAATCAAACCCATACCCTTCAAGATGCCACTTCGGAAGGATTCCTTCTTAGTAACAAGCGAATGTCGATTTTTACGATTCCTTGTGTCAAAAGCTCTGCAACAGAGCAATACATTTCTTTAAAAGAAGCAATGCAAAATCAAGTCATAAATCCTAGCAATGCCAAATCAAGTATAGAAGCATTTGAGGGTCCCGGAAGTCATACCTCCAACGTACTGCAGATCAATTCAATTCTTTACCCCACACTTAACACAGCCAGTGGCATTTATGACTACCCTCGTGAAGATGAAAGCGTACAAACTTCATCCAGTGGCGAAGACTCGATAAATTCAGATGGTGGGAACGAGCTCTCCGTTTTGGAAGCAATTGTTAACCAGAAACTTTTGCCCAGTGGCGAAGTGTGGGACAAAACCTCAAATTCATATATACCATTGAACACTGCAATCGAATGTGGCTCATTGGAAAAGCAGAAAGCAGATTTCCTGAAAGGCTTATACAACATTAAACTTACTACTGCTACTTCAAAAGAAACGTCACGACGTATTTTTTCAGTACAATCTGAAGAAATCACTTCCCAGTACCAACAAATTAAATCTGATGAAATCATGGACACATCTGAAGAACAGTTTGATGTTACATGCCATAAAATCGATGAATCAAAACCTTTATATCATACAGAAACTCTTGTAGAGACTATTTCGCCCATTTATTCCCATACTGACGATCAGAGTGCAACATTCCCAGTTGAAACTCTTAATCGAGAACTTTTAATGTTGCCTCCCAATGGATGGAGGCTCGAAGATGCAGTCAAGAACGATCTTATCGACACATGCACAGGCCTCTTCACTATTCCTGGAACCGATAGATTAGTGTCCTTTAAAGAGTGCCTGCATTTCAAAATTATTGATCCTACATCTGCAGTAGTCATTGACCCAAATAATGGAAGAAAAGTTTTACTGACAAGAGCCATGGAAAAACAAATATTAGATTCTACCGGCCATTATCGTAGAGAACAGCATGGACTGGAAAGCTTCCCCTTGAAGGAAGCGATTGAACACGGAGTTATTATTTACGTCAATGATGAACCTGACTCCAGCAATGTTTCTGATTTGAGTGGAAAGACTTTAGCTAGGAAAGAAGCTTTAGAATCCTCACAATTATTGCCAGTCTTGGTTCTTAATCCTGAAGCTGGTACCCTTGTTGATGCGACGTCAGGAGAGGAGATCAACATAATCAATGCAGTCATTCAAGGAAAGTTAGAACCAAACCAACTTATAATCACTGATGTGGATACGGGAGCGGAAATGAACATCGGGGAAGCTATTGAAAAGGGATTGGTAGACAAGAAAACGGGCGAAGTTAAATCAACAGGTGGTTCCTCGTTGAGCCTGCAAGAGGCAGTGAAGCTGGGCGCTGTTGCTCTTTTGGCAGCGCCAATTTTGGGGGCGAAAGCAGTTTACGACAAAGTCGTTGAAGTGAAAGGTGAAAGAAGTTCTCGTGATGGCAAACCAGCAATCAAATCGGACCATCATGACGGGGGCAAAGAAATCAACAAAGATACTAAGGTCGTATCGGAAGCTACAAATTTACAAGGTCCTCAAGGCCCAACATTGAAAACCGTAACGACTTCCCCAGCACCAGTAGACCTTAAGAATAAGAGTTCGAGGGTTCCATGTGATATCATTCCCAAGGATAATACCCTATCAGAACAAAACGAGAAGAAAGCAGACACCGGAGAAAGTAGTTTGTTAGAAACCAGTCCAATTATTCAGTCTTCAAGAGCTGTTACAAGCACTGTCGGTAAAGAAACCACTGTCACCGGTCAGCCTTCTGTATCCATTTATACAGATGAACACGGTACCATCATAAAAGAAGAAATCATTCCATTCGAATCCATTTTCACAACCACAACCACTACCACAACAACAACTATTATTGTCACAAAAATTTCAAGAGCCAAGATACCCGCTACGCAACTTGTTGCTTCCGGAATCGTGGACGGTCCAACAGCTGCAGTTCTTTCAAATCCCGATAATCTTCTTGGACCTAGTGGGGAGAAAGTTGGTTTACGTGAGTCTGTCAACACAGGAAAAGTTGACGGAGATTCTGGAACTATCTTAGATTTACAGTCCCAGGAGTTCTTAACAATAAAAGAAGCTCTTGTCAAGGATGTCTTAGACAATGAAGGGAATATTTTGCTCCCAGTTGGAAGAAGTCTTACTGTTCCAGAACTAACAAGTCAAGGATTATTTGACCCTATTGAAAAGAAAGCAATTCATCCCGAAACTGGCAATTCGCTTACTATGTCTGAAGCAATCGCGTCAGAAGTATTGTATCCAAATTCTCCTATCACTGATCCTGTGTCACAAGTTCAGTTGTCATTGACCGATGCTATTGCAAAAAAAGTGGTCTGCAATGAAACAGGAAATATCAAAGGAGCAGACGGAATGGACATCACTCTGCTTGAGGCCGTGCAATCCGGGGCTTATAGAGAATGTGTACATCCAATGCAAGCGCAGCTACCACTTGTTGCAATGACAATGCCAGCTGCTATGAAAAGGGGCCTTGTAGATTTGGAGAAGGGAACTATTCGAAATCCGACAACAAATGCCAAAACGACGATAGCAGACGCTATAGAGAAAGGTCTAATGATGGTTCTTTCCAGCACAACACGAGAAAACGCCGTCCTTCCACCAGGAGTCGTAACATTAGATAATTCTAAAAATGTGAAACAAAATTCCGAAGCAGCAGAAGACAAGTTTCGAAAAAATGTACAACCCCAAAAAGTGAGTATGGAAGCCTCTTCTAAGAGTCCATTCTCTCCTCAAAAAACCAAACTGCGTCCAGTTGCAGTTTCTTCAATTGAAAAGCCTTCCGTCGTAACGGATGATAGCACTTCCGTCAGCAATGCTTTTGTACAACTGAAAGAGTCAAGTTCCCCGAAACAGGTCAAGAAAGTCTTTGGAAAATCAGAAGTCGATGGGGATCAAAATATTCCAGAAAGTGCGACTGTACCTTCTGGTCTCCTCTTAATCGATGACTTTGGATTGCTAAAGGACACAACCGGAAAAGAAGTTACAATACTGGAAGCAGTGCAAAACAATCTGATTGACCCCTCCGTGGTTGTAATGGATTTAGAGTCCGGGGAGGAAACGACGTTAGAAGAAGTATCCAAGAAGAAAAATGTAGATGTTAGTAAAGTCCAGATACTAGACCCACAGAAAGGAACGCACATTTCTTTGAAAGAAGGATTAAAATTAGGACTGCTGTCCATTGTTGGTGCTCCTGTTCTAGCTGGAATTGCAACAGTTTCCGCCATTAAGAAAATTACAAGTGGGAAAGAATCAGAAAGGAAAGCTGTTCCTCAAATCAAGGAAATAGAAATTAAATCGTCCACAAAAATCTCACCACCCCCATCCACTGGCCAAAAAGCCGATGACGTTGAAGCAGATATTCTAGATTATGATGATGATCTTAGCAGGTTCTCAAAGCCATATCCATTACATATAGCTGTAGCCAAAGGAAAGTACAACCCTGATACGGGACTAATTCAGTTAGATGGATCGAAAGAGTTTGTCTCCGTACAACAAGCAATTGACAGAAATGAGATCGATCCACTTGCGATAAGTTGTAAAGACCCTCGAAGCGGTGCCCTTATTTCTCTTAGTAAGGCAATTAGCTCAGGAATAATCGATTCCAAAACAGGTCAGATAATCGACCCGGTAACTGGGGCTCAAGTTGGTTTACACGAAGGTGTGGAATGTGGTTTTCTGATTACTCCTACAGCAATTATAGCCCTGCCAGATGCCGTGTATAGTGGAATATACGACCCCTCTGATAACTCATTGATGACATCCTCTGGAGATAGAATTCCATTGAGAACTGCGATTGAGAAAAAAGAAGTTAGAACCGATACCACCGTTCTCAAAAATTTTGCAACACAAGACATTATTCCATTCAGAGTTGGAGTAGCAGAAGAGATTATTAATTTGAATGATGGAATGGTGAAAGTTTCACCTACCGAGTCCATCCATATTGCAGAAGCATTTGAAGCAGGTGTACTAATAGAAGTAAATCAACCCTTGTCACTGAGTGAGATGATATTGAAAGGTCTACACAAGAACACGGATAAGCCGTTTATGAATCCAAAATCTGGAAAATTTTTGTCGCTGGCCGAGGCCCTAGAGAATAAAATTATCGACTCTGATTCTGTTCATGTTAAAGATACGAGGGAGGGATTTGTGAAAAAAATGTCGCTCCAAACAGCAATTGAAAAAGGGTTTATGTCCGAAGTGGATGGAAGTGTTCAAGATTTCTCCAAAAATTCCAATGTATCACTTTTGGAAGCGTTGGATAGCGGTCTCATTGTTGACAGTCGGCGGCCGATTTCTCTGCAGAAAAGTTTGCAGTTGGGTTTGTACTCGGAATTGAACGGACGGTTAACAGATCCTAATACCGGAAAAAGCATAACACTCCATGAAGCGGTACGACGATTGGTCATAAATCCCGATCTTCCTTGCGTTTGGAATGACGAGGAAAAAAAGGTCCTCAGTCTAGTGGAAACATGTCGTATTGGTCTTGTGGACAGACAAGAAGGATTGTATCTTGTCCCAGCAATTACAAACAAATCAGAGGAATCCCCTGAAAAGATCAATCTGACCGAAGCTTTAGAAAAGGGTTACATATTGGATATCGAAAAACCATTTAGCTTGTTCGAAGCTTTGAAAATAGGATTGTTTGATAGTAAAATCAGAAAATTCGTTCATCCGTCCACGGGGAAGAAATTGACACTCGACGAAGCCTGTAAAGAAGATTTAATAGATTCAAATCTGTCGGTCATCAAAAATTCTACTGACAACAGCCTTCATCGACTACCTGAGGCTGTTTCCTGTGGTTTAATCAATCCTGTGGAAGGACATTATATAATGTTGAATACGAAGAGCGTTCTACCGTTGGATGAAGCCCGGCTACAAGGCTTTATTTTAACTACAGATCGACCATTGTCGATAGTCGATGTTGTGGCTGAACATCTCTATGATCCTCAATCAGGAAAAATCGCCGACTCTCTTATGGGCGAATGGGTACCAATAGACAAGGCAATCGGAAGAGGCATCGTTGATCCTACTATTTCCGCTGTACAAAATTTGCGAAATCAGAACATCAAGTCATTGACAGCTGCAATTGATGACGAGGGAATTGAAATCAACCGAGGACTTGTCACAGATCCTCGCAATGGCAAACCCACTACGTTTAACAGAGCCGTTGAGCAAAATATCCTGATTACTGTGGCAAAACCAATAAGCTTCGGCGACGCATTCCGTAACGAAATGATAGATCTACGGCGAGGGACTTTTTGTGATCCCCGAACATCGATTACGTCGTCACTACGAGATGCTATCTGGAATGAACTCATTGAAGCCGGTAGTGCCGTCACAAAACATCCTTCGGCTGGAAACTATATCAATCTGAGGGAAAGTCTTAAAATTGGTCTTGTAGACCTTCATCGAAGAGCCCTTATAGACCCCTCTACTCAAAAGCTCAAACAACTTTGCATTATGTTTGAGCAGGGAACTGTTGTTTTCATCCGTGAGCCCATGTCATTTGACACGGCTCGAAACAAAGGACATCTTGATATTAGCAATGCAATGTTTACTGACCCAACCATGGGAGATGATGTACCGATAACCCTGAAAGAAGCGATAGATATTAATGCAATCAACCCGTGTTCTGCGGTTGTGAAAAATACCTTAAAAAAGAGACTTCTGACACTTTCGGATTCATTCAATGCGGCATTGTTTGATCCCGGGAATGCAACTATATTTAATACGGCAACTAACCAAATAGTTCCACTTAGTCAGGCTATTGAACAAGGGCTTGTGCTGACACCCAGAAATACCTTAGGACTTATCAGTGCTTTAGACTATTCGCTGTATGACCCCGTGACAGGGAAAATTGATAACCCGTTCTCAGAGAAAGTTGGAAACGAACGGAATAAAATGACCCTTAACCAATGTATCGCGAGTTCTTTAATCGAGACTAGCACAACGATGGTGAAAGAACCTAGTAGTGGAAGAATCCTTTCTCTTAGCGACGCCATAGCTGAGAACATTATTGATGGGGATGAAGGGTATTTTGTTGATACTGGGACCAAATCTCGTCACAATCTCCTCGATGCTTGGAAAAATGGATGGTTGTTACCTGCTGAGGCTCGGGTAAGGTCCATGAATGATGAAGCTAGTGTGAATGACACAGATTAAGCTTCACTATTTGGACTGGCACTTGGTTTCTTTATTTGCCACCTTAACTAAGTGTTTTGGTTTGGCCTGGCCTCAGCTTTTTGGGAATTTCGACCCTATAATAACAATGGGAATGATGCTACTACTGCTTGTTGATCAAAAAGACTTCAAGTTAAGACGCCGAAGTAATTGCATGAGTAATTGCTCTACAAAATAAACACTGACAGAGACTGAACGAAAATGCTTTTTACTGATTCAGAGCAGTTTCATCGCCTGACAAATAATGAACATCGGGAATTAATTAACTTATTTGTTTGTTGGATTGTTTACAAGCTGGACAACCATCGTTTGCGTTTGCCTCTGCATGAAAACTTGACGATCGTTTGTAATTGTCGTTTTTAAGTGTAATGGGAAATAGTAATAGTCGGACCACAATAATTTGGTGTCAATGTTTGCTACGACATAGGAGTTATGATGAATCTGGGAAGATGTATCTTTTATCTTTTCTTCATCTCTTTTTATGCTTTATTTCGAGTTTAAAGTCTTCATTTGTTCTGTGTTTGGAAGAATGAAAAAATTATATGGGATTGCTAATTGGCGTTTATTAATTATTACACGGCTGAATAGCATTCTGGATTAGACGGTTATGTCTATGTTATGTAATAATGTTTTGTTTGGGTTTTCCCGTTTTCGGATATTTCGCGTTATAAAGGAAGACAGGACAGACGACAATTTTTTGTTTAGTCATAAGTTAAAATCTGAGTTTAACCAACTTCAAACCTATCTTTGATTTTGGTTAAATGCTAAATACACCAGGAATTTCTGGAAACTGCAATGATGATGAATTTTTTAGATAGTTTAAATGCACAGCTCTGTTTAAATTTCTAATTCTTATAATGTATTTTTCGAGTTATTTTCAATGTCGATTACAAAGTACAAACTCATTACTTCATGTACATTACAAATTAATTACAAGCATTGTAAAATTACAGTAGAACGCAAGCAGTACACAGTAATGGTTGGTCTCTTTGCGTGACTTATGCATATCGTATTTCCATATGCAATTTTTATATGACAGAACTGGATTAAATATGTTTATTAACCGCATGTTTTGTTACGAAAATGATTTTTCTAGAAATATTTGTGTGTGGGTGTTGAGTTTGATGACTGTGTGTGTATGTTTCAAAATTAAATCGAGAGAGTTGTTTGAGTGTGAGAACGGTGAAAAATGCCGCAAACGCGAACTAATTTGTGTGTCTCACAATATTTTCAGCTTGCCACAGAAGCACAGTATAGACAGTGTGATGCTACTATGACGGATCTCTTGGGATGGTTGGGAGATATTGAGAAGCGATTGGCAAATCAAGAGACGTTACGCGAAACTGTAGAGGAACTTCGAACACAGACCACTAGTGTTAAGGTATGCCAACGCGTAGTAAACTGCACCTTTCTGTAGATTATATAGTAACCTTTAACTCCGTCACTTTTGATTTTTAGCAAATCCGTGACGATATTGAAGACCACAGTCAGAATGTTGGAACATGTCTGGATCAAGTTCGTCATCTTGTGGCAACGGGCGGGGACGTTCTATCAAGCGAAGAAATCAACACTTTGGAGAAAAATGGTAAAGTGCTAAAAAGTAGGTTTGATCGCGTATCGAGCCAATCTGAGAAATTGTATCGGCAACTTACGACGGCGTCTGACGAACTCAAAAAATACAAGTAAGACGACATGCATCCGTTTTTGCGTATTCATAGCATAACAGCCATTTGTGGTATACTAAACTATTTTTTCACAGGGCGGAAGTTACAACTTTCAAATCTTGGATGGAAAAGTCTATTCGAATTTTGGAAGATAAAGAACGTAATGTGAGTAACTTAAGTGCCAGTGGTCGGGACAATACGAAAGAGTTCGTCAGCGATGTGATTGCCCATCAGGGTGATCTCAGATTCATCACTATGTCAGCTCAGAAGTTTGTTGAAGAGTCTAGGGTAACTAATTTTTAACCTATTTAATAGATATTGACTATACTGTTTAAGGTGTGTTATATTGTCACCAGGTTTTAAAGAAAATGTGATTAAAAATATATAATTGGAATTTTGTAGGAATACCTACAAACGCTTAATGAGTTCCGTACAAATTTACCACAACGGTTACCATACCTTGAGATGAAGGAGTCTACTGTAAAGCATGAAGTTACTCAAATCACATCTGTTTATCAAGACTTACTTTCACGGGCCAACAAGCTTTTTGATAAACTATCTCAACTTGGAAACAAACAAAAGGATTTCCAAGATGCTTTGAATAAAGCGATGGCTTGGCTCAGAGAAATTACACCTCGCGCACAAAAAGTCTTATCTGAACCAGTTGCTGGGGAGCCTAAATTAGTTGAGGACCAATTAAATAGAGCAAAGGGTCTGCAAAATGAAATTCTTTCCAATGGGCGCCTCATTGAGGCAGTTCGACAGGCTACTAACAGCTTGCTTACCAGCATGGAAGAACTTTCTCCAGCGGAACGAGATGCAGTTGAAGGTGCAACAAAGGAGCTCGAAAATAAATACCAAAATCTCCTGGACGCGGTTGGAGACAAAATCAAAGACCTAGACTGTAGGAATCGTTTTATTAAAGAATATAATATTTGTCATATACCTCGATTAGTTTAATTTAATTGTCACTATTGATTGCAGCTGCTCTAATGCAAAGTCAAGGACTTCAAGACGCCGTTGATGGAGTGTCCAGTTGGTTAGGTCAAGCGGAGTATCAGCTTAAGTAAGTCGAAATAAAAATGGAACATGCCTACAACTGGGAATTGAACGCAAAATAATTTTTAATTTTTAATTAAACAGAAACATCACCAAACCTGCTAGTCTAATACGGGAACGCCTTGATGATCAGATCCGAGAGGTGAAAATGCTTCAGGCGGATATTGATTCTCATCGGCCTAGTATTGAAAGTATGGCACGGTCCGCCGATGACTTACTTCGTTCTGGCAGTGCACGGGTTTCGAAGAAAGTAGAAGGGAAATTGAAAGATGTCCTGTCTCGATATGAAAAATTGGTTGAAAAGTTGGTGCAACGCGCTGTTTTCCTACAAGAAGTTTCTACCCGTAAGCATCCTCGTCTAAATTTTATGGTATTAAAAAATATGAGAAAATACTCTTTGCTTAATTTTATTTAAAACGGTGTTAGATTTGGATAGCTTCCTTCTAAATGCAAACCATTTCGAGCAATGGTTTGGAGAAATGTTTGAGATTCTGGAAACGAGAATAACTGGGGAAGATGCTGTTTCTCGTCTCGACGAACTAATGAAACGAAAGGATGAGAAAAAGCGAGAATTCGAAGAAACTATTTCTTCTGGGAAAACGCTTGTTTCTAAGAAAGATGTTACCGATACCGTTCCCTCAAAGGAAAAAATTAAAGTACGATATATTTTTGGTCTTACAGAGTGCTAGAGAACGGGGATCCGTTGGTATGCATTATATTAATCTTTCCTTTTAATCTAGGCACTGGAAAATCAATGGAAAGAGTTGTCAGCATCCCTTGATGAGAAAAACAAACTAGGAAAAACTCGAACCGATGCTCTAAATGCTTACGAAAAACTTCGCGAACAAGTCCAAAAGTGGCTAACATCAATGGAATCTAGAGTTAACAGCCTTCAACCTGTTGCTGTTGATATGGAGTTGATTAAGCAGCAGGTGGATGAATTGAAGCCCATTATGAAAGAACATCGAGACTACAATTCAACAATTGACAAAGTAAATGAGCTCGGTACAGCCTATGAAGCCTTGTTAAGAGGTGACCGATCTGACAGCCCACGAAGAAGGCCGTTGTCGTCTAGTCCAGCCAAACGAACGCCTAGCTTCAGATCATCAGAACCAAGAAGCCCTTCTCCAACTAAAACACTGTCTAGTGGGTTCGACACAAGAAGTCCGATGTCTCCCAGTGGTTCAAGTGGTTTTGGCAGTCGAAGATCAAGCCAAGAAGGATTCCTTAATTTAGAAGATGCTAGCCCAGTTCAACAGCAATTGAATGAAATTAATCAAAGATACAATTTAATTGGCATGAATTTGTCCGATCGGCAAACTGAGCTTGATTCCACTCGAGATGAGATGAAGAAAATAGCCGATAATTTGAAGTCCTTGGCGCAATTTTTGGATAAAACGGAGAGATTAATGCCAAAAGAAACTATTCCACAGACCAAAGATGAAGCTGATAAAATGCTAAAAACCGTGAAAACAATTTTGGAAGATCTTTACGACAAACAAGGCCTTTTGGATAACACCAGAACTTTAATTACTGATTTACTTCGAAGAAAACCTAACGCTTCTGGAGCCGATAATCTTCAAGATACATTTGATGGTGTTAGCCAACGATGGAAAGATCTTCAAGACAAATGTAAGAAATTATTAATTTACATCTTCGTTTAACATCAGTTGATTGGGTTTCATTATGGAATATACCCTACGTTTATTTTATTATTTGTTTATAAGAAAGCATCTTGATTTTTTAAAATAATTTCAGGTAAGCAAAGAGTTGGATTCCTCGAAAGCCTCAAGGAGTTCCATGACGGTATGTCTAATTTAATTTATTTAATATTAAAGTGAACTTATTATAAACTGTAATTAGGCACATGGAATGTAATGTAAGGCCGGAATTTACTAATTTTATTTCGACTTTTTCAGCTCATGACAACTTGAACGGATGGTTGAGTGCAAAGGACAAAATGCTTGCGGTATTGGGTCCAATCGCCTCGGACCCAAGAATGGTACAAAGTCAAATGCAACAAGTTCAAGTTATGAGAGACGAATTTAGAAATCAAAAGCCAATTTTAGACAGTTTCAATAACTCTGGAGACAATATTCTTGCGCAAACCAGTGCCGATTCTCCCGATGGTAGAAAAATTGAAGATAAATTAGCCAACATCAATCAGAAATGGAATGATTTGCTTCATAAGCTGGACGACAGAGAAGGAAATTTGGATGCCGCCAGCAATGCTAGTCAAGATTTCTTTAACAATCTCAACAAATTACAAGACAATCTGCACAAGATTAGTGATGACTTAGATGATCTGATAGCAAATAAGGGAGACCCAGAAGAAATCTTAAAGAAATTAGACAACATTGAACGAAATCTCAATAATCAACGACCAGTTTTAGCTGATGTAGAAGCTGCTGGCAACGAACTTTGTGACATTTTGCAAGATCCCGCAGCCAAGGCGGACATTAAACAAAAACTTGCCCAAGTTGGCCGATTATTCAATCAATGTCAAAAGAAACTGGACAACTGCAAGGCAGAGTTAGAGAACTCGAAGAAAGATGGAATCGAGTTTAATGAAGCATGTGATGCAGCCAACTCTTGGTTGAATGATCTTTTGTCGCAATTGTCTGAAAAGCTGCAAGTATCTGCGGACCGCGTTATCCTTCGTCAACAGGTCCAAGAGTTCGAACCCCTCTACAAAGAAGTAATGAGCAAAGAGCATGAAATCATAATGACTCTCAACAAAGGTAAAGATGTTCTGTCTAAAACCTCCAGAAAACCCGAACAGCGAGTCATTCAACAGAATATGGAAAAGGTCCAAAAGGGTTGGGATAAACTTAAGAAAGAAACTGTAGACAGACACACACGTCTGGAAACTTGCAACGAACACTGTAAAAAATACGACAAAGCACTAGAGACATTTTTGTCGTGGTTAACCCAAGCTGAAGACAAGTTCGAAAGTTTCAACTTAACTTCCTTTAAGAAAGCTGACATCGACAAAATGATAAAAGAAGTAAACACTTTCAAAAATGATGTTTGGAGACATGCTGGAGAATACGAATCTGTCCGAAGTTTAGGGGAAACGTTTATTGGAGCTTGTGACAGAGACAAAGAAGGAGTAAAGCATGAGCTACAAGAACTCAAAGCTAGATGGGAAGCGTTAAACAACGCCATACTTGCCAAGGTTCAAGAACTTGAAGACGCAGCTGCTAAACTTAACGATTTCAACGAAAATTGCAGAGACTTAAAGAACGCATTGAATCGTTGTGAAGATAAGCTGGCTTCTCATGATGCATTGGGAGATGCTGCAAAGGATCCTAAACTTCTCCAAAGAATAAAAGCAATTCAAGATGAGGCTAGAAAGCTAGAAAAACCATTAGATAATGTCCGACATCAAGGAGAAGATTTGTCAGCGGATGCAAACAAACAAAACTGTGACGATGCCCATATTCGAGGTGCGGTTGACGATCTGATGGATAGATTTGATAACCTAAACTCAAAACTAGGGGATAGATTTTCAGATCTAGAATCTGCCCAAAAAGCAATGGAAGAGTTTACTAACCAAATGAAGAACATTGCATCGGATATTGGTAACTTGGAAAATGACCTCAATTCAATGAAACCTGTTGGACGTGACATACCAACCGTTAAAAGTCAAATTCGAGAAATCGAAACATTTGCTGAAAAACTGCACGAGAAAAAGGATGATGTTAATAATGCAGCGTCGACACTTGAAGATCTTATCCGACAAGGTGTCGTGGCAGATCCCAAGGGCATGAAGGAACAAATTAAAGGACTTGGTAAACAATTAGGTCGAATTGAAGAACGTACAAAACAAAGAGACGATGAATTGCAAAAAACGCTCACAAGACTGGAAAGCTTCTATGACTTGTACAACGACACCAATTCCGAAATCGATGACTTGATTCAACAAGAAAAGTCTTTTGGAAAAGGAGTGGGTGGTGATGTTGAAAGCATTCGAGCTCAACAAGCTCAATTCAAAGAATTCCGAACCCAATATGTTGAAGCAGTTGCGAAGAAAGTTGACGAGTGTAACAAAACTGGTCAAGGATTGATTCAATCAGCTGCCAATGGAGTAAACACTAATGGCCTAGAAAAAGATTTAGAAAAAATGAACGATAAATGGAATGCGCTTAAAGAGCGGGTAAGAGAGTTATAAGTTTATAATTAAAAAGTACTTTCAAATATTTAATTACATCTGAAACCTATATTACAATGTGTTTCCGTCGTATGTAGATTAATGAACAAGAAAGAAAATTGGATATTGCCCTTCTTCAGTCCGGAAAGTTCAAGGAGGCTCTAGACGGACTGGATAAATGGCTGAGTGAAATGGAAGAGCTGGTTGCAAATCAAAAACCCCCCTCTGCCGATTTCAAAGTTGTCAAAGCTCAACTTCAAGAGCAAAAGTTCTTAAACAAAATGCTACTTGATAGACAACCATCCGTTACATCACTATTTCAAATGGGAAAAGAAATAGCTGCCAATGCCGATCCAAGCGAAAGAGCCCATATTGAAGGTCAGATGAAGGATATGGGAGGAAGGTATGGAAATCTGTGTGATGGCGCGAATGACCGACAAAACCTTTTAGAAGATGCTATGAAAGTAGCCAAGTCTTTCCAAGATCGAATTGGCCCACTTTCTGATTGGCTGGATAAAATGGGGAAAAAGTTGAAGGATATGTCCTTAATTCCTACTGATGAAGACAAAATCGCACGAAGAATTAAAGAACATGACGCCTTCCATGATCAGTTGTTGAAAAAACAACCGGATTTCAGTGATCTGGCTGACGTTGCTCAGCAATTGATGGAATTGGTTGGTGATGAAGATGCAGCTGGAGTGGCAGATAAACTGCAAGATGTAACAGATCAATACGGACGACTCGTTGAAGAGTCCGAGGCTTTGGGTAACCTCCTGAAGCAATCCAAGGCAGGATTACGTAATCTCGTTCTGTCATATGAAGAGCTAGTTGCATGGATGGATTCTATCGAGAAGAAATTAAATAAGCATAAAGTTGTCTCAGTTCATAAAGACAAGCTGCTTGAACAAATGGATCAACTTGCAAATATTACCGAAGAAATTAAAGATCGTGAAACCCAAGTAGATAATACAGTAGAGACCGGACTGGATCTAATGAAAAACATTTCTAATGATGAGGCAATACAGCTAAAAGATAAACTTGACTCACTTCAGCGACGATTCCATGACATTACAACAAAAGCTGCCAACCTGTTGAAAAATGCTCAAGAGGCGCTGCCTTTAGTTACCCAATTTCATGAATGTCATTTTAATATTTCGGAATGGATGTCGGATGCTGAAGATATTCTAAAGGGACTTGACAATACGAATCTTGTATCTCAAGAGAAGGTCATTACAAGACTGGAAGTCGAAATTGTTGAGCAACGTAAAGTAATTGAAGTTATAAATCTAGTCGGACCGCAGCTGTGTCAGTTGTCCCCTGGCGAAGGGGCTTCTACGATTGAAGGTCTTGTCACACGAGACAACCGTCGGTTTGATGCCATATGTGAGCAAGTTCAAAGGCGGGCTGAAAGAATCCAAATGGCTAAATCCGTAAGATTTTAAAACTAAATAATTAAAAAAACATGAATATCAATAAACTGAAATTAGTTTATGTTGCTTTGAGAAATTGAGAAGATTTTACAATGTTGTTTTTTGTAATGAATTACAGAGATCAATGGAGGTACTCAGTGATATTGACGATCTACTTGACTGGTTCCGCGAAATCGAGGGACAAATTCGAGATGCCGAAAAGCCAAGCTGTGAGCCCGATGTAGTACGAGTACAGCTTCAGGAGCATCGAGCTCTTAACGACGAAATTTCTAGTCAGAAGGGCCGTGTTCGAGAAGTACTTGCAACCGCTAAGAAAGTTTTAAGAGAAGCTGCACAAGGCGAAGACACTGCAACTCTGAGAGAGAAAGCAGAAGATTTAAAAGAAACAATGGAGTCTGTTTCTAAGTTGAGTAGCGATCGACTAAATGCCCTCGAACAAGCACTTCCATTAGCGGAACACTTCTTCGACACCCATATCGATCTAAATCAGTGGATGGATGCAATGGAAGACGAAATGGGAATCCTGGACACTCCAGCTATTCGTCCCGATCAAATAATGAAGTTACAAGATAAAACACAGGCATTTATTCAATCTCTCAATGAACATAAGCCACTAGTTGATAAACTTAATAAGACAGGAGGAGCTCTTGTTAAACTTTGTAATGATGATGATGCTGGTAAAGTAGAAGAAATAATGCATATTGATAACGAGAGATATAACGCCCTTCGATTATCTTTGAGAGACAAACAGCAAGCCCTTGAGAAAGCATTGCAGGTAAATTAAAATTTTGTAATCCAAATTTTTTATTTTACAAATTAATTTTATATTGGTTTCACTATTTCTTGAATATAGGAAACAAGCCAATTCAAGGATAAACTTGATGGCATGCTTAATGCGTTGGAAAATACTGCTGACCAAGTCAAGAACGCAGATCCCATTTCTGCACATCCGGAAAAAATCCGAGACCAGATTGATGACAACGCCGCAATTATTGATGATGTGAAGAAACGAGAAGATGCCTACAATTCTGTTAAGAAACAAGCAGCAGACGTCATTGACAAAGCAGCGAATAAAAACGATCCAGCCGTGCGCGATATTAAACAGAAATTAGATCGGCTGAACAGTCTATGGGATCAGATTCAAAAGGGAACCAAACTCCGAGGAAAGAACTTGGACGAAGCCTTGGCATTGGCAGAGAAATTCTGGGAACAACTTCAAGCCATTTTGGAGAAACTAGATGCTCTGCAGGACACATTAAAAAATCAAGAACCACCTGCAGTTGAACCCAAAGCCATTCAAAAGCAGCAAGAAACTTTGAAGGAAATTAAAAAAGACATTGAGAAGGTGAAACCTGATGTTAACAATTGCCGTCAGTCAGGTCAGAACCTTTTGAAGATTATTGGTGACCAAGACAAGCCAGAAATAAAAAAGAATATTGAAGAACTTGATTCGGCCTGGGATAACATCACAGCGCTATTTGCTAAACGAGAAGAAAATCTTATTGATGCTATGGAGAAGGCGATGGAGTTCCATGATACACTTCAGGTATTTATTGGATGCTAGAAATCATCTAACACTAACTATTTCCGGATTACAAATTTAGATACGACTTTTAAACTAAAATTGTATTAATTAATGTTGGAACGTTTAGGCTCTTCTAGCATTCCTTGATAAGGCGGAAGTTCGACTGGCTAACTTTGGAGTGATTGGGGCTGATATAGATGCTGTCAAGAGGCAGATAAAAGAATTGAAGGATTTCAAGTCGGACGTGGATCCCATGATGGTCAAAGTAGAAGCATTGAACAGGTCCGTAGAGTCTCTGTCACTTTATAACTCGTACGTAGTATTTAGCATACATATTTGATTACTTCTAAAATATTTGATGACGTTAAGGTTTCGAATCATACTTAAGAAATAATCTCAGAAACATAGTATAAATATCCATTTACAGTTTTGCACATTGTTTAAAATGGATTTGCCCCTGAATTCTGGTTTATTCGAGGAAGACAATTATTAAATTTTGCGAAGTTGAGTTGTAATGAATTGTTTTAGTATATATATCTTACCTAATACAACTCTAAGTATAATTTGTTTATCTCCGTTGCTCCTTTTTGGATGACCCAACCTTACCCGGATTTACTAAACTAGGACTCTATGGAGGCAAGTTATTCCTGATTCTGAAAAGTAGTCGAGTTTTTTTGTAGCTGATCTGCTTTCTGTGTTCGTTTTGTTTTGGAATCAACCTTTGTATTTACTGGGCTGGTTGAAGATTTTATAATAATTAATGTGTTGTCCATAAAATTTATCATTATGTTTTAGTTAGTTAGTACAACAGTATGCATGCCAGTTTGGTTTTGTCCTTTTTTGTTATTGCCTGAGGACTGACGATCACTAGTAGCAATTCTCTCCGTCACAGCTACATTTTACTGAGACGCTACAAATGTTTGTTATCGTTACATGTGTTCCTGAATTACCGTTTTTGCCTGCAACTTTCTGCGAGTTTTTTTTTTTTTTTTGCATAATCGATACTGCATACTGTATTATTAAAACTGAGGCATGTTCTTGACCAATTAGGCAAGCCCAAGAATTAACGGAACGAACATCCCCCGATCAAGCTGCAAAAATCAAAGGTCCTCTAACTCAGGTTAACCGTCGATGGGAAGATCTTCTTAAAGGAATTGTGGATCGTCAAAGAGAGCTTGAAAATGCCTTGCTCAGACTGGGACAATTCCAACATGCTCTCAACGAACTCATGGCATGGATTGAAAAGACCAATAAAAATCTTGACTCCCTCAAACCTGTCTTCGGTGATCCTCAGGTTATTGAGGTTGAACTTGCAAAGTTGAAGGTAGGTTCGAAAGGGTTAACTGTTTCGAAATAATTACTTTTTTTATGAATCCTCTATAGGTATATGGTATCTTTAAACACAGGTTTTGATGAACGACATTGACGCCCACCAGAACAGCGTCGACACATTGAACGATGCAGGCAGACAGATTATCGAGTCTGAAAGGGGATCTGATAATGCTTCAAAAACACAGCAGAAGCTGAATGATCTGAACAAGAAATGGGTTGATTTACAACAGAAAGCTAATGGTAGACAAAAAGAATTGGAAGACGCATTGAGAGAGGCGCAAGCCTTTAACGCAGAAATACAAGATCTTTTAATGTGGCTAAGCGACGTCGATGGTGCACTGAACACATCAAAACCTGTTGGGGGTCTACCCGAGACTGCCCAAGAGCAATTAAATCGCTTTATGGAAATTTACAACGAACTTGAAGCTAACCGTCCGAAAGTTGAAGCCGTGCTTCATCAAGGCCAAGAATATCTCAAAAAATCTACTGAAGGAGCAGCTACCAATCTCCAACATAATCTGAGAACCCTGCGGCAACGTTGGGACAGCGTTATGAACCGGGCTAATGATAAAAAGATCAAATTAGAGATTGCTCTAAAAGAAGCCATGGAATTCCATAAAGCAGTTCAAGATTTTATTGACTGGTTGACTGAGGCTGAAAGGTATCTAACTGGATTAGAGCCTGTATCAAGAATATTAGAAAAGGTGGTTGATCAAGTCGAAAGTCATAAAGATTTCCAGAAAGAAATTTCTTCTCATCGCGAAGTTATGCTAAATTTGGAAAAGAAGGGTAACCACCTGAAATATTTTAGTCAAAAACAAGATGTTATTCTCATTAAAAACCTGCTGATATCTGTTCAACATCGATGGGATCGTGTTGTATCAAAATCAACTGAACGTACGCGAGCTTTGGATCTTGGTCTAAAAGAAGCCAAGGAGTTCCATGACGCGTGGTCATCTCTAATGAAGTGGTTGGACGAGGCGGATAATAGTTTGGAAGAAATCGTTGCGACTGCCGGACAGAATCCACAAAAAATTAAGCAAATGCTTGCCAAACATAAGGAATTCCAAAGGGCACTTGCGGCTAAGCAACCGGCTTACGACTCCACAATGAAGCTTGGGAAGAATTTGAAGGATAAGGCTCCAAAATCCGATGAGCCGACGCTGCGACAAATGCTAACCGATTTGAAGAACAGATGGAATTCCATTTGTCATAAGAGTGTTGAGAAGCAGCGAAACTTAGAACAAGCTTTGTTACGGTCTGGTCAGTTTAAGGACGCTCTACAAGAGCTTTTGGACTGGTTGAAAAATATGGATGGTTTACTCGTTGACGATGGACCCGTTCATGGAGATCTTGACACAGTTACAGCTCTTATCGAGCAACACAAGGTATACATTAAAATTGAAAGTGTAATTATAGAGATTTCGTTAATGAAATTAATGCTAACATTTTTATTTTTTTATTTTTATTTGAATAGAAAATTGAGGAAGAACTTCACAATCGCCGCTCTCAAATGGCTGACATCATTAGTACCGCCGAAGAAATGATGGAAACAGCACAGGCCGACGAAAAGATAAAACTTCAGGGTCAAGTCAAAGAGATCAAATCTTCGTTCGAGAAGATAACTGCCAAGTGTGAACGGAAATCTCGCCGCCTTGAAGAAGCTCTTAAAGAGGTAATTCAATTGATATTACTAGATAATTAACAAGAACTGGATTAGTTCAATAATTAGATCTATAAAGTACAATTTTACAGTGCTTTTAATAACAACAATTTAATTTTTTGCTTAGGCTGAAAAACTGCATAAAGCAGTTCATATGCTTCTGGAATGGTTATCTGATGCTGAGATGAAGTTGAGATTTGCTGGATCCTTGCCGGAAGACGAGGAGACCACCAGAAAGTTATTAGAAGATCAGGAAATGTAAATAAAGTTTGTCTTACTACGAGTATCTAGGTATTTGTTCATTGCAAATCATATTGAATGTATAATTTTAATTTAGATTTATGAAAGAACTACGCTTGAAGGAGAGGGACAAAGATCAGACAATTGAATTGGCAAAAAGTATTCTTGCTAAAGCACATCCTGACGCAATCCCTGTTATTAAACACTGGATTTCGATCATTCAATCCAGATGGGACGAAATATCTTCATGGGCAATTCAGGTACTATGAATTTTTCGATATTTAATAAAAATCATGGAATCGATGATTCTGAGATTCATGTATCATTTCCATCAATGTATAGTATCCAACGCATTTAATCTAAAATATACATTTCAATGGATATTCTAGCGTCAACAAAAGTTACAAGCTCATTTAGCGTCACTCAGGGGAATGGAAGAAATGCTCGAAGAACTAATGGCGTGGCTTCGACAATGTGAAGATTCTCTGACACAGTTGGAAGCCGAACCTCTTCCAGATGACCTGAGTCAAATATTGGTTCTTATTACGGTAATGTGAATTTTTGGATTTTTACAACAATTCGAATTTTTTCAACCTTTGACACCAAGTTCATTTTACAGGAACACAAAGAGTTCATGGAAGGAATGGCTAAACGTCAACCTGAAATCGATTCAGTGTGTAAACCAAAGCTTGTAAGTCGTCAACCTGGAGGACTAAAGGGTAAACCCGGAAGTCGTCTTAGAAGTGCAACTCCTGGGTAAGTTTCAGCTGATTGTATTTCATGAAGCATTGAACTAATACCTTAAATACGTTTATTGTGTGATTCTAATAATGAGGTTTTCAACATAACTCACGTATTTTGAATCTGCAAATTATAATGTTATTTGTTTTTCTATTAATACCGTTATTTATTTTATTTTTTTGTTTGTAGTGATAGTCGTGAGGCTTCTCCAGAGTTGGATTTCGCGCAGCGTAGACTAAGGTTTGCATTATTGTTTTGTGTTTCTAGAATCTTTTATTTTTAGAAGGATTTAATGTCATTTAAAATAGGAAATTTATCATTCTCAGATCCATTGATTTCAATTATTACTGAACTGGGTAGACATTAAAATTTAGAATTTATGTACGAAACCATAAATGGGTGATATGTATAAATATCCCCACCGAAGGATTATAATTTTAAATTGTTCCTTTATAGTCATACATAAGAGGACGCGGTTTTTAATTTTTAAAAGTAAAATTTGAATTATTAAGGCCGCTGGGTTGCATAGAACCTACATCAGATATTGTTTACATATATACGAAATTTCACCTGTTTATTTATCTCTTCACTCTTAATGGTTTTGGTGTGCCTTTTGATAAGTTAAAGGAGTAGAATGCTGTAAATGGGAATATCAACTATGGGAATCGGTTTTATAAGTTATTCGTTAAAGCTAGATCTTGTTCTTGTTTGTTTTTCCACTTACTTAGCGCTAGAACTGTGGGATCTCGAGAATCAACACCGATGTCACGATTGGAGAGGTGGGTTTTTGGCTTTTGTACTATTTTACGGCGCTGGTTGTCTTTGTTATTGTTTTGCTAAGATTATTAATGGTTTTGAGTTCAGATCCATTTTCGCATGAGTATTGTTATTCAATTATTTCTGCATGTGAGTTTTTTCTCATTTCTATTGTTTTTGTATTCCTGACTGTATTTCTCACCCTCTTGACAACAGTCCTGGACGAGATGATTTGTTCCCCCATATTGGACCCCGTTTCGAACGTAGAGGAAGGTACATCCGATTACAAATTTGTCTCAACGAAAGCGAATGTCAATGGTTGGGGCTTAAAAATACACATCTGTGCAAATACTGCATGGTATTGGTTTTGGTAGGATATGGGAGCCTTTATGCTTGTTGTTTTTACCATAATGCTTTTAAAATTATAATACAGAATTTGCTTTGGTTAAAAACTAAGACGTTAAGAGTAGCACTGTATTAAACTACAACCGTAGAATTAATTGTTTACAAAATAACGTCTAACGTTTTTATATAGATAATTCGAACTTCATTTGCATTTACAATTTTCTAAAGGTATAACAAGATTATTTAGCCAATTAACTACAATCTATACTAGTTAACAAATATAAATTGCGTTTTAACCCGATAATATTTTTATTTCAATAAACATCACGATCATTGGCATAATAACGCAAAAAACTAACGGAGTATAAATTCATTTATGACCGATTTTTTATATTGTTATTTTTGTTCCCGAAAACAGCAAAGCAGTTGAGCCCCAGATTAAGAACCCACGGGTAAAGGCTCTGTGGGATAAATGGAAGCATGTTTGGATGATGGCGTGGGAAAGACAGCGAAGACTGCAAGATAAGTACAATTATCTCCAGGAATTAGAGAAGGTGAAAAACTTCAGCTGGGAAGACTGGAGGAAACGCGTAAGTCAATTTAATAAAGTGGTTGTCTGTTGTCTTCATATTGGTATTTGTCGATGGAAATGTTATATCGATTTTGTTATCCCAATAGTTCCTGAAGTTCATGAATCACAAGAAGTCAAGGGTCACAGATCTATTCCGGAAGATTGATAAAAACAACGACAATCTCATCCCTAGAGAAGAATTTATTGACGCGATTATGAAAACCAGTAAGATCTGAATAAATAATTCTTAATGAAAAGTGTAATGTACTTAATTGTATATCATTTTTTTTTAGAATTTCCAACTAGCCGTTTGGAAATGAATGCCGTCGCAGATATGTTCGATCATGGAGACCGCTTGATTGACTACATGGAATTCATTGCTGCACTTCGGCCTGACTGGGAAGATAGGAAGCCTGGATCTGAGGGCGATGTGATTGATGATGAGATCCAACGACAAGTAATGAAATGCACTTGTCGTCAGAAATTCCGTGTCTTCCAGGTTGGGGAGGGCAAGTACAGGGTAAGCAAACTTAAATATACTCATTTTTATCAACCAATAATTAAGATTTTAATGTAGACAGCTGGACAAACCTTATTTTAATGCGAATTGTTCATTTTAGTTTGGAGAGAGTCAAAAATTGCGGTTGGTGCGAATTCTAAGATCAACTGTGATGGTCCGAGTTGGTGGAGGTTGGGTTGCTCTCGACGAATTCCTTGTTAAAAACGATCCGTGCAGAGGTATGTTTCGATTTGATTCGTTATTCTTGAAAGCATCCTATAATATTACTCTACATCGTGAACTGTTAGATATTGCATATACCGAAGTAAATATTGTAAGGAATTTAATCGTTTAAATTAATTTAGTTTTTATGGTATCGTATATTTGAGTGATCACAAAAAAAAGGTTTATGTTCTTGCCTTACGTCATGCATAGCTCTACTTTGAAAATCTTCCTTTGATTACTTGGGCGCAAAAATGTATTTATTTATACACTAGTATACTTCTGTATTAAGTCAGGTATAAAATTATAATGTGGCTAACACATAGGCCCCCAAAAAGTATTGTGGTGCATGTTGTAAAGTAATTAACAAAGATTTTTAGGATTGGATTTCTGAACATTTTAAAATAATAATATGACTTAGGGTACAATCGAAACTTCTGAGAAATGGCATGTATCGGTATTTAAAATGGTGACAATTCCATGTCATAATCTCAGACTGGATAACACGTTTATAATCCGTTGTTAAACCGTATAAAAAGCAGTGATTTTATTACATAAAGTTTCGATTGTATTTGTCTAATAACTCTTTCTGTCTCGTCACATACTAATCCAGTCGTCTTGCATCTTGTACCGGAACTGATGGGGCTTACTTCTGATCCTGAACGATATTATTCGTTGTATGGATATGGATCCCCTTGTCGGAGCTGTATATGTAAGAGTTCCTGTCAGTCGAAAACGACTTAATCGTTAACCGTTTTCACGCTATTCGTTTTTTTCTGCGTTTGGAATCGTGTTTAAAGCATACTTGTTTTAACAGTCCGCAACAGGACTGCGCATTTTATTCATTTATGCACGTTCAATCGCAATGGTTCAAATTGTAATTGTAGTTGTTTTCACATAAGACATCACATTGACCGTTGTCTGGTTCTGCTTAAAATTTATTTTGATTGTTAGTATGGCTATTACTTCTGGTATCGTTTGCCGTAATTAAATAACCTGTCTTTATGTATGTATTTCATAGCTGGTTCGACCAATTGATATTTATTGGATGTCTTACTGATTGTATGTTAATGTTCATATCTTAAAAACATCATTATAAATTCGAGTTAACTGGGTCGGATAGATATCATACGGGTCGAACAACCAGTTAATTGGAATGTGTAGACTGATTGCGAAAGTCCAAAGGACGGATAAAGCATACCTATTTTTAGTGTTCTTTATTACAATTATGCCACTGTGCTTGAGAAAGAATTTCAACACGTGCATGGTGTGACATTTTGCATTTGTATTCACGATGCAGCACAGTTTTCAGTTTTGTGTGATATGAAATGAGCATAAAAATGTCATTTTAATTGAATCTATAATTAATGAAAATAGTCTTATTGCACTTGAAAGCCATTTCTTTCTTTTTTAATTTTATTTGACACAATTGTAATTTAATTTATTAGAATATTTTGCATTTTTGCATGCATTTTTAAAAGCCTGGTTAGATGACCTTTTACACGTTTGTTCTTAAATTATTTTATGATTTACGGCCCCTAATTTCTTTAATTGGCAACTTTTTCGAGTGCAATTAGTACTTTTGTTTACTTAGTGTTTTGTTTTTGTTAAAAGTGAGTTACAGTACTATTTTAAATTTCCTAATGCAGCTAAAGGACGAACTAACATTGAATTACGGGAGCAGTTCATCCTGGCTGACGGAGTTTCCCAAACCATGACAGCCTTCAAATCGAAACCGAGTGGAAGCACAATTTCCAGTCAAAGCGGAAACCGATCTGCTCAATCTCTCCCTGCCGCTGGACCGATCACAAAGGTTATTTTCCATAATGTTCGAAACAAAGCTAAAAAATTAAACACGCTTGCCTTATCCCTTAAGCATTGCGACTTATTTGCTAAAGCTTTTAATTACCAAGCGCAAAAATTAAAGTTTAAGGTTCTTAGAAACAAGTAGCTTGGCACGAAAATACAACAAAGGGTCGTTACGAATTTAGTTTGTGATTTGTTCTGAGTTTTTTGTACAGAGATTCAGCGGATTAATTAAGTAACGCTTGTTTGATGATTAAAGCTTTCATGATTAGCTGTGTATTTAGGTTCATTTGCATCTTCTAGTTCCCATAAAGTAGGAGAAAAGAGTCATTTGTGTATGTAAAATACTTATTAGGGAAATGAGTGGCTCGTAAGAATTTAGAATGGAAAAGGTCTTACTGGTCACATCTAAATTCCTAAATTAAAAGATTGGAGCACATTTCTTCAATTATATGCTGGAAATGCAATAAACTCTGATGGGAGATTGATGAGGAACTATATAATAACTGTTCCGTCTTACCCTTAATTTAATATGGTTTGTGTCTGTACTTTTCCTAGCGGAATACATAATGGCTCAATTAATGCCAATTTTCGACAGCATTCGAAAGGGTGAAGATCCTGGTAGCGTTGAATTTTCACATTCCAGCTCGGGTAGTTGTTCTTCCCATCACAACCTGAAATCTTTGAAGTTTAATTCGAAATGGAGACCGGTCCATCGATGGGTAAATGTGTGACATGGAAATTAAGCATGGTCCTGAAAACGAATCTTTTGTCATGCAGATTTTGTACAACTACAATCTATAATATTTATTGCATTCTTAGCTATACTAACATGGATGAAGTGGTTCTATCAAGTAAAAAGACCACATAGCAGCATATAATAAATAAGATGCTTCAAGCTTTTTGTTCTGCTTTTGATCATTTGTGTTTTTTTTAAGATCATTTATTTCAAGGGATTAAATTTCTGAATTATTTTCCAGGTCAAGGAGCGAAGTATTCGAAGTGTTCCAATGGGAACACGTGCACGATCGACGGATCGAACCACTCCTGACAGCACATTCTCTGATGATGGATTTTCATTATCTCGACCTGCCCGCAGAACGTCGGCTGGGCCTGGGCGTATGTTGTCTTTATTTTTCAATTAATAATATCTTAAGTACACTCCACTCCATGTAATTCGGTATCAGTGGATGACCGGGTTGTATTTAGGCTGTCGCCATTGCTTATTATGATGTTACGTCCTTTATATCCTTAAATAATTCAACCCTGAGTGTTTTTCCGCTACTTATTTCAAGATAAATCGAACACTTCAGAGTACAAAGAGATATTTTGGGTTCGAATTGTCGTCATTTAGTAGTTTCCCAAAGTCCTTTGACTCTTGTGTCGACTTGTATGACCCCTCTTTCATTGAGTTTCCTTCAAGTTGGAGAAATGATTGATGTGGTCATTCCCTTGTTTTTGTACTTGTCAATTGCTGATGGTCGCACTCATTACACCGATCGCTTACCCTTGTTTAACTTTATAAATGAGATTGGGGTTTCATGTCGCATCGACAATTTCAAGAAGTTGAAGCCATTGTACATGTTCACTGCTCATTTCTAAGATGACCAGGATATTTTTCATTCTGGACATTTTAGAGGAAATACCGATACACAATACTTATAAATTGATTATTGCAAAATTATGGTTTAGTATTAAAGCGTGTTTAAACATCAACTTTGCCGAATGGCGTTTTACACTTGAATTTTCACGTTCAAAACAATTCTCTTTCTTAACCCGTTTTTCTTTCATCAACAACCCAGAGATATTCCATCAATTGATTAATTAATTAGCCATCTGTCATCTTTCATTTTGCATAGTTCGTTATCCTATTCCCGATAGACCTTATCATTTACTCTTATTTTGTAATTATACGTTTTTGCATGAATGTTTTTTGTTGAATATTATTTAAAGGAGGAAGTCAACCTGGTAGTAGGCCTGGTAGCAAACCACCAAGTCGGGCTGGGTCCAACGTATCTTTGGACAGCACAGGTAATTTTTAAAACATACGCTATGTGTGCTTAGCCTATTCAATTTAGTGTTTTGTGATATTCTTTATTCCCTGGTATTCTTCACTTTAGTGATATTAGACATTTATTTCTTTATTTGCCTCTGGTAGTACAAACACAAGGTCATAACTAAAAATATTATTTCGATTGTAGATGAGTATGGTAGCCGTATTCCGGTTAGAAGATCGGCAAGCTTAAAACGTGGATCTTCCGGTGGATTCGGTTCAAGCTCTAGGGGACCATTAGCAACATCTACACCCACGAGACCTCCATTTTCTCTGAGCACAAACCTCAACGGGTCCCGGGGGCCTAGCACTGAAAGGTTTGTTTTCTTATTTGTTTGATATGAAGGGAATGCTTCCAAGAAAACATATTTCCAAAGAGAATTTTCTTTAAGACAATTCCTAATCCGTGAAAGTATCCTGAAGCACCGACGTATTGACGTATATCATTGTTTTATTAGTGATGATAAGCTAATAATATTATGTAGTGGAAGTCGATGCATGGATTATGTTAAAACTATTACAACAATTCATTATATATATCGTGCATCCGACGTAGCCTAAACCAAGAGAGAACTAAATTAGAGCTTTATATTTAAGGTTTAACCACTTCTAATTAATAATTTTGAACTAAACAGGGCACACTCCTTCACACGCCCTTCAAGTGCTCAAAAGATTAAACGCACAGGGTCATCCTCAAGTATCTCATCACTAACAAACTCTGCGGGAAGGTAACAGCCATAACTGCTAATGATTATGGAATATAACCCTATCCATATCTATGAATATAACTTATAATGCCTTAAACTTCCTGGCGCTTTCCATGAATACATAGTACTTGACATGTTATTAGTCCTAACTATGATGTATGACATGTCATTACCATGTGAATACTCAGACCAGGCTAATAAACGTAATCTAACAACACTACCTGCTTTTGCTTTTACATAGGCCGTCGCGAATACCATTATACGTCGGCGGTGAGTCGGGATCGGGGGATATCAGCCTTGATCGGTAATTCTAATTTCTACAATAACTCCCGTAACCTACAATCCCCAGGATAATGAACTTTTTGGTGGTAGATCCAGATTAAAGGCTTTTTAAAGGTCTTACAACAACAACTAATTATGTAACAAAATATAACTGGGTTCCTTGTAGGTCAAGGACACCTTCTAACAGTAACATTCCGGTGGCAGTCTCACATCAAACCCCCAGGTACAACTTGATTATATCTCATTGCTTCGGCACTTTTGTACTCTTTTATACTCAGAAAAAGTTCAAAGCTGGGATGTTATACTTGCTGCATGTCTTTAATTTCGTCGACGAAATTAAATCTATCCGTATGGGAAAATGCTTCCAAAAACTTGTAAAGCATTGTTGAGATGATAATTACTTGTACTTATGTTTAACCTCGATGAGGTTTATTTTCAGTACGTAAGGCTCAAGGCATACTTAAAATTCATTTGTTCATTACAAGTTTTACCACAATTTACCATCCGTTGAAATGCGTTCTGAAAAAACCAACCGATGAAATTATCATTATTATCAAGCTCAGAAATTGAAACTGTTCAGTTCAAACCCAAATTCCTGTCGTTTGTGGGAATTTCGTTCAGTTTTTGCTTTTACTTTCACTTTACTTTAAAGTTTGAAGTCGGTACATTTTCTACGTGGTCCTAGAAATGATTCCAATCCATTGTTTCCAACTTTCAAACTATGTGTGAAGAAGTTCGAAATAAAAAATATATATAGCTGGGAAAGTTCGTCATTTTTGGAACAGCTCTTATTTGACATAATGTCATGAATTGTCGTGTGGGTAACTTTCACTTGTTATCCGTTTTAAAACCATTCAATTCAGAACCGAATTTTGTTTTAACGTTTTCTATAATCCCTATTTAGAATGAACTAGGTCACATTCAGTCTTCACAATTCAAAGCCGGTCGCTTATAGTTAGTAAAAAACGGGTTTCATGTCATTAGGGAGAGGGAGCAGATGCAAAAAAGTTAGGAAAGTCTTGGAGTGACAGATGATAGATTGCCCTCATCTATTTCATGTGGATGATGCAGAAATGTTGGAAGATATACCTACGTACAAAATATTTAGGCCGTTCCATGAATTGTGAAAAAATCTAAACCATCGTTGTTTAATTATTTGGTTGTGGTCAATGTTTTTGCTCCTGTTGTTTTGTTAGAGGGAACAATTGTCTGCTGGCCAATCTTGGGTGGATTGATCGAAAAATAATTATTGCAAAACCAGGAAGTGTGTTTTTTTAGTTCTAAATGATCTATGCAATCTTTCTTCGTAGAATGAGACTGTTTATTATATTAAGTATTTATATACCCAAGAATCAGACACGGATTACTTGAGCTCTTCTTGTAATCGTGTTTCTCATTTTCGGAGGAACATTTATCTTTAACTGTATTTCATTTTTCATTTAAACAGGGCACGATCACCTTCCGGCTCCAATGTTACATTTTCATTAACGGGTGCCGCTAGTGGAGAAGCTGCTACTTCATCATCAACTACAACGACAAGTGCCCGGGGTCCTGGAGGTAGTGAAGTCACAAGAACTGCAACATCCGACGCTGCTTCGAAATCATCTTTTGCGTCTTCGCAGTCTAGGACAAGTTTCCAGGAGTAAAGTCATAATTGCGTCGAAAATGACTCATTCACGGGTTTCGTTTTAAACAAAAGTGTTCTTAATTTCTTCTTGTAATCATATGTAACCGCAATATTGTTTCATTTCACATTTTAAAAATACAGTAATGTAGCTATCAGCGTCAATGGCTAAATTAAGCCCCGATAGTTTACTGTTGTATTCGGTAAAATTAATCGGCGATGTCCGTTATTTGATATTAACTAATGATCACTCCATTTGATTCCAACAATGTATTCTAAAGCTTTGTTTCCTTAAATGTAAACTGTATTTGTATTCGAGTGTCCAGCTTAGACAAAAACAATTACATGAAAGTTCACAAATGGCTCCCAGCTTCTCGAGTTTTGTAGTCGCGATTTTTTAGGAGTAAACGAGCTGGCGAACAGATAATAAATCTTATCTAACTAATGGAGAAGGCAACAAACCTACTTTAATATAACACCTCCTACTGTATAACTGCAAACCATTATATTAATTGCAGTTATACCCAATGAAGTTATTAATTAGTATTTCCTTTTTTACCTTTAAATCACTTACCTGAACTCATCGTTGATGAGCAAGAAAGTGCTTCATCTGTCTACTTAAGTTAACGCGACGAAGTATTACCTAAAGACCTACCTTATTTAATCCCTTAATTTTATTCACTTCGTCGTTATGATAGAATAATGTTTATTGTACCACACTTTTTCAAACTAACAACAGTATTCAATTGCACACGCTACGAAGTACATCAATACATATATTTTAGAAACTCTTCAAAAATACAAGAATTCATGCATTTCATGGATGGGTTGGGTTTACCGAAATACCACGAATATATCCTTTTGTGCCATGAAATGGTTACTTGTTTGTCATGTGAAATATATATACAAATAGAGGAACTACGCGTAAGGACTACAGGATATGATATAAATGAGCATAGGTTCATCTTTTGTGTGTGGTGGTCCGTGTGATCCATTGGTGAAAGTTCGGGACAATACTTTCTTCCACAAGTTCAGAACTTTTTCCAGTGCTTTGAAAGAGCCACACAACTTCATATTGTTCGTGTAGCGTAAGTCTAATGTTAATTCTTTACATTCGGTGTAATTCTGAGATTTTGGTGAAATTGTAAACATAGCAAGATAGTTTCCTGTCAATATTTGCCAAACATGATCTAATAAGCTGCTATAATAAGATCCCTCTGTACATTCATATTAATCTAGGTAAACTTTTAGGAAGTAGTGCTATTAGTTGGTTTAGTACAATGATGTTGATCAATCCGGTAGCTACGGAATTACGAAAATGTTAACAATGTCGATATGAAATCCGTGTTTAATCAACATTATTTGGTTGTGAATACAATTGTAAAGGGATGAAAGATGTGTATTTTATAGAACATTGTTTCTTGAATCTAAGGCGGCGTGCAAATGAGTATTTTGTTCGGGTGCTTTTCATCCGGTTGATTTCCTGTTGGATTTATTTGAGTTGTTCTTCCGACCACTTGCTTTTGAGGTAATTTAGCAATTTAGTGAGTAGAACCATAGCAAATAGGCGTAGCATTTATGAACTAATTTCTTTGTAAACAGTTTCGTAACTTACTATTTTATTATTACTGACTAATTGAAACCAAAACTAGCTGTAATGATAATATACAATAGATTTATTAACAGTCAATACACATTATTTTATATCGTTATTAACAAATTATAATCATTACAAACTGTATGGTTGTACCGTGTTGTATGATGTGCTACATTGAAATGTCCAGAGGCAATTAACAGAAATTTCGAAAGTATTAAAGACTATGGCGATTGAATTTTAATGTTTGGCACACCCAGGCCAATGTATGTGCATTACGGCAATGCGACTGCGATTGTAATCAATAAATAAAAGAGCTAATATTTTAATAATCCAATACAGCGTGTTTCTGCCTTATTTTTATTTCATCGGATTTCTTACTACCTTATTGTGCTAACTATTCAATTCCATGGTTTACCAATTAGACACCCTTGCCTTCATTTTAACATACGATGGAAGTTTTGTACTCTGAAATTTAATATCTGGTTTCAATCAAGATTGTTCTTATTATTATTATCTTTCCATAGATCTCTTGTACCAACTTGCCTCCTTTCTTTGTTTTAATAAGTATTGAGTTCTCTTGGTTTACCAGACTGTCTAATTCTATGAGAAGGTATTTCTGGTTTACCCGTTGTCTCTATCTCGTAAAAAAGGAAGAAATCGATTTTTGAGACTTGAACTCGAAGTGTAAGGATTGAGGATTACAGAGGATATAAAATAATAATGGCTTGATGCTCCTATTCTTTTGTACGATCCTTTCCTTGAGTTTCCTTTCACCGGCTCAACTTTTACTTGGATTTAAAGATCTACAAATACGAACTAGAGATTCCATTTCGTGTATAATTCGTTTGGTTTTCCTCACAGCCTAGATTTCCAACAATTCCAACTCATTCATTCATTTTAGAAATTAATACGTGCTGGAATGGAGATGAATCCACCGTTGGAAAACAAAGATCTCAATCTGACAAAAATCATACATATTTTGAAAACGTCGTTTCACTCATGATATGCTGTAGAAGTAGTGAATTAGCGCGATATATTGTTAACACGCAGGCAGGTGACGATGGGTAAGTTTGGTAGGGCCGGACAAAGATAATTTTACGAAAAGGCATCTTGTCACGTATAAGTATTTTCATAGTTTATGCATTCGTATGCACTTTTTATGTACCAAACTGAACCTTATGCAAAAATTAGGTACATCTGCCAACGACAATTTAAATAGGTCAGGAGTTATTAGTTTTGTCCTTTGGAATTTATTGATTTGAACCGTCACCTATGTGTATTAAATGGTATGCAATGTAATACCAATTTAATATCGATATTGTCACAAAATGATTTTTATGAACTCTGACTTTATGCCAAATATATCCTGATTCCTGATTACTGACTTTCCCCTGTTTAATTATGGCTTGAAAATCTGCATCGCCGTCATTGTATTCATCTCAAAGGGGACTAAGGGACATAAGATTTTGTTTTTATGATAAAAAAATGCACTTCGAACTCCAACTCATCGGGGAATATTCAGAATTGTTATCACCGTTGCGACCGGTTTCTTTATTATGTATCGTAGATACATAATGCGAATGGCTCGGTGTCCGTCCGTCTGTCCGTCTGTAAACACGATAACTCGAGAACGGCTTAACTTTTTGAAATTTTTCTTTCGGATATCTATATAAGACATCCAAACGGAGGTCAAGTTCGTTTGGGGGCCCTGCAGGTCAAAGGTCAAGGGGGGAAAGGTCAGAGGTCAACATTTTTTCAAATAGCAACCCCCCATGTGTGATACGTCATTCGAAAGCTATGATCAAGGGCTTTCGAATGACGTGTATGATTTGGGGGTGGGGTCACCCCCTGACCTGTAGGGAGGGGTCAAAGAGGTCAAATTACAAACATATATGTGTGATACGTCATTCGAAAGCTATGATCAAGGGCTTTCGAATGACGTGTATGATTTGGGGGTGGGGTCACCCCCTGACCTGTAGGGAGGGATCAAAGAGGTCAAATTACAAACATATATGTGTGATACGTCATTCGAAAGCTATGATCAAGGGCTTTCGAATGACGTATGTAATTTTGCTCTATGGTTGGGACATTTTGAGATTAATCATATGATACGTCATTTGAAAGCTATGATCAAGGGCTTTCGAACGACGCGGGGCAAATTAAGATTTTCGAGTTCATGCATCTTAAATATTTCAAAACAGTGTTTTGACTATAGACATGTTCAAAAACGTTTTTATGAGAGCTTATGCAACCGTGTGAAAATGACATTTCCACCTTCATCATGAAACTACCTTAGATTTGGAATATGAATCTGCAGTGAAATAACTCCTCACATTCGATGATTACTTCGAAACCATCTTCTAAGTTCAGAGTTGGATAGTGAGCGTGCAATGCACAAAATCCCCACTGTGCTCTCCTATTTTTTGTTGTATACGCTATCTGTTGGCAGAAACTTTGTTTGAAGTTCCAAGCTCTGCGAAAACGTCATACTTCATTTTTTCTGCGTAGTTAGAAACGAGTAAATACAAAATTCGGAGTTTTAAAGTTTAGCATTTTTTTTTTAATAATTTAACTGAAATTACAACTTTTTTAATCATTTAAATAATTACGACCATCTGCACGTGCAGTAATTATACCGACTTCAGAGAGTAAGTGTTTAGTGTTTTTCTAATTAATTATTATTGATTATTTAATGTTTTAATTTTTGCACGTGCATAGAAGTAAATACTAATAATTTTTTAAATTTTAGGTGTGCATCGACAACGTGCAGTCAACAGTGAATGCCAAATACGGTTCCAGCGCTGCCACTCATCCGTCGTCGTTTAGCCGGTAGTGCAAACATTGCACGTGCATTATCAACGCTTTCGGCGCTTGCCCCCTTCACTCGTCGTTAACACAGTACGTATATAGTGAAAGGGTTATGTGACGCTTGGTTGCTATGGCAACCAAGGCATATGACGGGTTGGTTGTACATTGTCAACGGGTTGATGCTCATTAATTATTAATGATCATTAATTATTAATTATCATTATTATTAATTATCATTAATTATTAATTATCATTTATTATTGATTATTTATTGTTTTTATTTTTGCACGTGCATATAAGTAAATACTAATAATTTTTTAAATTTTAGGTGTGCATCGACAACGTGCAGTCAGCAGTGAATGCCAAATACGGTTCCAGGGCAGCCACTCATCCGTCGTCGTTTAGCCGGTAGTGCAAACACTGCACGTGCATTATCAACGCTTTCGGTGCTTGCCCCCTTCACTCGTCGTTAACACGGTACGTATATAGTGAAAGCGTGATGTGACGCTTGGTTGCTATGGCAACCAAGGCATATGACGGGTTGGTTGTACATTGTCAACTGGTTTATGTTCATTAATTATTAATTATGATTAATTATTAATTATCATTAATTATTAATTATGATTAATTATTAATTATGATTTATTATTAATTATCATTAATTATTAATTATGATTAATTATTAATTATGATTAATTATTAATTATGATTAATTATTAATTATTATTGATTATTTATTGTTTTTATTTTTGCACGTGCATCGAAGAAAATACTAATAATTTTTTAAATTTTAGGTGGGCATCGACAACGTGCAGTCAGCAGTGAATGCCAAATACGGTTCCAGCGCTGCCACTCATCCGTCGTCGTTTAGCCAGTAGTGCAAACATTGCACGTGCATTATCAACGCTTTCGGCGCTTGCCCCCTTCACTCGTCGTTAACACGGTACGTATATAGTGAAAGCGTGATGTGACGCTTGGTTGCTATGGCAACCAAGGCATATGACGGGTTGGTTGTACATTGTCAACTGGTTTATGTTCATTAATTATTAATTATGATTAATTATTAATTATCATTAATTATTAATTATGATTAATTATTAATTATGATTAATTATTAATTATGATTAATTATTAATTATGATTAATTATTAATTATCATTATTATTAATTATTATTGATTATTTATTGTTTTTATTTTTGCACGTGCATAGAAGAAAATACTAATAATTTTTTAAATTTTAGGTGTGCATCGACAACGTGCAGTCAGCAGTGAATGCCAAATACGGTTCCAGCGCTGCCACTCATCCGTCGTCGTTTAGCCAGTAGTGCAAACATTGCACGTGCATTATCAACGCTTTCGGCGCTTGCCCCCTTCACTCGTCGTTAACACGGTACGTATATAGTGAAAGCGTGATGTGACGCTTGGTTGCTATGGCAACCAAGGCATATGACGGGTTGGTTGTACATTGTCAACTGGTTTATGTTCATTAATTATTAATTATGATTAATTATTAATTATCATTAATTATTAATTATGATTAATTATTAATTATGATTAATTATTAATTATGATTAATTATTAATTATGATTAATTATTAATTATCATTATTATTAATTATTATTGATTATTTATTGTTTTTATTTTTGCACGTGCATAGAAGAAAATACTAATAATTTTTTAAATTTTAGGTGTGCATCGACAACGTGCAGTCAGCAGTGAATGCCAAATACGGTTCCAACGCTGCCACTCATCCGTCGTCGTTGAGCCGGTAGTGCAAACATTGCACGTGCATTATCAACGCTTTCGGCGCTTGCCCCCTTCACTCGTCGTTAACACGGTACGTATATAGTGAAAGGGTTATGTGACGCTTGGTTGCTATGGCAACCAAGGCATATGACGGGTTGGTTGTACATTGTCAACGAGTTGATGCTCATTAATTATTAATGATCATTAATTATTAATTATCATTATTATTAATTATCATTAATTATTAATTATTATTGATTATTTATTGTTTTTATTTTTGCACGTGCATAGAAGTAAATACTAATAATTTTTTTAATTTTAGGTGTGCATCGACAACGTGCAGTCAACAGTGAATGCCAAATACGGTTCCAGCGCTGCCACTCATCCGTCGTCGTTTAGCCGGTAGTGCAAACATTGCACGTGTATTATCAACGCTTTCGGCGCTTGCCCCCTTCACTCGTCGTTAACACGGTACGTATATAGTGAAAGGGTTATGTGACGCTTGGTTGCTATGGCAACCAAGGCATATGCCGGGTTGGCTGTACATTGTCAACGGGTTGATGTTGATTATTCTGCACGTGTATTAGAAGTAAAAAATACGTATAATTTTTTTTATTTTAGGAGTGAAAAGGCAACGTCCAGCGAATTCAGTTCCAGCGCTGTCACCCATCAGTCCTTGGCTAGACAGTATTGGGAACATTGCACGTGCAGTAAAAACGAATCCAGCGCTTTAATGATTTCCGAGGTAAGACCAAGGACTTAGCATCCTGGTTCCTCATAAGTGCCCGAGGTAAGACCAAGGACGTAGCATCCTGGTTCCTCATAAGTGCCCGAGGTAAGACCAAGGACGTAGCATCCTGGTTCCTCATAAGTGCCCGAGGTAAGACCAAGGACGTAGCATCCTGGTTCCTCATAAGTGCCCGAGGTAAGACCAAGGACGTAGCATCCTGGTTCCTCTTCTTTAAAATCCATGCGTTGGTAGGCTTACCGACGCGCCTTCCGCGGTGGATCGTGTGGGTTGTTGGGCCTGTTTCGTTACCAACAATCCAACCGGGGATCAAGAAATACAACGGGTCTCGGGTGTAGGGCTCGGTTGGTTGGTTGGAAAGTCCTACATTTCACGAATTTGTCTGAGAAAATTAGTCAGTGAAGCAAATAAACTCGTAATTAATTAAGTTTTTGTTTTCAAGATTCAGTGCCAGTAAACTGACTAATTTTCTAGACTAAATTCAAGACTCTGCGATCCTCTTGAACCCGGTAGCACGCCCTGGGATGTCCTTGCGAGTGTTCAGCCACTTGCTGCAACCCGGTTAAAATGGGCCTGAACGGAAGAGGTTTCATTAGGGGTTTATCCTTCAATGTAGGAGCACGGCGGTAGGGTGCTTGCATGATGCTTAAGCTTGCATGATACTTCGGCTTGCATTAAATTTAAAAACGACTAAAAAATAAAAAAAGCCAGAAGAAGCTGCACATAATACGACATACGTTATTTTAAAACCAGACATTTTTTAATTTTTAGAAGTGAAAAGACTTATCGTGTAGTGTGATGTGCACTCGTCGTTTAGACAGTATTGAGTAAACTAAACCAGCAGTGAATACAGTTATAGTTTGTCACGACTCATTTGTCGTTTAGTGCAGTGAATATAGTTTCGGCACCACAACCAATCACTAGTTGTTTGGACGATAGTGAATTGACTGCGCGTGCATTGAGTGTAGTTCCAGTGCTGCCACCTATCGTCGTTTCAGCGGTAACGAATATAGTTCCGGCGCCACCACCCATCACTCGTTGTATAGACAATAGTGAATCGACTGCACGTGCATTGAATACGGTTCTTGCGCTGTCTCCCATCACTCGTCGTTTAGACGGTAAGTGTATTGTGAGGGTTGTTTTTCGTTTCAAGGACAACCAAATGATATCCTGGGTTACATGCATTTTGTTACCGTGTTGGTAATATTGGTCCATTTAAAGTGTTAAAAGTAAATATAAATTATGAATTTTTTAATTTTTAGAGTGAATTGATTGCACGTGCATTGAATGCAGTTATAGCGCTGTCACCCATCTCGTCATTTTGATGGTAAGTATACATGTTGGAAAGGGTCACAGATATTGATAATTGCATTACTCATAATACAAATTATGACTTTTGAAATTTCACAGGTGAAGGGCCTAAACGTGAAGTGAATATATTTCCGGCGTTGTCATCCCTCATTCGTCGTTTCAACGGTTGCGAATACAACTCCGGCGCCACCAGTCATCACTGGTCGTTTAGACGATAGCGAATCTACTGCACGTGCACAGAATACATTTCCAGCGCTGTCATCCATTACTCGTCGTTAAGATGGTAAGTGTACATGGGTACAGTGTTATGTTGGAAGGGGTCACAGATATTGATAATTGCATTACTCATAATACAAATTATGACTTTTGAAATTTCACAGGTGAAGGTCCTAAACGTGCAGTGAATATATTTCCGGCGCTGTCATCCCTCATTCGTCGTTTCAACGGTTGCGAATACAACTCCGGCGCCACCAGTCATCACTGATCGTTTAGACGATAGCGAATCTACTGCACGTGCACAGAATACATTTCCAGCGCTGTCATCCATTACTCGTGGTTTAGGCGGTACGTAAACTGTGGAAGGGTTATGTTACAATTAGCTGCAGCGGCAATTAAGTAATATGACTGTTTGCATAATCAACGTGTTGGTCATACTTGTTATTGTAAAGTGTTTAAAATGAATATTAACAATTATGTTTTCTTTATTTTAGGAGTGAATAGGATGAACGTGAAGTGAATACATTTTCGGCGCTTGCCTCTAACTCCTCATTTAGACGGTACTGGATAGACTGAAGTGGAAGTAAATACACTTCCGTTGCGGCCATACGTGTCTCGTCTCATCCCTGTTCTACACTCGTCTGTTATACGGTAGTGTGCATTGTTAAGTTGAAGGGGGTCGAGCAAATAATTAATTGCATTTAACCTGATTCTTATAGTGCATTTTTGAATTGTACGATTGGATAGACAGAACGTTCAGTGAATACAAATACAGCGTTTCCGCCTTCACTCGTCATTCAGACGGTAAGTTTATTGTCAAATGGTTTGGTTGCCATGGCAACCAAAGTAAGCTGCGTATTGTCAACGCTTTTGTTTGGACCGTTCTGAAACTGGTAAAGGTAAATTATAATTATAATTTGTTTATTTTTAGGAGGAACGAGCTCGAACGTGCCTTGAATACACATTCGTCGCAGTCATCCCAAACTTTAGAAGTGGATAGAAGTCAACAAATTCTCCAGCGCTTCCTCCTCCACTTCGGTAAAGTTATGTAATTTATTTTGTAAGGGGATTGCATACAATGATAATTGCTCTAATCTTACTTATTTCTGACATTTGCCATTTGTTGGTTTGTAGACTGATTTAAACAACGTGGATGATTGTTTGTAATTCCGCATTAAAATGCCAAAATTAAGAAAGCAAAGCTATACTCAAAGAAAATTGAGTATTAGAAACGTGAATCGAGAAGCGAGATTAGATCCACTTCATAGACTAGAAGAGCAATCTACGGATACAGTTGCCCGACGAGTAGTCAGATTGAACCACGTCCGTAAAATTGAAGAGCAATTAACAAACACGACTGCTCGTCGCAGAGCAAGGAAGGATGTAGCTCTTCGAAAGATGGAACAGACTGCCGACAGAACAGCTCGCCGGGAAGTGAGAAAGAATGCAGATCGTCGAAAAATGGAACAGTCAGCAAATACGACAGCTCGTCAAATGGTTCGGAAGGACGCAGCTCGTCGAAGCAAGGAAAAGGCTGCAAACACGAGGGCTCGCCGAAACAAACGTGCAAACTCAAATGATAGAGAGTCAGAGAATATTAAACGGATTAAAAGGAATGAATTCAAGATTTCTGATTATGATAAACTTGTCAAGTCATACTTGCAAGAAATACAGTGTTCCCCATCATTTATCTGCTCCTGTTGCGGTGGGCTTTTTTATGAAACATCTACAACTAAAACATCTTCTGAGAAGTTGACAAGTCTCGGATGTTCTCAAGACTTAATTGATGCCGTTTTGCATGTGGATCAACAACAGCATCGTCTATGTAGTACATGCAAAATTTCAGTCTACAAAAAGCGAATCCCTCGACTCTGCTTAAAAAACGGATTTGACTTTCCAGTTATACCCGTTGAATTAAAGGTAGCCTTTGTTTATTTGTAAAATAATAGGTTTTAATGCACGTGCATAAATTACCTATATTATATTTAATTTAAAGTAAAATAGATTACAGGAAAAAGTTTATTACAACACAAACATTTTAGTAATATTAAAATATACATTTCAGGATTTGTCCCCGTTGGAAGAAAGGTTGGTAGCCATTCGTCTCCCATTTATGCAAATACGGCTGATGGGGTGTGAGCGGCAGTCGGTACTTCGTGGGAACGTGGTAAATGTGGAAAACGATCTCAACATATGTGCTGCCGTTCTTCCTAGAAAATTTGATGATAGTTCGACCATCCAAGTTAAATTGATGCGGCGATCTACATACAAAATCCCTTATATGTATGAAACCATTAGGCCATTGAAGGTGTATCAAGCTGCTAAATATCTTATGACTACAGATTCGTATTTATCCGAAAATGTCATTCTGTCGGAGGATTGGTCTAGATATCAAGACGGTATTAATTGTCACATTTCTGCAATTATTTTACTATAAACCTTTAATGGGTGCATTTTACTGTAACATTGATTTGCTGATTCGTTTCTTTGCAGAAGAAACATTGAATTTTGAGTGTTTAAATCCAACATCAGTTGTATCTGAACACCAACCAACACATTCAGATGTAGACGACGAAAGCGGAGGTATTTAGATATATTTGTTAATTATATTTTTTGAATATTACATACTTCACAATTGAATAATATATAATATTTGTTTGCAGATGAGGACAATGATGATTGTCTTGATGAGTTGGATGTGTCTGATCAATCAGACTTGGTGCTAAATCGAGGGGCAGATGAAACGCTAATTTATTCTGAAAAGGAAACTTCGACCGATTTTCTAGGGATAAAAATTGCACCAGCAGAAAATAATTATCCCATAGCTTTGCATAGAGATGTAAATGCCGAAGTCCTTTCGTTTCCTACTATATATGCGGGGAAGTTGAGAGAATTCAAGGACGGCATTACATATACTGATATTGCCAAATCAGAATTACGAAGATATGACCGACGGGCTTGTCTACCGTCGCATATTTTATATGCTTTTAAGAGATCATATAATGAAAAAGTTGTTCAGGCTATTCAAGTATGTCTCAGGAAAACCACGAAGAATCAACAGCTAACTGCAAATACTGCACGTTCATTGGAAAGTTTGCGAAATTTGTTGGAGTGCAACGATGGATACACGGTATTCAAGCATTTGAGATCCTCGCCGTCGTATTGGAAAGAAAAGTCCAAGAAAGTTATGGCGATGATACGACAGTTAGGAAAACCTTCGTTTTTCATAACCCTCTCTGCTGCCGAAACAAAATGGAAAGAACTTCTTATCATGCTGCATAAAATTGTCAGAAAAACTGACATATCTGAGGAAGATTTGTCGGATATACCTTTTGAAGAACTTGCGGATCTTATAAGAAGTGATCCTGTTACCTGTATGCGTCATTTTGATCATCGGCTTCGTGCCCTAAATAAACACATTCTCAAAAAGAAGAACGGCGTTTTTTCTCCATATGAATTGGATGATCATTTTACTAGATTGGAATTCCAGATGCGTGGATCCCCCCATAGCCATGGATTATACTGGATTAATAATGCTCCGACGTTTAATGAAGGTAATTGGTAATTTGTTTTATATATTTGCACGTGCAGTTTTTAACAGTATCATAAATTTTGTTTACTTTGTACATTTACAGATGATGATGATTCGATTCGAAATTGTGTCGAGTTCATTGACGAATTTATAACGTCTGAGCGATGTGAAGCTGGTTCTATGGCTGAAATCATTGGATATCAAATTCATAAACATTCTCATACCTGCAAAAAACGAAGCAAGCAATGTCGATTTGGATTTCCAAAACCCCCACTAGATGTCACAAGGATTCTTACACCCTTGCCGAAAGACATTGATGCCTCAATTAAGAAAAACGCAGAAGAAAATTACAAGATTATCAAGTCAGTTTTGGATAACATACCTCGGAACTTTCCTCAAGTTGTGGACTTCGGAATTTTTTTAGAAGATTTAGATTTGTCATATATTGATTACATCTTAGCTCTACGATCATCCATCAAGCGGGTTACCGTTTTCTTAAAACGATCAACCAATGCTGTCTACGTTAACGCCTATAACCGAAAACTACTTGAAGCTTGGGGTGCAAACATGGACATGCAGTTTATCGTTGACACGTATGCCTGCGCCAAATATTGCGTAGGATACATTTTAAAAGGGGAAGGTGGAGTGTCAAAACTTCTCCAAGTCCTAACCCAGAAAGTGAAAAAAGGTCGCCTTAATGCAAGGGAACAACTAAGTCAGTTTGCAAAAGTTTTAATTAATGGATCCGAAATTTCTGCACAGGAGGCTACTGCATTTTTACTTGGCATCCCAAATACAAATTGCAGCAGACAAGATGTTTTTATCAACACAGCACCTCCTGGAGACAGGGTATCAATGTTAAAACCTCAAAAGGAACTGCAAGAACTTGCCGAAGATTGTCAAGACATTTGCTGCAAAGGTCTAATCGATCACTATGTGTGTAGGCCTGAGGAACTAGAAGATACTAGTTTAGCGGAATTTGCGTCCAGATTTGAATATTCAAAATCAGTGGGGACAAGGACGTCAGGATCAGACAATGGAAATGCACGTGCAGGAAACAATAATTTTGACGAAGAGATTGCAGCATCAAAAACAGAAAAGAGAAAATCTGTTCGATTTCAATTGCTGGATGGTAGTGGAACTGTTCGGAAAAGAGGAATTTATAAGGTTATTCGATATCGCCATTACGGAAAGAATGAAGATTTGAATAACTACTGCAGAGAGCAATTGATGTTGTTTGTTCCCTGGCGGAATGAAGATGCAGAACTTTTGTCAACAGATGTTATTAAGCGGTTTAATCAACATCATGCAGAAATAATCGAAAACTCTAAACCGTTTATATACAACCGAGATATTGACGATCGAATACTTTCCGCTCTACTAAATGAAGTTGATCTTGAAGAGTTCAACGATGACGACACCAGCCCACTTCTTGACGATAACCTTGAGATAATAACGGATGAGCAGAATGAAACAGAAACATCAGAAGAAGTGTTGTCGAAGTCATCCAAAATACAATCGTTTCTACCACCGAAACTCATAGATTTGGACAACTATAACCATCTTATGAGGAACTTAAATGACAAGCAGCGACGATTTGTTTTGCATAATCTGCATTTGTTAAAGACTAACCAAATGCCTTTTTACACATTTTTAAGTGGAGGAGCTGGTGTAGGAAAAAGCCACGTCATTACGGCAACTGTTCAAAGTTTTATGCGATATTGCCTTAAATTCCCGTCAACAAATCCCGAGCAGTTATGCGTTCTTGTCTCGGCTCCAACTGGAAAAGCCGCATTCAATGTCTTCGGGATGACATTACACAGCACGTTCAAGCTGCCACCTACTCAGTACGGAGGACGTCTGTGTGACCTAGAAGAAGGAGTAGTAAATTCTTTGCGTGTTAAGTTGGAGAAAACTAAGTTATTTATCATTGATGAAATTTCCATGGTTAGCGTCAGACAGCTCTACGACATTGACCAAAGACTGCGACAAATATTCAGCACTACTGAAGATTTCGGTGGCAAGTCCGTTCTTGTTGTTGGACATATGCGGCAGTTGGCTCCTATTTGTGGATCATTCGTGTTCAAGCCTCCTCGTCACATTCCTTTGGGTCAATTAGTCGGCAACAATCTGTGGTTGAAGTTTGAATTGTATGAGCTCGACGAAATAATGCGACAAAAGGGAGATTTGGAGTTTTGCAAAGCGCTGAATAATATGTCAGAAGGCGTTATGGATGAAGAAGATATATCTCTTATAAAAACAAGAGAAATTAATGAAGATCTTCTCCCGCCGCAGAATGCTATTCGTCTCTTTCAAACAAATGCAGAATGTGAAGAATATAATCAACTTGTGCATAGCATGTTAGAAGGAGATGGAGCATTGGCAACTGCTTACGACGTCATTGAAGGAAGTGGAGAAAAACATAAGAAGGAAGCATTAAAATTATTAGCTAAGACATTTGACAGGCAACAGAATGATGGACTACCCTACGAAACGTATCTTAAGGTATACCATTTTTTGCACGTACAGTAATAAATATATTTAGTTTATTAATATAATATGTAACGTATATTAATAAACCAGTCAAATTATGGATCTTGAGATAATGCACGTGCAGTAAAGAATTGTTTAATTGCAGGTGGGTGGAGAATATTTTGTATCAACTAATGTTGACGTTGAGGATGGATTATTCAACGGATCGACTGGATGCCTAAAAAAAATAGACTATGGCACGACCAATACAGACATTCGTGTTCCATTATTCGCCTGGATAGATTTCCGAAATCCCCTTATAGGGATTGAAACGAAGAAGATAAGGAAAGGATCTAATCCAGAATGGGTGCCAATCGGACATGTAAAAAGAAATCTGAGTAAAACCAATCGGCATGGCGGATTGCAGATCTGGAGAAAACAAATCCCTTTGATCGCTTGCAACGGCATGACGATTGCTAAATCCCAAGGATCGTCGATGGTCAACATCGTCATCAAAGTAGTTTCGCAAGCCAAGGGCAAAAAGGAACGGAAGTTAACTCGAGAGAATTTGTATGTAGGTTGTAGTCGAGTAACGTCTTTAAAGGGGTTATTTATTGACGGCAAATTCGAGCCACCAGCTAAACCTCCGAGTAATGATCCTGTTTCTCTGGAAATGGAACGTCTTCGGGGCATTCCTTTCAAATTATCGATCAAATTTTTGCAAGACTACGATGAGACATGGGAGAAAATTTATTTTCACAACGTGGAAGGATTTATTCTGCATTTACAAGATGTAATTGCTGATCCATGTTGTATGGCAAGCAATTTAATGATGTTAGTTGAACCGCATCTGCTTGAGACCGATTCTTTTAATGTTTCTAATTTTGAGTGCATAAGTAGGATTAACTGTTGTAATAGTCGCAACTCAGAAGGGGCACTTGTATTAAAAAATATGCACGTGCAAGATTTGTCAACACCAATTTTTATCCAACAATTTTGGGATAGAAGTCATTGTATTTTTGTCTCAATGTCAATTTCTGGAATTAATTGCATCATGGTCTACAAATCTCCAGGTTTTCCGGTTTCTAGATTTATTAATCATTTAATTGACGTTCTTGACCAGCAAAATAATGATGTTTTAATATTTGGGGACATTAACATTGATCTTCAAAAACATGAGGGGAACGTTATTTTAGAACTTTTTACAAAATATAAGTTGAGATCTCTAATCGACATTAGAAGTGCAACGACTGATGGAGGAACTCATATTGATTGTTGTTTTTCGAATTGTTCAAAAATAGAAGCTTGGATTTATGAGTCGTATTATGGTTACCATAAACCAATATGTATTGTTTGGCCAAAAGCTTAAACATTTTCAATGCTATTTATAAATGAATAAATGTTAGTTATTTGTAGAATCTTGTACAAGATAGTATTGGAGTTGGAAATGTACGTGAAGTATTACATAACGTATTTTACCATAATTGAAAATTAACTTATTAATTGTCTGTATAATTTTCTACAACATAGTCTGGAATTGCCCGTTCAGTAAGATTATAATTAAATATTTCTTTTCTTATTTGTAAATCAATTTTATTGTTGCCTATATAATATTTGATATATAATATTCGAGTCGAAAATGCACCTGCAGTAATACTATTCATATATTAACAAATATTTTTTTGTCTTTTGTAAATAAATTTATTGATGTTGTGTATAAATTGTTAAGAGTAATAAATGGACGTGGAGTAAGTTCAAAAGATTAAATAATCAGTCGGCACTTGTAAATTGATTTACTATGTATCTTTGATACATAATGTGAATAGTTCGGTGTCTCCGTCTGTCTGTAAACACAATAACTCAAGAACGGCTAAATACTTTTTATTTTTTTTGGTAATCTATTAATGACATTCAAACAGAGGTCAAGTTCGTTTAGGGGCTCTGCAGGTCAAAGGTCAGCATTTAAAAAAACACCCCATGCGTGATACATCGATTGCAAGGTATTATCAAGGGCTATTCAATGATGCTAATGATTTGGGGGTGGGATCAAAGAGGTCAAATTACAAACATATGTGTGATACCGTATCACGTATCACTGATACGTCATTTGAAAGCTATGATTTTAATAATTAAAGTATTTTCGAACGACGTATGACGTATGTAATATTGCTCCATGACTGGGGCAATTTGAGATTTTCGATATATTGTGTTTCAATCGTTTGATACGTCATTCGAAAGTTAGGATCATGTACTTTGGAACGACGTATGTAATTTTACTTTATGGTTGTGTGCAAATCGAGATTTTAGATATTTCAACTATTTTAAACATTTCAAAACAGAGTTTTCACTGTGAACATGTTCAAAAATAGTTTCGATGGGTATGAATCGTTATAAGAACGTCACATCTACGATACATCAGTACATTCGTTGTACGGTTTATTCTTCTTCAGGCTGAAAGGTGATATTAGAAGACAATTTAATATTTAAAATTATTAAAACATAATTGAATTGTTACGAAGAATACCTATTTAGCAGAACTATTTTACATTAAAATAAATACTTAATTCACTTGAAAAATTAATAAAATTACAATACCTTAGGTTGATATGCTCCAAACTATTCTGAGTTGGGCTTTTGTATTTGTAGTTGTTTCTCTTATTCTTTCTAAATTACAACTGCATGAACTAAAGTTTACAAAAATCTTGTAGGGAGTTGATTTTGGAGAAGGCTGTCTTTATTTGTAGGCTATTTACAATTAACTTGAGTATAGGGTCTGGACAATTTTTAACTTGGTCTTGAATAAATAATGAGGTAATATGGTTAATAGACAAGAGGTTCTTATAAAATGGCATTACTATATATATAGCATTATTCGGAATCGTATTTACAGTAAAATGTGTGTTATTGACCTCGAATTTACTTAAAATATCTGGGTGGTGGATACGGAGGTTTGACAGAAGCAGAGGTTTCTTGGGTTTGAGGGCTTGCATGCGTGTAATTTTATCAAGTCGAGTTTTTGATTCTTTAAGAATCTTATCTGGATAACCTCGGTTTGAAAAATTCAATAACAAAGTGTTCAGTTCTATTTCTCTCTGTATGTTATTCGAACAAATCCTTATTATTCTCAGTCCTTGACTATATGGTAGGGATTTGATTAAATGACTTGGGTGATTAGACTCGAAATGCAAATACTGCATTTTTGCCATGGGCTTTTTGTACAATGTTGTTTCAATTATATTATTCTGCATTAAAGAGATACTAACATCAAGAAAATATATATTTTTGTCCGAATTATTGTATGTAAAAGACAAATATTCATGCTTAAAGAATTCTTTACACCATACATTCATGTCTTTGATCTTTGAGGATTCAACAATCATGAAACCATCATCAATAAATCTTACATAGAATATTATTTCATTTCGATTTTTAAACATTTGTATTAATTCATTGTAAGCGGAAATGTTAGCTGTACTAACAGAGGCACAATTCCCCATTTGTAATCCATTTTTTTGAAAATACATTTGTTTATCGTATGTTAAATAATTATAATTAAATGTTAAACGCATTAATTCGTCTAATTGTTTGGGGCTCAAATCAAATGGAAGGTTTATGAACTGTCTAAACTTAACGAAATCGGATACACAAAATTTTCTACAATTTTTTACATTTAAATTGGAGTACATGCTGTCAATATCAAAAGTCACCATTGTATATCTTTTTTCAGGACTTAATTTTAAATCGTTTAAGAGTATTAAGAAATGGGCAGTGTCTAAACACAGAACATTTCACATTTCACATTTCAAACATGCAAAGAATTTTCCATTTCATTATGCTGATAAACTTTGTATTTAAAAATGTAACCGTAGCGTAGCATAGAACGACAGAACATATAATAGTAGTGCATAATGTTTGAGTTCAATCGAATGAAGAAAAATTAATAGCATGGGGTATTGTATTTAATAAATTGTTGACAATGTCCTTGACGTCCTTGTATGTACGTGAAAGAGTAAGAGAGAGCGAGATGCGAATTGTTGATGCTTTGATCTGCCCGCGTTATCTTAAAAGTCAAGCCAAGTGTATCTTGTATGTCATCACTATGCAAGAATGCATATGCAAGCCTGTCGAAATAAACTTCACTGACGCCGTATTAGATATCTACAGGCAAACTGCTTTAAAACAAGTTTTCCAGTAGTGAATACCGTGTCCCGTGTCTAGAGAGAAATGAGGGGAACGTGTTTTGCACTCGTCAATTTAAAAAAACATGAGTAGTTGAATAGACAGATAAGTCAATCTTCCAACTTAAAAAATATTCACAATACTCAGGAGTCAGGACCATAGAAATGGATAGGTCAGGACCAAGAGGACGCATATTTTAGCATTTTAATTTATTGGGTTCAAAAATAATATTTGTCATGATTATTGACGTTTCACCTCGGTCGGAATCACTAAGCATTACATACTACCAATCCACATTTGATCAGTAATCAAGAACTTTTTAGACTATGTGATACAGGTAAATAAACGAGATGTACTACAAAAAGTCAATTCCAAGTCCAAGCTGAACTCCACGGGTCAATTGATCCCCTTTTAAAAATAGGAATGGCCAGCAATAATTGAGTTCAACTCTTGCTAGCTGTCCAAACCTCATTGCCAATCCAATTCCACCAGCTGCACGAAAAGTACTCAGCAACGCCTTAAAATTTTGACTACGGTTCTCGGCTATTTTTGGTTATAAAAAAAGATTAATTATATAAGATTCAGTGAGTATACGGGGCACACGGTTAACGATGGGAAATTTTTGTCAAGTTATATAATTTACGATATTATACTCTTACAAGATGAATCACTGATGTTTCCGGCATTCAAGAATATGTGTATTCTTAGCAAATCTCCAAACCCTCCTCTACCGACATTAAAAGGCAGGGGAGAATACAAATGTAGTGCTGTTGACCAGTATACCTTTAAATTGAAAGTCGAACGTTGAAAATAGAAAAATTATGGATAGGTGTTTCTAAGAACAATTAGTATAAACTGGTTAGCATAGTTTTTATTGCCTTTCCTCCAAGCGCGTCGTTTCTCGATCGTGTGCCAAGACTTTTCATTTCAAATCCGCGCAGCATCTGAGGGCCGCCCAAGAAAAACATATCACTTATATTGTGTGTTTGAACTTTGTTTACTTTAGCACCAAATGGTCCCAATATTCCAAATCTAGCAGCTCCTTGGAGAACCTACATATTATTGAAGACGCGAATTACCAGTTTGCGGATCAATTTTTGAATCAAACGGTTTCAAATTAAATTCATACCAGCTGTAAAGGTAGTGGAATATTTATTTGAAATTCCGAATCGTGTTTGGCAAATGCGACATCCCCTCCGAGTCCAGCCAATTCGTGGACTAATTTAACTGATAAGCCCGTAGTTGGAAAAATTAAATGATCTCGGTAATCAACATTTAAAATGTGTCGCAATGCTGACTTAAAGCGATGGCCACTTTGTTCCCTTACAGAAAAAGAAGTATTTCCTCCTAATACCTCCAGCAGTCTCCATGTTCCTTCAAATTGCATGTTGTGCTTCACCTATTATTATTTATTATTTGATTTATTCAGACAGACCATATTATTAGTATACAGGTCCAATAGCTAGTCGGTAAAGTTATAACCTAGTTTCTTAAAAAATATTCTTAATTAGTTGGGTGGGTTGTTTGGCTTATTCACGTAGAGTATCTTTGTCCATTGATTGTACAGAGCATGGTTTAAAGTATATTTACACCGGAAAATCTCGGTAAGTAAGGCATTATCAGTACTTTTGAGTCTTTCCTGAAGGGAGTAGACACTTCGTCTTATTATACTGTCTATATTACATAGTCTGCGACTGACAAATGCTTCAGTTGCACTGCAGCGTCTATTTAAATTAAAGATTATTCTAAGAGCATCGTTATGAGCAACTCGAACCTTGTTTTGATGACTTATCTCGTTCTCCCAAAGACTGCAACAGTATATGTTAGAGAGATGAGCAGTAAATAATCTAGATTTGACATTATTTGAGCAATGCGAGAAGTAGGATCTTAGCATGTATGCTTTAGTATACATTTCCCCGGCACGCTTATTAATTTCACATTCATCATCGATTAATGACTTATTATATTTAATCTTACAAGCGATATCATAGCCGAGGTATTTTACAGACTTCTTATGTTGGAGTTTAACATTCTGGAAATTAATATAAATGGATTCTCTGACTTCTGACATATATTTGGGTGTATAACACTGAAATTCGGTCTTTTTGCCGTTAAATTGCAAATTATGTTCCTCTGCATAGTTGCTGCAAATTTTCAGAAGTCTTTCAACTGCAGCTAGTGAAGTGGCTATTAAGCAAAGATCGTCAGCATAAATTAGGTGGTTTAATCTTCGGTTCCCTAACAGGCCTCCTATATTGGTCGCATTGAGCTTAATGCTCAACTCGTCCATATATACAGCAAATAGGAAGGCACTTAGTACTCCTCCCTGTCTTACACCTTGTCTAACCGAGAAGTTTTCAGATCGAAGGTTACCCCATTCGACCCAAAATTTCTGGTTATCGAACCAGTTAATTAATAGGTTTATAAAATATCCTGGGAGTCCTTTTTTAATTAGTTTATCTAATAGTATTCTATGATCAACCTTGTTGAAGGCTTGACTGGCGTCAAGGCAAATAATATATACAGGAGTGTCGCTTTCGATATAATGCCTAATTGTCTGCTTAAGTGCGAACACAGCCATTTCGGTGCCTACTTTTTTCTTGTAGCCAAACTGGTTATCAGTTGTGGCTAGGCTATCTAGGACTCTCCCTAGAAGTAATCTTTCTAAAAGCTTTGTGAAGCAAGTTGCTAGTGCAATGGGTCTAAAGTTTTCTATTTTTGTTGAATCTAGGCCTTTCTTTTTGATTCTGGGAACTATTTTAACTTCGATAAGACTATTCGGTAGAGATGAAGTACAAATTATCCTATTCATTAACACTGTAAGGAGTGCATAGATACTCTCGTGTGAATATAGGATATTCTCAGCGCAGAGGTTATCGGGTCCTCTAGCCTTATTGCGTTTCATTTTCTCACAGACTGATTTAATTTCGGATTCTGTAAAAGGCTCAAATTTCTTATCTGAGGAAGCTAAATTGGAAATATTTCGACTACTTTGGAATAAGCTACTATAGTGTGTTTTCCATAACTCCGCTATTTGTTTTTCTCCAACTGCATTATGGACACGATTTGGTAGTGTGCAACTTTTTGTGCTAACACTAGTTTTAACATTTTTCCAGAAGGTAACAAAGTCCTTATTTTCACAGAGATTTGCTAGATTGTCAGCTATCATTTGCTTCCTATTTCGTATACATTTCCTTAATTTAATTTAGTATAACTATGTAGCGGTAGATAAACCTCCTAGTACTTAATAACTATAATTAATTCCAATAAAAAAGACATTTGGATCATTTCAGACTGGTCCTCCTTTAAATCAGTGTACCCAACGGGAATCAATAGATGCATGATGCATTGAAAATTTTTGAAGTTATACTTTTTCGGCAGCTTGAAAAGCGAAATCCAGAAGTCCTCCTGAACTGGATAGTGTAAATCCAGAGCAGTAGTTAGGGATTTTATGATGAAAAGCAGTTGCAGTAAAGCTATTCAAAAGAAAGAATGTAGTTGATTTTTGCTGGTATAAGTTTAAAAGGATTTTAAATTTATAAATTACTCGGCATTCCATGCTTCATTGATGGGCTTCATGAAGCTGACCATAGTGCTATTGTTGGCTTGTGATCCGATTGTATGCTCAATATTAACCCGCTCGCCCCTCCCAACCAAGTTTGGCAATCTGCAACCCAAGACCACTGATCCTTCATTTGCTCCAACCATTGTATTAATTCCTCCGATAAATCTCCCAGTCTCTTCAACCGAGTAAATGATCTATCGAAGCACGGTACAATGAAACAATTACTCGTTTACTGTTCTATTTCATTTCATCTAAAATGTAAATCTCCAAAACTCTATTAGAACCTCATATCCATCGGATGTTGCATCGGGACCTTTGCTAGTATCAATAATAATCCCTACGTTCCGGAAACAACCCAACTTTTCCAATCGTCGTTGACCTTCGCCAGCTTTAATAACCATCTAATTGCAGAAGTCAAAATATTACATATTTACGTTGCATATTTGCATACGTTATATTGACTGCATATTGAGATTTGCATATAATTGTATTTGTTTGTGGTTTGTATTACATAACGTACATCATTGAAGGTTTTTACTTTAAAAAGCTCTTGGACGGCACCAGCAACAAAGTCATCTTTGGTTCTACTTAGTCCCTGAATATGAATTTTATCAATCCGGACCGGAACCTTTTCAAGATCGACAGGAATGGTTTCCTCTGCTACACCCATGGGCTGTGAAATAACACATACATAAGAAATTAATTAGGATTTAAATAAACTATTCAAAATTCAATATTACTTTTCCCAGTGTGCAGGGGGTATTAATAATACTGAATACCGTATTATTGTAGTTCATATTCATACTATGTACTAATAGTCACTCAACAACAACTTTTTGAACATCCGGTTCAAATTTCAAATCTAGAATTGTTCGACTTAGACTTACTTTGTTTTGTTCAGACCCGGAACTGGAACCCATGATTGAAAGAGAACTTTCTCGTAGGAGTCGTAATGATATGAAATGGTGAATGGGAATGGGAAATGAAATCTGGAATATCACTTGTTATTATTAATGTTAATTTTAAGAACGATTTAAGACAACGTTTACCAAAATTATTTCTGAACTAATATCGCGATAGATGCATGCGCTTGCTAGCTTAAGTTGCTCAAGTCGAACGGATTCGAATAAAGAGTAACAAAGAAAATGGCCTTCGCTTCGCTACACTCCATCAAAAATCCCAGAATCCGGTACGGAGCGTAATGTCATCGAGCACAATGCCATGGGGTATCGTGCAACTTTGCCTACTATAATAATATGTTCTTTTAAGATGAGTTTATCGAAACTGATTAAAAATAATTTAAATTCGAAAATTCAGTGAGTGTAAAAATGTATCGCGCCAACGACACACGAACATCCTGCAGTCCGAATAACTGCAATACGTCATTCTGCCAGGAATCGTGAATCGAATAATATTTCTCTACTACTGACATATGACATTGGTAATCGTGTAATGCCCCGAAAGATGACTTTAAATTCAAAGAGGGGGTTTATTTCGGGGAGGGGAGTTAGTGAGAGATTATTTATGCTGATATTTGCTAATATTCCATTGGTGCAGTGGACATGTACTCCAAATTCCAAATGTACTACACAGATATATATCAGTGATACTACTTGTTCTTTATACTCATGTATATGCTACATAGATATATCTGAGCCGCATTGATCGGGCCGAGACGCGGAATGAAGGCTTTAGTTATAATTGACTATAAATAGAAAAGTCCTAAAAGAAACATTATTGAACTTCGTTTTGGTTATATCTTGATAATCTGATAATTTATTCTTGATTTTTTAAGAGCAACTGTTGCGGGATTTAAAGACTTTGGAAAGAGTTTTTACCGTAGATTTATTTTTATCAAACCTTGAAATACAAGGGGACAGTAGAGGTTCAAACGTTCAAAGGAGCTAGCTAAATATTGCAATACAAACACGATATGCAACCGGATATGAACGAAATTATCTGTGGGGTCAATATAATTGACCTTGAAATCAGAGTATTCTTTAACTCAACTGGACTCAACATTCTTGTTTAACATAACAAACCAATAATTGGTAATAGTAGAGATAATGGGACTACTCCAACTCCAAATATATCCATTGAGGTGTAGATAAAACGAAATTTACATGTAGTCGAAATTATGAATCCGATCTGCATTACACTCCATTCCACTCCACAACAGTTTATGTTTTTGGTTCATGCTGTGAATGGAATGATGTCCATTCCCAAAATCAAAATCTCAACTTCTATTATGATTTATAATTATAGGCCCATATAGCAAGACTAAATTTAGTTTTAAGGTTCTTTAATTCAATACTTTGTTTTAAATACGCTTGTAAAACTATAATCCTAAAAAATATTATCATCTTAACGCCTACTGCACATTCCCGTGCAGTTGCAAAGTTGAAATAGTCTACGCGAATTTCGTATGCCCGTATACTGCATATTGTCATTGTCCTTGCTACTACAAAAACAAAGTAGAAAGGATCGAAAGTTACAAACTTACAATTCCAACTGTTACCAACTAATTAGGGATAGGATTTGTTGTGTTTATAGTACGAACTTATGTTATAATGCATTTTCTCTGTTTAGAATTTGTTGAAAACTTTCTCCAGTCAAACTAATGCAGGGTTGGAATTCATGAAATACAACCAATCACGCCCAAAGCCAATATTTTATTTGCAAGGAGCAGAGCAACAAAGAAGGACTTTCTCCACGGTCGGGTTATGGATAAGCTGCTTTATACAATACAAAAACATCAATGATCAAATTTGCAACGTGCTAAGAAATCAGTTCCAAAGTAAGATCAATACCGAATCCACTAACAAATGCAAAGAATTTTCAATCCAGACTAGGTCTTTTGAATTCGCTATTTACTACGCACCACCAATTCCTTGTAGATTCTCTCCTACCAATTTATCTCAGAAACTGCTTTCCTCTTTGAACCCTTCTTTCATCAAGGAATTAGAGATGGAAATATAGGGATTTCGCATCAACTCCTGCTAAAGACGATTAAAAGTTTATGTTTTGATAGTTTACTCGGAGGGAGCATCTTAATGAAAATTTCCGGATCCGGGTTGCTAATTTTAACTCATTCCAAGTTCTCATTAAAATGAATGGCTCAGGATTGCCAAAACAGGAGGCTCAAAGTAGATTGGGATCGTGGATAAAATGGAATTCCTGGTCCAAGAATCAGCTTTGCAAATAGCCTGTTGCCCTTTGGGTCTTTTAGGTAACATTTGTAATGATTAATCCTTGCCGTTCCCAACTCCAAGGAAATTAGAATCCCGTTTCCTAACAAGACTTGACGCTTAAGCTACCTTTCCAATACCCAGGCTTATTTAATTAATCAGACCTGTTGACGAACTGATATCTCCAATCAATTACGATTCCAGACCATGTTGGCTATTTCCTTCTAAATTTGATTTCTTCTTTTGGGTTATGACATGAATGACTTATACTGGGCTTCTTAACAGAACCTTTATGAAGTTATGTAAAATTATTATTTTTTTTTTTTTTTTTTTTATTTAATCGACTCTAAAAAACGACTCCCTACGAGCTGTAAAATTATTATAGAAAGCTGGAGACGGATCATTTGAGATTGAGACCACTAGAAGTATGCGTAAGAATGTTATCATGGCCAAAAATTATTCTTGCTTTCTTTTTTGAATATAAAGTGGTTATTCTAATGGGTTTATTTACATAGGAAAATTATATTTTCGGATCGTCGTCGTATTCTAAAATGTAATGGTTATTCATACAATTCATTGGCTAAACCCAGAGGGATATTTACTTGGTATAAATGTGTTTTAACTGGAGCTCATCACAACGACCCTATTCTGCGCTTCTCGTTTTTGTATTTTAAAAGTAAAACGGCAGTCTTAGCCGAGGTTATTTTTATAACCGGTTTTTAACCGAGATGAAATAAATGGAATTTTCTGCAAAGCTAATAAAACTCACATCGCATCATCAAAGATAAAGCTTATGAAGATAGTAAAGAGTCTTCGCTCAGCAAAGGGAATGTGCAGGATTACATGATAACATGATAATAATATCATTATGATACTCTACTCATTCTAACTCTTTGTTTTTTTAATAATTATGAAACATATGTTTACTCAAAACGATGAGGTGGTTCTTCAATTAATTGGAAATTCAAGCTTCGTTATTTAAATTTTCAATCGACACAAGTCACAAACACATCGAAATCTTAGAGCCCATACATGTATTACATTTTATATGCCTCATTACACATTGTACTTTGCTGGTAAACATGTCAGGATGCATGAATTGTTATATTCTACTCGAATTTAGCATCTAGATTGTATGACCATTAATTATTACAGTAATTGAGACACTCTTTCATGATTGTCATAAAAACTCGTAACTGAATCGCTTAGGAAATTGGGTGATGCTTAGACTGAACTACAATATCAGAAGAGACAGCGGTGGCACGAAGAGAAAGTCGATGAGTTTATATAAACAAGGTAGATTTCAGGTTATAAACAGAGTTTTCTTCTGTACGGGATCGTGGTTACGGTTAAAAGACCTTCAAAAAACACCTGGATAATTTTATATAACCAATTATGATATTACAGTGTTGGAGATTAGATGTTTGAAATGCCTGTTAATTAGACTAAGGAAATATATTTCTGTTGAAGTGGAACTACAGCAGAAAGAATATTTTGCCTGAGAATTTAAATGAGGTGTCATAATCCGTAGTTCTAAAAGGGGATTAACGGGATCCCTAATTCGTCTGGTCCTTACGGATAGCACAACTTTTCTAAGACGAGGACGCCTTCGTATTTTATTTTGATGTGCTTAAATTTATGGTAACAAAGGCGAGGGGGAAATTTATGACGCTTGCAAGATATAGTATAATTTATGATGAGAAAGGAAAGAAGTGACATGAGCTTTCTCGTCGCCTTTCTCAAAGTTTCTCAAATCCACTTCGCTCAAATCCGTCCCTATGTTCCATACGTTTTCCTCTCTGAATCACACTGTCTCTGTTCTGTAGGTAATGAATTCAGCGTTTTGATATACTTAAGTTTGGACGGGGAGAAAGGACACATGCATGAACTATTTTAATGAAAAAAATCATGATAGAAACGAACTGTGTAACCTGAAGGAGAGTGGAGTGTCAGGAAATGAAGAATGACTGATCCTGTGAAATTGGAAAATGAAAACCTCTCATCCCAAGTGGGAAATCTTTTGATTTTGTTTCGAAAAAGGACAAAAGGGGTACACAAGCAATTTTCAAAAGACAAGACACGAAAGAAATGAACCTTTTGAAGATTAAAAACTAAACCGTATTTCCAATTTGGGGATGGCGTTCGTTTTGGGGGCTTATTCTGCCAACCGCTCAGACAGAACTGAATTGCTACAGTACAGTCTGCAAATTGTTTTTCAGATTTTTGTTTTTAATTTGCATATGTGTCATTAACGTTAGTTCATATTGATCTTGCAATACGATGTTCTATTAAAGATACAAAAAATATTCATTTCAGATTCCTAAATTAAAATATTATATAGCATATCGTTTAGTGCATTACTTTGCTAGACAACAATACTTACTACTATGAAATTTGTTCAATAGGATGATATAATTTTTTAGTATTTTAACTACACTTACTATTCAGTTTTCCTTTTCACGTTTTCAACCATAACCTTACATTCTCCATGCGTTCTCCGTAACTCCACTTTCCCTGTTTCAACCATTTACTTCTTCACCAAATCTGATCTGCACCTTCTTTTTTCTTGGGTTGGCATTTTTTTTCGACTACACCTATTTTCAAAACGTCCAATATCTCTGGAATAAAAATTACATCAATTTGTCCATAGTCGTAGCTTTATTTTGTAGTTGCTCAATTATTGAATTTACAGCAAGGCTTCCGCCTAATATAATGATCTAAAAAGGATGCAGAGCATTATATATATTATTAAATTTAAGAAAATCGCAAATGATATGCCTATAGACATGTGTCCTTGAAGGGACAAAAATGCTTGACAATTTAATTTAATTTGATTAAATTGTACTTTTATGTTTTTAAACCCAGTCATTTCAATTTTCAATAACAAGTTGTCAAATAGTGAGAGACCTTACCGTTTTTTCGTTGGGGCGAACACAAAGAGGCCAAAAGAAAACTGATGGGGCAGTTGAAAAAAAAACGCTGGAGACTTTTATTAGTGGATTTATTAAAACATCAAATTTATCCAAGTATTTAAAAGTCAACACTAATGTAACTTCTTCTGTGGGTTTAGCCCTGATTGCTTTATATAGATATTTCGGGAAAATTCTGTAGTTAGAACAGAAACAGATTAATTAAATACTGTTTTCTTATGTTCAACAAATATACCTCCAAACTTCAGTAGCATAGTATGGTTACATCGGAACTAACAAGAATATCCACCGTTAAACTGCATGTTTCTAACCATGTAAATATTAACTTTCCAATTTATTCGTGGTCAATCACATAATTTGATTACCGTTTCTCAAAATCCGCTTTAATTACTTATCTTGACTTTGGAAGCATTCCTTCGGTCTACACTTCCCTTTACAGGAAACGGTAGCGCAGAAAATGTCAATTATAAATTCAGTTACATATCTTTAATTTCCAATTATACATATTCCATTTCAAGAAGCGTTGAGTTCAAATGCTCAGTGTCTTCATTACCATTGAAACCATGTTTGTGGCTCAGGATAAACTATGTTCTTGCCGTTCTCCGTTTTTTCCTTCAAATTGTAAGGGGGTGGATCGTGCAATATCCAACAAAATCTTCAACACCAGCCAGACATAGAAATAGTTAACGCATCCAAATTGGGAGCGTGCATGCGGGTGTACAATCTCAATATCTTTGGATTTTTTTTTTTTTGAACACCACAAAGTGAAAATGGTTCTTTCAAGTTTAAAGATGAAACTGAGCGGATGCTAATTCCTGTGTGAAGCTTATTCAAAATATAGACATCAGAGAGATGGAAACATCGTTTACGAATATGGAAAATGCCTATGAGAATTTCAAGTTATGTTGTACACTCTGCCGTATTTCTTCAGTGGTGCATACACTGTCAAACCAAACTGAACTTCCGATTTTTGTCTATTTACTCGACGTGAATGCTGAAAAATCATATAATTGGATTATAGCTTTTGTGCGCTATGTCGCCGTCCAGAAGATAATATTTGCAGGACCTAACTGATGAACTCATTTTTTAAATCATAGGTTGAGCATTCGATTCGTAATTATCAAAGTTAAAAATCATGGATACTATCATTAAATCGTATTGAAAAAGTGGTCCGGTTGTAAAGGGATCTCCTCAGGGATTATCGAGTAAATTTCGCCGTTTTCATTTCATTTACATTTGTACTTGGATTAAGACTGGCTATGATGAGTATGAGTTATCTATGTTTCTTTGTTCAAGCAAAAATTCCATCCGTATTTAACAATTTCAATAATCCCGTCGATAAAAGTGGCCTAAAACAGCTAGACGGTTAGAGTTAGACAGATTTCAAACCGTATGACAAGGGCTATATAAATCGCAAAGACTTTAAACCTGTGCATCTGGAGGAAGATGTTAAAGCAGACTGATTTGATGACAGGGAGAGGCAAACTCGCCCCAGAACCGTTGAAATCGTTGTACAGAGTAAAGACTCGGAGCTTGGGGAAAAGTAAAATTCAGAGTTATCAAGGTTCCATTGAGTCAGAGACTCTACTCGTGGAAAGACCAGAGAGATCCATATAGGCAAACCACACCAGTCCAAGAAACCAAATCTCATTTGTCATATCTTTTTATAATAATTCATTCCTACATTCCGCATCTCATTTTTACATCCCATTCGTAATTACATCAACAACATAGGGAATTCAAACTCTCAAACATCCTCAAGCATCTCATTTTATTCATCTTCCATATTATATTTTCCTTTAATCTTCCAACCATCTCCATTCCTCCAGAATTTATTGTCACAACATATTTTCATCTCATTCCTAACGAGCTGGAATTATGTACGCTAAGAAAATTACACAACAGTAAAGGTACATAAATATCGGTTGCGTTCAGAACAAACGAGAGTGAATAATTCGTTTTCGAGAGTTTATAACAAAAAAATTGTGATCCTTCTGAGATTCTTCAGATTCTGATTGAGAAGAAAAGTATCGCTACTCAGAACTCAAGGAGCCGTAGAGAGTCTTAAAATATTTTACTAGTTTTCTCCGTAGGAAAACAAAGAAAGAAAGGATAAGAAAAACAGGTTCACCATCTAATCTTAAGTCTCTATAGCTGTTATAGATTTGCTCTTCTTCATGCACAAATTTTTACACTTGTGAGTGTATCTCAATGTGGTAATATTTTAATCCTAATTTGTGAGACATTTCTTAACAATACGGCTTAAAATTATTCCAAGACAGATTTGAAAAGTAGAAAACAGGACTGTGAATTACACAGAATAACACGATCATCATCAGCTATATACTTAATTCGAATTATCTTTTTTTGCATTAGTAAACCAAAGCAAAAGACAACATTTGTTGGTTTTATTTTACTTCACATTTGACATGGCTGATTGTTAAAGACTCTGCTGAGTCTTATTTACTAACTTAACTTGCAAGTGAAAAACGCAGGGCTGCCCCAACCAAATCAAGTGTCAAAAAAGGTGGATCCATTTCATGGAGTGACAGAAAAGGTAAGTCAGATCGAATTGGTAATCAATCATTGTTTCACTTGCGGTTCGACTCCTATTCTTCTGAAGATCCTAATGGGGAAACTTATTATTCCTCACGAGTGCTGAAGCTGACTAAGACGACTAAAACATTAATCTTGTTACATAGGAGAAGAGAGACATAAAAGGAGCTTTGTTTCTGAGTAGATTTAGCTTCCATTATCCTGTATATTTGATTGAAGGAAGGTTCTTGATTCTCTGATTACAATACCTAGTGTGTGCCTCTGCATCTACTTTTGTACTAACTAATTTACAGCTCTCAAAGCTCAACACGGCTCATGATAAGGCGATCATTCTCTACCAGCATATTTAACTGAGGAACTCTGAATCTTGTGCCCGTAGACTTACTAAACTGAAAGAAATTTGTATATAAAAAATTGATTGAAATCTATTCTCGAGGCTTTAATTCAAATTAGACTCGTATTTTTGAAAGCAAATCGATTTTAAACAAAACCGTCAAATAGGGCAAGTTACAAGCGGATTTCAGAACGACTTTGAAGAAGTTTTTTGCAACGTAGTGAAAATTTGCATCGTGAGGAAAGTATAATTTGTGCGCAATTAAAAACTAGTAAGGGCATTCGAAGGAAGTTGAGGTCGACAAATAAATGTCATAGTTTGAGTTCCAAGTCATGCCCTTGAAGATCAGGGCAGGGTCGATCAGTAAATACTTTTGAAAGCCCATGTGGGTAATTTGATACCGTAAAGGAGAAGGTGCACCCTGACGACCTGTCTTAAGTATTTTTGATGCCTTCGTATAAATTTAGCCTATTTTCCGGAGTAGTTTCGCCGAAGTGGAAGTAAGTGGTCGGATGTACTTAAGTTAATAGTCGATTCTTAGCTGCGTGACACAGGAAGGAGCTGAGTGCCAGTGTGAAATTTACGAGAGTTGGACCTCTAAGGACACAGTGTGAAGATTAGGATGGCAAAGGGCATGCTGATTGCATGTTTTATGGGCCATTGGAGTTCAAATCGTTGGTATGTTTATCTCACCCACTGTAACCTTTTTGGTGGATTCATTAGCCCCTCTGCTTGTTGCATTCATGCGGTAGGCGATGTCAAGTTTGAGTAAATGTCGTCGATAAAACCTCCTGAATACCGACATTTCAATGAATTCGATAAAGACTTGAAAAGAGAGAGTTGAAAAATGAGTAGCATTATAATCTTAGCAGATTTTAAATCGTCAATCCTTCCCAAGATTTGGGAAAGTAGATTTTCAGATTCCATTAAGTCATTGACGTCGGAATTTCAAAGGTTTTATTTCATACGGCGGATACCGAAGGAATATAAGGCTTATATTCCATTAGTGAATTTTAATACTCAATCGCATGTGGCATATGTAAGACATATTTTCACGTCTTAAATCATAAGTATATCATATCCTTATCCGATAGCTTATTTGAATAATTGATACATGGAAGAATTTATGCGATTTAAGGAAAGATGTCAAATGCTCTATAAATCTTTTCCGGTATGCGGCGTAGATTTTTCATTTTTAGAACCTGTAATTCCAAGATATGAAATATGAACGGCTTTTCCAGTATTGATCTAAATTTGAAAAGTAGGGCATTGCTAGATTAGTATTGGATCATTCATGTTATCGCTCGTGTGTTTTGGAAGCAAATTTCAGATCCTCCTTTTATCACTCTGTTGAAATGTAATCGATTTAATGTTAATATTCCCGAGCCTCAATCCTTCTGCCTTTAGTGTCTTTGAATCATTACTTTGATTAGACTGGGGAATATCTAGTGTAAGGCTCAAGTGCGCCGGTTATGTCTTATATCGTTATATATATGTTATATGTATCTTTCAAAGCCAGGTCATAATTATAGTATAGTATAAAGTTACCAACTACTCCCAAGTTAATTAGCACATAAAAAATTGTCGCATGGATTTTACCCTTTTATTCGCGTTTTTGGCTGTTTACAAAAACATTTTAATACTGTTTAAAGAGAATTACAAGATAACGACACGAGTTATGTCCAATGGAAAAATACCAAATAATAACACTTCGAGTATTTCACGGGTGACGGGGCTTAAAATTCCAAATTTTGTTTTTATTGCCAAGTTGGAAGTAGAGGAATGACAATTTTGACCTCAGTCAGCAAAAAAGCATTCGTTATAATATAAGTAACTTGCTATTTTCATGTTAAGTTTATTTCCCTTGACCTTGTGTCATTCCACTTTAAACTTCACCCCCAATATTAACAGCATTAGACTAATATGTATCATGAAAGTGTCTTTAACTCGATTAAAGATAAGAAACAAATCTTTTATAAGATGAATTCAAGTTCAATCTCTTTTGTTGATCCCGTCTCAAGTTGCCCAGTCCGATTCATCCGGCATGGTATATGGTAGCATTTGTAGTTTATCTGTTGGAGTTACTCTAACTAGTGCTATAGATTTGGCATAGCAGGATCAAAGCTGGTCAATCCGATCCAGGAAATAATTCTATTTCCACTATTTCCAGTCTGAGTGTAAAACGAAATTTCTCTTTTAGAGTTTGGATTGTGTACAAGTGGCACTTATCTTCAGAGAACTTTAAAACGGATTTATTGCGATCACGATGTCTTAGTTACTTCTAAAGATAGATAAAAAGATGCTCCATGCTTTAGAAGTCAAAAGCAGTATTTGTGCAGTAGAGAGTAGAACCCGTTAATCCAAACTCTACGCAATCGGCTTCCAAGAATTGTATCGGAAAAAGATACTTTCACTACTAGATAGATGTTATAGTGTAAGAAGATACTCAGTGGAAAAATTTAGTTAAAGTCAAGCTTTTTTTTGCTCTGGCTATTATAAATCAAATATGAGACGAAGACGATTCCAGGATTAGAGAGGGTAGGTTCATTGAACAGGCCCATGGCCTTCAACGATTTGTTGAGTCTTTATAAACTTTGATAACATTGCGTTCAGGCTCGTTCACAAGTCCTATAAGGACTTTCCGCGGTTCCATAAATCAGTTGTCCAAAAATGAATCTAATCCCAATTTATCTGTGAACTATGACTCCTTTTGCAACTAACAGTAAGCTTTGATCGAATTCGAAATTTTGATGTAGTTCGAATGAGACACTGGGACAAGTGTTAGTACGTGAAATTGCAGTCGTGTAGCCTGTTCACTCTTCCACGGGGTTACCTAATTCTAAAGACAACATTTTTATTAGCCCGGAATGGAAAAGCGATGACAGATAGATTGACAAGGTATAATGATTAATTGAACGGTTCGTGTTATATTTCGCTCGGTATACAATGAACTGGACAGAATCAAATAAAAAACCAATTTCCGAGATATTATCTATAATTACTTTCCCTTTAGAGAAAGATGAGGCACGTCCACCACATCGACCTTCCCAACATGATTTTCAAACGATTACAATTTAGCGCAGTGTCAGGTTGTCATCACGTAGTTAATAATTGATTCATTTACAACGATGAAGCAGTGGGATTGTGATGACAAACAAACGTATCCCACAATAGCAAACAATAAGACCTAATAAAATAACCTTATTCACATTTACGGGAAAAAGTCCCTTAGTCCCTTGATTTTTTTTCTCGCTCCCATTTGTCGAACAACAAATTCTGGGATTTTATATTGAATAGGATTCTATCGTTGTCATATCTGCGTGTAAAATACTCCTGTTGGTAGCTTTAACATCAACAAGCGATGAAAGGAGCTTTCACCAATTTACTCCACTGACCAAACGCTCGAGTCCTGAAAGACGGATTTATATTGAGTTAAGAAGGGTTAGTTCTATTGAAGCTTAAAGCTATTCGATCAAATAATCTCAAAGAGATCTGGAGTGTAGAGTTCTCTAGTCTTTTGTAAAGAGCTTGGATTGGTTCGAGATGTGGTTTAGATTTGAGAGTGGTAACGGCTTCTACGTTACTTAGCGGCGGAGGAGTGTATAATTAAATACCCGAAGGTCAGATACTGTATTTTATGGATTTACAGGCTGACGACGGAAGAGGATTTTCAATTTTTTGTATAAATCCGTTCCTCCCAACCTCTCCAGTGTTTCTACTCATTCCGTGAAAGTGGAAAAAGCAAACAAGGCTAACTTTATTCTCGGGAATAAGTTCTGGCAGGAGACCCCTACACAACGAAACTGCAAGGAACTGCCATTACGGAACCATGTTCTACCATTCATGGTCCACAGATTCATAACTCGGAGCATTTGTCTAATATTTATGAGACAGCTAGTGGATTTTACAAATTTGCTGATACGGCGATGTTCCCCCTGTGTCCTATGTCTACAGGAATAAATAAACCTCTCAACGGAATTGAAGACTCCAAGGCTTTTGACCAGTAGGATTTTTGTTGTTCCGTGAATGTTTGACTTTCCCAGAGAGAGGCGTTGCTTATATTACTGAAGGGAATTTCTAGTCGAAGTAAATTTGAATTTGAAGAGTTTGTTAAATACAATTCCAAGTAAAATGGAAATGAGGGTACCCGCCGACTACGAGGACCTTCCTATGGAAGCTTGGGTGGACAACAGTACGCGAAACTGCAGCCGGTACGAGAATGACTACTGTGAGCCACCGGAAGACTACGAAGATCGGATGCTAGAACATATTTATCCCGATCACTACGAATGGTCGTTGATTTGTGCGAATTTTATTGTTTTTGTGGTTGGACTGGTTGGAAATGCTCTCGTTTGTGTGGCCGTTTTTCGGAATACGTCAATGAGGACAGTCACGAATTACTTCATTGTCAACTTGGCGGTGGCGGATTTCATGGTAATCCTCTTCTGCCTACCCCCTACGGTTGCTTGGGATGTCACGGAGACTTGGTTCCTAGGAGATGCTATGTGCAAGATTGTACTCTACTTTCAGGTATGTCAGCCATTTACTTATACTAATTAATACCTTTCCAGAGCTAGGCTTAATTATAATCCCAAACTACATCCTTTCGAACAAACTAAAGTATAGGTGGGTGATATTTGATATTTGAGTCCTATGATTTGTTCTGCCAAACAATCCTGCAAATTAAAATGTAGCTCATTATCCGGAATTGTCAGTATGTTTCCAAAGATCAAAGAGAAATAATTCTAATTCACAAGTCCTATCGCCTATCGTTCACCGTTAATACTGTTCCATTTTGATAAAATGATAATCATTACAAAGAAATGAAGCCTATTTAAATCCTTTATAACTCCATTCCACCAAATCCCTCTAAAAGTTTTGTTGTTCAGGAACAACAAACAACAATGAAACAATCCGAGGACTCGGATTGTTAAATTGTTTTTAATAATATATTTCTGTTATCGTCATGTCAGTCGTATTGGAATTGATATTTCCATACATATAAATGTGACCAAGTAAACCAAGTTCACTAAAATATGAGAAGTGAACTAGTAAATGCTTTTCGGTTTATCTTTAAGCTGCTTTTAAATAAATTGCCTTCGTTTTCAGTCATCCGCAGATCTTCTTTGAAGTGGGATTTATTTTCTGCTTGTTTAAATGTCAGATTCCTTTTAGTTGGTACTTGGTACAAAAATAAGACTATAATCGAGATCATATTTTCCTTCAAGGTCGCTTGTTGGGATCGAGAAGCACGTACGCGTACTGTGGAAAATTGTACCAATTACAAGTACATTTTGACTGTTAGTTTACTCTGGTATTTAATCCAAATGATTTTACATGACGTTTGCGATTTCAAGGAAAGGGCTGATTAATCAACAAATAGCTGAAATCCCATATGTTAATATTGAAATAATATTAGTGAAACAACATAAGTGAGAACACAAATTCAGAAATTCTGAAATAGATCTCGGAACGTCCCATATTAATCTAAATCCATCCAATCCATCGAGTCGATTTATCAAAGTATCGAATTCCGCTGGTCCCATCCTATAATAAGTAGTCCAATATGAATTAAACTTGAACCTCAGAAACAATATGAAAATCAACATGAGTTAATCTGATTTCCTAAATTTAGTTGCGGCTGTGTACTTAATTTCGACAGTATAATACAGTCCTAGAACCAAATTATGTACCGACAGAGGAATGATATCATACCGTATTTATTTATCACAGATCAGTTTAATTATTCTTTGTTTACTATTCTATTATGCAACATCAGTATATTCGGCCTGCTATTCCAAAGCGTCATTGTTTTACTCTACAATCTACTTCATATCAATAGTACCAGGCCGCCGTGTTTAACCGAGCTTTTGTTAGTCATAAAATGGGACTAGATGTATTTGACTAGAGTTAAATTTCCTATAGAGGTGAAGTAAAATGGAATATTTTAATTTAACAATCAGCCATAAATGAGCAGTGAAGGTTGAACTTGGAACTCGAATACGGATTTTGAAACACATGAAGAGTGTAATTTGAGCAAAATATATTTGTGCTCACGTTTAACTACATTTCATCCGCAATATATACGGCATTAGCGGATTCCAAACTGTGTGAGACCCCACTGGCAACCCCCAGTAGACTTGTTGATAGGATCGACATGTCAGTTCCAGAAGCCGGTGACAGTACTAAGTAACTGGATAGTGGATACGGAAAATAACTGCAAGCTAAATAAACATGCAGGAGGTCGGAAACGGTTTGCCACTACGGCTCCAGCTACGAGTCATAAAATAGCACGGAAAGGCATTTTGTAGAATCAAATAAAGTTAAATGAGTATGGGGATCCCATGCATAAAATGTTATTCTTCAAAAGTCGTCGTATTCTGTATTGCTCTGTCAAAACAGGAATCAGTGAAATGTCCGGGCTCTTTCACTCTGCTTCATCTCATTCTAAGCATTTTCAACACCGACTTTGGACTTCCCAAATGCTGAGATATTCATAGCTTTTTGACATCCCCGAAGCTTGTTGTGTATGTTATTCGACTGACTAGCGCCTGTCGAGCTTAAAAGTGTCACCTCTCTGTTATTCTATGATAAACGATCTCGTTTAAATGATATAAAAAAGTCTCTTTGAAGTTTGGCCGTAATTTCCGTCTATCTTTTTCCGTCATTTGCGTATTTTGGAGTTTGACATTTTCACTTGACAGTTTTAGAAGGTGTGGGGGAAGAGTTCCTAAAATTGTTTTTTTTTTGAGTATTTATAACTCTTGATTGTGATAACGTTTTAAAAGCTTACGATTTTAATCTCCATTTTTAAATATAGGATATTGGGAGTAAAACATGTTTTTGTTTGTGGAGCTATCAAACTCGCTTTACAGTAAAGTTATTAAAATGTCACATATTCGCGACGCTCTTATAATTATGTCGGTTCTTATAACATTAGCAACTACTGCTGTAAAAGTATATTTTACTTTCTCCCTGGGAAGCAAAATTCTCAAAATCAGGATTTAATCACTTGAGAAAGTGGAGATTGGGGTAATAGGATTGTCTGAATGTTAGCAAGTCAACGATGTTCAAAGCTTTGTCTTTCACATGATCGCCTTGAAATCGGTTGCTGTCCTTAAGCTGAGCCGCCAGGGTTTTTCTGCTATTACGTCAAATTAGTTGACCCACTTCCAACAATAACACGATCTGATGTAGCCCAACTAATCTTTGTTTTGTCTTGAGAATTTTTTGTCTTGGTTGATATCGTAGTAAGTTGGAAGTAGTCACAAAACCTCAGATCGCTACTCATGTTGTATCAACATTTTTGTTAGAAGTTTCGAGACATCGAGACGAAGAACAGTTGACAGTGTATATTACATCAAAGATGAAAAATAAGAACTGGGAATAATCCGTTCTTGGAGAATTCATTTTCAAGGTTTGGTAGGTACCTTTGTAGTCTACTTTTCTTGACATTTAGGTCAATTCGGGTTGTGAAAATCCCCATTTTCCAATGACGATTCATTCTCAATCAAAAACGATTTAACTCGAAAATTACACTTTCACCCTTGATCTCTTTCATCTTTAATAATATAATACATTGCTACTATTAGATAATATGTATTTTTTTTAAACCGAGCCAATTAAATAAAAGCCAATTTACGGGTGAGGGATATTTCAAATACAAAAATGAGCTAAATCCGAAAAACCGGATGGTGGTAGAAAAAAATTTAAATGTTTCAATACTCTTGGCTCTCGTGGCCAACTTTAAGGGACATTTTTGCGATTGATTTAAAAGTAAGCTGCTTATTCGACTTTGACATACCAAACTATTGATTTATCTCTTTTTACTTGTTTAAAGAATTTAATCTTGTTCAATCTCAGATTTGAAGTAAACAGTTCAGGTTGAATATTGAATATAAAGAAAATATAGTAATAACGGAAACGGTTACGGCATAAGATCCTCAAAAGGGGATACAAAACATAAAAATAAATATCATTGCACGGTGTATCACCGCTGGTTTAACTGGTTGAACTGAACCTTTCCCTTCCTACATATTTATGTGCTAAAAATACTTTCACTTACACCCCGGCAATTTGCATTAGCATATGTACTTCAAAACCCATTCCAGAGATACATGCCTGAAAGGATTACATCAAATAACTCATAAAAATAGAAACTACTTAATACTCAATCAGTAACAGTGTAACACAGTGTTTGGCACAAATAAAAAAGCCTTGGGAGCCCTTGCTGTTTATGTGAAACTGCAACTGTACAAGCCTTGAAAATAAGATGTTTACGATTGATAGCTCTTCTCAACCAAAACTTCATTTCACGGAGAATGCTCTGCCAAGTGCGGTTGGCAATCTTTTTTTTTTGTTATTTTTTATTCGTCAATAGTAAACAACATATGCATTGTTGATTTTAAATGTATTATCACCTCCATGTTTTAATTTTTATGGACTTTTAACAAACCCATGCATAAAAACAACTGTATTGGGAACATTAATCGGAGAGGAACAAATATCTTATGATATGAATTTCCTAGTAACTGAAGTTGTAGGAACCCGATTCGGTTTACCGTTTTGACCATACAAAATTCAATGACAAATTTTTTTCTACTAAATATATACGACCATTTTATAACTATTAATTCATTAAAAATTTAGCAATACCTTCATTTGATTACATCCGTAATAATTCTTTATTTCATGTTTCGTTACTTCTTATCTAACTATAACTGTTCACATACATTTAAGTAATTTAATATTTGCCTTTCACGAGGAATTAATACCTTAGCCAAAGGTCGATAACCAAAAATGAGATGCATCCCGCTGATATTTTCATTTTCCTTGGAACGTATTAGAAAAGCTGTCAGAATGATTTCCATCGATAACCGCCCACAGGGTTGATAATTTGTCATGACAATGTCATACATTGTGAGCATTTTATGTCTGACTTTTTTGTTCAAAAGAGTTGAACCCTGAATCAAAGTTATGTCATCTGATGCGATGGCAAAAGTTGGGATGGAAATCTTAATTGCTAAAAACATTTCTCTTTGCTAGCAGCCAACAAAGGGGACGTTTTTTTAATTCACATTAGGTGAACAATAACTCCTAATCGTTGATTCCAATTTCAGCGACAACTTTAAGGGGCCAGAGTAGTTATCGCTATGGGAAAATGGGTGTCATGGTGGGTACTTTGGGTCCCTTTATCTCATGAACCAATGCATCTAAAAATAATTGACAAAATACCTTAGAAAGATATTTTCAATCATCAAATTAAGAAATCATTAAACTGGCCCTATGGGGTTTAAGGCGGCTACAATTTAATTTTTACAAAATGATGTTTTTAAGCTTCCAACAAGCCCCCAGCCCGATAGGTTCATTATAGAGACTCGATTTTTTTTCTAGTGTGTAGACAATTTCATTGCGGAGGTGCATTGATGGGTCAAAATTACATATTTTTGAAGCTATCCTATAGTAAATCGCGTTTTAGTAAAAAACAACGGTGTGTGGTTTTGGTTTTTAATTTTTAGCATGAAATTCTTACTACTTAGCATACTTTTGACCCATCAATGCACCTCCGCAATGAAATTGTCTACACACTAGAAAAAAAATCGAGTCTCTATAATGACCCTATCGGGCGGGGGGCTTGCTGGAAAATTAAAAACAAGAGTAAGTTGCCAAGGGCTTCAAATGATCAGTTTTATGGATGGTTACTATGCCAACAAGACATTTTACTATAGCATTTTTGTACCTTTTTCATCTTTTATCTTTATCAATTTGGTTGCTAGGAATGAAATATTTTTATCAAAACTTGCCTGCCTCTAAACTACTCTGGCCCCTTAAGTTATGAATCTTTGTTAGCTATTTCTGTTTATCAAATAATCACACAAATCATTAGTTTTTCCTCAACGTTCTAATTTCGAAAACAACGTCAGTTGTAAGAACATTTCCAAAGCCTACATGTATCCCAGGGGAGATGGCAGACGGTCGATATCTATAGACAAAGCCCATGCATGTCGTGCGGCTGGGAAATTGTTAAAAAAAGCGTTCTACTAAGCTAAGCCAACGGATATCGGAAGGTGCCTCTATTGTTCTCAGCTAGAGGATTGTCTTTTAAATCAGAATATACTGCTACACAATGACATAGGATAATCATGGCAATAAATTTCTATTTTCGGAACTTGCTCGGATATTCTTTCATTGGTTCCTTGGCTGTCATCCTACGTGACTTTTATTTAACCAAAAAACAGAAGTTTATAGTGTCGGTCGGGCTCTACATGCATCTAATACAGATCGCATATGGCTTAATAATTCGACGGCATTGAATCTGCCATAAAATGACGGATGGAGGTGTCAGAAAGATTGCCTTTTACAGCTGGATGACTAAAACATCTACGAAAGGTCTCTTTCAATCATTCTCCCAGCTCGTTGGGGTTCGGTTGCGTTGATAAATACGAGATCATCAATGACGATCTTCCTAACTTTTCCCATTGCTGCCTCAGTTATCAATTTCTTAACTTTTGAACTTCTCCTGAATGCCTGCTTTCTACATGTTAGCCCAAGAAATTCTGATTCAAAAGTTTCAACTATGGCGGTTGTAGTGTTGCACATCTCTGGGGTTCGTTAAGTTTTGAATTAATCATAAATAAATGTTTTATTAATTATGGGAGAAAGTCCGCCTTCTATCAGATGTTGTTCAATGTTTGCATAGTTTTTAATCAGATTGACCTTATTAACTATTCACTTACATTCAATGTTTACTCAGACTCGTCCTTCGATCTGATCTTTTCAGTAATATATTAATTAAAAACATCAGTAAGCATTTGATTTCTACGCAAGTCATCAATACCTCGGTGGCTTGGCTGCTGGGATCCTGCAGAATTCTTATCATTCTGTTAGTTCGCAATGCAGGAATCGGTGGCGACAAGGCTGAGGATAAGGTAGGACAGGTGCTAGGCTCCAAATAAGGAATTCCCCAGCACCTGTCACTTGCTTCTTCTACTGCTTTTCTTCCACGGTGCATAATTGACACTGACAAATGAAACCGACTTGAGTCGGGCTACTGTTTATTTTCTTTTTAAAGTCAAGTTGGAGAGCGGAAATTGTGAGTTACGTAAGATCGAAGCTTTATTGGCAAAAGCATTTCGATATTTGCTTTCATAAGATGAACTCCCAGAATTTATCACCAGAAACATGTCCAAGTTCCCAACGGTTCCTCTGTAAATTTCCGAAAAGGATCTCCGGTTTATACGACTCCAGTTTTACTGTTTGTCGGAATTCTAATTAAAGGAACGACTCGACCAACCAAGCAATCCACTGGAGGATTCCAGACTTCAGTAGAAACATGCAAACCTGTCTCCTATCGGATATGCATTATGGAAAGTTACGCTGCTTGCGATGTGTAGAAGACAGGAACTTATCAATTTGCATTGCGTCCCAAATTATAGCTAGACTTCTTGGTGACGCCAAGAACTTGGAGTAGGACCATTACTAATTATTTATGCTTTCCCTAAAGACTACTTAGTACTTGGGTTCAAAGTTTGCTCTTTTCGTCTCCAAACTCTTTCCAGCAGTTTATGAATCTGGGAGTGAAAAAACTAATATGATTCTAAGCGTTGGTGTAGAAGTTTGATCCAATTTGTCTATCATGCTCGGGATATTGGGACACAAATGAGCGACTAAAGAATGAAATTATTGGGGTTCAAATCAATGCCAAAAAGGACATCGAATCAATGAAAGGTGCATTAAAAGAGGAACGGGACATTATGAGCCGAGTCAACAATCTAATTATAAAGGGAATTCCTGAGACTGACGAGGGACTGCAACTTGTCACTGAAGTTTTTAACCTTATCCTCCCAGATAAATTGCTTAACATACGAAACCATCGAATCGGAATCCTAAAGGAGCAACAGGCATATCCAAGATTTCTAAGAATTCATCTTGACAATTATGGAGATAAACAGACTGCCCTCCGCAACTGTCACAAATTGAAGGGAACTGAAAAATTCAAAGGTGTATCAGTGAAAAAAGACTTAACCAAAGCTCAACAATCAGCAATAGCCGAACAAAGCCAAAGGCCACCGGTGCAAACCAGATCCGGTTGGGATCCACATCCCATGGTAAGAGGCAGCGTGAAAAAAAAAATCCAGTTTCAGGGGAACCCGCATCAAAGCGTCGCCTGATGTCCAGATCTCTATTTCCCTTGCGACACTTGATCTCGAATGATAATTTCAGAAAAATAATTAATGCATGTCCTATTTCTATTTCTATAACGAAAATATGACAGAGTCAGATTTGAAATGTATAACTCCTTAAATTGGCTCTTTTCTTTTGACCTTTATCAATATAAATCGCTCTGCTTAATCTATCAGATACTGTTTCAATTAATGAAGGAAAAGCATCAAGTCTCGAATGAACTATCAAATATAAATATGACTCATCACATTATTAATATTACTATTTCTTATCTATTATTAATCAACATTACCAACTAGAATTATCCTATTTCTTTTTATTATTACCACAATACCCACCTAATATAACAGGTCAACGCTAAATGAACCACTATGTAAAAAAAATTTCTAAACCTGTTTCTGACATTTCAATCAAAACGTAACAACCCTGTAGCTACAAGGAAGTTTTGATTTAATAAACAAACAAACAAACAATATTCTAGAATGGCTGTACTTGATGAACGAAAGGTTTGTTTAGTCTTATATAGTGTCAGAAAACTCAACATAATTAAACGATGATTTTCGGACAAGAACATGCACGACAAGGTAGCTTTCTCTCAATAATACTGTACTAGTTACACCTGGCCCATGTTTTCGTTTTTCTTGTTTAGATTTATTAGCATAGCATGATATATTCAACTGCTTTGGAACGGAATTGTGTTTCCTAGTCTTTGCGAGTTTTTCGGCCCAGACTGATTTCTTCCGGTCATCCTATCTCAAGTCCTTCGAAGATAGAACCAATCATTGCAATTCGTAACTTGACTTTCATTGCAGAAATATATAAGTTTCACTCTTGAACTTGCTGACTTAGAAGAATGTAGTTGCTTGGCATTTTGAGCGAAATTGAAATATTGGTGGAACTTTCCGCAGGGGTTTTTGCTAGATTGAATCTGATGTATTTTCCATGTCTTCTTGAACAAACTTATCAATTTCGGTCGTCTTGTGTAAACGTATTATACAACGATAGAACGAATCAATGTACGGATCTAGGGTTTCGATGGATTTTATGAGAAATTCTATCTCAAGTGCGCTGTATAAGTATTTGGTTTTGTTGAACCCTTTATTGGGTTAGTTTAGTGATGCAATAGCCATGTGTGTGTATGTATATGTGTGTCTGTGTACTTTGACTGTAATGTACCAGTAAACAAACTTGGGTACCAAGTTACGTATGTATGTAGTTTGCCAGTTTTTACATTAAAATGTGTTTTTGCTCAAAGAGAAGGAGATACAAAGTTGGTAGAGCGGGGTGGAACTGATGGAGGTGGAGAACTTTCAATTTGATCTGGCTTTCATACTCTCAACGACGGATGCAGATTAGTATATATAGATTTAGGTTTAAATTGTGATAATTATCGGATTTGTAAAAACCGAATTAGGAAGAAGTTCGCCAACTTTGTATTTTTTGCTAGTTCGGGGTTTTTAGTCTGGATTCAGTTAGGACAAAATAAGTTAACATGAGCAAAAGGGAGTTTCTAATGAACACGACTTGATAAAAGTATAGCAAATTACGAATTTTTCTGTTTTCGACAGCTACCAAAATCTGGAGTTCTTTAGACAACTCCGACACCGTGAAGCCGAGAGTCGGCAGAACAAGAGCTTGCTTCCTTTGCCTATTTATGTTAGTGAAAGGAGATTATCAACCTCTTTAGAAAAAAACTTTTTTCAGAACTAGATTTAGTAATGAAGCTTTCAGCTTTCATGCTTGAATCCCCACGAATCATCTCTTTCGTCTGTCAATTATTCTAGTCGTTGGATTCACCTTAATTAATTCCATCCGATGCAAGTTCAGAGTGCCCGCTGACTATTTTTTTAATTAGTGTTGTAGGAAGTTGAAAAAAAGTTATCCAATTATTGGGATCTTCAATAAGCGTAAATTAGCTACAGCCAAATAATTGATGACTTCAATCAGTCGTTCAATTTAAGATATGTAGTCAATCAACGTAAACTGTTGTAATAGTTATTTTGATAGCATTACAAAATGAAGAATTTCGTTGGAGATTCCTTTCCAAATGTATAGCGTTATTCAGTCAAATTTTGACTTTCTCCATATCTACAAGTAATGCGGTTTTAATACGATAGAATGGTTTTCAGACAGAGATTTCTAGCTTTAGAACATGTTATTTAAATGTATTGCAATTTATTGAAAATGTACAAGTCCCGAACTCTAACACTGTCAAACATAAATCTTTTGAACTTTCTCTTCGCTGTCAACTGCTGTTAATTTTCGGCTGTTTTTTGGAGCTTATGAGTGCGTTGGTAAGCAGATTAGGAGAAAGTTCATATGCCCTGAAAATCATCTTTTAATTATAAATTGAAAAAAAGAATTCATATAATAAAGATTCAGAAATGTAGTACTCCTTTACTTTTACTTCAGGTGAAAGTGACAATAGTCTGCTGAGACTGATGGAAAATGTTAGCTTTCATTTTTTAAGTAAAAACTTTATTTGATGTCGGACATTTAGGGATTATGGACGATTGGACCAAAATTCGAAAAATGAGAACACAGGACACAGGAGTTATCTCCAGAGTTTTGAAAAGAACATATTTTGATCACATATTTTCCAGGGCTTTGAAGTTTCAAAGGTCTCATGTCATGAATGCGTCCTGTGTTCCAATCTAATGTAAAATTACTTGCCATATTTTTTTTGGCGACGGAAATCGTTTTTGAATGGTGAATGGAAGATGAACATACATGAGTCATGTTGTCATGTATATATTGTCAGTTTTCCGTGTAGAACGTCACATATCTAAATGTGAGTCAGGTCTCCCTAGCTTCCCTGCAGATACATATTTGCATATACGCTAAGCTTCTTGGCCATATAACCAACTGTCAAGTGCCAAGCATTTGTTAGATTCGTGTTTTTTGACAAAAGCGCAAGAACAAAGAATGGTATTCTTCAAAAACGGAAATTTCGACCACCGGTTTGATTTCTGTAACGTAAATGCGATGCTGCATTTAATGATATGACATTTAAAATACCAAACCCGGTAATTCTTATAGTTGTGCATCCTGATGCAAAACAGTATGTTCTAATAAACATCTTTCGTTAATTCGTAATTAAAACAGTCGATATTCCAAGAAAATTAACTATTAAATCTTCACCTTGCCGAAGTTTACAGTTAATACGAAAATTTTATTCTTATACAATTCTGTTTTAAATGAAAATCAAAGTTGTCTAAACTTTCTAGAAAGTATGGCAAATGGACATATTATTTTATAATCTACTCACAACATTTACATATGGCTCAATCATTTTAAATTATTTTTTTTCAACGCACTCTTTAGTTATCTTGTTTCTACTTATTAAAAAATCTGAAGTATCAATTTGCCTCCTTCGCTGCTTTCACACTTTAAAGTCTTGCTCAATTCGCCCAACCTGCATCCTTGTAAGGAAGTATGGAGAATCTCTGAAACACAATCTTACCCTACTCCATAGAATTGGATAATATAGTAGTCCTACACCTACTCTTAGGTACGGCACATTTCAGAAATATCTTATTTTGCTTTTGCTTTCGAAAGTGTATGTTCTTGCAAAACATAATTTATTTGAGAAAGCAGAATTGAATATTATTTTCTAAAAATGGAAATTAAAGCATGTAAAAACCTTGTTTTAAACATGAAAGTTTAAAATACATATTTACTTCTTGCTCCCAGATTCCCAAATGTACATTAGAGCCAAGTGAGATAACGCAAAATCAAATTATTTTCAAGGTAGTTGGAAATGATAGGATGCTAATGGTTTCGTAAATTGACAATAAAAAAGGTGCATTAAATTATCTATGGAATTTACATTGGTTGGGGTTGAAACTTAAAAGAACTGAAGCATGTTAGAAAATCTTATCATTATCATTGAACGAATTCAACAGCCTGTTGTCGAGTGAAGATTTGCGTATTCAAACTGCTGTGTATAAATAAGCACTACAGTTTCATTAAAACGGACATGTGAAAATCGTTATTGCCTCAATCTAATTATTACTGAAAACATGTCATTCATGCACAAAAACACCTTTTAATCCTAATTTAACTTTTCAGACGGTGTCCATTTCGGTGTCGGTGCTAACCCTAACCGTGATCTCAGTCGAACGATGGTATGCAATTTGCTTTCCGCTGAGATTCAAAGCAACAACTGCCCGTGCAAAGAGACTCGTTCTATTCATCTGGATGATATCTTTGATCATTGGTAAGTAAACAACGTTAATGCCTCAACCTTCAGAAGTAAGTTAATTTTATTATGTGTTTGAAGTTAAAATAAAATTGTTAGTGGATATTCAAAATTCCTCAACTCCTTTTAAGCCACCTTGTCAGCTTGCTCCAAGTTTTTGAGAAATCGAACGCTATTAAGACTACTTTTTCAGCATGGGGTTCTGATCTTATGATAATGCAAATTCTTGTACTACAATATGTCTACGAGTTTTTACAGTCGCTTTTGACGCATGTAACATACACCTTCCAAAATTTCTCCCGTCACTCCCTCCGCCACAAATAGAAATTCCGCTCGAACGAAACTTATAATGCTATATGTACCGTACTACCACCAACACTACCGCAAAAATATGTTTGATTGATGCTACGTGTCATCGACATGCTAAAGTTCGTTCTGATACCAACGGAAGCACATAATTTGTGGAGGTGAAGTGGTTATGATTGCTACATTATGTTCAGATAACCCTCAGACGTACATTCATGCTCAGTCGGAGGGCCGTACGTACGTGTACAAGCATCCAAAAGCATACACCGCTCCGTGGTTGGGCTTCCTTTTACGGAAGCAATCCTGGCCTTCACGGAAGCGGCAGTTGCCACCAATAAATCAAAAGTCGTTCTCCGTTCATCAATTCAATTCACAATGCTCAAGCTGTAGTTACTTGATTTTCAAGAAGCTTGTACTTTTACTGTTTTCGGCTCTTTAGGCAAGGAATTTCAATTACTTTTGCTGCAAGCAAGCCAAGGTCTTAAGCAGTCTTAATTTAAATAACTCGAAAACAATACTACAAAATTCCATCGTTATTATGAACCTGGTTGTTCCACAACCTATATACGTATATGATGATCAAGGACTAAGAGCTCAGAATTCCATGAAATAAATAAGTCTTGCTTAGATATTAATTGTTTAGAGAATGTGATAAAATCCCAAAAGCAAGACGATATGACCAAGGCTGTGTTAGATTCCAAGAGCTGAAGGGGAATTAATGGAATTTTGTTGACAGACAGACTGCAAGCTGCAATATCCTGAGTAAGAAAGCTATCTGCCAAAAATGTATTGAAGTTCACCTTTTCCAGTCCCGAAGTCCCGATACATCATGCTGATCGAACATTTAATAATATCCATGCAAAACTCTTCCACAAAGATCCAGAGAACCCGGTTGAGTGCCCTTGCCTTTGTAGTTTGATTAATTCACATCATGTCCTTTTCCTGGAGATCGAATAAACGGATGTTGAAATGGTTCCAGCATATTTTTGACAGGCAGTAATGTATGTTATGCATCATCATTATGATTTGTTACGATACAATCTAGAGGCACAGGTCCGTGGTCACATACATGAATACATATAAATGTTCTGGCACGTCGAACGTCCTTATTCCATCTTTATAGTCAGAGTGTGCATAATCATATGAAGTTAGCCTTGAGATTTTTAAATATCTTTAATATTGACAGTATCGCCTTTTTAGATCGTTCTATTTGCTTACGCAAAACTTGTTAGAAGGTTGGGTTTTTAATCCCGTCTTCCCTGTTATAACTGGATAGCAGTCGTCATTGGAATTTCGGATAACCCTTGACAGGATTTTGAAAATCAATCATGTGTCATATACAGTTAATGGGAATGTCCAGGTACTCCAACGAAGATGACTATTTGGACATCAGCATCCGAGTCTGGAAAAGGGAAGTGTTACTATATCTAAGGTCTTGTTATAATGGTATATTCTATAATACTCCCAATCCATGGCGAAGATTTATTATAACTTCATCCTGATGCAGAAGAATTTTACAAGCATTTTTTCGTAACAACATTTTTCATTCTATTCACATTGACAGGTTGTTAGAATCCTTTGATGCCACGATGGGCTTTGCCTACTCAAAAGTTGAAAAATAGGAAACTGGAGAAAGTAAGCCGCTTATTTTTATAATATAGAAAGCTGGCAGTTTGTATTATGGGGAAATACATCGGAAGAATGCATTTCCTTTGTCGTTTTGCCTGGTTTTTTCAGTGTACATGTAAAAAATCGAGTATAATCATTCTTGGGCTTGAATTTTTGCAAAGTTTTAAATTGCCCTGACGAGCGAGACTAATAGCACTGGCTGTTGTGACGGGTTTTAATTCGGAGTGAGATGAAAGAGTCAGTGTCTCCAATAATTTAGATGTCGGTATCGGTACAGTAAATTAATACATTCAACGCTGTTTTACTACTAGAAATGCTTCATGCTTCAATACAATAGTATATTACCAGGATTTGAAATCACATTCTTTTGTGAATATCTTTTTCAGAGTTTAATTAAGTTTTTGAACTCAGAATCTCTAGTAGAAAAGTCATCGCCCTTTAGGAAACTATACTTTCAGATACTTCAGTACCCGAAATTGACTAGTCCGAGCCGTTTTGTATCTACAACGAATTTTTCCATGCAATCAGCTGGAAAAAAACTATTTTCAGCTTCATCACTTTTTGTCATATCTTTTCGTTTGAAGATACTTTAAGGGGTTTTACGTCTTTCTTCCCCTCCAGCTTTCATCGGATTCATATGGTAGAAAGAAAATGCTCCTATCTGGAGTGACACGCTGAGATTAAAGCATTTTGTCTAAAAAGGGAAAACAAAAAGCTTCTTTCATGTCAAGGAAGGATGTACAATTACATAGCGTCCACGTCCGGCTTTGAGTGAACAAGAAGGGTTCTTGATAAAAATATTTTCTCCGTAGCATCTACAATGTTCGCAAAAATCTACTTGTGCTTTTTCCGTGGAATTCCATAATGATATTGGATGGTAGGTTCTTTGTTAGCGATTACATGATAGACAAAAATAGCTTAATCGCTTCACTCCGAATTTTATATTTTTTCCTTGTTAAAAGACAACTAAAGTGATGCAAATTATTTTTCGTGCCTAGACGGAGATGAGTTTGACATTACAAGTGCATAAAAGTCGAGATTTTGGAGAACGGTGTCATTTTATTACCTTAAATAGAAATTTTTACACTTCTCTGCGAAGCAAGTTTAATCAACTTTTGAAGCTGGAGTAATCAGCGTGATACGTGTTACTGCCTCCAGTCTCTACTGTGAGGTGTCATTTATCTGGTATGACACATGACGGAGAACTTTGCCTCCTTGTTGGTTGTGTACTTGGCGACATGCGACTTTCAAACTTCAAAGTATCGTCCACAGGGTTCATACTGATTGTGCCTAACTCGGGTCTAAATATAGACATTTCAACCACTGTTAAATAACCTGAACGTGCTTACAAAGTTTCAGCAAGAGTTAACTATTATAGGCAATTGGGCAAATTCTAAACGGGTTATGAATATTGGTGGGAAGTGGCAATATGGATGAGAAAATATATGAGGTGTCTGTGTGATGGGCATTATATTCTTCATTTGTGAACTTCTCGTAATTGCGGAGAAAGATAAGAAAATATATATTTAAGGTTCCATTTTAGGGAGGAAAATTGCTTTAAAAAGTAGAAGTTGTTTTTTTATTATTATGACACTAATTAATTCCAGATATTCCGGAGCTGGTTGTACTGGAGACAAGACCCAGAGGGAATGTGAGGGTGGAGACGATTTACTTCACTCAATGTGGACCCATTTGGGGATTCCACTTGGATATCGCGCATATACTCCTAAGGACTCTGTTGCTCTACGCCATCCCTTTGACATTCATGAGCTTTGCGTATTATCAAATTGTTCGTGTTCTCTGGAGTTCTGCAAATATTCCTGGAAATTCAACCGGAAGGCGACAGCAAACTGTCATCGTAAATGGAAATGGTTCCAGCCACAATCACGTCCAGTGTCAAGCTCAGTGTAAGTAAATTTTGTTCTTGGGGTTGAATGGCAACAGATTAATTGTGGTTGGTTCAGATGTCATCTTTCGCTCGGGTTTGGGGCTTTTCGTCAGTCGCTCCGGGATTTAATTCGCATGTTTCGTGTCGGGTTGACTGTTCTCGGGTTTTGGAACAAGAGTTCATAAATCTTCTAAAAAGTAAAAAGTTGTTTTCGATTGTATTCCTAACTCTCGTGTTATTAGTTCTGTCATTCATCCTTCTTTCTCCTTCCTACTGTCTACAAGGCACAAGGGCGGAATTTAATGTCGTGGGCGTGGAGAGACATACTACAAATTTCACACGGGATGGCGAGAAACTTATGACTTTAAATGACAGGATTAAAAGCTCATCCTCGATGCACTGACGGATGTTGGATGTGAAGTTGTATAAGCTCACTATTTACTAACCACTCGAATCTCAATTTCATGCACCGTCGCTGTTCAACTATTGACTTTGGGTGTTTTGGGATTTATAATTTTGTGATCAAAGGGCCATGAACGAGTTAAAACGATTTCCATCCAATAATATTAACTAACTTGATCCAATATATTTCCTCAGTCTGCGATTTCATATCATTATATAGCCATCGGAAACAGAAATTTTGCGTGTGGTTAGCTATTTAAATAGAATATACCATGCTACTGGATAGTTGTTTTAGCTGAGCGGAACATCTCATAGACAGAGGCATGGCTAAAAATGTTTACGATTCTATAGATTTCAAGCAGCTCAATTATAACGGTTATATATTACTGAAATAGTTTATTGGAAATCTTACAAATAAAAAAATCAATATACTTTGAAAAGTCCTTAACAAAAACAATTTTCATAAGTTCGTAAACGTTGTAATGCATACTGGTAAAACGTCACCCCCTTGATCATGTTGTCACCACGCCTCAAAAGGACAACATAAATCTTACAATGTCTAGACGGCTACCCTCAACGGATTTAACCAGCGAGCTTTTATTTATTTCTAGTAATGTTTTTATTTATTATTAAAGGTAAAATCGATATATTCAATGACTTTTTCAACAAAGTTTTGAAGGTTTTATTTGGATTATTTGGGATACACCTGCTTGCATGGGTGAAATTCGTATCCCATATTTAGCTTCCGATATTTTTATACTTTGGTTGAAAAGTACTCAACTGTTTGCACAGACGATTGGCAAATTCTGTGACAACAGCCTACAGATTCCCTACAAATGCCATGGTGTCAATTCAATGCCTTTCAGATTAGAAACTCGTCATCCTTTGACCTTGCAATTTTATTGCTTCAGGCAGTCTAGCTAGGCTACAGGTTTCTCGCGTTTACTTGTGAAGGCTTGAGACATTCTCAAATTGTTGACTTTATTTCCGATTCCTAGATCCTTTGGCCACTTGAGAGTTCATTTTATTTCAAGAATTACTTACAAAGATCGTCAAAGCCAATTTGTACGATAATTCACCTAATCCGACCAAGTCATTTTGTGCTCTTTCAAGTAGGAATTGAGTATATCGGTGCCATAAGCATTATTTTTAGTATTGAGTTCACGTAATTTTTGTATTAATCCTTCCCTAAATAGTAATATCAACACTCATCTGCCCGGATGTACGTACATTCTTTTCTATCCGCCGTGGCTTGAGTCATAAAGGCAATTGTAGGTCCATTTCTCTACAGTTTATTGATTTTAACGATGTAATTCAGAAAGCAGGATCCGCAATAAACGAAATTGCTAATGTTCAATGGGCCACAATGGTTGGTCCGCCGAACAATCCGCTTCCTGACGCTTTCCCCCGCTCACACTCACACTTTCTCATTGATTACATTTCGAGGAAAGTCCGACCTAATATAGTATAGGCTGATTGATGCGTCGTCGAGGAAGCTTGTAGAAATACATTATACACATGTATATTGTGTATTTGGCCTATCCCTTCAACTCATGTAATAAGGAATTACGTAGCGTATTTCACAGGTGTTGCGTATACCACAATCTTTATGGAACGCAAACGGGATTTAGAAATTGCTTTTTAGGGATCATTGGTAGGACACTACTCGGGCGTCGTGTCTCCGGACGGAGAGTAATAATAGCTGCCAATAATTGACCCTCCTCGTAAATCAGTCGAAAGAGTGTCTCAGGAAGCCCAAGCTATTGATTTTCGATTCGGCATGGGACAGAAGCTGTATTTTTAATGCAGTTGAGCCTCCAGACCTTCAGAGTGCCTTTCGAAACTTCTTCCGAAAAGATTAAAAAAACAAATTAAATAGTTGAAGATGTTTAAGAGATCTTCAAGTATTGACTGTTGAGGTTTGAATAAACATCCTTGCATCAACCACTTTCAGGGGAATGGTGTCATATATTCAATCTCGATACTTGAAACCTCCCTTCCTTCTTATAAATCTACAACTATAAAACCAAGAGATATTTTTTGGATTTAAGCTGCTCCTCTGCTGAAGGGAAGTTGAGATGGTAATATGAGATCATCGATTGTGTTTTTTCGACGACTTGTTAAATAAACACTGAGAAATATATATGTATTTCAATTTTAAGAAGGAACTCAGCCTGAAACTTCCAAGCAATGCAGGACATGTATTTGAACGGCAATGCAATAAACCTTTATTTTGGCTGTGGAGTACATGTACTTTCACTTAGAATACCGGTTTTCTACGTTGCTTTCCCTGAGACACAAATGTTCAATAGGTTTTGTTGATTTGGTCTGAAATTCCGAGAATAATAATACGGGCATGGGGAGCGAATGGTGCATGGTGGCTGTACGACTGTGACGGTACGACCCGTGGTTCAATTTCGTTTCGTAAGATTAATTAAATGGAGTCATTCCGGGTTTCATTTCTCAGTCTTAGTAATGTTAGGATTTTTCCTAATTTTGAAATTGTCCTGCTTTCGATTTAAAGAACACGATATGGTTGTGCTTCGAGAATAAGAAACAAAATAAAGGAGGTTATTGACAGGGACATTCCGATTCAATGAGCTGCACACGATCCGGTTTTGCTTTCTCCCAGCTCGCTATGTAATTACAGAACCCTGGGTGACACTACTTTTGTTTCCATTTGATCATTGCATTACTTCCTCAAGTATTGATTTTGTTTCTTTCTAAGGCTCATCTTGTATTTTTTATTCGACTTCCCTGTTGTATGCGGATTCTTTTAAAGTCTAGTTCCCTTTGAAAGACATTTCCAGGAAATATACGCAATTGGATTTAAACTTATGCTTCAATCTCTTGACAGCCCAGTTCCTGTCAGATTTTATGAATAAATTAAGAACCAAGTCGGAGACTCGTTAAAAAAGGGTACTATTATTGCTAAGGGAAAGAGAGACGATTGTCAATCAACATGATTTAACATAATCAATTTCAAAGTCTAGGAGAACTCTCCTCGCTCCTCAGGTTACAAATAACAAAATATCTGAGAATGATGGCATAATATATGTCGATCCCAATGACAGAATAGTGTCATTAATAACCATCATGTTCTACAGAAAGCTGGAAGACATCCGTTTTTTACAAATCGGAGTGGAAACGACTTTCCCCAAACTCAAAGGGTTTTAGGATTTATTCGAAAATAAATGAAAAGCAGTTTTGGCCTTCCAACTGTCTTTATAGAACATCAAGTAAAAATATATTTCATGTTTTGTCGTACGGACTTTGTAGTTTTTCTTGGTATCTTTTAAATGCATGACACATGAGAGCTTCTCGTTTAATAATAATCTTCCTTCCAAGGGCTATTTCCTAACTGTGAAGTCCATAACTAAACCAAATGAGACAGTTGCAAAAACTCTTTAAACTAAATAGAATACGCGAATTTGTTCCAAGTAAAAATCATGGCAGATTTAAACTTAAAAATAATTTGCGACGGCTGGATCGTTCGTTCGTTCACAAATTAGCATATGTAACAAAAAGTATCAAAACTCTTAACCCGTAGGATGAAATTTCAACAAAATTACAAGAGCAACTCTGATTATCCTGTACACAGATGAATCTGCAATTACAGAAACTGTTGATTATCTCACAAGAACTGCAAATACTGAGTGCCGTTTTTAGTAAACACTGTAATCAATTTCTGCCACTTGCTTCCATTTTCATTCTCGCTGCTGCGTCATCCCTCATACTATGAGTAGTTGTGAGCACACTACATACTTTAAACAAAGCATGATTTATTCCAAATCCCGTCAGGATCGGAAATGCCTATACAGTTACGAATCGGCCCTTGTCAAATCGGCCCACATAAATAATGGAAGCAGTATACTGAATCCATTTTTGAGATTGATGAAGTTCCCTGTATCCATCCGAAAAGGTCTTCCATGTCATCCCTCCAATCAAACCAAAGCCATCAGGATATAAATAATTTTAACCCTGGCGTCGTTGAATTGAAGCCTGACAGCGCCCACTCATTTCCAACCAGGCCGACTTTCACTGCCCGTTCAGAGAGTTCAGACCTACGAAGAAACGGAGTTGTAGATTGTAGATGCTCAAACAAATGGCTACTTCTGCAATTTTGTCCCCTATATCTCTGCTCTGCTGGTGGACTGCTTCATCCATATTTGCAGACGGAGTTGAGATAGAAGTTTGTCTATTTCATATAGAGTTGGAGGAGAGATGAATGAAGCTTCTGCCAGATAAAGTTCCTTGGACGCGTATCCTTTATGAAGGAAGACAAAGGCTATAATAGAGATAGAGGAGGAGAGACGGAAGTTACGGGAATGGGAATTCCGAATCACAGTACTAGTTCTTTACAACTTTATTCTGCACGCGAAGTGATTCTTTTCTGCCTATCTAATGGATATAGACACAAACGCTCGGCCGATAGACATTTTCATTCCATTTCAGCTCTGTCTATCAATATACGAATGTATTATAGTCATCGTCACTTCCCTCCCTGTCTTTACCGTTTTGAGATCCCAACTGGTGGTGGTCCTGGCCTGTGTATGAATATTAGACTTTCACCTCCATTTATATGCTCTCATGATGAAACTTTACATACCAGTTCACGAGGGAATCGAGGGAAAGTCAACCTCTATGTACAAGGAAATAGAGAGTTTCTTGCCCAGGGTTCTTGGGGACTTGGGTTTTGTATTAAACTATTTTCAGACAATTCATCCATTGTGAAATTTTGCAAAGAATAATTGGGATAGGTTCTCAGAGGAGATGATTTCAACTAGAAAAAGCTTTATAATTGGTTCATGATTTCAGTCGCCAATATATGTGCCTGAAAGGATAGGGGAATTGAACCCTAAGTATGTGACTATTTCCACTTGAGTTACTAGCTTCTGGCTTCTGTTTCCAGCTTCGATGTTTTTCACGAGTTTGAGATAATAGTTTAATGCAGTTTCTCTGTTATGCAGGTGTAGGGTTACTTCACACACACGATATTACAAAACTTTTTCATGTTTATAAATTAACTAGTGGACTCTTGGAATTCTATGGCGTAGATAATTTGGATCTCAAACGAGCGGAAACTTCTGAGCAATATGTAATTAAATATTTATAATTTCTACACCATAAGAGGCTCTGACAACAAATTGCAAAAATTAGGGAGTATTTGACTCTTTGATGGTAAAAAATGAATAATTTGAATATCCATGTTTCAGTGCAAAAGAATGTATGTGCATCTCAAAAAAAGTTTTAATTTTTCACTACTTTTTAATCCACAAGAATGAGATCAAGGTGGCCATGTAGCCCATATTCTCAAATTAACTTTATGTCATTAGTGGTTGCTGTAGGCCACAATTAGTAATGGTTACAATGTCAATGACATATGTTTGGTGACATTTGGCCCTGACAATAGTTTAGCAGTGTTTGCTATGTTCTGCTCCCTCTGATTAGGCTTCACGGGTTACCAATTAAACCAATTTAGGAGAGTCCGAAACTAGCTCTCACTTTTTGTATGTGTTTTTAAAATTGTAGGATTGATTGGAGCAACAACAAGTTGTCTAGTTGTTAGGAACTAACTAACGAGTAGATAAAGTAATTAAGCAGCCTTTTAAGCCTTCTTCGAATTCAATTGCTATATATAGAACATAGACTATACATTTAATGATCACGAGTTCGTTACTGGAAAATCGGGTTGTTGTTGTTTTCACTTTCGCGTAAGCAATCATTTTTGTTCAGGATTTTTATATTTGCAACTTTTCCAGATTTTCAGTCCCGAATTATGGAACTCACATTTAAAGCACTCTGCCGTATACGTTTTATGAAGTTGGAATCAATACTTTTAGCGTACGTATCTCAATAAAATTCCACTACACATAAAGTGAGACGATTTTATCGCTGTTTTTCAACTTTTCGTCGGTTTTTGAGTAATTGTAGATTTTAGTAGTTCGGAAACGAATAACAAAAAAAGTTTCGTTAGGATTTAAATTGGAACTCTGGAAGTATAAAATCAAGTACTTCAGTTTTGGCTTTCAATGAAAGTAGTAATTAGCAGAATAAGGTTAGCGCACGATCAAGATTCGTGGCATGATTAGTTATTCTTTCTGGGAATAGAAATTCTGATTACAACCTGAAATTTATTAATTGTTCTCTCCAAAAGGAGAAGAATTCACCACTCTGTCAATGTAACCCATTACATAGCATGGAATAAATGTTACGAAAATCTCAAAAAAGTTTATAAACTTTGCGTTTGATATGCCATTGTTAGTTTTTCTGCCCAGAAACCAAAACTTATTTAGGACTACTCAAAAAGCCTCTTCTCGTATCACTTTGCTACTACATATGCCCTTGGATCTTGTTATCTAAATCTCGTTCCACCATTGATTTACAAAGTTAGTATCCGTCCAATCTATATAAAATTTTTGGTGGTTTGTTAAAACTTTAATAGAAGAGATAGGAAAACTTTTTCACGAAAATGCCCATGTCATTGACGGTAGTTGGAAGAATTTTTGGAGGGCAGAATACGATTTTATTATCTGCTCATGGTAACTCCGCCGGATACGGTGTGGCGACTGTCTTCATGAACTATTAATACGTAAGGGAAGGTCAATTGGAACTCTCCAGGACAGCAGTTTTCACATATTAATAAAACGGGGAGGAACTTTTTGACATGGTCAACTATAAGCTCCTACTCATTGGTTGTATGATTCAAGTACTAACGTCACATGAAGTAGTATGGAACTTTGGTTTAAGGTTGGTTACATGAGAAGGTCAGCAAAATTTGACTTTCCGAGATGAACGTAATTACGATGTGGGGAGAGAGGTTTTACGATTCCTTGAATCCGGAAATTATTGATGAATAAATTTGAAGTACTCCTATTAAAATGTCAATCAATGGCAAATTAATTTAGCGGAAACTAGAATGCCAATTAGTACGATAAGCCAAATGTAATCTAATTGCTTTTATTGTGGAACAAAGAAAAACTATTTCTGCGTCTCGTATGCAGGGATGACCAAGATACATGGTATCAAGATACACGTTACAATTACTGTTACTTTGTAGCAAAGGCTCAAGATACAAGTTACAATTACTGTTACTTTGTAGCGAAGGCTCAAGATACAAGTTACAAGTTACTTTTGTCTTCTTGCCTTCAAGATACAAGTTACAAGTTACATCGCATAGAATTTATCACTCAAGTTACAAGTTACAATTACAGTATTTAAGTTACATTTCAAGTTACAAATTACAACCATTTACAATATACTACGTATTTACTTTTAATGCTATGCTAAACTATGCAACAATGAGTTAAAATTTATTAACTTTTAACAATGCTAACAGTTAAAAGTTTCCGTCACTAACAAGGTACAACACCCAAAGGTCAGAGCCTGAATCGTCTGATTTTTTTACGGTCGAACACACAACTAATATGAACCACAAAACTGCAAGAAATATCTGCGGTAGTTCATCCTGGTCATTTAAAAAAAATCATGAAATAAAAAAAATCACGCAAATTGACTTTTTCAAAAATTAATAAAAGGTCGATTTGTGGTCCGATTTTCGAAATCTTTCGAGTTTTACAATGCTAAAGAGTTGTACTTTATGGAAATCTAAAGATTTGAATTTTTGTAAAAAATCGATAATTCATATTAGTTGTGTCGACCTTAAAGTTCATGAATTAAAAAGTCGTTCAACTGGAGCTGATGAAGGAAGTGGCGTATTATATTTGATAAATACTTGTTTTATATTTGAATATATAAGTTAAGCATGTTTACATCGTCATTCGGGTCGCTGAGATAATTAATGACCTGCAGCTTAATCTCATTTGCAAGCTTCTCAATGCATTGACTAGTGACAGTGGCATTGAATTCTACGAATTCGAAAAAATCATCAACGTTTTTCATTTTAGTATTCGGAATCGATACAGCTGCAGCCGTGGTGTCGAGATTTCCTGACTTTTCTGACAAAACTGTCGCTAAAAACAATTCCGTTAGCTCATCCATTTTGCTTACTACAGCCCAGCTAACAAGGGACGTAATGGAGAGATAACACTCCGATTGACTTGATTTTTTTTGTGACGCAGCTTTGAACTATGTAGATGACGTAACTGAAGAAAATTAGTGCCCAAATTGACGTTTAGCGTGTTAAAAAAAATTGAAAAATTAACGAATTTTATATTTTCAAACCCTTGCCAAACGACGAGTTTTGGACCGATTTTTTAAATCTTTGAATTTTTATGAATCTTTAAATCTATATTTGGGCACCGATTGTTTTCAGTTACGTCATCTATATATTAGTAAGCTGCGTCACAAAAAAAATCAAGTCAATCGGAGTGTTATCTCTCTATTACGTCCCTTGTAAGCTTAATTAATTAAAAAGTTGGCCGTCGACGTGACCCCTCCTCTAAAGGTTTTGTTGTTTGGACAGTTTCACATAATTCACATTTCACATAGAGCAGTTACGTTATTGCCTTGTCTTTGTCCGACTTTGAAATAATAACCATTTAATATGAATGGTAGATTTGAATCTGAATCCATTACAAGTTTGCTTTTTAATTACAATATTTAAAATTAAATAAATTGTGAATTGACAGACTTCAAACGACCGACTCCATCAACAATGCAAACGTAAACCGAAATCCAAATGTTTAAGCAAAAGTGTAAGAGCGATGCTTGGATTCTCGAGCAGAGAGAATTAAAGAAACTCCACATTACCACATTACCTAGTGGTATTATTAACACATATAGCATGCGTGCAGCCGCTGATTTTCATTAGTGTTAACTTTGAGTTTTTATTTATAAGTTATGGGGTAACACAAGAAATGCTTGAAGCTTTAAAACTGAAGTAACTTGTAACTTAATTACAAGTTATCTTTATTTTTCCAATGTTACAAGTTACAAGATACTGTTACATTGTAAGAAAGTCTAAGTTACAAGTTACAAGTTACTTTCTGCTTCAGAGCCTTAAGATACAAGTTACAAGATACTCTCGAACTCAAACACTACTAAAGATACAAGTTACTAGATACAAAATTGTAACTTGTAACTTGTAACTTGTATCTTGCGAAGTATCTTGGACATCCCTGCTCGTATGGAAAACGGGTGACTGCCGAACGTACGTTTACATTAATGGATATTCAACATCAAGTTTCAAGCAAGTGGAATTAATATGACCATCAATATAGCGTGTTATTAAAACCAGGAAGTTGAATTGATTTCAGGACATAAGAATATACAGCACAACTTCGACTACCCACTTGTTTAGTTCCAGTAAAATGTAGTCTCTCTGAGCTGCCAAATTCCCTTAGTTTGGAATTTACAAAGTCTTAATTATGCTGATGTTTCTTTGATCTCATTTCTTTGATTTCTTTGATTTAATAATTAGAAAGTGATTTTTTTAAACAGAATCCTATGCTGGAATAAACAGGTAGACATTCATAGGTTCTAATTCGTCTAAATTGTAGTAATTATTTGTATATTGTGCTGACAATGCTGCACGATACGAAACATGCTCAGAGTGAAAGTGGGTAATAAATGGGAGGAAAAATAAGACGATAAATACAATACATTTCTTCAAAAAAAGAGTACAAGGTTTTCCCAGTCCCTACATTCCCTAATTTGGAATTTAATTGATTGACAGTGATGGCACCAATCCTGCGAGGAACTTCTGGCGTCCAAGGGGCTCAAGCTGATTACCAACTAAAATCAAGGAGAAAGGCAGCGAAGATGTTGGTAGCAGTCGTGATCATGTTTGCAGTCTGCTACCTTCCCGTCCATATGTACAGTATCGCGAGGTGGGTAGAGTTACATGGTTATTATTACCGTAAATAACAATTCTCAAGGCTACTCTAACGACTCCCTGTTAAATCCTTTTATGCTTCATCATCATCAAATACAGCCTGATAACGATCCTTCCGAATGAAATGAAATACGTGGTGATGCTCTCTCATTGGCTTTGTTACTTCAATTCGGCAGTAAACCCGGTGATCTACAATTTCATGAGTGGTAAGTCAGAATTTAATCGCGAATGCAATTTTTCAATTATTTATTCAATTCAACAGGCGTAATGTACCGACGTCGCCTTTTTATAACTACTACTTATCGTATAATACGGCGGCTATAAACCCCCTCCCTGAATATACTGTAGGGTTGGTTAAGGGTTACTCATATGCCTGCAAGTTCAGCAGTGTAGCCCCCATTTTGCATTACCTTGAATGGGAATGGATGTTTTGCATGGTCGATGTCATTCTTCCGTTTTGTCAGGTGCATGAACTCCAGCCTTCCAGTCCCTTTTCCATTCACGATCATGTCATTTTTGTGAAAGCATCTGTAAGCACCTTAAGTACAATGCTCGGAATGTAGTACTTACTTTATGGGTACTCCACCCCACATTAGGTTGTAACAACTTTATAAGCTGTAAGCATTTATGAGCCACTTGAACCCATTTTGAGGGCCCTGGATATTTATGTCATGTGGAAACAGGGTTTAAACTATTGAGACCTGTATTGTCCCAAAATAAGAATGGTTCCGAAAGAGAGTAAATCATTTGTTGCAAGGTGTGAGCATGTCCTTCGCATGGTTTGAATTCAGCCTTGTAAAAGCATTTAAAATTATGAACAATAGTGTAATGAATATATTTTGTAGTTTTGTGCATTATTTTGCAATTGTTTTTTGGCATAATTATAAAGAAAAGCATGTAATGATGTAAAAGTAAGTGTATTGTAATTTGACTGGACTGCTATTATAATGAATACCGAAATTTGCCGTGCCAAAGCGCAAGAAAGGACCAACCGCACAATAACTAATACGTTTTTTCTAACCAATCACCTTTTTTTTATTCTGTTTGTAATGAAATGAGTCTCAGTTGTAACTTTGTATCCGATGTTCAATGCCCTGAATTCCAAAACCAATTTCGAATTCTAAAGTATAAAGAGAATGAGATGGGGTAACTTTCTCCCAAGTCTGCGATAGCGTCGGTTAGAATGGAAAGAAAAAGTTGAGGGAATCTGAGACTTGAAGTTTGTTTTACTTGCACCACCACCACTACTACCTTTCACTAACACAATAATAAAAGAGGAGGAATGATACTAACATTTTTGGACTTTCTCCGAATTCATCCTAAATTGAAAACTATTGTAAACCCACGAAAAACCTTGTTTTTGGGGAGGGGGAAGAAGCCAAAAAGGGGGAAGATGATACGCGACTTCCGCCCGTACACACCAGAATAAGATTCGAAATGACATTGGAATGAGAGGTTTCCCCGATTTTTGCAGGCAAATTTCGGCGAGAATTTGCACGAGCGTTCCAGTGCATGTGTACGAAACCATATATCCCTGCCACCTCTCGAGTCTCCTTCTTAAATCACCACCGACAAGTCCAGCGGGTGTAGTCATCCAGCGCCTTCTTCATAAAGTATACATTCTGCTTTTATACTACTTTCTCTTTGTTTCTTTACTCTTTTTTGGAGGTACGCTTCCTTATGTTTGCATGCTCTGTTAATAAGTAGAATTGTAGACAACTCTTGTAGTTCTTACGAATTAAACATGTTTCAACTATATTTAAATGTGATAATAACTGCACATTATTGTCATTGAATCCTTTGCACTGTTTTCATTGATTAAATCTCGGCATTCTTCAATGTCATTTGATAACCGTAGGGAAGTTCCGCAACGAGTTTCTCCGCACGTTCGGATGCCGAAGGTGGGCCACAAACCGGAACCGTGGACATCCTATGATCCGTCGCCGTAACCAACAGACACGATTTGCAAGTACCTACGGACCCAGAGGTTTGTCATCCAACTCGGCCAGTTACATTTACACACGCCGAACCGAATTCACTCCAACCCCTCCAACCTATTTTGCCTGAAAACGGCCTAATGTCCAGATGGAAATGACGTGCATTTAGCTTCCGTTCCTCCATTCATTCCCGTAGATCTTTCTCCTCAGGTTTTATGCTACTTTGAAAAGCAGTTTCTTTTACCTTGTTTCGGTACGAGTTTCGGGATTTATTTAACTGATCCTTATTTTTTACCCGTTCTTGTAGGGAGATTCAAAGCCATGTCAACATTAATCCATGCCTACTACTCGAGCAGCGAATGTTAGCCATCGTTTTAACTGGATGACTGGCTTTAAAAGCGTTGTGCCACTGGACAGCCGTATTTGTAAATCATCCAAATTGCTTAGGAATAAATTGAGCTTCATGATTATTTCATGATAAATGACTACAGTACCTATGACTAGATTGTGGTGTATCTATGTCCGCTCCTTTTTCACTTGTACTTAAATTAATTCATTATCGGGAGTCAGTATTATAAAAATTCAGAGTAATCTTTCAAATTTAATTAAAAAATTTTTTAATTCATTATTGTCTTCAAATGTTAGAGAAACGGTTGTAATTATTACTTATTACCAAGCTCGTCAGAATTTAATGTGGTATTCTATAATGATAGTGAATTGTACCTTAAATACTAAAGTAAACGTCTCGAGCACCTTACATTTAAACCCTTCGGGAGAGAACATCTTAAGTCCGAACATTACATATTCCAGGGTTTATTATTTTAAGTTAATTCCAAATCCCAATGTAATGCTTTAGATGGTAATATAAAACTTTCTAGATTTTTTTTTCATCCGGCAGGAACTGTATCATTAAAAATGTAAGTTATTCCAGTGGGAATTCATTACAGAATTTACAGTAGCACCGTAGTCCATAAACCTTCAAGTCAAACTTTGATTCTCCATCTCTGATGATACCTTTACTAATTTAAGTGCATGCAATCTTAAAATTTAAGTGTCGTTGGCAGTCATTGTATTAGATGTACTTAAAATTAAATTTTTAAACTTAAGGTATGGAATAGAAGTCACCGGACTGATTTGAGTAGTGTATAACGACTAAAAGAAATTGAGTTGAACTTTCAAGTTGCTTAAAATGTTATAGTCATATGTTTAATTAAGCAATTGAAAGATCTAACGCTGCTGGACGGTAACAGGGGACAAAAAATGGACCCTCAAAGTGTGATATTAGTTGAAACTTGAAATAATGCCAATCCAAGAAAAACAAAAAGGTTTATGCCAGTGAATTTAAAATAAATGTAATTGGAGTTATAGGATATAATAATCCTGTTACCTCGGAGAGATTTAGTTATATTCTGTTCTTCTCACTTAAATTTTAACAGCTAGACCTTATCATGAGATTATTAAACTTGTAATAGAACATAAAGGTTATTATAAGTAGAGCTTGAATATAATTCAAATTATAACATGCAAAGTATATCCTTCTAAGTATGATCAAATGTCAAAAAATGTATAGCAATGTTAGAACTCTTCATGATTTACTGCTTAAATTTGCAGCACGATTTTAAAGTTAAAATATTCTTACTACAATTGAATTTACAAAAATTACTGCCGAAAAATCCAATTGAACCTGAATCGACATTTAAACATTGCTGATTGCAGTGGAAGCAAGTAGTTTCATTGCTGACGCAGGGCCAACAATCGCAATTGACCAATACATATACCAAACAATTCCAAATCAGGGTTAAAATTATAATTTTGATTCGAAACAAAATACTCTTTAAAACAAACTGTTAATTGTAAGTCATTGTAAGGCCAGAGAGTGAGATTAGTCTTGACGTTGAGATGCTCGAATATATTATGTCCAAACAGAAGAAATAAGTTTTTATACCAAATGTATTGTACTAGTTCAAGCCTAGAATTAAGCATGTTTTCCTATTCTGTGTGTTATTCTTAGTAATGGATCATTAAAATATTAGTTAAGTATTGTAATATTAAGCAACAATCAAGAAAAAATAAACTATCGATGTTAAGTTTAGTCATCCCAATATCAATAATCTTGGCAAATTGTGTATGAAACTCAGTAATTTCATGGATTTTGCGATGCACGAACAGTAATCAGTAACAAACGAAAACACGGCAGTTGTATACGAAAGATTAATATTTATTGCGTCAATTTTTTATTAAAAACTGTCATGTTTAAAGTATAGACTCAAAAATACAGAACTCTTTAGGCCTTTGCTTTCTTAAGCAGATTGATTTCCTGGGCTGTTACACTGTATGTGCTGTCAACTCCACTGATTTGGGTGTGGACATCGGCTTTTCCGTTGACCAAATCGACTTTTGGACCAGTCTCGCTGATTGGCTCGACATTTTCGCTAAAATTTCATATTTCATACGTTAAATCAAAAATCAAAATAGGTTGTAATGAACGCTGATTACGGTCTAAATGACTCACCTGACTACACGGTAACCATTTTCATCGGCGACGTAGTTGACAACCTACAAATTTTATAATACAAAAATGTTTAAAGAACAATCCAAAAGGTAAATACTTCAGTTTCAGTAGATTTTTAAAGATACGATCATAACAAAATTCCAGAACTGCGGGTTCAAGAATGACTCACCCTCTTGAAGTAACCATCGCTGTAAGCGTAAGAACCTTCAACCTGAAAGATAAATAAACATAAAGTTAAATGATAATAGTATTAATAAGTTAATAGTATTCAAAATTAAAAAATTCAAGCTATTTCAGAAACAATTGAAAGTCAATCATATTACGATCGTTACCTTGCCCCCTTCTCGAGACTCCTGGCGGACGTGGGAGTGGTCCATAATTCCATCATCGATGGCAGATCCGAAAGAGTACTTGGCATTTTTGGACTGTTCTTCCGCAATGCGCTCATTTTCTTGCTTGTCTGCTTTGGAGGAGGATGAGCTGTATCCGTAGTTTGACATAACTGGTTCAGCAACGCGGATTGGTGCTCGTACGACGGATTTTACAGCGGCCTTGTATTGAACGGGTTCCTCGTCCACTTCTTCAACTTCCGGCATTTGACCATAGCTTCTGAGGGGAGCGGCGGTGGTTCGGGTTCGGAGCGTGTATTCAGCCGCTGATACTGCAGCCAGCCCCAGGATGATGAGTGCGATCTGAAATAAATTCAACCACGTTAGTAAACCTTTTGAAGACGCTTTTGATGTGGAGCTCCTGAAATTCGACAATCCCAGGGTATTTATTTGTGTTTTCGAATCGAACTGAAATTTTTACCTTTGAATTCATGGTATTTGTCGGTAATTTCTTGAATTTGAAAATGGGAGATTTATTATTCTGTGTGAACTCTCTGGAGATTGAAGTTGGATTGATTTCTTGGAGAACTGGCAGACTCTTTTATACGGATTTCATCTCCGTGTGGAACTCATCGTGAAAGCGAAATCGAAAGTACTTTTGAATAATTTGACATTGAATTGAAAAGATAAAAGGGCTACATTATCCTTTGATATGCAGATGTACCCACTATTTCTAGGATACTTTTGCACTGTTGTAAACTGACAGACCCTTCAAAAGTGGGTCAACCAAACGAAGTGGAAAGGGAAAGTGAAAAAGGATCTAAAAATACAACTTTTTGTTAAAGATATTCCCTAACTTTGTCCAGCATCTACCATGTACTGGCTGCGTAAATTTGTAGTTTCAATGCTATTCTAGAGGAAAGTTTGTGTCCTTCAAATTCAGTATTAGTTCCCTATTTTGGGTTTCCTCATTTAAGAAACTCAATTGACCCATCACATTGAAGTAAATCAACAATCCATTAGTAGTCAAAAAGTTATTCATATAATTGATGGGAATATCCAGACAGAAATAAACAGGACCCATAATATTATGATTTATGATCCTTGTTGAGTAAATTTGTACCTGCCAGTCATTGTACTGAATGCAATTGACAAATAAGGACCTTAATGGATCAATTTTTTGTTTATGACTTTTTTGTCGTGTTTGAAATTATTCGATTTTAAAATTAAAGTCTGAAGCATGGTTGAATCGTTAATGTAATGCATTCGTTTGGTCAGAATCATTGAAAATATTTATCTATAATATAAATAACACTCGCTTGCAATAAAATCATAATAAATCTGTACATTCATCCTTCATCGCCATTAAAATTATTTCCTAGCCATATTATCGAGGATTTTGTCAAATAAACTTTAATCATGATATAAATTGTAATCAGGAAATGTAAAAAATTCAGAAATTGTATAAAGGCAATGCATGTGAATTTTAATTGTCGAATAAAAGGAAATTTTGTGTACTATTTCAAAACTATTTGCTGTTAAAAGTATTTCAGAATTTCATGTTCATGATAATTTTGATATTGAGTTGAAAGATATTGATATTAATATGTAAGGCCTGAACTGCATCCCATAGCAGAATAATTTGTTTTAAATACGTTGAACTATTGAGAACAAAAATAGCCGGTGTATGATAAGTTTAATCGTATTCATAGCCACGTTGTAAAGCAAATGTAATTAATCTTGGCTTGAAGATATTTGTGCGATATAAACTCGTGAACTCGACCCAGCATCAAGTCACGGATATGCTAAAATCGTAAGATCCAGTTCAGTCAACTACGAACATCGTGGTGGATGAAAATATTGTGGTGTGTGTGTCATTAAAATACGAGGATTATTGGTCATGGGGATTACCATAAAAGGGAAAAAATGTTCCAAAGTCTAGTACATTAAAAAAATGTATGAAGTTCCAAACACCATGCAAAATTGTAAACTACTCTGTGTGACTGATGCACAGATTATATATAATCAAATAAAATGGTAATTCATAAAACGTAAGGTAATCAACTAATCAACTTGCAAAATATATTAGGTTAAAGCTTTTGTGTCATTTCACAATCTCAATAATTTTTCTTTTCAATTTCTTAAACTATTTTGAGTTCAGAAAATCCAACCGTTCCAAATACTAATTTTAAACTAGTAATTAGAATTTAATAACTCATATAGAGAGAAAACCCGCATTCATGATTCCGGATAATTGATTGCATTTTAAAACCCATGTCTGCCAGTGGCATGTACAGATTGTCTGAAATATTTGCTACATTTGCATACATGATTTGTTTTAAACCACGACTTTTAAATTTCTAAAAAAAAAAGATATTAAATATTATAAGATTTCGGGCGTTTACCAAACAACCTTAATTTGTTGGTTTGAAAAATATAGTCTCGCTGAGTCTATGACTTCCTGTAATCCACATCTACGTGCTATCTCGATTTGGTAATTTGTTGTATGATTCATTCATTCCTTGTATGATAAGACATTCCCGACAAACTTTAAGCCATTTAAGCCATTTTATATCTACATAAAATCATAATCCAACTTAAACAATCCAAAAGTAAAATTTTTAATACTTAAAAGTACTATCATCAATGAAACCAAGTCCCTTAGTCAACCCAACATAAGAGGTTAAACAATGAATGAAATACTTTCCGTAAGGCCCATTTTCCACCAAATCCTACATGCTATTAGGTACAATAAATATTCACTGGTTTCAAACAGTGGCATCGCAGTTCCATTTACTACAATCACAGTTTTTTAATAAACAATTCCACTAGAAAAAATAAATTTTAGTAACAAATAAATAAATAAATATAACTCTCTGTGGCCATGCAATTCACCCTTTTCGGTTTTGTAATCCAGTTCAGATCAAAACCTTCCCTTTTGTAAGCTGATTATTCCAGACAACCAGTTAATTTAACTTTAAGTTCCAGCCTATTTGTATTTCGAAACGGCTTATGCAGATTTGGATTTCTTCTTGATGTACGCCTTCCGGAAGAAATTGGCAAATAGCATGAAATAAGTAGAGTACATTGCAAATGCAAGGTGAATGTTGCTGTAGGGCCGTTTGCACTCTTGACCAGACACTAAAAGGGCAAAGAATAATTTAATCCGAATGAAACAACAGTGTTTAAGGTTCATTGTCTAAAACTGGTTAAAGCCTTCTTGACTTACGCTTGATGTAATAAGTGTTGACGTTGATAATAACTCCGACAACCATTTGCATAATCTGAAGAACGGTGATGGCCATTGGTATGTGCTTTGGAATTTTAATATGGAGGACCTGGAGGAAGGAATAATATCCACTACATTAAATGCATATAACGCGTCGAGTAGTTTATCATTTCCTGTAATGTAGGTTAAATTGACAACGCTCAGCTATACATATATGACGGTTGACCTAAAATCCCATTAATTCTTTAATTTAAATACTTGCGTAATTACTCCAGGAAGTAAATGGTGGAGGGTTTTGATTATCAAAGAAGAGATCATATTATTGCGTCATTTAAACCGTGAATGACGTTCAGACATGCGGTGTTCTCGGGTCCGTTTACTTAGAAAAACGACGACCCTCAATAATAGATGTTAAATTCCCCGGAATACTTAACTCAGTTTAAGAGATTTAACGTCAATAAAATGCAACACATCTCTTTATGATCAAACAAAGGGACGTCTGAATTTCTGGATTCTTAGCTCAAAATCTAAATGCTTTCATATAACTGGGTTGTAAATGAGCTTTGTTTCCTAATATAATTTTAAATTCGAGTTGGACTGCTAGACCGAGGTTACTTACCTTCATAGCGTAGTATGTATACATGGCCTAGAAATTTAAAGAAAATACATTAATTAGTTAATCAAAATCAAATGGAGAATGTTGCAAATTGACAAATCTATTTGAATAAACAATTACCATATGAACTCCGTAGTTCATGGTACAAAACCATCGGCTGGAGGGATCATAAGCCGAGTAAGCGAACCAGCAGTAAATCAGCACGGTCACATGATGGTACCTAATAGAGCCATAATTACTGTGTAGTTGTTCTATTAAAATGACAAGCATGTACTTTTTTTCATCAGAACAGTCGATATTAAATTTTCCAAATGCCTCCATTAATCAAACTTTATAATTAAAGTCTTTAAAACATCAAAGTTAAATTCGCTGCAACTAATTCTAAGGACGAAATCTACCAAATGCTTTTACTTTATTATCTAAGGTCATGTCATATATCTCACCAGTGTAGAAAAATGAGCTTCTGTTTCCTCAAAACGATAAATGCAGTGTCCCCGAACTCGAACATTTTTGACCAGGCAAACAAGAGGCCCCATAACGAAGTTGCGATGTTGTGATTATCTCTGCGTAAAACATAAAGTCATGAATAAAATTATTTGTACAATGCGTTGTTGCCTGGTATGAATATTCATAAAATTGATAGTAGGGCATAAAAATGACACATAATCCATTTCACTTTCCCACAAGCAAAATATAATCTTTCACATAAAAGCAAAGTATTTAAGTCAGGAGACAGAATAGCCAATCTTACGCAAAACAAACAGATCTCTGGATCCCACCTCCTCCAATAGTTGAGACAGTCCATTCATACCACAACTCTGGGATGGAGCGGAAGAATCCGGTGGCAGAAAATAGAGCAAGTGACACATTCCACACTAGAAGAGCTCGTCTTAATTCAAAGGGTTCCCTATTTTTCATTAAATACTTTCCTATAAATATTAAGGCCACGTAAGTGGCGGAAGCGTAAAGGCTCAAGTTCCAGTTCCGATGCATCCAGTCGTGCCATGGCGTATGATCGTACTTCTCCAATTCGAATATATGAAGGTATCTGTCCTCGTAATGCGGTTCCACCGGTGGCCCGCTATGACCCGAGTTCGGGTACCGGATCTCCGTTTCGACACTCATTTTGCAGACACTCACCGAGCAGGAAGAGTCTGGGAACCTTCCGTTTCCCTCTAGTTAAGATACCCTGTACAGGAGGTGTATCAATTGATTCAATTTTATCGAACTGTAACCATGTTCTAATGTACACTATTCACTATTTACGATAGAACGATAGAGACAGACAAGAGAGAAGAAGAATAAAAAAAATAGCCGAGCGAAAACTAGGTTTCTAGGTGTTCTTAAGTTTGGGCAAGTTGCCCTATGCAGACGAGAAGGTATGTTTAATACGGTACATGGATTACATACATCACAGGTGTTTGCATCTCTTTGAGACTTCTAAGACCTGCTTAATTTGAACTAGCAGAAGGACTAGAATCGGTCATATACAGGTTTTTAGGAATCTTCATCTCCTCTGTAGAAGATACTTAAGTGGGCTAGTAATGTTTTGGTTCGTAAAGTAATCCTCGTCTAACTCGAATCTTCTCCTAACCCAGCATAATATAAGCCGACGTATCCTACTGATCCTCTAACACTTGCCCCATCCATGTTATACTACCAAACCGTTTGGTTCTAAATCCCTAAAGAATCATCTCGTCTAACGCTACTATATATATACCATTCCAAATGGGTTACGATTAGGCAAGAAAGCTAGAGGAATTCTAGAGGGGTTGAGCCTTCTCTTGTTGAGATGAGAATTCACATCTTTCCTGATTTAATGCAGCTCAATAACAGAATGAATGAATGAATGTTAGCAGGAGTTGAATATAATTTGATATGTTTTAATGGGTGCGGAGCACTCTTGATACCATAACATTGTATTTGTAAGATTCGTGACCTTCTTTATGCAGACAATGAGCATTGACTTTAAAGTATTTTAAATTTTAATGCATAGATTTATTCTGCAACATATTTTATATAGTTGAATACATGAAACTGAATAGAACGTCCAGTAATTCGTTTAGATTCGTTTTAGTTATTCTAGTTCTAGTCCGGCACGGAATTGCAGTTAGTATTTCAGTAGCTTCGGTTCGTGTTAGTTCTACTTACCATAACAAAACTAGAACTAAAATGCAGTCTTGTTTTAGTTCTAGTCCCCTTAACTATTAACGTATGGTAGAATGACTAACAACAGGCTGTGTTTTAACAATTTTCAGCTACAAACTGTACAGATAGGGTTTTTATTCAACTCCATGCACATACTATTTATTTATGTATAAGTTTATAGGAGATAGTTCGACAAAAATAAGGAAATGCATGAAATTACTTTCCAGCAGGAGGACCCACGGGGATTTGCAAATTCTGCTCCAGTTCCTTGGATCATAAAATCTCGTTCCGTAAATGTTTATAAATTGGGTATTTTCCGCCTGTCAACGCCCCTTTTCAGTCAATTTTTTAGAACAACGCAACGGAATAAAACAAGAGCCCTCCGAGTTTGTCGATGAACTTTTATTTATACTGAATTGCCCGAGAACACTAAAACTTGTCCCAGCGGTTGATAATTCTTTCAGTAAAATTTCTTCAAAGAAAGTATTAAAAAATATTTCGATGGTTTCGATGCTTGCTTGCTGTTTCAAACTGTACTCCCAAGTAGTCCCAAGTATTTTCACATGGTAAGAGGATGCAGATAATAATTATAAATGCAAATTGACGTCTGCCAATGACTATTAGTTTTAATTAACGTATCAATGTATGCACATAGTATTAAAGAAGAGAAACAACCCCTAATCTCGAATCGAGGATTGTCGCTATTGTCAATTCAATGAAAAGAATACCTGGGATTAGAGCTTAAGCTATCACAAACACTATAGATAGTTTCGTTATCGAGGATAAGCTGGTATTGGTTTTTATGAATAAGATTTTTCTTATCGATATTTTTAATGCATTCAGGATCCGTTCAAGCAGCCAAAATTTGATGTGTTCTGATGTTCTGTATATAGTGAAGTAATTTGCTGCATGTTATCTATTATTATTACGACGTGTCGTTAGGTTGGAAATTACATATAATGCGAATAATTTGGATAAGTATCCGTCCAAGCGTTTACAGGCGGTCTCATACTTTTCTATAATAGGGTCCTTCATTGCAACGCGATGAGATAATAATTGGACGTGCCAGACTTTTTGAATGAGCCGGAGCACCCGTATGGAGTCCTAAAACTTGTCGTTACTCCCCTACAATCCTTTTAATGTCAACGTCTTATTTTGATATAGACAACGTAGAGCATGTACATTTAATCTTATAGACACGGACAGAGGGAAATGACCAGAGCCTTTTCGAGGCGTTGACCAAAAGTTATCAACCTCAAACTTTCAACCCGAATATATTTTTACTGAGCTTGTGATAACGAACTGAATTAACAAGATGCATGTTCTCTTAAAATTTGGATAGAATTCTTTCAAATAATTGTAGTTCATTAGATGGTATTATCGTCATTAAGCAATTGGGAACGGTTTAAAAGGTCATTTTGGCTTAAGCACTCTTGTTCGCGATACTTTTTGAAAGACGTCACAATTTTACAAGTGAAAAAATCTGAAAGTACGCAGACTAGAATATTTTAAATCAAAGTCAACTCTAGGTTATGAAACTTGTTGGATACTTTTCGCTGACTGTATACTTAAATATAATTACATGTGCGACGACCTTTTAAACGACAGAAAATTTTTCACTTTAGAGAATTCTGTAGTTTTGGGCAATTGCAGAAATTAGTCGTTAGTTTGATAAAATCACCAAATTAAAATCTCTGTTTTTATTCCAAAATCTAATAAAATTTAAACCAAATCTCTAAAACGTTGATACAGATTACTGAGGTTTTTAATTCCAATACTTTTTTTGGAAACCATGCATTATTATTCCCTGTAAAATGTTTTTGAATTTTGAAAATGATACTATCCACGACTGCCACCACTACCACCACCACCACTTCCGCCGCTTCCACCGCTTCTGCCGCTTCCCCCGCTTCCACTTCCATAGCCGCTTGAAGGTTGTGCATTACGCCATCCAAATCCTCCAAATCCAACTCCACTCGGATTACCTTGAAATAATAAAACGCTATAGTTAACAAAAACAACTCAAATATTGAATATAAGTTTACAAAAAATTACCAGGGAAGCCACCGCCTTGTTGGTAGCGTTCTCGAGGACTGTTAAACCCTTCGGCAGCTAGTGGGGCTACAAGTGCACTACAATGACAGTAATGCATTTTGAATTTTAATAATAAAATATTAATTTGTCAATAGCTGAATTATTTCTGTAATTATTCCTGGTTAAGGAATATACTAACCTTCCTGCAAAACCCGAATTGGGGCCAACTGATCCTGCTCCCTCAAATCCCGTCAACGACACACCATAAGGACGGTTGTTTCCGGCTTCTGTTTCGAGCAGTTGACAAGCAACCACAGCTAATACCACGACTTTGAAAAACATGCTTGCAGATTTAGAGTAATTTTTGAAGACTAAATCATCGTATGGCACCACATTCTTTTATAATCTATCAAGGAGGCAGTATTTTGTTCACTGACAGTTGTAACTCTTGATCTTAGCTAATTAATTTCATTGCATCATCGGTATTCAGTGCATTTAAGTTGCAAATTTTGCAATAGGCTAATTACTTAGAAACACTGTTTTTGTGGAATTCCAATCATTAACAATATAAGGTTTCAACCTGTCATCTGCCCACTTGCATTTGTTAGATCTACAATACCTCGAGCTTAAACACATTAAGCTACCTCCACGATAACACGATATCGTTCTTAACTTAGAAATAAAATTGTGTAGGCTGTGAGTTTAATTCAGGCTGGATTATATCTAAAACAATTAAAGCTTGCACGCTTACGAAATGTGTAGTAGGGATTATTGCACTGCTTTTGAAGTCGATGAGTTGTTGCATGAATAGTTTCTGAAGACAATATTATGTAGTAACCTGGCCGATTAAAATTTCTGAGGTTTTATTACTGTTTTGCTCATCAACGTATTAATTAACGATGTTGGCGGATTGGGTTATGCTCCACTTCCTTACCACATTTACCCTCTAGTTGTGTTAAAGAGAAAATTTTTAATTCGATAGGATTTATCTATATGCTGTCCTGGATTTTACATTTTGATGTGACGAACCTGCATGAACGAATACGTCTGCTCATTGAGATTTTGCGAAATCAACTTTTACAATCAGCTTTCTGATTTTTAGACAGGGTTAAAATCAAATTGATACGTTACAAAGCCTCCTTTCCTAATCTATTCGATTCACAGTCAGCTTAAAATGCATATGGATTAATTGTATTTCATGATATTAGAATTTGCAAATTATATATAGGAAACAATGAGTTGGAAAGGTATTTTCGGCAATTGTACGGGCATTTGACATCTGTCTACAGTTGTCTATAGATAAACTCAAACAAGGGTCTAAAATTTTTGTGTCTGTGTCATCCAGTGAACCAGACAAGGAGAGAGAGGAGACTCACGGTACTGAATTCTCCTCTTGAAGCGTGTTTGCGGTTTACTTTAATTAAATTTCCAACCTGAAAACATTGTGCTTTTGATCCCAGCCCAGACATACCACTCTAATAAATTCATTTCAGTGGTCGGTCCTACTAGTTTACGCTAGCCGTCAAATTGGATAGCACAAATTAGATCATCCGAATCTTTTGTCTTTATAATTTAAATCGACAGCGTATTTCAAGTTCAACTATGTATGCATATATTAGTATGCATGACTCGTATTGAATAGCCAATTCGTGCTAGGATTTAACACAGTCTTTTTGTATTGGGGAATGTCAGTATTAAATAATATTTATTCAAAATATGTACAGTTGCGACAATGTTTGAATTAAACTTCAGCATGAGATTATAATGAAAACGAATTCTTTTGGCGCGGCTATTGCTCAACCAAATATTTCCAATTTTTCAATCGTATGAAATATCTCATTGTCTCCCGTATTATCGCTCTCGGATATAACCACAGCACAGGGATGTGTTTTTAACATTTTACATGCGGATGACGCTAGCGGAAAGGACTTATTTTTTCAGTTAACCTAAAACGTTGGGGTTTGGCCTTAAAAAGCAATTACTTACCTAGAATGCCACAAAACATTGGTTGACGAGTTTCCCACATTTGCATTGACCTTCATTATAATTTCAAGCCTTGTATTGCAGCCGAGATGAACATTTTGTATTAAAAATCGTCCTTTAACACGAAAAATTTCAATTATTTCATCGCTCAATAAGCTCGGACAGTTTCGTTGATATTTTTATATTTTATTTAGAATACTCTTACTGGCCTGACAGAATTCATGATTTCAGCAGATTTTATACCTGTAGCAAACTTGGCTTAGATTCTGAAACTACAATTTAAGAACAGAGAGGATTTGAACAGATTTCGAGCTAAACCCAAAAAAAAACGGATAGAAATAAATTTCTTCAGGTTTATGTCATTTACAGTTTTAAACTTCGTTTGAATGTGCAATTGATGATTAAAAACGTTGTTTAGCTATTTAAAGACAGATGAAAATAAAACCCGGTTTCTAAAGCTGTCAGGCGTTATTGCGGCATTCAATAAAAAACAGGGTATAATTCTAGGAATTTTCTGGTGTCCAACACGGAATGAGGCTTAAAATATCCAATAGTTAGCTTAAATTATAATGATGTACTATTTACTTTCATCAGCATAAGCCCAAGGATGCCGGATGCCGGATGGTATCATCCAGTTCATTAGTTCAACATCCTTTATTCCCACCTTCACAATAAAACCTCAAAGCGGCTTATACACAATATATCATTATATTTATAGCTGGTGATTCAGAATCCGCCCTGCCCCAGCAATTTGAAAGTTGCAGAGTCAAGGTAATACAATAAAACGATCCAGCGCCATATTTTCCATGATAAAACGAAGCAATAAATTTAGATGGGAGGGTTACGTCAAGTTCAGCAATTCACTCCGTGTCATATTCCGCCACGGTGTCAGCCTCGTCTAAGCCCTTACTTGTATCAACTTGAACCGAAACTTGTCGTTTGAGAGAAGGACGTATTCTTGTCAAAAAACGAGATGCTATAATAGCGGCTGATCGAGATGTCATTTTGTCAGATTGCTTTTTATTGCCTGTCCCATCATTATCTTCACTTTCTTCGCTGCTGCTCAAAGAAACGCCGGGAAAGGCTCCTTGCACAATCGGATACATCGGTGGTCTTTTTCCCACAGGTAAAACCTCCCTACCCTCTCTTCCCAATGTAGACATCTCGGGAACTGAGTGTCGTTTTTGGTCAATTGAAATGGACCTACCCAGAATTGATGATACTGTTTCTGCTGATAACCGTCTGGGAATAGGGGTTACCGCACCAGGCGGTCGGAGTAATGTACCCGAGAAAGTTTCATCCATAAATTTGTCAACTCGAAACCCGTTTCCTTGATCTTCAATTGTTGGGGAGAGGTGTATTTCGACAGGAGGGAGGGGGGAGGGACATCGACTTTTGTCTTGCAATAAGCTGAGATGGCCCAAGGAACTTTGATGGATCTCAGAATCCTCTGTGTCTAAGTAGCCCCTCAATTCGTCAGAACTGCTTCCACTATCCTCCGATTCCTTGCTTTCACCTCCGATTTTACTTTTCGATATCCGTTTTGGCAAGGAATCAACCGGCTCTGACGATGGTCTCGAAGCAGGAGGTGGAGAAAGCTGTTTATCCGATGAATCGCCTGACATGATTGAAATATCTAGTTCAGGGCTAATATGACCGGGAGAAACGGGCATATAGGGAGTTGGCGGATAACTTGTCATTCCATCAACGGATCCGCCAAATAAGTCCACTTCTGATCTGGCCTTGGAGCTGAGAGAGAGGTATCTTCCTATTTTCGATTCAGGTGGGAATATCTGGAAGTAACAGAATTTATAAGTCATTCAAATGGCCTTTGAAGGCTAGTGATTTCCTGAGTCGTCTATGGAATTGTCATTGTAAACTTTTATGACATCTCATTTCTCCTCAAGATGAACCCTTGCAATAAGTTGATGCAACCGAGACAAATTTATTTTATATGGCTTGTAACATCCTTTGACTGATGCTGAGAGGAAAGAAGCCTGGCCGGAATGCCCTAATTTCCTTATTGTTTCGGTTTTAGCTAACTCTATTATATACATCCCTGCGACAAAAGCTATAATCAATAGACTGCAATCTTTTAGACGCTATATTGCAATTCGTCAGCGCAGTAGAGCATGACATGTTTTCTTGACGGATGCCAGGGCAATGTTAAAGAAAATTAACTTATTCCATCTCTCCGTTGTGATCAATTAAGGAGAGACAGCAGAGTGCAGTCAAGCGGTAAAGCAGTTGATGCCATAAATTTTCCAAGCTAGAATTGGGCAATACAAATTTGCAAGCTATTGTTTTATAGTAGTAGATGAGCAGTTGAATGCAAACGTGCATATAGTAAAATGTCACAATGATTTTAGCCCACAATACAGTTTAAGGACGCCTGCAACGGGATCATTATTTACATTTTCAAGCAGCCTGGTGAGGACAGAATTCCAAGAGGATTTCGTTGCAATTTCCTATTCTACGGAAATATAGTTAGCAATTTGAACTCACTCGTTCAGTCGATTTCGCTGCAGTTTGCTCATTATAGCTCAAACAGTTCATTCATTCACTAGACAATAGACAGTAAAATCTACCTTCTTTGTTCTGGAATTACTCAATTCCAGATCGTGAATCTATCTTTGTCTTTCATCCTTAATAACTAGATGTGGCTAGTCGATTTTAATTTTAACGAACAGAGTAGATAATGCAGACACTTAAATTTTAACAAACATGGGTTGGATTTTTTGGTTATTTACTGAAAGCACTATTATCATATAACTACAAAGTAAGAATACTGAAAACAATAGGTTTTTATTCCATGCTATAATACACCAATTTGAAATTCATCTATGGCAAAAAATGCATCATTTAAATGCGTCTACTTTCAAAACTATGTTATAGTCGAAATTAGTACCATTTACAACCAAACAGGGTATCAATGTGATATTAAGTTGACTCAATAAAAATGTTACCCAATCATTTTGTCAGTTCCCTTTATTTTTATTCTAATCCAAGGAAATAAATACCTATATTACGCGTAATGCACAAGTAAAAAACGTTAGGTACAAAGTGTTATCATCGTCTGTTTCTGTCATTCTCCGTATTATGTGAATATGTAGCAAATTTTTCATTTACGTTATCGTCAAAACCATCGTTCGTCAGGAGTTGAATTTAAATTTTCAGCAAATAAAGTCGAGTAATATTTTATTGCAAAGCAAAGTTTTATTTTTTTTCTTGCAAGAAGAGAATCTCAAAAGCAAAACAAGTGTAAAAATCAATTACCTGCATCATTGCATCGATTAACTTGGGCTGTTCCTGTTTGTTTTTGATAATAACTTCTTCTCCCAACTCCGATAGAGAATCCTGACTGGTGTTGTCTGCATCCGACTCCCTGACTGCCACAGAGACCTTACCTCTTTTCATATTTTCTTTCATAAGTTTCCTAATGATAAGAGTCAGAAAATGCCATGCCATATCCTTATTAGAAGTCTTGAGTGGAGCTTAAGTTAAAATACCGTAAACGGCTACTTGGATACTTACTTGGCTTTTTTCTTCATGATTTCTTGAGAAGACGGGTAGTCCCTAATGGCCTCATCGAGGCCGTCTTTATTGAGCACGAACAAGTTTGCAAAACCAGCAGCTCTGCGGAAAATGGAGCAAAAAACAAAATAAACGGTGTGCAAGGTTAAGCTAAATGCTTCGGTGTGATGATGGGCAGGAAGTTACTTTGGATAAAATGTTCTCTACTACATAGAAAATAGAACTGTGTTCGGATTTAAGGCACATGAAGTAATCGGAGATAAAGTCCTCCGAGGCTTCGAATTAGACCACAGAGCGGACTGGAACAATGGTAAATATATTTGCAGAATTACTTCATCAACATTTATTTCCGGCAGTTTAGGAAGACCTTTAGTACACTAGGAAAGCGGCTAAAAGGAGTGTAAAATCTTTTGTTCCTTCTCAATTTCTGATATACCTCACATCCGCAGTCCTTTTATTCATCCCTCCAATACCCAAAAGTGCTATTTCTCCAAAAACGGATCCTTCTCCCAAAGTTACCAGAACTTGCTTCCCCGTCGCACCACCGACAACCTGGATTTTCCCACTCTTGACGATGTACATTTCTCGACCAACTTCTCCCTGAAATGCATCAAATGCAGAATTTTCATGAGCTAGCAATTCGAATAAATAAGTAAATTCTTGTGCAGGGACAAGTCCGTCTGCATTCAGAATTTTAAGTACATGGAACAAGGCTTCATTGAGTAAAATACCTTCCGACAAACATAGTCTCCAGGCAGGAAGATAATGGAACGGAGCTTCACAACGAGGTCTCGTAAAAAGGCGACCTCGCAGCTCTGGAAAAGCTTCACTTTGCTTATAGTTTCAACTACAACATAGAATATAATACACATATAATGTATGAAAATTAAATTATTTTACGTTATGGAACTTGACGCTGTATGCATTTATTTATTTTACACCATACCGTGGAGATTTAGAGCCACATCAGTTCTCATTTTATGCGGAAGAAGGTCCAATATCTTACTCTCGTCTGTATATGAAATGAAGTATACATTCAAATGCAATGTGTAAAATTTTGTGCTGAGGTTTCGACTGCAATGCTCATTTTACCAGTGCAGGTATCGATTATTGATAACCAACAAATGTTATCACATGATTACTTTTTATTATTAACCCTATCATGGAGAAATTCTATATAATTCCGGTATCGATTCGGACTTTAATCGGTTAAGTAGCCTTTCATGTCATGTCTACCCTCATTTTTCAATCAAAGGTCAGAACCGTGGAGCACTAATATATTTTATGAGGCAGAGAGAGTGAAAAATACCCACGGGGCACATGCAACGATGGATGCAAATGGGATACGTTCTTTCAGAATGGGGAATGGTACATGCCAACTAGAAAACTAGACCGTGTTTTACCTTCGAACAAATTAGCTGCATCACATGTCACGTCACTATGTTTTATTCATCAACCTCTCTGAAACTAATTCTACAACTGGAATGCAAACTGCAACTGACAAGATGGACAATTTTCGCTTAAGCTAAGCAAAATGTAAGCTAGTGGGGAATTAACACTAATTTGTTAAAAATTCTACCCTTGTTGACTCCACTTTCATCTTCCCCACGTCTTAAGATTACTACACAAATATTTACGGCTTATGTACATAATGATATAACCGTAATACGTCTCAGTCTTGGTTTGTAGGAAATTTAATTATGTTTTATAATTGCATCCTATTACGGAACTGGAAAGTCGTCCGAGAAACTCTTCTACTTTATGACAGTGCAATGAATAAGTTTTTTAAAAGCCATTAGGAACGTCTCAAAACTAACTAGCGTTAAATAGCCTTCACACTAATTGATTGTAGTGCATTAGGCCAAGCTTGTCACAGCCTTGTCAGTGAGCGTTTTGAGCCTATTTTCTCAAACTCAGCCCTCATAGCTTGGCTGGGCACAGCTATCTAATAAATAGAACGCTCAGGGAAAAGTTGGCGTTAAACACTTTAATAACATTACCAAGTGTTTTTTGTTGTTCCCATGTGTAAGATAGCCAGAGCTGAACTTTCTTCTGCAACTTTTTGGGTACCCCTAAATGATGTAGATGACTTATAGCTGCGTATACTGAGGCTCGATACTCGGTTTGATTTTTTGTAGCGGTAGCAATTATATCTCGAATCTGACAGTCAAAGTTAAGAAATTATTAATTAGTGTACAATATTTTTTTGGGTGGATTGATTTATACATTTCTAAACGGATTTAAATGACAGAAACCAAGATAGCGGATTCTATACGTATTTTCCTATGACCTATAACCTACCTGTCCAATAAGTACGGCAAACACGAACACTCCACTGAGCCACGCAAATATCATAAACAGGTATTCCATCTCATTTTCAGGTTTTGGGTTTTTGCCGATGCTTGTGGCCGTTTTAGTTGCAAAATAAAAACATCGTATGTATCTGAAACATGATAATTTTGTGAATGAAGCTTAAATTTTTATTCTTGTTTTAATATCATTCCGTTTTTTATGTTTGCTCGGTTTAAACAAGCCCTTTTCCTCAAAATGACCTGATATATCGATATGGAGTATAAGAAGGAAAGCCCTAGAGATAAGTATTTCCACTGCCATTTCTTTCAGCATTATTGTGACACAGGAAGCACCTACTTCACATTTTCTTCAGACGAACATATCTCGAATTCTGGACGTTCGTCTCCTTCATATTGTTGTATTCTGAATGGTTTTTTATTCTACTATTCCACTGGGAAATGTAAAGCGTATGTCAATCTTAGAAAAAAAATCATGATTTTGACATGACGTTTCGTTGACATCTTTCATTTTCTTACTTGTTTCCCGACAGTAGATTTTCGTAAGAGCATATAAAGCAAATAAATCGAAGGCATAAAGAACAAGTCAATGTCAATAGCAATACGCGTCCTGTTTCTGGGAAAGAATACCGTCCGTCCATTCAACGTCGACAGGAATTGATTAACTTTGTTGTGTCCTTTCGGAATGTCATTCGTATAGGTACTCTGACAAGTAAATGTTTGAACTTTTAACAATATATTTTTCCAAGTTCAATTTCAAAGCATTTCTGGTAAATTAAGACAGTTTAAAGTTCAAATAAATTGCTTACGCGTTTCCATCACCATCAAACGTCCACGTTGTTGTTCCGATACCCTCCCAGGTCGACAGTCCATAATAAGCGCAGGCATTCGAGTGTATCATGTACATCATATAGATCATCGTATAAGTAATTCGAGCTCCATGCGGAGATGCTAAGATCGTGTCGAATCTCCTGAAAAGCTCCCAATACGTTTCAATCTTTCGCAAAGGTAAAATCATTTTAAACATTTTATTTTAATATCAAAAACATTTTAGTAACTGACGAATTTAATTTATGAAGAAGAACAATCATATTTAAATGTACATGCATTCACATTGCCATAAAGTCTGCAAGGGACCTTGCAAATCAACTATGCAATATATCGAAATATCCAGGACCCTAAAATGTATTCCCTCAAACCCAGTATTACACTGTAGTTGCCTAAAATTATTAATTTACCTTCAACATCCTTGGTAGGCGAAGCAGAGGATAATTTTTGTATAACAGCGAAACCAAAATGTCAGCCGGGAACAAGGCCAAGAGATCGATCTGAAAGTGCAAAGAATTGAATAGAAATCCGGGTCCAAAACTCAGTTGGCTATACATCAGGGGAATTCTCAATATTTTTTTTAGATACAGTCAAGATACAGGAAGGAAGATAAGAGCTTCTTGCAACTTTACTTTCTTCATTGGAAGTTTAGGGTAAGTACATCATCAAACAGCTTTCCATTTGCCATCTCCTCCCTTTATAAGCCCCAGAATCGGATTTACTTGCTTACTTTGAATTGCAAAGTTTTGAAGTAGCTTTTTCGGGTTTCCAAAGGATCCTTAATCCAAAATCCCTCCCGAATGAACTTCCTATGGCATTTAAATGCGATTATATCCACAAAATACACAGCATCTGCAAAATAGTCCAAGTAGCTCCAAATATGAAGATTTTCAGCGGTCTGGTATGGAAATATAGCTCGGAGTGGAATGACCCAAGCGTTGTACAGAAAGCAGGCAGCGACAAGAACCAGCCAACTTACATACAACGTCCCTATACATGATCGCATTTTCAGTCAATACTAATTAAACCTCTATCACTTTCACCCTATTGAGTAAGAAAAATCCTGCCACCATCAGATCTCACCATCGCCATCAAGGATGTAGTTGCACGTCAAAAAGTTAGTAAGACTCTTCAACTTCCGCATACAACCTCCTTTTACTTTCTCCGAGATTGACTTCCTTTTACCACCTCCGAATTCTGAAGGATCCGGAGAGCTCAAAACCCTCAGTCGGTCCAATAAATTCCCTTCTCCTGTTCCAGAAGCCTCGTCTGTAAATTAGTGTCATAAAAACATAACAAGTTTAGGGCCTGAAAGGAAAATGCACGCTATTCATCTTCCCTGGCTTCCTTTCGGTTCATACAAGTCAAATTCCTCGAAGAGGGAATACAGAAATCCTTTTGCACGATTGGTTTGATTTAATTCAAAGGGTTTGTTCTCAACCGTTGGTAAGAACTACATTGGATTGGAAGAAGACACCCTAAGAATTGAGATATGATTTTTTGCGCTAGTTGGGTTCGTCATGTTTATGTAATCATTAGATTTCACGTAAAGGATTCAATCGACATAATGACACAGACGAAAGCAGTAGTAGAAAAAATACCCTGTGTAGTGTTTTCTAGTCTAGGATAACATAAATCCCGTGTGGATACTAAAGATTGATGAGGAATGCCAGTATGCTGTAAAAGAAATGAACTTTTCAGACCTGTTTCTGATTCTGAAGAAGACGGTGTGGGCAATTGCTGGATTTTTGCTTTTGTCCTCTTTGTCCGTGCCGAGAAGGCACTGACGAGAGACTTGAGACGCTTCTCAAGGAGTTCAGCACTTTCCGACTGCAGCCTGCACATTTCATTAGGTTAATTAATAGTACCGATCTTATTAATTTGAGTTCTTTACTAATCTTACTAATCTATACTTTATATAATTACTATTCTTCCTCTATTCTATCGATGCATCTATCTATTGCATATTGGGGTGTGTTTTTACTATAAAAATCGGATCTCACAAAGCACGAAGAAGCAGGGGGATAGGGAATGGCTACAAAGGATCATTGTCAGTTATTTCACCCATTATCCGTGACATTCCTGGAAATATTTTTTAAGTCTTGTTTACATGGATTGTATCAGTGATTTCAAATAACACCTAGGAATTCTATTTACCGAAAATAAGTTCACAGAGCCGACGAACCATTCTAAACGGGGAGGTTTATAACCCCAGTTTTAACCTCCAGCAGTTTATCAGTATGTTGTCGACAAATATCGCGGTGACTGTGATATTTGCAGAGCTATTTGTGTATTTAAATCTTGAAATTTAGTAGGATCCGCAATCGAAGGATCGTTATTTCATTCTACCTCAAAACAAATGGTTAAAAACAAATTAATGGCCCCTGGAAATGATTTATGAGACGTTTGTCAAGGCATAATTTAATTTTCTCAAAAAGCTCTTAGCTGGACGAGTTTTTTTTGCAGATTTTAATATCAATTGTTGTTCAATTATACAAAAAATTCTATTAAACCAAATAGAAAAAACGAGGAACTAGCTTTCTAGGGTTTTATCAGAAAGTTTAAATTAATAAAAGGTAATGTCTGCCCTGCACTTTTATCATCCCCCGCAATCTCTCTATTTCCGTCAAAAGTAGAGTTTTCATCCTAAAGTATTAGAGTAAAAGGCTAAGGTCGCTATCACATTCCTTTCGTAGGGTGACGTGCCTTCTCACACTTATTACACGGAAAAAGAGAAACCTAACTGTTCCAAATCAGATTGGTGTTCAGTGGAACCTGCATCAGATTACAGAGCTAATAATACCTTTGCAACCCTTCGTTCAAGGCCCAGTTGCTCATAAATCCAATAATAAAAATTACCTTAACATTCGTAACACACTGAGCTGTGTGTCTGGGTTCATAAGATTTTTGTTTTTAAATATTACTATATTACCCATGCTATGCTGTTGCTACGCCTAAAACATTCACATTGCAAATCCTACAATTAGTGTATGACAGTCATAAAATAAGTCTCCCGGAATTAACTTAAGCTCCCATGCCGCACAACAATTCTAACTCTGAAGCATGTAATATTGATTTCTTGTGGTGAAATATTTCAAAATTGACCAAAAAGGGAATTTGAATCATTCTATGTCTGCAACGTAAATTTCGTTATTAAAATCCCATTTCAGATTTCATCATAATATTTTGAAGGCACGCTCAAGTTTCATACTACTTGTATAAGACACTACCAAAGTTTTAGAAGTTTTAAGAAGTTAGATTTTAGTAACATTGTAAATCGCTGTATTAAAAGGAAACTTTCGACTTGGGATGAGATGTTTTCAATGAATACCTCAAATTCGATCAACTCGGTAAATACTTCAAATAGCCAAAAAGATCACCCAACTTTTGAGGTTGAACATTGAATAGTTGAAATGCTGCGAACCCGACTTATCTTTAGTCGCTCTTATATTATATGTCCATTCTGAAATTCCAATACTATTCCCAGACCATGAAACAGAGGTATTAAACGTACGATTCTTCATTTGAAAAGTTGTAAACCAAATTGGCTTTAGGATTAAGAGAGGAAATAAAATCCTTTCAGTTGTAGGCTTAGAAGCTTAACTTAACGAACATGATGGAGATCAAAATATCACATAACCTTTTTTATTGTTAATTCCGTATTGAATCTTGAGCAAAAATTTTAAAGCCTTAATTAAATAAGTTACTATATCCTTAACTTCATAGGACCAAATAATTATTTAATCAGTTTCACAAGCGCAATCTTGAGATACAAAATTTTTGCATTGAACTCCACACATATTGGACCCAAACTTGAATTTTATTGAACGAATAAACGCTTTTTTCAATTTAGCAGACGGTTTACTGTTTTTCTAAATAAAATACTCCGGAAATTCGTACAATTGTTATTTGAAGGATTGTTATACTATTCTACTCGACTGTGTTTATTCCTTAAGAGCTTGCATCAATGGTTTTTAATAAAATGTAATCTACCAATTCCTACATTGTTTTTAATTTATTCTTGTAATATAATTGTTATATCCATTGCTTTTAACTGTCTCATAAAAATCTTCTAACACTGCATGCAGGTATGACCTATGTTCATTTTCATTTATTAAAAAAAATAGTACCCACTTTGCTTCTTCACTCAAACTGCGTCGGAAAGCACTGCTTTCACAATTTTCGTTGGGAACTGTCATTCGACGTCTTATCATTGTTGACAATTGCTCATCTTGTCGTTTCGGAGGTGTTGGATTGCGGCTTTCTGTCAAGTGTCGCTCGTCTTCGGTGACAAGAGTGTTAGTCTCTGCTACACTTTCTTGTCCAATTTGCTTACCATTGTCACTTTCTCCCGAAGTAAATTGGGAAATATCCGGAGTTGACTCCTGAACCGAGATTATTAGGAAGGGTATTCTGCTTCTTATCGTTTTTTTGGGTTGTAGATTTTCTCCTTTCTCGGAATCCATTATAAGCTTTTAGTCTTCTCTTAAGACGTTGTCAAGTTGAGAAATATATTAAAATTTCGAAACCTTGTAAAACGACGGAATAGATAGAAGTGAACGGACGCCTTTGGGAACAGCTTGATTGTTAAATCACCATGTATGTTTTGACTTTGTTTAATATTTATTATTGTTTACTCGTCCTTAAACAGCTTCACAAAAAAGTATATTGCATTTTTTGAATTAAAGTAACGTTTTGATTCCAGAATGTGAATGTTCAGTATATGGATAGTGTATTTTGATTGGGAGTCAAAGTAAACAACCTTTTGAACCCAATAAAGGAAAACAAAAATAATTTCACAAACTTTTTCTCTGAAACTAACTACCTGCCACTATGATATTATGTTTTGAAAACAAATCGTTGACTGTGGATAATAGAACGCAAGAAAAGATGACAAATATTTTTCTTTCTTCTTTGGTCCGGAGATTGTTTTAGCATGCAAACGTCGAAATTCACAATATGTATTGGATATCGTGCATTGTCGCAATCATAGTTCTGTGTGGATTTGATTTGAGCCAAATAATAAGCAGAATAACCTCTTTGTTCAGCCGTTTTTTTTTAGGAAAATCAATTTAGTTGAAAACATACTAAAACACTAATTTAACTAAAACTTTAGTTTCAATAGAAAAACCGTTGGGCTCCTAAAATTAAAATGGATATGATACATAAAAAACACGTTGTTGGACAACCTTATTTTTAACTTTGTTAAAAATTTCTAACCCCGAAATAGACCTTTACCTTGTTTATATCTGGGTTTATCATGAAAACTTTTCAAACAACAGACCAACTTTCGCTTAATAGTTTTTATGGATGTAAACTGTTATTGAAATTCACAACAAAATGATAGAGATTGATTGAAGGATGCGACGAGATTGTAGAAGTGCCTAATTTTAAAATCTATCGAATTAAACTGATTTATTTAATCACTCCACACGTATGTGTGACAATATGTGACTGATGTCAGGAATTTTTTGTTCCTTGCAGTAAGAATGTACGACGTCGGCACAACTTTATTTAAAATACAAAATGGCAACACTATTAAATTTAAAAAAATTTATTCATGATGTTTTCCAGATATAATTCTGATAAAAAGAGATTTTTCATGAACCTGAATATTTATCCTGTCCCCAGTGACAGTTGAACCAACTCTGACAAATAGTTCCATTTACAAATTGGATATAAATTGATATTCTTAGTTTCGGCATTTGCACCCACCGACATCAGGTAGCATGACTTTGTTTTTGGATAATGCTGAGTTAGAGGAAATGTGGTCGTTATTTGGTCCTTTTCAGAAATAAAGCGATCATACTGAGCATGATGAAACGATAGTCAATGTAATTAGCCATATAGATCGTAATAGACCAAATGTAATTGAAACCAAAAAGGCTTATACGATCGGATATACACGTTTCCGGAAGTATGATATCCATCCATCTTTTTGTGATGGTTCACTTCGTCTCTTGGATACAACGAAGTGTCAGCCGTGGAAGTTGTAAGTTGTATTCCGTTCTCAATTTGAAGATGCTATCTTGAATTTATCTGTACAAATCCCGAGAGAGCTATTTCTGTATATATTTTTATTGTAGATGTACTTTCACTTTTGAATATTATAAAGTTTTATAATTAAACTCATGACCGTGAAATGACACAAACAAAAGTTTTTAATTTGTTATTCATTTAAACATGTAGTTAATATCTATCGACTTAAATATTCGTTACTATTTGTATGGCTTAGAATAAATGCAAACGAAGGAAATATTGAAAGTCATTTGAATTTGTAGCTTTTAATAACTGTTTATATTTAGATAAATTGCTTTTTTTATTGATTTTGATAATATGATAACATGAAATATACAAACAAATCTTAACTTTGAACAAATTTAACTACTGATTTTTGTCGTTCATTATGAACTCGCTTTAAGAGTGAGTTTAAGTTAATTAATGAACTTATTAGAAAGATAGAAATGTATATCAAATCATTATTGAACTATTCTTTAGATGTGCGGTGCATCAAGTTAATTAAAAGAATTAAAAGTTCTAGAATCCAATCTCTGATTTTAATTTTTAATAAAACAGTGTAGATACAGAGGTAAATCAACTCTCCAAACTCATGGTGGGCTCACAGCCTCAACATTTTTTTAAAACTATTTAATAATATTGGACTATTTATTAAATATTGTTCAAATTAAAATGACGCTTTTTTAACTTCTAATTGTCTCAATTAGGAAAACTACAACTTTCCTGGCGCATACGAGCAGTCAATATATAAACTCTTTCAGTTCAGTCATTCACTGCCTGATGACTAGGGACAACAAAAAATGCAGCTAAAAATGGTCGAAATATGAAGCAAAATATGCAGCTAAAAAGGCCTAAATATGCAGCTAAATATGCAACTAAAAAACCCAAAAACATACCCTTTGAAACCAAAAATAGCCTAAAAGTCATTAATTCTTCGATTTCTTACACTAGATTGTATTTAAGGTACACCTTAAAGCTATCGTCCAGACAATTTAATCTAAACAAATGCTCTAATTATATACAATCCGAACATGTAGCAATTCCCGACTACAAAAAGTTTTAAAGGGAATTCGAGTTAAATTTTCTCAAAAATAAATTTAATGTTTGTAATGCTAATTCTAATAAAAAAATTCCAATTTTTTTAAATATTTTACCCCAAAAGAGAAAAAAAAAATAAACTGGATGTACATAAATTATTCCAAAAGTCAGCTATTTTGATACTAAAAACCCCAAAACAGCAAAATATGCAAAATATGCAGCTAAACTGTAAAATATGCAAAAAATTCAAAATATGAATGGCTCTAAACTTATTGTAAGAGGGCCACTAGTAACCCTGAGAAGTCTCATGAACGTAGGTTCAACGGGAATAATTGCATTTTTGCATATTATGTTGTCCCTACTGATGACTGAGGAATTACAGCTTTTGTTGTTGTTTAGAATTTGTTGACCGACGAAAATTTCCTGGATTCAATTGTTTGTACATTCTTCGAGAAATGATCATGCGAATTCAGTATTCATTCGATTACTTGATTATGTGCTCTGCAAACAGTTCGATAGTGCATATTCCTATTTCCTATACTAGTGTTTCAGAAATAAAGTCATGCTGATGCTAAATCATCCAGTTTTGCAGGTCTTATCCAGCAGAAAAACATTAAAAATCACTAAATATTACTAAAATGGAAAAAAACGCATCAACAGTTTCAATTTCATATTCTATTTGAAAGTATACATTGAAACTTTTCAATAAATCAAACGATCTGAGAAATACGAAAGGCGTTCCATGTCATTTGAGGGATGCAATTAAATATGTTCTTGAACCATTTCTGACTGGATCAAAGAAGCTTTCCCCTATAATTTCTAAAAGGCTTCCACTTCCAGTTCTGTTTGATTCTACTGAAGTAGGATTTAATAGAAGGGTATATGAAACGCAACGTTAGATTCCAGATATCCGGGCTGTGTATATCTCAACATGTTCACTTCTTTTCGCATGAAAGCACGTTTAGACTTTAGATCAAGAGAAAGATGAAATATATTACAACACTGCCATCACTAACCAGAATCCCTCGGATGTGTTAAATTGTGTGGTGAAAGTACCGCATTTGTAATACCGCACTGACGTGATAACCCATTTGATCCTCTTGAACTCACAAAAATTACAGATGTGGTCTGAATGTAGTGCTTGAACTTTTGTCTCTGTATGTATTTATAAAGCACTAATTTTGTTTTTATTAAATGTGATCCCTCAACAAATAAGGCTTCGACTTCGACAAAAAACTTGCAGTTGGGTGCAAGCATTTGATGATTCCTAAAGCGTCTCAAACGTTTTTGTTTAGTTTTTGAGAGCCAGATGAAATTAAATTGTACTTAGGTTTTATAAACCTTTTATTAATCAGTCTGAATTCGTAGATACATCAGAAGAATGATTACTTGCGGCAGACATTACGTTAGGACTGCTCAAGTCTTGCAAGAATTCAATAATAATGATCTTACAGAAGCAACGGCGAGTTGTTTTAAAAACCCGTCATCTCCGATATCAAGAACATCAAAGAGATGAAATGAAATGGTGATCGTCGTTGAAGCAGAACGGAGGAAAGGAAGTTAATAATTCAAAGTAAAAGGAGCTTAGATGGAATGCATTAATAGTTTTCGCCGACGGTTTTTGCGCCGAAGGGAAAGCGTTCAGTTGCATTAAAGACATAATATTACTATTATTTTTCTTCACGGGACGTAGGCTAATCAACCCACTCCTCGCCTTTCCTTGGCAGAAGTCGACGGGCCAACCGAACCGCATCCGATATATTATTAAACTCTCGTCTGCAATTTATTTTGTCGCCATCGGCCCTACAAAAGCATGTAGGCTAAAACACCTTAAAAGTATTCTGGGAAGAATCCCAATCAGTAAAGAAGCTCCTGGTTTTTTCTCTGCCCAGAATTCCAATAAGATGAAGAAGCAGGGCATTTTCAACCCGAACTGGTATGATGATGAAATGATGATGGCATGTACTTTCCCCCATCCATACTTTCAAACTTATCATGCCCTATTTTTACGACTACATGAAACCTCTTACCTTTTTACCTATAGAATGCCAAATAGGAAAAGTTTAGGGATAGAATAGGACATAAAATGTTACGGTTGTTCTGAAAATTTCAGAGATCAAGACCCGGCATAAGCTTATACCTTGCTTCAAAATACGGCTTCCTTGTTGTGTTATAATATCTGCAAGGCCGGATATCAAATACTTTTCAGAAATACAGATTCCTTCTAACTTTCCCCGACTCTGTTGCGGTGATCTGAATAACTTGAGGCAGTGGTCGGGCAGCTGAGGTTGAATATTGCTTTCAGATTGGCGAATTGATTGGAATCCTAACCGCAAGCGGCGAGGCCATACACCGAAAATTATTATGGAAATTTCAATGTCTAATCCCGAAAAAATACATATTCATTCCAAATATTCTTCAGTTTTTGGAATTTGAAATTATATATGAATATTAAGGTAGGCTTTACACGGCTACAGACATATTCATTCAAGGTTAAATTCCAGGACAAGTATGTTTTGGCCTCGAATCTTAACCACCATGTAAACCCATGGTCTATGTTTACTCTTAAACGTAAGCACAAATAAAAGGCAAAGCAGCGGAGCATGTGTCAATTATGAGATACGATTTTAGGATTTCTGGTGTTATAATTGGTATCTAGCAGCATATTGGTCTGATTTATGACCCGAGTCTGCGAGAATGCGGTCATTAAAAGCGTCTGGTAATGATTATGGAGAAACATAATCCATTGAATATATCTGCATATTAGCACATTTGCTCCAGATTTCTCCCATCCCCATCTCATTAATTACGAATGTTGAAGTCATAATATTTGGATTCACAAAGCCCCATCCAACTTGTCAGTATCCTATCATTTATCTATTCATGGTTGATCTGCAGTTCATTTCCATTAGTAGAAATTGAAATGGATGCAATTCTTTATTTAAACTAATATTTTTTACATTCCAAACCCTGGAGTTCGCAGATGGTAATCGTGTGTATAGTTTCAATTGAATTATTGAATTTTCCCTTGATTGAAGGACCCATTGATAGCTAACCGTTCCAGAGTTCCGTGCATATTTTTAGTAGCTTAATCCCGAGTTGACTGCCTTCTGCGGTAAGCAAATTCCTTCAGAAATGCCAGACTGTTCCTCAAGAGCTGTTCTGATGGACTACTGATTAATTGAGAGCCACTCAACAAATCCAACTCCATTATGTCCGCTCTTCCATCTGACTTCCGATTCCTTTCAGGAAGCTAACATGTGTGTTGTTGCTGCGGATGAACGTAACTTTCAAATCAATTAACTAAGCTCTGCGTTGAAACTTTCCCTGCTAAATATTTGATTGAGCAAATACCTTTCAAACGACAAAGGACACAGAATGAACCCTGTGTTTCCTGTCTGATTGATTTCAGATGTGTTAATTGATATTCAGTCTACCGAGATTAAGTGCCCTGAAATCTCAGTTTCCCTTCTGTATGCCAGTATCTACTCTCAGGTTATGTCAATAAAAGCAAGATGCCTTTGCCAAAAATTGATCAACCCCTTCCGTAGTATAACGTGTTAAGTGTCCCTGCTGCGCATCGGTTGGAGGGGAACCCTTTTAACGGAGTGTCTTTTAAGAATCTAGTCCAATTTGGCAGAGGATACGAGAGGTCAGGGTATCTTATCGAACTGAGTGTTGCTGCATTATTTTATATGTGTCAGAGTTAAACTCTGCCTATTCTTCTCCCTGATCTCATTCCCTAACAATTCAAACATTGAGCGGAGGACAAGAGAAAGGAGAGAAAGTAATGCAGAAAGTTTTAACAAGATTTTTGAAGTGGTACACACTGTGAGCTGGTAAGTCTGTGACTTGGGCTCTTACTCCGTGTTTTCTTTCGGTGTTGGTTGGACTCGGCTCAACAAAATAGTTAACAACTCCTGCTGTTTTCCTCAATGAAACAGGCTCAACTCTGAACCCTATGGCTGCCATATAACCTCAAAAAGACAACTCTGTTGGAATAGATGGACTACTAATGTCACGGGAAGAAGTTATAACCTCTGTATTTCATCTCCTCTCTCTGGAAGAAGTGAGAAGCTTCGGATTCTCTAATGGAGTGTGAAGCTTTTAGTTATGGTAAGGGATAATAATGTTGTAGTAACCTAGCCTGGGTTCTGTCTGATGCGATGGTAATAATCCTTCTTAAAAAGAAGAACAACTCGCTCGTCGAGCTTCACGGGAACTCTAACTGTGAGCCAAGTTCGTGAGCGGATAACAAAACCCCGAGATTTCCCTTCCAATCCGGCCATTTCTCCTGTGCTATTCAGACTGGGCAGTGACACTCCGAGAGAGGTTCATTTGCAAGTGTGAAGAAGTCTATACTATTTTTGGTACTTTGTTGGGTAGGTATATTTTGCAGTGGAGATGGGATCCGATAAAATCTCTCTTCACAGCTCTGAATGAATATAAGTAAGTGTCTATTTTGTGAGACTCTTTTGTGACTCGACGAAGGGATTCAGTTAATTTTTTGAAATGTTTCAATCCCGTCGGCTTCTTGCTACAGCAATGACGTTTAGATACAGTTTTATAGCAAATTCCAGTGCTAAAGTGTTGTATTTTGTTGGATAAAGAAAACTAAAAGTAGCAGTATATACTTAAACAAACAGTGGAATTAGATATTTTCTGTCTCACTTTGACCCTCTATTACTGTTCATACCTGAAAATGAGTCTTTTTGAGATCAGCTCGGAATGACTTACACAACTTCCTGTTTAAACAAATACCGAAGTTTTGAAATATTGGACCACGCAGTCCGTTTGTCAAATTCTGACTACAATAATTGAGGATGGGTAATTATAACAGTTTCAACTGAGCGAGACAAAAATCGGGAGAAAGTTAACTTCTGTTTTACCAGAAAGGTTCAAGGTGTGTCGTGGAGCTGAGGTTCACACGATCCTGGGAATTTTGACAGGGAGAAAGTTAGTAGGATGAGGTCAATGAATCGGAACCATCCTTAACTTTGTGTGCAAAATCTGGCTTCGCTTGGACCAGAAAATTTGCACAAGTAACTAGAATAATTACGATTTGGCTGGATTGTTCAGTTGAAGGAACTTTTACCGTTTGCTCCAAGGTATTCCATTTCCAGCCTGAGCATCAGACTGTTTGTCTAACAAATTAACCTAAAGTGTGACAAGCCAGAGATTTACTCTTTCACTGGATCGAAGTTACTCTCCTATATTTCTGTCCAGCTAAGTGAATGGAAAGTATAACATTCTCAAATTTCCCTTACTGTTGGACTTCCACTCAAAGTAGTGTCTAACTCGGTTAGATTAACGATGGAGATTGATAATATCTACACAAAATTTGACAACTGTGGGATATGAAGGTGGATTTTGATGACACGGAGATCTAGAACTTGGAAATCCGCTAATTTCTTCATCTATTGAAGTTCCCTATCAAGAAGATGTCAGCCTTAATGAATGAGCTGTTCACGGAATCGGAAGAAAGTAGTAGAAGTAAGTCTTGTTGGCACAAGAAGTCCTTAATTTGTCAAATCCGAATATTCTCAACATTTAATTATTTATGATCCTCGTCGGACTTATGTACTTTATCCGACTTATTTAGGTTTAGGGATTTAATTAGAAACCGCTGGTAAAAACATATCAATTGTGGAAAATTTTGTGATCCTCTTTCGGGAGGATCAATTTAAGTATTTTGTGTTATGATTTATTGTTAAAATCCTCACAGAAAAAGTAATGACAGTAGGGAATTTAATATGAAAAGGGGATATTATAGATATAGAGCCGTTCATTCTAATATGGGGAACGATATAAAAAAAGGATTAGTTTGGAGATCGGGAGTAAACAGTGTTCATCATCAATCATCTATAAATAGTATATATCATATAGGTTAATAATAATAATAATACATATACATAGTATACATTTACTCAACCTGATGTATTTCAGTTTTCAAGTTTTCAAGTAAGTTTATTGAGATTTACAAAATCTGTTAACTGCTTGTAAATTGATGTAAACAGAGGTCAAAACTTGTTTGGCATCTCATGGAGGAACAACTTCAGCTTCCTTTCCAGACCTTGAACTTCGAGTAGGAGTGAATGCTTTTGAATTACAAAACAAAATATTTAAAATACGAGTTCAATGATTACATTTCTTTACAATTTATGGAAATTTATTTTCCTTTCGGAGAGAATAATCCTTGTGAAATCCCTTCAAAGATAGATAGAACCCGACAAATATAAAAGAATATTAATGCAACACCTGACGCTTATTCCCCCAACTTTCTCAGTATTTGATCTGATTGCCCGAGATGAGTTTGGACTAAAAGGATCGCTATCTTATTTGATGTTTATAGATATAAAAAAGTGACCTGATACCAAATGCATGCAAATTACAAAGGTTGTGGGTTAGCTTAAGTGGAAAGTATGCATCACAGTATTTCAGCCGTATTTGTATAAATCGTTTATTATTCCAAGACCAGATTTATAAACGATGCATTTTTTTTCTGGATAGTGGAAAATTTTACTTCAGACGAGACCCAACCAACGCTACTCCCATTCCTCGGAGAGAATGGAACAAACGAACTGAATATTACGGACTTTACACCTCAAGATGAGTATATTTTCGACAGGCCTGATGTCCGCGCCATCCTCATAACCCTTTACACCATAGTCTTTTGCTCTTGCTTCTTTGGTAAGGTCACCGGCTTAATTACTTTATTTTTTAAAGTAAATTAATTAGGTCTTCTCACTAGAACACTTCAAAGAATCTTTCCAACGCTGAACCTCTTTCTCAAATAAGATAAATCGTCATGTCTCAAGTTCAAAGTCTCAAGAAAATTCCATTTTCGGACCTTATCTCTTTCATCTCTTTTTCTTCACATTTTATAAAAAAGTTACTTTCTTACGCATGACATTTAACATATTTAGGTTCAAAGTACTTTATTGTACTTGTGCAGTACCCGTAGTAATACTAGAGTAAAACTTTGACGTAAGACTTTACAAGTTATAAAGAAAGCAGCCTTTCGGCCAATGCTGTTGAAATGTAAAAGTTTCGGACATTTTTGATGGATTTGAACTAAAGGTTCGATTGTAAAGACGCTTAGTTCTGGCTGTCATCGGCTTAGAATGTATTTAACGTCCTCTTTTGCATTCCAATGCACATCCAAATTCTTTGACGTTAAATTTTTGTTTTTATTTCAAGAACTATGCTAAATAAATATGTAAATCCCTTCAAAAAGCTGAAAGAATAGTAGCCAGAATAGAGAATTAATCCAATGGCACTATTAAAATTGCCTGCACATATACAACGTAGGTCCGACGAAATTTTTCTCCAGGTACCCGCAATCTGAATACACTCACTTGATCCGACTTACGGACTTACCTCAATGAGAATGGTGGCATTAGCAGCCGACTGCGAAGCGAAAGATAAAATTTAACACTTGGACAGAAAATCAATTTAGCTGGGCTGAAATAAAGCTGAAATCGCTTAAGATTCACGACTAAAGGGCCTACAGTATATATAGCTTCTCATTATACTTTTAAATGTCATATTTTATGTCTCTCTCTGACTTATGATTTCTTCACGAGCAACCTCTAGATCGGAGGATCGATTGTGCTCACTAATTCAAAAAGTTTAGACGGACTAGGATTCTTGTTTCAGTTCAAATATCGATTATCCGAATCCTAAAGCCATTAAAGGGGATTTGCATCCAATCTGCACTTCAATTCGGCGTTTGAAAATTCTTTGGTTTTTATTCTTCAGCTATCAGAAATTAAATGAACTGAAATAAGTCCCCACCCTCCTGAATAACTCGATATCTGCATATCCTTTCAATCTTAATCTATATGTCCAACATGTCGAACCGAACTACTTCACAGGTTTTCAGTATCAAAAACGAGCCCACCAGGCAGGGGGGCTTTTATTTCCTTTTCATGATTTCATAAATATTTTTCTAATTATTTAAAACTTTTTATAGTTGATGATAGGTTTGTTTCAAAAGTGTCTACATTTAAAATAAATTCTAATTTTGTAGATTATCATATCCACAGACTTAAAAGTATTAATATATTAATCCCTCTTGACTAAATTGAAATCAAATGGATACATTCAAAAACTATTCTCTAGGCTCTTTCTACAGCATTATCTAACTCAAAACACTGGATGAATTCGTTTGAAGTATGAAATTAATTATGATCTCTCTACCGATCAATATTGATATGCTTGAAAATGGCAACTTATAACCATAAGCAGACGACTTGTGCACGTAAATTCACCAAATGTGAAATGAGGAAAATGCGAGGCATTACGTACGATTATTACCTTTTGATGCATATTTCGAGCTACTATTTAAACTTGATTTAAATCAAGCTAGGTGGATTCCACTTCATGTCTTTTGTCTGTTCTGTGCTTATGAGATACAAAGCAGCATCATGTACTATTTAGACTAGATATATTTATTTCGAAGTTTGCCAACTTTCGGATTCTGGGATGGAATTCCATTGTACTTGTTTGTTGCTCAGTTCAATCTTTGATGTCCTCTTTGTCAAACTGAGTTTATTAAACTCTCTATATTTGTATTGTCCCTTGGATGATAATAATATGAAATTCCATATGCTTTTAGTTGAGACTCGTAGAGAATACTTGTATGGTTATTATTTAGTCTGTCTTCATAACTTGAATAACAAAACGGTTATTATTCATATATTTCATTTTACATTTAACATACTAAAGCATGTGCTACTGCAACCCAACGATATTTATTTATCGGTTTTCAAACTTTCAATATAGCATACTAAATTATGACCTTTCATTCAGTTTTTGTACTAAACACATAACCTGGGTTGGATAAGGACAAACCAAATATCATTTTTGTTGCTCGAGTTTTTTTTACCAATCGGGATTTGACAATTCACAATACGTGCCAGTTGCAGTTATACGTTTACTTATGTCATCCCTGTCCAATCTCCCTATTATAAGCTTAGACCAGTGCCAGGGCTGTTTGATTGGTTTATTGTTAGGCCTGTATTTACGGTTCAATTAACTTAAGTTGGGCGAATCAACGATTTATGCGGTATGTGGAAGAACGCTTGAAGGAGATCGAATACTCAAACATATTTTACTAGAAGTTTACCATTCCACTTAGGCTAATTTTAGATGAAAACATACGCAAGACCACCCGTATTATGTATAATGGTGAACAAACTGAATTAATACATTTCAGGAAAGAGTCAGTTCGCAACATTCGATATGGAATTTGAACTACAGTTTACGACAGACTTAATATAGTTTAAAATGCACCCATTACACTTTAAATGTTTAAAAGTTCTTTTAGGCAATTAATGTGTAATTTGAATTCACATCCATACTTAAATGATTCACTTACGGAATTAAAGATAATTTTTTCCCTAAAAACCATGTAAAGGAGTCTAATTTAAAATTTGACATTATCGTTCGTAAAAACTTGTGATGAGGTTGCAGGAGACCTTGATTCAGTCTGTACATTCAAAGTGTTTCTCTTGGGAAGGTTCCAAGGACTGCTGGAGGATATGCGAACAGCCTTCACCGTTTCCAAAAAAGTTCTGATGCCCTATTTATTTATCCGCTCTTGGGAGACTCGCAGGATGACGAATAGAACATATTATTACATTAAGTACACTAATTATCTATTGACAATGTCTGTCGTTTTATTAATTACTCGAGTATTTACTGTACCTTCATAAATAAATTGCTTTAGTATACAGTTTTACCAACATCAGGACTCCAATAATGTGTGCTTGTCGGCGGGTCTAGTGTTGGCTGACCCAAGTTCAGAAATAAAGCTCTGCTCTAATCAATCTCCAACTGAAAATAACCCTTACGGCTTTTGATACATGTATTTAAATGTATTTTTAAAAAATTATCTACCATTTTTTTGTTTGATTTTTTTTCTGATAAATAAAAAGTTTAAGCTTTGAAAATGTCATATTTCATATTCATATTCAATAATAGATATTTCCAAGTCTTAAAATTTACAAAGAAGTGTACCAAGACTAACAATAAGACTGATCCAGGAAACGATGTATTTTAGATAAATAAATATAAACTCTTTAACGATATAAACGATGTATTAAACTGTCCTGATCTCTGTAAAGCACACAAATATGTAATAACACATCGATTCTCTATCGATTCTCATTCATAAAATGCCATTTTGAGGTATTCTAATGTAGAAGCGTTTTAACAAACGGACTACCGACTAAAGCGAAGCACTTTTTAGCAACTCCATTGATGTAACCGAAATTGGATTGGCTAAATCGATGAAAATAACAGACTAGTGAATAAACGGATAAATGATACCCTGAAAATTGATTTCGTACAAAGAAGATAAACAAATAGAGTCCAAGAGATAAATGATATACTATTATTAACAGGATAATTAATGTAATAGACCAAAGGCACATTAAGGACAAATGGAATTTAAACAAAGCTAGGTTAGATCTATTTCCAATGAATCATCCGTGTACCTACATGATAATAAGACGTTTGTAAGACGGTGGAGACTTGGAGACAACTCCACCAAGGAATTGTCTCCAAAAGCGATTAGAAACAGACCAACGAAAAGCTGTATTTTTTATTACTAATAATGTCTCCTATCACATGGACTAGACTAGAAATTATCTGTGGGGTTAACCTTTGTCTGTCATCTAGTAGTCACGATTTCCAATTAATTAATTATAACCAGGTTAAGTGCTTTTATCCAGGGCTTACGTCAAGGCTTGAGACTCATTATTCATTACATTGATCAGTAATCTCCATAAAGGAGGAGAGTAGCATAATGATTCTGCATTCAGTTCAGACGATTATACCATAGTAGTGTAGTGTGTATGGTGTAGTGCCGTAAATAACAGGGTGTTTGCATTTTCAAGAGCTCTGAAGAGGATTTTCCGAATTTCGCATCAATAATTCGGGATTTATTTACGCATTCATAGTCACATTGAATGAACGATTAATTCAATGTCAAAGTTAAAGCAGGAATAAAATTACCACTAGTCTTATTTTTAAGATATGCAAACAAGTAATGAAAACAAACAGTACTATGGGTTTGGATACCACCGAAAGACCAGAACACAGCATTTTATATTACGTTTTAAAAAACAGTCTTATATTTCCAAACTAACCACTTAAGAGCAAGTTCATTTTTTATTGATTAAACACAACTAAAGACGATATTTTAGGAAGTCGATAGAGAGTAGTACTAATCCTGCCAAAAAAGAGCAAATGAAAGTAAAAGTTGAATCGGGCATTGAATGTCAGAACTATTGACAAAAATATTATGATTTATCGGCAAAGAATTTAAAGTTCCTTTTGACAAAGAGTTGGACAGGAGTGTTTTTTAAACCCTACAATAAATTGTCAAGAGCGTAAGTTTTCAAGTTTCAGAAGCAAATTGATGGCGAATTCCATTGGCAACGTTTTTATATTTTGTTTCGTTATACTTATTTTCCTCATTAAAACGTGGATGCATGAAGAGATATGAAATATATCGTAACAGGCTCATCAAATTTCTCAATGATCAGTAGTGAATAAAATCGATACGTGGTCAAGCAAAGTAAATTTAAAATTGACAGACCATCCATAGCCTCACTTATAGCTAGTCTAGGAAGGAGGGTGTTTATAGTTTGCAACTTCAGACCAGTAGTCACAAATAATTTGTTTGTCAGCATGATGTTTTTGCTAGGATTTAGAACTCTCCTGGCCATGAAACGATGAAACCCTTTCTTCTCTATTTGTTCAAAAAAGCAATAATATTTCAAGGTATCCAGTGTATTTCATCGCTCTACGGATCCAGGAAACTTTTGTTAGTTTTTCATGAACACTCTTGGACTTAAGGGTTCAAGATTAAGTGGTGTCTGTGAGTTCCAAAATTGAATGAAACGGAAAAGTATTGTGACATCGCATCGTCGCCTTTCGTACAGCCTACAAAAGGCCCTCACGTTTTATTCCGATCGATACAGTTACAGGTTACAGCGTTGAGCTAGCGATACAGATAATTGGATGTTTTCTACGTATGGTTTCCTTGGGCGAGTGCGGTGGAGGAAATATCCAAGAAACGTACAAATCCTGACTTCAATCCCTATACGCTTACCATTCTCCGAATTTTCTTTCAGACATTTCATTTAATTGACTTTTAAATTTTTACGGTTTCACCTCTCATTCCAATGGATCGGAAATCGTAGGCGTAGAAGCAGACTCTTTTAAAATGTAATTGATCAAATACAATTGTCGTCAAAACGAACTGCTAGTATTCCTTTTGCAATAGGTTGCATTTTCCATTTAAAGAAATCAGGTCAAATATTTACTAAACTCTGAAGGACGAAGAGAATCTCATTAAGGGTATGATGATGATTTAAGTTCATTGACGGTGAAAAGTTAAATTTCCGTTTCTAACGGGGGGATATGAAAATACTAATTTAATGCACTGCGGCACATCAAATGCTAGATACTCAAGAGAAATTATAAAAATGTCAAAAGGCTCAGGAACGTTTTTCGGGTCGGAAGTATGCCCGTCAATCATTTTGAAGATATAATTTTTATAAGGTAACTCCACAATATGATATGCTACTCACGTATGCTAGTTATTCATCCGACGTGGGACTTTTTGATCCAACCTTCGTAGCGTTATTTATTGACGGCTTGCCTTCACCTAGAAGGACCGAAAAGAGTAATTCGGATATTTCTCTAGAAATCGTACCCGTTTCAAAAGAAAGTAAATTGAGATGTGTCGCATAAATCCGTTTAAAAGAGATTTTTGTTTATTTCAATTTCCCATGACATGAATGAAGAATTATTGAGAGACCTGTCAGTAAATGGTTCACAAAACCATCCCGTTTCAATTGAATGAGACTCCTTAACATTTCCTGGAATATATGGGCCTAAGCCTGAATTCTGAATAGCCTTTTCAGGAAGATTAATGTGGTCTCATGATTTGACTATATATAAAATATATATATTTCTTGACAGGAAATTTGATGGTGATCCTTGTCGTCACTCTACACTGGAGAATGCGGTCTATCACCAACTTCTGCTTAGCAAATCTTGCTTTTGCAGATCTCTGCGTGGGGATTTTTTGCGTCTACCAGAATATCTCTACCTACATGATGGATAGGTAAGGAATATTGGATTTTAAATGACTTTCCTCCTTCCATATCTTTTCCCTTTATTCCACAATATTCGGCAGCAAAGGACTAAAACAAAGGCTTCCAGCGCTGTCTTCTTCCGAGCCAAAATTATGGAAGAAAGGGTGAAATTCATGAATTTTTCCCAAATTGGATAATATGCAAAACCACCCTTCCAGTTCAACCATATAATTTAATACTTCTGCTCATGTAGCCCGGCATGAATGCTTATTGCGAGGAGAAACCCGAAACCGCAGCGGTGAAGAGATGGCTGTAAATTTCATTTGTTAATCTTGAGATCACGACAATTCAGAGGGGTTTGGAAGGCGAGAAAGAAAGTGAAGCTCCTATAACTATAACACGACTTCAGCTATAATCGAGAAGACAAAGAAACTAGGATTTAGGGTGATAGAGATGGAGAAAAGTTTAGGAAGGATACGCTTTTAGTTTTGAAATTCATAAAATAACACTTCCTTAAAAAAAGGATCTTCAGACTGTTTCTGCAAAAACTTAGATCCTTTTGCTTCGTAATAATATTTCCGTCGAGTTTGCTTTTTCCTAAACTATATATTGTGAAATAAAGTTGATCCTCGTAGGTTTATATCGTCAGTATATATTTTATCTCCCTGCAAAGAAGGATGTATAATGTATATACGCAGACGAAGTTTATGCAGTTTACAGTATTCCGACTTTGCGCTAGTTCAAAAGTGCATGTCCTTGAAAATTCGTATTGTGTAACGTTACCTTAGACGTCTTAATTAAACTGATACGAGCCTTGTTTTGTTTCCTTTCCGCTGCATTCCCAAAAGGGAAATTCTGCACGTCATTTGCCCTAAAACTCTCCGGCATTAGTTTTGTTTAGTTTATGAGAAGGTGGTAGTTACATTATATCAAAACCAATGCTTTCACTTGCTACAAGCGCCAGCTTTTATTTCCATTGCCAGCGAGAAGAATTTTTTGGAGAATTTATTTTTGGCAAGACACAAAGCAGTCAGAACTCTAATGGGTATCCTCATGATCTAAAAATCCAAATGCCCTGGAGCCGTTGCCCTAACTGCTCTTAGGCACTGGCGTCAAGACGGAGCACAGTTAGAGCACAGTTATAACTGTGCTCTAACTGTGCTCCGTCTTGACGCCAGTCTCTTAGGCGTCTTGAACGAGTTAAACAATAGCACTGCAAAATAAGCTTCCCAATTAATGGATCTTTCATATTATATTACAGTGTTGGTGGCACTGTCAAGTAACACTATTAAGGGACATAAACCCGTCCCTAAAGTTCAGTAAAGAAACGTTAGACCTTCAACAAAGCGATTGAAGATAGTTCGTCTGTCCATGTTTTCGTACAATTACACTGCTGGCTCCCAAGAAATAATCACTTACATTTACTACCTTGCCGTATTATGCAAGAGTTGACTAGTTACCGACACTGGTAAAAGGGTAATTTAAAGGAACAAGACACTCGAAGCCTAATAATGAATGACCATCTATTTTAGATTTATTTAATTTGCCACAGAATGCCCAATTTAAGGGGCACAAACCGGTAGCTATACTATTCATGGTAAACACTAATTCGCCCATTTGTACTGCCTCGTATTTCTAATTGCCAAGTCAGAGAGAATAAATAAACAAGCCTTCAGCTGACGTAAGTCAGGCCCAATTACTCATGTTGCACTACAAGATCCACAGCTTTCACGTTCATTCTTTCACCCTCTCTGCATGCCCTGACTAATATCTAATGATATCTGTTTCATTTCATGGTTTTTGTTGAGTTGCCTTTGAGATAATTTATTGAACCTACAATTCTAAGCACAAAGAGAACAATTCGGCTTTCTACAGATGAATACATTTGGTGAAAATATTTTTTAATCAAGCTCTTTGTTGTTGTATCGTTTATACCAATGTACGTAAAGGTATAGATCTTGTTTATCGTGAAAAACTCTACGATTTCTGGGAATCGACTATTTGATTAATATTAAAAGGTTCTGATTTGTAGAGTTTATATGTACAGAAAAAGGATTGCTTTTGATTTCACCCACACGTTGTTTTGTGTTGATCATTAGCTAATTCAATTTAGATATACAATTGTAATGTAATTTGTCAATGAGCATTGTTCGGAACTTGAATTAAATATCTGATTTACCCTCTATTGACTTGCAGCTGGATATTTGGGGAGTACATGTGCAAAATGTACCATTTCATCAATAGCTTGAGTACCACAGCGTCTATTTTGATCCTGGTTGTGATTTGTATTGAACGGTACCTTGCAATCATTCATCCCATCAGATGCAAGCAGATGTTGACACTGAATCGACTGCGGGTAAGATCCTATTTACATTGAAAGCGTATAAGAACGATAGGCTGTAATCATACCGACTTTTTTCGTTCCGTATGTGCTTAACTTGGTCGACTACATTCCACAAAATGAAACTACAGCGCTTTTTATAATTGTCACTTCTTGGAATGCGACTTCACTCATGCTTGATAACCTCATCTCAGAAATAGAATGAAGTCGTAGTTTCCGTTCCATCTCAACGCCCATTACATTCCCACCGAACAATGGAACCAACTATCTTAGCTTTCACGACTTTGTTGACATTGTTTTTGTTCAATAACTGAATCCTAGATAAACTTTGAAGTTGACATGTTGGCTGGCTCCAGATCCAGACCACTCAAAAAATTACATAGTTTTGAAGTTACTTATACCTACGGCCTATTTTCATATTCCTTGACGTTCGTTTCGCTCTACAATATATTTTATATATTATTCATGAGCAGATATTCGGTAACTCACGTCAATATATTCGTAGCCATTCATTCTAGTTTATTTTCATTCGTTCTCATTTCATGAAGAAAAATTTACTTTCTCAAACGTAAGAGAGTTTAGTTCCCACCACTATTGGATCGAACAATTTTCGAAAATGTCTATAGCCCCAGTTCAGAGTTGTTTAAAGACATTTGAAATTTATGCCAGGACTATGATGTTGATACTATACTGAGAAATAGTATGTCCAGTACTGTAGCTGATTCTTAACGAACTGTAGGAATACTGGATGTTAGTGTAAGTGATGACTACGAATGGATGATTAGTGTATGAACTATGGAATATTTAGATGGAAAATAAACCGATGAAGACGAGCAGATAATATTTCCTGGCTTATATTAACGTAGCCAAATGGAGTTACAAATAGTTTTAAAATGAATTAAGAATAAACTCGGAGAGAGAAAATGAGACTAGTGTTTAGCCTAGGGATTATGGAAAGGTAGTGAATTGAAAAGGTAACTTGAGACATGGATGTAGACTCATGCATGACTTTGAGAAAACCTTGAAAACTAGACAGATATCCAGACAGTCATTCAATTGACCCGGAATGGAATGAGGAAAAGGACTTCTTCAACAGGATACAAGAGATTAGTAGATTTGCAATGAATGAATTGAAAATTGAACATTAACAAGAGGAAAAATACCAAATCCTAAATTGAATATTTGAAACTAACATATTCATAAACATACTCCCCACGTTGGGATTTCCAAATACCAAAATTACAACTTTAACTTGGCAGAAAACCAAAGAATTAACTAATTTGAAAATTAATTGTAAATGGGGAGAGGGGACAACTTCACAACAGGCCGCTTGTAGACAGGTCCTGATGAGGTCTTGATGTCGCAAACCCGAACTTTACCATCTGCACCAGGATATACCTTGAGGATTCTTCCTAGCTTCCATCTATGGGGTCCTAGGGATGGTTCATCGTCTCTCAGCAATACCAGCATTCCAACTTCCAGATTTGATTTTGGATGGAACCACTTGGGACTGGACTGGAGATTCTGAAGATATTCGGTGTTCCAGCGTCTCCAAAAATGCTGGAACATTTGTTGTACAGCTTGCCAACGAGACAAGCGATTTTGTTTGACTTCTGATAAGTCATGTTGTGGAAGGGCCAAAGGAGCAGTTCCCATCAAAAAATGCCCAGGGGTCAACGCTGAGAGGTCGTTAGGATCCGCTGAAATTTGAGTGATAGGACGAGAGTTGAGGCAGGCTTCTACTTGATGTAGAAGCGTTCCGAATTCCTCAACTGATAAGTGTCGATCTCCTACGACACACTTGAGATGCTTCTTCATTGATTTCACGGCCGCTTCCCAAAGTCCTCCGTGATGAGGCGATAAAGGAGGGTTGAAATGACATTTCACTTCTTGAGATGAGAGAAACTCATGAACTTGGGTTTGGTGGAGACTCGACTTCATGAACTTGATGAATTCCTTCATCTCGTTACTGGCACCCACAAAGTTTTTCCCACAATCGCTGTAGAGGTCAGTTGGAAGTCCTCGTCTGGCGATGAATCTTGTGAGGGCACCGATGAAGGCAGAAGTGGACAGGTCACCGACAAGTTCCAAATGTACGGCTCGTGTAGCCATACACACAAACACAGAGACATAGTGTTTGATGAGTTTTGGGTTTCTTCCTGGAACAAGACACAGGGTAAAGGGTCCGGCATAATCTACTCCGGATTTTGAGAAGGGTCGAGCTTGATTGACACGGGGGGACGGAAGTTGTCCCATAACTTGTTCGCTCGTTGCAGTGGTTTGACGATGACAGATTACGCACCTTCTCACGATTTGTTTCACAACAACTGGTCCTCTTATGATCCAAAACTGCTCTCGTAAAATTGATAAGAGTAGTTGGGGGCCAGCATGTTGATATTTGAGATGGAAATAGCGTACTACTATTTCCGTGAATTGATGTTTCTGTGGCAGAAGCAGGGGATGTTTCTGGCCACTATTTAGACTTGAATGGGCTAACCTTCCACCGACACGTAGATGTCCGAATGAATCCACAAAGGGGGTGAGGTACTTACCCCTGACTTAATGAGTAGGTTGTCCTTACAGCGACTGATTTCTTCCTGGAAGCTGTCGGCTTGAACACAGGAGACGATTGTGAGAGTGGCTTTTTGTAGTTCATCAACCGAGATATTTCCGAGCACCCTGTCTTGTTTCTGAAGTTGACAATTGGTGCGGAAACGATTACAAAATGCCACAGTCCGTTGTAATTTGCTGTAGGAGGAGCTCTTCTCAATGAGCGACGATAATGAGGATTGCTCTGTTTGTGCCGAATGTGACAGGGCTTCTGTCTCTGGAAACAGGGCAGTTGAAAGCCACGAGGGTCCTTGAAGCCACAGAGTGCTATCGATGAGATTCTGTGCTGAGATGCCTCTTGACGCTGCGTCAGCTGGATTATCTGTACCGGATACGTGGTACCAGTTACTACTTGAAATATGGGCTTTGATTTTACGAACCCGATTTGCCACGAAAATTGGCAATTTGCCTGACGAGTGCAGCCAGTCCAGAACTATTGTTGAATCTGTCCAACATCTCACAACCCGAAATGGAATAGAGAGGCAGTTTTGGACTTCGTTCATCAATTTTGAGAGTAGGACAGCACCGCATAGCTCGAGGCGAGGGATGGTTTCAGTCTTCACAGGAGCAACCTTGGTTTTTGAGATTACCAAGTTGACGAAATCTGAAGTGTCACCAACCGTCCGAAGGTAGACACAAGCTGCATAGGCGACTTGACTTGCATCTGAAAATCCATGTAGCTCGTACACTGAATTTGAATTGGAACCTGAAGGCCCCACAATGCATCTGGGAATGCGGAATGATTTAAGGTGAACTAATTCCTGACAATAGTTCTTCCATGTAATTTGAAATGGTGGAGGAAGGGGTGAATCCCAATCTAACTTTTCCTTCCACAGGAGTTGCATCAGTATTTTTGCTCTGATGGTTACTGGGGACACCCAGCCGAGGGGGTCGAACGTCTTCGCGATGGAGGACAGGATTCGACGCTTTGATAAGGGAGACGAGATGTCAGGGACTGAAATGCTGACTCCGAATGAGTCCAACGACGGATTCCACAAAACCCCAATAGTTTTGATGGCTTCATCCTCCTCGATTGAGAGAGGAAACTCCAATTCTCTTTGCTCAGGTGGGACTGCTTCAACTGTATGGAAATTGTTAGTAGACCATTTGGTAAGTTTCAAATTACCTCTTTCCATGACTTGAAGTAGTTCCTTTTGAAGTGACAGAGCTGATTCTAAATTGTCACTTCCTGATAGCAGGTTGTCCACCAGAAACTCGTTCCGAATTACTTGAGCAGCTCTGGGGAAGTCTGCACTTTCATCTTCAGCCAGTTGCTGAAGACATCTGATCGCTAAGAATGGAGCTGATGTTACTCCGAAAGTAACCCTTAACATCCGATAATCTTGAATAGGCAAGTTGGAATCTTCTCTCCAAACAAGCCTTTGATAGTCCACATGTTTCCGATTCACCTTGAATTGAGGATAAAACTTGACGATATCCGCAGACATAGCGATTTGATGAGATCGAAACTTGATTAATAGTGGGACTAAATCAATCTGCAACTTGGGGCCGGTCATGAGTACGTCATTAAGGGACTCCCCATTGGAGGACTTGGCAGACGCATCGTATACGATCTGAACCTTGGTTGAGGAACTTGATTCTTTTACAACCTCCCGGTGAGGCATGTAATATACTTCCTGGCATTTCTGGATCTCCTCGACTGGGACCAGTTCCATGAAATTGGAATTTACGGACTCTCTCATACACCGAATGTATTCTTGCTTAATGACTGGATTTTGAGAGAGCCGTTTTTCGAGACGATAAAATCTCTTGAGTGCTAGGTCCCGAGATTGACCTAATGGGGAAGCTCCGTACTTGAAAGGCAGCTCCACCGAATATGTTCCGCCTGCATCACAAACATGAGTACTTGAGAAGTGGGATTGACAATCTTCCTCTTCTTTTGATAAGGGAATGTCAATACCTTCCGGCTCCTCCAACTCCCAAAACTTGGTGAGTGACGAGTCCAGACAAACATCATTCATATTGCAATTTGAATGATGGGAATGTACCTTGATGTGATTACAGGAACGGTGACTTGATTGGACAACTCCAGATAGGATCCATCCGAATTTGGTATTCTGGGCTGAGGGCGCGCCTCGAGGACCATGTCGAATACCTTCAATCATAATTGAAGTCAATAATCATAATGTCAATATGACCAGGAACATTGAATGAAGGATCGCCCAGCTGCAACCCTTGAAGGTGTGGCCATACCCCACTACACTTCTCCCTTGGTAATTGATTGGTTATTTTCCTCAGAATGAGGGAACTAATGGTCATCCGATGATCAGACACATTAGAGAATAGATTAAGCTTGACCATACCAGTAGCCGTTTCTCCAGCAGATCCACTTATGCCAGTTACGCTGATACAGGTCTTCTTTCGCTTGAGACCCAGCCTGTCCACACAGAACTGGGTGATGAAATTGGATTCAGATCCGGGATCCAGGAACAGACGACACTTCTGTTTAGCTCCGAGCGAGTCTTCAACAGAAACCATGAGAGTGCCCATCAGTACGAGATTTTCAGATTGAAATGTACAGTGGGTTGACGATGTCGACTGGGATTCGGGAACTTGAACTTCTTGAACAGCACCAACTGCTGACGACGAGCGAGTCGGTTCTTCTGATTCGGGATGTAACAGTGAATGATGACGCTTGCCACACTTTCGACAGGTAAATTCCATTCTACATTTACCCGCGGAGTGACCGGGGAAGAGGCAGTTATAACACAACTGCTTGCCTTTTACGAATTCCCTACGGTCATTTGTTGTTGAATCTTGAAATTTCTTACATTTGTACAGGTGATGGTTATCAGAACACATGGGACATACGCATCTGGTGGTAACATGGGATGAGGATTTCTTCTGATTGCCAGCTGCAGTCTTCTTCGATTTGAACTGCGAATCTAAATCAGCTAACGCCTGGGCCCTTGCTTCAATATATTCGATGAATTTAGTGAGGGTGGGGACAGGATCCTTATCTTCGATGAGCCATTGCTTCCTTGTCTCTGTACTCAATTTCTTCCGTGCATGATAGATTATAATGAGGTCCCAATGTTCGACAGGAACTTTCAAGTTGGTCAGCGATCGCACACACTCATTGACAGTGTCTGTGATTGACCTCAACCCGAGAGCTGTTTCTTCATTGTTCGGCTTCATATCGTCTAATCTGCGAATGTGGGCAAATATCAATTCACGTTGATTACTATACCGTTTGACTACCAGGGCCCACGCTTCTTTGTAATTTGCGTCTGTGGCCTGAAATGATGAAATAATCCCCGCTGCCTCTCCTACTAGACAGGATTTGAGGTGGATAAGCTTCTCCGCACCAGATAGGGCTGGATTCTTGTCCACCGACGACTTGAATAAGTCATGGAACGACTGCCATTCGCAGGTCGCTCCCTTGAATTCCGGTAATTTTATTCTCTCGAGTTTGAAAGAAGGTGAAGCGTGAATTTTGATTTCAGCTTCCTTCTTGATTAACAGTTCTCCTACACGTACTTGCATCGATCTGACAGATTCAAATAGGGTGTCGAACGTAGCTTCTGCTTTCATCTCGTCAGAAGTGGCTGCGTTTGAGATTTCTTCATACACCTTATTGAGATTGTCACTGTACTCTTGAGCCGCAGTGACTACCAGTTTAATTTCCGTAACTGTGATCTTGGTTTCGTCCCATTTGGATATTTGACTTGTCGTTCTCATTAAACGACGCTGAACCGTGTTTCTTCTTGTGATAAGAACTGAGAGCGACATAATTGCGACGAAATAGAGTCTTTGGAAACTAACAAGAGTTCTTACTAATCAGGAACCACAATAATTCACCAGAAATATTAAAAAAATAATGTTAGTGTAAGTGATGACTACAAATGGATGATTAGTGTATGAACTATGGAATATTTAGATGGAAAATAAACCGATGAAGACGAGCAGATAATATTTCCTGGCTTATATTAACGTAGCCAAATGGAGTTACAAATAGTTTTAAAATGAATTAAGAATAAACTCGGAGAGAGAAAATGAGACTAGTGTTTAGCCTAGGGATTATGGAAAGGTAGTGAATTGAAAAGGTAACTTGAGACATGGATGTAGACTCATGCATGACTTTGAGAAAACCTTGAAAACTAGACAGATATCCAGACAGTCATTCAATTGACCCGGAATGGAATGAGGAAAAGGACTTCTTCAACAGGATACAAGAGATTAGTAGATTTGCAATGAATGAATTGAAAATTTAACATTAACAAGAGGAAAAATACCAAATCCTAAATTGAATATTTGAAACTAACATATTCATAAACACTGGACAATTTTTTCTTTACTTCAATTTAGTTTAATATTCAGTCCAATTTATAGGATTTTCACGTCCAGTATTTTGATAGTACCATGTACTGTGAAATATTTTGTCAAGACTCCTAAAGTACAACAACATTCATAACAAACCGGAAGACAATTTTTTCGAACAGTTCAAATTGGTTCATTCTGTTTTTACGAGCAGCTTCAATAGCATTTGCTATATTCCGAAATGTGGTTTTTGTCATATTCATAAGGACCTCATTATTACAATCTTTAGATCTGAGAAACTGTCTGAAGTCAAACTTTCTTACAACATAAGCTTAAATTTGAAGCTATTTTGACTTAATGAATTTTTTACTGGGAAAACTCCCTGGAACCAGAATAAGCTTTCAAAGGCAAAAATGTCCTCCTAATATCCCTACCGATCGAGTTTACTTCCTTAGCTTTTGAATTCGGCAGTTAGGAATGGCCGAACAAAAATAACACAATTTTTGAAATAGCAAAGCGTGTATAGTTTTTTTACTACTTTCCTTTTCAGCTTGATATGGAACACGTTGATATGGCTTGCTCAATGAATGTGTGTTTTGCATATACTCAATACTATTTACGGCTTGAACCATTCGACGTCTTGTGCCTTCTGTCTTGTCTCAATACACCGTGCACGACCACTCAAACAGAACTATCTTACTGAATATTCAGGGTTTCTAAGAGCGGTCCAAGAAATTAGACTACTTTCTCTGAATGAATTCCTTCTTTTACTTTCAAGGTTCTATATACAGCAACATTCTTCCTTCTGATTAGTTTTAAAATGTAAAAAACGACTTGCTTGAAATTCTGCTTGTCTTAATTTTGTAACAACGTTTTTCTAGTCTTTACATTTTTATATTCACTATGAAATACATCTCTCCCGAAATAATCCCCCCCCTTGTTGTTATCTCTACCCTAGATAAGGATCAGTTCAAAAGCGTATATTATTTTTATTTGTTATTATAAACCATATACTAATTGTAAGATTTTAAAGATTTGAAATATTAACGCAACAGGATGTTATTTCATCATGATGTTAATCGACAGATTATTTAGTCAAATTAACATATAAAATTACGAGACATTATACGTTATACGTTACGTAATGTGGTTACGTAACGATATATATAAGTAAGAAATACAAATAGACTTTCAGAGCACCAGGATACAGGAGTAAAAAAAAAAAAAAAGTATAAGTCTCAACGGAACCGAAACTTCCTTGATTTACGCGTGGAGTTTTTAGTTACGTCGTAGATTTGCTAATTCTTCTAAAAGGCTTTGGTCTCTGGTCTTGATGATTGATTAAATGTAATGCAGATAGACAGCTTGCACAAAGCACATTTTCACAGCCCGTACTCCGGAGCATCAAATCTTCCAGCTTTTCTACTTACTCGGGCTCACTTATGTCATGAATGAACAGAGGCACATGCAATTAGTTCTTTACACTTTCGAGATAACTTGAGTAATCTTTGCTGACACTTGATAATGACAAATAACTTTCGTGATGGGCTTGAGACTCAAATACCGAAAAATGAAAAATCGACCCTCGATGTATGTGACAGAATGTATTAACACTCTCTTCTAGACAAAAACACAGAAAGAAAACTCGAGAAGAGGCATTACCATCCCATTTTAATCTACTACATGGATTTAAAAACTTCAATGATATATTCACTGCTAAAAGATTATTAATCGGAACGGTTCATCTCAAGTCATTTTAAAAGAAAGCATAACAAATGGGTTAACAATGGCCTAGTAGAAGTGTTTTATAAATACAAAAACTGCTGCCTCTGATCAGTCTGAGCTTATACCTTAAAGCAGATGCTTAAATCTCGACATACTATAAATAACACCAGGCCTGAGATTTGAACATACACTAAATCTAAACTATTGCAACCTATTTTTGAACTTAATGTAAAATCTATAAACGAGTAGCTTTTAACCATATTTTGAATCAATATTAAGCATAAAATATGAATTGTAGGTCATTAACAACAATGCGTAATCGTAATTGTACGGAACGAAAATCTTAGTGTCATTTTGAAGTGCAAGCGAGCTAAAGAATAGAATTAATAGAGTTATTCCAAGATTTTGATGTCGTTGTTAGAATTGCAATTGATGAGCTCCATTTAGATCGAAATGGTTCTATTCTCCGTAGATTTATGTGGTCAATTTTATTCTCACATCCAATCCCCTCTTGTTCATGTCTGACAATATAAATCTTCCGTCACTTCAGATTTTCTGGGTTTCATTTTTGCGATTTAATGACCAGCCTTCAGAAGTGAAAAATGCTCACCTTGTTGGAAAACCTAAATCAAACACATATGTTCCAGAAGTTACAGTGAATAGGATAGGATGAGCAATGTGTTTAGAATTCATAAGTAGATTTAAATAGACAACGAAGGTTGATAGGTTCCGTTCCAAGTTTAACTTTAACTACAAACGCTCTTGACTTTTCTGAACGTCAAAGGAAACAAAATGTGGATAATAGACTCGTAGACTAATATTAATTTCCATTGAGACACACAGTACTTTACTATTAAAATATCTGTAAACAAAGCTGATTTTGCTAAATTAATTCTTTTCATATTGGGATTATATTTAAATTTCAGTTCACAATCGTAGCTGTCTGGATTCTGAGTGCCATCATCAGTTCCCCCAGATTTTATTACATCAGTACAGTGCGGAATACGCTATCAAATGGGAAAGTGGAAGTCTTCTGCCGGCCTAACCGTCTCATCTACGACTCTAAAACAGTAGACATGATAAGTATGGTGCTTCTTTTCCTCATTCCTCTCATCGTCATCTCAGTCCTATATTTCCGGATCGGGGTATCCCTCTGGAAAAGTAGTAATGCCAGCATGCCGTCGGCCTCAACATCAGGAGAAAGTAGCTCGAGCAGTTATCGTGAAGGTGGTGAAAGTACTGGAGGTAGAGCCGGCCCATTTCCAGATCAGAATGCCCCATCCCCTTGCCCAAGTGCATTCTGTCGGGATCGAGAGTCGGGCCGGAAGCGAACTTTCCCAACTGCTATGACCTGCTTCCGATGCTTCCGACCTGGAAGTAAGAAGCGGCAGAAAAGATCTAATAATGGGAGTTTCTACGGTTCAGACAGATTGAGCTATAAGGCGATGAATCTTACCACCATGAATGGGATCGGGAATGGAAGTTCGGGTCATGGAGGATCCGTCCACGGACCCCCGACCAGAAATACAAATGGACTCATCATTTCCTGTAATGGAAACTCGTCGTTACATCCCATTAACTCGACATCCCTCCTCCAGTCAACAAATGGATGCCCTTCTCACCACCACCAACGGACCGAGAATGTCAATTATTCTCAGCGCCAATGCTGCAGTTGCACAAGTCTCAAGAAGTCGGACAATAACGGAGGCTCCGTCCCCGTCTCCCCGTACCTTAAAAGGGATTCCTCGCCCCTCTCATCTCCTCCGGCAGTGACGGCCATTAATTCCACCGATCCGATTGTTGTAGTGAAGTTTGAGAAAAAGAGCTCCCTTCGCAAATGTCGGCGGAATCAGTGCACGATCATGATGAGGTCGGCAGTCTCTTCTGCAACGCTCAATAGCGAAGGGAGCGGAGGCTGTAATAACAGCAATTACGATATGTGTGGATCCTCTCTAAGTTCCTCCTCCAAGAATTATTCCATTAGTTCGGCTACAAGCAGGAATGGGAATCCAGGTGGTGGTGGTGGTGGTTCGATAACATTCTCTGCTGTTCCAGAGCATTATGAAAATTCCTCCTGTCCTTGCTCTGATATACTAGCACCCGAGGCGTCGATCGTCGCCTTTTGCCAGCTATGTGAAAATAATCATGTCACCGTTCCCAATACGACCTCGTCGATGAGTTCATGCATTCACCACGACCCTCACCTAGGACATGGATTTCGGGCCAGCTCCATGTCAGGAAATAATGTGGATGGAGGATGTGACAAAAATGTAGATTACATTTCCCATCTCACCGTCAAGGACTCGATTCCTCCGCATCTCGGGCAACTTTGTCCCAGTCCCTGTTCCAGCACAGGGAACACTCCTAGTCACTTTAAAGGGCTCAGTTCTACCCCGAAAGGGCCTCGGCGGATGAGAGTTGTGCGGGGCTCTAAGTATGGAACTCGGGCACTTCAGTGCCGACGAAGGATCATTAAGATGCTCATTGTCATTGTGTTTGTATTTGCTATCTGTCATCTGCCCTTTCATGCTCGGAAGATATGGCAGTACTGGGGGTCGACTTATCAGCCCGGTGGCGTTTTCAGCTCACTTTTCACTCCAATTACCTTCCTCATTATGTATGCCCAATCAGGTATCAATCCTCTCCTTTATGCGTTCCTTTCGCATAAGTTCAGGAATTCCTTTGCCGATCTCCTCTGTTGCAATATGCGGAGGTCTCTAAAGCTGTCACGGAACTTCTCCGTCCGCTCGACAAACGCCATTCAGTTGAGTCAGGCTCTATGACCTAAGGGAATGTCGGCGGTGAGGTCCCTTTGCAAAGAAACACATTCCTTTCCTCCTCCCTCGCCTTATCAACTTACGAAGCTCTAGAGTTTTATGGATATTGTCTGTTACAATCTTACAATGTTTTAAAATATAATATTATACGTATTGCATATTAGGATGCAGACAGGGTTACAGATTTGAGCATTTGATGAGCTGCTAAGTGATACAATAATTATGATAAAGGCCAGGTCATGCCAAACGTTAAGTGTTCAAATCTTTTAAATATTCCTTTAAGATAATAAACTTATCACTAAAACTACAAGCCCGAATCGGGTGGTGCTGATTGATACTCATAAACTATTTATAGTTGGCTATATTAAATGTCTCTATGAATGAATTAACCGAGGTAACTGCGTCACGAAAAAGACTGACTGACTCAATGTTGTACATTGTAAACCTATAAAAATTTAATTGCTGCATATATGAGTCAAACGTATTTGAGAGGTTTCGTAGATATATTCCGGATGTTATCGTGATTCTGTCATTGATCAAACGAATCAACCTTAGATGCCTGAAATCTGTTTCTAAAAAGTAAATACGACATACCTAGCCAAATTGCAGTTTTATTGCTTGAAAATCTAAAATATATAACTTCAATAATAACTGGAAATCATGATATTCGAAATGACTTACACAGAAAACTTATCATTCACACGAAAAATCAAAAAATCTAATGTTATTTTTCCAGCAGAAATTTAATTCAATTTTTCTTTCATTTTCAACGTTTTATATTCTCTAAAACAATTGCGTTGTGCATTTTAAATATTAAGAGCATCATTTTAGATGATTACGTTTCTCTGCATGTGAACCACTCCAAGGCATATTTGTAGAATTTCTATAAAAACTGCATGTGATGCAGCGATATTGACTTCAATCCTCCTTCAAAGAACACCTTTCTCATATAGATGAATCTAACGCGATGAATGCAATTTGAATTTAAGGAAAAGCGAGGATATATGTTTAAACCCATACTTAAAAAAAGGTAAGGAAAGAGCTGATGATGAAGTAATGGGAAATCTTTAATATCGGGAGAAAGAAAAAATGATGTGAAATGAGAAAGTTGAGACACTTTATCCTTTACCTTCTTTTTCGTTTGGCCTGCTGCCACTGCTGCCAGTGCAAAAGTGTCTGTCAGTCCCATATTGTTCTGTATACTTAAAAACGGTGCATTGAACGTCGTATGCATTTTTTGTTATTTCCATTACTTCCTTATTGGATTTCACAAGAAGCTGTCAACCGCTGCAGTTGTAAACCAAATATCTATAATCACATCTGCCCACCCATACTGATGCTTTCTCCATTAATCGCATGTATATGAGCTGTGTTTGGATGGTATTCTTAAAGTTTATATTTTCTCCTATCTGATATACCTGTTTTGTGCAGGTTTTGACTTCAGACGTCGTCGTCGTCGAAAACGTCGACAGATTGGGTATATTAAATATATATCATAATGAACTTGATGGTTTATAAGTGGTACTTTCTTTGGGGTGTCATTTGGATTACTACAAGATGTTGGTGCTTAACAATTTAAAGGACGATTAGTCGTTCTAACTCAACTTAAGAAAGTTTAACTGATCTCTTTTTTGACCCCGAGAATGATGATGTTAAAAGATCTTGCTTAAAATGTTAAGCGAATCGATTCGATTTTCGATTACAATTATCCAATGATCTTTGAAACTATTAGTGAATTTGATTTAGCATCTCTGACTGAGTTGAAATGAAACCGTACTTTTCATTTTTGACAAACGGACTTCCGCTTACCCATGTGATCCTAGTAAAATATCAGCATGTTTTGAACGTCTTTTATCACTACTTTCTAGTCAAACGTTCATCTCTTTACCTTTAACAGACTGTTTTATTGTTATCAATAGAGAGCAAGTTGCAGTTGTGGTGTCAATTACAGAGTTATTATAAGCTACATTTGAACAAATATATAATACCAATTAATCTGTAACTTCAAACTTGTAAGCTTTTTGTCGGATGTATTTGACCTTTGTAACTGCAGGTGAGGAAATCCGGTCAAAGGTACAACTTTTTACGTGTTAGAAAACGAATAAATTGTACATTATATTTATGTGTTAAATGACCTGTTATTGAATATGCCAGAATGTGATGTGTACTAAACTTGAGATGGATGTTCATTTAAATTTTTCATGTACCTGTTCATTGTAAAAATTTATATAAATATCTAAAATATTTCTATCATGAGCCAAAATGTAAATATTTTTCATACATACTAAAAAATAAGTGAAAATTGAATACTGCCAGAGTTAGGCCTCAATGTCTCAATTCGTGGTTGAGTTAAGTTGTACTTGTAAATATTTTGTATACGGGAAAATGTTTTAGGAACAACGACTGAAATCTACTAATCGCAACCGGAACTGTATTTATGTTTCAGCTTGTTGACAAATTCTCAAGATATTACTTGCTTAAAAATTCAATAATAATAAATATTATGTCGTGTTTGATTGTTCTCAGTTTTCATAGCATTGAGATGATGCTATTATGATTTTACGATGCTCATGTTTTTAAATTGTACTTCAACAATGAACGTTATACATTTTTATAAATCCCTTAAAAATTTTCTTAACTAGATATGTCTTCAATTGTCAACTCTAGATTTCAAAATCGTAGACGATAAAGTAAATATACATACAGATTTTGAATATACGTACATGTCTCCTTATATTTAAATCGATTAGAAATGTTGTATAAACTCTTAATGTGTTTTAGTTTGGAGGTAAGATGTCTAATGCTCACGGGAGTTAACAATTATTGAAGTTAATAAATATATATCTTGTAAATTGAAATAATCTAGCTTTATACCAAAAGCGAAAAATTCATGGAAACTTATTCATAAAATCATAATCAGTGTTTAGATCTTTTGTGACTATCGACATCTTAAAAATAAACTCATCCAATGGAATAATTCTTTAACAAATCATGTTACTACATAAAAGTTAACAGACAAACTGGAATATTTCATTTTTCATTTCAAATTTACAAAGCGAAACTTCTTTCTTTGATATTCAAATTGAAATATCATATTTATTTCGGGTTTCTGGAAGGTATTGTGAATTCAGACATTCAGAGGTTCTTTATTAAAAAATTCCAGCACCTCTTATGAAGAGCTTTGTAAAACGCAAAATTCTGTTCTCCTATTTCCGATTTTCTTGCAAACAACACACAAACAAAATCTACGTGTTACCACATGTCATGAAATAGATATCTTGGGGTCTGTATATTTTCAAACTATTCGGTTCCATATCTGGTAGGATGATATAAGATTAAAGGAGAACTATATTTCAGTGGTGATTTATTTCAGCAGATATGTATCTATTTCAGATGATAATTTATGCTGGATTTTTAAAAGGATAATTTTTTTCATTATACTATGTACTATCTATTAAAGTCATCATTAATCAAGAGTACCTTAACTTCGGGATAGTACAGTAAAGTTGCTAAAATAAACTTTGTTAAGGTCAAAGTTCTGGTTACCGGTCTGATCTGATTGAGCTGAAAAGTTATTTTACTGAGCTGTTAATCATGTCTTAATAATAAACAATATGATAATATAATACACACTTGTTATTGAGCAAATGTTTCGAGATTTGCCAAAAAAAATAATTTAAATAAAAAACCAACAAGTCATGCAGTGCAAAGCCGTTTCGTTTATTTTATTTAAATCCAAATCCAAATGTCCATTAAAAACTGCATCCTGTTTAGGTTATCCAGGCACATTTCGTTCTGCTCTTAGTTTCAATTGAATTTAAAATTAGATTTAAATCTCTGCTGGCCAATAAACTACGTTCTAGAATGAAATGTTCCCATACTGCAGTTTAGAACTACGAACTTAAGACAACTGTAAACTGACAATGATAAATAGGTTCCACTCCTGCTTTCACTTTATCTTCATCCTTTGGCAAACGGGGAGAAGGAATTCGTGTCCAAGTAGTAGACGCCGGTGATGCTGAAAGAAAAAAATGCAAATTACTCTGACTGTGGCCCTTTCTCCCCCAAACTAGCACCCGTTATCAGTCGTACTCGTAAACGTAATTGAATTATCGAAACCAGATCTCCTCCCCTGATCTTTGCTGACCTTTTCGAAACGCTCTCTCCCATATAGGCAGGATTGATTTTCAAACAATTCGTTGACTTGTAATCCTGGTAACTTGAGCAGTTGAAGGCCTTGAAGCCATTCGGTTTGGTCAATGATTCAGTGTAGTATTTATACGCCCTGGAATGGCTGCAGAGGTCTGGAATAATAAAAATAAATCTTCGTCAAAATGGTAATTATACTTAATGCTTTCCGCTGATTACAACTACCGTAAATCTCGATTTACGTCCCCAGGTTGTAGACCAATATTTTCCCCTGAACTATTTCTTTCAATGAATGTCAGGGAATTCGCATTTTATTATTTGGATCAGGAATGTATTGATCCGCCGCAGTCAATGACTAACACATTCTGTGTATTAATGTGATTTCTCTATATCAACTAATTTCATGAGTTTGTCCACATTAATTATGATTTTTCAATTTAGTATCAGAATCCCCCACATACTAATATTAATTTCCCCACTCAAAAATAACTCCCCGTGGGACTTAAATCGCGAGTTACGGTACTTAGAAGGTCGAGTAGACATCCGGGCTGCTTAAGTCCATTATTAGGATAGAAGTCGGCTGAACCGATCGGCGGGTCGGGGACGGTGCTAGTGGAATCCACCCCTGGAGACGTTCGAATGACATCGACAAAGTCTGCATCAGATGAATCCAGCCTCTCGCTTTTGGGAGTTGTCGTAGTGTTGAATCCGGGCCTTGCTGGATCGAGTCCAGTTACCCTGGGAATTCTTGCCCCGGAACCTAAGTGACTGGATATGAATGCCCCCACTTGTCCTCCTAGAGAATGTCCTATGAAGTGGAAATCCTCAAGTCTCGATTTTTCAGCCGAAATAAGTGCCGTCATTAGTTCTGCTATCCCCTGTCCTACGAATCTTGTGTTAGCAGCAGCAGTTTCATAACCAACCACGGCCGATGCCAACTGACCCCAGTCCACAGCTACGACATTGTACGTTTCAGACAACCCCAAGTACACTACAATACAAATGCATGCCATTAAAGAGAATGGGTTATTGATAAGCACGCGTGGAACTGCATGATAAGAAGACTGTATATGCTCAAATGCTTGGAGTCCAATTTCAATATTGTTTTAACCATTTTTCATATCCTGTGGAAACTCGGCAGTGTAGGAAGAAGTGTACCCATGACACAAGAATTTCACGGGTTTATCAACTACGAATGGTGGCCCGAACGTTCTCACATCGATGTATTTCAGTTCAACCGGTGCATTTTTATTTGATCTGTCAAACGTTCAATTGAGAAACCAGTAAATCATGCATTGCCTTGTTAAATATCAAGACCTTGTCAAATCATGAAAAGCGGTAAGACTAGGAAAGCAATATGTCTTAAAATAAAACAATTCGAGTACGTACTTTGTATACAGGTAGAACCGTAAACCAGCAAGTTCAGACGAAACGAAATTAATCAATATCACCAGAACCAGAACAATGGCACCTAGACGACTCGCCATTTCGGGACTCGGAAATATTGCTTGAATGTGATCGTTAACAAAATTTCTGACTTAAATACTAGTATGATCAAGAACGCCAGGTAAAGTAGTGAAAGGGCGTGATTAAAATTTTATAATACCGCTGTGAAATGGGCATTTACGTCAGTCTGATCTCTCCATTTTATCGGTAGGATCAATAAACCCATATGTTAAGTAGTCAAATAAATTTAAAATTTATGTATTTTACTTGTTATACAATAACCAACATGGCTATTTTATGGGAGAAAAATATGATAAATCGATTCAATATTCTCTGCACGAACTCAAATATTCTGTATAAGTATTTATTTCAGGACATTTCTGCATATTCATACATTCTTTGAATACCACGAACAAAGCTTGTGTTACGTCTTTAACGGATAAAAAATAATAAATAAATTGCAATACAAAAGATCTATTCAGAGTCAGAGTCATATATTGTTAACACGTGAAAATGTACCATCCGTTTCAAAAGTAATAATTTATACTTAGGTAAATATTGCATGACCTTACTGGATAAGTTTAATTGATAAGTCAATACAACCGGTATAACCAAGTCTTTTAAATGTTACAGACTGGCATTTTTTGTAGGTTTGGAGGGTACAGTCTAACACTTAGTAAGTATTGCCGATTGCGAATTCGACTCAAGTTCTAACTTAACTTCGACTTTGAGCCCCAATTCATAAAACATATTTGGTAACCCTATGTCTGGCCGTTTGGCATATCGCACCAACATACAGACCCACGTTTTAGACATTCGCATAAAGTATTTACATCATTTAACAATTGTATTGGGCTCGGCAGAGTGGACGCATTTATTTATTAACAATCCTACGACTTTGTGTAGCAATTAGTGTTCTGTTCCCATCTAATAACTCCGTTTTTATTACCTTGTGGATTACATACAAGGTATATTGTAAGCGTTAACAGCGTCATGAAAAGAAGTACAGAAATGACTTCAGTATGCATTATATTCACGAAACAGCACTGAAAATTAAAGTAGCAACGCTCAAACTTTTCTCTTTTATTTTCGTTCTCGAGTAGTTCAAACAAAAGTCACATTTCCATTAATACTATAGCATATAAGATACAAAGTTTTGAATTTAAAGTGTTTTACATACCTAACATCAACTTCATCAATCCTAATAGCCTATTAATTATAAACTTTAATCTAGCAGAAGCTCTCAGAGTGGATACTTCCTCAGGAACTGAAGCTGAAAGTCTTCAAATTTCCGTAACATCTCTTTCAAGGATTCCGATGAGCCTAATATTGTGACCCTGAAATACATAAGTGATCGTTTGGTTTTAATTATTTGAGTGCAGAATATCATTCAGCATTTAAAGCAATGCATTATTCCTTCTTTTAGAAGAAGAATTGCCACTAATTTCTGATTTAGGAAACTGCTAGTAGAAATTTTCTTAATTGTATTGGAAATCAGAAGCATAAGGACTATTTGAAATATATATTATGGCATAGCGCACCATACCAGCTAATGAGTATCAAGTATACAGTGTAACAAGATGGAAGTTAAGTAATCCCATATTTTTTTAGATTGTAAGTAACGATGCGCGATGCCTTGAAAGTATATGGCAGTCCGACATAATTATTTAACAAACCTGAAATGAAAAGTTCCAGGAACTTGGCCAATTCCAGAGCCAGGTACAACGCAAATCCCTGTTGCCTCCAAAAGTTCTAGGGCGTAAAAAACGTCTGGCTCCTGTCCTATTGATTGGGCTTTGCGAATAGCTTCTTCTGATAGATTTACCTGTTGGAAAAGAAAAAAACCTAAAGTACTTTTTCAACTTTTTCTCAGGGTAGGCGTAATTATTCCATTAAATACTACTTGACTCGGATAACTTGATCCGAAAAGTTTTGCGTCTTCAACTTATACAAATTAAAGTGAAGCTAACTATTACATCAAGTCTAATATTTTTTAAGGAAATGATACATAGAATGTGATTTTAATCTATCAAGTATCGATTTGTGCATAAAATGTTATCATTGTTTATATATGATGTGATTTTAATACCGTGGGATTTTAGTACCCAGGGAGAATTATTTATTTTATTTCCCGTGGAATGGGACTAAGGGCAATATAAAGAGTTTCTTCTTGAAAAAATGATCAATTTACACAAAATATATTGGTTTGTAACCGTAAATTGCGGAATAAGACGTAATTTAGAAATTAACCGCCTTCCTGATTTTCTATATATTACACTCAGCAGCCGTAACTAATTCAGTAGGGACTTAATATAAGAATTTTCGGTAATTTTGTCTTCCTTAAAGACGATTTCACAATCTTCTCATCTAAGTAAGTTGAACAGTTGTGCTTGTTAATTCTCTAACATTATACGTACCTTAGGGAAAGCATACATTGCACCATCCACTTTCGAACAACTCATTCCTGGAATGTCATTAAAAACTTTCGTCACCAACTCTACCCTCTCGGCGAACTCGTTTATAATGTTCATCTTCTCTTGATTAAAAAGGTCGTAAGAAGGATCTCCGGGCTTAGGGGGATCAACAGAACAGTCAACTGCGGCCTTGAAAAAAAAATATTTTCAGAGTTCATATTTAGCTTGTTTAAGTTTGCAAGCATTGGAGATGCACCCATCATTCACCCATTACTTGTGTGATTCCCAATGTATTCATATATTCAGTTTAATTTATTACAGGTGAAGTTCATCCCTTCATATCTCATTCGACACTGTCTCAAAATTCCATTAAATCTGTGCGACAAGGTTCATAAACCAGTAGTCAGCAATCCGACCACAGGATATCAGGTTTCAAAATAGCACACGATAGGGATTTGTGGCATATATAGCAAATACAGCTATCGCAACATCTGAGTGAGTTTCTGAATATTAATTAATTGATTCAAAAAGCAGAGGTAGAACAGCTTGGTTGAAAACTAAAAGCTTTTCAGAATGAGATTGTGAGAGTAGAGCCTCTTGCATTCCGACATCAACACAAATTGTAGTTTACCAAAATACGTAAAACTGACTAAATTAGATCTTGTTCAGCGGAATAAATTATATCTCGCCACAGAGATTTTCTGCTACGATGTGCTTAATTAATTACTTCCTCATAATCTTATAAATCGTGTTTATAGTTCTGTAAATTAAATGGTATTTCAAGATTTTATCTTGATTTTTATATCTCTGGAGCAAGTAAAGATCCATATTTACAAATCAATTTTTTTTCGTTTTATCGTACTTCTGGAAAACGCGGAGTTTACCGAGAAATTTCGCAGAAAGCAATAATAGTCCATGTTCTATTGTGTTTATTTTCAAACAAAGATCGTCTACGTTCTTTATTAGGCCAACCTTACAAGTTACTGACGGATTGGATATGATCCTTTGAAGGATCCTGCAAGAATTTCAATAACTAAGGTGATCTTCGATGTGATGTTATCTCACTAGTCAGAATGCCGTTTCTAAAGCTCTGTATAAACTATGTGCATTCAGTTCATTGCATAAGCTGCTTTGATCCACATTTTTCTAGAGAAAGTCAAACGCAAAAGTGATCGTGAAAACACTTTCGTCGATGAAAGAATCTCATTGAAGCGTGCTCAATGGTTATAATAAGAAATATTATATTAGCAATTCTTTTCTTGTCGGGATAGCACTTATTCTCTCTCGGTCTAACATCCAATATTTCTAGCTTCTCATTTATTATTTGCTTGTCCGTAAAAATTCGTCAAAATCTAGCATTTATGAAGAATGCCCTTTCATTTCTTAAGTCCTGATTTGGAATGTAAAAGACAAAAACCCACTCGGTACACATTTGTTATTAGCTTACGGACTGCCTAAATAATTAATTTTTCTAAGATCCCACTAGACTGTCTTTTGTCTTCTTTCTGTGTAGAAGTATCTCAGAATCTCATTCATGAATTTTGTTTCCGTAACTTAACAATGAAACAAAAGCGCAGGAAAGCATTCAAAGATGAGAATTAATCAGCTTAAAACTCGTATCATTAATTTTTTTCAAAGGAGCTACTCGAGTACTGTCAACGCTATGCTGATTTTCTAGACGTATCCCTCTTTACTGTTCAGGTTACTCCTACGATTTTTATATACGAGTCTTTTATATGTTATTTCCACAGAGAAGGAGGATTCAATTCGCTTATTAGCCCACCGCTGTGATATCAAAAATTGAGAAGTTTAGGTAAAAGGAAAACTTCAAGTGATGACAACTGCAGACAGAGTAGTGAATGGGGATGATGATACAGTTACAAAGATTAGAGCGTTTATCCCCAAGCTCCTGTTGGGTTTTCTTTGAGTCTCCGGAAAACTTTCTCTGAACCCTCGCCAACGAGGTGATCGTCTTAGCTATTTCGTCCCAGGCACAGAGTTGTTATTGCAGCCGCATACTATGCATATGATCCTGTCGTTCGGGCCCATTCAATGTACCGTAAACGTCTTGCATTTAAATATCCGCACAGCTTTACTGTACCTAAATACTTCTGGAATACCTGTCACCTTTCCTAGATATTGCTACCCTAAATTTGAATAAAGTGTTAAGTGTTTTCCCATAAAAACCCTCTGTATGAAACCGTCCTGTCGTCTTACCTTCTATTTTATAGAAAGCGAGATTAGGTACTGGGTGGGGAGTTAGGGAGGCCACAAAAACGTGGGCAGAGGCCTACATAACTTTGCCTACCTACTAGTGTATCATATATCATCAAAAACTAAAGCATTTTCAAACGGAAAAGCACCAAAATTCGATTTTCACCGGTTTGGGGCTTTATCTCAAAACCATTAGTGTGTCATCTAGATTTTACATTTACGTAAAATTTGCCGCAAGTTGGTAGATGTGTACGAATGAAAAATTTACTTATTTATATGTCATTGTCATTAGCATTAGTTCGGGAGCTTACTAGTTACTATAATTCAGGAAATTATTATGGCCTCTCTTCTCTGTAATAATCGGGAACTCTTACGGCTATTAGTCTCATTTAAAGGAGATAAGATACAATAATAAAAATAAAACGTACATAGATTATGATACCCAAGTGGAACAATCTAAGAACACCATCAACCTTGAGGCGATCCCATATCTGATGTACTTTGGTGAGTTGAATGAAAATCTTTGGAATGGGAACCCTAACCATAATAGTCTACATTCTTATCCGTCGTAATGGCTTCTCTCCTCTTTTTCAAAAGTATTCTCATTTTTCGGCGGAACCATGAAATGGTCTACTTTAGTAGTTTTTCTTCCTAAGCCCCTAATTCCACTGACAGTTAAACGTTCATTACATATAAATTTTGTTGAAGGATAATCACTATAAATCAGGATTTGCTGACTACAATGTACCTTTACAATATTAATAATCCTAAAAATGTAATTTGTTGAAGAATAACTCATCAAATATTACTTTCTTTCCTGTTATATTTGATATTTACATGGATTTTGACGTGACACTTAAATAACTCTTTCACAGACCTACGTAGGTTGTAAACTTGTTAATTCAAAATGATAAACTTTGGAATTCCAATATTGGATATGCGAAAAATTTAAAAGTTCTCGAATCAAATTACGAATTACTTATTTTTCCATTCTCTGATTAAAGAAGATGGAGGTTTATACTTACTATAACAGCTATTTTTAGACCTCTCCTTCCACCAAATCAGTACTTTAAATTTAAATGCAGAATGATGTTCAAATTTAGTGTATTTGAAGGGTATATTAACACATTACATATTCTCCTGCGTAGGTTAGCATTATTAATTTAAATACGGATCTTAAACTAAATTGGAGCCTTCAGAGGAGGAGAAAGTTTCCAACTTATCGCATAATCATGCTTTTCTGGACCCCAATCACGTCTCCTAGTCTCTCAATACAGAAATTCCAAGGGATACATATATATTAACATATATTGTACATCCTCGAGTCCGGAATTCCTACGTGACCCCGGGTTTTATCCCTTTCCCAGCAATAACATAACTTCATAGAACTCTTTGGCTTACTTGTCCTAATACTGTTGGGCACAGCTTGGCAGCTACACTTGCTAAAAGGACTGACTTCACAGCCGGATCCATATTAACGACTTCAAAATAAGCTCCTCGAAGACCACACTCACAAATGTAACCTGGACAGAAAACGTGGAAGTGGGTTAATTAGAATTATTACGTCTTGGAAAACATTCGGAATCATCAATATTCCCACAAAATTAACACCTTTTGAGCAGGAATAAAATGAAACCAGTTCCACTCCATTGAAAGGTGCTTCCATTTCCGTCAGGACTTTTTTGAAGGAGAGGAATTCTCTATCTCCGTAAACATTGTCTTGATAGACCTATAACATGACACAATTACATGGTATTATTAACCCTCAATGCACCCCCCGCTTTCTGAATAATTTCTCGAATTAATAATTTTGATATCCAAACATAACTTGCAGGTGTCAGATTGAATCGTTTAACCGCTAATTTACTTTCCGGTTGTCAGAAACGTTGTTTCCCGGAAATCACAAACGACAATACAATTAACGAAATGACAATGACTTACCTCGTCTGCTAGCAGAAAGAGCCTTTCTCTATATGCAAACCGAATAATGTCTTCCATATTCTGTCGCGTTAGAACATGACCTGCAAAACCACAAAACGAATTGAAATCCCCTTTGATATCCACACTGTTGGCTTCCAAAGTTGTTGTAAAATTAATAATATGTCAGAAGTGGTGACAGCATTTCATTTTGTAACAAATGGATTAAGCCAAACATATTTTAAGTGTCAGTAAAGTCTGTTACTTTACTCGTTCTTAATAATTTATATTATGCGAGGCAGACAAAGCCGACATTTTAGGCTGTCATCAGTTTGTAAAAATAAACCACTAGGATTGATTCCAATTTAAGGAATGATAAATGCCAAGAAAATCCCGGTATAGTCTTTAGTTTTCAGCAGAAAATCAATTAAAAGATGTTGCAGTTAAAATACAAAAGATTTAAGAGAACGGCAGAAGTACCTGTGGGATTCCCAGGATTGATTATGACAATTGCGCGAGGATTGCAAACTAGCCTGGCGGATTGTATCGCTTTCTCCATCTCCTTGAGATTTAATCCCCAATTGTCGGATTCGTCCAAGTAATATATGATCTGAATTTGAAGAAAAATATAATTACTAGAAATAAATTTAGCAGAACGAAATCCCTTTGTCATAATGTACAGATTGAAGACAAAATACCTTTTGCATATCATATTCTTCCAGAGTTGCAGAGTAGAGTGGATACTCTGGCGAAGGTACTAACACAGCCGATCGTTTCCCATCAATGTTACCATTTTCTTTGAATAACTTTAGACAGGCCTAAAATAATGAACCAATCTCTGAACATGGGAATCCGAATTGAATATAATTTAGTTTCAAACTTGGAGTTAATTTTTTAAATTTCATTTTAAGAACTCATTAAAAATTGAAATGCTCGTCGGCACTGGATGTGAGTAATGTAATAAATTTAAAGTAAATCCAGGGATTAATAAAAGCCTTACTCGTATTCCCTCGGATGCTCCAGCAGACAGTACAATGTCGTCTTTGTTAGACGGAATTCCATTATCCCGTTTTTGAATATATTCCGCAATATGCCTTCTCACAATTTCTAATCCTCTGGAATCACTATACGAACCTGTCATTGCAAACAAAGATTTGATAAAACTCTCAATTGGCAAGTTCAAATTGAAATATCATTAATGTATTTTGTAACGTATTCATAAGCGTTCTAAATTCTTAGGCCATTTGAGCATTTGTAAGAACATGTCTATGGTAAGAACAGAACTCCTTCTCCTAGCTAGACTCATGTAAACTCACATACTTGAAGATACTTGAAGAAACTTTCTACCTAAAGTTTGAGAAGGAGTCAACGAAAACTAAGATTTCCTTGATATTCTAATTTTATTATGGATATAGAGATTTGGCGACAGGTTTGTGTTTTCAAAATTTTTAAATATTGTCTGAACCAAGAGTATATAGATCTTGGTCTTCTAACTGAAATAGAAGCCCAATTCCTCTAAATAGCTTACATTTATTTAATTGATGGTATTAACAACCCATCGCTGTTAACGATAATTTACACGGAAGCCCAGATTGCTATATTCACGTATACATTTAAGGATCCCATCCACAGATCTCGAGACATAAAATAAATGAATGAAATAAAAAAGTATCACATAAAATCGAATCAAACCTGCACTTCCACCCCGACATGCATTTAATAAAGCACGGGCTTTATCCTTTACATCCTCATTAAATGTAGAAGTTTCTATCAGGGATGGACAAGTGACGAGAGCCAAAACCTTAAAACATAGGATATTAATAAATATAAGAATCTGGTCAACCTCCAGATATTACATAGAACTTCAGGTTTAAATTGAATCAAAATCCTTCCATAACGTACTTGTCTGAGGAACGTAATGGGTCTCTGTCCCATGGCATGAGCATCGCCCAAATTTGCTTTAATGACTTCCTTGAATGGTTTTGGCTGCCCCTGAGGTGTTTTTAAGTCAAACATAGCATAATTTAAACTTCCATTGACAAGGTAAATAATAATAAACATTATGTTTAATTTTCGTAAAAAAACACCATAAATCCTTGAATAACGGCTGGAAAAATATCTTTTGAAACATAGAATGATGGCACGACTTTAGAGTAAGAACGCATGCCAATTTAAAAGTCAAGGCCAAGGATGGTAAACAGAAGGATTATAACTTAATGATAACATATGAACAGCTACCTCCTTGATCTCCTTTTCGATCTCTAATGCCCTCAAGATCACAGGACCCCTTGCAGCGTATTCCATGGCTTTAAATCCCAGAATATGGGAATTTGTTGTTGATAGAGTCAGCGATTTAGAGGCAGACTGCACTTTGCGACTCCCGTCACTGGATTTGTCAATTGTCTCTTCATCCCCTAGGATAACAACTGATTTTAATGTATTATCTTTCACCATTGTTCTGCAGTTTACGTAGGCTTTCCCTTCCACCAATGGATTATTGAGAGGAGATTGTGTTTATGTCAAATTAATCTTTGATCCCGAAAATCCCGATCCTGATCAACCACTAACTCGATACTCCAAAAATAGACACTCAGTCAGCAGGGATGTCCAAGATACTTCGCAAGATACAAGTTACAAGTTACAAGTTACAATTTTGTATCTAGTAACTTGTATCTTTAGTAGTGTTTGAGTTCGAGAGTATCTTGTAACTTGTATCTTAAGGCTCTGAAGCAGAAAGTAACTTGTAACTTGTAACTTAGACTTTCTTACAATGTAACAGTATCTTGTAACTTGTAACATTGGAAAAATAAAGATAACTTGTAATTAAGTTACAAGTTACTTCAGTTTTAAAGCTTCAAGCATTTCTTGTGTTACCCCATAACTTATAAATAAAAACTCAAAGTTAACACTAATGAAAATCAGCGGCTGCACGCATGCTATATGTGTTAATAATACCACTAGGTAATGTGGTAATGTGGAGTTTCTTTAATTCTCTCTGCTCGAGAATCCAAGCATCGCTCTTACACTTTTGCTTAAACATTTGGATTTCGGTTTACGTTTGCATTGTTGATGGAGTCGGTCGTTTGAAGTCTGTCAATTCACAATTTATTTAATTTTAAATATTGTAATTAAAAAGCAAACTTGTAATGGATTCAGATTCAAATCTACCATTCATATTAAATGGTTATTATTTCAAAGTCGGACAAAGACAAGGCAATAACGTAACTGCTCTATGTGAAATGTGAATTATGTGAAACTGTCCAAACAACAAAACCTTTAGAGGAGGGGTCACGTCGACGGCCAACTTTTTAATTAATTAAGCTTACAAGGGACGTAATAGAGAGATAACACTCCGATTGACTTGATTTTTTTTGTGACGCAGCTTACTAATATATAGATGACGTAACTGAAAACAATCGGTGCCCAAATATAGATTTAAAGATTCATAAAAATTCAAAGATTTAAAAAATCGGTCCAAAACTCGTCGTTTGGCAAGGGTTTGAAAATATAAAATTCGTTAATTTTTCAATTTTTTTTAACACGCTAAACGTCAATTTGGGCACTAATTTTCTTCAGTTACGTCATCTACATAGTTCAAAGCTGCGTCACAAAAAAAATCAAGTCAATCGGAGTGTTATCTCTCCATTACGTCCCTTGTTAGCTGGGCTGTAGTAAGCAAAATGGATGAGCTAACGGAATTGTTTTTAGCGACAGTTTTGTCAGAAAAGTCAGGAAATCTCGACACCACGGCTGCAGCTGTATCGATTCCGAATACTAAAATGAAAAACGTTGATGATTTTTTCGAATTCGTAGAATTCAATGCCACTGTCACTAGTCAATGCATTGAGAAGCTTGCAAATGAGATTAAGCTGCAGGTCATTAATTATCTCAGCGACCCGAATGACGATGTAAACATGCTTAACTTATATATTCAAATATAAAACAAGTATTTATCAAATATAATACGCCACTTCCTTCATCAGCTCCAGTTGAACGACTTTTTAATTCATGAACTTTAAGGTCGACACAACTAATATGAATTATCGATTTTTTACAAAAATTCAAATCTTTAGATTTCCATAAAGTACAACTCTTTAGCATTGTAAAACTCGAAAGATTTCGAAAATCGGACCACAAATCGACCTTTTATTAATTTTTGAAAAAGTCAATTTGCGTGATTTTTTTTATTTCATGATTTTTTTTAAATGACCAGGATGAACTACCGCAGATATTTCTTGCAGTTTTGTGGTTCATATTAGTTGTGTGTTCGACCGTAAAAAAATCAGACGATTCAGGCTCTGACCTTTGGGTGTTGTACCTTGTTAGTGACGGAAACTTTTAACTGTTAGCATTGTTAAAAGTTAATAAATTTTAACTCATTGTTGCATAGTTTAGCATAGCATTAAAAGTAAATACGTAGTATATTGTAAATGGTTGTAATTTGTAACTTGAAATGTAACTTAAATACTGTAATTGTAACTTGTAACTTGAGTGATAAATTCTATGCGATGTAACTTGTAACTTGTATCTTGAAGGCAAGAAGACAAAAGTAACTTGTAACTTGTATCTTGAGCCTTCGCTACAAAGTAACAGTAATTGTAACTTGTATCTTGAGCCTTTGCTACAAAGTAACAGTAATTGTAACGTGTATCTTGATACCATGTATCTTGGTCATCCCTGTCAGTCAGAAGCTCTTCTTTTATACTGTTCATAAATTGTCCGGTTCGCATACTTTTTAGACATCATTCTTTCGCAACTTAATTTCGCATTCATATCATTCTCGGTTAAGTTAGAGATACAACATCAGTAATGATTTAATCTTGTCACTTTGAATTCGAGATACATGGACCTGGATGGGCAGACGTGAATAATCACACCGTGAGCATTATTAGGATTTTCTCTCTATATAACCCTTGCAAAAGAGGCTTTGCATGTTTAAAATAAACTCTTGGGATACCTCGATAAAAGCTGGATTGACGACGTGACCAAACTCACGTAATAATTTTAATCAATTTGTAGAATGAATGAATTTGATTGAATTTTGTGGAGTGATATTAAGTTGAAAAGTAACGTAATGTTGAAAATCAAACACCCATTTCAGATTGACATCCAGGTTAATAAATTGATCAATATATTATGATTTATGAACCTACTATTTTTACATTTTGCAGTCAGATGATAATTGATGCTGTTTAGATCTATGTATTTAACAGTATTAATTCAACGATTAAGTTATTGCGACATTTGGTTTCTATCTTCTGGCTGGTTGGTTTTTATAAAAATATTCGGCCGTCGTCATTTACCCGATATCAAATTGAGAAAATCTAATTTATGACATCATAAATCTGTCAATAAACACAAGTTTAATCTTTAATACTTGTTAGTGCGATAAAATCATAAATCTTAGTCCATAATATGCATATATCCCGTTACCTGCCACCCATTCTCCAGCGTCAAATAATTTATATAGTGCTGTTAACGTTAACTTAACGAAATCTTAAAAAAAACCTTATTTTCTACATCACCAAGCTATCGAATGCATATCGGCAACTGAAGCTACAACTAAAACTCCCAGGCCGTCCGTAAGTAAAATCCAGATGAATGGATTGATGTATGCGTGTTGATATTATCAGGCATTGTAAATTGTAACCACATCCCAAAAATTCATATACTTCCTTGTAATTATTAATGAAAACACTTATGTTGTACGTATCAGGATTATACCGGACAATTATTTTCATGTCATTTTTATTGAGTCAAGATATTACGTACTACATTGAGTAAATAAAAGCTAATAACATATCGTACGACCATTGAACATAAAAATATAGTTTCTATTTCCCAATAGACTAGGTACTAAATTAGGGTTTTCTTTTAGTTAGGACTTAGGACTAGTAAAACGCTATGTAATGTCGAGAGTTAATGTATACGATATCCTCACAATTTTATCATTTCTGCTTAAGACGCAGCATTTTTCAGGTCACACTAGTACTGATAACGACAAGGTCGACTCTTTAAAACTATTTATATATTGGTTGTGTAATAATGTCAAATCGTAAAACTTTAGGCCTGATTAGAAATTTATCTGAAATCATCAATGAAATCCAAGTCCGATGAAGAGAGCATACCTATATTATATGCATTGGAAGAGTCTTTTATGTGTCCACGTTTCCAAATGCAATTTTCAGACTTATCTCAAAAGGGATAGATTTATCGATTTGAGGACCCAGGCTTCAGGCAGAGTCCAATCCATCGTCCATGTTCGAATTTGAACTGATACTTTATGTAAGTGTAGCTGGTTCAGATTTTCAGATCGACTTTGAAATGGGACAAGACAACAAGAAACTAGATACCCACCCTCAAATGACAATAGATTGGCATTGTGCCCGTCCAATATGTTTATTTCTACTTCCAATTCCATGGGACACACATTTCCCCATCTGATAAGACTGAATAGTAAGTGGTAACCCACAGATGGGATCCTCTGAGAATAGGCTTGAATTCCTCGGCTCGTGACAACAGACGGCTTAGACAGTCTATCATTAAATTCGGTGTCACATTATCCGCCTTCTCAAGGGCAAAAAGTCCTAGCTGTTCCACACATTTGGAATGCAGGTCCTTTTCCTCGTACTTCTGTCTGTAGGTTCAAGTATTATTATTTATTCAACTTCAAGTCATCCTTGAATTTATACATCAAAAACGTTCAAAACAGGCACATATATTGAATTTTAAAACATTTTCAGCAGAACCAATATAAATCAAAATAAAATCAACCCCCGACTTGACGATACTCATACAACAAGGATAATAGCCGTATGAATTGTAGTATGATACCCATTAAACTTCAGACAAAACTCGCTACATCAAAAATTAATGTAAATACGTTTTTTTACTTTTGATACTGGGCTAATTTTTGGCTAGCTTCCTCCATATGTTCCGTTATAAAATTGACCAAGAGGAAAGGAGGACATGATGAAGGGACTATAATCTGACCAGTTGGAGAAACCATTAGTGGTCCGGAGTCTCTAAGATAAAAATTAAACATAAAAAGTGGTTAACCAAATCAAACGGATCTTCCCATGACTTCCCACACAATGATATATTCATAATTAAACGAATACCAATTATGCAGTGTATTAACCTTGTTAAAAAAATCCAAGCATAAACGGAACTTACGTTTCTACGACTAGCTCAAGATGTGCAAGAGATTCGGGCCATAATTTAGGTAAATTGCATCTACCTCTATAATCACCTATGGAGGTAATTAATTTACGCAAGTGTAACTCATATGAATCAGCCATTCTGGTGGGTTCGAATTTTCTGTAAAAAGTAAACATGAATAATCCGAATTTAAAACCTTAAAATAAATTTCCCAGCACGGTAAATTCGAAGCAATATAAACATGAACATTAGTAAAGAAGGCAAACAATTGTTAAACCAAGGAGTAATTAAACAAACTAAATGCATTTTCAGAATATATAAACTAGAACAAAAGATGGATGGATCGAGGAAAATAATATGATATCATTGACTATAGATATATAATGGCTTTTGATCAATGATCATTAATCATTACTTATTGTTTGAAATTGTACATACCTGTGGACTACATTTATATTTTTGATGGCCTGGGAAAGTGCGAGTTCGACACTTGGAAGCCTAAGGATCAGGGAATTGTGTGTGTCAACCCGTTTTATTAAATCATGCCAGTTTGCCCGAACGTCGCTACTATTGAGAATCACATGTCCGTCCAAGCTGACTCCGGTGTCGCGTCCGAATATCACTACTTTATCTACGATTAAATCATTAATTGATTGTTACGCAGGGCAATAAATAAAACCAAATAAGTACGGATTGAACAGATTAAAACCGCAATGAATCCAATCTAAACACACATTCGTTTTTGATATTGTTATATACCTTTCAAAATGTCCATAATTTCTGGATGATGAGCTGCCAATGCTAAGAAACTTAACATACATCCTCGAAAATGTCGCATACCCCATCCACAGTCCCATAATACGTCCTTTACACCTACGGTATCACAAATGTTTTGTTTCAGCCGAACTATTTCGTCTCGGATTGGCCAGCAGTCCTGAAGCTTATCTCGAGCACCAACAACATTTCGTTCCAACCAAATTCTACGACACCATAGAAAAACCTTCCATCAAAAATAATTAATATTCGAAGCAAAAACAGTTTATCCAATTTTTAAAAAGGGATGAAATGAGTACTTTCATGAAAAGAATAAATTTAAGAAAATCGTACAAACTCTAGAATTACCGTAAACTATCCGGAGCGTTGTTCTTCTTAAAGATATCGTACTCCACATCCTTCATATCCGCATTTGCAGGACGTTGTGACCTACCTCGTGCATCATAACGGTTGGACATGTATGGTTGGTACGATTTATTCACAGCCGTGGCAGGAATATTATCGACATAAGCGGTAGGTAAGTTACATTTGGCTAAAATCGAATGTACTGTCATTCGAACATCCCGATGTCCGAGGACAATGTTCACAGAAGGGAACTTTCCGTCTAACGACACAGCTGAATAAATTTAAAGGCCTCTTTCAAATAATATTAATTATATCCTTTCATTACCTTCAATAGTTTTGACTGCGGGAGACAAAGTAGCAGTATTTTCTCGGATATAAAACTTTAAATGGGTAGACATCAGAGGCTTGTCAAGAGTTGCCGATTCAATATAAGCATTTAGTTGCTTCAGAGAGTTTTCATTGACAGCCTATTAAAATCATCAAAGGACAAATCCATGATTCGAGTCAATTAATATCATCTTATATCACAGGTGACAGGTTGGTCTCGTACCCGTTCTTTTGGAAATTGTCCGAACAAATCCGGATGCACAGCAAAGAAGAACGGTTTCAAGGCCGTAAACGCTTCTCCAGAGCTAAGATATTTGGTAATACATCCCGTGCCGACATTGTTTTGAATGACTTGATTTCGCCTTAGGCTCCTGCAAGTTAAATCAAAATGCAAAATATGATCAAAAGTGATATGCTATGCATGTTGAAATTTTACATCTTTCAATATAAAAACGATGGTGCGTCAATATTGAGATTTTCCTTTTCGTTGGTTTTTTATTAGTGTTATTAAATGTCAATTTCATTTTGTATGAAGTATTTCTGATAGTCTCTCTATTGTTTGTTTGATTCTTTCGGTAAACATGAAAACAAACGGAACAGGAACAACCGGTGTCCCAGTTTCTGAATCTTTTACATTCGTTGCAAAACTCCTGCGAAGTTTACATTGTTAAGTGTTAGGGAAGAAAAGCCAGACGATATGTATATTTGGACGATTTGATTGGGATATGAGAAAAACATCAACAGGAGAAAGCAAATTGAAAACAAAAGTTCTATAGACATGTTATGTCATATTATGTAGTTTGACGTTTGGAACTGACATGAGACCTTAGCCAAATTATACGACATCTTAAAACTTTGTCCTAAGGTAAGAAATCATCACAGAAGATAGGAGTAAGGTAACGAGAACAACTAACAAGTTATATCAAGCATAAGTAGTTAGAAATTAACTTTTTCGATGCTTGTAGCTTAGTTGGCGTGGTGTGCTGTTGCCCTATAAAATGTTTTATATTCTATTTGCATATATATGGATAATCAAAGCGAGTGTGTAATATATTAAAAATCTTCAGTTCATCATGAGTTTTTGACCGTGACAGTTTCGCACCAAGCTCAAGAGGTCTGTGGACGAAATTACATCCAGAAGAGAGACCCAATCGCTTTGATCTTGTCATTATGTCATTTTCATTAGATAAAAGATAAATCAATGTTTATACGCTGTTATGTTTGGAAGAATGTTATGTCAAGAAGGCCAAAGCAACATCGATATTAAAACCGGAAATGAGAAGGTCATACCTAGTTTTTAAAGTCGGTGTCCAGATGTGTCTGAAAACCAACTGACAATGGGCAGAACACATAATTCCTTCACGAATGAATGCTGACACGCGGTTACGAATCAAATAGATTAGGGTACATGATAAATTTTACAACTTCTTGATTAGGATAGTATGGTTGAATGTTATAACAACCAGCATAAGCTATTTATTAATTCCATTCACCGATGTAGCTTGTTCAGTGTGATTTATTACTCGGCGGGCTAGTTATGGCCACAAGGAGTCACGACTCACGACCCCATGAACACTAGGAATTTATTCCCGAGGGGTCAGAGCTCAGAAGTCAAAAGAATATCCTTAAAATTTCAAACTCAGTAAAATCCTGGAGCACCGATAACCGAACTCGAGTTCCTCACGCACGGTTGCGCTTTATCCAGCCTTGTAGTTTCAAATGTCTTCCGACTTCAGGAGTTAGTAATTTTCATGAGACTTAGCGGTTTTTAACGCTGCTCACTTCATACACCAGGAAGACCAACTAACCTGCAAAACAAACGCAGATTATGATATATATTATTATTAGATTTAGGATTTATATATGAGACTAGGCCACCACAGGCCCGATCGGGCCTTAGAAAACGTCGTCGATAAGCGATAGCAATAGTTGTCTTGAATTAAAAATTCTCAGAAGCGTGTACCAAATCACTATCACCCAGCCAGAGACCTACCTCGCTGTTTTTCTGTAGACTTAATTTGTAAACGTATTGACTGATGATTGAATGTTGAATGTGTTCTGATCACCCCATAAATGAGTGATCACGGTTATCCATCCATTTCTAATAATAACCAACAATCCTCTTTGACCGAACCTAATAATAAATCGAGGTGTTTGTCCTCGAAACGATGTCACTCGTAAGTTGTAAGTATTACACAATAATGTCGAAGATTTGACCTTTTCAAGGCCATAATTCAGGAGGCAAATATTTGACAATTCCAAAACAGCTGTTTTTAAATTACATTTCTAACATTCATAGCCAAAGATATTCTCGAGGCGTTCCTCCTCTCAATTGATATGTCACACGATATTTTTAAAAAATCTACCGTATTGACGGTTATTAAGGTCAGGGGCCAAAATTTATAAATTTTAAAATGACCACAGAATTTCTCTACGGAAGTAGTTGCAAATCGATGTCACACAATAGTTTCGAAAATTCCACCTTTTTTGACCGTTATTGAGGTCAGGAACCAAAATTTCGAAATTCCAAGATAGCCAAAGTATGTTTCAAAGTACAACGGTGTAAATCGATATGTCGCACGACCGTTTACGTACAATATTCGGTTAGGTCAGGTTAGCCCAGGTCACAGGTCATTTAATTTCGCAACGTCATTAAGCCTACGCCAGTTCAAAATTTTTTAAAGAATTTTTTGCTATTTCAGTTTTTCGATAGGTTGACTCACTAAAAAACGTATAGCTGGAACATCAGTTACAAACAAACAAACAAATGGTCAATTTTATGTATATGGATTATGGAGGTATTTGACATATTACTGTTCTATTTGCGAATTTTAACAGATAAGTCCTAGAAATAAAAGTTCGCGATCGGACTTGGTATACTACGGTAATATCTGGAAACTTGACAATTATCCTGAAGACCCTCTTTTTAAAAACCACCACCACTGGAGTTACCGTTCCAACATTTCTGATTACATCTTAGGCGACAGATATCCGAATATCAGTATATGTAAAGTGAACTTTTGAATAACGTATTTTAATTAAAAGCTAAACTCGTGAAACCCTTTAAAAGTAAAAGTATGGCAAGGAAAAAACTTGGATTAAATGTGGTACGATTAAGACAGAGATTCCTGGAATCTACACATTTATAATTTCTCATTCAACGTTTATAATAGTTAATGATAAGCTCTTAACATCTTTTATCATTCATAGCATCCATACTTAGCATATATACGGTTACTACAGCTTGAGTGGGGTTGATAACACCAGATTTTTATGGCTCCGTTCGACGATGCGAGTATTTATGTATTAAAAGATAAGATTAAAGATATGTTTTCTGTCCTGATTCTTAGTCACTAAACGTAATGAAGTAAAAGTCAGCATTAACAGATTAGCATCGTAGTAAGTAAACATCCCGAGTTCCCAAGAGTTCAAAGTTTCCAGTAAAATCAAGTTTCTTATCTTAAATTAGTATAGGTTTTAGGCAGTTTTTACTGCACGACGTGAATCGATTCGATATCGATTTATTATATCTATATCCAAGAAATCAATTCATACAAATTTACGGATGCATTCACTCAAATTAGAATGTAACTGATCTGATCCACCCAAATTCATTGAACCGGAACGATGCGTGACTGTTGTTGAATGCGCCGATGTCAAATTATGGATAGCTGGATAACCATAACAGAACGGAACTGTATAGATCCCCGTTTAAATTCCTTTTAGGACAATGCATGTATATATTTTCGTGTATGTGTATTTTAAAAATAAATACAGCTTGTCTTGTCTTGAACAAATGCATGACCACGGTCAACCGTTTGTTTTTGTTTTCATCAATAGATTTATTAGATATTAGATCTCGATCTGGTGAAGCTACTACTTATAAATTAACTTTTAGTTTTACCATGTTTATGGTATCACCGTTTGCCTTACGTTTGAGATACGGAGACACTAAATCTTCTAATCACTAATTCGTAATGGATGGAAGAGGTTGCCTTGTATTTAAGTGCAAGGAATTACTTGTGCCGTGCGTTGAGCCTAAATAAGTCCCCAATTAATTTTGAAAATCTTTTTAAAAGGCCGGAGGTGATATTGACTATATACATACATGCAACGATGCAACTATGACCTTAGTGATGTTCATCTGTCATCAGTACGCCTGTCTGTGCCTGCGGCCTGCCTCAATTAATTGAAATTTGAAATGCCTACCCCCACGCCCCCACCCCACTTCCGTCTTTGATGTCATATACGACGTGTCCTCTTCCCGTTTCCAGGACACAGGATGCAGGATGGTTCATTTCATATATGATGTATAATCATTAAAAATTATAGTCTGTACTCTGTCGTCATCTCGGATCTCGTAACATGGATGCAATGTGACACGTAAAATCTATAGCTAGTTTAGTTAGTCTACACCATATAATATGTAATACTATATATTCAATATTGTATTGTATATTATCATTTCACATTTGTTTCAGATTATTTCAGAATTTCACTTTGTAAGTACAAAGTCCAAAGTCAAAAGTACAATCAATAAATCGCAGCATCGCTCGCAAAGTCGCAAGCAAACAGCAAATCAATAAACCAAACCAAAACAACTTTTATTCAACATTTAATATTATATTTTGTATTTGTTATTAATTTACTTACTTCATACTTTGCTGAATTTGGAATTGAATCAGTCAAGAGAGACTCTCAGCCTAAGTCCAAGTCCAAAGTCAGATGCTCAGATGATATTCATATTATGTGTTATGATATGATATTTAGAAATATATAGTAGATTATTAGTGCAACCTATTTTTATTTTCGACTTCTTGAGCGACCAATGAAAACGAAACGAGTTCAGTTAGTTAATTATAAATTATTTCTTTCTTCATTCTTAATACGAATTTATAAATATGAATTATAACGAAACATTCAACATTATTCGCGGGTTGACTTTGGACTCCACTCGAGTCTCGAACTCGAACATCCAGACTTTAGGACCTTATTCGCACATACATGAGTTATCAGATCACAGGAACCTTTGTTTTTTATTCATGATAGAAGCTTAAGGTGATTAACTTACAATTCACAATTAGAAATAAATGAATTCAGTAAGTGGTTTGAGGAAAATGAGGAAACACATATTTATTAACGGCAGTATAGCCCTTCAGAGTTCGATGTTCATGATAGATTGTTCTTACAAAAAAGCAAATGATCCCAATGGATAAAAATTCAAGACAACAAACTTAATTTATTATTTATTTTGTTGTCGGAATTTCGAGTTGGGGCAGTAAATATTTTGTTATTGTCGGCTCCAACAAATACCTTTCACAGTACCGTACATTGAAGGATTACATTATGTTTTAAATTCCGAAAGGAAATCAGACCAGACCAGACCATACGTTGCAGGGAAAATTGTTCTTATTAATATTAATTATTAAAGCTGATTGTATTGTATCTTAGGTTAGGTAATTCTTGGATTCTTGTGGTATTCAGGTTCATTAGGTAGGCTACTTTTCCTCGATGTTTAATTCCAGTTTTAGGTACTCTCATTTGTACTTTGCTACAAATTGTACATGGAAATCTTTGAATTTGTCCAACATCACTTTCAGTAATTCTGGCTGTGGAAGTATCGTGGTTCTAATGAAAAATATCATTGTTAGTGATTTTCTGTAATACATTTTATTTTTATAATCAAAGAAGTACAAAGTACAATAACTGTACCTGAAATGGTAAGTGTCGGGATACTGGCCAAAACCTGACCCTGGAACGATGCAGATTCCTGTACTCTCCAGTAAATCAAAAGCATAAAATGCATCGGGCTGAAGACCCTTTGCCTTGGCAGCTTGAATAGCTGATTGAGGAATTGTTATCTGTTCGAAAACATAAAATTATGATTTCTACAAAATCCCATATATCTTAAAATAAGTAAGGTTTATAATCTGCAAAGGAAACTAACCCGAGGAAATGCGTACATAGCCCCTTGAACGGGATTGCACTGAACCCCTGGAATGGAATTAAAAGCGTCAGCTACCATTTTTGACCTTTCTGCGAGTGATTGTAGAACGGCCGTTTTTTCTTTCATGAACAAATCATAGGAAATGTCACCAGGTTTCGGTGGATCCACAACGCAATCCATTGCAGACTAAATAATATAGCATACATGAGTCATACGTGATATGGATATGACGACTATTAGGAATTTAGAATTCACGAACTCCATAAAAATGATAAATCCAACAGCAAGAAACACAATGCTCTTGTGCACTTAAAAATAAATTGAGGGGTTCTTTCAATTTACCTGTCCCAATACGGTCGGACACAGTTTCGCTGAAATGCTTTTAAGCAACATCGCCTTGACGCTTTTGTCCATATTGACAACTTCTGAATAACCTCCTCTGAGACCGCATTCTCCCATATACCCTATTCAAGATGAAAGTGAATTAACCAACACTCCCAAATCCCAAGTCAATACTGTAGTTTGAATTTAAACTGAAACTCAATTACATTACAATTGAAAGTTTTGTATTGATATTCCCATTGGATTGTCAGGCCAGACAAAATAAAATATTTTTATATACCAAAAATGGACAACAAAAGGCCTGCAAAAGATATCGACTGTATTTAAATAAGTTTAGACTTATGGTACCTTTAGACGTTGAAAAATACGAGGCCAGTTCCATACTATTATAGGGAGCACCCATCTCCATCATAACTTTCTTGAACGAGAAGAACTTGCTGCCCTCCGCGTAAACATTGTCTTGGTACACCTTAATACAGCCATAACCATGAATATCAATGAAAGCAATTAGAATTTTTGGCCATTTAGTTATTGATATAATTTTTGTGTTACTTCGTCGGCTAAAATAAACAGATTTTCCCGTTGTGCAAACTTAATGATTTCTTCTATATTTTGTCTTGTTAAGACTTGACCTGCAGGGATATCAAATTAATAAACCTGGATTAAATTTATAATCCATTGAATGAATCTGTAAACAGCAAACACCAAAACACCTTACCAGTTGGATTTCCGGGATTTATCACTACGAGAGCTCGGGGATTGCATGTAATTCTGGCTTCTGCCAAAGACCGTTCGAGTTCTTTAATATCAAGCGCCCAGCCTCTTCCTTCATCCAGATAATATCCAACCTGTAAAAATTATTTTACATTTTGAATTCTTATTCATGGTACCTATATTCTTTACGTTCTAAATAGCAAATCGCGTGCAAAGTAGATTTATGATAAACTTACTTGTTGTATGGAATATTCAGCTAGCGATGCAGAATACAACGGATACTAATTAATAAAAAATATGAAAGAATTTAGAATAACTTATTAATAGAATCTTAATATAAATATAATCACCTGCGGAATTGGAATCATACACCCTGAAGGTAGTTCATTTGTATGTTGATCAATAAAAAGTTTCAGAGTCGCCTGCAAAGGTTATGGGTATTTAACTTGTTGTTTATAATGGAAGCAGTTTAAACTATTTTAATTTCGATAATACCACAATGTACCCTAATTCCTTCAGAGGCACCAGCACAAAGAATGATGTCATCAGGATTTGAAGGAACTCCTCCATCACGTTTAGTTATATATTCTGCAGCATGTTTACGAATTATTTCAATTCCAGCAGAGTCACTGTATGAGCCTTTGATTGAGCAATTATTCCAATATTAGCGTACTGATCTGTTAACATTTTACGGTTTCAGTTGTACACTCTTGAACCAATCTATACCTGCGCTTCTGCCCTTACAACCATCTAGAATGCCCTTAGCCTTCCGTTTAACGTCTTCAGGGAAATCTACTGTATCGATCAATTGCGGATACGATACAAGGGCTAAAACCTATAAAAGTCTCACATTTATAAACTGTCCACATCATCTTGTAAGCTTGAAAAAATACAAAAAAGCCTTTTCCCAAACCAACCTGTCGAATAAATGTAATTGGCTTCTGACCCATTGCGTGAGCGTCGCCGATATTGGCTTTAATGACTTCTTTGAATGGTTTGACGGAACCCTAAAACAATTAAAGACGACTTATTGTTACCACACTTGTGCATTGGATGTGCGCCGCACAAATCGGCCATTTTTGTTGATGAAATTTGTGCGACTCGCATCGCATCGCATCGCATCGCATCGCACATCGCACATGCGATGTGCGATGTGCGATGCGAGTGATTGAGTTTTTTTTTGTGCGATGTGCGATGCGAGTGATTGAGAATTTTTTGTGCGATGTGCGATGCGAGTGATTGAGAATTTTTTGTGCGATGTGCGATGCGAGTGATTGAGAATTTTTTGTGCGATGTGCGATGCGAGTGATTGAGGTTTTTTTTGTGCGATGTGCGATGTGCGATTGTGCGATTGTGCGATGTGCGATGTGCGATGGGCTTAATATTTTTTATAGGGGATGTGTGATGCGATGGATTGGGATTTAATACCTGCATACCATTACGACTACGATACGAATTAAATCAGCCATTGTATATTTCAGTACAGCAGCTCATTAAATAATATATATTTTTTCAGACTAATCTTAATTTCTTAATATTTATATAATATATATATATATGAGTTTATTGGAAAAGAGGTGGCAGGCGGGACTGGGGGGTGGTGGGGCACTGGGAGTCTGAGGGGGAGGAGGACCGGTAATATTATGCAATGTGCTAGACACTGCGAGTGTCCCTCTTGTGGTGAGGTCGATCTCATCGTCTCTATCATGGTCTAGCAAAAAGGTCACTGAGCTCACACAGTTACTATGTATCGTATATACATATGACTGGCTCGGTGTCTGTCTGTCCTTCCGTTCGTCTGTAAATACGATAACTCGAGACGAGAACGGCTAACTTTTTGAGAGGGGGAGATGGGTGAAATAGGTCAAATAACAAACATAAATGTCTGATAGATCATTGGAAAGCTATCAAATCCAGCTCTTTCGAATGACTTATTAAGTGTTGTAAACAGTTTATACGAATACCCAGTCTGTATGTCCGTCCGTCCGTCTATCACGTCGATAACTGGAGAACGATTTAATCTAGAGTCACCAAATTTTACACACATGTTCTAAGGATTTAAACGGAGGCCAAGTTTGATGTTGGGTCAAATCGACCTCACCCCCCGATCCCCATAAATTAAACCCCCCAAAACACATTATAAACCGTATATCATGAATACATTTCCAGACCATGTATTAGTACTATTGTTTCCAGACCATTTTTTCCAGACCATTTTTTTCAGACCACTTTGCATTGACCTTTATTTCCACACTATTAACTAGTACTATTATTTCCAGGCCACTTTGCATTGACCTTTATTTCCACACTATTAACTAGTACTATTATTTCCAGACCATTTTTTCCAGGCCACTTTGCATTGACCATTATTTCCACACTATTAACTAGTACTATTATTTCCAGACCTTTTTTTCCGATGTGCGATGTGCGATGCGAATGATTGAGGTTTTTTTGTGCGATGTGCGATGTGCGATGCGAATGATTGAGGTTTTTTTTGTGCGATGTGCGATGTGCGATGCGATAAGTATAGTATTTTTTGTGCGATGTGCGATGCGAATGATTGAGGTTTTTTTTGTGCGATGTGCGATGTGCGATGCGAGTGATTGAGAATTTTTTGTGCGATATGCGATGTGCGATGCGAATGATTGAGGTTTTTTTTGTGCGATGTGCGATGTGCGATGCGAGCGATTGAGTATTTTTTGTGCGATGTGCGATGTGCGATGCGAGTGATTGAGAATTTTTTGTGCGATGTGCGATGTGCGATGCGAGGAAAAACCTTTCATGCACAAGTGTGATTGTTACCGTCCAAATTGATCAGAATCAGAAATCCCTAATTTACAAGTAAAATGGTAGATAAAGCGCATATAAGTAGCAACTTACCGCTGCTAACTCTTTCTCGATTTCCGTCGCTCCTGAAAGCAATCAAATCAATTAAAATGTTAGCAAATTCCTGAGGTTCCAACTTTTAAGGTTGATAATTTTTATAAACGCTTAGCTCCACCCGATAAACTTACTGATCACAAGAGGACCACGGACTGCATACTCCATTGTCTTGATACTGGGATTCATGTTGTCCAATGTAATTGCTTTTTGACCCGATTGGGTTCCATTTCCGACAACAGTCGTATGAAACATTCTGAATCCTGAACCGAATTGTAGAACTGAAAAAAATCACAGTATAATTGATTAATTCCGAATTCCGGTGATCTCAAAAGATAATGTATGAGTATTATGAATATTTAATATATTATTAATCTAATCTACGCTACTTTTGATATGCAATTATTTTATTGATACGTTTAAATCAAAAATGAAAACCCTTGTCGCCGTGAGGTTTCAGAAATAAGATGTTATTGACAATGATATATTATAATCATTAGTCGACAAGTCGCCATTATCGTTGCGTATCTTTTTTTATCTCAAAATTAGCCATATAAACAAATTTACTGTATCTCTGCACTATTATTAAAACACATCGAACAGTTATCCTCAAGTCTGCTTTTGCACGCACATGCATATTATAATTATTGGTGCATTTTATTATTAAACTCGGTTACTTCATTCTCAATTAATTCAGTCAATCTCAAACCCTCGAGTACCTTTTCCTTTCACCGGACGGATTGTGACTATTATGAGTTTATCGTGCAATTGTGCGAGCGGAATATTTTGCATAATTCATGATTGTTGTAAAAATTAAATTTCAGGCATTAGATAGCACTGGAACTGGATATGTTAGTCTTAAATCTATTGAGTACTGATTCAATTAAAAAGCATTTAAATCCTTCATGAATTAATACACACAAAAGAGACATTTAACATATTACATATTAACATAACATTATCACATTTATAACTACAAAACTATCACTTTGGACAGTTACTCGTCAGCCCGTCAGTCACCCGTGCAATTTCTGCCTGATATATATTATGTTAGGAAAATTTTGGAATTCGCCTTTTCTGGTTTAGGGATAAGGTAGGGGTAGGGGATGTCCAGATTTAAAATTTAGTTGATTCGAACTCGAATCCTTATCCTTAGGCATTAGTAGGGACTCATGCCTATCTCAACCGGTCCCCAGGACCGGTTTACCGTTCCCCTGGAGGAACGGTTTACCGGTCTAACCGTTCCTATGGACCGGTATACCGTTCCTATGGACCGGTAAACCACTCCCGGGGATTGGTTGACCGTTCCTCAAAACTGTAGAAATTGGGGAACGGTTTAAATAAACAATCCCCTTAACAATTTGGGGGCCATTCATAAAAAGCAAGAGTGATTAAATCCACAATTTCCGTTCTTCTCTGAAACGGAGTAACTTTTAATTTTAAAATTATCATTATATGCGGTTATAAATGTTAGAATTATTACTATTCATGTGACTAAGTTTCTTATAATGATAATGGATATATATATGTAAGTTTATAAGCCATCTGATAATGACCTCTCTAGGCCACATGCAATTTTTTCTGGCTTGCTCGATCTCACATTTGAATATAATTTCTTTGTTCTTTGTAGTTTCACTGTATACATGCCAAATTTAGTAAATCTGGCTGCACAACAGGGCCTGAATTTTCGAAAACTTGCAGTCACAACAGTCACAATGGTATAAATTGGATTCTGAACCCCTCATATAATATATCTCAAAAACAAATTTAGTTTTTACGTTTTTTTTAACTTCCAAATAATTGAAAAATGTATTAAATTAAAAGCTTCTTTCAAACAACTGTTGGAACATAAAAAGCATGAGGATCAAGAGTGAAACAGATAATTTAATCTTGATGTGATTATTTGACGAGAATTCGGAATTTGTATATAAAATAATATTTATGATAGGATAATACGAATAAATATACATGTATTCTGTCGTACAAGTATATATATATAATATAATATATATACATAATATCAGTAAAATTGTCACACTATGAATCAACAAAATTCAAACCGAATATATAATGATAATTTTAAAATTAAAAGTTACTCCGTTTTAGAGAAGATCGGAAATTGTGGATTTAATCACTTGCTCTTCATGAATGGCCCCCAAAATGTGAAGGGGACCGGTAAACGGTAAACCGTCCCCCATTTTCTACAATTTTCAGGAACGGTTAACCGATCCCCGGGAGTGGTTTACCACTCCACAGGAACGGTATACCGGTCCCTAGGAACGGTTGAACAGTCCTAAGGACCGGTAAACCGTTCCTTCAGGGGACAGGCATGAGTTCGTATTGACTTGCCTTGTGCCTTGCCCGTCTTTATTTGCTGTCGCCTGGATTATTAAGAGGTGAAACCTCTTATTAAAAAGACTTTGTCCGTCCGTCCGTCCGTCCGTCCGTCCGTCCGTCTGTTCCGTCGACGATAACTCACGAACGGTTGAAGTTTTTAAAATTTTTTTTTCGAATACATGTTCCTCGTGTCCTAAGACAGGGGGAGTTCGAAGATGGGCGAAAACGACCACACCCCCTGGGGTTTGCCCATCTACCCCAATGTTGAAAAACCACCACCATCACATACTAGAATAGTATTACATGCCCCTATACACAATACCATCATGCCACACGTACATATTTATATGTATGAAACATGTAACAGTGCACACACATACGGGATCACCCCAACTCGCCCCGGGGCGCGCCCCACGGGGCATTTTGGGGCAAAATGAGATTCCAACGCTATATTGTAGCCACATACCGTGCAATGTGTAAACACATATGGGATCACCCCATCTCGCCCCGGGGCGCGCCCCACAGGGCATTTTGGGGCAAAATGAGATTACAACGCTATATTGTAGCCACATACAGTGCAATGTGTAAACACATACGGGATCACCCCAACTCGCCCCGGGGCGCGCCCCAAGGGGCATTTTGGGGCAAAATGAGATTCCAACGCTATATTGTAGCCACATACCGTGCAATGTGTAAACACATATGGGATCACCCCAACTCGCCCCGGGGCGCGCCCCACGGGGCATTTTGGGGCAAAATGAGATTACAACGCTATATTGTAGCCACATACAGTGCAATGTGTAAACACATATGGGATCACCCCAACTCGCCCCGGGGCGCGCCCCACGGGGCATTTTGGGGCAAAATGAGATTACAACGCTATTTTGTAGCCACATACCGTGCAATGTGTAAACACACACGGGATCACCCCCACTCACCCCGGGGCGCGCCCCACGGGGCATTTTGGGGCAAAATGAGATTCCAACGCTATATTGTAGCCACATACCGTGCAATGTGTAAACACATATGGGATCACCCCAACTCGCCCCGGGGCGCGCCCCACGGGGCATTTTGGGGCAAAATGAGATTTCAACGCTATATTGTAGCCACGTACCGTGCAATGTGTAAACACACACGGGATCACCCCCACTCGCCCCGGGGTGCGCCCCACGGGGCATTTTGGGGCAAAATGAGATTCCAACGCTATATTGTAGCCACATACCGTGCAATGTGTAAACACATATGGGATCACCCCAACTCGCCCCGGGGCGCGCCCCATGGGGCATTTTGGGGCAAAATGAGATTCCAACGCTATTTTGTAGCCACATACCGTGCAATGTGTAAACACACACGGGATCACCCCCACTCACCCCGGGGCGCGCCCCACGGGGCATTTTGGGCCAAAACGAGATTCCAACGCTATATTGTAGCCACGTACTGTGCAATGTACACAATGTACACACAGCATGTACAGCATGTACTTGTACAACATGTACAGCGTGTTATTGTACAACACGTACAGCGTGTACTTGTACAACACGTACAGCGTGTACTTGTACAACACGTACAGCGTGTACTTGTACAACACGTACAGCGTGTACTTGTACAACACGTACAGCATGCACTTGTACAACACGTACAGCGTGTACTTGTACAACACGTACAGCATGTACTTGTACAACATGTACAGCGTGTACTTGTACAACATGTACAGCATCTACTTGTACAACATGTACAGCGTGTAATTGTACAACACGTACAGCGTGTACTTGTACAACATGTACAGCGTGTACTTGTACAACATGTACAGCATGTAATTGTACAACATGTACAGCGTGTACTTGTACTACATGTACAGCATGTACTTGTACAACATGTACAGCGTGTAATTGTACAACACGTACAGCGTGTACTTGTACAACACGTACAGCGTGTACTTGTACAACACGTACAGCGTGTTATTGTACAACATGTACAGCGTGTAATTGTACAACATGTACAGCGTGTACTTGTACTACATGTACAGCATGTACTTGTACAACATGTACAGCGTGTAATTGTACAACACGTACAGCGTGTACTTGTACAACACGTACAGCATGTACTTGTACAACATGTACAGCGTGTAATTGTACAACACGTGCAGCGTGTACTTGTACAACATGTACAGCGTGTAATTGTACAACACGTACAGCGTGTACTTGTACAACACGTACAGCGTGTACTTGTACAACATGTACAGCGTGTTATTGTACAACACGTACAGCGTGTACTTGTACAACACGTACAGCGTGTACTTGTACAACACGTACAGCATGCACTTGTACAACACGTACAGCGTGTACTTGTACAACATGTACAGCGTGTTATTGTACAACACGTACAGCGTGTACTTGTACAACACGTACAGCGTGTACTTGTACAACATGTACAGTGTGTAATTGTACAACACGTACAGCGTGTACTTGTACAACATGTACAGCGTGTAATTGTACAACACGTACAGCGTGTACTTGTACAACATGTACAGCGTGTACTTGTACAACATGTACAGCGTGTAATTGTACAACACGTACAGCGTGTACTTGTACAACACGTACAGCGTGTACTTGTACAACATGTACAGCGTGTACTTGTACAACATGTACAGCGTGTAATTGTACAACACGTACAGCGTGTACTTGTACAACATGTACAGCGTGTAATTGTACAACACGTACAGCGTGTACTTGTACAACATGTACAGCGTGTACTTGTACAACATGTACAGCGTGTACTTGTACAACATGTACAGCGTGTACTTGTTCAGCGTGTACTTGTACAACATGTACAGCGTGTACTTGTACAACATGTACAGCTTGTACTTGTACAACATGTACAGCGTGTACGTTCAGCGTGTACTTGTACAACATCATACACAGGAAGATTATTTTTATGTAAATGTTTCGTAGCGGTTTCACCTCTTTCTTACGTGCGTTTGCAACGGTTTATTTATTTATATGGATTCAAACTGAAAAATCCTAAATACTAAATGGTATTACAAATTACAATTCCTTGATACTCACGTTCAAAATTTCAAAGCGTACAGAATGTTGAGTCAGAGTCGAATTTACAAAAGATAAAATAGTAAAATAGATAGATAGGCACCGATTTTTAATCCAACAATTCACACCGTGTAGCACGCGAGGGTAGAACTACTTGTGATAGACGACTGGGTTGAATTTTAACAAAAATATATATATTCAATATTATATACACAGAATCTTGTACAGGCCTATTTTGTATTTATAGCACAAAAGGAATGAAATACGATATGTGACATAATCGCATAATGCATGTGACATTCAGACGAAATATCAATCGAAGCTATCCAAGTCCGATCCTGCTCTGATAAACCTCAAACTTTTAAGTTTTAATATTGAATATAATCTGTTTTGTCTGTGTGATATAGAAAGAGTCGATAGTATCGAAACTGTATGAATTTAGTGTAATATTCCAGCTCCAGTAATTACTAATTCCAAAGCACCTAAGGCAAAACCAGAACCCGGCCAGACTTCTGTTGCAATCTCTAAAATACTTACATGTTAAATGTATGTATAATCCTCTCCCGATCAATGATGCAATGCAAGGCTTTAGAAGAAGAATTTAAATCTTTATGAACATTGGTCAGATTGGCCTGCCGATATATGAATGACCATGACTGAGAATGTTGTAACATCCAAAGAAAATAAATCCTGTACGAGTAAACCCTGAGCCTCAGTAAAAAGCAGTCTATATGGCTGGGGGAATAGTTAATGATAATATTATGTGGGGAATCTGGGGATTTGGGGAATCAAATATTGAATTTGAATATACATCAAGCAAGACTAATATTAATACAACAACGTTACAGACAAAAATGACAAAATATACATTCAGTCCTTCAGACTAATCATGTAATCATTAAGAGATGAATGATAGATATAAGCGTATCATATTACAGGTTAAGCTTTTGTCTTTTTGCAGATCAAAAACAGATTCTGATACCATGTCTTTCGTATTAATCATATTTTATAACTGTGGATTATTGCCGTTCCCGTAATTTCTTAAAAATTCGACCCAAAAAAAGATCTTAAGTCAATCGCCCTTCGAATCAAAACATGAATAAAAAACGAAATGAATGCCATTTAGTAATGTCATTAGTTGACATTTTGACAGAACAAACAATCAACATACAGTGACAGTGACGCGATTCCAATTCCATTTAAAGTCCATTTTTCCACCGTATAAGTCATTCAAAAGTATTCGACCGTTGACCGTACCTAGCTTTCCTAACAATAAGACGTATTACTAATTATTTTTGTATTTGGACATTTTTACCATCCCAGGTCAGGGGGTGACCCCATCCCCAAATTATACGCATCGTTTAAAATCCCTTGACAATATCTTTCCATCGATGTATCATATATCACACATGAGGGTGAGGGGTTTGACTGTGTAAGAAAAATATTGACGTTTTCCATTGTTACCCCCTTTTGACCGTTGATCTACATATGGCCGCCGAACATCTTAACCTCTCTCAACGATGTTAATCATTCTTATACGAAAAATTTCCAAAAGTTGAGCACGACCTATTTGCGATACTTAGTTAAATAATACCGGGTTTTATATATAATAACGTATTTAAAGTTAAAGCATGAAGTACAAAGAGCTTTGGTATCTTTTTTTTTGGCTTAATGCCTTTATATCCCCGGAATAGAACCCCAATCATTGGAAGAGAAGTTTAACAAAATAAACCCCAGAGAACCAATACTTAAATACGATAGGATTATAATTCGACAATTGAGAACACGATTTCGACAGTTGAATAATTCAGTAATTGGCAATATTTGATGGTAAAAACTCCAAAAAATTCAACATACAAAAAACGAACAAATGGGATCTTTACGATTAATTATAATAACGATAGAGTTTAGAGAAGTAGATAGCATTTTAAATAATTACATCGTTATCATTAACCTAAAGTTATGTGCATTTTAAAATCACCCATATAACATATACAACCAATAAGCCATACTATAACCAATATTAACATATATTAGCTACATAAAGACAAAATGTTAGTTACCTATTAATAAGGTTATCGCTTTCCCTTATAGCATACAAAATATAATGATGTAATGAACAACGAACAAAAATCCAAAACCGGTAGGAAAATAAATTACCCACTTGGAAATTGGACAAAGTGTTTGCTCATAAATTATCGTGCAGACAATGTGATAACAAGGTGATAATGGACACAGCACAACAAAGCAACCCGCACGCAATGAACGCAACTTAACAAACGAAGTCGTAAGAATCGTAAACAATTGTTAGACAATTTATAATTTAAGGATTAGTAGACATTTAAATTAAGTTTTTAAAATGAACGATATAAACTGAGATGAAGCCAAAAATTAGGAGCACATCAAGAATTGTGCCGATGAAGTGCCTAGGGAGTATGCCTAGAGATAACTGCTCCCGGATCACGGGCAAAGGAAGAACACGTTATCAAATCCGAGAATTCTGTTTGCTATTTCTGTAACTCGTATATTTCACGACGTAGACGAGTAGAATTTTGTAAGTCAGGCGACCTTTATCGATCCGGGTAAAATATGGAACCATACGGAACCAAAGCAAAAAGGCTTTCACTTCCCATTTATAGAGAAAATTGGATCGGATGCGGATCGGAGGGCTCAAGGAGAAATCCATATATTTATTATGTAGGTATCGTATATATATTCAATAGTTAGTTCAATTTTCAAGCACACTTATCTTCAGTTTAACAGTCTAACAGATTTGTAAAGATGAAAGAGTCCCATTTCACATTTCTTTCTACTGTGTACTGTATTTCAGCATCAGACATTTTTTATTCTCTGTCGTCTTTAAAACCTTAATTTTGACAGCATTGTTCTACAATGTCGTAGAAATTATATGAATTAACTCTCAAATATATTTAAATTAGTCTATCCAATCCTTTGTGTATTGAAGCCTTCATTAAGACAATTCAAAAGGATAAATAAGTTAATACGTAAATACAGTAATGATATTTAAATATTTATACACAGAATGAATATGTACGATGTCCATGTGCCATGCTTTTTAGTTACTAATGCTCTTACACTGTTTAGTATGATTTAGTAATTTTAATATGAACGTACGTATCTATGCCATGTGCCATGCAGTTAAATTAAGTAAATACGATAAGGGTTTATGAGAATTAAGATGATGGGGATGAGAAATTGTGGAAATGACACACACCTTGAACAGGGGCATGGTGATCATCATGACTGAGACACCGTGCAGGCATGCTGGCCTTGGTGCTGCTGGACCAAGAAGATAATTTTTGACCACAACCGATAGCACCACCACCGACGCTACAAGAATTTTGATTTGAAATAGCAGAAGAATTACGGAGTACTCGGGTGGCAACAGAAGTCCGGGAGACGACTGCCGTTGAAGAGCATACAGCAGGCATCAAAAGATTTAAAACCATGATTTATACTTGGCTTTTCGAACACCCCGAGCGAGCACAAAGTTGTTGATATCAACTATCTATACAAACGGAAAGAGAAAGAAAGAGAGCGTTAAGACTTCTACTAGAGATAGAAACTACCTACTGAACCAATTTCAAGCTTATCTCGTATATTTTGTTTCAAGAATTACATTGATTGACTCAAAAGCGGGTCGAGTGTGGGGCTGTCGTGGGGTGCGGAGGTCCGAATGACGAAGGAACTGTAAATTGGGGTCCTCTCTGCTCTTCTAGAATATTGCAATCTCTTCTCCGTTTTATATTTGCTTAGTACATGTTGCATGCATGTCACATGTAGTATTGTTCTTGAAAGTCTTGAGGTTGAGGTTGTATTTTTGATTTTTATAAGGTCAAAGGTTGAAGGACGACGTATCTTTTGTCTTTTGTCTTTTGTCTTTCTCTGATTATTTTAATCCGACTAAAGACTACAGACTAACAAATTATAGTACAACTTCGAATAGTTCGAATACAGAAAGGATGGATGTAAATTGTAAATAAATACGAATGACAATGACAAGATGCAAATGCAAGCAAGATGTGTCTGGCAACAACTTCGTTGCGCTCGGCTCAACTTAACCTTCTATGTTCTAATTTTGAAAATTCTTCGGTAGAGCTCTCCTCCTATAGATATTAAACGTTAAACTCTTCTCAGCACTATGGATTACGGATTACAGAATATGGGATAATCTGCAGAAGAAGAGATAAGATAGAGATAAAAAAAAGTTAAGATATAGATACGAATTATACGACTGCAGTGGAGACCGAAAAGTTATTTTTATCCGAATACCATTGAGTGAATCCTATTCATAGAGAACTCTAAGTATCAACAAATTTTGTTTCTACCGCCATTCGCTTCTACACGTATTTGGTGCCCGTGGTGCTAAGAACGAATTCAAATTTTATCTAAACAAACCTAACCTAATACATAATACGCAAATACGCATTGCATTATATTACTTCTATTTTCAATTTTTGAATTTTATATTCAATATTCAATATTTCAAATTTGTAAATTGATTGTGACGACTGACGACGTGACGAGGTGACGTTATTCAACGTTCCAAATTGGAAATTTAGTTTCATTCATCATTCCACATTCTGCATTCCACTTTCCATATCACATTTTCAACACATTCAACATTCTCAACACATTGATCATTGATTGAACAAAAGGTCGGCACGGCACATATATTCAATATTCAAATATTCATTCAAGGTGGATTTTTACTGGGCTGGTCAGACCACGGTCACTATAGTTGAACAGTAAGTAAAAAGTTGTATTTATTCTGAATTCATACCATACCACATACCATCAACCCATCAACCGTGAACCGTGCATAGTTCATTCATCATTCACAGTCAGTGCAGCAGTTTCATGTTATGTTTCATCCTCCTTTGTCTCCAGAGTCTGGAGTAGCAGACATAGAATCAAGAATAAGTCTGTGGTCGCACAGTATGGAGTATTCGATATAGTATAAAAGGTATAGTTAGAGTAACAACGCCTGCAATGCGAAATGCGACCACAGAACATAAAAGTGATAGATTTATTGTCGCTCTGCCGAAGTGCTAACTGCGTCTGTGCGTGCGATGCGAAACGCGAAAGGTAAACACTCACCGTCAGGGAGTTAAAAATGTCAAGGCACAAGGTTGAGCTTGAAAATTCCAATGAAGATTGACTTAGAATAGGCCTCATCAACGGCCTCCCGCAGCTAGCTAGATACTGGCAGATGACAGGAGGTCAACACGGGTTTTTCCTTATACTTACTTGCCGGCATAGTGAGTGGGGCTAATGGCATTTGGTTTCGGTTTCGGCATCAGACTATTGTAGATGTGCAGGTAATAGAGTAATAGTTACCCTCTGCACTCTTCGATCGTATTTTAAGAAAATACTAGATTGCAGAATGCAGAGATGCAATTTGCAATTGCAATTCTATTCTGTATGCCATATCACATTCACTACCATCTTTTTGTTGTTTTTGTTAATATCGGCTAAAGTGTGTTGGAATTTAGAATTTTAACAATCAAAGCAAATAAATGCATCTGAACAGGTTGGTTATTATTGCAAGTTGAATTCCACATACCCACCGACCCACCAACGATACACATGCGAAAAATTTGCTAGTTACGTATTTATTCGTGTTTTGGATTCGATTGTACGGAGAATATATTCACAAGGTGTGTGTCCCTGCCTCTATTCTAATAATGACCCGATTACTTAATAATTAATTTGCAACTTGCTAAAATTCCTCTAAAATTACAGGTATTCGCTAATTGTTGAAGTTGAAGGACTTAAATTAGTTTGACTTGACACCATGAAACTTGAAGATGAGATGCCGACCCCGATTTGCATCGATTTGAAACCGAATCGAATGCTTCTGGATTCTAAATTTGATGGTTACAAGTTGTCGTTGGAATCACTACCTAGCTATTCGATTCCGCTTAACCACGGTATTTATCCATTCGCTATGTTCTATGTTGTACGTACACAATTTGTGGTATAAATCTTTTTAATTTAAAATGTGGTTTCCAGTTGTGGATCGTGTTGGACCTGCTGAAGATCAATATTCCATTCAGCATGCTAAATTGTTTGCTCGTCACAATTGTTTGATTTCTGACCCGTGGAATCCCTCGCTGTTTTACATTGTCAATACAGAATGGAATGTTTGTAGATTCAGATTTAATACGGAGGTATAACTTGAAATTTTAAAATGTACTAATATTATATATTGTTTTGATGTTGTAATCTGGTTCCACTAAAACTACACTATTATACTATTCTCGTCATCTGAACGTAGAGGGTACAGTTTGAAGAAATTAGCGAAATATGGAGCATCCCAACAAAACACTTACAAACGCCTGGACGATATAATATTACGCTAATGTTTCCAAATGATAAATTGGCTGTTTTGTCTGATGGATGTGGAACATTGTTTCTTCTTACAACAGAAAACAGACTATCATCTCAAAAGTGGCAGGTTCGTCGGACGTACAACGAGTATATCATATGAGATATGAGTCTATTGTTGTATTTGTATGTGTATAATAGCTTTTTGAATTCAGGTGTTGAATCAATTAGATTTCAAAGATGATGGTAGGACCACTCGTGACCAATTTTCAGTACTGGATTCCATTTCATATCTACATGAGAGAGAAAACTACGTAGATATTCTCCTTATGAGAATTTGTGAACGGAATGACAATAGGTGGAGTAGATTTTTTGATAGCCACGAAAGTCAGTTCTTCAAGACGCCTGTTAATCATCCGTTTGTGACCACAGTTGATTGGTTAACAGTAGCTGAAGGTAATCCATGTAGAATTTTTTCTTCAGTGAATATTCAATAGGTACTTTCTTTCGGATTTTAAAATAAATTACACAGGTATTTGAATTTTGAATGTCTTTATTTGTCTCATAGGAAATACTTGTGCGTGGAACTTGAAAAGCACACGAACTTTAATCGGTCCAAGTGGAATTGATTATGCAAGTATTGAAGCTGGTGGCACTGCTATTCATATAGCCAGCGAGAATCATTTCGCCTTTGTTCATGTTTCCGACCAACCCTTAAAATATACGAAAACTACGAGAAATTCAAAGTTGGGTAAGTCCATTTTATCAAGATCAAACCCCTATTCAGACTTGTTTGGTGTATCATTATATGGTATTAGAAAAACTATTCCGTTGCTTACTTCCAGATGATTCTGAGAAAAAACCTGATTATTTGTGGATGCAAAATTCAGAAGAAATCTTAGTTTGGTTCAGAATTCCAAAAGATGCAAACAACAAAGATTTAAATATCGACATTAAATCTTCGTCAATCTCGATATCATACAATGGAGCTTTAATGTTGGAAGGACAATTTTCTCGTTTAATAAAATCGGAGGAAAGTGTTTGGACTATCACACCTGCTAGGTTTGACAAACTCATATCATATTCTTACTTATTATTATTCCTTTTCATATATCGATTTTTTTGTTCAATAATAACGTTATTTTTTATTTAGTTCCATGCCTATTTCTATGCCAGAAAGCAACAATGAAGGGGATCAACCAAAAATGTTCCAGTGTCTGGAGATCATTTTTCAGAAAGCAGAAAAAGACATTACATGGGAAGATGATTCATTTTTAAAGGATGATAGTACGGGACTACAGATAATAGACCCCGAACTGGCCAAGGACATCCACGAAAGACTTGGACATTTATGTTCTGATAAATGGGTATATATTTTCCTTCTTTAAATTCGTAAATCCACGCTATATTTCCTTAATCTCTAATCATTAAATATTGTAATAAATGAAAATGCTTATAGTTATTCCTAAACAATTTTAAAAAAATCTAGGATGCAGAAACTTTAAAAGCAAATGTTTTCGACTCGCAACAATTGGAGGAATGCGATAATTTTCCTGCGGACACAACTTCGATTATGAGAATTGATCGCAATTTGCAGTGCATTACCCATAGTGTAAAATCAATTATTCAAGTTATTTAATCAGTTCTAGTAACTGTTAGTACCTACGTCGTTGTAATCAAAACGAAATGGTCATATAATTTCAGGCAAGTCTTGGTAGTCATCAATGGCTATTTAGTGTCAGAACTGATGTAGGTAAAGTACCTGCTATTTGTATTCGACATGACGTGGATGGATTGGTTTGGCAGCCGGATGAAAACATTATTGCTCTTCGCGAAGACTTTAAGGAGTGGATGCTCCAACATGTTGGGACGTTTTCCGCTCTGGGTTATGTACAGGCTTCAAAACAACAGCGAAAGTTTACAGTTTGCTCTCCAGGTCGGTGTTAATCTGTTATTTAAATATAATACAGAAACGTTTAACGTTACGTACACTAACTTATAGCTTAATTGATTTTTCGTAAGATTCAATCGATCGAGTGATTTTAATCAACATATGTATGTTTTAATTGTAGATTTTTCATACGTTGCAATATGTGATACGTTTAAGCATGTGTACGTTTACCGGCAGCCAAGTACCATTGACACAGATTTAAGAAATAGAAGAACGGGACAACTTGTAAGCCACATTGCAAAGCAACAAATCGTCTCAATTGATCCCCCGTTGGAATCCTATGGAGCATTTGCTACGACGGATTATTTATATGTACTCACTAGCAAAAATTTGCACGCGGTCAGAATCAATCTGGTGTCGGATGATCCGTGAGGATATGAAGGAAATGGCATATCCCATTTATTAAAGATAATTCTAATTATAGTATAGTTCTTTGTATTGTCAGTATTCTTAATTTTCATTACAAATTCATTCTTATAATATTTATAATGAAATTATTTTGACATTAAACAAATTTACACGATTCTCTCAAACCAGAAATCGAATGGGCGCAACGCTCAAGTTATCAAGCTATCATTATGATTCTTTAAGCATACCAAATCAAAATCAATGTATTTTCAGTATGTAGAAGCAGATAAAGTGATTTATTTAGTTTTTCATTCATCATCATAATTCCAATTGTCTTGGTTCAGCAATGGTAAATCATTGACAGTTACAGTATCGCCTTCCATAAATAGATCTTACAAAAAATGTACAGTGAATCGGTTATACAGGGGGTTTCGATTTATTGTCCACATTGAAAAATATTAATTGCTCACGAACCGATTTTCGTGAAATAAATTTTATTTTAAAGCTTATAACCTAGAAGGAGGTATGAAATGGAATACAAGAAAATATCAAAGACATGATAAGACCAGTGGGGGTTTAAAGAAAAAAAAATCAACATTGGGATAGATAGCGACAAAAATCCTGGGAAAGACCTAAAGAATTACCAAAAACTTATGAAATAAAAAGTTTCTACGGGATTTTTGGTATAGCGTTTAGTATTCTAGTTTTAAACAAACTCTGCGTAACAATAATTTACTCATTGAATAAAACAAGCAAGTAAATTAAGATGATCCCAAAGCAATCAAACTATTAAACTTTTGATATTTTTCGGTATTCACCCTGAGTGGCCTGATTGCATTCACTCGGTGTACGAATGAAATAGCAAAACCTATCGACTTTACTTGACTCACTCTCGAAGTGATTAAGTAAATGTTGCTGATAGTAATTTACCAACTATCAACTACAGTGTTGAAGATTACTACGACGATGAAATAACATAAGGCATGCTTGGCTTTAAGTAGAATTATAGTCCATTGTACTTTTTTTAAGTAGGCCAAGCAATAAATTATACACATTACACATGTATCACTTCATGATTTCATATAAATGTTTCGATCATACTGAATTCATACATCACCACATCACCCGTGCAAACAGAATTCAGAAGCCCCAATATTTATTTGGTTTCTGAAAATAACAAAAGGGGTACCCAATCACATCTTGTGATTTTTAACGTTTCTTGAAACATATTTACATACTCGTCCCATCTCAAATTGCCATCCCAATTCCCAGACTACAGGCAGGCTATAAAGTAATTTAAATTCATGATTTTCAACTTGTCTATCCCAGTTTCTCAATCAAGATACGTAAATTGATCTCGTTAAACGCACTATATCCTCGTTCGTTGGCTCACCGGGTAAAACTCGTTATCTCCCCTATAGCCTGTTCCATGTTAAAGCAATGGGCTCTATATGATAAACGAAATGAGTTTTATTAAATACCCGGCGAGTCAGCTAGCACAGGGACTATACTATAACGAACTACGAACTCAATGCACGTCACTTGGATTCCAATCTGTTATGATTATAGTTCAAAGATGCTAAAAAATCATGAATTCATTAATTATACAGCATTTCAACTTAACTAATACACGTTGGTATAGAGTGTATTTGAATATTTGGTTAATTTTTGTACTTTTCAGTTTTCTACGAGCTATCATCACGCTGTCATCCATCAACCAAGGAATTTACTGAGAAAGGACCTCCAGAATTACTTGACTTAAAGAGACGCGAGACCCTCATTTAAACGCTGAATGACTACATCGTTCCTCGGCCTCAAACGGCTCAAACAGTCTTATAATGTCCTCGGCAACTGATAATATCGTCGACAGTGCGCCAAGAAATGCGGATACTATCGTAATAAATGAAAATCGCGAGTGAGTATGAAACGATAATCTTAATATCATAGATATATGTGGATACATGTTATACTAATAATGCCGTCCGATTCTATGGTCGGGTAACGGGTATGCACATGGTATATGGTATGGTGTATAATGAACAGCCCATTGTCACCAGTTTAATATTTTTAATACAAACGCATTGCGCTTTACTTAACCATGCACACGCACACGTTTTAACGGGAAATGATACATGTAAAGTATTTAAAATGTTCAGTTATTATTCTCATGTACATAGGTTTCCCTTTAACTGGATAAATTGTTGTTTGACATCACAATCGACTCTAAGGGCTGCTGAATCTATGATTTTGCAAAGTAATTATATCAATTTTTGAGACATTCTATAGAATGAATTTATATCAATTAATACTAAACATATTCTTATATTTGTGAGAATAAATTATTTAAGTTTCTGATTCAACAGATATTCGAACAACATTTTCAACAAAATATGTTAATATTGGCCCTGTTGTTGGCGAAGAAGATATCAACATATGGACTTGGTCCACAAATGAGAAGGAAAGTGGCACTCCCTTGGTTTTACTTCATGGCCTTTGTTCTGGTTTAGCTCTTTGGGTTCTCAATTTTGATGAGATCTCTAGTAATTGCAATCGTCCGATGTATGCAATCGATGTTCCAGGTACAATACGTATTCAATACCATGAAATCCCGAAAGTCGTTCAAATCCACTCGCTTTGCTAAAAGAATATCCATTGAACGTAACAACTTCGTAATTTCGAAGGATTTGGTCGAAGCTCTCGACCTGTCTTCAGCGCTGATCCCAATGAAGCCGAAAATCAATTGGTGAAAATAATTGAAGCATGGAGAGCCAAAATCGAATTGAAACGCATGATCCTGTTAGGGCACAGTTTCGGAGCTTATATATCCTTTTCGTATAGTATTTCTTACCCAGAAAGGTATTAGTCGAATCTACAAATTTTGTACTACTGAAAGGTAATAGAGTATCAACAAATTATAAATTATATTTCGGAATAAAAATTACAGGATCGCTCATTTGATTTGCACGGAACCTTGGGTACTTTTATTATAATATTGCTAACAATTAAAAGGCATTTATTAAATTACAAATTTAATTTCACAGGGTTTCAACAAAAAACCGAATGATATTGCTGATCTAGGGCGAATTCCACGACATCATCGGGCTGTTGCTAAATTTATGGATTATCTACAGCTAAGGCCCATGGGTCCGGTTAGATTACTTGGTCCTTTCGGTACTACTAAAAGTCAAATCTTATTAAATTCGTACTATATAGGATTTTTGTATATTATATACCCTCGACTACCTCGAGGCAGTTTCACATTTATATGGAATATTCGTAGGACAAAGACTGATTCAAAGGATTCGAGGTAAAGATTTGATACCGTATTTTGGGGAATTAATGGACCACTCTCTCACTATCATTTCACATTATATATTCCACTGCAACGCACAAAATCCAACGTAAGCCTAAATATTTGAGGATTAGGCAAATACTGCAATAATGCAGACCTATCCAAATCATAGAATTTGAATTACAAACTAACCATTTCAGTGGGGAGAATGCATTTACTGCCATGATGTCGACGTATGGTTGGGCTAAGAATCCTATGTATCTAAGAATAAATGACTTGGACAAAGGAATTCCTCTGACCGTGATCTATGGCACTCGTTCTTGGATTGATCACTATTCAGCCCAAGAAATTGTCCAACGTCGACCAGCCTCGTTTGTTGAATGCCACGTATGTATTATTATTATTATTATTATATTATTATTATTATAACAAGTATAATTGTTTATGTACCTAATAACATACATTCCTGAATCCCATCCATTGATTTGTTGACTGTTGACTATCATCATATCCCAAAATGTTTTACTTCTGTTCGGCAGACGACTAAATAAGGCTGATTGTTTCGAATTGCTAAGCACACTGCTAATGCTAAATACCTTGTATATCTTTGGTTCCTTTATTTGATTTAATTTCAAATTTAACGACTTCAAGCCCCTTACACCGTACATTCTTTCAAAATAATATGAGACTGCCTTAATATCATAATTAAAATGTGATTTTAAACAAAATCTGAGAAAGCTATAGTGGAGCGGACTAACTCTCTTCAAGCCATATTCAGAGACTCATAATTTGGGATGTTTTAAGTGATATTCACTGTAGGTCACAGTCACAGCTCTACCCTTTGGCCTAAGCTGATATGTCCTATTTGACAACGGCTTGGTTATTAAGTGTTGAAAACACTTTATGCGAATGACCAATCCGTCTGTCTGTCTGTCTGTCTGTCTGTCTGTCTGTCTGTCTGTCTGTCTGTCTGTCTGTCGGTGCGATAACTGGCGAACGGCTTGACCTACGGTCACCAAACTTTGTACACCTGTTCCTTGGGTCAAGAGTGAGGCTAAGTTCGAACTTGGGTCAAATCGGATACACCCCCTGTCCCCCATAAATTAACCCCCCCAAAAAAATTATTAAATCAGTTCAAAGCCCTTACTCATTTTAAAACTGCCGCTTAGTTAGTTTACATTACACTCTATGTCTATTATCTATACATGATAATACCCTGAAACTACATTTCAGAGTGCGAAACCTCGGCTTTTTGGGGAAATTGAGATACGGGGTTTAAACGATTCCCATGAGTAATAGAACATCTTTTCCGCATACGGGACCACTCCCACTGACACCAGGGTGCAAAACCCGGGTTTTTGGGGGAAATTGAGATATGGGGTTTAAACGATTCTCATGAGTAATATGACATCTTTGACGTATACGGGACCACTCCCACTGACACCAGGGTGCGAAACCCGGGCTTTTTGGGAAAATTGAGATTTGGTTTGTTTATCGTGATGTTTTCAACACTTGGTTACACCCGTTACATCGGTTTATTTATAATTTATTTGATATCAATTTTTTTAATTCGAAAATTTTGGGGTTTTTCAATGCTATTTTCATGTGAAAAATGGACATGTCGCCGTGACTTGCACATTTCATGAATATGCTTATTGAACGGAGACTTATAATATAACAAACTCGACAAAATGGCAGTTTTCGCTAATTAAGTGTGCAAATAAGTGATAGAGATTGGAGGAGCGAATGAACGTAGTTTATGCGATGCAGACCCGTTTCACCCTTTTCCACGCACTCCTCTCTTCAGCTAATTATTTATGCTCAGACTGGGAGTAGTCAGCTTCACTAAGTCTTTATCATCTGTCTAATTTTGCAAAATTATTTCATTATAGACCCTAGATTCCGGACATCATGTATATGCAGAAAAGGCAACAGAGTTTAATGCTATCGTGCTTAAGGTGTGTAGACTCACGGAAGATAAGTGATACTTTCAAGTAACCCAACTCCACTCCAACCTCCACTACTACTATTCCGAGATATGTCACATTTTCGACACTTTCGTCTCAAAGTCTCAATCGCCAATATAATACCTTCTTTGTTCTTTGATTCTGAGAATCAAGTGAGACAGAAAATACGGATATTCCTGTGGGCAAATATCCATTTCTATGGGGCAAATACACATACATTCATTCGCTAGGGACTGGGGATGGAGCCGCCTTCGAGTCAAAGTAGAGAGGCACTATATAAATATACAAGTCGACAATACTACATGGCTACGGAACGAATGCTACAATCGATCAAGATTATTGGTTTGATAATTTCCATTTATGAATAATCAGTTTTTAACCAAGCAAGATTATTTTCGTAGATTTTTGTTGACTATTAATAGAATAATAAATGAACCTAAACAAAATAATAATTAGTGTAGTTTTAGTTTTACCGTGTGCCGTGCTAACAAGGATTGTAATTACATTTTGCATTTATTTACTGATTCAGAGAATAAAAGATAAAAGTTGAATACGAACGACATCTCCGACGTCAGGTCCGATGACCAGACCCCAGCCCAGTGCAGTTAGCTGGTATATGTTAGCCGCTCTAACTTCCACGCCATGTAAGATATCAATAACGGTGGCTGTTGTGGCTTCAAGTTGGGCATCCTGAAGTTAGCAGACAGCCGACACTGTCGGCCGACACCTGTCGGCTGTCGGCCGACACCCTGAAGTTAGCAGACAAGCTTATTTTTGAGACCTGTCGGCCGACACCCTCAAGTTAGCCGACAACCCAAATTTTGTCGGCCGACACCTGTCTGCTGTCGGCCGACACCTGTCTGCTGTCGGCCGACACCCTGAAGTTAGCAGACAGGTCTATAATTAGCTAATTAATGGTTAATTAATGCAGATACGTCATCCCACCAAGATATTGGGCTATTAGGACGGCAGTTATGGACACATAATAGCTCTAGAGTACTTAATTAAATTATTTAAGAATTTAAATGTTATTAACTATAAGTAATACGTTCTAGATCAACAACAAGCTAGATATAGCTAAAGCATTTGATACGCCGTAAGAGAATTTTTGCTAACGAAACTTGACTGGTACGGTATTGACTCCAATTGGTTTAAATCTTATTTAGACTACAGATGACAATTTGTTAAAGATGCGGACGGAAATTAGTCACAGGTTCGCTTTACCATCAGTGCTGTTCTCAGGGCAGCATTATGGAACCTCTCGTATTTACCTTATATATTATCGATTCACTTCTTGTAGTCCGACACTGCTTAACCATCTTGTTCGCAGATGACACTCAACCATGTATCACGGGTAATATAAACATCGACAGAACACTGCAAATTAAAACAAGAAATTTTAGACCGGATGTGGATGAAACAAATAGCATAAGAATTAATGTAGCTAAAAATCAGTCTCTGGTTCTTGGAAATGCCAATAATATTGTAAAAGTAGGCAATATTTTAGCCATTTGAAATAAATGGAATTAAACTCACGAATATTGAAACTATTAAAACATTAGGCTTAACAATGGACTCAAAACTGATTGGTAGATAAACAAATACAACAAAAACAAGATTTCAAGAAGCTAACACCTTCAAGCAAGATCTCTGTATCTGTTTAGACGTCTTATGTTGCCGGAAAATTACATTAAGATTAATATCAACTCATGTTTAGTGTCGCTAGTCAATTACATGCCAGTGATATGAGGAACAGCAGCAAAGCAAAACTTGAAAATTGTGTGAAAGAAAATTCGGAGGACGGCTCAATATTATCAAGCGTTATGTTTTATGTACAAATTGGTCTACTTGATCGATATCCTTATTCTTAGAAATTTTTTAACCATGGTGCATTTTAGTATTGATCTCCCTCTTGAGGAGAACGGACTGGGATCCGACAATTTATATATTCAATATTCACAAGGTACAAATATTTAATTAATTAAATATTAACAAGTCATTATTATCGCTCCGACTCTTTCGATTAATAATTCTGCGTTCTATTGTCACATTGACAGCACAGATCAGATTGTCATGTCTCATCCCAGGTGTATATAATATTAGTATTAGGATATGTCTTGGGTTCAGATGAATCCACATCTGTAATTAGTGTATAGTTCATGCTGACAAGGTATTCGAGCAGTCATTCCTCGGAGCTCAATAGAGTAATTCCTCAATAAACCATAGTTTTGACTACCTACCTTAAAAACTGTCTCCTCGTGGCTGACGCCGCTGCCTCTTTTCCATACTTTTCAATTTACTTCATTAGGACTTTTTGGAACTTGGAATGTTAAGGATTGAGGGATTCAATAAGCCAATAAAAATAAACGACCGGGTCATCTTCTGGGGCCCGATCCAGAGCCCTTGGATTAAATATAAGTAGGAGGTAACAAAGCATTGTATGCCATTTTACATGCCACCTACCTTGACCGCCATATTTAGTCCAACAGCAACCACCAGCATCAAAAAGTTGCAATCATTTTTACAGTCATATCCCTATTTAGGGCAAGCGTCTCCAAAACTCCCTGCGCTGACCTGCTCTGTCATGACTGCATAACACTGAACACCTGTAAGTTCGCTATTTCTTTTGACGGGGAAGGAGTTCACATTAACAGAGAAGAAATCCCGAATATTTCCATTCAGCTCAGTGTTACATCAATTAGAAGATGTCTAATTTATCAGAATGCATTCAATTAGATAATTCAAAGGTTAGTTGTGTTTTTTTTTGTAATTAAAATTCGGGAGATAGGAAAAGTAAAAGCGATCATAAAAAATAATTCGGCTCGATTTATGTTCATACTCTAGACAATACAAACCCTGTCAAAAAACGGAGCTAGAGAATGAAATTCAGTCACGGTTCCAGGCCAATATTCTAAGTCGCTAATTGCAACCAGGTAAAAATAAATATTAAAATTTTAAAATTTTAAAATGTGTATACATAAATTGTAACCTGATCTGATATTCCTCTGATTGAATACAGGAATCCATCAGGTTGCGATAAGATTTCCCTATCCGAAGCATTCTTATTTCCCGTATAGGCTCTGGTTTACTCCGAAGATCGAGATAAACAAACTCTCTATAACACAAGACGAGAATTATCGATACCAATCAATTAATTAACCTTCTAGGCCAGTGGGCGAGTGCTTGAAACTAGAATTAGAGAGACTTGGGTTCTATCCCAGGTTGGTTATATTTTTGGCTAATTTATGAAATACCTTTACTTGTTACAAAATATATTTACGCACATATATAAATGTAAATTACGGCCCTGTCAATATTTTGTAGCAACGCCACCATCCCTTCAGCAAAAATCAACCCATCCATCTGGCAATAATAATGATCCGGTATTTCTTTCAATCTAAACAAGACCTTGGCAGTGAAATATTCTTTTTCCACTTCTACACCTGTTAGAACACGAGTCTGATCGTCATCACGCCTCTCATAAGGGATGTCATCAAAAATCAACTGACAGCACTCATAATAATAAAAACTCCGTTTCGATCTCGCTGATATCCTTATCATAAAATGCAACGATATATTCAGGAAATCTGTTTATCCCGCATTTAAATGACGCATTCTTATTCAGCCTATTAAGTGCCTCAGTGTCCCATTCATTGACAATTTGACTACGAAGCTGTTTTGAAATTTCTGTCGAAATCACATAATTATTCGTGGGGTTTTAAAGGCGAAGGCTTATACTATTTTGACCCTATGGAAGGATCTAAATCCAACACAAAATATCAATAAACTCTGTCAGTACCTGCCTTGCCTTGCCTCTTTAATAGGTCACAAAAGTGGCCAACTGCCGGTATATCTTTCACTTCATTAAGTCATTTACGTTCCACTTTCAATTGAATGGAAAAAGATATCTTTTCTGTTACACACTTTCAATGAGCGAATTCAAATCCAGTCCTAATTAATTTATAGTTTAATTTAGAGGGGCGGTAACTCCGAAGTGAAAGGAATATATATTTTTATTCTTTGACTCGGAATAAAATTTGAAGTTTTAACTGTTTTTTTTAATGTTTTTGGACTTATACGTGGGAGCCCTTACCCGCAGTTTGCAGTTGTTTTTGGTCGGGGTCGAAAAATCGCCGGATTTGTAGTGTTTGTGAGGGTGTGACTGTGGTGATTTTTGGGAGGTAAAAAACTCTTTGTTTTGGTTAGGTTACCTAACTAATTCAGAGTTACAACCATTCGTTCTTGCATCTGATGAGTTACGACACGAATCTGAGCTTTAGCCTGTTAGCGAAAACGTTCCATTATACATTACCTTGGTGGAGGCCATACAAAAGAGCCAATACGATTTCCATGTCGAAAAAGTCAATATTAGAGCTCTCAAAGGCATAAGAAGAGTTAAACCAGGACATATAACCATCACGGATGCGGATTTTATGCTGAAGTTGATCAAACTTATCAAACACGCTCCAGGAACTTTTTAGGACAAACATAAGGACCGATCTGTAAATGGGTTCAGGAGATATTCGTTACGAAATCAGGAAACTTCCTGGGAACATGTGGACCAAGATGTCAAGAAGCTTTTAAAAGAAAAACTTGTGAAAATTTTTTCCTGCATTGGTGTTTTACGAAATGATTATGTGTTTGTGTGTGTGTGAAAATGAATATAACCTATAAATGTTTAAGACCATGTCTTGGCGGAATGTATTGACGGATGTAAAACGAGTGTACTGACAATGCTGTTTATTAGGTCTTGTAAAAATTAGAACAGGAATGACCCTCGGTTTATGGTTTAATGTTATGACACACTTTTACAATAACCCTCGGTTCTTTATTATGCTATTTTATATCTTGTATTATTATTTCGACCTTAAATACCGAAGATGTTTCAATAAACATTATCAGTTGCAGATAAAATCTTGTCGTAGACACTTGATTTTAACACGTTATCAGCACGATAGCTATAAGAAGCTTTTACTGATCCTGAAGTAAATTCAGTTCGTAAAATCGAAATTTTTTCGATATCGAGATGACGACCACTGGAAGTACAACTGGGACGACGACAACTACAACAGTAGTTTCCAGCAGGAAGTTTGACACGGGGCCAATCACCAAATTGACGGGGGACAACTTTCGGGTATGGGAGGTCCAAATGACGAGCCTGTTCCGCTCGCATAACATCATGGAGATCGTGGATGGAACGACAGCAAGACCAGCAGTAGGTGATCCCACTCATAAACAATGGGATCAGGGAGATAATGAAGCCTTAACGGCTATGTATCTCTGTATGGCAGATAAAGAAGTGGAGGCTACTTCAGGATGTCTTCACGCAAAAGACATATAGGCAAAACTGAACATCATGTATCATAGTATCTCCGGAAAGTCAAAACAGGCTCTCTGGCAGAAGTAGTACAGTACCATGGTCACTCCCGCAAAGGGTCCAGTGAAAATCATGGTCGAAATTCAAAATTCCGGAGTTGAACTACGGTAAATGGGAGCAACTGTCGACGACGAGATTGACGTGGCACGAGTCATCTCCAGCCTGATGGACGACAGGTTTCGGCAGTTTAGAGAAGCCTGGAGATCCGTGGACATTGTTAAGCAGACCACAGGACTTCTTCTATCCAGGCTCAAAACCTGGGAAGCAGACGAGGTTGAGACAGAAAAATCGTCAAAACTAAAGAAGTGGAATCTCAGAAAGCATACGCGGCAAAACTGGGTAAACCCAAGTTGTCGAAGGAAGAATTTGCAGAAAGGAAGAAAAACATTAAATGTTATTCTTGTGACCAGAAGGGACACTATCGTTAAGAGTGTCCTGACAAGGGAAGAGACAAAAACAAAAACCGACAGAAGCCGGATATGGCTGAAAAAGCCTACGGAGTTGTGTCATGTAATGACGAGTGGATTAACGACTCAGGTGCAAATAGGCACTATTGCCGATGGTTTGAGTGGTTTTATGAATACAAAAAGTATTCAAACCCCAAACCAGTGGGAATAGCTGACAACTTCCACATGATGGTAGAAGGGACTGGGAAAGTAAAAGTGAAAGCTTTTATTCAGGGACAGTGGAGTGAAATCAAGATTCACGACGTGGAATATGTTCCTGGCGGAGTATATCTTTTGTCCGAAAATGTCCTTCTTGACAAAGGATTTGAAGTTAGGAAAGGACAGAAAGGGGACATTGTGTACTACCTGAACGGGGTGGCTGATATTCAAGCCGAAAGAAAAGACGGGCTTCAGATAATGAAGTTCCGTCCGATCATCAGCAGAGCTATGGCTTGTGTACAACAAGCATCATGGCATGAAAGAATGGGACATATTAATTCCCAATTCATCAAGAAAACGGCTGAGAAGAATGCTGTACATGGACGTCAGTCTTCCGATGAGCCTTCGTGACATTTACTTCTATCACTTTCAAGAGTACTGTCAGTTCATACTACGCACGATGCTTAGAGGGCTACATACCTTAAATGTACAAACGCGTCAATATCGTTATCGAGGCGAGGTAAATTTTAAAGAGGCCGTGATGTTAAAGGACATAGACAAGCTGAACAAAAAATGCTGCCAGCTAGAAAGACGTAAGGAAAGTTAGTTGACAAGTTAAGTTTTTTTATAGTAAAGTAGAGTCTTTTTGATTAATCAATCTGCGTTCTGTTAGTTCCTTAAGAAGTGGTGTTGTGTACAAATACATTGTAATCGGCATATAAACTGGTTCGCAGAAGATTTCAGTCTCATTATTCATCAGATCGAAGCATGATTTTGTGATAAGGCCAGTAGGAATGAACCACGCTATGAACAGATAAGCCCACGATGCGTACTTGATACTAACAGTTAGATATTGGGCTAATCTAGATCCAAAAACCCACATTAATTATTTCTGTAGATTTTAAACGGGTAAATTAGAGCTCGAAATATTTAACAACTAGTTAATTAGAACGTTTTTCTACGTTATGATTTATAAATTGAGCTATATAGGGGTTTTGAATCCTTTGCTTGGTAATCAAACCGTGATTTCTTTGTCTTTATATTGTTGTTGATCTATAACTTATTACTAATAGTTAATATCGGATTAATAAGATAATTTAGTTATCAAAATATGTGTTCACTATGAATCACCAAGTTGTGGCTCATTTATATTATTATAACATTGCTATTAATTCATTATTATATCAATTCTACACGTAACAACCTTAACCTTAATCTTATTATACAAATAATCAAGTGCAATGACCCATTCAGTTAGGTAACTTGATGTCAATAAACAAACAAACAAATATCATTTAAATTCTTAAATAATTTAATTAAGTACTCTAGAGATATTATGTGTCCATAACTGCCGTCCTAATAGTCCAATATCTTGGTGGGATGACGTATCTGCATTAATTAACCATTAATTAGCTAATTATAGACCTGTCTGCTAACTTCAGGTTGTCGGCCGACAGCAGACAGGTGTCGGCCGACAAAATATGGGTTGTCGGCTAACTTCAGGGTGTCGGCCGACAGCCGACAACCTGTCGGCCGACAGGTCTCAAAAATAAGCTTGTCTGCTAACTTCAGGGTGTCGGCCGACAGCCGACAGGTGTCGGCCGACAGTGTCGGCTGTCTGCTAACTTCAGGATGCCTTCAAGTTGTGACTCGAGCGCAAGCGTCGGGGAGTCTCAAGTCAAGAGGTGTCTTGGCCCTAAATCTAAAACGTCTAAAGTCTATTTGCTATTGTTGATTGTGGTGTGGTGTTATCCCATTTGGGATAACTTACAATTAGTTCTACATTGATGACCTTGACCCTGGCCTGTCCCTATAGGTTAAATTGTTGAATCTCAACTTCAACTAGGCTCGCGCTACGCCCATGCCGATGTACTTGACTTCACAGAAGCTTCAGACACAGACGAATTCCCAACCAGACGGTCAGCGACTAAACTATCTATCCAGTTTCTTATGTATTCTACAAGTAGAATTAGCAACACGCGCATATTGACTTGAGCATTATATCTTCTTTGGACTTAAATATTACACAAAATGGAAGCGATCACTGATATTAAATCAAGCAGTCTGGGGCCAGATGAACCATTAGAATTGAAAGTGTGTTTGCGACAGAGGTAATAGGTAATTCATATACAATATTTGATATTTAAACAAGACAACGAAACCGGGACTGTTTTTGGGGACAGGCGGACAGGCATCGCTATTAAAAAAAACTTCAAAACTATGACGCTGCGCTGGTAGTCTAAAGACGACATGCATTATTACCTATAATGTATACAATATAGACAACGAAGATATTCAACAGCGCAGAACCACTGACACTGACAGTTTACTGACAACAACCTAATCCATATACATATATTAGCGATGGAATCACTCATAAATCATATTATATAATAATATATGAGAACCTAATCAGTCTGATATTATAAATTATTTCATAAACCATAGAATTGGATTATATATAAATAAGGTATGAACTCATCAACCCTATATAATTAGAAATGGGCGGATTTCTCATAATATGCTCATAAACTAACAACAATTTCTCAATATTATTATGGGACATTAGACATTATTCCCATTAGGGTTTCGATCTATCAGGCATCAGGTCTATCTATAATCTATGTTCTATGTATGGACATTCCAACAGATTTATCTGAATTCCAAATCTAATCGCATTTGAATTTGCATAGAATAGAATATGTAAAATATAATGCATTCATGCATCGCATCTAAAATTCCAAATCTCCATCCCCAATCCAACCCAATCCAAGACGCTGCACCGCACCGCTCGGCTCCATTGTCTGATTGTCCTTGCCTATTGTCCATGTAATCGTATTTTTTTTAGGGTTGTTTGTGGGTTGCGGTTTGCGGTTGAGTTGAGTCGTTGAGTGAGAAGTTGAGACGGCTCCGTAGTCCGTCTCCGTCCGGCTCGATTGAGGTTAGTCAGTCAGCTTTACAAAACAAGCAACAAGTTGAAGTAATAATAAGAAATACAAAATAAATGGTCGTTCTTCGAAATCGAAAAAATCGACAGCTACATAATAGCCTGAGGAGCTTGCAGTTTTCGAGCAAATCGCATATCCTTCCAATTCAATATATGCAATTTTCTCATTGCACATTGCATTGCACATTGATTTGCAGTCCAGTCTCAATCCACAATCTCAAACTTCCTCTGCTACTTCATACTTACCGTGTAACTGCTGTGTACAGTACTATTCTTGCTAGTATGTACTCCGTGTGCCGTGTTACTTGTTCTCTAATCTATTCTCTACTAATATCAAATATGAAATTCTTCCGTTTGCGGTTGTGCGTTGTTAGTAGTTTCGTGTGCCGTGCCGTTTGAGGAGTGTGAACGTTAACGTCGTTAACTACAAACAACTTTATTAAATTGTGAATTGAACTTTGAAGTGTGAAGTGTGTCAGCTTCTACGCCGACTGCAAGAGCAAGACCGCAAACTGCAACCCCATTTGCCAAACATTACACATTATATTATGATTATGGATTTATGGATGTACATTGCACATTGACATTCACATTTGACATTGTGCATTGTGACTGACTCAGGCCACGCCACAGCACGCAGGCAGGCAGCACAAGGGTCGAAAGTGCCAAAGTGCTATTATGTATTAGGTATTTGGTATTAATCGATATGGATATTGTTGATCTTTAAATTGTGCCATTGCATATTGCAAGAATTCAGAAGTGGGATTATTATTTAACACGGTACGGTTAATAAATTTATTAAATGATTTCCATTTGCAGGTCACAGTTGCGCGGACTTCCCCCACTCCATTTGTCCATTCGGATTCCGATCCTCTCAGAATCATCAGATATCCGATGTCCGATGAATGAAGTAACAAGTAAGGTCAAATGTCCGTCCGTTTCGTTACCGTCCGTATCACCGTGCGTATGACATATAGCCATAGTCACAATTAATTGACGGGTGACTGGACTGTTTACCAGTCCCCAGTCCTATATTGTGTATTGGACATTACTAAATTCACTATATATTATACTATTATAGACATGAATAATCATTGATTGTGGAATTTTTATGCTTAGCTAGTGGCTGTTGCCTTGTCATCTAACCTCTTAACGTCTAACGAACAAACAGTTATCAACGGAACGAGTCTCCATCGCCATTTGGATGACATATAATCAATTGCAAGTGATTGTTTATCTGAATTCTGAGAGTATGTAATGAAATGAAATTTAATGTAGTTAGTTGAGTTAAGTTTGTTTCTTAATCTACTTTTATTCTAGATGCGTTCTTGGTTCTTCACATGCAATATCAGCTATACCTTCATCGTGCACCTAGAATTAGACTGTTCAAGTCTGATAGTCTGATCCCATCTCGTTATTCGTGGTTAGTGTTTGTATACAAATATTTCTTATTTTCTACCACGCATTCGACAAACCACGCCACATTTATTGTAACATTTACAATTAACAATAGTATTACAAAGCAATTACATATATAACAATCTATGTTTATTGTGATATGGATCGACCTACGATGACTTCAATACAATCGTAGAATTTATATGTACAGTAATATTATTAATATTCCAACAACCTAAGGTAAATCATCAATTTAATAATAACTCTTTCTTTTCAGTTCGCAGTTCAAGTTTCCGGGTTGCGGGCACATTCAATTCGCTTCTTATCTTCATCTGCAATCTGCATTTGCTTGCCCATTTGCCTATTTTGCTGTTGCGATCATGGAAGACCGAATGAAAAGTGTATCAACCATTAAGATCAAAATCATCCGTCCGCAGAAACAAATTCAAGATGTTCTACAGGCAGAGTTTTGTCTCGTTCAATCCAAAATTCGATGGCCCGGGGGCAAAGTTTCCGGTCAAGATGTACGTGAAGAGCTTCTACTACAAGCCGGCCCTGCGGTTCCAACCGCAATTTCGAGATTTGCATACTATGGGATAAAATCCTCCTTTCATGTCTGTGATAAAGATCTTCGGAATTTGATCCAGAAACAAGTTTCAAAACAGGTAAAGAAAAAAAACATCGTTGATTCGCTCGGCTTGTCGGAGATGTATGCTACAGCATTAGGAAAACAAGTACCAGGATATTCCACATCATCAAACGAAGCAAATAATAAGAAACGCGATACAACAGTAACTGTGAATCCGGATGGAGCTATAATGCTTAGATTGAAGCATCGGTGTGTTGTTGCACCCCCAGTTAGCATCTCAGTCGTCAAGATCTCCGATGAACAGATTCGACAGATCCTGGAACCAGCCAAGTGTCCTAATTTTTCAAACCCGTTTTACACAGCCCTTGGAGCTATAAGCATGAATAGATTAAAAGATGACGTGCCGAAATATACTTCAGATGATGATGATATAGAGCAAGCAAGTTCCCCTTCCCAGATAGATTTCCCGATTCAAGCAAATGCCGAGAATAAAAAACTTCGTAATCATTCTGCAAAGAAAAAGATTGTCACGACCGCCACAAGTCCACTAGTCACTTCAGCCAGACCATTGACTTCAGATGTAAGTAAACCAGGTACGGAAATTCAAGAGAAGTCTGTAATGATGATTTGCAAGGATAACAGCAAATTTTTCAACTGTCCAGAATTGTCAGAACCGCTTTCTGTTTTCCCTTCTACATTGGAAAGCTTGAACCCGGAAAATCGCTTGTCAAATAAGGTTCAATTGGATGTCAAACGGCAAAAACTTGCTGATACGAATGACAGAAATGTTAAAAGCCCGGTAACTATTTCCAGTTCAGGTTTAGATTCTAACAAAAAGAAGATTAAGATGCAGATGAGCAGTTCTCGAATAGATTTCCCGATTCAAGAAAATACGGACTATCAAAACCTTCGTAATAATTCTGCAAAGAGAAAGACTGTCACGACCGCCACAAGTCCACTGGTCACTTCAGCCAGACCATTGACTTCTGATGTAAATAAACCAGGTACGGATATTCAAGAGAAGTCTGTAATGACGATTTGCAAGGATAACAGCAAATTTTTCAACTGTCCAGAATTGTCAGAACCGCTTTCTGTTTTCCCTTCTACATTGGAAAGCTTGAACCCGGAAAATCGCTTGTCAAATAAGGTTCAATTGGATGTCAAACGGCAAAAACTTGCTGATACGAGTGACAGAAATGTTAAAAGCCCGGTAACTATTTCCAGTTCAGGTTTAGATTCCGACAAAAAGAAGATTAAGATGCATAGGAACAGTTCCCGGTTAGATTTCCCGATTCAAGAAAATACAGACTATCAAAAACTTCATAGTAATTCTCAAAGGAAAAAGATTGTCACGAGTCCACTAGTCACTTCAGCGACAGCGTTAAGTTCAGATGTAAATAAACCAGATACAGATATTCTAGAGGAGTCGGTAATGACGGTTTGCAAGGATAACGCCAAATTTTTCAAATATCCAGAATTGTCAGAACCGCTTTCTGTTTTCCCTTCTACCTTGCAACACTTGACACCGAAAAGTCGCTTGTCAAATAAGTTTAAATGGGATGTCAAACGCCAACAACTTGCTGATGCGTGTGACAAAAATGTTAAAAGACCAACAACTATTTCAAGTTCAGTTATAGATTCTGACAAAAAGAAGATGAACAATTCCCAGTTAGATCACCCGATTCAAGAAAATGCAGACTATCAAAATAAACCAGACTCGCTTATTAAAGAAAAGTCTCAAATGACTAATTTGAAGGATAAGGTCAAAATTTTCAACTGTCCTGCATTGTCAGACACGCTCTCTTCTACATTGCAACGTTTCAAACCGGCAAATCATTTGTCAAATAGTGTCAAATTGGATGTCAAACGTCAAAAACTGGATAACACGAATGACAGAAACGATAAAAGTCGAGTAACTATTTCCAGTAAAGCACGGAATTCCTACAAAAAGAATATTGAGATACAGATGAATCCAAAACCTGTAATGGTCAATTCAGTCGAAAAGCTGGATCGAGCGTACAGAATACCGAAACGGGTGAATGATATTCAAGCAGAAGTCAATCAAAAGCGCGACATTGATATATCTTGGAATGACAGAATTGAAAGAAACAAAGTACCTGTTGACCCATCAGTTTCCGGAGTGAAAAAAATAAATGATAATGATGTTAGGAAAAACCTCGCAGAGATGGTAACTTTTAAGGACAATTCCAACGTTTTTGAAGCTTTCGGACCGGAGTTAGAACTAAGTGAGATAGCATACCGTGCGAAGTCAACTAGCAATACTTCTCCCGTTGAAAAAATAAATTACGAGGACGATGATTTGGACGTTTTACAGTTGTGTGTGGAGCAAGATGAGTTTGATCTGTTTTGATAGTTTAACAAGATAAAAGTGTGCACCGGAAAAACGTGGTTATTAAGTAGTTTAATAGATTTAAAATACTGGTTTGACACAATAGAGAGGTAAAAGTAGTTCGTAGATTACGGTAGATTGCGTAGATTTTAGATTATTTTATGCGTAAACAGACAAATTCCGTTGAAAATATCCCGTTGCTTATTTTGTGATCATTCAGTTTTCTTGACAGTGTTTCTTGGTCTGATTTGTGTTTTCATTGTAAGCCTGTAGATATTAGAAAATTAAATAGATTTCGGTTTCAATTTTGTAATCGATATTGATAGGCATTGAATTGCTTTCACATTTCTTATTTTGGTAATATTATTATATGTTTGAGTTGACTTACCTGTGCTGCGATTTGACGTAGATAGTTTTGGGTTGCTGTTCCTGTTTCAGCAATCATTCGCTGAAGATATCCATTTGAATTCTCCAGGAGTATGTGAGGATGGTCATATTCCTAAATTATAACAAAAGTCACTTACAATAAATCAATTTTGTATCGCCTAACGCCTAACGACATGAAGACCCCAATACAAGCCATACACTGTAGCATGGCTGATTTATTGGTCTGTCAGAATGCTTTTGATTTCTCACTTTTATCAAACCCTTGTCGAGTACCAGGATTTTGTCACAATCCATAACGCTCTGAAGTCTATGAGCAATTGTAATGATTGTGCAGTCTGAAAATTTATTCCTGATAGTTTGTTGAATCAAATTATCCGTTCTGGAAATTAGTAAAGTATAAATGAAATCGGTCATATACAATCAAGCAGATTCAGGGTATACAACCATCAACTTTTTTAAAAGTGTTCATATAAGAACTTAGTACCCAGGATCCACATTAGCAGTGGCTTCGTCCATTACAATGATTTTATTTTTTCGCAGTATCGCCCTTGCTAAGCAAATTAATTGCCTCTGTCCCACGCTGAAGTTTTTTCCTCCTTCGTTAACGTTGTAGTCTAATGACGTTATTAGTTCCTTCAGTTCAACCTTAATAACAATAACAAAAGTTAGATTTGCAACAGTTTATAAATGCAGTTTTAACGAGATTATTTTAAAAGTCAATTACCTCCTCCAAAACTCTCCATAACTCATCATCTTTAAAGCGTTCGAAAGGGTCTAGATTATAACGAACGGTTCCCGAAAATAATATCGGATCTTGGGGAATAATCGAAATGTTTTTCCTTAATTTTCCAAGTGCAATGGCACTGATATCGTAACCGTCTATGGTGATTACTCCTTCCGGTTCTGTCATTCTGAATAGCGCTGACAGAATGGAACTTTTCCCTGCCCCTGTGCGTCCTACAATTCCAATCGAATCCATTCCATTGATTTCGAATGTTAGATCCTTCAGGATAGGTTTCTGGCCATCATACGACAGGGATACCTGATTGAATCTTATTGATCCATTGGATGGCCAATTCTTTGGTGGTTTCTTGTCTGAATCTAAATTTATACATTCAGTTTAAGTAAAATAATCTCACGGTCTTGTTATCAAACACTTCATCTAAAACTTACATTTTTTAGACTTTCTAGAAACTTCGGCATCCAGTTTTGTATACTCTAAGGTCCTTTCTACCGAGGTCATGAAGTTTTCCATTTCTGCGGACTGACGCATTCCTGAAACATTTTAGTTATAAAACATTTTATTATATATCATATATGCATACGCATCCTTAATCATTTTCATGAACTAGTTGAGCATTTTATATATGGCATGCATTCGTGAGTTTAAAATATTACCGAATTGGAAGGTGTTCATTAGTTGCAATAACGATGCCACTGCCAAGCCCACCTTTCCACTTGTTGTAACTGTGTAAATAGGCAAAACTTATTTAGAATTCGACCAAAACGTTTTGTTAATTTTTTCTAGTAATGCTATCACTCACAGCTTGAAAATCCAAGGAAGCTATAAATGACTACTCCAATGAAAACGGTTGAGGCAATCTCCAGCCAGATACTGAACCAATTATTACCGGCAAGGAAGTGGAACCAAGCCGCAGAATGCAAGTCCTATAAAAAGCTTGTTACTTAAACACGAATGACTATGATCATAATACTTGTAAAGAAACCAAACTATGTGGACGCACTTGATGACTGTCGAATTGGGCTATCAAAATTTTCTGTGCTTTTGAAGACCTGATGGTCGTTAGTCCTTGGACTGAGGAGGATAAATGCGTAAATAGGGGACTCCGGGCTTTTAATAAAATAAATCAATTATTATCTCAAATCCAACGACTTCAAAATCTCAACCGCTTGGTCCAAGTTTCACTTACTGCAGGTTTCGATTCTCTTGATATTTCGACTGGTTGTGATGAAAAACTTCCTTATGAATCTATAAGCTGTGAATAAAACGATTGCAGGAAGAATTAAGTAGTAATTTAGGATGAGAATGATGACCATACAACCGACCATTCGAAGGCCAATGTCCATTGTATCAAACATTGTCAACGGCAGATATTCATCCAAGGCCCCAATATCTTTCGTAAATCGATTCATAATCCGACCTTCAAAAGAACACAGAAACCAGTTTCATATTGGTAGTTCATTTTTAGATAATTTATCTGATTGTTTTTCTGTGTGTATCATATCATACCTGATGGATTATCATCAAAAAATTTAATTGGAGCCCGTACAAGGCTGGCAAACATTTTGTTGTGTATATTGCTACTAATTTGCATGGTGTATTTAAACATGTAAATCGTTCGAGAAGTGTCGAGGATGAAAACGGAAATTGCCAGGACAGCATAAGTTATGATGTACATGTTCTGTGACCACATGCTGAAGTTTCCACTCCATATATTGGATTTGATATGGTCATATTCGTAGTTAATTGCAGCCGGTTCCAGCAGCCCCGAATCGTTGAAGAGAACCTCACTTCCGTTCGGAGCTTGTTTTTGCAATCTTAAAACCTTCGCTTCTTCCGAATTAGTCCTGTTATTTTAAAATCACGTTATTTATATACGGTCATTTAATTACAATGAACTGAATGCCCATGTAGCCGTACCAGATTGATAGCCAATAGTCAGTGCTACTAATGAGCAATTGATTAGCTAAGAAGGCGGAAATCAAAAATGATATTCCACAAATAGAATCCCCAGCTTTGAAGTATTCCCAATATGTCTTGGCACTGACGGAGCCCTCAGCCATGGCTTCCTTATTGGAACTTTGTTCAGTTTCTCCTTTTGTTTGTTCGGTTTCCTTTTCATAGCGTGATCAAATTTTAACAATCGGGACATTCGGGGCAATAAATTATACGACAATTTAAGATAGTTGGTATACCTGTTGATTAGCTGGAAGATCCAATTCTTTAGCCTCTTCCTTCTCACTTGTACCGGATTTGTCCTCCTCCGTTTCATTTGCAAGGAGGTTGACGAAATCAATCCCTTGTTCTATAAGTTCTTTGTAGCTTCCTTGTGCCAACACTTTCCCCTTGATGAAGTGGACATTTCTTAAAATATTATATGCATTCATTTTTTCAAACCCATGCGGATCATTGTTAACCTACCTCTGTCAAGACAATGACGTGATGCGCTTGAGGAAGATATTGTAGCTGATGAGTCACAAGGACCCTCAAGCAGCCCTGCAAATGTGTCTGAATGCATTTTTCAAAAATATGACGACTAACGGAAGTGTCGACGGCACTGAGGGGGTCATCCAATAGGTAGATATCCGCCTCTTGGTATAGAGCCCTAGCTAAATTTATCCGAGCCTTTTGACCTCCACTTAAGGATACACCTCGCTCCCCCACAATTGTCATTTCTCCATTAGGAAATTGTCTGAGATCATCCTCCAACGCGCAAACTTGCAAGATACGACCGTATCGCTCTTTATTGAAGACTTTTCCAAGGAGAACGTTTTGTTTTATTGTCCCTGGAAAAATCCACGCTTCTTGCGAAGCGTATGCCATGCGCCCTTTAATATCGCAATAACCCTTGCTGATCGGTAATTCGGCGAGAAAGGTTTGTAAAAGTGACGTCTTGCCGCAACCGACTGGTCCCACCACCATAACAATTTTTTCTCCTTGGAGGTTGAAATTCACATTATCCAATGTCGATTTGGATTCCTCCCATCTAAATCATTACATCTCATTATAATAGGTACTCGAATGTGCTACCATATGTAGTATGCTGACCCAGAGAAGGTAATTAGCAATTAAACAAGTTCTTCGAACTGTGATGACTTGCCTAGCCGAAACCTGATCCATCTTAATTGAGGGAGAGCCTGTGGCTGCAGTATTTTCGACAATGCGAAGGTGTTTGCTTCCCCCTTGTTCCTCCATCAGTAAAAACTCCTGTAAAAATTTATTGACTGTATTAATCCTTCGATAATTTTACCGCAACAATGATTTTGTTAATTAAATTGCATACTTCAATACGGCTGATCGATGTGAGTAGTTCCCCAACGCTTGCACAAGCATTTGGAACATAATACATCATGACTTCGGTCATTACATTGAAAATGGCCACGGTGAAGAACGCCTTGTCAGGAGTCACATCATTTCCAAGGAGAGCGTATGTCAATATCGCTAAGAATGGTACGAATGTGAAGTTTGATGTAAAAACTCCCATAAATGCAGCCCTCAGATACGAGCGTTTTTTCAAAGCTTTTACTTCCATTCTGCGAAAGTGATTAATCCGTGTTTTACTAAGTACTCACTAATTGTCTTGAAAGCCCAATGTAGGTTAAAGTACAAATTCATATTTTATTTTTATGAATGGGATTTCAAGTTCAGACTTACTTTCGTATCTTGTTTATCAAAAGCGCGAATGGTTTTTCCCATGCATACATTTTTATCAACCTCATCGCTACAATGATTTCACTCATGATTCTACTTCTTTCATCCGTTTGATTTGCGATTTGTACCCGAAATACAGCAGACAATTTCCCCATTAGATCTGTATAAAAGGCAAAAACTGTTAATATCTGCTACAAATCAAAATATTGACTTTGAATTTAAGAAAAACATATAACTTGTAACTATTAAATGAGTAATGATGGATCAAGTTTCCACCTACAACAACATAACCTTCACGAACTTTAGATTGTACTTACATTGACTAGGGGATAATAAGACAACGTATCCAACTCCGGCCAGAGAAGCCGGACCAAGCTCAGACCATAGGAGGTAGAAAAATAGAAGTAGTTGAATTGGGCCCACAAAAATGAATGCAATGAAATGTAAGTTATAGTCAAATCGACTGACATCGTTTGACAATAAATTTACTATTTGCCCAACTGATGATTTTCCTTCTGCAGCTTTACTCAAACGCAGAGCCTGGAACCAAACCCGCAATAACAAATCAGTTATATAAATTATCATCGCTAATCAAGGAAAAATATTTGTTACAAAGTCTGCACGACGTCGATTGCACATGATCTGTCTTTAATTTTTAAGAACTTTTAATCATTTCATAACCCACACCCACCTTTCGATAAATCAAAGAAGAAACAGCCACGCGGCATTTCATTCCAGACACGCACATCTGGAAAGCCGTTGGATGGTTGAACAGTATGTGACATAATGTCGATAAGCAGACTCCCCCAGCATAGACACATTGCCACAGGACCGTAACGGACTCATCATTGAAGGATCGGATATAGAGTCGGAGAAATATTGGCTGAGCAATTCTAAAGATTTTTTAAAGTGTACGAATGTTGGGGTTTAAAATTAATTCGACCATAAATATCATAAAGAATTAATTGGCAAAAAATACATCTGTAAGCAAAACAAAATGAATTAAGCGACCATAAAATCTTTCCAAACGTAAAAGCAATCCAGGAAACTTGTTTACTAACCTGATAACCCAACCGTCAAACATAAACATGCTCACGTATAGTGCATACCGTCCTCCAAAGGATTTCAAAAATGCACGAAAAAGACTCGGGCGTTTTCCTCCTTCGGCTTTAGTAACTTTCATACATTGTAAATCCCATTCCCTGTAATAGTCAAAGTAATTAGTTTTATTGTCAAGGGCCATGTAAACTAATTCAAACGTCTGGACAATAGCTTGGCATTCATTATAGTTTGTTCAGCACTGTAATTGATAGTCATATAGAAATAAATATTATTATTAGAGTCTACCGACAGGAAGACAGAACTAAAGAATGGACGAAAAATCATAAGGAATTCCAGATATGCGAGTTTGAATGGAAATTCAATTGGTAAAGTCATATGAAAATGCTCTTAAATAGGCATTTCCTTCAACCTTGCTTTACTACAGTTTCAGACTACTTCATTTCATGGACAATTAAATACGATCACGCGAATGCACGGCTTTGTTCTTATTACATGACATGACAGTTTTGCAATTAAATTGGGATGGTCTGTGAAAAACTGCATGCAAATATTCACCACATACATGCTATGAAAATCCCTTGCAAGTTTTAACGGTATTTATAATTACAAACTGATAATGAGAAAAATATCATTTCCTTATTCTTACTCTTGTAATGTATGCGTCAGTCCCTCCGATCTGTTATTTTCTGGAACGTTGTCCAAATCATCGATGTCGATGTCCTTCTTCCTTCCTTTTATAAATAGCGGAATTATCCACAAAAACAAAACTCTGGAGATGAAACCGGCAGTTTCACGCTTGTTTTGAACGTCTTTTTTATGCTGGAAATCCATGTTATATTAATGAATTCAGCACTCTGCTCTCTAATGTAGTATGTAATTAGTTAAATTGGAGAACACGAGGAGTATTCCAACGATTGGAGGAATGTTGATGATTTGCAAAATATAATCCATGCACCGTCTTCCAAATCGTCAGAGACAACGTGCTTAACTGAAGGCAGGAAGGGAAGAGCAAGATCAGTAAGAAGCTTGCAACTTGACCACCAAAGCTGGTCTCTGGATAAGATCCTGGAAGCGTTGGGTGAAACTCGTTGCATGAAATCTCTATTCGTACGCTCGAAACTCCAAATTCAGAGGATTGAACGTAACGGGGGTATACATGGTACCTCTCTTAATTTGGAACTTGAAACATCCAGCCTAGTTAGGGTCTACGTAATAAATTATAGCGAAATACGCACGAATAAGTCAAACCCTTTAGATTTCATACATTTCATACTATACGTTCTGACGGCGTGGTAAGAGGTAGCAAACCTAGCTAGCTTATATACTAGTTTGCCAAATCAAGAGTCAGAACCGAGCCTCAGAACTTAGAATTATTGATGTAATTGCTAGAGACCAGGAAAAAATTCGCACACCTGAATCTGATGTTGAATGAGGGAGATGTTATGATGCAGTCAGTTGTAACTTGTAAGTTTGCCAGTGTCACTATAATTTCTGGGTAAAAACAGGCTCGCATATCAACCGGTTTTGATTGTAAAAAATCACTACCCTCCTTCACGATTTTTTAAGTCAATGGAGTAATTTCCATATAGGTGACCATAATTTTTTGTAGATGCAAATTTACGTAACTATAAAATTCAACTTAAAACTCCACCTAGCACTTGGGAAATTTGAAACTCATTTATTTGTATGAATTTAATGGATCACTATTTTTCACACGTCTTATTGATTTTTACGATGAATCTAAGTAATGTTTAGTATTAATCGACAAAGTTATTGAGATCTTAGAAAAATTCACTTAATAAGGCATCACTTGTAAATAAAACTTCGAAGCTTGTCCACTAACTAATGAACTTTGATTATCACTGATCCAGATTTGGTTTCAAAGCATTAGATTTAGATCTGAGAAGGAACGTGCTCACTACTGACTTCTACTCTCCTTTTCCATAGTTTAAAAAAGATGAGAAATCTGCAAGGTTTACAACATTCTCAACTATGTACCTGACTTATCAATTACTGTTATACATAAATCCACGCGGTGTTTATATAAGTATTTTGTTGTATTGGCGGTATGTCAGCAGTAGGAAATGCAAACGGACTTAAATTTTAATGTATGTTTTATTACAAGCCTATACCTTGACTCAATTCACATGTCAAAGGTTTGCCTAGTCAGACATTATCATGTTACTATTTTAACACATCATGTAACAATAAATATCCCAAGCAGACAAATTGCAAGCACGCCAATATATGCGAATAACTCATTTAAGCTAGGAATTGCTTAAAAATTGTTTAGCTCTAATGATATTATTCATTCTGCTATGATAATGTACAACCAGATTTAAACGGCTAATTTTATTACTAAATAGAGATCATTGTTAGCCACACAGTAATACTGGCAACTGGTGTCTTTGAGCAGAGTGAACGATAGAAAACCCTGTGGTATCTTCCCACATAAGCCAAGAATTTATATTAATGAAACTTAATGGGCTTTTTGTTCTGATTACGAAACACATAGACAACAAAGGGCCTTTGGCATTGTTGCTTATAAATGATGAAATGAGAAGTGTTGGTGCGATATTATTATAGCAGACAAAAGGCCAGTTTAAATCCATGTCAATATGTAGTTTAAATGTTTCCAAAAGTTTTAACCCGGAGACTTTACGCAATAATTTTTGCATGCAGAGGGAATGGTACTTGATATGCAGCTCCTATGTACAAACAATCAGTTGTATATTTGTCTGCGTGATAGTAGTTTATGACAAAAACAATGAAAACAGTGAATTGAAATTTGATCTATATTCTGAGTTCTATTTATGAATGCTTCCACCCACACCATTAAAATTGTATAATTGTTTCAAGGCTTGTGGTTGAGTTTTACCGTTTGATTAAATCTCAGTCAATTTTACAATCGAGTTAAAATCTGATTGTTTTATTTCCGATCAAGAGTTTTCCGTAATTCTATAAAATTTTGCGGCAAGTGATTCAAATCGAAATTATATCCATAGATAAGTCATATAGCTACTATTACTATTCTATCATTATCATACGTCTACTAACTTGCAATTTCATAGACTTCCGCACCCTTAGAATGTAACTAATGCAAGTGATGCAAGTACGAATTCAAGGGTGTGAAATAAAATGCAGTGTCGATCTATTGGATTTGAAACCATTCATTGGATAGTTATTCGAGACTTAATTAGATTTGAATGTCATCTGCAATTGCCCAACGAAACGAATAATCCTTGATCTGTCGGAGGCTCATTTGCCATTCAAACCATCAAATATGTCTCATGATAACATAGACCAATTTCATCAACTTTTTTCCAGACTCTCCAGACGTATTTATTTATAACAGCGAATTCGGGGGAAGAGAGAAGTATATCATTGTATCATAACACTATATAAATATAATTTAATATCTATTCAAATTGACAGAGACTGTATCTTAAATTATAATATTATTCTGACTTGACTTGGTAAACTTGGAACTTTTCTCACACCCGGAAGAGTTGGAAAAGGCATGGAACAATGAAAAATAGAATCGTTTCACAGATGGATTAATTCAATGTCAATGGCAATTGCCAGTTTATGTAAATAAATAACGCTTTCTATTTTGTTTAGTGTCAGCCTTTCTGATCTAAAAAACTATGTTTGATCAAGATAACTTCACTTATTTTTAGATTTATATGGAAATAGAACAACTTATGAAATGTTAATACTCATATCACATTTAACGTTTTAAATTAATTAACTAAATAACCTTGTCATAGGATTCGTACGCAATCGTTTTACCAAGTGACTGTTCAGGAAATTAAACAAATCCACTTTTCGTCAGTTTCTCATTCGAAAGTAATCCTTAAATTCCAGTATTCTATAACGGAAATGTTCCAATCTATTTCTGCAATTTTTCAGGCCTGGCTGGTTAGTTAAAACATAACATCTTAATGATTTGTTGATTGATTGAATCAATTACAATGACAACATATGCCTTCAATCTTATGTCACTAAAAAGTATTTTCTACTAATAAGGCTTTTATTGCAAGGTCATGGATTCTTAGTGATGCTGTAATGAATTAAATTTTCCACCTCATCAGTAAAACTGTCAAGATTGTAATTTGACCCCTTCGTGTGATGATATTTATTTCAGCTTTGTGTCGTTTAATAAAAATCTAAAACCTTGATATCTCTTCTATAATTACTGGTGGACCATAATTAAAGACTGTCGTGAGTAGTACACCTTTGTAACATTGTAACTATGTAAAGATACCTTTTATTCATGAGCATCATTTGTTCTGCAAATCCACTAGCATTCTTAGCTTCAACTTTGCAGTACTATAATTTTGTTCTTATGTATGTATGTACTTCTGCTAGGATTTTTTCGAGGGCCGCCGGCTCTGCTGGCCTGGACGGAACGATTTCGGACTGGGCAATGGACTTGATGTAAATGTGGCCCAAGGTCACAACTAAAGATAATAAACCATTCAAATGCATATAGCAAAGTATCGGAGAGCAATCATCGAATTAGCAAATCATATTATATAATATACATATTTATATAAATATATTATATAATATACATATGTATATAAATTATATTATATAATATACATATTTATATAAATATATTATATAATATACATGTGTCCCATGTGTTTACTGTCGTTCCCTAACCCTAAACACACAAAATATCGAAAATCTCAAATTGCCCCAGTCATAGAGTAAAATTACATGCGTCATTCGAAAGCCCTTGATCATAGCTTTCGAATGACGTATCACACATATATGTTTGTTTTTTGACCTCTTTGACCCCTCCCCACCCGTCAGGAAGTGACCCCACCCCCAAATGATATACACTATTAAATAGCCCTTGACAACAGCTTTCCATCGATGTATCACACACGGGGGGTTGCTATTTGAAAAAATGTTGACCTTTGACCTTTCCACCCCTGACCTTTGACCTGCAAGGCCCCCAAACGAACTTGACCTCCGCTTGGATGTCGTATATAGATATCCGAAAGAAAAATTTGAAAAAGTTAAACCGTTCTCGAGTTATCGCGATGACGGACGGACAGACGGACGGACAGACGGACGGACAGACACCATCAACGAAAACATAAAGTATCTCCGATACTTAATAAACATGAATGAAGGTGAAGCGATTCCAGATCCAGAGCTAATATTTTTTTAAATTTTTTTTTACTGATATTGATTGGGTTCTTAAATCATCATGTAGTTTCTTACAAAGTTAAAAAACAAAGAACCTCATGTCTCTCAATAAGTCCTCATCGGAATAACATCTCCATATTTCTTATTATCCCTAAAAATGAACGGATTTTTAAATTTCCAAAGGTTCTTTTGTTTTTTTTAATATGTGCTTATCGAAATTTTTAAAGAAATATTTGAATCTTATTTTCTTCATGTTTTGGTATAATATTTTGTATCATTACATTCAATATCGAATTGATAGAAGATTAGATTACAAGACAACAATACGTTGGCGTTGATTATCACATTATGAGATGTAGTATTCTTGCTTACTTATTATTTTGTGAAAACAGGATAACATATAAATATATATAATCACTTCAGTTTTTACGATGATGATCGAAAGGGAAACATTTTCGATAACATGTAGTTTTCAGTTGTTCTAGCTGATTTGATAAAAAAAATCTTTCTAATAGTTTGAAACTTTTCCTTAATCAACCGACACTGAATTTCATTCGATAGCTGCAAAGCGTCTGTAGCAGCCTATCCTGTACACATATGGAAGATAAAAATCTTATAAGTCCAAGTCCAAACTGATTGACAAAAGATGAATCGCATTTTACATTATGTTCGAATCTTCACTTGTCAATCATTAAATGAAAGGAGAAGGAGTTTAGAATTAATTAAAATAAATGTCCCTAATCTTAAGAGGCTTTAATGTTTCAAATTTCCAAACACGGCTATGATGTGTAGTTAATTACATTTTGTGTAAAAAATAATTTAATACGGTGTTAGAATTATCTAAGAGTCTTAAATAAAAAATAAAAATATAAATATTTCGTAATTCATGGAATAGAAGAATAGAACAATGAATGGATTTTCCAATGTCAAATTTTCGTTGTTCAATCTTCAGCAACCATTGCTTAAAAAATAAATTTACTTCAGTTCAGACCAGTTCAGAGTCTTGCAAAAAATCAGTCAAGGATAAATTAAGCTACTGATATTGATATTCAGTGTTTTTTCTATATCGGGACATTCGTAATACAAATATTAACATTATTAGCATTGTTTAAAAATGTATATAATAACCCGATAAACATGAGGGTCTGGGCCAAGTATGGGATTTGACTGGGAAGTATGGCAAACCTCCGACAGAATTTTGTACGGCAAAGCATACAAGGGTCAACTTAGGCACAAGCCCTGCTATTCGAGCTTGGAAAGTCAGGTGTGGTGAATGCTTGGCCCAAGTTCGTTTTTCTAACTATGGTTTTCGTCAGACATAATTAGCCTGCCCCGAACTCGAAATTTTCCATCTTAATCGGAGTTAACGATCCAGAGATGAACCAAGAATGGCCCAGAGAGGTATTTCAGAGCTCTGGCTTATCATGTCCGTTCTTAAGTTGGGCCATACATATATTTAAACATGTTTAAGCCAACACGCCCGGCAATCAGTCGCCATTTAATTTTCATGCGTGGCGGTTATGATAATGTCCATCACGTCTTCAATAGTTTAAGTATTGAATATAGAAGACCTACCGGGCCACTGGATACATTAATCATTAATCTGGTAAGTTCATTTAATTCAAATATGCATATGTACGAATTATTACCAGCTTCATTATTAATCTTGTTTTAATTGTGTTACATATGACATTTAACTAGGATGGAGACTTGGGGATGAAGAAGCTGTATTAATCACGCTTTTGCAGAACCTAAGAAGAACTTTCCTTATCCCTGCAGCTAATGAGAACTGAAGACGAAGACCCCTACGAATCCAGAGTTTCAGTTTCGGTTCGTTTTATAAAAGTTTAAAATTAATTTATTGTTAATAATATAAATTTTTAAAATAAAGTTAATTGCTTTAATTTAAGAAATTTCAACTGAGTTTTTTTTATACATCATTTGCATACCTATGGCAAATCATAATTAACCATACGTTAACCAGATAGGGATTAACTATGGTATATGTGGGTATGCTGGATTTCATCCGCACATATGCCATAGATCAGCCAAAGGTGTGATTACCTCTGGCAAACCTACGGGTTGCGAACGTATCATCTTTGGCTCAACTGGGGGAAAATTGTCCGCTCCGGACTTTTCCCTGGCGACAAAACCATCTTTGCCCCATACTTAACCGACCTTCCTGGCCCATACTGTTCCCAGACCAAAAATGTTTATCGGGAAGCTGTCATATTTTTGTCGATATGTCGATATTTTTTAATCTTCATCGAACGACTTATGAAAAATCAAGCTCTCTGTTTTACTTTTCACTTTTTAGCACCTTCCTTTGTGAAATATTTTTCAGAATTTTATGTAGTTTTCAATATATGGACCAACGGCCGATCGGAGAATATAAGAATGAGGTTTTTGCTTAAAATTCCGATGAAATCACAACATTTTATTTATTCATTTGTCGAATATGCACTCTTTCCTTCCGCTGCATTATTGCGAAAATTACTTAATTGCATTCCCTCGCCTATACTAGCTTTATGTCGACTTGATCGAATCGTCGACAAAATCAAAAATTGATAGTTGTACTAATAATGATGGACCACAGGATCATTAAGTATTGATTTTACAAACTAATATACATATATACAGAATAAAAACTCGAATTTTTATTTGGTTTTGTCCTCTCTGGTACTGAAATTTACAAGTCCTCTGGTTGCTACATACTTCTTATGTCGGAGTATATTTCAGGGATGATATATGTAAATACAATAACTTGATATGCTAATTACAAATATAATTCTAGCTCCTTCAATTATTGTAGTCTCCATATCGTTGAGAAGGTCAGCGACCGCGCTTTAATAATTAGCAGCGGTGGAAAATGGGGAATCGAATTCCGAGAAGCACAAATTTTTCTTGTAAATGTTTGAGGTTGAGCATTTATTGGATTTGCCCTGAAAGAAGATAAGAAGTTAACATTAGTAGATCGAAAACATATTATATAGTGGTTTCACCTCAACTCAAAATGGACCGGAATTTAGCATATATTTAGGATGCGACGGCTTCGATGTCCATCCCATTTACTTACAATTACAACGTATAAAATACTAAATATGGACTTATTATTAAACCCTCATAATTAATATTGAACTTGCATAATCATTTACTGAACACGGCACAATCTTAAAACAGTATAAATAAGTCTTATTTCCGCATAATAAAAACTGAATTTTTCATAATCAAAACTGACTCCGCAAAATAGACATAATATGGTTTATAATCAAAAAATTAAAAAGTTAATTAGTCAAAATTTAAAAAATATTTAAATCACTGAACAATTAAAGCCCTTCTGGCCCCTGGAGGTCTCCCCCGCTTTCGTTTTTGCCCTATCGGAACAGTTTTAGCAACTTCTGGCATCCTAAAATCACCAGATCTAAGAGCAACGGTTATAATGTGTTCACACATGTACTTCTTCTTAAAGACCACACATGTACATGATGATGACATCCAGTCGGTTGGAGATGGAACAGAGACTTTCCACAGTATTGATTGGCCTGACAAATACGTATCGTATGATCTCCAGGTCCTATTTTTGTTAAGGCGGTCATAATCCTTTAGATCAGATTCTTTAAGTGGGGTATGTCCGGAAGTCGTCGATGGTATGTAGAAGCAGGTAGAACCGTCCTTCTGTTTTCGAAGTCTTATGTCTATTTGTTTTTGTGAATACAAATAAGCGTGAGTAAGAATTTTGGTAGATAAAGTTGGAACTAAACGAAATGCTTTGAAATTTTCGTCAACAGGATTGCGTTCCTTCGACCACTGGGAAATAATGTTCATAGTTAATTGAATGAATGGTGTTCCATTTCTTTAACCAAAGCGATGACGCTGCTTCAAACTCTTGCTCATTTCCGGCCTCTTGAAGGTGGTAAATGTCGTTGCTAATTGCTTCTTTAAGTTCCTCCAGTTCCATGTCCCCTGATTTGTTTTTTATTAGCGACAACTTATGTCATCATCATGTACATGTGTGGTCTTTAAGAAGAAGTACATGTGTAAACACATTATAACCGTTGCTCTTAGATCTGGTGATTTTAGGATGCCAGAAGTTGCTAAAACTGTTCCGATAGGGCAAAAACGAAAGCGGGGGAGACCTCCAGGGGCCAGAAGGGCTTTAATTGTTCAGTGATTTAAATATTTTTTAAATTTTGACTAATTAACTTTTTAATTTTTTGATTATAAACCATATTATGTCTATTTTGCGGAGTCAGTTTTGATTATGAAAAATTCAGTTTTTATTATGCGGAAATAAGACTTAAGACTTATTTATACTGTTTTAAGATTATGCCGTGTTCAGTAAATGATTATGCAAGTTCAATATTAATTATGTGGCATTAAATGGTACCCCTAAATATGTTAATTGACAAAGTTAAATTTATGATTTTCGTAATCAGAATTATCAAGTTACCGTATTGGTGATTTACACAACTCGCATTACGTCCCTTAATCGTTTCACTAAATTGTGTCCATTGTGAGAGTTGTGATCTGTAAGACAGGCAACAGGTAACTTTTAATGAAAAGCTATAGCTTTTAAGAACTTTGAAATTTACGAAAATAGATCCATATCTGATGTTTTGCCTAAATAAAAATACTTCGATTCATTTTCGATGTTATGCAAGCAAATTCGTCAGTTGATACATTTATTACAATTTTTACAATACAAACGTCATCAAGTTTTTTGCTAGCCGAATCAAGTCTTACTTTGCAGGTAAATTCACGGTGCAATTTATGATTTGGACATTGAAGGAGGCGAAGAAATTAAATGCATAAAATGATACTAGCGTATATAATATTACATGTAATTATTATTGGCATCCGTATTTGGAATCAAGCACGTGTGGAGTATTTATTTATTGATCACTTTTGTTGTATTGCGTGTATACAATACAATACAATTTATACAATTGTGTAACAAACTGGAATGTGTCGATACTCAATAAGCAGTGGTAGTGATCTAGTGATATGGAGATATGTCAACTAATTAAATTACATTTAGCATTTTTTTACTTACATTAACTCATGTTAAAGGTTAAGGATAAATGAATGCGAATTTCTAATTGCCTGACCATTATATTACACAATAATAATTTATATGTTTTTTATACTGATTCTCAAATGCACGCCTCGGCTTAATGTCAGTTATTATATTAAATAAAAACGGTATACTACTTTCTATCAGTTCTCAAATTGATAGACAGTTATACACACGATAAATATCGTAATGGTTGGTTAAATACAATCCCTCAATTCTAGAGGCTAGTCAGAAAGACCATCCATTGATAGGTTCAAAATACTTCCCGAATTTCTGACCTGGCTGGCTAGCGACTTAATACCAACAAAACTATTTTTATTATTTGGCTTGTCCGCATTCTTAGATCATCTAAGTTAGATGAATTTCTTACATCTGCCAAGATCCAATATCTGAGCAAGAAAGTTGTCACGACATTTTAATAAACCGCAAGATTGACAATCCGAAATCCGAATGCACTTGCACGTTACAACCAGAACAAGTTAATGACCATTGCCATTAAGTTGGGCACATTTCTCGTTTCTTGTAGATGCAAAGCAGATCATAATATAATAATATTATTTGAAAGATACCGAGATAGTAAATGAAATGAAATTTTATATATGTGATTGATGACTAAATAAATTGTAAATCAACTTTTGGGTTCATAATTTAGTCATTAATATAGTCATTTAGTGACTTCTTAAATTTGAGTACGTTTCTTCAATTGGTGGACCAAGTGCTAAGTGGAACTTCGTAAAATATAAACTATATTCCGTTACAGTAAAAAGGGACAATGATTTTTCACGCTGATGCATGGCAAATTCGCGACACGAGGTTCGGTAAGCCTAATTAAAAATATTAATTATGATTATATCATATTTGATAACGTTTCTTTTTTAACAGACAGAGGTATTTCATGCAGTGGGGTAAGGTAATACTTTTAATGCCTAAAATCGAAGATCTTGGCTATAAACAGGCAGACAGCGGGATACGTTTACATGCCTTTTTCTTGTAGTAAAACGAAAAGAGTTTCATGTTGCATGTCATTCATTCATTACACATTTGACATTATACCATACCCTTAGTTTTATTAAATACTTAATTTGCAATTAAATTCAATTTAAAATGGAACCGTCGGCGTCGTCCTCTCTTGAATTTGAAAGATCGACGGCTGGGCAGGAAATGCCTCCCGATGTTAGCCTCAGGTTGTTCAAAGAAGGTGCAACCTTTGTTTTTCTTGATATTCCTATCGGGACTGAAATTGGAATAGATATGGAAAGCTGGAATACCGGAGAAAAATTTAGAGGAATCAAAATGATCCCTCCTGGACTTCATTTCGTTTATTTCAGGTAAATTGTAGAGATAGGTCATAGGTTTGAGGTTGGAGTAAGATAAATGAAATGAAGGGAACAATTTTTCAAATTTATTTTAAATTGAAATGTTTGTCTTTTTATAGTGCTGTGAGCAAAGATTATCAAAACACCGCACCAAGGACAGGATTTTACCACTTTTTTAACAAAAAAGAACTGCTGGTGAAGAAATATGACCAAAAACTGGAAGATATTTCAGCACAGGGTATGAAATCCATTTCCAGTTAGTATTTATGGGCATAATATATTATCGTTTGTTAATTTATATACAAACTGACATTTAAATTCACATCTTGCAGATATTCCACAAGATGCTCAATCGGTAATGAAGGACAGGATGGAAGAGATGGATAGGTTTTTGGGACCATATCCTTATAAATTATGGCGAACTTGGGTTTCTTTAACTAGCCGAATAACCGGTAGATTTTTATTTACATCTATGACAAGCAACAATGGATTTATGTAAATTAAAATTATGTGTTCTTCATGTAGCTGAAACTTTAAGCAGATTGACACCTCCGAGTGGAAGAATATTATCGGCCCCGGAATTGACACTAGATGAAGATCAAAGTATACCCCCAGGACCTAAAAGGAAAATGACTAAAGTAGAGGAAGCAGAACAAGCCCTTCCGAAAATGACTGAAAACTTTGAATCTAAAATCCGATACACAGCCATTCCAACCGACACGTATCCTGAGGGGTCAACTCCTCAAGAGATTAGTAAATTCCAGTTGGACAAAACTTGGAAGTTGAATAAAGTAATCGAGCTAGTGGGGAAGTATGTATAACATGTATATATTCGTTTAATTCCTTTAAATCTATCGTGATTTTTACATCACACTTTAACTTAACCACCGATTATTCTGTTAGGCCAACCGACTACCTGGCAGAGCTGCAGTTTGCTTTTGTGACTTTTCTAGTTGGACAACACTATGACTCTTTTGAACACTGGAAAGCGTTAGTACATCTTGTGTGCCATAGCGATGACGCCATTTTAAAATTTCCAGCAATGTATTTGGACTTTGTTTCGGATGTCTATTTTCAAATTAAAGAAGTGCCAGAAGATTTCTTTGTAGATATCGTAGCCAGTAATAACTTCCTTTTTAATTGTTTACAAAGATTAATTAACAATGTAAAGGACCACGATACTGCAGAGACTAAGCTAAGAAACAAAGTTGAAAGATTCGCTACTTTTCTGAGCTCAAAATTCGGTTGGGACTTTTGCGAGGAAGATATTGATGACGCCCCAACTATTGTTGAGCAGGTCGAAGCTGTTATCAGAACCAATATAGAGTCAGAGTCTTCCGATTCAAATGAAGAAGACAATCAAGATGATGTGGAATTTGAAGCCATGGATGTGGTCGGTGACATGCCTACATTTTAATTTTAAGTTTTCATACGAATGACAAAATTAATGATTTACTGTTGAATACGAATTTCATTTTAATACATGATTTTTTCCTCAGGAAAATATTGATTTTCACTTTTTTGCTGAGGTATTTAATTATTTATATAACCCGAACTGTTGTCGTTGATTTGATCACATATGTAATTATCACTAACATTATCTAAATCCAAATATTGCGTCAGTTTATTTACACGTGTCTTCTAAACTAGAATAAATCACAGACACGAAAGTTTTGCGAACGTTACAAATTAATTCATATTATGCGTTACGGTAAAATACAATCAAATTATTCCTGAGTAGATATGCATTCTTTGCATGCAGAATCGATATCTGCATACTTAAATTTATATCCTAATTCTAAAGTTCTCTTACAAATAACTCTTTGGCCTTCTGTCATAATTTTAGCCCGTTCTTCGCTGAAAGCTGTGTTCAGGATAAATGCGGGCATCGGAAATAAAGCAGGCCTCCACATTGCTCTTCCAAGCGAACTGGCAAAGTCCTTGTTAGTTATGACATGTGGAGCAGTACCATTTAGTATTCCAGAAACCTTGGGGGTTTCGATAGAGTATATTATTAGACCAACTAGGTCATGCAAGTGAATCCAAGGAAAGTATTGCTGACCGGAAGCTACAGGGCCACCAACTCCAAAAAAGAAAGGCCAATACATTTGTTGAAATACACCTCCACCTCTTCCAATTACAACACCTGAAGTCCATAATCAAAATAAATTTTTAAGGCTTAAGGACTTATTTTTTTTTGCAAATTATGAATTACATTACATAAATATGCACTACCTGAGCGTATTACTGCCCTTCTAACGTTCTTGCAATCTGGGGGCAGGATGGACGCATTCTCCCAGGCCGATGCCAATTCTGACAAGAAGTCAAAATCACCCCCCGGACTAGTTTCAGTGTATTCCTGATGATCACTCGGTTTGTAATAGCCTTGAAGTATTTGTTTAAACAAAATTTAAATCGAACTAAGGATCAGGTTGTTGCACTATCACATTACTATTCTATATTTTTTTTTTTCGATTTGGGTTAACATATGAATGGCTAATTTACACATACCGACACCAGACATGGAAATAAATACACTCGGTTTGTCCTTGTCGTCTGCCTTAGTAATAGCGTTTGCAAGACTGCCAGTAGTATTTACTCGGCTCGACCAGACATTCTGCTTAAATCCTGGGGTCCATCGTCGAGTAATGTCGAAGATATTTTGACCAGCCATACTGATTACCGCTTTTGTATTACTAGGAATCCCGTTACGTTCCAAATCTGTCTAATCGTTTAAAAAATATAATTGTTCACCCTGACGTTTCCAAGATTTACGAATACGTTTATCTTACACGCACCCATGACATGTGAATTGGACCGGGCTTTCTAGATACTATTTTAACTGCATAGCCTTTTTGTTTTAGAGCATTCGTTAGGGCTGATCCAACAAATCCGCTTCCGCCACCTAAGAAATCAGTAAATACTGTTTCAATAGCTATCGAAGACATTTCCTTGTCGGACAATGTCGGATTACTAACGGCTTTACTTAAAAAAACTCGATTTGTTTTTATTTCTGGAGTTGCTTTCATCGGCTTTTGAAAAAATCGTTGAATATATCTCCATGAAACAGTTTTTCTCAACATTCACTGAGGTTACTTTTCAGTCATTTTGGTTGTCTTTAAATCAAAACATGACGTACCAATTAATACCGTATGAGCACTAGACGCCATGCTTGATTGCAAAGGTTGAATGGCCGATTGAAGTTATTTCACTCGATAGTTGTCGCTGAATCTAGAATTATGAATATATTATTAAAACAAAAAATACAGATTAGAAATTCGAGGTTAATTTGATTTTTTATTAAATGTTAAATCATCTAATCGCTAATCCATCCTGTGTTGTGTCCTGCTATTCGGCATTTTTTAAATACGATATCAAACATTTAATTAAGTTATTTAAAATTTTAAATGTGAAATGCACTAATTCAAGCAATAATTAAATACATAATAAACTGATGTAACGGGTGTAACCAAGTGTTGAAAACATCACGATAAACAAACTCAATCTCAATGTCCCAAAAAGCCCGGGTTTTGCACTGTGGTGTCAGTGGGAGTGGTCCCAGATACGTCAAAGATGTTCTATTACTCATGGGAATCGTTTAAACCCCATGTCTCAATTTCCCCAAAAAGCCCGGGTTTCGCACCCTGGTGTCAGTGGGAGTGGTCCCGTATACGTCAAAGATGTTCTATTACTCATGGGAATCGTATAAACCTCATATCTCAATTTCCCCAAAAAGCCTGGGTTTGGCACTCTGAAATGTTGCTTCAGAGTATTATCATGTATAGATGATAGACATAGAGTATAATGTAAACTACGTAAGCGGCAGTTTTAAAATGAGTAAGAGCTTTGAACCGATTTAATGTTTTTTCTTGGGGGGTTTAATTTATGGGGGACAGGGGGTGTGACCGATTTGACCCAAGTTCGAACTTAGCCTCACTCTTGACCCAAGGAACAAGTGTACAAAATTTGGTGACCGTAGGTCAAGCCGTTCGCCAGTTATCGCACCGACAGACAGACAGACAGACAGACAGACAGACAGACAGACAGACAGACAGACAGACAGACAGACGGATTGGTCATTCGCATAAAGTGTTTTCAACACTTAATAATTGTTTGGTGGTTTTGTGACTTTTGTAAAATCCCCGGACCCCAGACCCCGGAATTTGCATGAGTATACATTTTGCTAACAATAATGTATCAGATGGAAACAGTAAATTCATGAATCATGATGTCATGAACCTCATGAACGTTACCAGTTTTGTAAATTCACTTTGCAGTTCTAGCGTAGTTTCAGATTTGTCCCACCGAATCCAAATCAATAACTTTTATCTCTGTGATCTGCGATTCGCAATTTCACAAACTTTCCGGAAATCCGGATTTTAATTTTTATACAACCTCTTATGAATTTCCCCCCTAAAGAATATACATATAATAACACTGTAAGCAAGCTGACAACAATCATAATAAAACGAAGACTATGCCACTATACTTATATTTATTATGATGTTGCGCAGGTTCGTTAATCGTTACACATATAAATGAAGCACCATTCAGGAAAAATCATATACCGTAAATCTATATAAGCTCCGCTCGCAATAAACTCTTCAACTTCGCTAACCCTGGAATAAATCCCTTCTAGCAGTGTAGGACTTTTAGGAGTGTAGATGCAGGGCTACTATACACCTAAAAGTCTACACGATAAGACTCTCAGACTCTCATGCATTTACAAATGAGAAAAGAAAGCCTATAACAAAATCTCGAAACTCTAATAAATTTTGAAGTACAAAACAAACCTTCTTCTACAGTAGGTCGCTTAGCTGGCAATTTAAGGCTTCGAAGGAAATTGGATGCCGTCGCGCGACCTGTATTCACGTTACCCTCGCTAAGAGTTTACGAAGCCTGGCCAAATAGAGTATCATCGACATAGCGAGTTTGGCATTAATTAACCTTGTATTTATTGTTAGCTCCTATAATCGCTATAAGATATAAATAAGCAATAAAATTGAATAATGAGCTGAATGAGCTCGTATGCAATTAAAATAGTTTTGCTATTGTGTATTGTAGAACTGTATTACTTTTTTAGTGTTTTTAAAGAGGGGATTGAAAAGGAAAAATATGTATAAGGATCAACGATCGTATTATTTGTATTAGTCAAAAATTGACCTGCACATAATATTACCATTAATGCCATTGCATTGCATTGCACATTAGTTCATAGATCATAGTTCTGTGTTGTGTGTACAGTACAGTACAGGTGTACTAATGAGATAATGAGTACTAATATGACATTAATTTGTTGACAAACATAATTAAGATTTACGGTAAGTAGTAATAAGGTCTACTAGCTCGGAGTATATTTACGCTATTACGCAGTAATAATTACCATATTATAATAAAAGTTAAAAATATTTTTATAAACTGTCTATCTACTATCTACTATTACTCTATGACATATAGGACTGGTCTAATAAAAATCATATAATATTAAAAATATAATATATTGATTGTATATAATATTTTTTGTGCAAAGCAAAGAGTCACAAGACAAGACGAATCCATTGAATAACATTTTAACATTGCATCTCTACAAGATTACTTTTGGCGAAAGTCCATGTGCTCCATTTCCTTCCTTATTCCCAGTATCCTTTCAGAAATAAAGACTTGGGTGAAGGGCAGTTGTACATAGCAGAATATAACACATTATGTGATATGGGATTTAGCTTCAGCAAGGCTAGAGCTCTAGAGTCTCTGCTCTGGTCTGCTGGGAGCTGCTGGAGTAATGAAATTGATAAAAAAAAGAAATAAATAGGCCCATCTTTCATGTCCATCTTCAATCTTTCGACTTCAGACTTTGTGCTTTGTGGTCGTCTTCGTTCGTATCTTCGTAATATCGTAATAATTAATATATAGTAGTTAATTAACATTACATTTGATAATTACTATTAACTAACTACATCATTGAATTGTTGTACTTCATACTTTCAGTTTACAAGAACTTCAAGAAAGACAAAGACGATGATTTACTCCAGCGACTCCAGCCAGATATATATCTGCTGCAGATGACTAACAACAAACAAGGTGACAGAGTGACAGACCTGACAGACAACAAGAAGGGGTATTTAATTAATAATATAAAAATAGTTTTGCCTTCTTGCATTGCATGTACCGTACGCATAACGTAACGTTTAACGTTACCTGCAGCGCAGTCAACAGTGAGTGTGTATTCAACAACATTGAACATAACATAATATTACATACACACATCACACATTAATTCTGTTCACTAATTACCTTTACGTTTTTGATCCCAGGCCACAGGTTGAGGCTTGAGGTTGCAGATCGTTTGAAGTTCTCCCCGATTGGGTTTGACATTCATTCTTTCGTTCTTGCTATAGTTCACCTTGACAGTGCGTGGTGTACCGCGATTTTAGCACGAACCAACTGAACCAACCATAACCATCAGTTACACCTGTGACCTGACTTACAGAAGTCAAAGTCACATTCACATCGCAGAAGAACTTAGAAATATGAAGTATGAAGTAGATAAAAATGACGATTAAAAATACAAAAATTAATTGAAGATGACCTATCCAATCCATGCCATAAATGCACAGTTGAGCTCCAGTTTCAAGTTTTCAGTTGATTATAGTTATAAAGTGACAACGTCACTGTGTGCTGTGCACTGGGAAACATATTTTAGAAGGATGTAAATAAATACCTTTTCACAAACAATTTTTGAACTAAAATCCGAACAAGTTCAAATTGCAAATGTGAAATTAGTCCTCGTCCTCCTCTAGTCAAATTATCGCACCAATCACCAATTAATTTGTCATTTGCAATTGCAAACCAACCATAAAATTGGTATTTTTGGTATGTTCAATTTTGAATGTGTAATTCGTACACGTACATTACTTGCAAATTAACAAGAGCTACATTTTATGATTTTAAAGACAAAAGTAGGCATACTTATTGTAAATATATTTTTATTAATTAAAAAAGGCAACATTTAATTGGACTATAAGACGCAAGATTGAAATCTAGCCATCCCGCATCGGTAAAGATAAAGAATTCAAAGTTCTTGTTATACTCCATCTTTAACGAATTCAAGGTAATTTTGTTGGCGAATTTATACATTTTAATATTTGTGTTTTGTTCATGGCAAGTTATAATTTATAATTGTTTATCATATTCCTTCTCATTTAGAATTTCAGTAGCTTTGGACGTAAAACTTCGAGCATGCATCGTGCCATATCTCGTGCTATACGGGGAACATGCCGAAAGTGGCGAGAAAGCGAGTGTCCTGTGTTAAGTGGAGAAGAGGTTCGGAAAAAAGAACATACGAACAATGAAGAATTCATACCGCCCCCAAAGTACACTTTGACAGACGCTGTAGGCTGGGCAACTGGACTCGTGCTTGCCTACGAGATAACTCATCGACGATGTCGACGAAGACACGGAACACTGATAGAAGAGTGTCCGACAACCCCCACAGCACAAGCATTGCTTCAACTCAAGAGCTTAGATGGAATTTCTAAATGCCCGTTTGGTTGGCCAACTAAGGCAATTACACAACCAACTTCAACCCTCTCTCAATCGGTGGTGGAAGTCAAGTCTAGAGACTGTGGTAGCAAGACACAAACAAGAAACTCAATTGACCTTACTCCATTCATACGGGAGGATGGTTTGTCTGCTTTGGATTTCGATAGTCATAGTGGATCGCGATCTAAGAAATCAGAAGATGATGATGATTCAGTTCAATTTTCGAACGACATACAGGAAGTGAGAACTTTTCGACTAAGTAACCTTAAGTCATCAATCCCACTGAACACAAAAGAGGCTGAAAAAGATAAGGACACTGATAAATTGAGCTCTGCCGGAAAATTAACAGGTGACCTCTTTAGTGTTCTTGGAGCCTTCAAGTTTCTTAACAGCGGAACTTCAAAGACCGTTGAATCGAAAGAGATATCTTGGGCTTTATCTTTAAACGGCTCAGAGAAGGAACCTCCGCTGTCAGCTATGGAGCTGATGGAGAAAGGGGCAGAATTAGGCAGTTCCCGAGCTTTATACAATATCGGCGTTATTTATGAACGACGCAATGAATTCCAAATTGCTCGGGACTATTATCGAAAAGCTGCAGATTTAGGTCACCCTCTTGCGACTTATAACAGCGCTGTTTTTCTTTTACGGGATGGACGAATATCTGAAGGATTAGCCCTCATGCAAGTCGCGGCGGAAAACGGTGTGCCTGAAGCACAAAGTATTATTTGTAGTAAGTAGTTATAAACTTGAAAGTTATTTTGTTTGCTCGAGCATAATCACGGAAAACTGATATAGCCAATTTGTACTGAAACTTGAAACTTATATTTTGTTTTGAAGATAATACTTTCGTATCGTATTATACTAAAATTCTGTTAATCCGGAATCGGAATCCCCCTTCCTAGATGACTTCTGTACTAATGGTTACAATTTTTAGCATACAAAATTGTATCTTATTATTTGCTCAAGTCCATAATTAACCAATAACTAAATATTGTTATGCTATCAAGGATGATTTATTTAGGAGGTTTATGACCGAGATCAAAGGAATACCTAGGTGTGAAACATTGTATTAATGAATGGACAAAATAAAATATGTACTTAATTAGTCTGTGTAGTACATAATCTGTAGGTTTAATTTTGTTCAGTAGTTTCAGTAGTGCCAGATTAAAATAGACAATTTGTGTTCCTACTGTTCCTTTTACTTTCTTGTGATTATAATATGTTATGATATGACTGATAATAAATTCGGTTATGTTTACTTTTTGACTGCCAATGTGTTTTCGAATCACATCTATACAATTGTTTATTGAATTTGTTTTGCTTTGTTTTTGTTTTGTTTGTTTTGCGATAGCTTTAGGTCCAACAGAGATGATATGATTTACACATCGTTTTCACAACGAGGACGGGATAGATTACTAATGAAAACCGACTACTGAAACTGAGATAGTCAGAACTGATTAGGATTTCTAAGATAGAGACTAGAGGCGAAAGGGAGAAATGAAATTAAAGGGAAGGAATGGCCGTCTGAATGGAATGCAATAGATATGCAAACCACTATAGATAATCTCAGAATTTCTATGCAGATTTCCTGCCAGGGCCAAGCAACTTTACTGTCGTCAGTCTGTACATCTGCCACGTGTACTTTTTGCTGAATAATTCGGACCTTTGAGGGATCCGAACCCCAGTCCAATGGCAAAGTATTGAACACCTTAACCACTGAGCTGGATGACTGACTTTGACTTAAAACCTCTTTCAAAACTAGTGTCTGAATATTATCATACTTTTCAGAGTTTTGTAAAGGTTTATTTACGCTTAATTAAACTTGTTAAGTAAATTCACTCGAGCCCTTATAATATTGAGTTACGTGGGGAATGTGAATAGGTGATGTGATAATGTGCAGACAGACCTTTGTATCTTTGAATGCTTTGAATCGAACGTGCAAATTACTAATAAAATGAGTAGTATTGATAAATTGTTAATTAATTTATATTTTTCATATTTATTTAGTTTGATTTTAACGTCTTGCTGTTTAATGGAGTAACAACGAAAAGCCTAAGTGATAATCATTACTCAGGTAATCTATTACAAATGTCTGAGTACTTCCGAGTCATAATATAAATACACGTCATAATAATCCGATTCGAATTTGATATCTTAGACTGTATTAGGAAGCTGGATTGCTCACTTCGTTTTAAGTATACATTTCCGTGGTTTTCGTTCGTTCAATTTCCGATTCCGCTTACCAACGTTTTTATTTGTAGCCACCTCATCCAGCCCGTCTCCATAATTTCGAAGTTGGTCAGCCACATGGACGTTGTCTTTTGGGTTTTTGGTGGTCCGTGGCTTTCTCTGAGCTTCAGGTTTCGTTTTCTTAGGATCTATTTTTATTTTAGGTACATCTAAAATCGGGTTCAATCCCCTTTCCCGCAAATACGCTTCGAGCTTTTTCGAATCAAGACCAGCAATGCTTATTGAACGATAAAATTCCTTAAAAACTTCGTCAACTTCGATTTCTAGAGATGGTTCTTTTTTGTTAAAGAACACTATTTCTTTGTTATCCATTCTGCTCACGATTATTATCGCACCGTCATTTACAAGGGCCTATCGAATCCAACAAAATTGTAATTAAAACATGGGTTAATCAATACGCGTGGGAATCTGATTAGAAATAAACCGATGTAACGGGTGTAACCAAGTGTTGAAAACATCACGATAAACAAACTCAATCTCAATGTCCCAAAAAGCCCGGGTTTTGCACTGTGGTGTCAGTGGGAGTGGTCCCGGATACGTCAAAGATGTTCTATTACTCATGGGAATCGTTTAAACCCCATGTCTCAATTTCCCCAAAAAGCCCGGGTTTCGCACCCTGGTGTCAGTGGGAGTGGTCCCGTATACGTCAAAGATGTTCTATTACTCATGGGAATCGTGTAAACCCCATATCTCAATTTCCCCAAAAAGCCTGGGTTTGGCACTCTGAAATGTTGCTTCAGAGTATTATCATGTATAGATGATAGACATAGAGTACAATGTAAACTACGTAAGCGGCAGTTTTAAAATGAGTAAGAGCTTTGAACCGATTTAATGTTTTTTCTTGGGGGGTTTAATTTATGGGGGACAGGGGGTGTGACCGATTTGACCCAAGTTCGAACTTAGCCTCACTCTTGACCCAAGGAACAAGTGTACAAAGTTTGGTGACCGTAGGTCAAGCCGTTCGCCAGTTATCGCACCGACAGACAGACAGACAGACAGACAGACGGATTGGTCATTCGCATAAAGTGTTTTCAACACTTAATAAATGCAGTTACATAGTTCAAAAACCTAGTAGGAATTAATTGCATACCCTCAAAATGCTATCTGCACAACTAATTGAGTCAGAAATGTCATCCTTCATAATACCGCCTCCGACGTTCTCGTGATTTAGCTTTAAAAACCGCAGAAGTGACTTCCTGTCGCGACACGGTACCGGAGGTTTGTAGATATACTTTTTATCCCCAGTCACTGTTACCTTTTCACTGTTTGGTAGACCGTCATTTACAAGGTACTGTATGGGAGAGTGCAAGAGTGCATATAAATAATATGATATTTCGTATTTTCAAATATTAGTCGAAAACTATATTCTTGCCTCATATATTAGCATTACATTAGCATGTAATAAAGACAGTGTATACCTCTTTGGTAGATAGTGCGATATTCGTTGCGGAGATCTCAGAAAGAAGTTGATGAATATTAAGAGGTTCTGCTTCATCCTCAAGCTGCAGGAATTTAGCCTTCAAGTGTTTGAGAATTTTAGCCAAAATCAGAGATTTCTGTGTGCCTCCGTCGCCCCTAAATAAATTACAACAAAATAATATCAGGCTTTGCAAAAATTACAATGAAATGAGAAATGTAAATGTATCAGAATTCTTAGGATTCTGTCTGTAGATAACGAGTTTATAATTTACAGAATTTACAGATTCAATGAAACCTATACAAAATAAATACCGATGTACAAGGTATACATAAATTATAGTTAGATATACCTTAAATACCTAAAATACCTTGTATCTGTATCTTATATATAATACAAATTACAAATAAAATGGTATATAGTAAATATCGAATCGTAGACAATATCCCGAATCCTATATTTCAATTTAAATATTTTGTATTTACACATACATTACTCTCAGTTCGGCCAGAGCTTCATCAATTCTCGACGGCGTACCCTGAGGAGGACGGTCAGGTACTTTAGATACTTTAGAAACCTCAACCGTTGTTGTATTTCTTTTCTCTGCTTGCTGAGAATTATCTTTGCCATGTTGAGTCTTACAACGCTTCGGTTTTGGTGGTAGAGGTGTGCGCGTGGCTGGATCGTCTCTTCCTCGTAATTTTGGCATTTCCAAAGAATTGTGCTAAAAACTCACGAACTATGCCCTAACTGCAAACAGCCAAGAACAACAAAGTAACAATAAAACGAACAGTAGTATTAAGTATGCAACAAAAAATATAAGATTGAAGATAAAAGAAATTTCTTAAATAAATCCAAAAAAATTGTGAAATCGTTTGTTGTTAGTTGATACTGTTGATAGTACATTCAACATTCTGTAAATTTGATATTCATGTCACATAATTTCATTTGGTATGGGAAATTTTGCAATTTGCAATTACTGATTGAATTATTACAAATCAAATTCAAAATTTCTTTGACATTTTCAACATCTGACATCCAATCAATAGTATTGATTCAATACATGATATAACAACTTTTCATATATATTTTTTTTAAATACATACTTTTATTTTATACTTGCAAAACTTGTAAACTCACAAACTCCTCTGTGTGTGCTCTCTGCACCACAGTCAAGCCTACACCTGCTCTATCCGTTTGCCGTTGTTGCCGTGTGTGTACAGCGTGGGGTGACCGTTAACCGGGTACAGTGCACAGTCAGTGTACGAAATTTTGTTTTTTACTTAAAAACTTAAATTGACACTATAGACTGTCTTGATTGAATCATTTGAATCTGAACGTCTGTACTCTGTGGTCTGTCTGACTATCTTCTTTCAGTTCACAAGGGCAAAGGCAAAAGGGCAAGGAATTCCAAATTCCAAACTTCAACTTACAGTTGACAGTGTGCAGTGCAGGCAGAGCAGAGGCAGTCGAGTCTGACTCTGACAGTTTTGGCATCTGATCTGGCTGGCTAGTCTGCGAGTCTGCGTATACCTGTGTGCTGTATTCTGGCAGTAATAACTTCGATGAGATAATCCCATAGACATCTATTTCTGTGGATAATCCAATCCTATTTCATTCCGCCTTCATCAGCGGTTATACCTCAGTCTGCGTCTGCGTCTGACCGCTCTGTTTGACCTAACTTTCTTTGTTCTTAGTTTTCTTCGTCGTGTAACTACAACTAGTGCAACTGTGATTGTGAACTGGCTGTAACTCCAAAAGTGAAATAAAAAACAATCTGCAAGTCTGCAACTCTGGTAAATATTTCTTCTGACTACTATTTTATTACTTTTGTATTTTACTTTACTTCTACCTACATCCTACGATTACTACGATATACGAATTGCACATTGGCAATATTATTATTGTGTATTGGCATTTGGCATGATTTGATTGTAGGCATGCAATTCATATGCACATACAACATAATTACCACGCACTGTGCACTGGCCACTGGCATCTTTGGAAAGTATTATGGCGGTTAGCGGTAGAACTGCCACTGCAGTCGGGGATTTTGCTCTAACCTCCCTCAGTTAAGGGAGGTTACTTACATCCCTTAATACAAAGACATTTGGCTAGTATTCCTGGGTTACGGTATAAAAAGCCGAATAAATTGTATCCTTCTACTCAGGGATATAAATTCGGGGTTGTTCACTCTAACGATGAAATCAAACAATAAGGCTTTCACAAATTGCAACTAAACATTATTATCATTTTATCAACACGTCAACATTCGGCGATGTAATAAGAAGTTCGGTAGACGGTGCCGTTAAATTGTGTTAGTCCCCGAACATGTTACATGTGTAAACAACTAAACAAAATTAACTGTTTATTTTAACTATACTTAACAATTAATTGATCGATGTGGATGAGCTGTTTTTAATTTTTCTTAAGTATTTCATATTTTATGTAAATACGACATTTTAGTCTTTAACACAACTAATCAAAAATGTTGAAAATCGGACTAAAAATGGCCGGTAGTTGATTAGCACGCGTTTTTGTTTTTTGATCCAATTCACAATTTAAATACTTTATTAAAATTCACAATTAAAATACTTTATGAAAATTCACAATTTTCACATGATGTAAATTATTCTTGATATTTTAGAAAAATTTCAATGATCGGATTATGAAATTTAAATCTTGATATTTGATAAAAATTTCAATTTTCGGATTATGAAAATTAAAATCTTGATATTTGATGAAAATTTCAATTTTCGGATTATGAAAATTAAAATCTTGATATTTGATGAAAATTTCAATTTTCGGATTATGAAAATTAAAATCTTGATATTTGATAACAATTTCAATTTTCGGATTATGAAAATTAAAATCTTGATATTTGATGAAAATTTCAATTTTCGGATTATGAAAATTAAAATCTGATATTTGATGAAAATTTCAATTTTCGGATTATGAAAATTAAAATCTTGATATTTGATAACAATTTCAAGTTTACGATTATGAAAATTAAAATCTTGATATTTGATGAAAATTTCAATTTTCGGATTATGAAAATTAAAATCTTGATATTTGATAACAATTTCAAGTTTACGATTATGAAAATTAAAATCTTGATATTTGATAACAATTTCAATTTTACGATTATCAAAATTATATAAAATCTTGATATTTGATGAAAATTTCAAATTTCAGATTGTTCAAATTAAAATCAAATGACTGAAAATTCTCACTTTTAAAAAATTCTGACAAACGGGTTTAGTGATTTTATAAGCGTTTTAAAATGTCGATTGTTCAATTTCAGGCTTTTAACATGGTAAAATCTACAGTGTGCAGTCCTTTAGCCCGAGTCAGGATGCACCAATTTGCCATTATCCTTCGCATTTACAAAATTACAAGTGTGCTAAATTTCAAGTCGATCGGAACAGCCGTTTGGCCTCTATTGTGTCACGGAGAGACGGACGGACAGCATGATCACACAATGATCAAAACAGTAAAAGACTTTGTGTAAATTCGATTTTAGAAAGCAATTAAATGTGCAGATCAGATTTAATTGTCTAAAATCTGAAATATAAAGAATATTGCTAAAAAGCGCATTAAAATATTTAAAAAATACAATGCAGTTAAAATATTAAATATTCAAACTAGACTTGGATATTTATTTATATACTAACATGCTCCAATTACTACTTCCGATTCCAGATTAATAGTTTAAAATGTTGGAGCCAATACATAACAATGAAATGTATTTAGAAATACAGAAATACTTACTGTTATGAAATCAGTATCGCACATCCGCACATTCAATACAACTCACAGATCATAATATCAGTTTTTAAAGAGAATAGTTCATTAATTATTGTATTCATTATTCATATATAAAATCCTTAAAATATGTAGTTTTATACTGCCAAAATATATGTTAAAACCGTTAGCTGAACTCGCATGAAAATTAGACGACTGTCAATTGTTACTGTAGTTGAAGCATGTAATTAATTAATAAGGATTTATAAATATCTTTTAAAAGTTATTATCACGGCTTCGGTTAATAAAATACAAAAATTAATAATCTTATTAAATTTTAAGTAATAATTGGGTTAGTTTTCGTGAACGGTAAGATGTTGGATTTCACGGATTAGTATCCTGTAATTCCGAAATTGGACGCTTTGGTGGCCCTTAACAAAAACTATGGAATTTGTGGCTTTAAAATATTTCATTCTTAGAATTAGAACATTCAAAAGATCTTAGTTTCATGCAGTTCAAAAAAATGTATTTCACGTTTAATATTTAAAAATGTATTTTAAATACTATAAAAGGTATTTTAAATATTTAAAAATATATTTGAAATGTAATTGAAATATTTAAAAATATATTTGAAATACTTTGAAATATGCTTTAAATATTTTAAAATATATTTGAAATACTTTAAAATGTATTTTAAATACTTTGAAATCTACTTAAAATATTTAAAAATATATTTGAAATACTTTAAAAAGTATTTCAAATACTTTGAAATGTATTTGAAATATTTAAAAATATATTTGGAATACTTTGAAATGTACTTTAAATATTTAAAAATATATTTGAAATACTTTGAAATGTATTTGAAATACTTTGAAATGTATTTGAAATATTTAAAAATATATTTGAAATACTTTAAAATATATTTGAAATGCTTTGAAATGTACTTTAAACATTAAAAAATATATTTGAAATACTTTAAAATGTATTTGAAATACTTTGAAATGTATTTGAAATATTTAAAAATATATTTGAAATATTTAAAAATATATTTGAAATACTTTGAAATATGCTTTAAATATTTAAAAATATATTTGAAATACTTTAAAATGTATTTTATATACTTTGAAATGTACTTAAAATATTTAAAAATATATTTGAAATACTTTACAATATATTTGAAATACTTTGAAATGTACTTAAAATATTTAAAAATATATTTGAAATACTTTACAATATATTTGAAATACTTTACAATATATTTGAAATACTTTAAAATGTATTTGAAATACTTTGAAATACTTTAAAATGTATTTTAAATACTTTGAAATGTATTTGAAATATTTAAAAATATATTTGAAATACTTTACAATATATTTGAAATACTTTAAAATGTATTTGAAATACTTTGAAATACTTTTAAATGTATTTGAAATACTTTGAAATGTATTTGAAATACTTTGAAATACTTTGAAATGTATTTGAAATACTTTGAAATACTTTTAAATGTATTTGAAATACTTTGAAATACTTTTAAATGTATTTGAAATACTTTGAAATGTATTTGAAATATTTAAAAATATATTTGAAATACTTTAAAATATATTTGAAATACTTTGAAATGTACTTTAAACATTTAAAAATATATTTGAAATACTTTAAAATGTATTTGAAATACTTTGAAATGTATTTGAAATATTTAAAAATATATTTGAAATACTTTGAAATGTACTTTAAATATTTAAAAATATATTTGAAATATTTAAAAATATATTTGTAATATTTAAAAATATATTTGAAATACTTTAAAAGGAATCCAAAATACTCTAAATCATTTTGTAATGGAAATAATTTTAATCATTGGATTGACCATATGCATTTTAAATATTAAAATGTTATTAAATTGTATCCGAATTAATTTAATCTTTTATTAAAATGGATTTCGATGTTTTCAAATATTTTCTAAAGACTAAAAGAAACTTAAAATAGTATAAAATGTATTCAAAATATGTAAAACTTTATTAAAATGGAGTTGTAAATGTACGTTTTAATTGAAAAAAAAACATTGACATATTATATGATTCTATTATTGGTTGGGTGGACTGCTTGATGGGACCCAAAAAAGTATTTCTAAATTTTTAGGAAATATTTTACATTTTACTACGTTTTTTTGCTTAATCTGTAGATGGTTAAAAAACAAACACTTTTTCCCTCTGCCAGTTACACCTTTACGGTCAATAAACGATAAAGGTCAAAAATGGTCAAAATCGTCATTAATACCTTTTAAAATATCAAAACTGCTCCAAATGTCACAAATATACTCCTGACCTGACGAGCAGTTATCATTCATGGAAATTTTCTGCCGGGTCAGATCATTTCAGTGGGAGTGACCTTCGACCGCTTTTAAAACTCAACCGCAATACAGGTTTGAGGTTTGACACTTTAAAGTGAGGTTCTAAGGTTACTCGTCCAATCAGAAAAATAAAATATATGCATTTAAAAAACAAATACTGCATCATTTCGTAGATTTTTTCTTCAGATTGGACGAGTAATCTAACCTAACTTTAAAGAAGCAACCCTGTACTGCGGTGGAGTTTTAAAAAGTGAAATTTTTATTATGATTGTTCCTGAAAATTAAAAGATTCGCCAAAAAAGTACGTATTAGACGTGTTTTAATATTCGATCAGATATGATTATATTAAAATTTTAAAACTAGAGATGAAAATATGATTTTTATAGAGCTGAATGAATGAAATGACATGGTAGTTATTTCAAGTTAATTCATGTAATATGTGTGGACCTTTAGGCTAGTTTTCGTGCATTTTCTGGCTTTGTTCCTCTTTAAAACTATCACGGCCCAACGATAATGGTTGGAGGCCTATTCATTCTTACTTGAAATTTTACGCTCTTTCCAATGGAACTAGTTACTAAGTTCCCTGGAGAAGCTATACGGCCTCAATTTATAAAAACCGTCGAAGAAACGAAACATCCTTCTATAGAGGGATATATTGACGTCATACATCCCTTAACCCAGGAATATAGCTAATATCTTTGGAATAAGGGATACGGTTATATCCCGTAACTGAGGGAGGTTAGAGCAAAATCCCCGACTGCACTGGCCACTGCACTGAGCTAAGAGAAGAAGGGGACACTATAGGCTGGGCAAATATAGTTGGCACTCATTTTGCAAATTTTAGCATGGTTTTGTAACTTAATCCTGCAAAATGCGTGGCCATCCATTATCAAAGTATGGCATGCATAATGGCATATGGCCCAAACCAAGTGGAATTACTGTTCAGTCACTCGGCGTCTGTTCAGCGTTGAACTTGAACTGCTCCCCCAACCGGCTTTTTACTCCGTTATGTAATAATATATTAATTACTGTATTTATGTATACTTTAAACTTTAACCTTTTGACCTCCACGATTGCTTTTTACCAACGTTGATTGTCAATAAACAATAGATTTAAACTAGACGGTGGGACTGTATCTCTACGTGTGTCACACCACACACAAGTATGAAGTAGTGTAGTAACACGCTCTAAAACTTTCCAGGTAGCATACTGCGCTTTTTGCACCAGCGTACTCCATACTCAAGACGCAAAAACACCCTTCACCCTTGGAGTCAGTTAGTGGGGTGGGGTCGGTATAGGTCTAGATAGATAGATAGATAAACCCTTCGTAATAAAAAATTAGGGGATATTTGGACTGCATGATTTTACTTTTATTATCAATTATTACTTGTTCTTACTAACTAGTTTAATAACATAAAATAAAATGATTTTACTTCTTACTAAAATAATTTAGTACAATCACGATGCCTCATAATACTGGATGTGCGGATGTCGAAGGCGAAGACTCTCCAATAGCCCGGAAGTCCGAAGACAGAAATTCACGAACCTCAAACTCCAGAGGGGATCGAAACAGCATGGGACGCTCGAAGATATGGGATGACGACAATCGGTCAAGGTTTTCGCTGCCACGTGGAAGTGGTGGATACAACGCAAGGATTTCGGAAACGGGATCCAGTTCCTGTAGAATTGACCGTAATCGTAGATCTGCCCCTCTCTGCGGATCAAATATTCGACACTCTGAAGGAAGGCAGTCTACCAATTATCGTATAATTGGAAACATTGTTCCTCGGATGCCAAAAATAAGGACAAGACAATTGAATCCGGACGACGTCAATGAACACTCCGGGGATTTAGATTTAGATTTTGCAACAACTCAAGGACAGGAATTAAAGGAAGAAATTTTTGGAGCGGATGGTAAAGTTATATCTGTTCGACAAAAGGATCTCATTTCAAACAAGGATGGATGTATGATTGAAATTCGACATATAAGTCAAAGAGGAACCTTTTATTGCGTTTTTGATGACCCTCGTTCCAAGGTAAGCTATATTTCTTATTTTGTTATTGCATAGTTTAGTAATGATTTTATGATTTTTAGCCCGACTCCAAAGGGCTTATAAGATCATGTCAATGTCTGTCCGTCTGTCTGTCTGTCTGTCTGTCTGTCTGTATCCACGATAACTCGAGTTATACTGGTCCGATTAACTTCAAATTTGGTGCAGAGGGGGTTCGGGTAAATTTAGGAATCAAGTTCGAAGATGGGTAAAATCGGTCCATACGTTGACCCGTGGGGGGTCTGCGAACCCTATCGGGTTTTCTGAACATAGGTTTGGAAGCACCATATTTTGCATGGTGGTTGATCGAGGTTCTAAAACTTCAAAACCAACATTTGATTCACAAAATTGTGGCCAAAATCGACCCTAGTGAGCGACCCATGCGGGTTTTCTGAAAACTAACCTAGAACGCTCAAATTTGGCATACAGTTAGAATATGATATCGCAAAAGCAAATATGACCAACGGTGGACATAAAATTGCTTCTATAGACCCTTATCGGTGACCCATGCGGGTTTTCTGAAAACTAACCTATAACGCCCAAATTTGACATACAGTTAGAATATGATACTGCAAAAGCAAATATGACCAATTGTGGACATAAAATTGCTTCTATAGACCATAACCGGTGACCTATACGGGTTTTCTGAAAACTAACCTAGAACGCCCAAATTTGGTATACAGTTAGAATATGATATTGCAAATGCAAATATGACCAACCGTGGACAAAAAGTTGCTTCTATAGACCCTGTTGGGTGAACCATGCGGGTTTCTTGATACCGAAGGAAAAACTAAAAATAAACTACAATGACTTGATTATAATAATAGAATATTACTTGGAGTCGGGCTATAATAAGTTGTACAGGGAAGTTTTTATTATTACTACTAGGTATGTCGTATTATAATTATTCAATTAATTGTAAGGCTTACATAGTAGGTGTTCATATATTGAATTTTAAAATGTGTATATGTATTAAACCGTTAATTAGAATTTACTGTTTAATGCCCACAGGAAATGAATTTGGAACTACGAAAGGATCTTGCACACTTTTACGGGGAAAATCGAAAGAGAGTTTCTTCGGCCGCGGCCGGGGCCAGGAATATAAGAGTTGGCGAAATTGTTGTTGCCAGAGTTCTAAAAGCCCGTTTTCATCAAGACAATGAGATGGATATGTTTATCCGAGCAAACGTAAGATCAATTGATCTAAAAAATCAAACAGCAACTGTATCCGATTTGGACGACTACCATTTTCACGAGGTGTATTTTCAGTCATTGTATAAGATTGATCCCCATTTTATTGAGCAAGAAGCAAATGTAAGTAGGTAGTCTTATATCCAAATCCGGTCAACGATTTGAATATTTTGTTGCATGTTGCATATGTGGAGTTTTGTTACCAATATTACATTTTATGAATGTTTAGATGATACAGTGCAGAATTGAACAGCTGGAATTTTTTACTGGAACAGACGTTGTTTATCGTGTTCTCACAGAATGTCCACTGCCTGAACCGATGTGCTATGTAATGTATTTCTCGGGTCGATTTTCAGAAATGCAAGTTCCATTCGTGAATATCACTAAACTCGCCGACAGCGAAAATACTAGCATTGGAAAATACGTATTGTCTAACTTGATGGCTGCTGTATCTCCTTTAAATTCTCTGGTAAAGATATTTATTGCGTCTAGAAAGCGCCAAAAAGTTTACTAAATTTCACCATGTTTAATTCATGACGCAAGACGCGATGTCTCCAACTCATGGCTTAAGGCGTCCGGCGTCCATACATTAACCACATTTTCTGGAACTTTGTTTCAATGTTATTATTATTATGTTTACTATGTAATAACTATGTTTACAAATTTCAGAAGGAGGATAAAAAGCTGTGCAGAATAGTGAGGTGCAATAGTGGGGGAATGGTATGGCTTCAATTTGCTTCAGATGACGCGTTATGGGATACTGTGTACTCCTCTTTGCAGCAGCTGTCGAAGATGTTTTCAAGTTTTCGTAAACGTTACCCACTTACTGCGAAACTTGTGGAAGAAGCAATTTCGGGTAATAAGAAGCACATCTATATAATGGATTTCGAGAATCAGGATACCAACCAAAGCCAAAGGGAGATACGAAGAGTCACAGTCTCGGAAGTTTTTCCGAAAGAAAATAAGGTCTATACGATAACAATTAATAACAAAATAAATCCATTTGCCAATGACAATTAAGCGCTTGTGTCCGAAATAAGTTGATCTTAAAGGTCATGTCGATTTTTAATCGTTCTTGCTGTAATCCTGTTTGCAAACGCCGTGCCCTGTCAAGTGAATTGATTTCTGTCCACCCCACTCGAGTGGAGTGGGGTCATGGAGCGGAGGATCGACAAATGCATATGAGGTTGATTTGATGGTTTGATATCGTAATAAATAAGTTCAGATTATTTGAAGGTACGGGTGTCTTTCATCGACTATGGCGGATCCGAAATCGTCTCTGCTTCGCGTATATCTCCGCTCGAAATTTTCGATGAAACTCTGCACTTTATCCCTCAAATGGTAAAATTTTATTACCTATATGCAAACTTCTATCCTATTTTTAAGCATTTGTGTGTTTCGAAGTATTAGTATTCAATATTGAGCTTAAAATAATTACGAATACACATGTGATCTATACAGGTCGTCAAGGTTCGCTTGGAAGTAATCAGGCATATGAAAGCCAGGATGTCAGACATAGAGTCAATTGTCAATAATTCATTAGTCATTGCTAAGGTTTGTCGGGAAATTTGTATAATATAATACTAGTACTTAAGTTAGATTATTTTCTTTGGAGGCTATTCGGTGTTTTAATGAATTAATAAATTATGTCCAGATGATTGATGAATGGCCAGGAGAGGTTCTTCCGCCTGATGTTAGAATCTTGATCCCTGATGATCAATTGGATCCCGATTTTTTGGACGAGGAAGACGAGGATGATGACGATGACTACCGTTACAAGGGTCTTGCTTATTCTTCGCGAACTCTCTCTGGGTTGCTAATGAGGAGAAGGTTAGCAATTCCACTGACTGATAACGATAAGTCACGCATTAATCAAGAAAAGATACGGGTTTCTCGTGTCTGCTCTAGGCAGCGACGTTTTTCTGCCCCATGTGTCAATAGATTTAGTTGATTTAGCCTTTGATACAATATAAAACTGACTTGGGAAAATACAGAACAAGTGACTCCTATGACATAAGGTTTGTACACAATGTACCTTTTGTTTAACTACGGCAATGCAAAGCTATTAGAAATGGACATGATTTTTTTAATGAATTATTAAATCATTATTGTTTTAAACCGTTATCCTTTTGACAGAAGTTATCGCCATTAATCAAATGAACATACTTAATAAATTAGAGCTTAGTGCACTCAAATTCCATTCCACGAAAAACGGTAGTTGATGTTTTCTTCGCATAATTGTTACATCCAATATCTCGGCACGAGTAGCATCGGATGACCGGAGACTTTCTTGTGCCTGATTGTCTGTTTTTTGTGTTCCTTAAACTAGCCAATCTGTTGACATGAATATGTAAATGTAAATTTGTATTGATCTTTGCATGCTGAATATCATCGAAAAATCAGAGTTACTGGGTTTACAAAAATATAAAATACCGAGACAATGTTAAATACCCGAAAAGAATTTTTTTGTATTCGTTGCGGATAGTGTCCTTACTCCTTACTAATATTATTCATATTTGTGTTTAATTTAATCACCGTTTGAAAGTTTTAGACATGACGTTGTCATCAAAGTTATAGATCCGGAAAGAAACGGATTTGTTCAATTTTCGAACCTCATTTAAGGCCGTTTTCCTATGCGGATGTGCCAACATTGATCCCACATGCTGCAGACTCTGTTAAAAAATACAATGCCTGTCTTTACACCGGTAGCTATAAATAAATGTGTTTTAAAATCCAGTTACCATACATTGAATTTCTGAAGTCTGACTAGCACTTGAACTACGTTTCCGGGAACCATTTCCCAAAGCTTGTAGTATCCCATAGAAGAAAATATGAGAATAGGAACGGTGTAAGGTCCAGGTCGTCTTGGATCTTCAAAGTCATTCCATCCAATCGGGGTGGCTAATTCCGAGTGAAAGGCTAGAGTTGTAGCGTCAAGATCCGGATCTGAACTTCCAAGTACTGTTTGAGACTTCCTTTTTAATGTCCCGCAAGGATCTCCTAGAGTCGTTGTATCTATTGTACGGAGTATATGATTGTCACTCATCGGAGAATCTGAATCAAAAATTGGAATATTTGCCTTCATAACCAAGCCTTTCTCTTTGTTCCAAGAAGCCAGTGAAAGTATCATTTCTGCCCATGACCATCCCTTAGCAGTAGCTGCATACAATGGTACATGTGCTGGGAATTTGTCACCGGCCATTATCCGCGTTACCGCCACTGCCGATTTTAACGCCATAGTCTTAAACATTCGATCTTCTGTGATTTGTTCCAAGAAGTGTGAGTTGACCATGCTAGTTTTGTAAAGTTCTTCCATGTATTTGTTAGCCTTGGAGCTGAGCCTCCCGATTTCAGAGCATCGGAGCTGCCATAACCATTCAAGGAGTCGATTTGTGGCTGCGGTCTCAGGGTCTTCTAACGCCAGATGAGCCTCGCTATCTGATTCACTTTCACCAGTGACTTTCTCTTTATCGTCACGATGTTCACATGAAGACGGGGTTTTGTTTCGTCGTAGACTGAATTTCATTGACATCGTCTTCTTCGGGACTTTCATTTGGCTCTTCGCATCCCTAGCTTTTAAATCATACTTACTTCCAGCGTGTCTCTGCTTTTCTTTCAAGCTCTCACTAGCCGCCACTTCGGCTCTCATTTGATGTAAAACGGTTCTCAGGATATCCCCACTGATTTCCCAGGACGGTATTCTCGTCGACTTGATCAGTTTTATCATGTTTGGGGAGCATCGAGAAACCATTTGTATCACAAGGGATAAGTACTGGATTTGTCTCGGAGAAAATACATGTGGGCAAACGACCTTTGGTTTTGAGAACTCACTAACCGCTTTACTCCAAGATGTGACCAATTCTTCTTGAGATTCTAATGTTTTTCTTGATAGTTCAAGCTGATTGATCATCTCCTGATCAGATAGGTAATCGGATGGAGGTATGTCGCTTAGAGTCAGCAAAAGCGTCGAGTACACCGATTCATGGGTAACTTCAAACTCATCCTGGTGATGTTGGCCAAATGCAGTGGATGAGCTTGCCCGTTCTTCAACTTGTATCTTTTTCTGACGGGATTCCTGAGAAAATGAAGTTTCCAAAATATTTATTGTTGGCTGATTTGATTCATCTTGATAAGTCAACTGCTTTTGTATGGTCTCATGCCGTCTCATTTGGGCTATGGATTCTTCAAAGCCAGAGGCAATGTCTGTCATCGATTTCATCTTGTCCTCCGAGTAAACTTTGTTATGAAAACCGACATCTCTCACGCCAGCATCACTGTGTCTTCGAGTCACTTTGCTGCTTAGTTTTTGCATTAAATTAGAGCCAAACATCTTGGACAGAGTTTTTGGTTTCTTGAATGATTTGCTTGAGGATGGCAATTGGCTGCTGGATGGAAGATTTTCGCAGGATTGGAAAGGATTCAAAGACTTGTAGATTGTCTCTGACGTCTGTCGTGGTTTAATGTCTTCGTCATCAATTGTCTCTAAATCTTCAAATTGAAACCCAAAATTGTCGTCCAAGTCATTTATTTCCATGAATTTATTTTCTCCATAATCCTCCAAGTCCTCTTGCGACTCTGTTATGTCATCTAACTCCCTAAGAACTGACTTTTCCTCATGTTCAAAATTGTCGGAATCCTTCCAAATCCCTCGAAGAACATTAATTTTTGTGAAGTACTGGGTGTGAAATCCCTTATCGTAGCTGTCAACTGCTGTTCGTATAAGATGCATGAGTCTGGTTGAGAAATTTCGCGGAGCCCAGTCCTCGATTTCACAAAAATTTTCAAGCTCATATGCAAAACTGCTAAGCACAAAATCGGCATTCAGCAAGTTGACTTTGCAATTTTCCACAAACGAATCCATTTCATCAAGGCCAACCAAAAAACAACCGTTTAAAGTCTCCCAAAAATGCAACGGATTGAGGCAGAAAGAAGTATATAGCTTGAATACTCGGGACACAATACTTCCGGGATGGTAAATTGAAATTAAATGAGATTCGGCTGGCCAGAGCTGCAACGTCCAAAGCGTTTCAAAACTTGTCGGAAAGAGTAGGAATCCCTATAACGGATTTTTAAAACCATCTTATGATTTATTTTTCATACTTAGAATCTCCATACATTCGGAATAATCTACAAATTCACTTACTTTTGTTAATGATTCTCCAATGGACAAGAAGGATGGATTATACAATGGAAGACGTTCGGAAATATTCGTATTAACCCTAGAGTATCCTTTCGGATGATATTGACAGGGTCTTATTACAGCTTCGGTATCCTCATAAGTGATAGTTATCAAACTTTTCAAGTAGTTTACATTGACACTGCATTTCGACACCGTTGCTTTGTTCATATGAATAGGTGGTTCCGTAAGTGTAAAGATTTTCTGGACTTCTGGATTATGCTTTATATTCAGAAGCAAATGAGGTCCAATTAGCTGAACTTCCCCCGCCTCTGATTTTGTGTCTTTGTGGTTTTCAATACGTTCACACTCAAATTGGTAAGCGTCTACAAAAGCGGCTGCAAATTGCTTGAAAATTTCATGGCTGGAAATCGAAATATATATCCCATTAGTTTCAAAGGAGTAGGCTAAAAATGTACAATACAATGCAATGATTGAATTCTTGCCTGCGATATGCTTGATTATCGTTACAAATGTCCGAACATTCTGACATGCATTCTGGAGATTTATCTGCATCGTCTTTTTGTTGTTCTTCGGAGCCAGGTTCTGACGGCGAGCAGCGTCTATTTATTTCTGTAGAGCTTTCAGATGTGTATTTAAAAATCTCCAGTTGACCAAAATTGGAAGTTCCTTGCTTGTCAGTAGACGATTTATGTCTTGTCTTGGTTGGAGGTGTAAGCGTGTACTCCAATCCTTCCAAAACGACTCCGTATTCATTCTTATTAATATAAGGACCCTGGGTACAAGATGTTATTAGTATAACTTATAATCTTAATTTGATATAAAATAGATCTAAAATATCTCCAAGATGCTGGAAAACCAGAATGACCAAAATAATAATTGTGTGATGAAGATAAAAACTCAACCCCAAAATAAATCCCTCTGAATACTATCTAACACTACTTAATCATCGTAATTTTCATTTAAAACAACTAATAAATTGCTTCTAAAATTCTCACCAAATAAGTAGGTAGCCGACGAATGACAAAACTGGATTTTAAAATCGGATGATCTTGCCCAATTTTATCCACAATTCGAATAATGAGTTGCTCTATAACGTTTAGATTTTCTATCCAATCTTGGCCGTTTTGCTCAAGCGACTTTTCTAGGATTAAAATATTTTCCACGTTTGCAAACAATGACGTCCCCCTTTTACTCACGGGGTATAACTTTTTTGACATATTTTAAATGACTTCTGGACTAAAATCGTATTTGTAAATGATGTCAACAATGTAAGCTGGAATTCTCAGTCGGCACTAAAAACATGCAATCCCATTTGATCGTAAGCTTGGAAATATCTCGTTTGTAACAAATAATATATTATATCAGCGGTATGCACGTATCCTCTAATGGACACAGGTTATGAAAATGGACTTAGGGTTTTATTGAAACTGCATTGACATATTATATTATTATGAGCTCTGCCGAAACTGACAACGTAGGAATGAAATTGAATAGTGAGATCAAATAAAAATAACTCCAAGCCCCCTGTATTTCAACAACGATGATTTCGACAATGAATACCGTTCTCCTCTATTTTTGCCTTTAAAAAATGCGATCCGTATTCATTTTATTGTGGTAACATAAGTAACATTATAACTCCGGTCGGATGTAGGGAGTGGAATGTTTGATTGGTTTTCATTGTATATTCTATTATTACGTATTACGTCTATATAATTCCTAACATAATTAACTCCATTCCTGGATTATGAAATACTATACTTGCGCTGGATTACATTATTTTCCACCCAACAAGTGTCATATTGTGACTCATAAACTGAAAAATCATCGTTCGCTTCTATTTACCATCATTTTGGGTTTGTAATCTGGATGAAATGTTATACTCTCTGGAATCAGAGGAATTTATCCAGAACATCAATCTCTAGAACTCTCAAGTAACAAAGAACCGTCAATCATGTAACGCATAAAACCATCTGCCTCGCCCAGAATATCCATATTAAATTAGCACATCAATATTCCTAACAATCACAAGTACAGTATTTTTGTATTTATTCAAGCATATCACATATTGAATCTACTAGGGGTTTGAATTTTGAACTTAAAAACAAATATATGTTCAATACAAAGATAATGATGCTTATTTTCGATCGCTTGGCTAAAAATGCAGGTTTTAATTAGTTTTAATTTTAAATTCCATTCAAATTCCACTAGAATTAATAAGCTATTAGATTTGCCAAATAAGTTTTCACCAGTACTCATCAGTAGATGCGCCGGTTGGATTCACAGCGTTGCATGCCATAGCTAGTGCTAGACTATCTTTTTATAGGGATCATCAATTGGGGAATGGAAAAACGTAGCGTATCCGGTAAGGAAGGAATATTATTTGTTATTTTCAACGGGAAGCGACTTCCGCTTCGCGATGGACATTGTCTGGATTATCAAAGTCACCCTTTCTCATAGTAGAGTAAATGATAATTTAGCTTCTCATTCCCGTCACATCAAACCTTTTAATCTGGGTTGTATTGAGATAGAGTTTTGGTTATTCCTTATGAAAATGTATTTTCTCTAAATCCTGTTATCCCTAGCTATATAATTTGGTAATCAGCAGATATCAGGGCTCACTGGCTTAAAATCTATTAAAACAATCAAAGTGTGTTTCACTCTGTTATGATTTGACGGATCTCCAGTCCAAAATGTATTAAATTTCTTCTTAAATTATATTTGTAAATGCATTCATCAACTGCACAACTGTATATCTATACCTGAAACTCTGACTATCAATCTATCCCATAATTATTGTCTTTCATACTGTAATTATTTGCAAATTTTTAATCGTTTTTTCTTCCCAATCTTTGCATTTAATATTATTCGTTTCATTTCCCACAATTGTTTATGTTTATGTTGAAGCTAGATATCGTCTCTAGCTACAAGTGGGTATATAGCATGGCCTGAGGATGATGATGGAATATTTCAATGACATTTTTGTAATATCTGCTTGCAAACTTGACCTTTAGGTCAAAGTCCCTTGACAACGAATTATTGTCTCCTTGATGTTAAATCGAGATCAGACACATCGTCCCCCCCCCCCTTCCGATAACACTGGCAGAATATCCTTCAAGGTTGCTTCTATGACTTGTTTATGGTGCTTGTAACGTTAACGAGATTTAACCTTGAAAATGGGGGTTTTTAAGAAGAAAGTTGCTCCAGAAGATGATGAGGGCAGTATTACGGATGGGGACATAAAGATTGGAGTTGACGAGAAATCCAGTAATTCCAAGAAACAAACGAAGAAGATACAGAATGAAGAGGATGAGGATTCGAGTTCTGCTTCTGCTAGCGATGGCGGAATTCATAAGATAGATAAGCTAGCAGACAAAAGGTAAAAGTACAAATCGATGAGGCTTTAATTGTGGTTGACGAGATACTGCACCTGAATTTAAAGCTTATTTTTCTTTGCCTTTATTATATGCCTTTGATTCATGTTTTGCGTTGACAGAAACAAAGTACAGAAGAATAAAGCTAACAGTGGTAGCAAAAAACTTTCAAAATCCTGCTCAATCTTCTGGATCCGATTTTCGTGTCTTTTCCTCAGTCCTGTATTTCTAAGACATCGGAATAAAATATACATTTTGGTGGAGGTGTTTTTGCCAGTACTGGTAGCATTTGCCATATTTGCAGCGTTTACGTCCGGGATTTCATGGAAAAAGGCCTACTACGAAAAAATAGAATCCGGTTTGATATTGATATTTGTAAATTAAATCACCATTCGTAAATTCAATTTGATCATTTTTTATGTGTGTTTGTAGACACGTCTATCAGGCCCAAATTCCCTGAGTTCGAAAGGGAAAAGGCTTTTGCTCAATTCCGACACAAGTATGAGGACAGTTCAGGCCGAGTGCTAATATTCTTCACCCCTGTGAACAATATAACCATTAACATTTTGCAGCATGCTCTAAAAATAATGAAATTGGACGGTCAAAATAAAATAGACAAAACAGGTCAACAAGGTACCGGTGTTGTAAGTGGCATTATTTTTTAAACGCTCAATAATTTTTAATGCAGAACGGAACTCTAGAAAATAATAAGATTCAAACTGATAATTTCAATACACGTTTTTAACGATATCAGGTTGGTGTTAAAAACCGACTGGAATTACTGGAAAAGGCTTTACTCCATCGCAAAGAAACTAGAATGCACTTATCTCCCATCGGTATATCGTTTGATTATGACGATAATGAATTGAACGAGAAGACAGGCCTCCCTTATGATATGTCATACTCGATAAGCACATTTGACGAAACCATCTCTCAAACTGATGACAATTACCCATATATAAAACCAGCGAGAGCCAAAGATTTCAGTAAACGTTTTTGCAATTGCAGGCCATATTTTGGTTGCACAATTATTTACAGTTGTTTCTCTAATTTCAATTTGTAAAATTTCCAGTGTCTCCATATGTAGAAAGTGGATTTATTGGGCTGCAATATGGTATTGAATACTCCTACCTAAAAGTATTATTATCAAAGAATTTGGATTTATCAATTGCAAGCTCTTTGGATTTGTCCAATTTATTCGGAGTCGAAGGGACAGAGGCAAGGAAATAATCAGATTGGATAAAGTTTTGAAAACCCTTCAGGTTTTAATTTTTGGCTTTTAATTGTCATGTATGTAGAATTCTCAGAAGCTTGCATCTGTGGAAGAAGCAGCAGCTATTAAACTTCGGATGTTTTACTATCCGAATTTTTACAATCATACTGTTCGATACCTGATTACGGTCACCGTCTGCTTTACTCTCGTAGCGGCGTACCTTTTTACGTCCTATTTTATCGTGAGACAACTCGTTCAAGAGAATACATCCGGAATCAAGGTTTGTAGAAAGCAAATTATCTGTTTCTAAATTATTTTTCGTAGCGTGAAGCATAAGTTGTCTGGAAGAGTTACTTTTAAAATCCCCTGAAAATGTTGATATAAATTGTTTTTCATTCGTTTTTATCACAGGAAGTCCTAAAAATGCATGGGATGCCGCTATATCTTCATTGGATTATTTTATTTTTCCATACTCTATTATTTCGAGGAATAACTGCAGCATTGATAACTTGGATACTATATTCCGGTTATGGGCATGGTCAGGTAAAAACGCCTGGTTTTGTTGATTTATTGAAGTGGAATAAGAGAAATAAGTCATTTTTGGAATGAAACAAAATCGATAGACAGGATTGGATGGCTAATCGTTCGTAATTTTGTTTATGAATCCAGTTAATAGTCGAATCCAGTCCATCCTTGATTTTTTTACTATTATGGGATCACCTAATATCTCTCACATTCTTCAATTTCTTTCTCGCAACGTTATTCGAATCTGGTAAGAGTACATACACATCTGGAGCATTATCTGGTATATTGGATTTCTAAAATATTCTATATTCTATCATTTTTTCCCAGTGAATTTAGTTGGCTTGTATTCAACGTTAATAGGAATCCTATCTTTCATTGTACCAGTTACTTTTAATCAGATGCAACTTATTGGAGACATATCCAACTATGTTCTGGTCACTGCATTTCCTAACTGGGCTCTTTACAACATGCTTTGGAATGTGGTTGATTTCGAATGCGACGGTGAGACTCTTTAATTTTAGGAACAGATTCATATCTCTTATGTCGGGATGATATTATCATAAGCATTTTAGACAAAGGGTTGCAGTGGACTAATTTTCACACTCGGGACCACGTTGGAGATATTGTTGAGGTACTGACTGCTATGGTCCTAACGTCCACCGCTGCTGCAATTTACTTTGCTCTGGCTGTTTACAGGGATGTGACAAGTCAAGGGAATTTATTTCCTCCGTCATTTCCATGGTGGAACCTGTGTGGGGTATAACTAATAAATCCAATAAACATTCCATTTCCTTTTCTTATGTCCGATTCTTTAAGAACAATAGGTTTAAAATTAACAACAGAGAGCAAAACAGAGAGTGGTCAACCGCGCGCATCATAAAGAACTGTTGAAGAACATCAAAGATGGAGGAGGACAGGAGTTTGTCAAGCCAGCAATTTATGAAGAGGACGATCTTAAAAATAAATGCTATGTTCGAATTAGACAACTATGCAAGCGGTTTGGAAAACATAAGATGGCTTTGGATTCCATCAACCTAAATATAATGCATAAGGAAATTACTGTCCTTCTAGGTCATGGGTAATGCCAACTAATGCTTATAATTATGCCAACCATAATGATTGCTTCGAAGTGTTTTTCGAATTACTTGCTTTAATTGGAGTCCTTATTTCCGTAAATGAACTTTAATGCAAAAATCCAATATATATGCACATTTTAACAACAGGGGTTCTGGGAAAAGCACTCTAATAGCCTGTCTAGCTGGACTGGTTTATCCAACATCGGGGTATGCCACTATTAAAGACTTCGATGTCAATTTTGACAAGACCAAGGCCAGAAGGTTTACAGGGTTTTGCACGCAGAAATTGATCTACTTCAACTTACTAACTGTGCGACAGCATGTATTTACATGCTACAGGGTAAGAATATCACCGTACCAGGCAGGCGTAATCAGACCTAATTTGACATTTTTTTAAATTATGAATTGATTTTGTCGCTTTAAGCTACGAGGTTATAAAAAGGAAGAATGTAACCGTCACATCGCGACATTATTGACACGACTGAGATTATGGAACGTAAGCATAAGTTATATCCGTTAAATCCTTGCTCTGTCGGTGATTTGCATTGAAAACCCCTAAATTGGTACCTTGTCAAAAGGTTAAATTAAACGTCAAAATTACTTAGGTGAGAAAATTTTTCCCTGCTAACTTAACAAACGATGAATTGCGACGACTGGGAATAGCAATGGCGTTGGCAGATTCTCCAAAGGTTTTGTTACTGGATGAGCCGACTGGTAAAATTTTTAGTATTTTAAATTTCAACGATTCAATATTGAATGCTAGAATGACGTCAAAAATTATCTACTATAAAAACTGCACATAAAAAGGTGACATGGATGCGTTTGGAAGAAGGGAAATTTGGGGGATTCTAAAATCACTGAAACAACACCACACAATAATTATGACAACCAACTACATGGACGAAGCTGAGTACTTGGCGGACAAAGTTGCATTGCTAACTCATGGAAAGCTAGTTTGCTACGGATCAGTTGAATACCTGAGGAAACAATACGACACCGGCTATTTTCTGAAAGTGGAGCCAATGCTAAAGACCGCTAAGCTCGATGCGAATGCGATCTTATCCCTGATTCGAGCGCGACTTGGTCATCATACCCGTGAAAAGAAAAATAAAACTATAGTGGATGCTGATAATGTCATTATTGAACTTCCTCGGATCGAACAACCCAAGTTTGCTGGATTATGCGATGAACTCGATCGTCAGCAATTTAAACTAAATTTCAAAAAGTATTCCATCCGGCAAGTTTGCCTCAGTGATATTTTTATTAAGATTTGTGAGTCGATCGCTTCTGAAAAAGATGCCCCTGATCTTTTTGTAAGACGCGATTCAATCGGAGACCTCAAAAGCGCCCTGACATGTAAAAATAAGATCGTCTCTAATCAATATTCACTGCTAATCAATGCTACTGTAAAATAAAATAAACGGTTTCTACTTTAAAAAGCTCAAATCCCAACTTTACCAGAAGGAAGTGACTACAAGCCTAAGGTCCGGTACCAGGTCCGTGCATTACTCTCGAAACGATGGAGTTATATGAGGACCAAAAACGACTTCTTTATTTGGGCGTACATTATCCCCCTATTGCTCATATGCCTCGTAGTTTGGGAAGCTAAAATTTTTGTTACACCGACCAATTCTCCCGGAGTACCCAGGAATCTTACCTTCGATAAGTTTTCTAATATTGAAGTTTTCTACAAAATGGGAACAGATGATTTTAACTTGGTAATGATCGTGACAATTTTGTATTTACTTTTATCTTAAACAGAAAATAGTAACCGTTTTGATTTTACAGAATTACACAGCCCATCTTCAATCGATCTTGGGAAGCCGCGGTGTTCCACTTCGAAAGAGTGACAGGGTTTTAATTACCTTGGAAGACATTCTGGGCAAAAGTGGAAATTCTCCGGGATATGTTAAGGAGGCACATATGACGGCTATCGAGCTTCGGAATTCTTTGTCCGGAAAAGATAAAACTTTCGAGTTTGTTGGATATTTTGCGAGCGGAGCAATACATAGCGCACCAATCATCTTAAATACACTGAACAATGTCTTGTACAGATCAGTGACTGGTCACGATGAAAGGCCATACACTCTCCATGTTGTCAATGAGCCCTTTCCTTTGAAAATTGTTAGTTTCTAAATTAATCTTCTAATCAACTATGGTGGTGGTGGTGGGTGGTTTTCTGAAAAACAAAAACAAAGATGTTATTATGAATGATTTTTTAATAGGAACCTCAATTGGACCAAAACTGTAATATTGTGTGTGTCATTTTTGCTGTTTTACTTTCGTTTGCTTATGGAATCATCTCAGCGTCGACTATTTCATTTCCAATGCGAGAGAGATCAAATGGCGTAAGTTCATGCTGTTCTAATAAAATGGCCGTATTTCCCCTTAAAATCTCCTAACCCCCATGTCCCCCCTTTACCTCAAACGTTAATGTTCCGGACTTTAGTGACTTAAATAAATAAAACTTTTAAAATCGACGTTATATTAAAGCTTAAGCATCTGCAATTGATGACCGGAGTCCATCCTGGGATATACTGGCTGGCAGACTTTCTCTGTGATGCAGCGGCAATGCTCATCATGACTGTATTAATCTGCGTCCTGTTCTTTTTCGATCCATTTCAGACATTTGCAAGAATGGAAGTCGTTAGTAAGTTTAATAAGCCCGTTTGCATCTTTTGCTGGATCTTAATTATATTTAATTCGTATAATTTACATTTGATTAGTTGTTCTCTTGATCTTCACGGGCTTATATTTTGCTTGGAGTGGACTCGCTTTCTCCTACTTTATGAGCACTTTAATTCCTCTAAAATTCAACGGTTTCAATTTTATGCTCGTTTTCCATGTATTTGTTGGTAAAAATAACATATTGCTTATATACCCATTTATAATATTTCATGAATATTTTCACATGTATAAAAACTTTATTGTGGGTTTTGACCAGGAATCCTGCCTTTCATTTGGCTGGAATATGCTTACGCTAGTTCGGAATCCGGGATTACAGGTTTCTTCAGAATAATTTTATTAATTTTTCCTGGCTTTGCTGTGACTTGTTCAATCCACGACTGGTTTGAGGCCATTTCCCAACGGCACGTTTGTCGGAAAATTCTTCCTAATATTAAGAAAGTGAGTTTCGATCAGATTAGTTTGGATTCGAATATTTGTTTACATATGAATACCTTCTAATTACGCAATTCGATGTGATTGGAAGATGTGTGAGGTGGATGGAGACCAGCACGGGCATCAAGAGCATCCTGGTCATCAACTTACAGAACGAGACTATTATAAATACCTAACGCGAACGGACTTCTTGAGCCCATGCTGCGGTTTGCTTTATCTTGAACCTTAATATTTATTTAACTCGTATTCCAAAACACATGAAACGTAAGAATATTGCTGAATATGCCTTTAGATCGGATATGCAAACCCTTCAACACGTGTTTTAAGGAGCCAAGTGTATTGAACTACGCCATTGAATCCTTGAATCACCCAAAGCTGATAACGGATATTGTGGTGTTAATTTTGATTGGAATCATTTATTGGTTAGGGCCTTTAAAATATATGTCGGTTACATGATGGACAGTACTTTCAAGACGACTTTAATAATGGTCTATTTTAGGATACTTCTTATATTAACGGAAAAGAAATTATTTGCTCGTGCAACGCAGCGTGTAGTACTGAAATTTTTACAGCGTCGAGAAAAAAATGCCCCTGTACCACCCCAAGTTCCTAAGGATATTCGACACGAGAGCCTTACAGTTAAATCCCTAGTCAATGAAGGTAATATAATTCAAGATCTAGACGTCCTTTACTAATTAAGACATCCAGTTGATAATTAAATTTACGAGCCTCGTAATCCAATGCATGAAACGGTTTATATTTGAAATAGAGTCATTCCCTGCTGACACTGCTTTTGTGATACAAAATCTGACCAAGTCACATACTGCTACCATGGTCATCAACAACTTCAACCTCGAAGTTAAGAAAGGGCAGTGTGTTGGAGTACTGGGCGCTGGAGGTAAAACTTTTCATAGCAAATACCTATATTTAAAAAGAACACATATAATTAACTCTTAACTTTAATTTTAAGGAAGTGGGAAATCCACTCTCCTCAACATGATGACGGGTAAAACGCTCCCAACGAAAGGAACGTGTTATATTGGAAATTCGAGTCTTTTGGGAAACAGGAAAGAGTATTTGGCATCAATTGGATACTGTCCCCAAGAAAATTGCCTTTTTAACAACTTCACAGGGATTCAAATGCTACAGCTTATGGGGCGACTGCGGGGAATTCCTAGCTCTCTCCTTAGTTCACATATAGCCAAATGGCTCCTCATAATGGGTATTTTTTGTAAATATCAATTAGCCAATCTAGCAAAGGAGACATGGTTCACAAACTATAAACTTTTAGGACTGAATGATGCCGGTAACGATAGATGCAAAACGTACGGACCTGGAATGCAGAGAAGGCTGAGCTATGCCATGGCATTAATAGGAAATAGGCCGATAATAATGTTAGATGGTAAGTAAAATATCGTAAAATCAATTAATCGTCTTGTGGCCATCAGACAGGGAAAACAAATGTGCCATCAATTTTTTCAGAGGCGACAACTGGAGTCGATCCATTGTCAAGGGAGAGATTTTGGGCTGTACTAGAACACTTAAAATCAACGGGTCATACTATCATCTTCACAACCTTCCACACGGAGGAATGTATGAATTTGGCAACCAAGTTGGTGATAATTGCAGAAGGTAATGTTCAATGCCTAGGGACGCCAGAAGACATTAAGCGAAGATATGCTCGAGGACACTGTGTCACATTTCATCTTCGTCATGATGTCCTCACTCCAATTGATATCGTCTCTGCGACAATGGGACGGGTTGTTGAATTCAAAAAAGCGGTTGCAGAAACCTTTAAGTACGTTTTAAACGGTCCTATGTTAACATTCTAGTAAAATATATTATTATCAAACGGTAAGGCCAACCTTTTATTTTTTTTAGCAATTGTGATCTTATTGATGAGCAAGACAACGTGATACTATACTTTCTCCGGGATACAACGGTTCCCTGGGGAAACATATTCCGAAAGGCAGCCGCTCTTTCAAAGGAGTATGAAATAATAGTGGAAAGGTCATTAATATTTTATTCAGTAGTCTCATATCTAGAATAGTAGAACTAGTTGGTTCCCATTAAAAAGTTTTTTTGTGTTTTTCTGTAAGTTATTGATTATCCATGATACCCCAATTGTTATAATATTCCAGATACGATGTGACTGAGGCCGCAATTGAGGACTTGTTCATTTTGTTAACGAACAAGTATCGAGAAATGGACAATCCTCGGAGAACGGAGCTCAATAATGAATTCGATGTTTCAAAGGAAGAGCAGGAATTGAAGGCTCTTGAACAAGCTGCCCAAGCTTTGAAAATGCGTGTTTAAAATGGGATCCAAGTTCTATCTACAATGTCTCACCATGAAATATTAATATACAACTACTTTTTTAACTTAATTATTTTCGCATTGGTTTTCAGTAGCTAGTAAGTTAATAACAACTTTTTAATAAATAAATAACCAACGGATGTAATCAATTGTGTCAACAAAGTTTTATTTTACAAGTACTACGATCATTTTTAGTTTTTATCAAGTGAAAAACAACAGCAGTAAATTAATTAATAATACAAAGTCGTAACTTTTTCTGCCTATAAAATCCAGGAGGAGAAACGATTAAGTTTAGTCGGGTCTTTAATTTATGAAAGAAAGGTTATAAACACGGTTAACTCAAAATGAATTTTCCAATTATTGTCATCATTTTTTTATCCAAATACAAATTACAAGGCCTGGGGCAGGTGAAAATAAACTTTCCCTTAATATGACTATTATGTTACTATTTTGACAACTTGCTAATTTTAACCAATAATATCTCATTGTTTTAGACCCTCGACCACAACACAGATGAAGACATTGGAGGTGCATTAATTGGCATCACAAGAAAGACACCTCGAGACTGTCCTAATGTATTAATTTTTGATGAAGGAATGCCCACTTCAAGTCTTTTCATTGCGGTTCATATTATAATACTTTTACTTTATTTCCATTTATTAACACGAAATGACAAATTCATGCTTACTATGTTTAAAAATCCAGAGAATGCAACATTATGGACGGCAGTTTATTATGCTGGATCTCTCAGAAGGAAAACTTGTAGATCTGGAACAGAAATATGGTTCTCGTAATTCTTCTGATATCGTTATGAATTTTCTCCACCTACTGTATCGCCAACGGCCTTGCTACACCTTTCAAATCTGGGTTAAAGACCCAAGAATCTTGTATCCCGAAACGGAGTCAAACCGGAAGTACCACCCTGGTTGGAGGTGGTCTGACAAAATAATCATCGTGGCCCAACATTACACCAAGAGATACAAGGCATTTATCAACCTGCGATTTTGGAGCGTTATTCCGAACATCGTTGGTTTGAAGAGGAATAACTTGGACGAGAAAGGGATCATAAAAATATTTACTGTTTACCCATACTTCTTCAACGGTAAAAGAAAATCCCAAGAAATCGACATTTGGAATGACACGAAGAGGGAATTCGTTCGGAATATTAGTAACTTATTTTTTGATAAATTCACGAATTTCCATAACACTTCCATCGTCCTCGGTGTCCTTTGGAAGGAGCCCTTTTATATCTGGGGAGACCAAGAGAATCCATATTTAGATGGATTGGATTGGCGCTTGTTCCTCCTGTGTCACAATCTCCTAAAATTCTCCATGCGTTTCAAAACTTCAAACGTTACGGGCCAAAAGTATAACAACAATTCTTGGTCGGGTTTAATGGGAGATGTGGCAGATGGTTCGGTTCATGTTGGAGTCGGTGGAATTTCCGTCACATCAGAACGACTCAAGTACTTTGATTTCTGCAGAACGTATTACACAGATTCCTTTACCTTCATCTCACCGCACGGTGGGGTGAGCAATTCCGGATTTGGCACTATTTTCAGACCTTTGAGGTAAAAAAAAGAATTTCAATATTATCGTTGGCGTAAATCCATTGGAAATTGGAATGACAGTAACTATTTTAAATATGCATACATTCAACATATTTAGTGACGAGGTATGGCTAGCTACCGCTTTAGCGATTCTTGTGGGCATAATAACGATGAAGCTTGTGGCTGTGATAACACATCGCCTGGACAATTATTCTCGTGGTCGTGACAAGTACTTTACATCGCTTTGGAACATATGCATATTTGCTGTGACGGTTTTGTGTCAGAAATCCCATGGTCGCTTACCAAAGACCCTTGCCATCCAGTTTGTTTATTACGGACTTTCTTTGACCATGTTTTGCCTCGGTAAGTTTTAAAAGTAATTATTAAGTTTGCGTGTCACTTTCGCTTAAAACAACCAATCGATCATAATTAACGTTCCAGGTATGGTATTCTCCAGTTGCCTCATCTCCTTCATTCTTAGTTCTAAACCCGAAGCCGTCGCAGATAAACTGGAAGACATTTTAAAAAGCGGGTTAGGCTATCTCTAAAACCCCACTCATGAACATGAATGACAAATATATTGTGAATAAAAGTTATTTCTTTTTCCAATTATAGACTCCCAATTGCTGTAAAAAATTATGGTGGCCATCTAGATGACTACATGATGCATTCTGGGAGCGAAATGCTTGCACAGATTTATGAAAAAGCCGAGCTTGTTGACTACAACCGAAGCTTTGATGCAATCGACGATGTTGTGAATAGAAAAAAGATATTTATTGATTCCAAAGCAAACATCTACTTTATTGGAAGATATAGATATTCGGGATCCAGAGGTTTAAAATTTCATGTCAGCTCAGAAAACGTCATTGAATTTGCTAATCTGGGATGGCCGGTTCAAAAAAACTGGCCTTTTACGAAGAAGTTTGATAATGTCATTAGTAGAGCTGTTGAAAGTGGACTCGTTCAGCATTGGATTGAGTACTTCATGGCTGGAAAATTTGGAAGAGGCCCAGAAGCGTATAAAGTAAGCGTTAGCATTGTTAGCAATAGAAAGCAAAAACTACTTCAATAATAGGACAAACTATCATAATCTTAAACTACGTGCATGGAATTTTAATTTCATGTATAGATACCTGAACATCTTTTAATGGCAAGAAAAATTGGAGCCGAAGAAGTTGATCCATCAGTGGATCTCAAGAGAAGTTTCGCACCTCTATCTATAAGTCATCTTGCAGGAATAATTATAATTTTCCTCGTCGGCATTTCACTGTCTATTCTTCTATTTACCTGTGAATTTACTATTATAGCACTAAAATCCAGATGTAAGAATCAAAAGCTGCTTCTAACCGTCACCTATGACAAAATGTGTAAATGCCGTAAATCCCTTGAATGCATAAAGTCTGAAAGAAGTCAGTTAAACCTAATTTCAGTTTCTTCACAAAATGTTACATCCAGTACCAGGACAAAAGAGTCAAAAGACGACATTCCAACTGGTCAGAAAAAAATGAATAGTAAAAAATCCATTATAACCAGGGTGTCGAAGTCCATTCGCATTCATCGCAAACTTGCATCGAATCGCAATATTCCCGAATTTTACCCGGAACTAGTTTGGAACGATTTTGGCGTTCAATTTAGCAGTGCTAAAAACCTTAAAAAAGTCAAATAGGAGTCATTATTCGTTCAATATAGACTAAATTTATTTTGACTTTTTTCTATATTTTCAACTTCTAATTATTTATGCAACCCCATTTAAAGTTGTGGAGCACTAAGCGATTAAATGACTACAGACTATAGTAAGCCGTCGCACGTCGATAATTTAATTTACAATTTACTTGAATCCGTTTCAGGAAACACCTTCTTCAGTATGCTAGCCGGATTCAAGAACTAAGAAATGCCTTATAAATAGAATCAAAGCACATATAGATGCTAAAACAACTGTGTTGTATAAAAATAAAATTGTGTCGCATGTTATAAAACTGTTGATTCTTCTGTAATATTATACATCATTGTCCTTGCTTAACTAAACTAAATGTAAAGTTACCTTCGTCTGTAGAAGGCAAGAAACCAAAATTGTGTTTTAATGGTATTGTATTGAACAATTCAGGACATTCAGGTGCATTCATATAATACTTAATTATATTATGAATAGTATAGTATAATATATTTAAGTATATTAACAAAATAGGAACTGACAATGAGTTAAAGTTGTTCTCATTGTTTTCAATTGTCACCTCACATCTCAAATGTTTGTTCATTTCCCATCTCGTTAAGACTGCTAAAGCTTGTGTACTAAAGTAAGTTGCTTTAAGTCTGAAATATACGTACTACATACTATAACTATTTAGTTTTAAGTTAAGGGCCTTGGTGCATACAGTGTCATTTTTTCAATTAATAAAATTAAGCTTCCCCTAAAAATAAACAAGAATAACTTTAAAAATTAAAGAGAATATCACTATAATAACTAGATTGATTTCATATACACATATTTGATATGGTGTATGGTATGTATTTCAATTGATACTTTAATTTGTTCCTACATCGCAATTTTGACATCAGCGTTCGATGTGCGAACTTTGTTACCAAAACAAAATCAGCGTGAAAATTTTCAAACGCTATTCAAAAGTTTGTATCGTTCCAAACAGAATTTCATTCTAAAGTTGAAATATTAGAACAATGAAAGGGATTGCATCGTGGATCGAAAGCTATGTAGTTGCACTAGTTCTTTTCATGGAATTTATCCTCCTTGGATGTGCTTCACCTTCACCGATATTATCCAATTCTATGGCTTCACCACTGGAACCGTTGGATGGATTTAAAATCGGAACTAGAACTACAAAAAGCTTATTTGAAATCATTTCTGACCTTCGGTTTGATTTACAAGACATCGCAGGTACACATTTTTCAATAACTTTTTTTTTTTAAAGATTTATACAATTATACATAATGTTTTTAAATACCAACAAAATTACTTAACAATACTCGATTGTGGGATAAATAACACACTGTTCAGACATTCTGACTAATTATATGTAGCTATGTACAAGGACGTTGCTGCTAACAAGCGGAGTACAGGATGTTCTGGTTATTGTCGAACACCAATTGCACTCTGGGTTCTCCAATCTATGTCTCCATGCTCCCAAATAATTAAGGTAAAGGAATAAAACCCAATTGAAAAGTTAATAGATTACAATGTTATAAGCCCCATGACTCATGTCATGACATTGGCTTAAAGTTTCTTGTAGATTTGACTTTAGTCATTAGTAGACTGTTTATAAATGCAAGACTTTAGCTTATTATCATTTAAGCCGATGAATTGGTGTGCATCTTATGCATAGGGATTTCAAATAATCAAAATAATGAAAACATGTGATAATATTATTGAAATACGAAAATATTTGATGGAATATTATGACATTCTGAGACAATATTCCATATTATAACTTTATAACCTTTTTGTTTTGTAGTATTGTTGAGCCTTCCTCAACTCGCATGACGTTTATAGATCATTGCGAAAAGTTGTTTAATGTGTAGGAAGCAGCAATGCAATCTGTATGTTATTCCCATCATAACTTAATTTCCTGTCAATTATACTTTTTGCTGTTATGTTGTCGTAAAGAGAGAGAACAGCTTTAGATATGGCAATGGGAATGTGTGTTACCTAATTGGGTTTTCTGACATTTTTGTTTGGTAATGTGAACAACCAAGGCAGGGATACTGTAAAACGAATTAACCCCGTTACGTTTAAGCTTGATTTGCCTTTTTTGTCTGGCAAACAAGCCATCAATTAATTTCATTTAATTCATTTTTGATTATACAGGAAGATTGTCCTAAAGGCCTGGTCTGCTGTTCTTATGAAGAAAAACTGGACGTATCGAGTTCGGATATCGTTGAAATAACTAATAATACGCTCAACGATTGGGAGTTTGACGAAAATAAAAATAGAATTGAATTTGTTCAAGATCCTATACCTGGAGATTCTGATGAAACGTTAATATGAAGCATTTCAAGAGTAAATAGACTTTTTCAGTAAATATAATTTTTTAATAACAATTAATTGTTGATCTCTTTGTACTTTCACTTTAAACTTAACGAAACCGCGCACGTGTACATGACTAATGTAAAAATAATATAATAATAGCAATAATAGCTAGTTTTCAATTGTTTATTTTATTTTATATTCTTTGGTTGAAGTTATTTCATTTATTGCCATTTAAAACATAAAGAAATAAAACAGCTATCGTAACGTGAATAAACAAGATTTACAAAAACAGATACTGTCGAAATCCATGTTCCACAGTATAAACAAAATTAAGATTGCTTTTGCACTCTCGATGTTGGATGTATGCAATTAAATATGGAAACATCTCGAATTGGTATTGTATTAAGTTTTCTTTATCTCTTGTCTTAATGTCATTACTCGACAGCGAAAATTTTAATTGGCCTTCGACTTTCGACTAGACTAGACCTGCTGAAATTTTTTATGGTATTTCTGGAAAGTCACCAAGTCGAAGATTAATGTTTCCTCGCGGTTCCTGTATAGTACTTTGTCGGTGGAAATGTACAGGAACATTTGGGTCCGGAGATATTTTAGCCAAAAAATACATTTGGTGTAAATCCCTCACTGAATATGGAGAGTCATTATTTCGGTTGGATCCCAGCGTCATATAATAAATTCGATATCGGTTATTGCTCCAATAAAAGTCTTCGTTGGAGTACTAATTGATTCGGTAAAAATTATATTAGTATAATAAGAGCATTATAAATAATATTCTAATTAGAAAGTTGAAAGCTTGGAATAATGTGACATCAAAAGTATAATTAACTGGTGCCAAAAGTTGTTCGAAATCGTTTAAAATGGCTTGAGGACTCGAAATCACTACACTGTTGATGTGTTTACTCCCAAAATTCCCAGGAATTCGTTCTCGCAACCAAATATTCCAGCGTTCGCGATTCCATGAAGCATAATCTGAATCGGTTCCAGGGTCGAGAACATGTTGCCTCTGAAATTGCATCCAGTCTGGCATCTTATCGGGAAGTATATACAGATAAATTAACTGTCTCTAATTTTAATCTTGACCCCTGCTTTCCCGTTCCCTATTATCAGATAAATCTGATTTTTTACCTATTACACTATGCTGTACTATACAGAAATAACATATCCTATGTCCCTAACCTATCTTAAACCGCACCTTATCAGAGGATGCGTATTATTACATCAAGATTTTTTTTTTTTGACCACCGCACCAAGTATCAGAAATTAAAGTAAATGGTTTCCTAATCCATGGAAACATTTTGGAATTATTGAAGAAATCTGGATTTGTTGGATTTGATGCCATCGCATCGCCCTTTCTATATAGCCAAGGCAGGTAAAGTTGAATCTCCAAGGAGAAATTTCCATTAAATTTCCTTACGATTTTTCATTTGAGTTGCCTTGCTATATGAAGACCTCAGTGAAAGAACCCCCCATCTCGGAGGAGGATGTTTTAATTTAATTTTATTTTAAGTTGCCATGACAACTTAACCGAAATCTACTTTAAATCTCACATTAAAAACCCTTAGCAACGCCACTTTCAACACCCCTAGCGGGTCAGCCTTTACAAATAGTTAAGAATAAATAAAAGGGACGTTTAGCCCAACTCATTTTCTAAATTTTGAATCTATTTGCATAACTTTCGGTCAAGCGAATAGAAAGATATTTCGATGACAACATGTAATTTTAATTAAGTGAATTTAATTAATCAACCTAAATTAAAATTGCTTTGCTGAAATCAAAATATCTCCGTATTTCCTCGGCCTAAAATTGTGCAATTACGCTCAAAATTTAGAAAATGAGTTGGGCTAAACGTCGCTGACCTCAGTGAAAGAACCCCCCATCTCGGAGGAGGATTTTTTAATTTTATTTTATTTTAAGTTGCCATGACAACTTACCGAAATCTACTTTAAATCTCACATTAAAAACCCTTAGCAACGCCACTTTCAACACACCTATTGGGTCAGCCTTTACAAATAGTTAACAATAAATAAAAGGGACGTTTAGCCCAACTCATTTTCTAAATTTTGAGCGTAATTGCACAATTTTAGGCCGAGGAAATACGGAGATAGTTTGATTTCAGCAAAGCAATTTTAATTTAAGTTGATTAATTAAATTCACTTAATTAAATCTACATGTTGTCATCAAAATATCTTTGTATTCGCTTGACCGAAAGTTATGCAAATATAATCACTGCTATATTATAGCAGTGATTGCTCAATTGAACTCAAAATTGTACAGACTGAATCATGTTGTATTGTCGGATAGATCTAGACTATCCCCGAACATTCCAATCCCGAATTGTTGTTAATGTAGTTTATGCGCATTGAGATTATGACTTCAGCAAGCTTTTTTTAAGGACCCTCAGATGATTGCAAATTGTAGTCATGAAACTCCTCACGATTGGATTTTGAATTAAATTGATTATCAGAGAAGAGATAAACTTGACTCTATCGATTATACTAATATGCATGAAAAGCTTGTACAGCATGAAGATTGGATGAACAAAGAGAAGCAAAATGTTGTGTAATGACGAGAAGGGCGGGAATGATAGGATGACGTAAATTTGGCCTGAGCCAATCCCCTTTAAACGCATGGATTTGTATGACAGATATCTCGAATTTATCATCCACGTCCATTTAGTAGGAATCCCCGGTTACGTTTTCATGCAAAATCTCTAATTTGTGATTTTCAGTTTTATTCTTTTACTAGACGTCTCAGGTTTCAGTTCTTTCACTACAATCTACTCCTCCGCAACGCAACAATCCCTTCGAAGTTTTTAACAATAATAGTTCGTAAAAACGTAAGTACAAAGTATGAAAGACAAAAGACTAAAAACTAAAAATTATAGAACAAAGACGAAAGAAGTTGAAGTTCAAAGTTGGTTTGATTAAAGTTGTTCAAAGTTTGAACTATTAAAACTGTTTGAAGCTTCCGTCTTCCGATCCGATTGTCCGATTCCATATTCCGATATTTCGTATATTCAATATTTGATATTTGATATAAATTTGATATTGCATATTGTGGTATTGTCAATAATATTGAACTTGAACTTTGAACTTTGAACTTCATAATTTGAAATTTTAATTTAAGCTACTAATTTGGTATCTTAACATTATTTGCAGACTTTTAAACCAAAAGGTTTTTGGATTAAAATGGCGGATCTTCAATCTCATGTATGTAGGTTTGCAGTAGCTTTTGGACTATTCTTACTGTATTCAAGTATCGGTTTCTCTGAAGCTTTAAAAAAGGATGATTGCGAAGGTAAATTATACCATTTGTTATGTATTACATTTAAATGACATCTTCTAATTAGCACTCAGTCCCAGTCCCATTCTACGGTGGTGTTGCATCAATTGTGAATTGGTTGAGACTTTGAGACGACATTTCTTTCGAATTTTTCAGTATGTATCACCGTAATGGATAAATTCAGTGCCAGTCTTGAAAGTGATGTAAAAAAGAATCCCGCAGCAATCGAAGATGAGTTTAAGACATTTTGCGAGAAGACCAAAGGCAGAGAAAACCGATTGGTACAAACAAACCTATGGATTATGTAGATTTTTACGAGTTTAAATTGTATTATTAGTTTTATTATAATGTTCAAATTCTTGTTACATTGAAACAGTGCTACTATTTGGGAGGTTTAAAGACTTCAGCTACTGGTATCTTAGGGGAAATGTCCAAGCCAATGTCATGGGGGCTGCCTGGAGACAAAATCTGCGAGAAATTGAAGAAGAAAGATTCTCAGATTTGTGAGCTCCGATATGGTAATTTCAAATAAGCACTTTTAAGTTACTCATTACTCCATTTACAAAGTTGTAAGTCATTAATGTAACCCTACCTTTCATTTACAGAAAAAACGATCGATCTGAAAACAGTAGATTTGAAGAAGCTCAAGGTTAGGGACTTAAAGAAAATTCTGAACGACTGGGATGAAGAATGTGATGGATGTATTGAGAAAGGTGATTTCATCAAGAGAATTGAAGAACTGAAACCAAAATACATGAGAAATGAATTGTAGTGTTTGAATAATTTAGGTTTTGTTTTAAGTTTGCAATAGGGGTAACTCATTTAATGTGAGTATTTATTTGATTTATGTTGTCTTGTGGTTGATATCATGTATTTTTCAAGTCCGAAATACGGTGAATTGACACTATTCTAGTTGCGTAATTGAATGAATGTTATAAACCAAATATGAAACAAACATGCACTATTTGTATTATTAAAAATGTTGGAATTGTTGTAATCGTAATTTCGAACTGCTTATTATAACATATACTTGTTCTTAACATGTCGACATAGTAGAAAATTTTAAAATGCCATTTTAACAAACCCCAATGGGTTGGATTGAAATGTAGGATTTATGATCCACCAACTCTATCGTTACAAGAAAATATACAGTACTTTACACTGTCAAAACTACCCTACAGCATGAATGGGTGATGGCAGTCGTTTTACTTTTGATAGCTCTACCCTATCTAGTGATTTGGTACAATCATAGAACTAGATAAACTTCTTTCATTTATTATGTCTATTGGTGAAATAGAATTATTCTTGTCACTCGCACAAGCTGAATATAAATTTCCCATTACAATATACATAATGGAATGGTTAAACAGACAGAAGTACCACTGATCTGTCTATTCGTGTACTTCCACCCACTTACACCTACAGGTTCATTCATTCTTATAGGGTATTTCTTCTGTGGTATTGGTAGACAATTAATTATTTCCTTCGAGTTGTACTATACTGGCATGGAGATGCACACATGGAAGTCATGGTCCGATCAGATCTTCCTCTAGTATGAATAGAAACAATTATTCTACATCATGAAATATTTGTGTCATCCATTCCATTGTCTGAATAATTGGATCCTCTAAACAACAAATGATCTTATTTAGATTGTTGTGCTTGCATATGGTTTACAAACCGAATGGAATTTAACAATTCACCCATTTCGACATAGTTCCACCCGTACTTTGTTGCTGTAGTGAAAGCAGAGAAGAATTTGAATGAGGGAGGACACCCGACACACCATCTAATCCTAAACACGCAGATGAGCCGAAGGGGTTGCACAGGGCCTTTCGGTGAAAGCATATGAGCTTAAATACGGGAGATGAGAATGTAAACAGGCCAGTCTTCGGGAAGAACCCGGATGAGGAGGATTGCTTTCCTAGAGTGAGTGGAACTTTTATACTCTCTCCTTGAAGATATGGGAAAGTCCTGTACTAATAGGAAGTCCGTTGAGACGGTCTCGGCCGTCAAGAAAAATATGTTTTCATTGGCTGACAAGCTTAAGAAAATAAAGTCTCCAGAAGAATTTGTTGATCTCAAGAGTATCCAAAAAGTGATAAGTGCCTTAGACCCTAATCATCGGCCTGAAATAGCGGGGAAAGCCAGGAGCAGATCTCAACAATTTTCGGATAATGAGCAGTATAGGAACGATAATTCTGCTACTAATCTTGACGAAAATACGCCGGATTCCAATAACCATAAAACCCTCATAAAAAAAGTGGCGACATGCTACAAGAAAATTGCCAGTACTTATTTCTTCCTCCTGAGTCCCAGCAAACTATCAAAATCGAACTTCTTTGGAGTTTTCTTTTCCATATTGGCATTCATATTTTACTTTGAGCTCCACACAACCCCTGGTTTCACAAGAATGTGGCTGAAATGGGAAAATGTTGAGCTTCCATCCGTTGAGGTATGTTAATCTTCCAACCTTACAACTTAATTAAAATCAGGGCATTGCAAATACATATTCGCGATTGGGGTATATTGAGATTGAGAAGGATGTGAAACTTGATCGATAAGATCGAAATTAATCCAAGGTCGCGGACGTAAGCCAACTAAGCTTTAATCTGTGAAAAACGCTGTCTTGATAATGCGCCACTGAGCTCCATATTATAACACTGGAGAAAGTCATTTTCAAGTGCAACTTTCTCATGGCAATCGAGCTTTTGTTCTGAGGTTTTAAATATGGCAGTTGACATGACATGATCCCTTCACAATTTCCATGCGAATCTATAAGCCTGAGGCTTATTTAGTTTCATGTTTGAACTCCCTTGTCTCTAAAAGTCGTAATTGGAAAATAGTGTCGGTGTCAGAAAATTTAAAATATTCATTAGCAAGTCGGCAGTACAGATTGGCAAAGCTCGTCAATCTCTTTCGAATTTATTTTTATTTTACTGAAATTGCCTGAAGACACACATGTGTAGCAGGTCCAAAGCAGACCTTGTTAATTGCAAAAGTATGTTCTGAATTCTCATGGTACCCGCAAGGGAAGTCCTCCATATCTTCTAAACTTCTATAATCTCTGATGAAGCATTTTTTCTCCCCAACGTACAGAGTACAGAGTAATTTAATTACTGGGACGATGAAAACATATTTGATGAAAGGAAGGAAATCAAGTAGAGTCCAAGTACTTCCTTCAGATACATACACTCCACTACTACACAATGACTTTTGTTCCAATGTTTGTTTAGTGTACGATCGAGAGTCCCAACTTGGCCATGGAACTGTTTCGTCCTCCGGTCCCTTGTGAATTCTGCCACGATGTCATCTCCGCCGACCGAGTAAGTGGAATATCCCCATCGGATTTTGAGAGACTGTAAGTCAACTTGACAGCTTTAGCAGTTAATCCAGCTTCCGCTCCCCTAATTACGTTAGTTAGTTGTTGGATTGTTTCGTTGATATCCTACGAATCCAGAGTTTATTTGCCTTGCATAAGCATTCTGGGGTAATTTGTGGCTACTAGTGTAGATTAAAGTTGATTTAAAAGTAAGTCAGGGCTTGTAATATACATTTCATGTGTTGACCCACATATGAGTAAACAAATTAAGGGACGGTCAAAGCCTGCACAGTGAATCATCTTGCAAACCGTGTGGGCTAGGTTGAACAAAATAGCCTAACTTGATTGTCTATAGATGTATGTGTTTCGGTTTTAAAACTAAAATCAGGAAGTATCCAACATTCAGACAGCTCTTTTTGTCCGATAATCAGGTTACACTTTACACACCATTCTTTTAATATTTAAAGTCCTCTAAATGTAGCAAAACCTTTGTAACAAATTCCCTGTTTATGGGAAATAGAGCTTGTGTATAAAAAATGGATATCCTTTTTGAATTTGAATGACACACATATTCTGCAACTATTTCTTCTGCATGGAAACATTCTGAAGGCTGATCAGAAGTTTCTCTCCGAATTATGAAGTCTCGACTTCCTTCACCACGTGCAAGCAATATTAATGATCCATGGGGCAATGCATTGTGAATACAGAAAGGTATTCGATCTCGCGAACGTCTTATACTTCTACTCTGTCACCTGGAAATCTCATTACATTTTTATAAGTGGAAATTGGATAAAAAGTCGAGAGGCTGGAGAATAGGATTATTGAGTCGGGACGAGGTAAAGGAGAGAAAGTATGGAACCTATGGAATTTCCAGATGAAAGTTGAGGAACTGGCAAATTATTCAGAACTGATACTGTTTACATGTATGTAAGGTATATAATCCAGATCTTGCGGTAACAAAATGACAAAACAATTGCGGTTGTCTGCTAACTGGACCGTGTTCGTTAAATTATTCAGATTTGGAAACTGAAAAGTTTGGGTCTGGAATTTATACTAGCCATATAAAGGCCTCAAGTCCACTGTTAGAGTAAAACGAAATGAACAACGGTGGAGTGAAAGCAATATAATAAATCGTAATCATGACTCTTCATAACAGAGATGCATTTTTTTATTTTTTCATGTAGCTATGCCTATTCCGGCAGGCCAGTAATTGTAACCGATGCTATGATGAATTGGACTGCCGCTACTTCTTTCAGCTTCGAATTTTTTAAGGTAAGTATGTTCTTTTGTTATAAGCAAACAATGGAATTAAATGGTAGAGCTACAGCACAGTCTTGAAGGGATGAAAGAATTTTTTTATAATTAAAATATTTATCCACTTTTAGTTACGAAAACAACAAAGGGAAATACTATTAAGAATTTAAAATAGCAAAAGTTTGTAGTAATTATAAATTAGACGAAGAAAGCCCAACTCCATTTTCGGTGGACAAGTTAATTATAAAGTAGGGTATTTTGCCTTTGACGCGTTTTTTCCTATAATTTGATTAAAAGCTTCTGTTTCATGTTTAACGATGTGTACGAATTCTGTATTTTCCTATTCCATACATCGACTTTATTTCAAAACAACAAAGAAAAAGATATCCAAAAATAATGGAACAAAATAATGCCTGAATATTCAAATAAACAACACAGAATTTATCGGATTTGTGAGATCCCAGATTGAAATCAATCAACTGTACTTTTAAACACAGTTCTCAGCTCTACATTCTACCAAACCCAGAATTTATTCTTATTCGGCACACGTATACATTTATGTATTTATATCGAAATAATTGATGGCCCGGAGCTCGGGGTCCAATGACTTTGATGACTGAAAGGACTCAACAAAAACAGATACAATCTTCTCTGGTCTTGTCAAGCATTGTCTCTTTAAATTGTTTCGTAACTTTCGTCAAACTAAAGGTTTTTGGGGAAAGCGAGTCCTCTCAGAATGTGGAATGGCGAATGTCTAGTTATCATAAATTTCCTTCCGGAAAGCAGGCTGTAAACTTTTAAGCATTAGAATGAGTAAAAATGTAAGGGAATGTCTTCGTAAAAGTTTCAAAATTTATTGCATTCCTGCGAACTCTGGAAACGATGTGTTTGAAGATTGACTTATTACTTTTGTCTGGGTGGCAGTTGACAGCTGGGAATCTTTACAAGGAATTGCAATCGAAATGCTCGAGGGCCAACTTTGTTCTACTTTTTGTGGCTCACTAGTTTTTATTGCAAGATTGGGAGAGTTCCCAAGATTTCTTGAAATTCAACCCTGAGAAGAATTTTCTTGGCATAATCGTACCCATCTACTTTGCCCTAGCTGCATGGCCCTGCCCCTGTAAAGCAGGGAAATAAATGGAACGGAATGAATCCCTGAGATCGAACATTTAGGTGAAAGTATGACCCCCGTCGGTACCAATATGATTCTACTTACCAAGTACATTACTAACTATACAGACCGTAAGATAAGTTACGGTTTTATAAAGATATTGCCCCGAGCCTTCTTAACCATATTTTACATCTAGTAAGTTAGAAAGATGTTAAAACGAGGATTTAATTTTGCAGAGAACGCTTAAAATCTAATATCTTCCAGTTCCAGTCAAAAGACCATGCAAACAAATTAACTCAAGAAGTGCAAAAGATTCCAGATTCAAACTCCCCAAGTTTAAGATACACACAGTAGGTCACATTACGAAGGAAATTACTGTAACCGACTCGTAATCAGAGCAGAAGCTTTGTTGCAGTCGGCAGTCCTACCAATTTATTTCAACTACCACCACTAATGAATTACTTTAACTAGAACGGCCAAGGGGCCTTAATAGTCTCAAACTCAACACAGTGCAAACAAAACAAGCCGATATATTTATATATATATATATATATATATTCCCTATCAAAGTTAAGGAATGGTTCCAGTTGTCTTGTTCCTTTTGTTTGTCCTAACTACTATTCTGAGATCTTCATCTTCTTTGTTTGCAGAGCATCTATGAAGAAGGGAGCCGGTCGTTGGAGCATCTTGGTGAAGATTGCTTATTTTTTCCTTACGCGACAGAATTTCGGAGCCTGGCCGAGGTTTTCAACATGTCTCGTGAAAGATTCGACCGGCCGTGGTACATCGGATGGTAAGTGGGATGAAGGAAGAGTTGAAACTTCAATCCGCTTGGCTTTGGCGTAATGCAACAGTAATCTTTTTGTTTACACCTCTACATCTTTCCTTATCCAGTTGACCCTTTCCTCTTTTGTGGGATTTGGCATTACCTTATTTATTCTCCATAGTAAGACCAAGATACGAGTGATAAATCCGGTGTAGTCGAGTTAGAACTAAAGCACCTGTCTTCTTTATTGTTCCTTTGGCTTAGACGTTAGGCCTAGTTCTAACATAAAAAAACATTCTTACAAAATCGGGCTTGGTTGAACAGAGAAAGTCGATTCTCATCCCCGTCCCCTAAACTTTACTGCAACGGTTTCGAATAAATATGAAGAATATTGATTTCAAATGAAAGTGAAAAGAATGTGCAGAGCATTTATGTCGGATTGCCAGGACTTTGATTTATCTATAAAGCAATACAACTCCGTCCTTGCTTGTTATTTATATTTGATGGGGATAGATGCTCCTTGTTTCTTCCATTTATATTCAGGGCATTATACAAAGGAAAATGATATAGTCGGATGATAAATAATGATACTTTGGAAAATCCATATATTGGTGATGATTTTGAGGGGACTTACAATGCTGTACGTGTTAGATTTACGGACCCGGTGGAGTCAGTAACAGCAGCTACCTACTATCTTGCTAAGATTATTCTGTTGAAGTAAATGTATACACAGAGAGGATTGATCCATTTCAGCTAGAATCACCCAAGTAATCCGACTTGAAGGATAGGAGTTGACAAATGCCTCGCTTTTCCTTTCCTGTTTCTCGTACGCGCTTTCCTTCCTGTTGGTTTTAATGCAAGCATATGTACAATTTATTGTTTCAGGTTCTATGCATAGATATAAATATAGGAGACATAATATAGTATCATGTCGTTCCGTAGATTGTAGATTATTCAGTCCAACACGTCACCTACTTCGAGATTGATCTGAAAATTGTCTCTTCAAATACACGGCTAAGGTGATGGTGATACTCAATCCATGCCTCTCATGTTATCCTATTGTTATCATCCTCCTACGTCCCAGCCAATAGATTCATTTACACTTCTGCAAGATTCGTTGTTAAGCAAAACGAAGCGTCACATTAGATAGAATGCCTTTGTTGTATACTGTTTCTCGTCATTAGACGCAGAGTTTCTTTGTTAATGTGTCGTTATAAAAGATCTGTAGAATACTTGGAATGACTGTAAAAAGATAAATGAAATCATGGATTCATTCGAAATAGGAAAGTAGCTAGCTACAAGAACGAAATAATGTTCTTAGAAAACTCAATTAGCCTGCAACCATGTTTAACAGGATAAAAGTTACATGATAAACCGACTTCACACAAACTTCTATGGCACTTTAATCCAACTGGATATATACATATACTGGTAATTGTAGAATCGAGAACGGGACTGTAATACTGTAACCGTACTATTTCATGTCAATGGAATCTTTATATAATCCAATCCTTATACACACCATACACCATAGTTCAATGGTAATAAGCTTTTGTCGGTATTAAAGAAAATATTGTCAAAGTAAACCCAGCGGGTGAATATAGTTTGTTAAGTAAGCAATGTAATCCGTTTAGTGGGATGAAAATTTAATCCGAAAAAGAGATGCGTGTGATAGGCAGATAAGTGATGAGTGTCAGTGCGAAAATACTTTTCCCTTCGATGTTCGAGTCTTGAAATCACTAAGGGAAAGTGTTCTTTCTCCGCTGCTTTCGTTCGTTCTCATTTCATTGAGGAGAGATCAAAGCTTCGAATTTGTTGTCGATACGAGATCTGTAATGGTGGATACTGAAAAATCGATTTCAGAAGATTAAAGGGCTCCTTTGATATCGCATAACTCGTACTTATTCGAGCCTCTTCTACGCGTATTGAAGTCATCACCACCAGAAACCAGGGTAGAGCCTGCTTCTCTGACTGAAGTAGTCTGTCTTTTCGAATAGGAACTTATGGAAGTCGAAGTTGAGCCTGAACATTTCAAGTTGAATCATGTAATACAGGGTGCTCCAAAAAAACTGGTATAGAACTTATAAAAGAACCATTTACGCTTCATACTCCAGTTTTTTGGGACATACCATACTGAATAACCGTGAAACTAGAAATTCCTGTCTAGATTCGTGAAATAATTCTGGTTACGTAGCAAACTTCGAAGCAACCACACAGTCTATTTTCAGATAAATTCACTGGAAGTTGTCAACACCTCATACACATACACATATAATAAATTACCTTCACTCCTGACTAGTTCGAATTACATCTATATTTTATACGGGAACAAACGGCCGATTCACAGAACCTCCAATTTCAGAATGTTGAAGGAAATATACGTTCTCAAACCAAGAGGTGTTCTTGACATACAAAACCTCCCTTTCACTGTTAATATCAAATGTCTAGGATACGCGATATACAGTGTATTATTATATAAGACGAGAAATCGCCGTCTAATCTAAACGGAATCGCTGGAAGCAACAGTTGAAGTATGCTTTGGACTTATAAAGGAGAAAGTAGATTTCACACAATATGAGACTTCTCTTGTCTATTTGTTCAGAATTTTGTGAAGAAGTTAAAAAGAAAACAAAATCCTGGAGTCCACTCCGATTTCTTGTTTTTCTCCTTTGATACCTTTCATGCCACAGGGGCTTTTAACAGCGTTTCTATTGAAGAAACATAGGCCATATGTTTTTCAACTTCCTTCGCAGCTAGACATCACTTTAGATTGGGCTTCGAATCGAACCAATAATATATTGTACATTCGTTGATATTGAAAAGTACTGAAGATGAAAGATCAGCCTTTGATTCATTTCCAGGAAAACTTCGAAGGAAACGATGGCTTTTGTGAGTGGAAATCTTGAAGAAAATTTTCAAAGCCGTTATAAGTTTCTAAAGAAATGGATTGCATACAGATCGACAATGAGTTATTTTCATGTAGCAAAACTATCCACAAGGCATCAAAGCCCGTAATATCACTTCTTGGATCAAGAGGGTCTGCGATTTGCTTTCCTTTATGACTAAATCCAAGCTCATTTAGAATTTAGAAAGGAACTTGACTACCGGAAATGAATATTTTAATTAGTTCTAGGCAGATTTAAACATCATAAATCATAACACAGGAGATTGAAGAGGTATTTACTTAAACCAAATGAAGCCCTCCTATATTTTATTCTTGTAAACTCGACTGTCAATAGATATTCATCTCTCAACTAAACCCTATTTATCAAGTAAAAACTTCGGTTCTTGTTTTTTAAGAAGTTGAGAACGCAAATCAGGAACCATTCGCCAAATACCGGACTCCCTACAGATAACCGTGAATTGCACCGTAGGGATTTTTCCAACTCCAAAAGCAATTTCCTTTAAACCTCGAGAAAGTTAACTTTTCTTTTGGAAACGGGTCCCTCATCAATATATAGCTGTATGATTATATGTGGTTGGGCGGTGAAACATAAAGAACACAAAGTAATTACTAAATGGGATTATAGGAAAGATCAAAGGATTCGGAATTCTTACAGGTCTTGAATGTTATGAGGTTAGACGGGGCTGCTATTTAAATCCAATGAACAGGAGCGTCTAGCCATAAAGTGTTTCAAGACAAGATGTTCTTCTCAAGTAATGACTGCGTCCAATAAAATTCAGCGTTTTATGGTTTCCCATTCCCCCTTCCCCTACCTCTATTAAACTCCTCGGTTTTGCGGCGAATTTCTCGCCGAATGGTCTAAAACATTTCTACCTGATGTGTAATGAACGTTACAAGTTAAAATATGTACAGCTAAAATTCCACAGGCCTGACTCAAAACATCCGATTTTGTGGTAAACCGTGAAATGTTCTTACTCTTTCTCTACACTTGTTTAATGTCCTCCATATATAATTTAAGTAGCAGAAAGAGCGGGAGAGAGGCAATAAAAGTGACAAGTTGAAGGTTGAACAATTCATAGAACAAAGTTCCTTACCCAGAAGTCCAGAACCAGACTGTAAACTTTGTGGGACGGGCTAGAATATTATAAAATGGATCACAACTTGATAGAATTCAAGGTTGATTAAATTGAGATGACTTTGCACTTTGCATCCAGGTTGTCTTAATAAGGGATGGGCTTGGAAGTTGAGCCGTTGAAGTGCTCCCTTTGTTTCTACTACTTTTTCCCATCTTGAATTATAATGGGAGTTTCTTTATCGAAATTGAAATCTTGAGAAAAGTCAGGAGAGTCAAGAATGTCTGGGATCACTTAACCTATATTACATTTCGTCCTTCATTAATCTGAGTTGGAATCCGCCTGGCTATAGAATACGTCAATCTCATGAAAATTTAATAAGTAGAGCAATTTAGGAGGCAGGAATAGACAGAATTTCGGAATGTCACTTATGTAGGCTGGGTCTTATCGTTCTGGAAAATGAGAGAAAGCTTTCCTCTCTGGAGAAGAGGAGTCTGTAATTATGCTGCAAATGAGGAGCTTCTTCTCTACCTCCTTCCCACTCATCCAACCTTTCCCAGTCAATTTGAGGGCAAATACCATACAAAATAATATGGCTATGATTGTTTTAGACTCTGTACAGTGCACTTAGCTGCTTAGTTTTAATGAATCCTGTCGGGAGAAAGTAAAAGGGAAATCGGGTCAACTCTCTACTTGACTGTCAGGAATTTATACTGAGGAACGCGTGCACTTGTACTGAATTCTGAAATGGTCCCAAAAATGAAGTATGGATCTCAAGGGGTTGACATTAGGACGAAGCCCTTGTAAGAAGACTGTGGAAGATATGATCCAGGAAAAGTATAAGGCTTGCAGGTTCACGGATTAGATTAAATTGGTCTACCTTAATTTTTAAATGAATTCATTTAGTTTTACATATTATTCCCGTTAATTTATACGAATTCTAGTGTTTAAACGCTTTTATTTTTCAAATTCTTTTATCGAAAAAAATGAAGGTTTTTTTAGTGGAAAGTGCTTCTTTGCATTTTTGACACTCAATTGTATGTTTTATCGTTGATGGCTTTGATGGCATTTATTGTGTGCATATGTATGTGTTTGCATTTACATTACAAAGACAGGTTGTGTATGAAAAATTTCGATTTATAACGATTGGTCTGTTAAATTTAATTTTTAGGAGTAATTGCGATGCAGAGACAAGTCATATTCTCCGACAGCACTATCAAAAGCCGTACTTTCTTCCCGAAACAGCGGAATCGACTCATGCAGATTGGATTTTCATGGGAACTCCTGGATATGGAGCTCACATGCATGTGAGTTTAACGTTACCAGAAATGCCATTTTGTAATAGTCAAGTTATCCAGTTATGTTATATTGAATATGTCTCTTCCTCTATAAAATTCATATACTTTTATTCACGATGGCACATTTTAATCATATTTTAATCCGTGTCTCAGTCCATGATATAACGTTATTATATTTCATTGATCTGATAAATTCCTTTGTCACTTCACTTCCCGTCCCATTTTTTAATCTTATCGCTAACAGGAAAGATGAAGGTTTACGGCAAAATATGAAAGCATTTCTCCTTCGCTAAAGACGATAGAAAAGGAACGGGTTTGTCAAAAATTATGAATTCCCCACTTACATTTCCGAGATTTTTTCCCGTCCCCTTGTGGATTGATTTTCCGTGTTCCCGTCTTCCACTCTGAACAATAAATTGACAAAATCTAATTTGAAAAATGAATGTGAAGAAGATGAATTTCTCCCTTTCTATTTTCTCATTTCTGCTCAACGGATCCGTTTTATTCATCTCCTTCCTGTATATATCTCTAAAACATATGGTAGAATAGAAGTAGGCAGCCGGAATTTTCGGATGATTGTGGTTCACTACACCTTCTTAACGAATCTTTCCTTTCTTTCTCCACAGATCGATCATGTGGTAAATCCATCGTGGCAGGCACAAATAAAAGGGACAAAGCGGTGGTTTCTCCAACCACCTCCGGAATGCTTTTACGAATGCAATTCATTTCAGACGGATGTCCAGCCTGGAGACATAAGTATGTTCTGTTGTTCCGTATCGGTTACATACTTTTACCACAACTCTCCCCATGAAAGCTAATGTGAAGGGATATAATTGGACCCGAGGAACGGGATATAATATAAACTTCCTCCTCAACATCAGTCAGTCAGTAGTCAGTCAGAGCATCCTGCTCCAGACTCCGCTTTATCGGGCACAGATCTTTTTCCTACTACTTTTTCGTTTCGTTTCGTAAGCCCTTGGGTAAAGTTTCTGCTAGTAGTGGATTAAATGAGAGGGTAGTAGTGGCCATGGCATTTCTAAATGTTGGAAACATGGGGGAAAAGTTCTTATTCTTGTTCAATCTGGTCGGAACAGACCATGTCATGCCATGCGGGACGAAATTTCCGAGTCTGTCAGAAGTCCACTCCAACTTTTACTTCCTAGCTCATCAGATTTCTCTTCTTCTTCATCGCAGAACAGAGTTTGCTTTCTCCTCATGTACCTTCCCATTTGCTTTGATTATCCAGAGAGAGAGAGAGAAAGCTGTTTCAATGGCAAGGGAATATAGATTTGGTGTGGAACTTGGTTCTACTTCTAATTGCCCCGCAATCAATATCGCTTCGGAAATCGGGATTCAATTTTCGTTTAACAACAAATCTTCTTCTCGGCAAACCCTCCAGTCTTAAGCTCTAATTTATATTCTTATTGGATTCAGAGCATGTCCGATGATAACTCCTTTTTGCTAGAATATTTGGCTTATGGCCACAAAAAGGAATAGCCAGTTTGCTGTTACTGTATACCCTTGAGGGATGCTCATAAATCAAGAAAGATTTTTCGTAAAATTTACTATAAAGCCGTGCAAGGGCGTGTTTCTGAGATAACGTCTACAAATTCTGGAATGCCAGCATCAAAATTCAGCATGAATGGTCGGTAGCGTTTGAAATTATTGGCTGATAATGTAATCAGCATAGCAGCCTGACCTACCTGATCCCGTTCCCGTCGGAAGGGAAGATTTATATTATTTTCTCAGTTGAGGCTGTGATATACATAAATTACCACTACGTTAGGCACTTCGCCAGGTAGTTACGAGGTAGGGAAGAATTGAAAGGGTTCCAAGATTTCTGGAATCGCTATTCTGGAGGTGATACTTGAATAGAGGCTGAATTAGTGAAAGCGGCACTATTAGAATTTTTAATAACCCTCCCGATCACCACCTCAGATGAGATAGGGATTTATGAACGCGTCTGTCTCTATAGATTTCCTTGTTTTAGAGAGGCAGGGAAAAGTTGCGGCTCACAATTGAGCCCAAAAAAGGTTTCGTGAGCTGATTAGATTGGAAATAGAGTTGCGATATGATTGGATGGCCAAAGCGGAGCAGAACCTAATCTGCAAGTAATAATCCCTCCTGGGAATGACTCCACATGCATGGAATTAGGTATTATAGATGTTGTGCGGAAAAAGTATGAGCCCTAATGCACGTTTCATGTGCTGTGATTTTAACCCATTACAGTTGTTCTGGACACGAACAAATGGTATCACCAGACGCAAATCCTCCCTGGGGATATGAGTATCACGATCGGATCGGAATATGATTGAGGGCTTCTTCATCTTCCCGTTTTTCTTCTGGATTCCTACCACCACTCCTACTACCTATTCACATCGACATCCTCTTCTCTCTGGCTTTCGTCTCTTTGGGAGAAAACAAACAAACGGCTTCTCGAGGAGAGTGGACGGAAATCCGAAAAGCGGATCTTTTGCCAAATCAGGGAAAGCTCATCCCACAACTCCAGGCCCCTTTACCTCCCTTTGGCGTTCACTGAAGCCGTCTAACGTTCCATGTAATTTCATTTTCTGATTAAAAATAAACCAAATTACTAAGCTAGTGCTTTCACTACTATCGACGTCTTGGAGAGCTACATTTATATTTATGAACGTACCCCTCTGTGTATAGCTACTGATGTTTTAAGTCGATTTAGTGCAGCAATTACCTCCGTGTAACCCCATTTATAAAGCATACAACTAAAAATAATATACGATTTTATTTGAGATGGCTAAGGCTCTGTAAAAGTTTATCTTTGAAAACAGTTGTTTGCTGTGAAAACGATATTTTGTATACTATTTAGCAACGTAAAACAAATGGTGGAATGGAGAACAAACGGAATCCTGTATCAACCTGATATTTCACATACTATCTAAATTATAAGTATCTGATGAATTTTATCTAAATATATTAGTCTATATTAATGTACATCTCTGAATAAAATCTGTTAATTTCCTGGTTGTGATTTTCTCCGGCGGAACACTGAATATTCAGTTCTTGAGTTTAGTACTTTGCACGGAGGCAGAATAGTGCATCCTTGAAAGCTTTTGGAATTGCAAATAGGTGTATATCATATCATCTCCCAAGAAAATAAACAATGTTTAATCAGCAACAATCTGGGTTATTTTTGGAACATGGAAATGGAGTGGGATTATAAATTGGAAGTCAGACTTTGCCCCTATTTTCCAGGTTACAAGGATCTTCTCTTGCTTTCTCTTCGTGCACTTCAGGGATATTAGAATCAAATCGTTCTGGAATTCCTTTGATCTCTGAATATATGAATATTTGATGCTGTTACATGTAATCAATATAATATATGCCAAGCCGGGAGCAGAAGCGTATTAAAAATTCCTTCTCTGTGTTTTCAATCTATTAGTCTATTCATCAGTCATCCTTTGAGAGACCTGGAGAAGAGATTCGAGTATTTCAAGAGCCCTTTGGTAATTATAATTTTCAAGTACATCTTGCAGGCTTTGAAATCTCGTCCTACGATTCATTCCTCCCTCTGTACCTTTGATGAGCACTCGTAGATAAAATCATGTGGAACTGTTCCAGTTTCCGGGCAATTACTTTCGTCTCTCGAAGTAATTGTTTGCTTTTCATTCTCCGTCCAAGCATATCTGATTTCAAAGGTATGGTCGCATAATTACAAATTTAAAACAACATTCAGAATAGGATAACGTTTCACGCTTGTTTAGTAAAACTGTCTTTGCTCGGGCGTATTGTTACTACTTCTTGTTCTTGTGTTGTTTTACAGAATCATGGTTGGTCGGGTTTCAAAGTTTTTCAAATTTTCAAATGAAGTGGTTTATCTGCAAACTTTAAACAAACTTCAATGTATTTCGTATGTATCGGATCAATTATAAAGAAACTGCCACAAAATTATTACATAATTACGAACGGGAGCGAGATCTACTTGAATAAAACCTTTATAAATTAATTGTTTATTAAAAATAATTAAATTATAAATAACATTTATTTTCCGACTTTTCTCACAATTTCAGAGTTTTTCAATATGATAATTTTAAACAAACATCATTATCTATTGCAACATGTACAAGCATATTTTTAAACTCAAATATTCTACAGTACAGTGCAGTAAATTCAGATGCTGGCTATGAAAAATCTTTGTCTCCTTGTGCGATAAAAACATTGTACTGCATTGAGTGATCAAAGTCGACCAACATCAGCATTTACATTCACTCCAGTACCAAAGGTATCATATATTATTTCATCACAAGTATGGTACCACCGGCTCTTCAAAATCATATCCTAAAAATGTGCCTGCATTAACCTAAACAGTAAAGTAAAACTTTCGCATCTTATGATCAACAATCACAAAACCGCCCAAAGGTCACAAAAATCATATCCACGACCTGAACTTAACCATGATTGTAGAGGAGCTCATGTTGTACATTTTAAAATGGATGGACCAACGGGAACCTCAAAAATTCCTTCATCCGAAGGTTATTTCGTTAGGCAATGTTAGGTTTCAAATTAGAGGCGGAGAACCAGAAACTGGGAAATGTTATTTACACTTTTAAAGAGGAGCAAGGTTGGAATAAAGAAGTCACCGCGTGTCCCTGGTATAACATTTTTATAAAGTGGTAAGTAGCCATTTAGCATCTGCTCTCTCCAGGAACGTCTTCACATGAACCACCGCACAAGGAGCAAGTTCCAGCAGTCGATGCTTTCTCTCACATATTCCATCCTGTCTCCTAACATCACGTATACAACAAGGCTTCATGGAGAAAAAGTTACATTATATAAGTCTCCAGTGAGTAGAATATAACATCTTCTCTGAGGCTCATATAGTTAAAAGGAATGGCAGAGATCTGCTATATTTGCTTTTTTCTGACAATACGTACATAGGACCACGGCACGGGGCTAAGTGGTTGGAGAAAATTCAAAGGTACAATATAAATATATAGATATACAACGCGTATTTTCCTGCGGACCAAATCCCAAGAAAAATAGCCAACCGTGTAAATGTAAAAGGTCCAAAGTGCAGAATATTTTCTTTACGTGACACTTTGTGGATGAAAAGTTTCTGTGGCTCAATGTTTAAGTAAATACCCGACTGGAGACATTTTTTAGATCTCTGACAACTCAATTCCCATCTTGGTGACGGGCATTCTATCGTTACGGCCGGATGTACATTTTGTTTTCTGGCGCTTTACATTTAGTATTTTTTCAGAGACGGAGATATTGTTTTTATATAATGAACATGAACGGTTCTTCGGATAATAGGCATTGAGAAGTTCTGCAATGACGTGACAACTTGGCTGTTGAACCTGAATAGAAAAGTAATTTGGCTACGATTTATAAAAGCTTTGATATCTATTATTCATGTTTGATAGTCACTTTTGTCAGCCTATTGTAGTCTATTTCAGTTTGGAAACGTTTTGACACGTTACATTGGTTTTTATATTTACGGTAGACTTCACACTGATTAAATTTTTTTTTTTACAAAATTGCGATCGAGATGGGTTTGTTTTGGCGTTCAAGACATCTACAACTATAAAAAAGTATTAGTTTCATAAGTCCAATTTCACTGAGGGAATTTTACTATAATCGAGAATGCACAAGAACCCCTTCAAAATGATATCTGCAGAATTAAAAAATGAAAAATATTTGTAATCCTAGGATTTTAATAGTAAACTAACAATGTATTAGAAATAAATTGATGAAACAGATTACGTTACTGCTTTAATTATGTTATGACCGCGGAGTTGTTGTAGACTGTTAGACAAACTGTATGCTTAGAAGTCTGATGATTACGATCGTAAAGATGTCGAGGGAATTTCCCAATCATTTTAGGTCGACCTGTTCACATTGATGATGCTGTCATAAGATAAGTAGTAAAAAGCACATGTACAGGCATATACCGTTCATATGCAAGGCATGCAACCTAACTAAGCATTACATACACTTTAATTCAACATGAAATTTAATATGCGAACGCAACACCAAGACAAACCTCTTGGGGGTTGGATGGAGCTATTTGGAAATGCTGTTTTATTATTCTTAACCCTTCCTTCCACGTAATAAAGATTACTTACAACTTCTTGAACAGGAAACGGGCGAATAGAATGGCATATAATTACAGCTCACCTGCTGAGACATGTAAAACCTTCGTATTTTCTTGAAGTGATATTTAGTTAAAAAGTTTATAATTTCCTTTAAAATTTTCTGTACGTATTTAATTTAAAGCTCAGAAAGGAACATTTTTACAATAACTGAGTTATTACTGTACTCTTTAATGTTTTTCATTTTTGTTTTCTGAATTTTTTGTTGACAGTTTGGAGTTACAAATCGAATCCAGTGTTTTAATTCGTCCAATAGTTTACTAGTTTACATATCAGGTAAAAATTATAAAAATCTACATTTTATTTATATAAGTATACTGTAAATGCTGGAATAAAAGCCTCACAATTTAAAACTTCCAAGAATGCAAGAATTAATCCCCTGTTGTTATACTCTTACGTAAATAAGTACTTAAGTACCCATTAATAAAAAAACCTGTTCCCAAAATAATTGTGTAGAACTAATTATTAAGGTAAGTGCAATTTATGCAGTACATAGCATGTATATAATAATATTCAGTCATGTATTTTTAAATCGATTTGGGTTTTCTATTTATACGTACTCTTTTAAAATTCTGCGAGTAGTGGCCAGCCTATTCTATAATTCTGACACCTCAGTAAGAATATAAAAACTCAAAAGCTGACATACTTTAGTATCCTTTCAGAATGGGAGCAAACGAAAGTAGAAATGGTAATCATTCAGACGATGACAGTGATGGAGAAGATTGGATGCAGGCGGATAAATACGCGGAATGGGAATGTGCTGACCACATGGACTACAACGGGACAGCGATGACAGTCCGACATGTGGAAATGCCATTAAATGCTGAAGAAAAGACAAGAATAACATCATCGATAATCGATGGATCTGGAATTGGACAAACATTTCTCGGAGGGTCTGGATTTACGCACGAAGCCCTGGTTTTCGAAGTCCTCTGTACAAATGGAAAGGTGACAAAGTTCACGGCGGAGTTAACATTCGCTGGAGTTTTGAAACGCTGGGGTCATCACAAAGTAACTTCTAGTGTGAAGGGATACAAGCCTATTAATAAACCTATGACTGAAGTTCTGACGCTTATCGCAACGCCAAGGCCCTATAATATCCTCATGTACAATTGCAAACATTATGCTGTTGAAAAATTTAAGGCATTTTAACAATTCTTTGTAAAATGAAAATATTTTTAAGATACAACTTCAAACTTGTGATATTCAATACTCTGGAGAATCTGACTTTTGGGAACAAAGAGCCGTTGTTGGGCAGTTTTGTGTGTAATAATGTACGTATGCTAATAAGACGCTTGCAAACAATTTTACGACGGATAGATTGATGCCGAAAATGTCATGTGGAATAACAGTTTAAATAAATTCAATAACAATGATCATATAAAATAAACACGTTTCATTGTTAATTAGAACCATCGGTTTTATTAATGTTTTTAATTGGTTCAATAAATGCCCAATCCTTGTTTTTTGATAATCACAGCATTCATTGTTAATACAAAATCCAATTGGAGATGAAAATAAAAAAAATCAAAGAACCTCCAAAAAATACGTACGTTCAGCTTTTCTACATAGTTGCATAATGGACGATGATAACCATACACCACTTTGCCTGATGTGGTATATTTTATAGGCATTCATAACCACCAGGATTCTGTTCTTTGACCTTTGTCCATTTGGTTAGTCGAGTTTATGACTGTCGTTCGTAAAATACATTACCATGCAATATTAACACTTGCACCGATCTTCACCTCAGTATTTTAACAACAATGATCTGATTAAAAATATGACATGTCTAATGGTTTATGGAATTTATTTGAATACAGAATATTTTTGTCAAACAACAATTCTAAATTGACCAAACAAGATGTTTTTTGTCGTTTTGAACTTAAAATTTCAGCAAAAAAATAACGCTTAGAATTTTCGAGATCAGGCATCTTTTTGGCATCGACAAGGTGGATTGGAGTCGCATAATCTCATAATAGTTCGACCTTTGTACTTAACAGTTCAACATACAAAGCTTCATATCGTCAACCAAGTTTGAATCTCAAGAATCGAAGCTTCTTTTAGGTCGTGATGCACCGAAGATTCCTTGCAACCAGAATGACTCTTGAACATGTATGCCTTTGTTTGATCTCAAAGTCGAATGTTCTCAATTTAGAGTACCTAAAGCCTTCGTTATTCCAACAGAACTTGATTTTCCTGCTGCTTTTGCTGAACAAAGGTCAACTACCTTCAAGGATCTTCAAAATCCAATATATTTCGAATACAACGATAAAAGGCTACATATGCATAACGCGACGCGTCGGTCTTTGTCTTGCTACCCTATAAATAAGGGTTGCAGTCGTCTTGTTAAGTTATTCGCCAGTGATCACTCCTCGAGAGACGTGCTTCAAAACTTGTTCCTGAGCCTGAGAAGTTTTAACTGCCATTTTAAAATACTTTCGAAAACAAAGGCAAGTAGAATCGATTAAAGATGCTGAGTTCAACAGAGATACCATCGGAGGATAACTTCGAAGCTGAACTCTGTGGATCCGACGATAGGAATTTTTTATACATTCGGATTTACAGTGAGCGTCAAGTGGTAAGTTATTGCAAAAATTATAATTTTAAAGTTTAATTAAAGAAAATTCAAGTTAATTATGGCCGAGATTTTTGTATTTTTAGTTTTTTCTAAATTAATTTTCAATACTTTTTATTCAGGACCTCTACAGTACAGTTCAATACTACCTAAAGGAGCATAACAAAGGCTTCTTCAAGAAACCCATACCTGTCGACGAGATCAAAGAAAGGATGTTCGTGACTGTTCAAGAAAACGAACATGACTTTTATCGCGCTGAAGTTCTCCATATCGATGACTGCGGAAGAATCCATTGTTTTAAGATCGATGAAGGCACTTTCTGTATCAACCTTCCACAAACGGTATTCCGTATTGGAGAATGTGATCTCAAAGCTCCTCCATTGGTACGTTTTTTGCTCTTTCGTTTTTGCCACAACATTTTTTTAATACGGGATGAATTAATTGATTTTTTTACGTTTGTCACAGACCATGAAGTGTCGATTAGAAGGACTTGAGCTGTTCGATGGCTTGCCGAATTTGGACTGTGTATACAGATTTATCAAGATGGCGGAGCTCCCCGAGGATCCGTATTACATAGCATCCATAGTGAACATAAAGGATGGAATCCCGTTGGTAAGAATGTCGTTAAATGGCGTTGGATTGACAGACACCGTTCAGAACTGGATTACTACGATCTGCCGAATCTCTTTTGCGAAAGTAAGTTTCTTAAACTTTGACCTTGATATTAGAGCCTTGACGCTATGATGACATAATGAGCATCATTAAAAGTTGTGTGGATTTTTAATTTCTAATGAATTTCATATTATAGTCGAGCTCCACCGAAACTAAAGCAGAGGTTGTTCACGCGGATGACAAGGGATACGTTTGGCTGCACACTGAACACGACTACGAATTGTTGCAGCGGATTGAAGAAAAATTAGAATCGACAGACCTAGAGTCGTACGACTCTAAAATGCCCAAACCGACTATCAATAACTGCAATGGCTGGAAGAAGAAATACTGCAATGTTCCAACCGCCGTCTACATCACTAAATCTCAGGATGGAGTTTATTATCGTGCGAAGCTAACCAGGCCTCTCAACAAGGAAAAGGTAACTTAAAAATTTGTTGCGAATTAAATAATTTATTATATTATACCACCATTATTATATCTTTCTAGTCCGAAGTGGAGTTCATTGATTACGGCAACAAGGAAATCGTAAGTCGAATGTCTCTGATATTGGCTATGAACGTGGATGAAAATCTAGCCTTCATTCCACCCCAGGTATGAAACTTTAAATCATACTTACTGGTTGTTACAAACTCGCAAAAATGTCGATATTTTATCGGGATGGCATTTTATTTGGGGGTAGGGGGAATTGTTCGCGATTTATGGTAATCTGAGTTATTATAATGTTTGTCAACATATCCTTCTTCTAGTGTTGCAAAGCAAAATTGGAAGGAGTAAAGTCTCTAAACCTTGTCGAGTTCTGGAATGCCGTTCCAGACTTAGTAAATGTCGTGGTGAGTACAAATTATTTTCGTCATCAAAATTAAAACTATCAAATATGTTTTTTTATATTGTAACGAATAAATATCTCTAATTTTGTATCTTTGGTTGCATTTTAGTTTAGAGACCGGGACGAGGAAGTTATCGGAGTTGAAATCTTCGAACCTGGTTCAACCGTTTCTATCAATTCCATGTTTAAAACCCAAAGTGAGGATACTAGCCTGGGAGATTCCAGCAAGACAAGTGACGAACCAGCCAAGGATTGCAATAAAGAATTACCTGATGTTCAGCAAGAACAATTCAGCAACGGCAACAAACATACTTCGGCGACCCTTACAGACGGCGATTCAGATTTAAAGAACATCGAAGACAATTTCAAGGATCTGATGCTGAACGACTTGGGGAAAGAAGAACCCGAATCCAGACCGGAGGAAATAACTAATCAACTAACAGACGCATTTCTAAAAGGGAACCAAGACTTGGGCACCCTTTCATCTGGAGAAGTAGAGTTCATGGATGAGGATAAAGAAGATCCAACCCCGGATTTCTCGAATACATCAACAGAAAAATGTATCAAAAGTGAGGAAGCTAATGATTTATACGCTGTTGAATCCAATATCGAGGAATCATCAAATCAAAAATTTGGAAACAATTCTATGAGCGACCATGAATTAAACACCCTCACATCTGAAAAAGCAGAATCTATGGATGAAGATAAAAAAGATTCTGAACAGGATTCCTTCGACTCATCAGAACCAAAAGGTACCGAAAGCGGGGACTCTAATTTAGACTCTGAATTGAACACGCAATCATCGAAAAAATCTGAATCAATGGAAGAAGATAGAAAAGATTCTGGACTGGAATCCTTGAACTCATCAAGTGAAGAATCTAATTTAGACTCGAAACGTGAATACGACTACTTAGTAATGACAAGACAGGCCAAATTGTCCCAACTCATTGACACGTTTTGCAAAGATGTGGAAGCGGAACTTAATCAAATTGAGAACCTGAAAGAGTGTCAAGATCGGCTTCAAAAGTTAAAACTTGGACTGCAGCAGGCAGCTCTAATGGATATAGAACATAAATCCGAAGAAACGGATTGCACGATAGAGCCAAAGTTATTTCAAGAAACAACCACAGAAGAAAGTGGCATTGGATCCGATACTAGTGAAGATATGACTGAACCACTGGATTTACGAATCAATTTCAGGAAAAGTAACTAGCTTTTGGTTTTGTAATTCGGCCATGAAAACTTTACAACACTAATTCTGAGTTTTAATTTTAATGCTTATTAAAGGCTATGATGACCTTCGATTTTACAACTACGGAGATGGTGATTGGGACTTCTGTGATCCTCTCGACAGCCCTAAAGTTGTGCCCGAAATACCTGCAAATACAACTTGGAATTTTGTCGTCACCGAACAGCATATTAACGGATATTTCTCGGTAAGTTGTCGTTCTACTTTTACTCTCAAATGATCTCAAAATATCGTCGAACTTTAAAACTCATACAAATTTATACAATTTTATCCACTCCATTGACTCAATTTTTAACCAGCCATTCTAAGGTTTTTTTGTTTTTTGATGAGTATTTTCCTTGATTTCATCATGCCAATCCCAATCGGATCGGAGTTAATCAGCTCATTCGAATCCATTATAAATAGCAGTTTTGCCATATTGAAAAAATCATACTTTTAAATTAGAAGAACTCAAATTAAGAAATCAATAATATTGTATCGCCGAAATAAATTCATGCTTCCTTTGAATCTCTTTTAGTTGCAAAGCTTGGAGAACGGGACTGAACTGAGAAAGTTAGAGCAAAGTATGAACCAGTACTACAGCAAAGCTTCAAGCAATGAATGCCCAGCCCTACACGCTTTTGACTTGAAAACCAACGGGTGCTACGCGATGTTCAGTAAGCTTAAGAAACGCTGGATTCGGTAAGAACTGTTATTCATATTCTTTCCTATTGAAATCTGGCTAAGGAATAATTTTTTTTTAGAAAACACATTTACATATTCCTTGTCTGCATTATAGAGTCAAGTTGCTCCGTCTACCAGAAGAAGAACTCCTAATTTGCTTACCCATTTGTATGATTGACTACGGAAAATATGCAAAAATAGAAGCTCGTGAATGGATGAATGTACGTCCACTCAAGAAAATGTTTGCCAAATTACCAATGCAAGGATTTACAGGATCGGTTGCTGGAGGTAAAATTACTAATCAGCATTTTTGCTTTAAATTTCATATTTAAAAAAAGTGGATGTTCTCATCAAAATTACTGATTGACAATTCATTCGTATTTCTCCTTTCTACAGCCGAGAACGTAATCCCATATTTGATGGCTAAGGCGATTATGTCGAATTCGGCGGACACTCTCGAGGACCTCCATCGTGGCCTTTGTTATGAAGACAAAGCCGTCAAATGTCATATTTTTTCTTATTCCAAGGATTCGGCCACTTTTCCACACTTGAAACTCATATTCCTAAAGTACATTTAAAAATCTCGTTGTTATTTTTCTTGGAGTCTACCACTATTTTTATGTCTTTAATTATAGTGAAAATATTTGTCGATAACATTTTTTGGGTTATCGAATTCTATTATTTGGCATTCGTACCAATTCATTATTGTTTCAATTTCTGTCGTTTCTCATGAAACTATATTACTATATTATAAACTAGCCAAAGACTTTGGTGAATGGGAATTTTGATACTAAGGTATCCATTTAATTTATTGTGACGACTGGTATCACAAAATGTACTAAGATAGAGCGGGCACTTTCTCCATGTAAATATTATATGTAAGACTATAAATAATGAATTTATTTATTTGGATTCCAAGGTTGTACTACAACCCTTATTTGAAATAAATTTGCTTTAAATATTATTATTATTGGCCTTATTTCTACTTTCTCTTTACTTTCTCTTCATCGTTGGAAAATAAAGTCGTGTCATAGAACCCCCCTTTCATAATCGTTGCAAAACATGGTGTCATATAACCCCCATTTCATAATCTTAGAAAAATATTAGTGTCACTTCCCCCCATATAGCCCCCTTTACAAATATTCTTTGAAACAATTGTGTCATATAACCCCAATCTTTGGAAATTATTAGTGTCAATGCACCCCAATATGATGCAAGGGTAGAAACAGCCACAATACCGAATCTTCATCTTCAGTAATATTTTATTACATAGTCCTTGCCACATCTTGGGCGTGACATTGCTTTGCTATACATTGAAGAAGCTGCATGACGGAAAACGAGTCGGTTCCTGGTGCAAAAGATATTTAAATTGAAATAAATTGTCCCTGTTCCAACAAATTCGCTCTAAAGCAACAATGTATGAAAATATTAGATGAAGTTCTGCCTCAATTCACGTCAGAAAGAACCACAAGTAGAGACCTAACAAATGTACACTTGGATTTGAAGCATGCCTGCTCAATCGTTCAATGAAATGAAGTGTCTCAGAGGATTATAGATTATACAAACGGGAAAGCAACTTATCATCTTCAAGGACAGTTCGTGAAGGAGCTCGACGCTTGAATTTTGAATACATGTGGGTCCTTAGAAATGCTCAGCCAAGAGGGAAATCATTTACTAACAAAATGGGAAACAGTTTTTCATAGCTTACGAAGTGAAACGAAATATTAAATAACTGCTGCTCTATCCATGAAAATAAATAGCCCCGTGTTATGTTGGTGACTCTCGTTTGTCGTTATTCATAGCGAATAGCGGCTGATCCAGTTGCAAGAAAAGGTTGTCTTATGGTTTATTGATTCGACATTACGTTACTTATCGCAACACACAGACCATAATATACGCCTTCGCAATTTCGCAAGTGACTGACTTTCTTGTCCTCTGAGACTCCCTTACCAGCCAAACTGAAACTCTTTAAGTCTCCATGTTAGATTATAAAATGTATTAAAAATAGTATGTGGTATGAGGGACAGTAATTTTAGACTCCAGTGGCTTTTGCTCGCAATTTGGAAAAGTAAGCATATGTGTGCTTTTTGCTAAGATAAGCTGAATCGGTACTTCAATATTCAATGGCCATAAACGACGATTTTAGTTCGAATAGCATTTTTGAATGATGTCAAATATGTCAATGCGTAGGTCTGAATCTGAAGCAAAATGTTTGAAATCAGAGTTAGCAAACGAACTCATGTAATTTCGAACTGTTCTTAATATAAAGATCCGCCAATCCAACTAATATATGCAAAATATGCGTCTGAAACCTATATACATGCATTGCATTGGGCTAAGGAATGAAATCGGATAGAAAAAAAATTCTAAATCCAATCAAAGAAATGTCACTATGTTTTCTTATGCGTTTTAGGAAATGCGGAGCTTAACACTACACTATGTTTTACTGCCCTGAATTCAATTATTTTCTGAACTCTGGGAGCCAGTGAACTTTATTTCCAGAATCTATTCATTAGAAGTAAAATGTCATTAGCTTTAACCTCGAGAATATGAAATTAAATCGGCTTGGCATTCAGGAGAAACAATTTACTCAGTATTTATAGGATCACTACTGATAATATAATGCCCCCATCGTATCAGATATGATAATACTTCCAGACATCCATACTAGATATAGGACGAATAGACTCTAAAATGTATTATTGGCGAGGCAGACAGAGGTGAAGGATCTCTGGGAGATATCCTGCTCTTTCGGAACTAAAATAGGTGGTAATGGTCACCCAAGGAATTCCTGCCCCAAAAATGTACATATTCGGATATTTATACGGCCATTATAGCAGTTAATGGCCTATCCTAACCCTTAGAACCGTTGAGAATCCCATTTCCATGAGTTATGATGGTCATTAGGGCGTTTCAACCTGGTGCCTCAATTGTGTTAGCTTATCTTAGTGGCTTTTGGATAATCTGTTCGTCCGTTATTCAATTCTCGCAAATGCAAGTAAGAAGATCACAAGATTATAAATTTTCATAGAACTATATCAGGGATTTCGGTTTTAGTCTTTACTTCTTCCTTGTTCCAATGCAATGCTTTCAATACTTTTAAAATCTTTTATATGCTGCTTTCGATAGATGGATTTATATTTTACGATTTAAATTATGTAGACGGAAATGAAGTAAAGTATATTTATTTTAGAAATATAATTTATTTTTTACACTTTAAAAAATGTCCTCTAGTCTAGATTGCTACTGCTCGAAACTGCTGTGACTCGTATTTTCTTTGTACATGAAAGTATACGGACGTCCCCTATTGTATACGAGAGGTTTGTCCTTCTGTTGAATCGGATGCATGTTCCGGGACGACATCATTGCAGGATGTCGAGCTCCCCTGTCACCATCCTGACTCTGGCCGCTGAAGTTGGATCTGTGAGTTGGCAAATCTCCGGTGATATCTGTTACTGCGTTTCCTTTATGAATGACAAGGTTCCGTCCCCGAAGTCTGGATCTCGAGTTGTCATTAACGGTTCTATCCGTGTCAGTAGCGGATTCCTTCATCAAGTAGCTACTTCCGGGACTGACACGGGATGTAAGGCTTCCCATAGATTTAATATTTTTTACGATTTTCGCCCGATCTTCGGAATCGTGGAATTCTTCGGGTTCCGAAAATCCGGGTAGAGTTTCTTGGAAAATGCCACTACTTGAACAACGGCTATCGGATCCTGTGGTTCTGACAGATTCTGCTGGAGTTTGGAAATCATAATCTGCTTCATTTGTTGCCACTTTTAAAATGTCGAAATTTTGACGATTCTCTCTCAAAGTGGTATTGTCTTCCTGATTTTCGTCCCACGAACTACAGTAAGTATCCTTGTAGGAGGTGTCGGATCGCTGACGAGTTAAGAATCCTGAACCCACGGTTGTTGGTACAATATCGGAGCTGTCATTTTGCCCCATTAGTGTCATGGAAGAGGTGATGAGGTTCGGTTCATTACTAGGGAACTTGACAACATCTCGGTGAACGATTTTACTTAAGTTGCAGAGGTCTTCTTGGATTGAGAATTTTCGACCAGGATACTTTGGGGGTTGGATTGGGTCATCGGAGCCGTAAACGGGAGCACGAAGTTTCTTGAAATCGGATTCTATTTCTGGGGTTAGTAAGTTATTTTTCTGAAGAATGCTGTGCATTTGCTGCATAAGCTTCATATTGAGGAGAAGGCGAACTTCGGCGCTAGCGAGTTCCCCAAACATGGCTTCACTGAGCTGTTGGTAAAATTTTTGAAGTTTTTCTAATGTGATAATCTCAATGTCCATTTTCTTGTGTGACATGAACTCCTGGAATGTAACGGTTAGAAAGGCCTGATCCAACTTCATTGTTTTCAGGTATTTTTGATAGACAGTTTCGATCTCTTCGTTAACAAAACTAAGCCGTTCTTTCCTTTCTTCGGCTGTTGCTAACATGCCATTATAGTGGGCTTGGAGGTTACTCTGAGAGTTTTTTAGTTTTGCTAGATTAATGAAGTTAGGATCCGACACATCCAGCTTCCCCAAGAAATCGGCAGTGTCCACTTTTAGCTTTTTCCAGCTCATTTCCCACTCGTGAAGCCTAAGGTCAACAGAAGCGTCTGTGAAGGTATCCATAAGCTTTGTCTTACGTTTCATGAGTTCAAGAAAATGGTCAACTGCAACTGGATTATGAACAACCGAAATCGGTCTTCCATCTCCAATGATCTCTGAATTACTAGGGGTCGGCACTGTACTTTTAATCCCATCACCCATCCCCATTTGATTTTCTTTGATATGGTCGACCGCGAGCTCTTGTCTCTGTTTCCGCTCTTCTTCTAGTTGAGTTGTCAGAAACCGTATCTGTTCCTGTAGATCGCAAATGTGCGTCTTTGCGGACTCTTCCATCAATTCTTCCGAATAACAATTCTGCTTGCAGCTGATCTTGATGTTCTTGGCTCTATTTGCGTAATGTAGAGTATTATGCGTGTCTTCGAAAGCCATGTCGGATGGGGAAACGTTAGCTATCATTACGGTAACACAGTTCCCACTCAAGGAATCTTTTAGCAGTCGAGTCAGCTTCGAATTTCGGTATGGAATATGACCTTTCCCGTCTGCTAATGCATTGATGCAGTTCGACAATGCCAGAAGGGATTTATTAATATTTGCACCCTCCCGTTGACGATGTCCGTCCATGGTACCAGCTATTCCCCGTTCCGACCCCGCTAAATCAACCATGAAAAGTCTCGACGTGGACGTCTTCAGTTTGAATTTATTCGACTCCGACTTCTGTCGAATCAAAACCATGATTTGAAATACAGCATGGGATCGAGAGGATTCGGAGTTTAAATCGGTTGCATGTTGGCTCCTAGCATTGTTCCCTCTTCGAAGTAACTTCAACAGATCCTGAGCCCCACGAGGGCGATGGACGGTAAGTTCTGGAATGATTATACCTTTCTTTCCATCCTCTCTGATGTAGAGTTCCTTGTCTGGTTTCAATAGGTCTTTAATTGTCTCGTTGTAAACCTCTAGATAAGAAACCGTCACTTCTGAGGTATAGTCTTCAGTCATAAGTTCCAATCTTCTGTACAGTTCCTGGGCCATAAGTACTGTTATCCCGGCTGTGTCATTTGACCCTAGCATTGTGTACGTTTTCCCGGAACCCTATAGTATTGTGAGTTACCAATACGGTTGACAATCAGTAATTAGTAATAAGTACACTTTCAAACATGCACGTGGATATTAAGACGTCTGTTGTGTACCGTAGCTCCATAGGCAAAGATGGTACAGTTGAACCCTTCAAGGACTTGATCGATCAATCCCTTCAAACTAATATCAAACAGTTCTTGATTTGTGCTTTCAGGACCGTATACATAATCGAATCCAAACCCGAGATCTTTGTTGGGCCGTTTCCGGCCAAAGTCATTTCGTACTAACTGCTTCTTTCCTTTGAAGAAAAATTCACTGTGCTTGTCCTTGGGGTCAAAAACGAGCGTAGTTTCAGCTGTTCTCCAAACGATGGTTTTGCTCTCCTCTTCTATTGTATTTTTCGGACGTATTCTTACGATAACATCGAGATGACGGGCTCGGGCCTTAAGAGGAAGGGAACAACCTGAGGAACTGGTATTTGTTGATATTTCCCTCCTGGAACTCGTTGCAAAATTACAACCGTATGGCTTTAAAACAGCAATCCCGTCATTTTTCTTTAACGTTGGAATGATGGGGCGAACTTGAACACATCTCTTTGGAATGAAGTCAAAAATGTCTGCATTCCTACGAACTATGCAACACAACAATCCGTCAGATCCCATGGTACAAAACAAAAATTTATTCAGATTTTTAAAATGCTTCTACCTAATTGACCCGTTCTTAGTCGTTGATTTCTACCAATCTTTACGGGATTATCGCCAATGTTTCTCTTCGCCCCTCTACTCAGTCGTTTCATCCTCAGTACAGATTTTGAGACGACAGCAACGGAAGTGGTGCTGTAAAAGCGTCGCAAAATTGTCCTCGACACTATGGGTTTAGCAACGGTAGGGCCTGAACTATTCAAAGGCCTATTCTCGGCTGAAATTGCAATATTGTAAAATTTTAAAATAAAACCCTTCAAAATCATCAATGTGCGTGATATTGCAGGAATCAATGCGTAAACAATGTTAAATAATTTATTACACAGACTCTGCATCGGGAATACTTATTGTCACAAATTAAAAAACAAAAATTCATCAAGGCACAGGAACAACGACAACGGCTACAAATTACAAATACAAAACCGAAAGGAAACTTTCCACTGTGACGTTGGAATTGGAACTTGGAAGTGCTACCAAATTGAAGCGCAAAATCATATCATGGTTGAAATCCCATTCTTACCATTGCATGTCTTTGCTCGACCCATAGAAACGGTTGAACTTAAAATCTTGATTCGATTAATGTTTCCTATATAAATTCCGAAGCAGAATCGATATTTCGACAAGAGGAATATGAATGAACCGAGCGAGTCTAAAACATAAGTCAAATATTACAATGGATAGTGCATCGCACATACATTGAATAAGTTATGATAATGTTATGTTTCAAACTATTTGATAACGGGGGGCAGGATTGCTTGACAACCGGCGTCTGAAGGGGTTGCGCGGATTTGAAGGTTTTTTTAAAAATCGCAACTTTCAGGATTTGGAATTTCACAATTACTTCTTCAGTCGTGTCTAGGAAACTGAGGTTCAATCGAATGAAATAGCAAGAACTTGGCATGAAATACGTATACAAATTGGACGAAATTCGCATGAAAATGGCAAAGTTAGCATAGAGATTCGCATGAAATTAGCAATGAATTGGCAATTAAAAGAATTCGCAAGTAATAATGCCAATATCCCATATTGCCAATTAGTATGTGCCATGGTTACTTAGTCAATTGCCTTCTCCAGCAACCATTCATTCATAAAAACGATCAGAGATTCATTCATAAATTTTCAATTTTACAACTGATAGTAGATTGGTGGGCAAAATCGAGATTTTGCCCACCAATTGATTTTTTCTGAAAAAACCTTCAAATCCGCGTAACCCCCTGAGACGCCGGTTGTCAAGCAATCCTGAACGGGGGGTTTATCATTAGAATAATCGAACCATAATTTCACTGTTCAAGATTCTATGACAACTTTTACCCTCTACAGAATGTAGTGCTGTGGTGCTTGGATTTGGGTTTGACAACGCAACGGTTGTTCTACTTTTGATTCTAGCTACTTTTCTTATGTTCAGAAACATGGTACAACGGTAGAAGAAAAGAGTAAAAGAGATCAAAGTTCAGCCAGAATCGGATTGTATATTTTAAAAGTTTTCAGTCTGCATCTTTCCATCCAGCATCTTTGATCTTTCCTTCAATAATCTTTTTCTTTTTTACTTTCCACCCACGAATCAGGTAGCTTAAATCAAAGAACAAAAAGTTTTCTTATTTGACATACAATTTCCACCTTTTACAGTTAGTATTTGATGTGAGGGTTACTAAAAAAGCATATTAAAAGCTCCTGTAATTGGATATTTTCAAAATTGTACGGATGCTTTGACAAAACGATGTAAAATTTATATATGTAATTTAGATAAATACGCCCTAGATCCCAATAAACCCCGGGGGAGTTAGTTTTTACTACTCTCACAAAGTAGGGCCTTACATACATAAAGAGAATTATCTCGGAAAAGCGGTTTTAATGCTTTATAAATATATTTAGTGTTTGCTATCATAATTCACATCACGACTAAAAAATGAAGAAGATGAAGAAGAAAGTAAAATTTTGCAAAATATTTGATGTTTCGATACAATTATGCCACGTTACTAAATAGCGTTTCGTTAGCATTACACTCGCAAATAAATGTATTGTCTGAAGAAACTATTTTCATAAATTCATTCTTTAAGACTGGGCTTCGTGGAGAAGTGGCTTATTCCAGGGGACTTATTTAATCCTACCCTCCATCAAGTAAAACTGATTCCTACAATTACGGTATGGTTGACATAGCTTTAGTACAAGTGATGTTCCTTCTTGGATTTCAAGAAAGGGCGAAGAATTTGACAATTAATGTTATTCCAGAGACGATTCTTTGTGAAGTCGGGTATAAAAGTTGAGTGAGAAAGTGGGTAATCGTGCTTGTAAATCAATCCCAAATTGTGTGTATTCTTAGCATACTTACAGTGCAAAATTTGTTTTCATATACATCGCTCGCTTAATCAAAATAAATCCCATCCAATTTAGATACATTCTATATTCTATATCACAATTATAACAAATGGACTGCTACTCATTCTGATTTATTCAACCCGAGTTGTCTGAAAGTTTGTCAAAACTTTTAAGGCATCCTTACGTTTTTCTTGAAAAAAAAATACATGCCGAAACAACAATTAAGTGAAGACTCCCTGGGAAAGTTAACTTTTTAAAAGCTCAAAACTCATCAACAGCTCAGGATTCATCACCATAATTCACATCCTAAGTTTATAAACCATGAAAAGTTAGCTACGGATTTGCAATTAATATGCAGAAACTTTGGAATAAATACACCAGTCAGACTATAGCATGAAAGATTATAAATTATATAAAAACCTTGGAATTTAATCTCTTCGGAATGCCAACCTTGTTTAAAGTCTCCTAACAATGCATTCAGGAATCAAATGCTCCACCTCTATTATCCTTACCCTCGACAGCGTGTAAAATTTCTGCTTTGGAATTACGAGTTTAAACTTCATCTTTAGATCTCAAGATAAAAATGGATCAAAGGCTACTTCCTTACGTTGTTGAAAATAAACCAGGCTATTTCGAATTCGTTTGAGTCTGTACCTGGAGCTGGTGGAATGCCCCAGATACGATTCATATTCCGCAGAGGCAGAGAGCAGAAAGGGGTTACGGTTTCTGACATTTCTTGAATCTTTGAATACTTACACATAAGTAAGCAAGTAAATCCTGCCGTTGCGTTGCTTTCTCGGTTCCTCGACCGAAACCTAACTCTAAGCTATTTCAACTTCATATCTTGGGATTCCAAATTCAAGTGTTGAGCTGAATTATTAAATCCGTTTTGGTTTATCCGAGGCCTTTTATGCTGCAAAATCCTACCCTTCTCTGCGACAAGGAAGGACCCTCGTCGGAAAGGAGAATATACTAGCAGTTTTTGAACATGCAACTTCCCCTTCGCTTTCACTCCAGCAATTTCGCCTGACTGATTCCTTGGACATAAGAAAGAGACGGAAATGAATGACATATTTTCAGTTCTGTCCTACTCGAATGTTGGCTTGCCATTTCATGTCTGTAAGGCATGAAAAAATCAATATACATGCATCTCCATTCTTCGTGGACCACCGACTCCCTGTTACACAAGCCTTTGACGTGCTTTCACTATAAAATAAATCAGAGTGAAATGTTGATTTCCTGCCAACACTTATCATACACAACATACAACATCCGTTAAGAGACCTGTCTGTGGAATACTGTGCTTTGGCATTCCATCATTCATCCTTCTCTACTATTATGATCTGAAAATTTCGTTTTAAACCAATATAAAGCATGATTTTTTTAAACTTGAATTTGAGCATATCAAGTTTTAATATTTAAAAAATTGCTCTGGTTTTGCAATTCCCCAGAGAAAATGCTTCTTAATCTTTCTCGCCATAATTGAATATTTAATTATTCTGCAGACTGCAATGTGTTAACATTTAAATATTAGTTTATGAGATCAAATGAATTTGACATGTTTAGAACATTCTTGAAATTCAGTTAAAACTGTAGTGTTAGAAGGAGATTTCCTTATATCAATTTATCAACATAAGCAAGGAGATGGTAAAGGCCTGTTATTCAGGGCTAGTAGATTATTGCATTTCTAACCACAACCGAGCAGTTTAATAGCACAATATATATTTCCACATATATCTTTTTCTATACATGGATTAATTCCAGAGTTTATAAGAGAAAGGAAGTACACAGTAGTCAGTAGTAGGCTCATCAATTAGAGTCGATGATTAATTAGGGATGAAGGGAAGTGCCTTGCTGCTGGCAGCTGATGAACTACATTCCAACAAATGGATGGAAATGGAGTGTCTCCTAATGGCTCTCTCCTTCCAGCCTTCCATTAATCTTTGACTGCATCCGATGGCCTAATCTTGTATAAAATGGCGAAGGCCAAATCTACTGGATTTTTTTCATGTGTTTGTCTCAACGACGTCGGAGAATGTTTTTTGTAGATAGATATCAGGTAAGGATCCTACGACTGATAAAGAAAGGCGTATCTCTTGCATTACTTGCGGTGAAAGTGCAAGTGAGTGACACTCATCCTTCTATATTTGTAGTAGAGTGGTGACATAAATCAAATATAGCAAATAAATGTAATGGATATGCCAAGAGTATATAAACGTTGGGATAGGCAATTATTGGCCACGAAGATGTTGAGTAAATATTATTTTCTGAAAATGTCGTCCTTTTACACCTTTCAAGGATGGTCTGTACTTGAAAACCTCGACCTCCACATCCGGCCTAAATGCTTGATAAATAAGTTCAAAATTATTGCAATTTTAAACCTTGTATAGCTTCGCTGAAGGGAAAAAGTAAGATTTATGAAGAAAACTTATGAATCGCACACAATTTATGATCATTTAAGATGTCCAATTGCTTTTAGAATGTCATTTTATATAATTCAAATGAATACAATTTCAATTTTAAAATTTTTACAAAACCGGACACGAGAAAAATTTATTTGTTTTAGATGTGGATTTTTTAGATTAATATGTTTATTACATTTTTTACATTTGTAGATACGTATGAACGTTTTTATTATTATTTCGACAAATTGAACTCTCAAAATAGACATTTTTCTTTAAACTTTTAAGTAACAATGATAAAGATAAATGCTCAAACTACAAACTATACTGATGATATTTAAATACTTGTTAAATGTTCAGTTTTAGGATCCATTTTAAATTTAATTTCCGCATCTGCTATGCAATATAGGCATCGTTGATCCAGCTCTATAAAGCATTCTTGGCAGTAAGAAAATCCACAGTCTGGACACCGGAATATCTCTCCATTACGTTTGCATACGACACACTTTCTCCGAGCTATTTTCCATTTTCTCAGGCACCTGCATTGTCTCGGGAAGACTTCGGCCAAGAGAACAAGAGGATTTCTTGGCACCTTATAAATAAAACATTATTTTTTACGCCTTACTTTACACAACACAAAAGAAGCAAAAAACTTTCCAGATAAATTACTCTACAGCTATAAGAGGCTATAGGCTACAATAGATAGCAAAATTCTTGTTCAGTTATGTCTATATTTCTACAACAAGAGTTAGAGAGACTATCCTAACCTGACTGCAATTTGTGAATCTGGTATGCAAAAACCGTATGTTTTCATTTATAAAATCGTTTCAAAAAGTATAAAAGTACCCTACATTCTGAAATAACTTTCCAGGGACGAATTACTGAAATAATTCGCATCCATAAAAACCTTCCTCGAAATAACTTCCCTCCCTACATTTTTTAGTCTTACCTAATAAGTGAGTTTAGTTCCCACTACAAAAATTACATTAATGACCCGAGCGTGTAAAATCGTATTTCATAATCATTGCTTCGAAGCCGGATTTGAATTCATATGGAAATGAAGTAAACATATTTTATTTATGAAGTCGGTTAATAATTAATGAATCGTTGAATATTGCATGACTGCTAATGTAAACAAGACCACCGACGGGAGTAAACTCTCGAGCTTAACGATGAGTTCCTTCACTTTCTCCCGAGTACTTGAAAGTTTATGCATGCGGTTTAGCATGGGTGAGCAATTTAATGACAGAATGGGAGTGGAAATCACTTACAAACATCCGAAATTTGACTGCATTCTCCAAAACCCTCCTCTTTAAATGACTCATTTTACTTTTCTGTTTCTTCAGAGTTTCGTTATAAAGCCAAACCGTTCTTTTCCTCGATCTCTGTAAATAACCAAAGAAATCCTTGCTAAAGTCAACCTCATTATCACAGCATCACATACTTGATTCCGAGTCCCATCAACCTCGTCTCTTCTTCCTAAATTCTTAGCCTATTCGACGAAAGTATTTCCATTCTACTCTATAAGTCCATGAATAAAAGCAATTTAGCACATATTAGGGAAGAAAATTACTTTTGGGTAGAAGTAGTTTGCAACACAATGCCGGAATCGCATACAATGTGCTTCGAAGTAGGAGTTGATGAGGAGGACGCAGAAAAGCAGGATGACTCGTTGATAGTAGGCCTTCGGAGTCATTCTTGGCCTAGGCAAGCAAGCTGGGGATGGAAGAAGCGGAAAACACCACAAAATATTAAAAAAAGTCAAACTCAGCAGTCGAGACTGGAGTACGGAAGATAATGGTTTCTGGCTCTGGTTCAAGAAATCTCGAGAGTTCTCGACGATCCCCTTCAGAATCGTGCAAATTCTAAAGAGCTATTGTGCTATTTCTATTGTTTCTGGAAGTATCATAAAAATATGCCATCAAGCATTTAGAGTGCCGTAGAAACCCATCTTCCAGCTATAGAGCAGTGTCATCACTTCCATCTATTCATCCAGTATATCATATGAATGAGGGTTTGGCTAGAGTTTGTTTTGACAGATATGAAGCAGAAGTACCCCTGCCATAATGAACCAGCCTACGGTTTTGTATGCTAATTTTATTTTTATTTTTTACTTACGACTCGTCAAGTGGGACGTATCGATTGTCTTTGTAATATTAAAATCCCGGATGACAACACGAAGGAGCCTGGCAAGTAGGCCTTCGCCCTTTACCTCGATCCCAAGGACATGCTCACCAACTTGATGAATGTTCATATCAGCATGATTCTGAACGAGCCGAAGAAGCTCCGTAAAAACAAAGTCAAAGCCAAAAATCGTAAAGATGACTCCGGCTTGGATGGAGATTGCAAACAACTGGTCTCCGAACTTTCTCCACTCGAGGCGAGTAAGCTTGACTCGCTTCAATTTAGAGAAATCCGAGCTCTCGAAACTTTTCAAAGGGAGTAAGTGCCTTCTGTCAGACTGGTGGCGACGGTCATCAATTTTCTTGAAATACTTCGTAATGTAGATGTTGTCGAAGGAGAGTCTCTGGAAATAATTCCCGTGATACTGCACAGCTCTGGAATGTTTAAAGTAGTGTTGAACTGTTGAGCATGCATATGGGAAATTACATTACATGGGAGGATCGTTAAGTTTGGCTGACAACAGACGACGATTTCACGTAATTTACTTTTAATTGAATTCAACACAATCATGGAATAACAGGCCTGAGGCAGCCTGGATATCTTTTTATGTAAATGACTTAAACTTTACTTAAACTTATTCAAATCATTTCAGAGACTGGAATGAAACTTTAAAGGCTTTCCAACTTAATCGAGCTTCTATATATAGCAAAGAAATGTAGTTTGAGTGAAGAAGTAGTAAATATGGAACTCCGCCGACTTACCCGAAAATGACTAGGAGGTAGGAGCATGTTAACCCACGCTTTAAAAGGGTTAAGTACCATTCAACATACTTTCGACTTTCCAAGTAGTGCATTAGCAAGTTCTCCTGTGCTGCTTTTAAGTGATCTAAATTAATCTATAATCAAATCACACAGGGCTCAATAGTTTCTGACAAGTTCTTAATCAACTTAAGCAACTTCCATGAATAATTTAATTACCATTTCAGATAGACCTTGATAGTTTACATGAACCTTAAAACTTTTGCTGAAGTCATCTATCCCTTTTTTGGCAACGGAGTAACTCTTCCCGAACTCAATCTTGTCCACCACGCTCGTCATATCACAAACTTTGTTTTGAGCGAAAACTGTAACAAACCAAAGAACCGTCAAATTCACCCATAAGTCAGTACTGCTACCCGAAGATTTTCGGCTTACGAAGTTTTAACACTTTTTTAACATACCGTTCAGGATATCACATATAAAATTTAATTTCATAGGCCAGCATAATGCCCATCCCAGGACTGCAGTTACGGCTTCATAACATTCCTGGTATTTGCTTTCGAACAGCTCTACGCATTTGGAAGTTCCTTTCGTAAAAACTTCTGAATTTGATTAGAGTGCGAAACAAAAGTTTAATATGGAAAAAATCCTCCCTGTCGGGAATTTAAGCCGTAACTAATCAGAAACTTTCATTCATGGTCTACGTTACCTTCGCATCGATATGCCAACTTTTTCTTGTAGGATTTTTCGACCTTACTGCCTTCGGTGTCTGTAGGAAGAGCTTTGAAATGGTCCTCTACCTCGGCAGAGCGGAGAGTATGGTTCTACATTAAAGTAGGTGATTTTAATTTAAAGTCATTCATCCAAATTTTAGTGCTATGAAATGTGAAGTACTCGTAAATTTTAAATCCATGTATTAACAACCCTCCAGGAGATGATACCACTTTAAGTAGATTTTTTGTGTAAATCGAGAATCAATGAATAGTTTATGAGTTAAAACCATCATTCCTTTTATCCAATAGAATTATATAGCCTATGCAGAAATTACAAAGGTAGGAGTTGAGTTTTAATTGCAAATTGCTTTAGTTAAGAATAGTGAATTAAAAAGCCGTCAACTGAATAACTCTCTTTCTTGCAACGATTTCCTTTGATTTAAAAAACTCACGATACTTTTTTAGAACTGATACATCAAGTATACCCATGTAATTTTGAATAATTACTAAATGTATAATATTTCAATTTAATTAAGTCATTGCAACCGCAAATTTCGTAAAAAAGACCAAAAGCAGAGTTAATAATAATTATTATTGTACTAACTGTAATTCTACAGACTGTGAACTTTTCTTAATTTGATATAATGTTCATGATTTGGATATTTTGGATGTATAAATCGTAATTTATTTAATAACAAAACCCATGAAACCGCTTCCTTATGTATTATATTACACGAATGCGACGCAAGAACTAAAGTTATTAAAGCTACGATTAAAGTAATTAGATATCTTAATTGCACTTTCTCTTGCTCTTAGGAGTTTCAATTAGCAGTTCAGATCATCTTCCTAGAACTTAAAATAAAAAAGTCACTCTTGTGATCGTGGAGAGTTACGTGTAATATGATCGAAAGTCTCTTCTCTTCACAAAGGCAAAAGCGTATATTATTACTTAAAGCTGCAATTTACATGTCACTATTTTATAATCAAGATGAATTCGACTCTTATGATATAATGGATCAAATAGCAAATAATAATGAAGAAATTCCATACCATAAAATGGTCCATGTCGTCATTCTCATCTTTCAATTCCTCAGTTTCCCGATTCCCTTCAACTTCCAATATAACTGGATTCATTAGATCTTTTAATGCTGAGATGTTGTATTTACTCTCGGATGGTTCCCGTACTTCGCTGGTCTGTCGAACGCATTTTTGTTGACAGGTGTATAAAAAAGCTTGAATAGAAATACAACAATAACATAAATGGAAAATCACCTTGATATCGTAGAGAATATGCTGAATCGGGGCAAGGACAAGATCTTTTCCAGCAACTAATATTTCTAAAAGCATGTCTTTAATACAGCTTAAAAAGCGGACGGTTTCCTCGCCGTTGTCCCCCATGTTTTTCATTGGTCCAGCTATCACTAAGATTAGAATTGTGGCCTGCACGGATCTTCGTCCAGTCTTTGTTAAAAATTCGGGTATTGTCAGCAGAGTAATGCATCTTATCTAGTGAATAGATTTATTCAATGTCCTGACATCTGAATTACACATCTATTGGGCTTTGGAAAATATATATAGCTAATCGATTTTGCAATATACCTGTCTTGAAAAACCAAATCCTAAGGCAAGGAAAGTTCCACTACTCAGAAACATCAAGACTTTGTAGGAATCGTCAAAATCGGTTTCACATAAAACGAACTCATAAAACAGCAAATTGCATGCAAGTCCAAATACAAATCCAATTCCGATGACTGGTAACTTCCTCAAGAATCTGGAAATGGACTTTATAAATCCCATTAGTTTTCTTCTGTGGTTTGGCAATATACATTTTGAGAATTTTATTACAATGGGGTTATTCTGGTAAAATGTTGTGTAGGTAGTAATTTAGACAGAAAATAAGGCTGGGCAGAATTGCTTGACAACGTCTCTTGGACTTTTTTCAAGCTTTTTTCAGTTAATGTTGTCAAGGGGCCTTCAGATAAGACTACTCATAATCCTGTGGACACGGGCATCAGGATTGTTTCACAGCAGTCGTTGTGAAAGAATCCTACAATTGGACTTGATCGACCATTTTCCATGGTTTTGAAACTGCAAAGTTATCCGTGAGCTTTATCATTTTATAATGCGAGTGTAACACGAGGAGCTATTTTCCAAATCAAAGCCTCACGAAAGACTTAAATGATTCATTTAAATAAATGCTTCATAGTCATAATGTATATGATTACTATGATTAACTACGGTCTAATATTTTTAGCAGTATGTATGCTTGTACATGGTAGAGGGGATTTGAAAGTCAGTTTGAATGAACGTGGATTAACAATTTTATTTTCAGAGTTTTAATGATTTAAGTGGAGCAGTAATGGCAGAAGACGTTATTAAGGGTTATGAAATACTTTAACGAGGAAAAAAATTCAAACAAAAGTTATTGTTGGCTGAATCTGAAATGGCTGAAATCTCACTTCAATTTCATTACACTTTTTCAAGGCAGTGCAGTGAGGCATTCAGACACCTCACCTTACGACTATATCTGACGGCTCTGAGAGTTTGTAAATTAAGCTGTGAAGAGTATTAAGACACTTTAGAGGAAAAGCGAAAGTCCGGAAACGTCATATCACCCATTGTCAATTTATATTGTGTTCAAAATTCCGACTGAAACATTGGCCTTATATATTGTCATATCAATTCAGATGATGAGACTTTTATGAGCCCGTGAAGATGTGTGTCTTGATTTACCTGTATGAATTTTTTCTCTATTTCTGATCTAAATATCATTGTGACGACTCTGTATAAGTGGTGGTGGAATTCCAGTTCAAGAGATATCCATATACATAATTCCGGCCATTTGTATGTACGTGATGTTGTGTCTATGCATTTTTTACTTGGTCAATATTTAAGAAAACCGAGATAGCCAAAAATTCTAAAATAAATTCGGACGGGGCCTGACCATCTTGAAATTTTGAAAATCTGTGACCTGCGACCTGGGCTAACGTGACCTTTTGATTTTTATTTCTCAAAGCGGTAATGTGAGGCACCGATTTAAACCGTCGCCAAGCGAGAAATACTTTGGCTATGTTGGAATTTCAAAATTTTGACCCTTTGACCTTGAAACGGTCAAAGTAGTCAAAATTTTGAAATCATCGTGTGACATATCAATTTACATCTCCTTCCGCCGAGAAAGCCTTCGGTTGTGTTAAAATTTCAAAATTTTGACTCCTTGACCTTAAAAACTGACAAGAAGGTCAATTGTACTAGGCGTAAGCCCGGTAAAAACCGAGATTCTAAGTGGTGGGCCAGAATAATGCCGTTAAAAATCCTTGAAACGTTCTTGATATTGAAGATGCAGGAATGAAGTACGGTTAACAATTTTGACTCAACACATAGAATCACGGTTTTTACCGGGCTTACGCCTAGTTAAATAATAAAATTGCTCTGTAGTATTGATAGGTTCGGATTTAACACCGCAGTATTGCCTTTCTTCCGGTTTTAGAGGAAGCAACCACCTATTGTATGCAAAATCGCAAAACCAGGGTTTGATTTATGACAAAATGAAAGGTTATTTTACCCATTAAAATTTTTTATTGGTACATATGTGATATTTACATCCAAGAGAACCTTAAAGTATCAAGTGCAAGTGGTCGGAAATAGCAAATTCAAACGTCAAAGTTGCAACATACTGTTTTGAAAAAAGGGAAACCTGCAACCTCGTATTGCTTAAGCCTTCTTCAAAAGCCAAACTTCCCTACTTCCTGTGCTTGTCATTTGAGGTATTTAATTGCATTTAGTTCAAAAAGTCCTTATAATGTATAACCTCTTTACTTGTTTAGACTGAATCCATATTGCTTTTATTCGAGATTGTAGAATTGCGAATGTCGTCAGCCTTACTCCCACCACATAATAACAAGAACAATATGTACAACAAGATATGTAACGATGGAATGAGAACCATATACAATTTTTAGCTATCTTTGGATGTTGGCATCCGGTTTTTTCTTTCTTCTAGGATGAGGACATGAAGAGGATACAGCAGCTCCATTCAACTTGCAACTAATTTGAAACTTTCCTTTTCATTTGAAAATAAAATAAAAACGACACGATATAGAACTCGATACAATGATAGGCAAGTATCTTTATTGTGGGACTGGATTGCAAATACATTGCAATTACATGGTAGATTGCATATCCCTGTAAACAGTGATACAGTTCATTATTGATACTAGATCTAGTATCTAGTAGATTCAGAAGGCAACCAGCCATGAAATTGAGTTTGTTATTGTTTGCTAATTCTGAGGTTTCGTATTTTTAGCCTATAATAAAAGTTCTTCACATGTCCAAACTCCAAACACTCCAAACCTAAAAATCGTATCTTCAAGCCACCAAAACCTCCAAAATATATTCGTTACTTTTTCCTTTTATTCATTAAAAAATTAGCCAACTTCAATTCAAACCTATCTGGTTTCAATACAACAGCCGTCGGTCGGTTTGTTGTTCTTTCAAAATAGTGCGACATGCGGTCGGGAAGTTGGTTGGTGGTATTTGGTCTACCTGATCTTATGAAAGCGTCATTTACAACTCTCCTTACAGGCTTGAACGCTATGAAAAAGTTAGCTAAGCAAAGTTACGTGATATAAGATCTAATAAAATTATCAAATAGAATCAACTAATATCCAATGCACAATGACAAGCATTACAAGATTACAAATGTTTGAAAGAGCCTATCCAAATGAACTGTCGAACACAAATTTTTTTATCCATTATAACTCAGAATTACTGAGTTTGGACAGGCCAATTGTAGATTAATCAATTGCCTCCGAAGCTAATTTAAAATGTTTCAATTTTTTGTACATTTGCAGCGAAATCATAAATCATAACATCATCATAAGTAAAAGACTTTTTAGCGTGAATCACAATTGTCTCCGCTTTTACTTTATTACCAATAGCTCTGTAGTTTATAGTTTTGCAATGTTTTTCAACATTGTATTCTATATGGAATCCTTGCAATATTAGTGCATACTATTTTACCAAGCCCTGAGTTGTAAAACAATTCAGTTGTAAAAAAAAAACCTAACTCGCCATAACCTATCCAACAAGCATCCCTGCCATATCAAAATGCAAGTACCAGAACAAGAAATACTTTTGGATTAGATAGTCTCATGTAAATTAATATCCCTTTGCAATACCGAAGAATAAATGATGAAAATGTGTTTCAAACTTGAATGAGAACTTGGTTACTGTTTCACATTGCTAAATTAGATTCGTTACAATATCGTTGGTACTGGCTTCATAAAACTGACATATGCCATAAACTCGCCTTTAGGATTGTGGATTAAATAATCTAGTCACAATCACAAACACTCTGAAAACGTGCAAAACAAAACTGCAAGGAATTGACATGCATTTTTGGTACAGTACTATATAGGAAATTACAATTAAAGTTCTTTACGAGAGCGTGGTTTCTTACAATTGTAAAAACAGAAGAAATTGAACGCCTTTCTTCAGTTATTCATTGTCTCTTGCTCCGTTCACATTGCATTGCTTCAGTTTGTGTTAACTTCAAATGATGAAGTTTGGTTGAAGTTACGCCAACTTTAATGCTAGAGGGGTTGCAAATATTATTATTATCATAGGCTAGAAAGTTGACAATTTTGGAGCGTGTGAAAAATTCCCTGGAACAAAATGCGGATCTCTTTACTAGTAAGTCCTGTCTAACTATTATCAATGGAAATGTGTTTTAGGAAATTTCTTGTTAAAGTCTATTTGCTGAAAATATGTTCTTCTGTAAGAGTATTTTTATAAAAAAAATGTCTAAGTAAAGAGGGGATTATTTTAGGAAGCTGATATATTTTGTGTAGGGGTTTATTCCGGGCACAGGGTATTTTATAATTGTTTGCTGGCTCTTATTTAGTTGTATCTGGTTGGATTTGACTTGGGATTTATATGAACAGCTTTTGCAATCAATGATGCCTAGTTTTTAGAATTCGGTTTTATCGGCTTCTTGGCTTAATATTTTTCTGGGTGATTTTTTCTAAAGTTTCAAATCCATGAAAATGAGACAACTCCAATAGCTCCGAGATATAAGATATAGTGACTGGCAAAAAGTTATATTTTTAGCAACTCTGGTGAATTACGATATCTCACGTTTATAAGTTTTGACATTATCTATTAATAATATCTAGAAATAAAATCGGTGCCGGTGTTCATAAAAAGTAAAAATATACTTGTCATGGAAAGGGTCAATGTTCTTCGTTTTCAAGACTTAGAGAAATCGAGACTGAAAAGATATATTTTTTTTGTCACCAACATTTTCGTTTGTAAATCAGTGGCATAATAAACCAGTTTAGGTTAGGTTCGTTCTGCTTTTCATTAAATTGACATGCACAGATTTGTATTGTCAGGTTTGCTTAATAGTGGGAACGAGTGACTGCAGAACAGAATATTAATTGTTTTAAAGTCGTTTAAACAAGGATGATGCCTACTCATTTAGAAAATTAATTTAGCATTCAACGATATCTAAGTAAGATGTGTTCCATTGTATTAAAATATTGAGTACTGAGAGTATGAGATCTCCCTCTGAAAGATAAGTTATGAATAGAATCTCTTTACAACTTGGCTTAAAACAAAGAGCATCTAGGTCTGTTTTAAGTATCTTATCTTCGTCATATTCCTACTACTTTCTCCACTTTCCCCGATTTGCGTTTAAATTTTTTTAAGGAGTTCAACTCTAAAAGTGGGTGTAGTTGAGAATAGTGAAGTGTATTATTACTGACAGGGACACCTACTTAAGTACTTCCGTCAGCCTCTGGATCTGGATTCGTCGTTTCGCCAATATCACACTCTTAATTTTGAACATTTATCAATTTATTACGTGGACTATATTTTTAATAGATGCTATCAACGCTTGCCATTTGGATCTCACAGTTTCTCGTTGCAGTAACCGCTGCACCTCAGGACCACAGGATTGAGTATCGGACAGCATATAGTGTAAGCCAATTAAAAAACGATGAAAATCGACCACTACATGGGACATCATTGGGCGCTACCACGCTACCTCAGTCAGAGAACGAAGGCTCCGTGTCTGCAGCAAATGAATCTGTAGGTCTCTACGGAATGTCAACGCCTTCTTACGAACCCCTGGAATCCCAGCTACAAAGTCCACATATTACCATGAAAATTCCAACAAGAACATTAAGCGTTTAAAATATTCTCTTGTAGCATTTTGCATTTTCTTGTTATTCAATCTTGTTTGGGACTCTTCCTTTATATTGTTTATTAGTTTTAACCCTTACTTTAAATAAGAAAATATTCTTGACTTGTACTGTACCCTTGAAGTGTGAGGGAATAATACACGAATGATGTGTTTGTTTATAATAATGAAATCAATAGTGTATACGAAAAGAGATAAAGTCATGATCTGCACAGGACATTTATTTAAACATTCGAATTCAGTTAAAATATTCACAATATACTAGATATTATTATACATATACATTAGTATAAATCTAGTAAACGTAGCAATTTACCCTGCATTGAATCACTGAAGTTATAGTTGCCCATGGCTTAAAGCAAATAGAAGGTACCCGTTAATATTTTAGAAGTAAAACTTTTGACACACGCTTATATAATTTAAAAGTCTAACTTGTTTCTAATTTCAATGAAATACGGAAAAGAAGCGATCATTTCTCACAATCGGCAGACTCAAGACAGAAACTCATTGAGGTTAAACCCCCTGACGCTTCAAGAATATCTTCTATATCATAGAGGCCCTTTTCGGAAGCCAAATCTAAGGCTGTCTTTTTGGTAAATGTAGACTGGACATTGACATCGGCGCCGTATTTTATTAAAATTTTGACCAAAACTATATAGGAGTATTCCACAGCCAAATGAAGAGGGGTGTGGCCTTCGGAATTTTTCACTTCAAGTTCAAGCCCCAGACCCGCGTTTTTGGCAATGCATCTAGAACACAGGCATAGTGGGTGGCAAGGCGAAACTCTGTTGATGCTAGACTCTTCGTTTTCTGGACTTTCGAGTTCTTCGGCTGGAATTCCAAGATAAAAAAGAGCCAACGGAAGGTCACCAACTGAGATAGCCGTGAACAACTTCTTGATATCGTGGTCTGCAAGGAAATAAAATGAGAACCGATAGTTTAGAACAGACAATTTGTGAACTTTAAGTCGCAATCGAAATTATTTTCGTAAGTATTGTAATTCAAACCTTTCCGATCGTCGGGATTCAAAAATCCTGAAAAACAAGACGCAGCATAAGCAGCTCGGGAGCTTTCTAAGCTCTCTACAGATATTCTCCTTATATGCTCTTGTTCTGATGGATCAACGTCATCATAGTAATTTAGTACGAAATCTGGACAAGAATTTTCTTGTCTTAAATGATCTGCTACGTCAAGAAGACATTTTTCAGTTTCTTCGGCAATAGTTTGGTTGACTTCTTCAGAAGGATTTCTAATTGTGGAGGTCTTCCTACTTCGAGGAGTAGAACCGGGCATTAGAAGGTTAGGGACCATGACCGAACTGTTTTTTCTACTACCATTTCTACTATTTGATCGACTTGCTGCTCTACTATTCCCTCGACTATTACTTGGTGAGGGGTTAGAAGTATCAGTGCCAACTTCATTGAGATCTTTGTTTTCATCATGACTAGGTTTTTCTTCCGGTTCACTAATCAACATTACGATTCCACCACAATCTTCCTTCTGTAACATCTCAATGTTAACGAAGTCTCCATGGTTTAACTGGACCAAAGATCGCCTCCTCATGGAACGTTGCAAAATCTTCAATATATGAATATCATGGGCGCAATCGATTGGTGTTGCATGACGTACATTTGAAACCGTTATGGCAGCTCCATGTTCTGTCAGAATATGCACAATGCCTTGAAATCCCCATCGGGATGCAAAATGCAACGGAGTATCACCTTTAGAGTTTCGAGAACTAATATCGATTTTCCTTCTTGCATGTTCAGCATAGTAAATCAGGGCTTTGACACAACCTTCGTGACCGTTCTGGGCCGCAAGATGAAGAGGTGTATCTAAGGCATTGTTAGTTTGATCCAAACACGCACCCGCATGGAGTAAAAGAAGAAGTGCGTTCTGATGACCTCGGCTAGCTGCATAATGCAAAGCCGTCATTCCCTAATTTTAATTTTAAAATAAATAATAACAAAGTATTAAACTTGCTGTCTCATATAATTAAAAAAGAACTTCAAAACTGAACTCACCTGCGAATCTTGTGCAGCCAATGGGGCACCTGCTCCAATTAGAAAATCAACAACCTTTGGTCTCCCATATATACAGGCGACATGCAGTAAGGTGAGTCCTTCATCCGTCATCAAATGCACAGCTGGTTCCATTTCGGAGTCTTTTTTAGCGGGGCGACAAAGTGAAGCACATTTGTCACAATTACAAAGTGGATGACACAAGAGGCTACCATCAAAAATTCGGGGCTCCGATTGTTGTTTATTGACTTCGAATCTTTCTTGTTCGTATTCTTCAATCAGTTCTTCTATTCTGGAACAATTTCCAAGCCTTATCGAGTCAAACATCTCCCCAAGCTGGCTGTCCATTATTTCAAACGCAGATTGATGAAATGAATGAAACCAAGCCTCTCCTAGGTCACACGGCATTCCAATATCCCGTTCATTGTCCGAAACGCCAAGAATTTCTCCGGATTTCAAATGTTCGAGTGACGCTTCCAAAGTTACAATATGAAATGCATTTTCGTTATCTTTTTGATCTATCGCAGAAAATCTAAAATGTCGAAGAAATTCTAATTGAGCAACCCAATTTCCAATAGGATTTTTTACGATCATATACACCCAAATCGGAATAAGCTCATCAGTGGAGAGTGTAGTCGTGTTGCCATTTCTATATACATAGAAATATGTCATTAGAATACTTATAAATATACAAAAAAAAGTAAAGAGTTGAGGTATTTGAGATGAATTATGTGAAATTGTTTTTTACCCAGATAGCGAATCCGATTTAAGATATCGGAGAGCTCGTTTCAAAGATGTGAGCTTTCCCATGGGTGAAGAATACGAACTAATTCTCCCCATTTCCTGCCTGGACCGGCTAAGGTTGTTCCAATGAACCGGGTCAATTTCTAAATCCTGAGGATGAAGTTCTGCCAAGTTCCTCATAATTTTATTCAAAGATGCATCCTCTGAAGACACTACAGATGTTATTGCACTAATAAGGGATCTATAGACTCCATTTAAAACGTATGTTTCTGTAGCCAATCGAAGTCTCTGACGAATAAAATCCGATAATGCCGGGTTCTCCGGCTCTTCTGTCAATATCGTACTTTCGGCAAATTCAAGGCATTTCATGTAAAGGGTTTTCACGAGATCCTTTTGAATGGTCAAAGGAAAATTTTCTAACCCCGAATGATTGTGAAGAAAAAGCTTTATGTACGCGTCGTATGTTTCTAAAATTTTCATGTTCCCTTTCACCCAGATAAAATCAATACAGTCTCTGAGGGAGGTCAAATTCCACAGTCCTAATCCAGGATTTCCAAAACTGTCGTCTTCGATATCTGCCTTGGAATTTAATGGAGATGCAACGCAGAGAACCTTGTACCGCTGTCTGTCATTTGTATAAAACGTTTCGTTAAAAAGAACTTCCTTCCGTAATTGAACCGATCCCAAAGTGGTAATTGGAAATGCTGGAATCGAAATGCCGTCGGGAATTTGGCCACTACTCTCAGTCTCAACATCTTGAACAGGGATCTCGACGTCTAGGATTAAGGTGTTTCCAGTGTATTCAACGTTGATGTGTGTTAACGTCTTATAGTTCCAGTTTCCCTTCAATGTTGTAGTTGAAGGGCTCCCAAAATTTGACAAGCTGCTGCTTTTACTGTTGAAACTGCAATTTTTTTCTGAACTTCCAGGGGATGAATCGTGCGGTAAAAAACTACTACTCAGACTGCTGCTGTCACTGCCCCCGCTCCAGCGTCGTTTTAAATCAGATCTAATTGGTTTTATAATATGGTGTGTGAAGTCTTCCAAAGTAAATGCATACTTTGGAAGTGAATCTCTCCTAGGAACACATATCAACCACTGTCCCAATACACACTGACTGAAAAGATCGGGACAGGAAGCTAGGAGGGATTGAAAGAACGGGTTTTCACTGAGGTCCTCGTCGTAACTATCCATATTCGAATTTTGAACTGACTGGAAAACAGAACAAAAAAAATTGTTATTAATTTTGAAATTGACAAATGCAGTTTTTAAAACAACTAATGGTTCATTTGCGGACGAGTGTATGACATGAATAGGGAAAATAATAATAAGAGGGACACTAGTAAGTGTCTACCGAAGTAGTGAATATTTATATACGATAAGAACATGATTCATCGTAATAATATTATAATCATGTCCTGAATAAACAATAGATAACTCAACGAAGATTGAAATATTTGTTCATTTTTTAACTTCTTGCATGTAAACTTACTGAACTTTGAACATTATCAGGGCTATTGAGATAATTTTGAATCTTCACAAGATTTCATGGAACACGACAACTCGGCTTCTCAATTCTAATATTCTGCTTTCATAATACTACTTAAAAGACTTACTTACATACTGACGGACGTAAAAGTCTATGGAAAATTTTAAAAATTAATAAAATTATGTTCCCAAAATTAAAATGTTTTAAAAAAAATCGCTTGTGCCAATAAGTGTTCAAAGGTTCAAACTCATACATTTTTATTTGAACAAACTTTGCTTTATAGTCAATCTTCCTAACAAGCTCAATCTGACAATTTAAAAAAAGACATTTGACTATTGCATGCATAGCTAAGATTTTACTTTGGTGATTCTAAATGCCAGTAAATGTTCGTACAGCAATTTGTGATGCTAGATTTGGCGGACCGTGTCTCTGTGCAAATTTGATATTTATTGCGATGCTGAAAAAACAATAAACGACTCATTGCGAAACATAAAAAAGTTTCGGGTGGATAGGTACTCATCTTCAGGTCAAAACTGTCAGAGGTTAACTTTCGATTGGATTGGACATATATTATAAATCATATATAGAATGATTGGAATTAATTACGTTACACTTTTGGCCTTAACTGTAAAGGACGCGCGACGGCTAGATTCTGAAAGATGAAAGAGGATGTATGTGGAGAGATTTGACAAAGCGAAAATGAAAAGTGAATCCACTCACTACCGCAACAGAAAACATACTCAAAAGTTTCAGACCTTTGTTACATTCCAAATGATTTGTGTATTATAATCAAATCTTTAAACAACCTGAAAAGATTAATTTCTATTAATAACAAGTTTTGCAGTTGGAACGGCTTATTAGAGGATTTATATAAATCGCTTGCATTAATATTAAATCCTTTCCAGACATAATTTTTCCAGTTTATTAGTTTCAGCCAATCCACGCGCAGCGAAGGCAGAACATTGAGATGTAGTTATCGTATAAATAAATCGGTCGGAACTTCCAATACTGGGACCTAGCAGCCATACATTAATTAGGGGTGAACCCCTCAATGGGTTTGCTCTGTCTGTCCGTCCGTCTGTCTGAACGCGCTCTAACTCTGAACGGTTGAATTTTTTCGATTTTTTTTCTCGAATGCTTGTTCAATGAGTTCTAACTCAATTTCAGTGCGAAGTCACACCCCCTTCATTTCCCAAATCTACATAAAGGGGCCGTCCATTAATTACGTAACGCAAGAGGGGGGAGGGGGGTCTATACATTTTATTACGCTCCATAAGAGTTAACATTGAAAGCGGCCATGTATTGCGTTACGAAGGGGGGGGGGGTCTAAAAAATTGCCTTTTTTGCGTTAGTTAAAGGACGGCCACAAATACCCTAGTCACAGCGTATACAATTTGCAATAATGTCCACTGTCATCTACACATTTTAATTAAATTAATGACTTCCATGTAATAAGAAACAATGTTAACACATTCAGGAACGCTCCGACTGACACCAGCAGGGTTTGGAAACCAGTCTTTGGCCATTTACCAAAGTACACACGGGACTCGGGTTTCTACAGTTTCAACACTTTGATCCACTGGTTGGTTATATATAGTTCATAAACATCGATTTTGATTTTATACAGTGTCCTTTCACTTTTGACTTTTTGTAAGTACATAATAAAGGCTACTATCGGGTTTCCATGCAAAAATGGGCCCCTTTCCATATAAACGTTAGCAAAAAATGGGCCCTTTTAATTCTAAAATTACGGCGTGCAGTTACTAGGGAGCAATTGAGTATCTCAATCGAAAAACCAGTCCCTCGAAATTTTTAATTTTTGAAATACTCCGCTGCTATTGCAACAGCTTTTTTAAATTTTAAAACTTATGGACAAGGACGATTTATGCTTTAGAGACAAGGTTTGTGAAATTCCTGTGAATTGCATACGTTTAAAACTTTAAATGTATTCAGTGTCATGTGTGGTCAGGATTATGGTAGTAATTATAAAAAAAATTCCATACGTTTTTGCAGATCCAGTAAAAAGTTATGCAAACTTCAACTCATTAAAATTATCCAAGACAAAAACCTATTTGGTGATTTCTGATATAACTTTTTAGTGCATTGATGAAACTTTATGAAATCTTTTTTAGAATTAATACCATTATGAAGTCTACGTCTACCTCTTTAATTCGATTTTGAATTTTGTTCTTCATAAACCCACTAGGAATGTTAAAAAACTCGTTTCTAAGCATTTATCCAGTCGGTCAAGCCGACAAAATAAAATTTTTATATCAAAAAAATTTCGTTGCTATAGCAACGAAATATTTCGAATATAGAAAAATTCGAGGGACTGGTTTTTCGATTGAGATACTCAATTATGAATTCCGAGAAATCTGAAGGCCGAAAAATTCGTGAGAGTAGAGATTGTTCCCATGGAAATCATATTTTTCATAATCTAGAACTTCAACAGTTCATTAAAAGTAAGATTGTTGTCGTGGAAACCAGATTTTAGGAATATTTAGCTCAAAAAGTTGCAAAAAGTACGATTGTTGTCATGGAAACCAGATTTTCAGAAATGTTTTGACTGAAAAAGTAGTGAAAGCTAAGATTGTTGTCAAGGAAACCAGATTTTCCGAAATATTTAGCTCAAAAACTTTCAAAAAGTAACACTGTTGGCATGGAAACCATATTTTTTAAGATCTTAGTGAATAAGAAATGCGTTAAAAGCGATATTGTTGCCATGGAAACCGCTTTCATGGAAATATTTTTTAGCCCGAGTCAGGGCTTATGGAATCATGCTGTCCGTCCGTCTGTCCGTGACACGCTAGCGGCCAAACGGCTGGACCGATCGACTTGAAATTTGGGACACTTGTGTATTTTGCAAATGCGAAGGCTAAGTTCGAAGGTGGGAAAAATCGGTCGATCGGTTGACCCGTGGGGGTTAAGCAAAGTAGTGTTACCAAGGGAATAGGTTTAAAATACAGACAAATTGAAGCATCCTGACTCGGGCTATGTAACACTGCACACTGTAGGTTTTTTAAAGTGCAGTGATTTTGCGTTTCCATGGACTTATTTCCAGATTTTGAGCTTCAAAGTTGGAACTCTGTGGCCAAAACCCTCTCGGGATTTCCGTTATGGTTCAGACCTCCAATGTTACTATTCTTAGCTTTTTAAAATATGAACGCTTCGATTGTATATCTGTTCATACGCAAAATCTTAAAAAATAGTAACATTGGAGGCCAAAGTTATTGAGTCCCCAACACGGGCCTATAAACCCTTGAAATCCAATTAGCCAATTTAATAAATATCGTTTAGGTTTAGTTTAGAGTGTATATTTTTGAATAAATGATTCCACAGAATTATTTCTCCATCGCCAGCTTATGATTAATGGCTTGTCTGTTAAGCGAATCTTAATCTGTAGGTATTAGATATTATTGTTACGCCATATATGTTGTAGTTGTTGGTTGCTGCATACCAGTTGTTGGTTCTGAACGTAGCCTTTTTTATTTGAGAATTTTAGCAAGTTTAGTGCATGACATATGTTAATTGGATGATAATTATTTTTATTTATAAACCCACTATCCTATTTTGGCTTGCTTATCATCGACATATAATAATATACCGAGTGCCGACTTGCCGACAGTTATGCGCTTGGAGTTGTACTATTGTACGAATAAGCATACATAATATAATTTAAAAAAAACTACATTTATAATTAAAATTACAAGAATGTAGACAATAAAAAAGGAATGCCAGATAGGGATTCGGAGAAATTACTCATTACCTCAAAAATTTAAAAGTATTAAAATTAAAATTAAAATTGCGAGGGTTATAAATGAAGCTAAACATGGATGATAAAAAGGCGATTTCATAACTACTAACTTTGACCCATCCATGGGAGCCATTCTGTTAAAATATATATATATTCAAAGTCAGGGAAAGTATTTAAACCGCAAACAAAATAACTTCCATATGCCCTCCGATTTCTGTTTTTAACTAATTTAACATGGTTTAGTTTGGAATAAAATTATCGGCACATGGGCACATCCTTTCATAACCCAAAGCTTGGTTGGTTTTACATTCAGTTTTGGTCTAAAAATATTTCAAGTCCAAAGTCTATTGGATGCAAGATCAATTAGATTACCCCTTTTTGGTGTATAATAGAATACATAAAACGATTACGATGGGTTTAACACTATAACAAATTGTTAAATTAATCCTTCAAGATAAGTTTGAAGTTTTGAGCTATATATTAGACGCCTCAAAATGGAAAGGTTTTTTTAAACGTGTAACAAACGAATTAATAATATTTGATATTTTTGATTTTATACCACAATATCAATCACCTTCTTCAATGTTGAATCAATGTTTCAAAGTATCCAAATACAGAATAGTTGCAATTCACCACCCGATTTGATGCTACAAGCTAATTTCTGAAACTTTCACATGAGAAGTGCACTAGACAATGAATGAATAATATTATCAGTTGATCTTAAACTGACAAGAGGTACTTATACTTGTACCGTACCCATAGACTTCTATGACCGTACCATACCAACTAACTGCTTCAAAAAGGTCTACAAGTCTACATTAAATCACGTTCACATCTTTCAAAAGTGACTTTGACCAAAGATAATAAATCGAGACACTATTTACTTTTCTTCAATAAACATAAAATATCAAATGACAATAATTTTATAAATTGATGCTTTATTGTTGAATGTATAATATATAGCATGATGCCAAACAGGATTTTATATCATTATCAATAAGTATGACTACAACACTACCTTTGCAGAGAGAGAACTACAAGCAAGATATGACAATAGTATATAAATAGTGATATCAAATATTATGAATATGAACTAACCAAACTACTAAACTAAACTACATGTACATATAAACAGTAGAGTTAATAATAATAGTATTAATAGTCAAGTAAATACAAGATAAAAATCGAATGTCGTCTAAGGTGTAAGGTGTAAGGCTAGACAGACACTGAAATGACTGAAACCTTGAGGCCTGAGGAATCCACAGGCCTTCACCTTGGAAAAAAGGCAAAAGGTTGTATTTTTTGTACGAATACTGCACTGAGCTGAGACTGACAATGAGACTACTACTCACGTACTCACTGTGCTATGCAAAGTAGCAAGATTTTTCTTATGAATTCAATCCATAGATGTATATAAAAGTATAGTATATATATTTCTATGATACAATCTGACCAGACCTATACACCATCATTTATCAAATGTTTTATTTTCGTTGTGTCGTTTAAATTTATAAACATACGCATGGATGTTACTCTGATATTTGAGATGAGTTTTGCATTGTTAAAACATCCAAAATAATCATGAATCAAGACGAAAACTTGGACATTTTAATAACCAAAACAAATGCATACATGTATGTCATAGTCATATGTAGAAATGTAATTTGCCATCACCCATCATCCGTAAGTAATGACAAATGAACTACAAACTAAGCAGTGATAGTGATAAATGTGACGTTCGTGGTATATGTAACATAGGTAAATTGGATTGCATATTTTGTAGTTTTTGTCAACAATCATGCAATGTAAAAAGTTCAAGTTAATCTTTTTCCTTTCACTTTAGGCTTTGTGGCCTGTGTGCTGTGGCTTTACCACGGGGCTTCACGTTCTATGAGCGTACCAGCGTACGGTATGTACGGGTCACAGAAGAGTGATAGGTTGTATCCGTTGTATGTAGGTAAAGTCAAATTGATTTGTAAAGTCAATCAATGCAAATCAAATCTTTGATAGGTAAAGTTGACGAATCAAGGCTTCAAGAGTAATCAAGAGTGGTGGGTCAAGGTCAAAGGTAAATAAAATTCAAAATACAAAATATGCGATATTAGTTTATGTCAGAAATGGAAATTTAAAACAAGCAAACAGGATTTTTAAATGCTAGAAATTTTAGTCAGCCTTGACTCACTTCACTCATAAGTAAAAAGACAGACAAGACTGGAAACTAGAATCAATCTATATATTTTTGTATTATATTATATTGAAAAAAGTTTGTTTACCAACAAAAGGAGAGGATTCGGAGTTGTCGGGAGATTCGTAGTATTTTTGAAGAAGTGGTGGGAGTTTTGTTTAGTTTGCCAGATGTCGCGGAGACGAAATGTCAATGTAAAATTGTAATAAGAAGTAAGAACTGGAGGGCAGAGGAGTTGCATTTGCATTCATTCACTTGAATCAAAGTATTCAAAGTTTCACACTATTGACTATAATTCAGTTTCACTTCTAATATGCAAACGCCTTGATTCGGCTGTTCCCCCTTTTTCGTTTCAGTAATTTACTAAAATTTAGTTCCACACATCATTCAATCCAATAATTCTACTTCTACAGCTACATACTTCACATTTGACATTCAACGTTTTCAACATTCTAATTGCAAATTGTGAATCGAAAATTCTACTTTCAACAGTTCAACATTCCTCAATATAAAATTAATGAAGTACAAAGTAGGTCTTTTTTCTTTTTTTAACATTGAACTATTGCATTGAATATTGAATAACGTCAATCATTTGATCAAATTCTGAAATTACAATTACAAATTACAAATTCTAAGAATTTCCGGTCTTGGAAAGTTGTCTGCTTTATTATTCGTGCATTTATCCCAGGCTAATATTATTATTTGTACTTCAATGGCCATAACTAATCCTTCATACACATTCAGATCTTTGATCCGCTTATTCGAATTGGAATAGAGTTTAGTGTACAATTACAAAATTACAATTACGGTACAAAGTTACAAAGTTAGCAATGTATGTATATCATCTTGGTTGAAAATTTCCTTGATATTTTACAATTTTGCCTAAAAATGGTGAATTCACCTTCTGACTGTTTTTTTGCCCTTTTGCCTTTGAACAAAATCGCGAATTTTCTGCGCTCGTGTTATTTCAAAATTGTTGAATTGCTTTTCGAATTCAAAAGATGGATATATACTAACTTTGTGTTTTTTTGTTCGGATGCTAATTGTCAAATTCGTTAAATCAGCAGATTTGACAATTTGCAGCGATAAATGACTTGCCATTTAAAAATTTTAAGATGTCAAAATCAAAATTACAAGGTTAAAAATGTTTCAAAAATATTTAAATCAAATGCTAGAACAGTTAAAGTTAAAACTAGAAAGAATAAGACAATGAGGATATTAATCCACCTATTTTTATGTCTTAGCTTCTAGCGCCCGCGCCCTGAGCTCCTAGCGCCCCGCCCAGCTAGGTGGTCTTCTAGCGCCCACCGCCCAGCGCCCAGGAGTGAGCTCCTAGCGCCCAGCAGCGCCCGCGCCCTGAGCTCCTAGCGCCCACCTGAATTAACGCCCTGAGCTTCTAGCGCCCCGCCCCGCCCGGGCGTGAGCTCCTAGCGCCCACCTGAATTAACGCCCTGAGCTCCTAGCGCCCCGCCCCGCCCGGGCGTGAGCTCCTAGCGCCCACCTGAATTAACGCCATGAACTCCTAGCGCCCCGCCCCGCCCGGGCGTGAGCTCCTAGCGCCCACCTGAATTAACGCCATGAGCTCCTAGCGCCCCGCCCCGCCCGGGCGTGAGCTCCTAGCGCCCACCTGAATTAACGCCCTGAGCTCCTAGCGCCCCGCCCCGCCCGGGCGTGAGCTCCTAGCGCCCACCTGAATTAACGCCCTGAGCTTCTAGCGCCCCGCCCCGCCCGGGCGTGAGCTCCTAGCGCCCACCTGAATTAACGCCCTGAGCTCCTAGCGCCCCGCCCCGCCCGGGCGTGAGCTCCTAGCGCCCACCAGCGCCCGCACCTAAATACCCCTAAACAACTCCCCACCCTCCCCTTCCATGCCACTTAATAAGTCCCCACCTCCCCTTCCATGCCCCTTAACTCCCCACCTCCCCTTCCATGCCCCTTAATAACTCCCCACTTCCCTTTCCATGCCCCTTAATAACACCCACCCTCCCCTTCTATGCCGCTCAATAACACCCACCCTCCCTTCTATGCCGCTCAATAACACCCACCCACCCCTTCTATGCCCCTCAATAACACCAACCCTCGTGGGAGTTATTGAGGGGCATTAAAGAGGAGGTGGGGTGTAATTAAGGGGCATGGAAGGGGAGGGTAGGAGTTATTAAGGGGCATGGCAGGGAAGGGTGGGTGTTATTAAGGGGCATGGAAGGGGAAGTGGGGTGTTATTAAGGGGCATGGCAGGGGAGGGTAGGAGTTATTAAGGGGCATGGAAGGGGAGGGTGGGGAGTTGTTTAGG